>OV702286.1:267854247-269104247 GCA_916181665.1 Avena sativa
GGGGGAGGCCGAAAGGGTATGCGGGCTAGGCCTTGACCGGGCTGCGACTTGGGCTGCGGGCGCTGTGCTGAGCGGTAGATAAGAAAGGGAGGGATAGAAGCAGATGGGCTGCGGCCAGATTAGCTAGGACTCCATTTTTGTTTTGCAAAAACCATTTCTCTTATCTTTTTCTCATTTTCTCTTTTACAAAACCATTCTGAAACTGTTTTAGACTATTTCAAAACACTAGAAAGTTTGTAAAATATGGAAATACAGCAGGGGCCCTTCTATTCAGTTTGGGCTCCAAACATTTTGGGTTTCAAGATTCAAAACATTTTGAATTGCTTTATAGGAAGAGGGAAATTAGGGTTTTAGGGTTTTTCTTTATTTATTTTGCATGCACTTTTAAAAGATGATGCTCATGATTGCACAATCAAAGCGCTAATTGAGATTAACTAAAACTGGGGTGTTACAGCTCTATCCCCCTTATGAGAATCTCGACCCAAGATTCCAAAGGTAGGAAGAAGAAGAGAAACAGGGTCACTTCTAAGGATAAGAGGGAAACACGCTAAACAACACACCGAGTACCTCATGGTCAACTCATGAAGGGAGTGTTTAGAAACAACTCTGAGATGACGACATGAAACACGTCAAGGTAATGGAGGGAACAAAAGGAGATGGGTTTCAAGTTGTTAGATAGCTTCTCTTCATAAGGATTGAGACCATGGAGTTTCAGAAGAGTTTAAGCTTCTGAAAAGGAAGTCTTACAACATAAAGAACACAACCATAGACTTCGAGAGATGAAACTCTACTAAACGGCGTAAGTAGACCTTCCAGGGATACAAAGATACAGATTACCAAACTATTGAACTACTTTTGATACAGAAGGATCACTCTTCGTTCAACAGAAGGTCAAGACAGAAAGGTGTTTTGTGGCGAGGACTCATAAGAGGCACAAGTGACACATAATTAGAGGAATTTCTGATTTCGATACCAAAATCATCGTCACTCTTGAACATGATCGAGAAACGAAGGAAACTCTTTAGTCATCTAGGGATTATCAAAATCTTTTCCAAAGATCGTGATATCACTTTACACTACCAGGATGATTAAGTAAGAAGATTCCTGATGACACGAGGAAAACAAAACTTCCTTCTCAAACTTCAATTACTTGGCACAGTAAGACGCTTGCCAACATAAAAGGGTCTGGAGAATCGACCGAGAGACATTTAGCAACACTACTTTACATGTTCTCCTTGATGTTTGAGACATGAAACAACAAGTAAAGGTCGAACTTCAAAGACAAAGGGAACCATAAGCACAACTCCTATAATAAGATCATAGAAGGAGCCTCATGAAGAGTGGTTGTTATTTGCTGACTCAAGAGAATATGGCAATAGGTCTTCTGATTAATTGTGTCAACCATTACATCAATCTTGCCAGGTTTACAAATATACCTATGTCAAATCCTTGAAGAACACCAACCATATATCTTCTTGAGATTCAGATTCGGTTAGGTGGAATGATACTTTAGACTCAGCATGTCCAAATAGAAAGTGTGTACTATTTACCACAATATAAAGTTACTAGATTCTCAAGACATGGACTACAGTGTCAAGCTCCATTAGACTAGGCTATTGCTAGACCCATGTATTAATAACTCGTCAAAGGACATTTGCTTATACATGAAGTATCTGCAACAAATTACACTTGTATCCTTAGGGAACAAAGATAACTCTACTCGAATCCACGGCGACATCTTTCAGCATTTTCTCGTGAATCGAAGAAGGTTACTTCTAACATCCAGAACACATACTTCGAAGTGAGTCGAAGACGGTTCTTAAAAGTTTTCCAACATTAATGCCAAGTGTTCCATATGAATCTAGTCGGACATGGAGAAAATAAGGATACTGTCAATGGGCTCAACTACAAAATTATCGAGATACTCCAGGAAGATGGACTCATATGTTGTATGAACAAAGGAAAATATTGGTCAGACCGAAGGACATGAGGATGTACTCAAGTAAACCATCACGAGAAGAAACATCATCAAGATAGTCCTTGGAACTGAGTTTGATTTGACGATAACCCAAATCAAATGAAAGGTGGGGGAAGATAACATATCCATGAAGGAAACGCTATCTTTATTCAGCATGAACGAAACTAGACATCCCTTTAAGATGAACTAAGTCAGATAGAACTTTTATCTTACAACTCTCCAAGTTGTTGTTTAAGCTCAACCAACTAGTTTAGGGGTATCCAACACGGATCCTTGGAGAAAGTAGCAGTTCAGAGAACTTGCTTGCTCAAGAACTTGACAACGCGGTCATGTGGAAACATGGTGATACTTCTAGAAGACAACCAGAATATCATGGACCACCGATATGTCACTTAGTTTGAGAGGAAACTTACTTGGTAAGGCAAGAATACATAGTCTTAGAGCTTTGGCACAAGCCTAACTCTTTGACCGAGGAGAGTGTACCCGAGTAACAGAATTGGTAGCACAATCATCCTTCGCGTAGTGATAGGGTCAACCAATCATGCTAAGAATGACATAAACGTCCTTGGAGTTCAAAGCAATAAGAATTGCTAAGAATCTTAGATGGCCACATCTTTACACACATGCATCATTCATGAGCACAAAAGCTCAGAGGAACAGTGTGTAATAATATGTAAGAGCATCATTTCATTAAGAGGGTCATGAAACTTAGCATGACCTCTTAGTATATAAGAGTGTGATACTTTGAGGTAGATCAGATAGAAATGGTTTGTCTTAAACTTAGCTAATCATGCCTCTTAATCTGCGGATTACAACACTTTGACCTAGTCCTAGATATGACAAGGTACTAGAGTTTGTTTCTCCTGACATTCCGAAATGGTTTGTCTTAATGGAACACAAGAGTATATTGTTGGGTTCGCACCATAGAAAACAAAAAAATTCCTACGATGGGAACTATTGCCAAGATCTATCTATTAGATACAAGCAACGGGTGGATATTCATCCATAGAGAACTTACCCTCGAAGACAACAAAGCTTTGTTAACGAGATTGAACTCGCGGATGATGTAGTCGTACACTTGACGATCTCAAGATCATGATGAAGTCCAGCAGGTCCGGCTCTAGCACGTCCATTAGATCCAGCTCCAGCAAGTCCAACACCACCAAGTTCAGCACCAAAAAGCAGCGGTGCATCCGTGATCGCACACACATCCGGTACCCCGATAACCTCCGTCCCTCGCTCTAGCAAAGCAGCGGAAGCAGCAACTCCTTTCCAGATAAAGCCACCGAGAACATGTATCTCGCTAATCCGAGACCATGGGGAATAACTAGAGGGGGAGAGAGATCCTTCACGAGGAGGTGTGTGTTGTGAGGAGGAGAGGGGGGACTTTTATAGGGAAGAGGGGAGGCACCCAAGGGCCATGGCGTGGCAGCCATGGTGGTGCCCCCACCTCTTCCACATTCATGTGGGTGGAGCTCCCACTCCCATAAAAAGCCTCCACTCAAAATTCCACTCACACATGCATTAAATTTCCACCAAATTTAATGCAAGCTCTCATTAAATAAAACTATTTTATTTATTTTATTCAGAATTTTGTTAATTACATTAATTAACAAACATTCACATAAAACCCCCTGCAACATTTAATATCACATGCATAACCAATTTTAGCAATTTCACCCGAAACAGCTTCGGTGTCTGTTGAAATAATTCTAGCGCTTTCTTAAATCTTTATCTGAAACATATTTGCTCCAAATGGTGTCGGTATCCATTAAGTGTGTCACCCTACGGTTCGTGAATAATGCAGACATGATCGAGATCCCTCTCTTATATATAATTAGCAGCGGGACATAGAGATCCGTACTGACTCCCACATATTCAACGATGACTCTTGTGATCGTGTGAACCTTTAACGTTGTAACTAAATCACTTTGTCACATGATATATTACATGTCTGAGATTCGATCATCGGCATCCTAATACCTAGTTTGATCTTGTTACCGACATGCACTCTTTTCTCGTTCCCGTGATATAACATTCTAGTGATCACATCACTTGCTTGCAAGCTATTTTAATGTGATATCACCGAGAGGGCCCAGGGTATATCTATACGTCATCGGGATGGACAAATCCCACTCTTGATCCATGAGCCTCAACATAAAACCTTCGTAGCACTGAACCCACCTTTATAGTCACCTTGTTATGGTGTGATGTTTGATGTTATCAAGATACTCTTCCGGTGTTAGCAATTAACATGATCTCATGGTCTAAGGACTAAGATTACTTTGTATGATGTTATAGCAATATAAACATAATGACTCTGATCGTAATGCTATACTTCGAATGAATGTTCATCACATCATTCCACCAATGTTATGACCTCGTTATTAAAGACATCCAATGTCCATGATCAGGAAACCTTGATCATCTTGTTAATCAACGAGCTAGTTTATATGAGAGGCATTAGTAGGAACTTTGTATTTTGTTTATTAAACACACATGTATTAATGTTTCCAATTAATACAATTATAGCATGCAAAATAAACATTTATCATAAACATGGAATAAGATAATAACCACGTTATTATTGCCTCTCGGGCATAATCCCTTCAGTCTCCCACTTGCACTAGAGTCAATAATCTAGTTTGAAAAACTTTGCGTATTGAACACCTATGGCTTTCTGGTGTTGCATATACGCGATTGCTAGTGGTTAGCATAATCTCCGGATCTGACAGTTTCAGGTCCGTGTGTATTTGCATGTCTTTGCGTCTCTACGCATCACTCATTCTCAAATGAGATGACATTGTATAAATTTGGTCCTTTGGTGAGACCTTTAGTTCGTTCGGGTTAAAAATATGTTGATATTATTGTCATAGAATATATCTTCATAGTATTAGCCCACTTCGAACCACACCTAGTTTGATAACAAACTACTTAACACAAATGCCCTCCTTTGATGCTACTATAGTAGTCATATACTTAGCCTTTTGTTGTAGTATCTGTCACAATGCCTCAACTTTGGAACTCATCCAAATCCATCATGGAACATCCTTTCCATTACATTGTGCCACCCATAGTATAAATTGAGATAAATTTAATTTGTATCTTGTGACAAAACTAGTATCAATGTAACACTTTACAATGAACTACCTTTAACTATTTGTCACTTATACATGATATATTCTTAGTTCTTCCAAAGCTCATAAGAATATCTTTACTATCGTCCAATGATCATCTTATGAATCATTCTAGTATGTGCTCATAACATTTAGAGCATAGGACATATCTAGATATATACATATCATCGTATAATCGATCAAAATCTTAATGTGATTTTACTCAGCAAGTGTTGAAACACTTGAATCTTGATACAATCCTTTCCATGCATCAAGAACCTTTCTTGTTGTTTCCATATTGAACCCTTTCAATATCTGATATATGTATGCCTGGCATAACCATATTAGCGCCTCAATCTATCCATATAGACAATGATGCCAAATATTCCGATTTTGCCCAAGTCTTTCATCAAAATCCTATTTTAATGAAATTCTTAACTTGTGTCAATAAAAGATACATCATTTCCAATCAACAATATGTACTCTGCGTAATGTATTGAAAATTTGTCTCAGCGCTCCCACTTAATTTCTTGCAAATGCAAGCATCTTCATCATCTCAGATGAAATTAAACTCCTTTAACATTTTCATCATGGTGAAGATTCCAACTCCGCTATGCTCACTTCAACTATTGAAGTTTGCATGCCCTTTTAGCACCCTTTGAATTAACAAAACCCTTCGGACTGTGTCATGTACACGTCCTAGGTAACTATTCTATTAGAAGAACCTTGTTTTGTTTATTCAACTACCATATACCAAATTATATGTAGTGGTTGCTACATTAATCCGTCAAGACTAAATATCTCTATGAAAGATCAAATCTTGTCATAGTCAACTCCTTGAACATTGCCGTAAACTTCTTTCTGACATGTCGATTATTTCATAGATGTTAAACATCCATGTATATTTCTTTATAGATCCAAACACGACCGATAGGCTTAACGCCTTTCCGGAGGGTCTTCCAAGTTCAGAAACTTGATTTCTCGTGTATGGATACTATCACGGATTCTATGACTTCTTAGTCATTTTATGGAGTCAGGGCCCATCATCGCTTCTTTGCATGTAGTCAGTTCATCATTATCAAAAATAATAACGACTTCTGTTTCAAATCTTACTATTTGATTCTTACCGACCCACATGGTTCAATAAGAACTCTAATCTCCAAGATCACACCCTTTTTAATCACGGGAGCCATGAGCATTGTGGCCACCACCGGGACACTTTCCAGCGCTGCGCTACTTAGCACATATAGCCAAGGTTCAACAACCTTATCAAAGTTCTATTGTCCTCCCACTTAACTTTTCACGAAAAATTCCTTCTCAAGAAACTTGAAGTTCCAAGCGACAAACTCTTTTGTCCTCAGTGTTATGGAGGAATTCCCAACAAATTCTTTGGGATAACCTACAAAGACGTGCTTATCCAACTTTGGTTGTAAACATTTTTACTTATGCATAGCATACCAAAATTTAAGAAAAGACAATTTGGGTTTTATCCCAAACCATAACTCATATGGTGTCATTTCAATGGATCACGATGGTGCTCTTTTCAGTGTAAAAGCGGTAGTCTCTAAAGCTTTAATCCTTAAAACATATTGGCAGTTTTATAAATGGCACCTTTGATCTTACCATGTCAAACAAGGTATGATTTGATCTCTCGAACATACCATACTCCTGTGGTGTATCGGGAAATGCAAATTCATGGAATAATTCCTGAAATCTTAGGTGTTTTGCTAAACCTGCAACTCAAATATCTTCCTTTATGATCAAATCATAAACTCTTTTATTTTCTTGTTACAATGATTTTTCACTTCATCTTGAAAGTATTTGAACAATTTTCAAATGTTTCATACTTCTTCCTTATTAAGTAAATATATAGATATATTCACTCAAATTTCTGGATAAAGCATATGAAGCAAAAGGATCCATCGCATATGGCTACACATAATGGACTATATAAATCAACATGCATAATATCCAATAAGTTAGTCATCAGTTCCTCTTTGGCCTATGGACGGAATTTCAATTATCTCGAGGAAAGTTTCACAAGCGTCAATTGATCAAAATCAAAAGACTCCAAAAATCCATCAACATGGAGTTTCTTCATGTTTACTTTCCAATATAATTCAAACAACGATGTCACTTCATAAGTGATCTTCCAATCATTTGTCTTACGACATTTTAGCAATAATGTTTATGGGTGTGATTTCTCCAACTAGACTTGTAAAAGTTCATCCATCCTTTATGGAATACGGTAATTATTTGAACAACCATTGTTCTCGTAATACCAGAACAAAATAACAATTATTAAAACAAAATCTTGAAGGATAGGTTTGACGACAACGAAAACACAATAACACTTTATTTGTTTTCGATGAGCATCATCACTTATTCTCTTGCTTGTTACTTAGGCTATTGCAGTTTGTTCTGTATGACACTTCACACCAACCAATTCGGTATCCAATACCGGTATCCAATACCGGTATCCAATACCTCAGAACCACATTGTTCAACAAGCAAGGAATACAGCCACAACATGTATATCTTCTATATACCTAAGTTGGACATCTCCAACCTTTTCTTTTCTACCAAATATTTTATAGATTCTCTTTCAACAATTCCTTTTCTTTTAAAAGAATCTATCATCATCAATAGTGGTGTCATTCACATGACACATAGTACAAAGCGTATATAGTCAAATACTAATACCTTTGGACTTGCACTTTGAAGTGGATCACCATCATCAAATGTTTGGTGTTCTTTCAAAAATCCATTCTTTAGTAATCTATTAGTGTAGTAAACATTTTACTTACATCTTCTATTCATCCTTATCATGACAACTTTCATGATCAAGCTACTATAGCCTATAAGGAAGAATCGCGAGTATAATGTTAGTTCCCAAAACCTTTTTGGGAGATCCGGATGCCTAGCATCTCCATCCTTCACAAATTCTCATACAATATGAGAACAAGTATTTTGCTAAATTATACTCTATCATAATGCAACCAAAAACATTTTTTCAGATATCACAATATCTTTCACACATGATGGTTTCTGAAACAATTTTCAACTCCTAGATAATCTTGATATTAAAACAACTTTTGAATATCAATAATCATGGAGGCAAACATGATAGTTGAGATACTAACATTGTAATTCTTACTCTTGATTTAATACTACTTATTAAACTTCATGGAGTAAATAGAGTTTACTGAAAGTTTGCAATAGGACTTCTGAACTTTAAATTGACATTCAAAACAATACGATACCAGTTCGTAAAGTAAATATCTAGAATTCTATAGTTCTATTATCTCAATTCAAACTAAGCATAAGGTAGTGAACAGATGCCAATGACTACAACAAATTATGCAAATTGACTTCGATTTAGTTTATGACAAATTGAGTTCGACTAATCCAAATTAGAAATGAACTCCCACTCAAAAACGACATCCCTCGTGCCTATTTGATGATTACATGAACCAAATCCACTACACCAAGTCCGATCATCACGTGAGTCGGTGTAGCCTCAAAGGCGAGCATCAATATGGGCATCACATCAACTATATGACTCATGCTTAACCTTTCAGTCCGTGTTCCGAGGCCATGTTTGTACATGCTAGGCTCGCCAAGTAAGAACCTTAGTACCCGCGTGTGTAAAACTGTCTTACACCCGTTGTATGAAAGCGAGGAGTCGAGTACACCCGATCATCACGTGATGTCTCGAAACACGATCCATAGAACGGTGCATACTCAAGGAAGAACACATTTTATCTTGATATCTAAATGAGGGATCATCTTACAATGCTACTAAAAGCGCCAAACTAGTAGTATAAGATGTAAACATCTAATGTGTAAAGTGAGATGATATGGTCCATGCATTTGATCTCTATCATTTGCATCGTGGTATGATCTCTATCATTCCTTTGTGTGTAAGGACAAGGTCTATGGAACTTACACGTTAAGTGTGTTGTAAGAGTATCTACCATACATCTAGTTACAACATTACCATATCAATACACTAGCCCAGCAACAATCTAAACTAGACGCCTCTAATTTATCCATTGCAAGTTTTACGTGGCTTAGGGCTTTCGGAGATAGAACCGGTCTTACCTACGAACATGGAACCACGACGAGGATAACCAAGTTATTAGCAACTTGTTGTAAATCAGATATTGACTATAGTAGGAGAGACATACACCCGCCAGCCACTTATGCAAAACTAGTTGCATGTTAGTCGTGGAACCGGTCTCATGTACGATGACATGTAAGGTTGGTCCGGGCCGCTTCATCCCACTATGCCACCAATATCCAAAATACATGAAAGAAGCAATAACATGATCATCATCGCCCACATATAGACAGATGTGTACTACCCGTGCAAAGCACCTACGCATAGATCAGGCTCTGATACCACTGTTGGGTTTGCACCATAGAAAACAAAAAAATCCTACGATGGGAACTATTGCCAAGATCTATCTATTAGATACAAGCAACGGGTGGATATTCATCCATAGAGAACTTACCCTCGAAGACAACAAAGCTTTGTTAATGAGATGGAACTCGTGGATGATGTATTCGTATACTTGCCGATCTCAAGATCGTGATGAAGTCCAGCAGGTCCGGCTCTAGCACGTCCATCAGATCCAGCACCACCAAGTTTAGCACTGCAAAGCAGCGGTGCATCCGTGATCGCACACACGTCCGGTACCCCGACAACCTCCGTCCCTCGCTCTATCAAAGCAGCGGAAGCAGCAACTCCTTTCCAGATAAAGGCACCAAGAACATGTATCTCGCTAATCCGAGGCCATGGGGAATAACTAGAGGGGGAGAGAGATCCTTCACGAGGAGGTGTGTGTTGTGAGGAGGAGAGGGGGGACTTTTATAGGGAAGAGGGGAGGCACCCAAGGGCCATGGCATGGCAGCCATGGTGGTGCCCCCAACTCTTCCACATTCATGTGGGTGGAGCTCCCACTCCCATAAAAAGCCTCCACTCAAAATTCCACTCACACCTGCATTAAATTTCCACCAAATTTAATGCAAGTTCTCATTCAATAAAACTATTTTATTTATTTTATTCAGAATTTTATTAATTACATTAATTAACAAACATTCACATAAAACCCCCTGCAACATTTCAATATCACATGCAGAACCAATTTTAGCAATTTCACCCGAAACAATTTCGGTGTCTATTGAAATAATTCCAGCGCTTTCTTAAATCTTTATCTAAAACATATTTGCTCCAAATGGTGTCGGTATCCCTTAAGTGTGTCACCCTACGGTTTGTGAATAATGCAGACATGATCGAGACCCCTCTCTTATCAATAATCAGCAGCGGGACCTCGAGATCCGTACTGACTCCCACATATTCAACGATGACTCTTGTGATCATGTGAACATTTAACGTCGTAACTAAATCACTTTGTCTCGCGATATATTAGATGTTCGAGATTCGATCATCGGCATCCAAATACCTCGTTTGATCTTGTTACCGACATGCACTCTTTTCTCGTTCCCGTGATATAACATTCTAGTGATCACATCACTTGCTTGCAAGCTATTTTAATGTGATATCACCGAGAGGGCCCAGAGTATATCTATCCGTCATCGGGATGGAAAAATCCCACTCTTGATCCATGAGCCTCAACATAACACCTTCGTAGCACTGAACCCACCTTTATAGTCACCCTGTTACGGTGTGACGTTTGATGTTATCAAGATACTCTTCCGGTGTTAGCAATTAACGTGATCTCATGGTCTAAGGACTAAGATTACTTCGTATGATGTTATAGCAATATAAACATAATGACTCTGATCATAATGCTATACTTCGGATGAATGTTCATCACATCATTCCACTAATGTTGTGACCTCATTATTAACGGCATCCAATGTCCATGATCAGGAAACCTTGATCATCTTGTTAATCAACGAGCTAGTTTATATGAGAGGCATTACTAGGAACTTTGTATTTTGTTTATTAAACACACATGTATTAACGTTTCCAATTAATACAATTATAGCATGTAAAATAAACATTTATCATAAACATGGAATAAGATAATAACCACTTTATTATTGCCTCTCGGGCATAATCCCTTCATATATTGCGTTAGAATATATGGATGCACATTACTACTTGGCCACCAACTGGTAGACAAAGGTCGGAGACAACAAGGAGAATGAACATGCTCAGGTTAGAATCCCGAGATGTGGATGCATAGATTAACAATCTTCCAAAAACCAATGCATAGAAGGGAGGGTGTGGTAGAGTCACGAATATAGAGGCAAGACTCACGAGGAGTACTATTGTCGTGATCTATTTGGTTCCACTAGAGAACATCTGCCATAGCTAGTTGTAGGGAAAGTCCTTAGTTGTTGAAATTTAATCGCGACAATAACCACAAGCTTGAAGGCTAGAGTTGTAGTACCAGCCATATTGAGGTAATGTTTGAACATTAACGATAGGTGTCAATGGAATGGACCTTGGGTTAAAGATCAGCTTCATGTACAAGATTCATAACACTAGAATCCAGTACAATCCAGGATCTTCGGTTCAAGTCCAAGGGTTAAAATCCAAGAAAGAAGTAACTACTACTCGAGTGACACAATGTACACTTCAAGGTAGCAATCACGAGGTAGCTTCCAAAAGAAGGAACAACTTCCGAAGCACCAAACAAATAAAAAGGAGGCACACAAGGCGAAAGAATCCTCGAAGCCTAGAACAGAATACACTATGGATCCTACGATATAATATTGTGGGCCCAATAGATTGAGAGATCATGAGGGAAAGGAATCTCTCCGCTAAAGAAGAGCAAAGGGGAACTAGGAACACACACACACTAACTCTAGATAACTCTACCCTAGGTCAACTGGCTGAGAAACAACATGCCCAGAAGGCGCCTAAGCTTTGAAACACTAAAAGATACTCTCTCCATCCCAAGGCTTAGGGCATATAATTTTTTTGAAAAGTCAAGCCATGTAAAGTTTGACCAAAATTTTAGAAAAACTATCAAGAACTATTATCTTATATAGGTACCATGTGAAAATATGTTTCATGATGTATGAAAGGGTATGGATTACATAGTGTAATTATTAATATTTTTCTCTAAAAACTTGGTCAAACTTTAGTTGGTTTGAATTTTGAAAAAAGTTATATGCCTTAAGCCTTGAGACAGAGGTAGTATATCAAAACTTTTCCAAATCAACACAAGGTAAGATGACCCAGTGTTAGAGCGAAACTGGATAATGAGTAAAAGAAGCATACAAGAGTTTTCACAAATACTTTTCATCTTTGAAATAGTTTTCACAAGCACTAGACTCAACATCGACCAATAGCAAGGTTTTCCTATGGTCGGTACTGCTCTGATACCAAAGCCTGTAAGACCCCCGGGATCAGGGTTAAACAAATCCCAGACCTTATCCTAACATAAGATTAACCTAGAGCTCGAGGATATTCAGTGAAAAATCGGTAACACGACAATAACCCAGCGACATGAAAATTATTACATCAAGCTCATAGCTGAGCGAATAACCAAAAATATTACATGCAGAGGTCACATACCATAAACATCAAACAACGGAAGGCAAATTATGCTATTAAGTATAGAAGACTTAACAAATGGCCTAAGAGTCCTAAAGCATAACGATGACGTCCAAGCCCATAGATTCCAGGATGTCGGCCGGGAACCCCAAGCTACTCGTCGGTGTCGATGTCGTATGGAACACGTCTTCAGGGGAACATTTATTCTGCTACAAAAGTATCAACAAATCAAGGGTGAGTACATGGTGTACTCCGCAAGACTTATGGTTGGTGGGGTTATTTTGCATAAAGCCATCTTTGTTTGTAAAACAAGAGGGAGAAGAAGCTCGTCTAATTAGTATATTTTAAAAAGGGGATAAGAAAGCGACATCTCCAAAGAGTTGATCATGTTTTGATATCCACCAAGTCATCACCATCACCTATCAACTAGGTTCACCCCCTCGTACCCATGAGGAAGCATCCTTAAGCACAAGTTGAAACTTCCAAGTTTTACGATTAGGTTAATGTTCTCTATGATCTTAGAATTTTGTCACAAAGCGTTCATAACCGTTAACATGGCTTTTTGAAAAGAATTAAACCTGCAGGGGTTCACAACTTTACCCACACGTACCAACCGACTCTTAATGACAACGTTTTAGCCCTCTTCCTTGGAAGGCCGGCAGAGGGTGGTTGTCCATGCCCTTTACCTTGCTTTCTCTGAGACCATGAGTCACGCCCTAAGGAGGGTTCCGCCATAACGGGTCAAATCCCGAAGCTGGTTCCTAGAGATGTGAGGTGAGGTTGGTTTACCAGGAGCTCCATCGACCCCAAGCAACCCCGACCACGCTTGCCTACCTATTATGATGCACCTTCACCCGCCAAATCTTTCAAACATTTTCTGTGCATATGTCGAATGGAATGCCCGAACTATGTGACTCATGGAATCTCCTAGGCAAGTTAATCAGTGGAGGGGTTCCCAAGCACCGTGTGCCTGTACGCTTGTGTTGGTCCCAATGCAAGAACTCGGTTCCTAGTGGTGGCGAGCATGGGACTACACAAACCACATCCCACCGTGGCCTCCCATAGAAGCTTTAGCATGTTTAACCTTTACCACTGATCTTACCTTATCAGTATACCTTGTTCTCCTATCATACTAGATTATTTGCATCTGATATATCATTTGGATGAACCAGAACTAACAGCTATGCATGGCTAAGAAAGACACAAATATAAGCTCTAGCAGTGCACATAAGCTAAACCTAGTTCTGCTAAGAGCAGTGGATCAGGTAATATAAGCTCAAGGGAGTAATGCAATAGATAGGATACTCTATTTATCGATAAAAGACCATAGTAGAATTGTATGCATCATGGCAAGAATTGAAATGCTTTCGAAACCATAGGATTGTATAATAGTGGGGCTATGCTTGCCTTGTTTGTTGATACCAAGATATAGATCTTCGGAAACCTTGTACTTGACTTGGTTACAGTTGGTCAAGTATTGTTCGTCGATCTTCGATGGTGTTAACCTCGGTCTTCAATCTTGATCTCGATATCATATTCTACCGGGAAGAAGCAAACACCGGAAAGAAAGGGGAAACAACAATCAACACATGGCATCGATACAATGCTCAAGCAAGGATGATGATATGACAAGTTAAATTGTATTGAAATGAAACCCTAAGGCATGCTTGCCAATTGAAGCAGGGTCCGAGGGGTACAAACCCTAGAACAGGGGTAACCTCGGAATCACCTATGGGGTTCAATTTGTTCTTCTAATTAAACTTGTAAGATAAGTTACTTAGCAATGCATGGTTTTGATGCTATGAGATAAATATCATCTTTATGAAGATTTTGATATATTATACATATTTTTGTGAGTTATAGATTAAAAATTATTGATTTTACAATATTAAACCTTTTTCTGGAATTATTAAAACAATTTTAAACCTTTACCGCGTCAGCGTGACACAAGGCTGACGTCAGCAGAGTAGTGGTGTTGTTTTCTACCGGTGTAGAGGCTACCTACTGTCGCTGGCAGAAGGGCCCATGCCACAGCAGCACGCCACCTCAGTGATGGGGCTCACATCGAGTTGACTCGTGCTAACCCATGCAGCGGAGAGGATCCTACGCCGGCGACCACCCGGTGGTGGCGATACAGCATGCTCGCGGACTGCTCCGTTCGATGCGGCTCTTCATGGTGAACTAGAAAAGGGTGGCACCATCCTCTATTGGTCGCCGGAGCAGGTGGTGCGACGACCGACCGACGACGGTGAAAGGGAGATATCGGCGCGGGCATGCTACATGCTAAGAAGGGATGGGATAAAGGTATGGCTAGAATCGTGAGCTCACCCTGAAGCTCAGGAGATTGATGGTGGGGCTGGAGGTGGCCTGTAGTGGCGGCGGGGACGAGATGGAGCTCGGTCAGAGCTCGGGAAGATGACATTAATTCGGTCCACGCCAGATGCTAGAGCTCGATTCGTATTCCAAAGAAGACCAAGGAGGACTTGATAGAGATGATGCATGCCTGGCGGTGCCTGGCGGAGCGCAGAATGACGATGCGCGACGACGACTGGCGGCTAGGGTTTGGGAGCAAGGAGGAGAACAGAGAGGGAGCACGCGGGAGAGGGAATGACCAGGGAGAGAGAGATGTGCGATGTCGCGTTCTTATCGTCGGCTCCAGGGCACGGCACGGTGGCGAGCATCACACAGCGCGGATCGATGGTGTTGGCAGCGCTAGGCAGCAGCTTGGAGTTGCGGGGTAGCTGACGACCGGGGGATGCCGAAAGGGTATGCATGTTGGGCCTTGACCGGGCTGCGACTTGGGCTGCAGGAGCTGCGCTGAGTGGTAGATAAGAAAGGAAGGGATAGAAGTAGATGGGCTGCAGCCAGATTAGCTAGGACTCCATTTTCATTTTGGAGAAACCATTTCTCTTATCGTTTTCTAATTTTCTCTTTTACAAAACCATTCCGAAACTATTTTAGACTATTTCAAAATACTAGAAAGTTTGTAAAATATGGAAATACAACAGGGGCCCTTCTATTCAGTTTGGGCTCCAAACATTTTGGGTTTTCAAGATTCAAAACATTTTGAATTTCTTTTCTAGGAAGAGGGAAATTAGGGTTTTTCTTTATTTATTTTGCATGTACTTTTAAAAGATGATGCTCATGAAATCACAATCAAAGCCCTAATTGAGATTAGCTAAAACTAGGATGTTACAATAAGCCAAAGAAGGGTGGTAAACCAGTTGCCAACACCTCTAAGTCTACTAGGCCCGGCCCTAGGTCTAGAACCACGTGCTATTACTGCAAAGGGGACAGGCACTAGAAACGTAATTGCCCCAAGTACTTTGAGGACAAGAAAGCCGACAAGATAGCCACCAAAGACAAAGGTATATGTGATATACATGTTATAGATGTGTTCATTACCAACATAGGAGCAACACCTGGGTATTTGATACAGGTTCTGTTGCTCACATATGTAACTCTCAGCAAGAGCTGCGGAGTAAGAGGCAGTTGGGGAAGGACGAGATGATGATGCGCGTCAGCAATGGCACGAAAGTCGATGTGGTGGCCGTCGGCACATTACCTCTAGATCTGCCGTTAGGATTGATTCTAGTTTTGAATAAATGCTACTATGTACCCACACTGAGTATGAATATTGTAAGTGGATCTTGCTTGTTGCAAGATCATTATTCGTTTAAATCTGGAACAAGTGGTTGTTCTATTTATATGGATGATGTTTTCTATCTTCATGCACCTGTGAGCAATGGTCTATTCTTACTAGATCTTGATTGCAATACTCACATCCATAATATTGGTGCTAAACGTTGTAAGCATAATGATGATAATTCCATGCTTACGTGGCATTGCCATCTTGGTCACATTGGCATGAAGTGCATGAAGAAGCTTCATTCAGAAGGACTTCTTGGATCATTAGATTTCGAATCTCTTGATACATGTGAGCCATGCCTTATGGGCAAGATGACTAGGACACCCTTCTCCAGCACAATGGAGAGAGCTGAAGACCTACTGGGAATCATACATACAGATGTATGTGGACCAATGAGTGTCTCAATGTGCAATGGTTATCGTTATTTTTTTACCTTTACTGACGATTTGAGTAGATATGGATATATCTACTTAATGAAACACAAGCCTGAAACCTTTCAAAAGTTCAGAGAATTTCAGAAGGAAGTAGAGAATCAACTTCACAAGAGAATCAAGCATCTTTGATCATATCGGGGAGGCGAGTATTTGAGTTATGAGTTTAACACGCACTTAAAGGACTGTGGGATTATCCCACAGCTTATGCCAGCCTTAATACCACAATGTAATGGTGTGTCGGAACAACGTAACCATACTCTATTGGATAGTGTGCAGTCCATGATGTCTTTGACTGATTTGTCCGTATTGTTTTGGGGATATGCATTAGAAACCGCCTCTTTTATTTTAAACCAAGCACTGTCCAAATCCGTGGAGACAACCCCATATGAGATATGGTATGGCAAGAAACCAATGTTGTCATTTCTGAAAGTTTGGAGATGTGAGGCTTACGTCAAGAAACTACAGCCTGACAAACTCGAACCCAAATCGGAAAAATATATCTTTGTGGGATACCCAAGGGAAACTATTGGGTATACTTTCTACAACCAGGCCAAAGGCAAAACGTTTGTCGCGAAAAATGACACCTTTGTCGAGAAAGAGTTTCTCACTAAAGGAGTTAGTGGAAGGAAAATTGAGTTAGATGAAGTTGTTGACCCTTCTATCCAAATTGCATGTAGCGCCCTTTACGTTGTTCCGAAACCGCTCTCCAACATGGAAGAAGAGCTCAGTGATGATGATCAAAACAACAACATCGAAATTCCTGTGGTTCGCAAGTCTACAAGAGTTCGTGCCACTCCTGATTGGTACAGTAGTCTTGTGATGTCTGTCATTCTAGATGAACAGGAAGAACCTACAACCTACAAAGAAGCTATGGATAGTGCTGATTCCGAGAAATGGCTAGAAGCCATGAAATCTGAAATAGGATCCATGTATGAAAAACCAAGTTTGGACCTTGGTAGATCTTCTGGAAGGCCACAAGGCCGTTGAAAATAAATGGATCTTTAAGAAAAACACGGATGTGGATTGTAATGTGACCATTCACAAAGCTCGAGTTGTCTCAAAGGGGTTTCAAAAAATTCAAGGAGTCGACTATGATGAGACTTACTCTCCTGTAGTGATGCTTTAGGCTGTCCAGATTTTAATAGCAACTGCTGCTCATTTCGACTATGAAATTTGGCAGATGCATGTCAAGACCGCATTCCTCAATGGTCACATTGATGAAGAGTTGTATATGATGCAATCGGAAGGTATGCAAACTTCAACGGTCAATTTATGGACTGAAGCAAGCGTCTCGGAGCTCGAACCAACATTTTGATCAAGTGATCAAGGGTTTTGGATTTTTCCAAAATCAACAAGAGTTCTATGTTTACAAGAAAGCGAGTGGGAGCTCAATGGTTTTCCTAGTAGTATATGTGGATGACATATTACTTATGGGAAACGATGTGGAACTTATGGAAAGCGTGAAAGCATATTTGAGTAGTCAATTTTCCATGAAGGACTTAGGTGAAGCTGCATACATATTAGGCATCAAAATCTATAGAGATAGATCAAGACGCCTGATTGCATTAAGTCAAAGTACTTACCTTGAGAAGATTTTGAAGAGGTTCAAAATGGAGGATGCCAAAAGAGGTTTGGTGCCTATAACAAAAGGTAGCATACCGAGTCTAACTCAATGTCCGGTAACGGACGCTGATAGAGAAAGGATGTCTTACATCCCCTATGTGTCAGCCATAGGATATATCATGTATGCAATGCTAAGTACTCGACCTGATGTGGCATTGGCTCTCATTTTGGCGAGCCGATACCAAAGTAATCCACGAATGGATCACTGGACAGCTGTGGAAAATATCCCGAGGTATCTCAAGAGAACAAAGGATATGGTCCTAGTCGATGAAGTTAATGATGAAGCTCTAAACATAACTGGTTACGTGGATGCAACCTGGCACTCAGATCCTGATGACTCGTCTCAGACGGGATTTGTGTTTTTGGTGAATGGTGGGGAGGTAAGTTGGAAGAGCAAGAACCAACCGGTAGTTCCACAATCTACAATGGAGTCGGAATACATTGCTGCTACTAATGCGGCGAATGAGGTTGTTTGGCTAAGGAATTTCGTCATTGAACTAGGAGTTGTTCCAAGTGCACAAGACCCTATGACAATTTATTGTGACAACATGGGCGCTATTGCAAATGCAAAGGAACCAAGAACTCATTCCACAGCCAAACACATCAAGCTACGGTTTCACGTCATCCGACAGAATGTTGATGAAGGTGAAATCAAGATTTGCAAAGTGCACACGGATGTGAATGTGGCAGATCCGTTGACTAAACCTCTCAAACATGCCAATCATGAACAACATCGGGATGCCATTGGTGTTAGGTTCCTGCCTATTGTAAACTAGATTAATTTGTACTCTAGTTCAAGTGGGAGACTGAAGGAGTTATGCCCTAGAGGCAAATAATAAAGGGTATTGTCTGATATATCTCCTATATGTTCATAATACGTTTCATACTGTGCTATAACTTTATTAATACGAAACATTAATACACGTGTGGTATGTAAACAAACCGTGTCTCTAGTTACCTCTAGTGAACTAGTTCATTGGTCATGAGGATGATCTGGGTTTCAAGATCATGGGCATTTATGCCAATTGACAATGAGGTCACGCCATTGGTTGAATGATGTGATAGAAAAAAATCTGATAGTTGTATCTCAATGAGATTTAGTTACAAAGTTCACCATTGATGATAAAGGCATGAAACCTCACAAGCTTATCCTTAGACTATGAGATAATGCAAATCACCATTCTGGAGGGAGCTTAGATGGTTATCAAGTATCATACCGTGACTGGGTGATAAAAAAGGAGCCACTCGGGTTTCCCAAAGGGGCGCGTATAGGAGTACAAATCAATACCAGGATTTGCCAGTCCATGTAACGGATAGATACATATGTGGCCATCTCGGTGACGTTGCATTAACAAAGCTTGCAAGCGTGTGACTGGGTCATGGAATTCAACAAAATGGGAACAAGTAAACAATCTCATCAGTAACGAGATCGAACTAAGGTATGGAGATACCAAAGATCAAGTCTCGGATGAACTAGGTATCAAGTGGCAAAGGGAACGGGAAATGACTATTCACGTTTCGAGCGATAAGATTCGTGGAATGCACGGGGGTCATCATGGGCATCCAGGTCCCGCTGATGATAATTGATATGAGAGAATTGTCAATCATATCCAGAGTGTTCCCGAACCGAAGGATGTCATGCTTAAGGGTGGGGGCTCTTAGGGATAGATGAGGTACCGTAGGAGAAATAGAGAGAGAGAAAGCGGAATAGTTCCGGGTAACATCCAATGGTGATCGGAGGGAGTCCGGAAGGATTTACGGAATAAAGGAATATAATAATATGTGTATTTGAATGTTAATTGGAGAATTGATATTAAATATATATTTTATTTTATTATTAAAGGCATCCCAATGCTAATGGGCCTCACCTGAAGGGGAGGCCTAAGGGGCAAGACGCCTAGGGAGAGGGGGCCAGCCGACCTAGGCTTAGTGGGCTACCCAAGTGGAGCCTACCTAGGGCTAGCGGCTTCCCCTAGGTGGCTGGTGGGTGTGGGCATTAGTCCCACACCGCCTGGCCCCGGGGTAGTGTGTCCTCCTCCTACTATATATAGGGGTATCCCCCTCCCCTTTGAATGCATCTAATTCTCTCATTCTCTCTCTCTCTCATTTTCCTTTGAGGACTTCTCCGTAATATTGGGGAGGACTTTGAGGGATTTGAGTTCTCCACCTTCACACTACTGTCATGTGATCTTTGGTCTGACATCTTCTTCTTCCGCTGCTCGGTTGGATCAGAGCCTGGGAGACGCCGCCTACACCGGACGTGTGTAGTATTTTGGAGGCACCACACTTGGGGTGCTTGGAGCTGCTCGTCTTCATCAACATACACCTACTTGCATAAGGTGTGCCTCGGTCTTCAAGGGTATGAATACCGTCTTCCTTCTCCGTTACTTAAGTCTACATAGTATAGATCATGGTATTAGTGTTCATGTAGATAGAATGTTTTTGTTTTCTGCTATGGAACCCTACAATGGGACGTCCATTTTGCATTAGGACTCCTCCAATGCCAATACCACTAGCATCACACTCTATCTCAAAAGTTTTAGTGAAATCTGGTAATGCAAGACGAGGTGCTTCGGTGATCCTCTTTTTAAGTTCATTGTTGGGGATATGCTAAATGGGTATCATCATAGCATGTCTCTAATCCGGCTAACCCGGGTGGCCCACAGTTGGTAGCAAGGCCTATGGCCTGCTGGGCAGCCTAGTTAGATGGATCCAGAAGGGAGGCCCATGAAGGATTAAGGAAGGCTACGCAGGAGTCACCGACGTACTCGGAGCCTTGGAGTGCAAGACACGAAAGACTACTTAGTATTCATGTAGGACTCTTTACCTTGTCCGACAAGGTCCTTTCCCTGTAATCCTAGGTTCTGGTGCCTTTATAAACTGGACCTGTGGGAGCCTTAGGGAAACGATTCATAACACCCTTGCACAGCTAACCAATCTCTGTAACTCGGCGTATTGCCATTATAGTGATTTATAGCAGGAGTAGAGTTCCACCATGATTGTGGGACTTGAACTTGGGTAAACTATGTTACCTCGTACCCGCCAACTCTCCACATTACCCCATGTCTCTAAACATGCACTGTGAGGACCCCTCCATGGCATACTCGTCGGAAATACCACGACAGTTGGAGCCCACCATGGGGCAAGAGGCGGTTCGAGCTCTACAACAGGCAAGGTCCAAGTTCTTCACGGGAATCGGCAACACCATAGCCATAGGACACGTTCTCTTCTCCGGAAACGTCCCGATCGTCCCTCTAGATGAGTTATGGGTGCCGGCAAATACGAACCCTACGCATTGCTCCGTCATCCCCTTCGAAGACATCCACATCTTCATCGGCAAAACTGACTCGGGTCCTAGCTCCCAGGATGTCAGAAACTCGTCAAGGCCCGCACGGACCACCTACGGGCAGGATACGATCACGAAAGAATCTGGGTTGTTCCTCTCTCTAGAGTATGGCGGATTGATGAGTGCATATTTGCATCATGTTTTACATTATTATTTTGCATCATAGATGTAGGATTTTGGTATTTTACGGCGCTTGCGCATAAAATTTATGTCTGTTTTCACTAGGATCAGGACAGATGATGGATCAAATGGATACAATTATTGAAGCAGTTGTACTGAGGAGAACAGGAGTAAAAAACAATGTAAATCGCTTATTTTGGAAATATTACTAATACTAGAATAAAACCAGAAGCGAACAAAGGAGGCAGAGAGCATAACGACCAACTATACAGCGGGAGAATTTTCTCCGCTCGTATAGCTCTGGCCGTATAGTTGGTGTCGCCTCCGCCTCGTCAAATAGTTTCACCCCGTGCAATTGGTTTAGGGAGACGACATACAGAACACCCAGAAATCGTGAAAACCTCACCTCCAGAAGGCATCTGGAGGGGGAACTCGTCTGCTAGGGATCCATCTTCACCCTGCACAGATCTAGGAGGCTAAGGCATTGATCTTCATCAACCACCGCTGCATCACCACCATCCTCATCCATCCCACCTACATATTGTCTAGATCTTGTTGTAATTCCTATACTCGTTCTGGATTTATAAAAGTACTATTCATATATGATTGTTCTCATTACTATTGCCATGATGTTGATTGCCTCCATGTCGGAGTAGATCCTTAGTTCTTAGGGAGATGCAGAAACCATAGCATATGACTGAGATGATATAGCGCCTATTATGTTATACATCATTATGTGTATGTGTTAATTGTCTTCATCTTTATATTAAGGAGAAGTGAACCTTCTTAATATTTGCCTCTTATGGGGACTTGATGGAGGGGATTACTTGTTAGTAGACGGAGGGATGATAACGCTTATTGTGACTATAAAGCTATTGTTATTCCTTACATACTAACTTGGGGATCCAAGGAGAACTCATCAAGCCATGTACATGCCATGGGAGAGATCCCTTAATAGTGCGATAATGCGATGGTTGTCGGTTACTGTCTGCTGTGGTTATGAGGACGATATGTGCAATGGTTGCTAGAAAATCGTCCATATATGGAGCACCTCCCACATACATACACACTATGAGAATATTGTTATAATACTCTCGATTATTAGTCTAAATTGCTAGTGGTGTACCCGCTACTCCCTAAGAACGCCTTTTCCCTATTGGAGTTCCAAAATTCTATTACACACGCGATTCTTACTTTCTACATTAAGTTTTGCTTTACTTTAAATTACCTTGTTCAACCAAAAACACAAAAACAACTCTATTTATCTTGCACCCTAAAGTTATTTCTTAAGTACTCCATTTAGTTATAGTTAAAAGCATTTTAGTCTTTCACCTACTGCCCCCTGTGGGATCAATAACTTTATTTTGAAACTAGCTACAAACGATCTGTGCACTTGCAGTCATCAAGATATTTTCTAGCGCCATTGCTGGGGAGCTTAGTGCTATAAGTCACTTTACTTTTAGTTATTTACTTTTGTTGTACTAATTTTTACAACAACAATGGACAATACTCAGCATTTAAATCAGCTTGAGGCAGTAAGGAAAATGGGTTCGCCCATGGACGCTTTTATAACTGTCAATTAAATCATAAATCTAGATGGAGTCGAAATCCGTCATTTATTATTTGAGTTATTACATTCTAAGAAATTTGCAGGAACCAATGAAGAAAGTCCATATGGACACTTATAATTCTTTAAAGACATTTTGAGTTCCTTTATTTTTGATGACTGTAATCTTGATATGGTTAAAGTCCAGTTGTTTAGACAAACTCTCTCTAATAATGTTTGCGACTAGTACAGATCTTTTTGTGCGGAAGCACCCATGACTTGGGAGGAATTGACAACCAAGTTCCTATCAAAATATTATTCTGAAAGCAAAGCTCACAGGATGAGAGGTATTATTATCAGTTTCAAAAATAATCCTAGTGAGGGCTTATATGAAGGATATCTAAGGTATAAAAGTTACCTAGATAATTGCCCCCATCGTTGTTTACCTGATTGGTTAATCACTCATACATTTTATGGAGGGCTAAATATTGAAAATAGGACGAATCTAGACACTACTTAAAATGATAGTTTTCTATCTTATACTTATGATGAGGCTTGGAATCTAAAAATAAAAATGAAAGAAGCAAATGAAAATTCTAAAGACAAGGAAATTATTACAAATAGTTTTTCGGAATATGCATGCATTAACGATTTCCTTGCAGATGAGAGGACAGATACAATGATTAAGACCCTCGGTATTGATTCTTACTCAGTAAAGAAAATTATTGAGAATTATGCAGGGCATTTGCAGGTACCTACAGAATGGGTGATACGTCCATTTTGCATCACTATTCTATGTCTTAATTCACTATTATTCATTGATATATTTCGTATTGAGAGGTGATACTTATGTTATTTCATCTATTTTTGCATGGTTGATGACTTTTGGAGCATGGACCGCTGCAGTCAGGATTCTGATGGAAAAGGTGCTGTTTGGAGGCAAAATTCGCGAAGATTAGAAAATCCAGGAAAATATACGGAAAATCCTATTTTTCCAGAAGACAAGGATGCCAGAAGATGGAGTGGAGGTGGGCCATAGGGGGCCCACACCACCCCATGGCGCGGGCAGGCCTAGGCCGCGCCTAGGAGTGGTGTAGCCGCCCTGGCCCACTCCAGCCTCTCCCCTCTGGCGTATATCATCCCCACGAAACCCTAAGACTCAGGGAACGACCACAGAAAGATTCCGCCGCCTCTGCGGGGCGGAAAACACCGAGAGAGAAAGATCTCTCCGGCAGACAGATTTCTGCCGGGGGAATTCCTTCTCGGAGAGGGGAGATCGTCGCCATCAGCTCCACCATCAAGCTAGACTTCATCGGGATCATCATCACCATCATCACCACCATCATCACCATCAGCACCCTCATCACCATCTCCATATTGCTATAACAATTGCGTTGAATCTTGCATAGTTCATAGGGGAAACTTTCCCGGTGTTGATTACTCTTTGTACTTGATGCTATTGAGTGAACCATTGAATTATTGTTTATGTTCAGATTGTTATACATCATTATTCCATCTCTGATCATGATCCGTATGATGTTTTGTGAGTAGTTCGTTTTGTTCTTGAGGACATGGGAGAAGTCTTGTTGTTAGTAGTGGAGTTGTGTTGAGAAAGATTCAATAGATTGTTATTTAAGTTGTGGTGTACTTCTTCTAGTGGTGTCATGTGAACGTCGACTACATGACACTTCACCTATATGGGCCTAGGGGAATGCATTGTGTATTTGGCTACTAATCGTAGGGGTTGCCGGAGTGACAGAAACCTGAACCCCCATTAGGAAACCATTGCACAAGGGACGTAAGGGTCTTAGAGTTTAAAGTTGTGGTTAGGTTTCTACCTTAATTACTTTCTTGTACTTACGGATGTTTGCAAGGGGTATAATCACAAGTTTGTATTAGTCTTGGATGGGGCGGTACATTAGCACAGGTTCACCCACACAACACTAAGCAAGCTAAAGAAGATTAATCGACTATATGAAGCGAAAGGACTTGACAGTCTTCCCATGTGTCCTCGAGAACGTTTGGTCATCTTAAGTAATACAACCGGCTTGTCCTTTGCTGCATAAAGGATTGGGCCACTTGCTGCATTTATTCCTACTTTCTTTTATTTACTCATACTTTGTTTGCTTGCTTTATCGAAAACCCCTAAAAATCTGTTTGCTAAGTATTTCAAAAAGAGAATTCCTGATCCATACCACTAGCCAGCACCTTCTGCTCCTCGTTGGGTTCGACACTCTTACTTATCGAAAATACTGCGATACACCCCCTATACTTGTGGGTCATCAAGACTTTTTCTGGCACCATTGCCGGGGAGTGAAGCGCTATTGGAGAGTGGAACTGGTAAAGGAAACTTCTACTGTGAGTATTGTTTACTTCTGCTAGTTGCTTATTTTCGTTATGGATAATTCGCTGAGTTTCTTATTTGGTAATGCTACTACCACTGCTAAGGTAGTAGATAAGCCACCACCTGCTGAGAAAGATGTTTTCAAAATACCTACAAGAATTATTGATCGTGTTATGGATAACTATTATGTTGGGGATGGAACTGTCCATCCCGGTGATCATTTACTCTTTATACACGAATTATGCGGGTTGTTCAAGTGTGCAGGTATTACTACAAATCAAGTTAATAAGAAGTTATTCTCATTATCACTAAAAGGAAGAGCCGAGGACTAGTATAAGCTGCTGAAGAATGGTCAAGCTCTGGAATGGGAGGAAATAGTGCCTCTCTTTTATTCAAAGGTTTATCCTCCTAGTGAGATTCATAAAGATCGGAATCAAATATACAACTTTTTGCCTCTTGATGGAGAGAGTACAACTCAAGCTTGGGGGAGATTGAAGTTACTAATGCTCAACTGTCCCATTCATGAGCTCCCCAACAATATTATTATCAATAACTTTTATGCAAGGCTCCCTCTACATGACAAAGATTTATTGAATGCTTCTTATGCTGGATCATTCACTCGTATGGAAGAAGAAGCTAAATGGGACCTTCTAGATCATATTGAAGACAATGCTAAAGCTTGGGAGAATGACAAAGGTAGAAAGTCAGGTATAAATTATGATTATGAATGCATTGAATCTTTTATGGGAACTGATGACTTTCAAAACATTAGTAATCTTTATGGTCTTGATTTGCAAGTTATTAAAAATTGCTTTAGAACTTTTGCTTCCTATATTGAAGTTCTAAAAAGGGGATGGAACAAATACCATGCACCTTACAAAGATATTATTGACTATGCCCCTATTGGAAGTGCTGAGTATTGCATCATCGACCCCATTTTACCTGAACCTTATATCGAGAAGATTCCCTTCCCCGAAAAGGTAAAGGACCATCCTATGAAAACTAATGTAATCACTAAAAGTGAAAAATGAACTGTAAAACCTGATGAACAAATAAACATTGAACCTGTGGTAGCAATTGTGAAAGACCTTGTCACTAAAAGCGTAGAATATGGGCACATAGTCTTTTGTGAGGATGCTTCTAATATTGTTTCACATCCCAATAGAACTAAAAAGGCTAGTGTTCCTGTGCTTTCTATTAGAATTGGTGATCATTGCTATTATGGTTTATGTGATATTGGTGCAAGTTCCAGTGTTATTCCTTAAGAGCTTTACAGATAAATTATGCATGAGATCAGTCCTTGCGAGTTGGTAGAGATTGATGTGGTTATTCACCTTGCTAATAGAGAGACCATCTCTCCAATTGGTATTGTGCGAGACGTGGAAGTTCCTTGCGGTAAGATTAAGTACCCTGCTGATTTTCTAGTACTTGGTTCAGCTGCTAGTAAAACTTATCCTATCATTTTTGGTAGACCTTTCTTGAGTACTCGTGGAGCTATTATTGATCGCAAGAGGGAGAAAATATTGACTAAGTTTGATGGGGAATATTATGAGTTTAATTTTTCGAAATTTGCTAAAGAACCTTGCGAAGAGGAAACCCATAATGAGGATTTTAGGGTTGAACAACTTGCTTCTATTTCTCTTGATCCTAACAATGCTTTGCAACAATTTATGGAAGAGCATGAAAGTGAAATCTTCATGGAAGAAAGGAACGAGATTGACATGATTCTCCGTGATCAACCTATGATGCTTAAGCATGACTTGCCTGTAGAAGACTTGGGTACCACGATGCCACCTAAAAAGGATCCGGTTTTCGATCTAAAACCTCTCCCTAATGATCTTAAATATGCTTATATTGATGATAAAAAGATATATCCTGTTATTGTTAGCGCTAAACTTTCAGGGAAGGAGGAAGAAAGCTATTGGAAGTTTTGAGGAAACATCGAGGATCTATGGGGTATACTATGGATGATTTAAAAGGGATTTCACCTATTATATGTCAGCATTCTATCAACATAGAACAAGATGTGAAGCCAGTAGTGGAGCACCAACGACGTTTAAATCCTAGAATGAAGGAAGTGGTAAGGAATGAGGTATTGAAACTCCTTGATGCTGGTATTATTTACCCTATTGCTGATAGTGAATGGGTTAGTCCTGTCATTGTGTTCCTAAAAAGGGAGGTATTACCGTTGTCCCTAATGATAATGATGAGCTTATTCCTCAAAGAATAGTGGTAGGCTATAGGATGTGCATCGATTTTATGAAAGTCAATAAAGTTACTAAGAAAGATCACTACCCGCTTCCTTTTATTGATCAAATGTTGGAAAGGTTGTCTAAAAAGACCCATTTTTGTTTTCTTGATGGTTATTCTGGGTTCTCTCAAAATTGCTGTTAAACAACAAGATCAAGAAAAAACTACTTTTTCTTGCCCTTATGGAACTTATGATTATAGACGTATGCCTTTTGGTTTATGTAATGCTCCTGCTACTTTCCAAAGATGCATGTCTGCTATCTTTCATGGCTTTTGTGAGGAAATTGTAGAAGTGTTCATGGATGACTTTTCTGTCTATGGAACCTCTTTTGATAATTGTCTGCACAACCTTGATAAAGTTTTGCAAAGATGTGAAGAAACTAATCTTGTTCTTAATTGGGAGAAATGCCACTTCATGGTTAATGAAGGGATTGTTCTTGGGCATAAAGTTTCTGAAAGAGGCATAGATGTTGATAGAGCTAAAGTTGAGGCAATTGAGAAGATGCCATGTCCAAAAGACATCAAAGGTATTCGTAGTATCCTTGGTCATGCTGGTTTCTATAGGAGGTTTATTAAAGATTTCTCTAGGATATCAAAGCCTCTCACTAATCTTCTTCAAAAAGATGTACCTTTTATTTTTGATGATGATTGTAGGGAAGCTTTTGAAACTCTTAAGAAGGCTTTAACTATAGCCCCTATTGTTCAACCACCTGATTGGAGTTTACCCTTTGAAATAATGTGTGATGCTAGTGATTTTGCTGTAGGGGCTGTTCTTGGGCAACGTATTGATAAAAAGTTAAATGTTATCCATTATGCTAGTAAGACTTTAGACGCTGCTCAAAGGAATTATGCCACTACTGAAAAGGAATTTCTAGTTGTTGTTTTTGCCTGAAGTTTAGGCCCTATATTGTGGACTCAAAAGTAACCATTCATACTGATCATGCTGCTATTAAATATCTTATGACAAAGAAGGACGTTAAGCCTAGGCTTATTAGATGGGTGCTGCTTTTACAAGAGTTTGATCTACACATAGTAGATAGGAAGGGTGCTAAAAATCCTGTAGCTGATAATTTATCTCGTTTGGAAAACATCTCTTTTGATCCTATGCCTGTTAATGATAGTTTCCCAAATGAACAGTTAGCCGCAGTAGGGGTGAGCTCTCGAGGAAGCCCTTGGTATGCTGATTATGTTAACTTTATTGTCTCCAAGTATTTGCCTCCAACTTTTACAGCTTAGCAAAGAAGAAAATTCTTTTATGATTTGAGGCATTATTTTTGGGATGACCCACACTTATACAAAGAAGGAGTTGATGCTATTATGCGAGATGTGTTCCAGAATATGAGCAAAAAGAGATATTGCGTAAATGTCATGGTAGCGCCTATAGAGGACATCATGCAGGAGATAGAACTGCACAGAAGGTACTACAATCAGGTTTCTACTGGCCTACCCTTTTTAAAGATGCAAGAAAATTTGTTTTATCTTGTGATGAATGTCAGTGTGTTGGTAACATTTCTAGACGCAATGAAATGCCTATGAACTACTCTCTAGTTATTGAACCTTTTGATTGTTGGGGATTCGACTTTATGGGTCCTTTCCCTCCTTCGAAGGGTTACACTCATATTCTTGTTGCTGTTGATTATGTTACTAAGTGGGTAGAAGCCATTCCTATGAAAAGTGCTGACGGGGAAACCTCTCTAAAAATGCTTAAGGACGTTATCTTTCCTAGGTTTGGAGTGCCTAGGTATCTCATGACTGATGGGGGTTGTCATTTCATTCATGGTGGTTTTAGGAAGACCCTCGCTAAATATGATGTTAATCATAGAATTGCTTCAGCTTATCACCCCCAAACTAGCGGGCAAGTAAAGTTATCAAATAGAGAAATTAAATCTATCTTGCAAAATACTGTTAATAGGTCTAGAAAAAACTGGTCTAAGAAGTTGAATGATGCTTTATGGGCTTATAGAACTGCTTACAAAAATCCTTTGGGAATGTCTCCTTATAAATTGGTTTATGGGAAAGCTTGCCACTTACCCTTAGAGTTAGAACACAAAGATTACTGGGCAGTGAAAGAACTAAATAGAGATTGTAAAGTCGCTGGTGAGAAAATATTATTTGACTTAAGCTCTTTAGATGAATGGAGGAGTGAAGCCTATGAGAAGGCTAGGCTCTTTAAGGAAAAAGTTAAAAGATGGCATGAAAAGCGAATACTTAAGAGAGAATTTCATGTTGGTGAGAAAGTTCTATTGTATAGGTCTCGTCTCAGATTATTTGTAGGTAAGCTACTATCAAAATGGGAAGGACCTTTCATCATTGAAGAAGTATACCGTTCAGGAGCAATAAAAATTTCTTCTCTAAAAGATAATACTACACAAGTAGTGAATGGACAGCGACTCAAACACTATATTGCTGGAGATTCTTACAATGAAGATGTTGATGCCTTTCAAGTTATAACTCCAGAGAAATTCATTGAGGACCAAATTCAGAGACCTGCAGAGTCCGTTTCCAACTAGGTAACAGTTCTGGTAAGAAAAGTTCCGCGAAAATACAATCCAACTATATTTTTGCAGTTTTCAGTCAATAAGGAAAGCTACAAAGCGAAAAAGTGACAGAAACGGAGCCAGGGTGGCCCACACCACCCCATGGCGCGGGCCCACCCCTGGCCGTGCCACCAGGTGGTGAGGCCACCCAGGACTCTGCCTCCGACTCGTTTTCTCCCAGTACCTTCCTTTTGATATGAAACTTCGTAATATATAACCCCCCGGATCCCCCGAGATCCGTATATCATGTTTTCGTCGTGTTTTTGTTTCGATCCATTTCTGCCAGGACATACTCTTTGAAGGCTTAGAAGCACAATGGTGTCTGCCAAGGATAAAGGGAAGGAGCCCATGGGGGAGGATCTTCAAGACCCCAAGCAGAGGCTGGTACTTTTAGTCTCTTGCCCTGCATCAATGGAAGCCCTACGAGTCACTAAGGAGTTCTGCGATAAGTACCGGGACTTGAAGAGGAAGGTGGACATGCTTCAATGGGAGAATAATAGGCTTCACAAGATGCTGCAAGATTTCCTCACGTCAATTAAGAGCATAATACCACCACCACCGAAGGAGTAATTCGTCATCAGGTTTGGCATCCCCTTGGTTTGTTCCAAGCTTGGGGGAGTGCCGCGGTATCATATCACTATCTTCTATCTTTATACCTTTTTAGTAGAGTCATATCATGAATAGAGGAGTTATTTTGTAGTATGGTTTGAATTATGGAAGTGTCCCCTCTCTCGTTAGATATGTATCCCTTGGTGTGAGTTTTCGTTATAGGAATATTAATGAGAAGTTCTATCATTCACTCTTTTGCATATCTTATATTAGTTTTCAATTCGTGGTTATATGATTGATCTTGTTGTTAGTATTGGTAGCACTCTGGGATCATTGAGTTAATTTAGTTGGTTTTGGCAAACCTGGCTCGGTCAGTAGCAACACTATTTTTGAGAATTGAAAGAAAAGATAGAATTACTTTAGAGAAAAATAATTTCATCATCTTTCTTTCTTGATTTGCTCATAAGTTTAGTATTCTCTAGTTAAGATCTTTTGTGCTTCCAAGGAAGATTGCATGTTTGTCTTTATCACTTGTATGTTTGTTTGTTTCCTTCAACTCTTATACTTGTTACCCAGCCTTGCTAGCCAAAAACCTGTACTGAGAGGGTATTCTTCTCATGCATCCACCTCCTTTAAACCAAAACCCATGCCATTTGTGTCCACCATACCTACCTAGTAGCATTATTGCTACTCCAAGTAAATTATTGTTTTGTCTACCTCCAAAATTAAACTTGTTATGTGAAAATTAGTGATTAAAGCTCTCACTAACTTGATGGCACACTTTACTTTCTTGCATTTAATAAACTTGAACCATTGGGTCCTTCTTTGTTGCGTATATGCTTGCGCTTTATGAGTTGAAGTTAGCCGAACCATGTATCATGGGGACCGCTTTCAACATTTCATTGGTACTTGTACCTAGTTGATATCATGTTCTTTTGCTTATGGATCCCGGCAGTGTGAAATAAAAGTGGAACTTGTAAGATCATGGAGTTTATATGTGTGTTAGAGAAACACCTGGGCCGCTAGCCTAAGCCATGCCTAATCATGGTGGAAACTTGCAGCATAACTATAGTGAGCATTCTATGAAGCATCCTCAATAAAAACCTATGCAAATAGCAAATAAAAAGATCGCTGAGATGCTCACTGTCTGCTTGCCTTGTCATTTTGATTATGGGATAGCCCATGTGTCATGTGCAAGGGGTACCCCGTTAGCGGTTCTCAATGATACGCATGTATTTACAATGACAAGAGCTTGCTCGTGACTGAAGTTGAGTAGCATGAGGATCGGTACTCATAAGTAAGGGGCATGACATTTCAACTTATAACTTGTCAAGCATATCCTCTTAGTTGTGTCACTTTAACCTTAATCACCTAAAGATGCCTATGATAGGGGCATTGAGAGCTGAAAGCTAGTAAGTATCATAATTTTTGGGAGCTCTTTATGAAACTTGCAATCCCTGCTTCCCTATGCGAAGGGCCCTTTCTTTTACTTTGTAGTTGAGTCAGTAAACCTACTCCCTTCTACCTCAGCAAGTATTTTGAGTTGTTGTGTTTCATTCATCCATATGATGATTTATTCAATCATGTTTCTTATGTTCCTTGTTTTGCACATTGCTCTTATCTTGATGTTTACTACTTTGAAAGCTTTCCTTTAAAAACCAGCTATTTGTGAACTCCAGCAAATTATCAACTATTCTTCGACCGAGAGCTAAGTTTGCCATTACCAATTATGATTCACTTTTATGTATCTTTATTATGTTTCCTTTACTCATTGCAAGTTGAGTTATATAATAGTGAGTTGTCTTCTATTCTGATCTGTGTATTTGATGAATGTGATGCTTCTTGTCCGTATTCTTTTATCGAATCTTCACTCCATAAACCTGAGGTCATGTTTATTGAGCTCAGTTTCGCTTGGGGACAAGCGAAGTCTAAGCTTGGGGGGAGTTGATGCGTCCATTTTGCATCACTATTCTATGTCTTAATTCACTATTATTCATTGATATATTTCGTATTGAGAGGTGATACTTATGTTATTTCATCTATTTTTGCATGGTTGATGACTTTTGGAGCATGGATCGCTGCAGTCAGGATTCTGATGGAAAAGGTGCTGTTTGGAGGCAAAATTCGCGAAGATTAGAAAATCCAGGAAAATATACGGAAAATCCTATTTTTCCAGAAGACTAAGGATGCCAGAAGATGGAGTGGAGGTGGGCCATAGGGGGCCCACACCACCCCATGGCGCGGGCAGGCCTAGGCCGCGCCTAGGAGTGGTGTAGCCGCCCTGGCCCACTCCAGCCTCTCCCCTCTGGCGTATATCATCCCCACGAAACCCTAAGACTCAGGGAGTGACCACAAAAAGATTCCGCCGCCTCTGCGGGGCGGAAAACACCGAGAGAGAAAGATCTCTCCAGCAGACAGATTTCTGCCAAGGGAATTCCTTCCCGGAGAGGGGAGATCGTCGCCATCAACACCACCATCAAGCTAGACTTCATCGGGATCATCATCACCATCATCACCACCATCATCACCATCAGCACCCTCATCACCATCTCCATATTGTTGTAACAATTGCGTTGAATCTTGCATAGTTCATAGGGGAAACTTTCCCAGTGTTGATTACTCTTTGTAGTTAATGCTATTGAGTGAACCATTGAATTATTCTTTATGTTCAGATTGTTATACATCATTATTCCATCTCTGGTCATGATCCATATGATGTCTTGTGAGTAGTTCATTTTGTTCTTGAGGACATGGGAGATGTCTTGTTGTTAGTAGTGGAGTTGTGTTGACAAAGATTCAATAGATTGTTATTTAAGTTGTGGTGTACTTATTCTAGTGGTGTCATGTGAATGTCAACTACATGACACTTCACATATATGGGCCTAGGGGAATGCATTGTGTATTTGGCTACTAATCGTAGGGGTTGGCGGAGTGACAGAAACCTGAACCCCCATTAGGAAACCATTGCACAAGGGACGTAAGGGTCTTAGAGTTTAAAGTTGTGGTTAGGTTTCTACCTTAATTACTTTCTTGTACTTACGGATGTTTGCAAGGGGTATAATCACAAGTATGTATTAGTCTTGGATGGGGCGGTACATTAGCACAGGTTCACCCAAACAACACTTAGCAAGCTAAAGAAGATTAATCGACTATATGAAGCGGAAGCACTTGACAGTCTTCCCATGTGTCCTCGAGAACGTTTGGTCATCTTAGGTAATACAACCGGCTTGTCCTTTGCTGCATAAAGGATTGGGCCACTTGCTGCATTTATTCCTACTATCTTTTATTTACTCGTACTTTGTTTGCTTGCTTTATCGAAAACCCCTAAAAATCCGTTTGCTAAGTATTTGCAGAGAATTCCTGATCCATACCACTAGCCAGCACCTTCTGCTCCTCGTTGGGTTTGACACTCTTACTTATCAAAAATACTGCGATACACCCCCTATACTTGTGGGTCATCAATGGGAACCTCGTAAACCTCTCGAAGAAAAGAAGCGTGCAATAGCACTAATGGAAGAGTTATCCATGATACCTATACGGGGAATCTTTGAAAAGAGACAAAAAGAGGAAGAACAAATAAAGAAGACACTGAAGAAACCTGAAAGGAATTCCGAAGCTACAAATATGAATAATGTTATAATAAAAGACCTTATGGAGGTACTAATAGTGGAAGATGAAGTGGTTAAGTTAGACCGTGAAACTTCGGAATTCAACTGATGTAAGGTTCGAGGTAATGAAACTTCAAAGCCTATGAGCCCTATATATTATGGAGAAACTTTCTTATATGGAATTTGCGAACCAATTTCCACCATAAATATTATGCCGTCATCACTTTATCAAGAACTTCGCTACAACTTATATAATCCGGATGTTGAACCAGTAGACACTATTGTTAAATTGTCTAATAAAACCAATATAAAACCAGAAGGGGTAATCAGAAATATCTATGTCTTTATTGGCTCACTCATGTACCCCCTTGATTTTCATATTGTTGATATGCCTTGAGATTCTTTTTGCCCTATTCTTTTAGGTAGGCCTTTTATTTCCATCACCAAAGCTCGAGTGGATAATCAGAAGGAAACCATTTCATTAAAGTTTGGAGAAGAAGATATGACATTCCACTTCGCCAACCTAAAAAAGAGGCCATATGAAGTGGAGGATATCAAGGAAGAAAAGACGATTGCCAAGCTAGCGGCAATCCATTTTAGTCCTCCACAAGATGAACTAGAAAGGAGTTTGATTAATTGGGAAGAAGCACCGAATGATGAGAAGAAATAAGAAATGGATGATTACCTAGATTCAATTCTAGAAGCACAAAATCCACATGACTATGAAGAACTGGTAAGAACGGGTGATGAAGAACCTCCACCAATAGAATTGGAAAAACTTCCAGACAATATGGGGAATGAATTTTTTAGATAATGAAAATAAATGTCCTATTATTATTAGCAAGAATCTATCAGAAAATGAAACGAATAAACGCATTTCAGTTTTGGTTAAGCATTGTGAAGCCTTTGGATATACATTGAGTGATATTAAAGGAATAGATCCATATATTGTAACACATAAGACTACCATGCTTGATGATGCTGAACCCGTAGTAGATACACAAAGAAGGCTTAATCCTAAGATGAAGAAAGTAGTAAGAAAAGAAGTTATACGCTGAGTTGATTCTAGTATAATATATCCTATTTCAGATAGTAAGTGGGTTAGCCCAACTCATTGCATACCAAGACAAGGTGGTCTTGATGCTTCTATGAATGAGGAAGGTGAGCTAGTTCCTGTGAGACCGATTGTAGGATATCGTATGTGCATTGACTTTAGGAAATTAAACCGTGAAACACAAAAGAATCATAAACCTATACCTTTCATGGATAAAATTCTAGAAAGACTTAGCAATAATTCATATTTTTGTTTTCTTGATGGTTATTCTGGATATTCTCAAATTGCCATATAGCTGGAAGATCAAGAGAAAACAACTTTTACTTGTCCTTATGGCACATAAGCTTATAGATTAATTCCATTTGGCTTATGAAATGCAGCAACAACTTTTCAGGAATGTGTTCTAAAGATTTTTGATGATTTTGTTGAGAAGACTATGGAAGTCCTAACAAACAATTTTGTCGTTTGTGGAACAACTTTTGATAATTGTCTCTACAATCTAACCAGAGTTTTGCAAATATGCAGGCAATCAAACTTGGTTTTGAATTGGGAGCAATGCCGTTTCATGGAAAGAGAAGGTAAAGTTTTTGGGATAAAACTAATTTAAATCCTATAGAAAATCTCCCAATACCTCAGGACATTAAAAGTTTAAAAATGTTTCTAGGACATGCAGGATTTTATAAAAGGTTTATAAAATATTTTGCTAAACTAGCTATGCCCCTTACCAATCTTCTTGATAAAGAAACTCCATTCTATTTACACCATGACTGCATTGCAACTTTTGAGAACATTAAGGAAAAACTAGTTTCAGCACCTATCATGCAACCTCCAAAGTGGGATGAACCTTTCAAAATTATGTGTGATGCTAGTGATTATGCTTTAGGGGATGTGTTGGGACCGCGAGATGGAAATAATTTAAATGTTATTTATTATGCTAGTAGACCTCTTAATAAAATTTAGAAACATTATGCTACTACAGAAAAAAGTTTCTAGCTATAATTTTTGCTTGTGACAAATTTAGATCTTACATAATTAATTCTAAGGTAATAATTCATACGGATCACCAAGCTTTGTGTCACTTGCTAGTGAAAAAGGATGCTAAGCCCAGGTTGATTAGGTCGGATTTATTACTACAAGAATATGATTTGCAAATAGTAGATAGGAGGTGTAAGGATAATCCGGTAGCAGATCATCTCTCTAGAATGGAGGGAATAGTTAATGACCCCGTACCTATTAATGAATCATTTCTAGGAGAATATTTAGCAAAGGTGGATATTGCTGATCCATGGTATGCAAATTATGCTAACTATCTAGCAACAAAATTTTTACCTCCCGGTATGACAAGAAATCAAAGAATGAAATTCTTTAATGATCTTAAGTATTATTTTTGGGATGATCCATATTTATATCGTCATGGACTTGACGGAATGATTCAAAAGTGTGTTCCTAATCATGAAATGAATGCTATATTAAAGGCTTGTCATGACAGTCCATTTGGAGAGCATCATGCAGGTAAAAGAACTACTGCAAAGGTACTTCAATTCGGATTCTATTGGCCCACCTTGCTCAAGGATGCACACAGGTATGTGGAATACTATGATGCTTGCCAAAGAAGAGGTAACATAGGTAGGAGACAAGAAATGGCGATGAATTATAGTCTAATAATTGAACCCTTTGATGTATGGGGAATGGATTACATGGGGCCATTTACAGAGACAAACGATTATACTCATATTCTTGTTGCTGTTGACTCCATCCCAACAAATCATGAAGATGCAGCTACCTCAGTAAAGATGATCAAGGATGTCATATTCCCCGGGTTTGGAGTTCCTAGATTTTTAATTACTGATAGTGGTTCTTATTTTATGAAAGGGACTTTCTAGAAAATCCTCATCAAGTATGGAGTAACTCACCGCGTTGCTTTGCTGTATCATCCCCAAACAATTGGTCAAGTGGAACTCTCAAATAGAGAACTAAAGACCATCCTCGAGAAGACGATGGACAAATCAAGGGCGGATTGGTCATACAAGTTAAACGACACTCTATGGGCATATTGTACTGCGTTTAATAATCTAATGGGTATGACACCTTATAAGATGGTGTACAGTAAGACATGTCATTTACCTTTATAACTAGAACACCAAGCTTTTTGGGCAATCAAGAATCTAAATTATGATCTCAAAGCAGTAGGGGAAAAGAGTTTATTAGATATGCATACTTTAGATGAGTTTAGAAGTGAAGCCTATGAGAATGCTAGGTTGTTTAAGGAAAAAGTTAAAAGATGGCATAAAAAATAGAAAATAATTTTTTTTAAAGGAGACAAAGTGTTGCTCTATAATTCTCGTCTTAAGTTGTTTCCAGGAAAACTCAGGTCGAAGTGGGAAGGTCCGTATGTAGTTGAAGAAGCCTATTCGTCAGGAGCAATGAAGCTCCAAGGAAAAACATCCTCTCTTGTATGGGTGGTGAATGGACAACGCTTGAAGAATTATCGGGTGAAAGAAGATATAAGTGCAATCACTATAGAATTGAGCACCCCCAAAGAAGTGATAAATAAAAAATATACGAAGAACGACAACTACAAGAAGAATGGACTCAAGACGGAATGAGCGGTACTACGATCAAGCCATTGACCATAAAAGAGCACTTCATGGGAGGCAACCAATGTGAAATAAAGGTTGAGTAAGTTTTTAAAATTCTCAGTTAAAGTCTAGATTAAGTATTATTTTAATGAAAATTATTCATGCCCTAGCAAAGAAGAAGGATGATGCCAAAATTGGTCGAAAGTCTAAGCTAACATTTCTCTATCAAAACTCGATATTTCGTTAAGTTTTAGATTAACAAAGAATACGTGGAGAAGCAGAAAATTTTTGGTGGACACAGAAGGTTTAACGACCAACTATACAGCGGGAATAAAAATTCTGGCCGTATAGTTTCGTCCATATAGTTGTTGCGACAACAACACTTCCGTTCTCGAAAGGCACTGAGAGTTTAACGACCAACTATACGGCTGGAATAAAAATTCTGCCGATATAGTCGCGGTCGTATAGTTGTCTACACCCTTGACAAAATAATTTCTAGAATACTGAGAGTTTAACGACCAACTATACAGGCGGAATTTACTGAGATTTTAACGACCAACTATACGTCCGGAATTAAAAATTCTGCCCATATAGTTCTGGCCATATAGTACGGTTTCACTGTAGATCTAATCTATAGTCGATTCACACCTATACGGCGGGAGCTATACGGGCCACTCCCGCATAGTTGCTCGTTACGCAAGACAACTAGGGTTTTCGAGCCCTCCTTTTAAAAATGATCGCATCTAACGTTTTTCATTAAGTTTTCACAGAGCTACAACCTCCAGTCTCGAAAAATCCTCGCCATCCTTATACAAGCCCTCTAATAACATCCATGCAGCAAAGCCATGCAGCCCTTCCACGTCAACCAGGTCTAGAAGAAGAAAGATGAGAAGCCCGTGAAGAGGATCGAGGAAGCAGAATCTAAAGGATCGTCGTCATCATTCGGCCTGGAGATCAAACCTCTCCCAAATTGGGAGGACCTGTTCCCACAAAGGATGGAGATGATGAGACAAGCTGAGCAGGGAAGGAACAAGGATGAGTACCACCCTAATCCTTATCGTTACAACATAGGATCCTATTATAAACCTCGTCTTGGTCCATCACCTCTTAAACCTAAGAATGTGCGGCAAGATGAGATTCATGGTAAGATCTCTGAGTTAGAAAAGGCTTCTAAGGCATGCGTTGAAACAATTGGAGAAGGATTGACTCCTACTGGATGATGAGCAAAGACCTTGAGAAGAAGGTCGATGCAATCGATGGTAGAGTTAGTTTCTTGATTAAAATTGTCTTCAAGTTAACAAATGAGAATAAATTCCTCGAGAGGAAAATGTTGAAGCTCTAATACGACATGGCCAAGCTCAGCATTTGTTTTGAAAGCATAGTTAAGGCGGGCAACATAAAGGAAGAAGGCGGCACTCCATCTACCCAAGAGGAGGAATAGGTATCTACAAGGAGTTGATCCCGCCTAGCTTGATTCCAAGATTGGGGAGATCCTTAAAGACCTTGTAATCTCTCTTATAAGTTCTACATTACACTTTTTGCATTAGTTCAAACTAGAAATAAAGTTTGCATCATTAGAATTCCCTTCAGGAATAGGCAATCCCTTTTATGAAATTCCAAGTTTATTATTATATATGGAGCAATATTGAGTTTGTGTTTACTTTATCGATACATGAATGGCTTGAGTATGATTTTACTTGCACTTGATGATAGCGATAGGAGTCTTCCACACCATTGGTATTAATGGAACACATAAAGATAATTTGGTCAATATACTGTAATATTACGGTTTGGTTCACAAAGAAAAATTATCTATACAATTAAGTTGAAAAAGAAGACCATGAACAAAGGAAAATGAAGTGTTATCTAAATAGAGTGAGAGAAAATCGTGCTAGAATATCAAGTCATAAGAATGCTTCATATACGATTGGAATTTGATAATTGAGATTGTTGAACTTTGAAATACCTACATGAAGTGGAATATATGACTAGCTCCTTAGCATAGCACCTAAAACAAAAGTGTGAGCATATATGCAAAAGAAAATAAAAATAAAAAAAGAAAAAGAGCGAATGTGCAAAGAGGAAATATGCATATGCCACTGTATTGTAGTATGATAAAGAGAACTTTTGAGATTTTGAATCCCAAGTGAATATGTTGATCCTAAAACACTTGGGACTACCTCGTTAACTCATTCGGTCGAACCAGATTATTTTACATTATGTTGAGATTCATCTTTTATGAACTATTGATAACTAAGGTGTGGAAGCCTTCCAATACTATTCAGATGGTTCGAGTAAGGTACTATTCATGAACTTATTCTCCTATATTGTACATGATAAACACATGCTGCAATTCCCTCATTTATTTTATTAACTCGGCTTCATGAATATGAGGATCACATCCATTAAGCTAAAGTCTTGTTCGGGACGAGCAAGAGTCCAAGCTTGGGGAAGTTGATGAGTGCATATTTGCATCATGTTTTACATTATTATTTTGCATCGTAGATGTAGGATTTTGGTATTTTATGGCGCTTGCGCACACATTTTACGTCTTGTTTCACCAGGATCAGAACAGATGATGGATCCAATGGATACAATTATTGAAGCAGTTGTACTAAGGAGAAAAGGAGTCAAAAACAATGTAAATCGCTTATTTGGGAATATTATTAATACCAGAAGAAAACCAAAAGCGAACAAAGGAGGCAGAGAGCATAACGACCAACTATACAGCAGGAGAATTTTCTCCACCCGTATATCTCCGGTCGTATAGCTGGTGCCGCCTCCGCCTCGTCAAGTAGTTTCACCCTGTGGAATTGGTTCAGGGAGACAACATACAGAACACCCAGAAATCGCGAAAAACTCACCTCCGGAAGGCATCTGGAGGGGGAACTTGTCCGCTAGGGATCCATCTTCACCCTGCGCAGATCCATGAGCCTAAGGAATCGATCTTCATCAATCGCCGCTGCATCACCACCATCCTCATCCATCCCACCTACATCTTGTCTAGATCTTGTTGTAATTCCTATACTCGTTGTGGATTTATACAAGTACTATTCATATATGATTGTTCTCATTACTATTGCTATGATGTTGATTGCCTCCATGTCTGAGTAGATCCTTAGTTCTTAGATAGATGGAGAAACCGTAGGATATGACTGAGATGAGATAGAGATTATTATGTTATAAATCATTATGAGTATGTGTTAATTGTCTTCATCTTGATATTAAGGAGAAGTGCACCTTCTTAATATTTGCCTCTTATGGGCACTTGATGGAGGGGATTACTTGTTAGTAGACAGTGGGATGATAGCGTTTACTGTGACTATATAGCTATTGTTAGTCCTTACGTACTAACTTGGGGAACCAAGGAGAACTCATCAAGCCATGTCCATGCCATGGAGAGATCCCTTAATTAGCGCGGTAATGCGATGGTTGTCAATTACTGTCTGATGTGGTTATGAGGACGATATGTGCAGCGGTTGTTGGCAAATCGTCCATATTTGGAGCTCCTCCCACATACATACACACTATGAGAATATTAGTTATACTACTCTCGATTACTTAGTCTAAATTGCTAGTGGTGTATCCGCTACTTCCTAAGAACGCCTTTTCGCTATTGGAGTTCCAAAGTTCTATAACACACGCGATTCTTACTTTCTGCATTAAGTTTTCCTTTACTTTAAATTACCTTGTTCAACCAAAAACACAAAACAACTCTATTTATATTGCACCCTAAAGTTATTTCTTTAGTACTCCATTTAGTTATAGTTAAAAGCATTTTAGTCTTTCGCCTACTGCTCCCTGTGGGATCGATAACTTTATTTAGAAACTAGCTACACACGATCTATGCACTTGCAGTCATCAAGGCTCAGATCGGGAAAATTCAAGGCCCACCCAAACCGCCCCTCTGCAAGATATAAAGGTGGAAGGAGCCCGCAAATGCACTTGGCTTCCCCGACCATTAGAGATGCGAAGGTCGCACTTTGTCAGCGTCGTCACCATCTTCGATCTGGCCAGATGCGTTCAATGGGATGGAGAACCTCCTTGCGAATACCTTGCTAGATGGATGAGGGTGAGGGAAACCCTAGAGGGTGATCGCGCCGACAAACTCGTTTACCACTTTGTGGAAGGTCTCACACCCGGAACAATCCTCTGGCACACCCTCCGAAGATGGTAGGCCACAGGCCCTCTCACCCTTGGCGAGATGGTCGCAATCATTAATGAATACGTGGACACCGAGGAGAACACTCAAGCTATGCCCGGGCCTGAAGCCCAAGGAAACAACAACAACAGCCCGCCTCCATCACCCTCCACATCCACCGTCAACAATACCAAAGCCCACTCCGACTCCATCCATATTGATGTCGGCGGCTCAACGCTAATTCGGAGGAATACGATGCTGTTATGACAGAGATCGAGCAGGAGATCGAGAAGGAGGAGCGCGCCGAGAAGGCCAACACATCCCACCAGGTGCTAGTCTCCATTGGGAGCATGATGGAAGAAGACAAACATGAACCGAAACATGAGAGAGCTCCACCCACACCCACGGTAACCAGAGCGGCAACATCCAAGAAAGACGTTGAGCCTCCGGCTCTGACCAAGGCTATGCCCCCTCGGGTTATTCACCCGTAATAGGCGCAGGAACTCATCATGGCCCCTAGTACTGCCAAGCAATCAAATCTACCACCAATGCCACCATCAACGTTGCAAATGGCAACCCATTGGTTACTCCTGCTGACAAGGTGATCTACGGTGCACTCCTTGTTGAGCCTATTACCATCGCCCATATCCGGAGCATTATGGAGCTTGATGAGAAGCGTGCAGCAACCCTAGCGGAGGCCAAATGCATCGCAAAGTAGGACGCTAGGCTGGACGATGACCTATCCAAGGCACAACAATCTGTCAAGGTGGCAAGGGCCATGCAGGCTGAATACAAGCAGTTGCTATTGAAGCACAAAGCAAAGAAAACACCAACTCATGTCGTCGAAGACCTTAGCATTCGGCGCAAGTTGGGATATGGTGGATCCAAGCCGGCAAAAGCCACCCCATACATTGATTTGGAGGGGAGGCAAGTGATGCCAACTCCCGCCCTCAACATTGCCATCACCAAGACCCTCCTCGAGCAGGACAGGTCACCAAAAGAAGTTGCTGAGGTATATGACCTTGTTGCCAAGGCATGCAAGAAACAGGAGAAGGATACCTCACAGAGGCTTGAGTATAACCAGCAGCTTTGCCAATCAACCCTTAATAGACACAGAAGGCCAAGATCTCCCCGTGACGAGGGATCCCACACAGGCTCTATGGAGCGAAGACGGAGGGAGGCCCGCAACAGGGCTGACACCATACCCATATCCTATGATCATGGAGAAAAGGCTTGCCCTCGTCGGTCGCCACCTCCACCACCATCCCGGGGTCACGAGGAACCACAGCCACGCCATCGTACAAGCATGCAATCGCCTAGGCATCCCTAGGTTAGTATCATTATATGCGACCAGGGCGAACAACCCGACATGTCGGAGAGCGCAGCAGCATTGAAGGACACAGGTGCAAATCCTACAAGGAAGCGCACGTCCGACAAGTAACAGTGACAGGCATGAGGAGTCACAGGAGGGGAACAGCAAGAAGGCCAACCAAGCGCCTCCACTACCACCATCGCCACCTAGCAGCCATCATGGTGGAGGACATGGTGGATCTCATAAATCCCACCGCAACTCCCCTCCCCATGACGGAAAATGGAAGCAATCAGAGCCGTACGACGCACATTCATGGCTATACAAGATCTAGGAAGCTCGGAAGCTCCGATACCTTGGGCCATGTTGTTTTTGACCAATAATTTGGGCCACAACTTACCCTAAGGGTCTCTAGATAGACAAGACCATCAAGCCCTATGACGTCACTGCCAGGCCAGCCACATGGTTGCAGGACTACAGTGAAGTGATTCACATCGCAAGGGGAAACCCTAATGTCATCGTCAAGTACCTCCTAATTATGCTAACCGGCACCGCCCGACAATGGATCGATGACTTGACGGAGAAATCAATATGCAATTGGTTGGACATGCATGAAGCATACACCAAGAACTTTGAGGATACATACAAATGTCCCTGCACTGTCGGAGACCTATAGTGGTGCGTACAAGAAAATGATGAAACCTCTCGTGCCTACCTCTCGCACTGGCTAGATATGAAAATTCATGCGCAGGGGTGTACGAACAAACCTCTATGGCCGCCTTCATCGATGGTCTGGAGAAGGGAACTTTGCTCCAGCACACGTTGAAGCACAAGCAAGATAACAATGAGGTTAACCTCAATGCAATGATCACATGGCTAGTGAGTTTGCCGCTGCTAATGATGACGCGCACGGATTGTTGCCGGCAATAGCAATCCCTACCCAGGCCAGGAAAAACAATAATAACAAGCGGAAGACTCCGCCTGAAGAGAAGCAAACAGCTGACATGGTTGCCACAACATTCACTGGCAGACGCGGAGGTGGACAGTGTGGTCGTGGCCGAGGGGCTAGCCATGAGTATCAGAGGAGTGATTCTACACCCTCAGTGCCCCACGTTCCCCAAACGTATGAGGAGTACCGCGATATGCCGTGTTTCGTCCACCTCGACGCAAATAGCAAAGCCACCCACACCACCGCCAATGCAAATTTCTCAATGACCTCAAGGAAGACCCTGAGTCCGGCTATAAGCGAAGTCGGGAGAACCCCACAAAAATGGAAAATTGAAGAAGAAATAGGAATCCGAAGATTCAAGTGATATGGATGAAGATGTGGAACCTAAATCCTCCGACAAGGGCGAGGGTAAAGGGGAAAACACCTTCGAGAAGAAGGCTCTAGTTTACCACACTTTCCTTGGTACACTTACCGTCCGGGCATAGAAAACCTCTCTGAGGATACTAATGGCTATCCTTCCCCCGGTTCCCTAGTATGTTAGGTGGTCGGAGATTCCAATCAATTGGGATAGAAAGGATCATCCATATCTTATCCCAATAGAAAACTAGTATGTCATGGTCATCAACCCTTTGATTGACGGCATAGAGTTCACCAAGTGCCTCGTGCACAGTGGAAGCGGAATCAACATCATGTACCTGGATACACTGCATAAGATGAACTTGACGGAGAGCCAGCTAAGGAAGAGCAACACCGTGTTCCACGGGGTTGTCCCTAGCCGACAAGCTAATTCCCTGGGCTGCATTACCCTTCCGGGCGCTTTTGGCGATGTAAACAATTATCACCAAGAACGCATGACCTTTGAAGTGGTGCCTTTCAAGAGCGTGTACCATGTCATTTTCGGGCACGACATCTTCCACTCCTTCCTTACAAGGCCATGCTTTGTCTACAACAAGCTCAAGATACCCGGACCAAACGGCATCATCACCGTTGACGGAAGATTCACCAACGCATGGGAGTGCGAGCTCAGCAAAGCCGCCTTCACCGAAGTGGTCCTCTACCGTGAGGAGTTCAAGGAGATCCAGAGCCAGGTCAATGCCTTGGAGATGTCGGCTTCAAAGAAGCAGATCACTGCCGCCGAACCTGCCTTCAAGGCCGCCATCAAAACCAAGAAGGTGGAGCTTGTTGAAGGATATTCTTCCAAGACCACCGCGATTGGCACAGACCTAGATCCCAAATAGGAAAGCGTGTTTGTCGAGTTCCTCCGTGAGAATAGGGACATCTTTGCCTGGCAACGTGATGACATGAAATGTGTAACTAGGGAACTTGTTAAGCATTGCTTGAATATGGATCCTAATGCCAAACCGGTGAAACAACCTCTACGATGCTTTGGTGATGAAAGACGAAGGGCTATAGGCAAAGTAATAGCTAGGTTACTTAAGGATGGCTTTATCCGAGAAGTTATTCACACCCGATGGATGGCAAATCCTGTACTTGTCCCCAAAAAGGGAACCAATGAATTAAGAATGTGCGTTGATTACACCGGCTTGTACAAAGTGTGTCTGAAGGATCTATTTGCTTTGCCTCGCATTGACTAAGTCATTGACTCAATGGCTGGCTTGGAACTTCTGTGTTTTGTCAATGCCTACTTAGGTTACCACCAAATCCAGATGCAAAAGTTAGACCAATTGGCCACTTTGTTCACCACACAATATGGCACGTACTGCTATGTCACGATGCCCTTTGGGCTCAAAACGCTGGTTCTACTTACCAGCGGACAATGCAATGCTACCTACACGACCAAATAGGTCGCAACATACACACTTACGTGGACGACATCACGGTAATGTCAAATAAATCAAACGACCTTATCATCGACTTGCAGGAAACCTTCGATAATCTCCAGAAATACAACATGATGCTTAACTCCAAGAAGTGCATCTTCGGGGTGCCATCCAGCAAGCTATTGGGCTTCATCATTTTGCACCGTGGAATTGGGGTCAACCCGAAGAAAATCAAGGCCATCCTTTACATTAAACTCCCAACATGCTTGAAGGACATATAGAGGCTCATAGGCTGCGTTGCAGCAATGAGCCGGTTCATTAGCCGACTTGGAGAGAAGGCTATGCCACTCTACAAGCTGCTCAAGAAGGTGGTCAAATTCGTATGGACGGACGATGCTGACGCAACACTTCAGGAGTTTTTAAGAGAATACTCTCCTCCGTGCCAACTCTTGCAGCACTGGTATCAAGGGAGCCTATGTTAGTTTATATAGCGGCAACCAACCGAGTAATCAACATCGTCATCATAGTGGAACGTAAGGATCCAACGCATGAATACGGAGTTCAGCGACCAATTTACTATGTAAGCGAGGTCTTGACGGAATCCAAGCAGCATTGCCCGCACTACCAGAAGATAGCTTACAGAGTTTTCCTTGCTTCATGGAAGCTAAGGCACAATTTCTAGGAGCACCCCATCACAGTGGTGAGCAAAGCTCCACTGTCTGACATCATCAATAACAGCGATGCTACGGGAAGGGTGGCAAAGTGGGGCATTGAACTTGAAGCCGTTGAAATCACCTACAAGAGGCGTGACGCTATCAAATCACAAGCATTGGCGGATTTTATTGCAGATTGGACATAACTGCCAAAATACACTCCTGTGCTAGAGGCATAATATTGGGTCATGCACTTTGACGGATCAAAGCTACTCAATGACAAAAGTTACAATACGTCCTACAGATCCACTTCAACGCTACCAACAACATGGCGGAGTATGAGGCCCTCATTCACGGACTACGAGTATCCAAGGATATTGTCATCAAGCGCATAGTTTGCTGTGGAGATTCCGACTTGGTTGCCTAGCAAGTAGCTGGCACCTAGAACATGCGGAACCCTACGATGACGGCATATCGATACGAAGTAGACGAGATTGCCAATTGCTTCGATGGCTACGAAGTGAAGCATGTCAAAAGGGAGGAGAATGATGTGGCAGATCTACTGTCAAAACTTGGATCAGCTTGCCTACCAATTCCGCCAGGCGTTTTCCTAGAGCATTTACTGACCCCATCCGTGAAGGGAGCGGAACTCGACAACCCGGATAGAGTGGACTCATTTGTTAACAGAGTAATAGTGACCTCTCTGTCTTGGATAAAACAGTTCATGGACTATCTACAAGACGGAACTTTGCCCGCCGAAAAAATCGAAATCCAAAAAATAGTACGCAGAGAAAAAGGCTACGTCATTATTGTACCACATGAGTTTTCCTTCGATGCATCTCCCAGCTGAAGGGAATATGCCCGAGAGGCAATAATAAAATGATTATTATCTTATTCCATGTTTATGATAAATGTTTATTTTTGCATGCTATAATTGTATTAATTGGAAACATTAATACATGTGTGTTTAATAAAAAAATACAAAGTTCCTAGTAATGCCTCTCATATAAACTAGCTCGTTGATTAACAAGATGATCAAGGTTTCCTGATCATGGACATTGGATGTTATTATAACAAGGTCACAACATTGGTGGAATGATGTGATGAACATTCATCCGAAGTATAGCATTATGATCAAAGTCATTATGTTTATATTTCTATAACATCATATGAAGTAATCCTAGTCCTTAGACCATGAGATCATGGTAATCACTAACACCGGAAGAGTATCTTGATAACATCAAACGTCACACCGTAACAGGGTGACTATAAAGGTGGGTTTAGTGATACGAAGGTGTTATGTAGAGGCTCATGGATCAAGAGTGGGATTTGTCCATCCCGATGAAGGATAGATATACTCGGGGCCATCTCGGTGATATCACATTAAAATAGCTTGCAAACAAGTGATGTGATCACTAGAATGTTATATCACGGAAACAAGAAAAGAGTGCATGTTGGTAACGAGATCAAACTAGGTATTTGGATACCGATGATGTAAGCTCGTACATGTAATATATCATGATACAAAAGGATTTAGTTACAACATTAAATGTTCACACGATCACAAGAGTCATCGTTGAATATGTAGGAGTCAGTATGGATCTCTAGGTTCCGCTGCTGATTATTGATCGGAGAGGGGTCTCGATCATGTCTGCATTATTCGTGAACCATAGGGTGACACACTTAAGGGATACCGACACCATTTGGAGCAAATATGTTTCATATAATGAATTAAGAAAGTGCTGGAATCATTTCGATGGAAACCGGAATTGTTTCAGGTGAAATTGCAGAAACTGGTTTTGCATGTGATATTGAAATGTTGTAGAGGGTTTTATGTGAATGTTTGTTAATTAAGTAATTAACAAAAAAATCTGAATAAAATAAATAAAATAGTTTTATTTAATGAGAGCTTGCATTAAATTTGGTGGAAATTTAATGGAGGTGAGTGGAATTTTGAGTGGGAGGATAATTATGTGAGTGGGAGCTCCACCCACATGAATGTGGAAGAGGTGGGGGCACCTCCTTAGGCCGCCGGCCATGGTGAGGGGATGCCTCCTCCCCCTATAAAAGTCCCCCAGTCCCTCCTCTCATCTTACACCTCCTCATGAAGGATCTCACTCCCCCTCTAGTTATTCCCCATGGTCTTGGATTAGCGAGATACATGTTCCTGGTGGCTTTATCTAGAAAAGAGTTGCTGCTTCCGCTTCTTTGATGGAGCAAGGGACGACGGTTGTCGGGGTACCGGACGTGTGTGTAATCACGGATGCACCGCTGCTTTGCGGTGCTGGACTTGGTGGTGCTGGACTTGCTAGAGCTAGATCTGATGGACGTGCTGGAGCTGGACCTGCTGGACTTGCTGGACTTCCTCACTATCTTGAGATCGCCAAGTGTACGACTACATCATCCACGAGTTCCATCTTGTAAACAAAGCATTGTTGTCTTTGAGGGTATGTTCTCTATGGATGTATATCCGCATGTTGCTTGTACCTAGTAGATAGATCTTGGTGTATAATAGTTCCCATCGTAGGAATTTTTTTGTTTTCTATGCTGCGAACCCAACACCAGTAGGAAGGTATTGACATCCTTAGAGAGATACATCTTGGATATTGCGGGCATCACTCTGTTCCCCGATCGTTGGTGGCTAAGGCCTTCCGACAAGGATTCTACTGGCTAATTGCCAAGGCGTATGCCAACAAGTTGGTACACACATGTCTTGGGTGTCAATTCTATGAAAGACAACCAAGTGTTCCAACTGAAGAACTGCGAACCATACCAATAACTTGGTCGTTTGCAGTCTAGGGCAGTACATGGTGGGACCTTTGTAGACAACACCCTGTAGATTTACACACTTGCTAGTAGTAGTGGATAAGTTCACAAAATGGATTGAAGCTAAACCCATTAGAAAGCTTGATGGGGCAACAACCCTAAAATTTGTCCAGGATCTAGTGGTGAGATTTGGTCTCCCACACAGCATCATCACCGACAACAACAGAAATTTGTCTCTCGGAGAAGTTGAGGAGTACTGTCATGAAAAAGGCATCCACCTTGACCTAGCATTCATGGCACATCCACAGTCTAATGGACAAGTTCAACGGTCCAATGGAATAATTCTGCACGGAATCAAGCCACACTTAGAGGCACCGCTACATAGAGAAGTTGGAGCCTAGGCGGAGGAACCATCTGTATTGTGGAGTTTAAGAACAACACCCAACAGATCCACCGGCTTGACTCCTATCTTCATGGTTTATGGAGCAGAAGCTGTCCTACCATCCGACATCCTCCACGATGCACCAAGAGTTGCCGCCTATGAGGAAGATGACACCGAAAAATCCAGACGCTTATCTGTGGACCTACTAGAGGAAGAGCACGTGCTGGCATGCCAGAGATCTACCATCTACCAGCAGAAGTTGCGTGGATACCATAGTTGCCCCGTTAAGCATTGCTCGTTTAAAGAAGGGGATCTGGTGCTTAGACTTAAGCAGGAGAAATCACACAAATTATCCCCACCTTGGGAAGGACCGTTCGTCATAAGCAAAGCATTGCTAAATGGTTCCTATTACCTCGTCGATATTCGCGAGTTGAAAGATAGGCCTAAAAATCGCAAGCACAAGCAATGTGACTTTGATGATGATTACCCAGAGACAGATTGGCCATGGTACATAGCAAAACTATGTCCCTTTTACACTTAGCATATTTTATATTATGTAATAAGTTTCTTATTTGATCAATGAAATAAGGGATTTCTATTTTCGTGCCCCTGGTTTGTTAGTTCTACTCAGTTTTCCCTAGCTGCATAGTTTTTCCTCACTTTTCCCCTCCCCCTCCATTCCGAAACCCTCACATGCGCTCAAACGGGGGATGCCGTCAGGTCAAAGTCTTGACCATTACATGCTGACAGGTGGGACCATGTTAGGGTGGGTCTTGCGTTGAGCGTTATGTTATGTCGCCTCGACCGTTTCGTGCTGACGGGTGGGGCCATGTTGGGATGGGTCCTGCATACGTGGTGAAGGGTGGGGCCGTGTTGGGACGGTTCTTGTATACATGGTGAAAGGTGGGGCCGCATGGAGACACGTCGGACCGGCCATTATCACTCCGAGCCTGGTACAACTCCCACACCACCCCTCTGCTCTGCTCCCCCTCTGTCATGGCCTCCTACCAGAGAGCCCCTCCTACCTTATGTCGTCCCCGGTCCCCGAGCTGCCCCCCCTAGCCGTGGAGCCTACTCCGGCTCTGCTTCCTCCCCCACTAGATCTACCCCTTTCGCAAAACAGTATGCGACATCGGCGGGTGTACTGGTCCTCCCCATCGAGCGTGGAGAAGATTGGGTGGAATCGGAGGGATTTAACGCATGGATTCCATCTGGGTAAGATTGTTTCCCTTTGTGGATTGATTATAGGCAGTAATTGAGCTCGAATCGCCGGTGCTTAGCTAACTGCCTTGCTTTTCGAATAGGATTGATATATCGCTGGCGTTTCGGCTGGCGGTTAAGCTAGATACTAGCGTAATTCGTGGTTGTGAATGGTATCTCTCTGGATTTTACTTCCCAGTGGTGGTTGCAACCTCCATAACTCTTAGAGATTTGAAAGATAAAATATATTCTAAATTCCCCTAGAGCAATGGGGATTCAGTTGATTTGCAATATTTCAACATTAGCAAGAAAAGATTGCTCCCACTAACTAGCGAAGCTGATCTGGTAATGTTTTTCTCTTTGAATGTTGCCGAACGTTTCGGTCGAATTCGTCTCCATGTGCAACCTAAAGTTGAACACATGGGAAAGAGGGCTAAAGCATCATCAGGTGGTCAGGCATCATCAGGTGGTCGAGCATCATGTGTCTTTGCTATCTATGCTAATAGTGTGCGCCCACGTGCTCCTTGTAGGTCAACAGCAGTACCATCTGTTTGCACTGCGAGTGTAAGCCAAATCGCTTTTGCGGCCAATGTGGAGGACGAAGCAGAGCTTGCCGAGGGAGCACCTCCACTAGATGATGAGGATGAGTTGATGTTTCCTGAATTGGTAGATAGATTCAGTAAATAGGCACTAGAGGATCAATACACTAAGTAATTGGCCCATGGTGCTAGATTTGATGACACCGATGAAGAAGAGAACGAGGAGAACAATGACAGTCTCGTTTTAGCCGAGTACGATGGTGAGGACTTGCCAGTAATTGAGTGGGATAGGAACGATCCTAAGGTTTCAGAAGGCATCGTATTTGAAATGATGCAGGACTGTTGTAATGCCCTTACTACATATTTCATCTACACCAATAATGATTATGTTGTTATTAAAAGTGAGCCAACAAGGTTCATAGTGAAGTGCCCATACAAGAGGTGTAGGTGGAGGATGCATGCATCCACTATGATCAGGAGAAGTTTGGTTCAGGTATTAGAACCAGTTGTGTATTTTAGATCATTGTGTAGAATTTGTTAACTGTACCTGACATTTTCATTATGTTTTAGATAAAAGGTAACTGGTTCGAACATTCTTGTCCACCTCAAGGGGGACATCCAAAGGACAAAACAAAACTAGCAAGGACTAGGTGGTTGGCAGATGCAAGCATGGATTGGATGAGAGCGAACCTATCAGTTGGTGCAACAGCGCTTATAAAAAATGTTTCTGAAAATTTTAATATTACAGTACCTTAAATGAGGATGTTCTATGCAAAGGAAATGGGTCTTGATAGGATCAATGGTCCATGGAATGAAAGTTTTCAGTTGCTTTACAACTTCAAAGCTGAAGTGGAGATGGCTAGTCCAGGTAGTGCTGTACAGATAGACATGCATACAGTTCAGTACAAAATAAGAGGGAAGACAATGGAGGAGTGCTTTAGAAGGGCTTTTGTTTGTTTGAAATCTTGCTGGCAATGGTTTCTGGATGGTTGCAGGCCTTATTTGGCCGTGGATGCAACAACTCTTCATGGCAGATTAAAGGACAGCTAGTAGCTGTTACTGCAGTTGATGGTCACAATTGGATGTTCCCTATTGCTTTTGGAGTTTTGGAGATTGATTCAGAGAAAAGTTGGACTTGGTTTCTAGAGAATTTGCGCGACCTTATAGGTCATCCACCAGGACTTACTATCCACACGGACGCTTGCAAAGGTTTGGAGAAAGTTGTAGAAGCAGTATTCCTCGGAGTGGAGCATAGGGAATGTATGCGATACTTAGTGCATAATTTTACAAAGAAATTCAAGCGTAAAGTTTATACTGACAACCTATGGCCAGCTTCATACACATGCAGTTTGAGGAAGCATATGTATCATTTGGAATTGTTGTATAAACAAAAATCTGTGGTGAAGGAGTACTTGGATGCACATCATGGAATGGTGTGGTCAAGAATCCAATTCAATGAAATTTGCAAGGTAGACTATGTGACAAGTAACCTTGTAGAGAGTTTCAGTGCAAAGGTCAACTCATTGAAAGGGCTTATGTTGTGGGAAATATTTGATAATATTAGGAAGATGATCATGATAAAGATCGATTTGCGTCAAAGAATAGCATCAACAGTATATGTTGGCCATCTCATCCTCCCATCTTTGATTAAGGCTTTGCATGCCAGGGAAAAACAATTGAAGATGAAATGCATTAGAAAAGGAATGGAGGCTAAGGTAACGTACACTAACAGTAAAGATAGGCAATGGAGGTATCCAGTGAGTTTGGCTAACAGGACATGCCATTGCAGGCAATGGCAGCTCCGTGGGAAACCCTCCATACATGCACTGTTTTTCATGAGTGTTCTAGGAGGTTAAGAGGGTGAAATTGATCAGTACGTGTCAGAGTATTTCTCCGTTGCCAAATTTAGGGCAGCATATGCTCAGAATGTTCCAGCCTTGTTGGGAAAAGACGAATAGATCGAAGTGAATCCAGGCTTCAAGCTATACCCTCCAGTTTTTACTAGACCAGCAGGTAGGCCAAGGAAGAATAGGATGAGAGCTAGTGCAGAGGGTGGTGCACCACCTCGACAACATAAGTGCAAACATTGTGGGATCCTAGGGCACATTTCGAGGCTTTGTAAAAATGCAGTGGACCCAGCTTATGGAATGGATGATCAGGCAGGAGCAGCAAATGCATATGATAATGAAGTATCTGAACGAGAGGAGAATGAAGCAATGGATACATTTCAGATTGAACCAACGGATCGAGAGGAGATTGAACCAAATGTAGGGGAGATTGAACCAAATGCAGAGGAGATTGAACCAGATGTAGGGGAGATTGAACCAATAGATTGAGAGGAGATTGATCCAGATACATGGGAGATTGAAACAAATGCAGGAGATATTGAACCAATGGATCAAGAAGAGATTGAACCAAATGAAGGGTATATTGCACCAAATGCATGGGAGATTGAAGCAATTTATTCATTGGAAGCAGAGTTCAAAAGTAAAGGAATTACACAAGAGGATATTGAAGAAATGATGCTAATGCGTTTTGAACCGTATGTACCAATGAATCAAAACATGGTTGAACTAATTATACGGCATACTGAAGCACTTGATTCATTGGATGCAGAGAAAAAGAACAAAGGGAACAAATGGAAGAAGCTGATGGTGGACTCCAAGAATATTCCATCTAGGATCTCCTGGAGCAAGGTGGTGAAATCCGAGAATATTCCAGCGAAAAACACTAGGAGCAAGAAAAAATGAATTTGAATTATTAATTTGAATTTGTATGATGAATTTGAACTACTGTCAATGTTTGTGACACTCCCAAGTTTGTATGTTGGATAACCCCATAATGTATGTGTTATTGCAAGTTTCTATTGTCATCCACCTAGTTGCTTAGCACTGCTCATTTTTGCCCTTGACATGTGGTCAACACATGGGGTTTAGCTAGTTCATGGCTTAAACCATATCAAACTTTGACCAATTGATCCAAAATTTGGCACACTTGTGTATCCTAGATTGATTTACCATATGAAATTGGAAATTTTGGATTTACTTGTAATCAACCACATTTTTGTTTTTTTAAGTGATTAAATTCCAATAAATGGTTTTAGGGTTAGTTTAATTCAAAAAAAAAGTCAAAACATAGTGCAACCTTCGGATGGAGTCTTGTTATGTTAACTACAACCTATCATGAATAATAAAGGAAAAGGAAATAAAGAGAAATGGACTTCTCCCTAAACCACTTCTTAAATCCTTCTTGGAATGAGCTACTAGCTATGAAGATGTATGGCTTTCTACTCAGTCAACCTCCAAGATAACCCATCCCAAACATTATTTGTCTAAATGAGGCCAAATTTGGCACACTTGTGTATCTTTGAGTTGCAAACAATATAATGTCGGCCAAGATGGATTGTTTTGTTCAAATAATACATTTTCCATTTGTTATGCCAAAATCTTGGATTTCCCTTAGTCATTTTTTCATCTGAGCACCCTTGTTTTCCTTAGCTCTACTTAGTTTTCCCTCCCGCAAAAGTTTTTCTCGGTTTTCCCCTCCCGCTAAAGTTTTCCTCACTTTTCCCCTCTCTCATGTCTCAGTTTGGCTAGCGCTCTGATTGGTCGAGATGTATGTCACACGGATCTTGGCCAAGCACCATTGGATACATCATGATCTGACAGGCTGGAGGTCTCTCTCTCCCGATGGGCGCACCTAACCTTGTATGGCGAGGAGAGCTTGACATGCTAGATGTCTCTCCCTCCCTTTCCATGTCACACGTATACCAGCCGCATCTTCCTCCCCTCCTATCAATGTACGGCGGCGCGACAGTCCGAGCAGCGTGCCGTGGCGCGGATCTAAGCATGGCGGTCTAAACTGCGTGCGGAGGCGCGAACCTAAGTGTGGCGGTCGGAACAGCATGCGGCGGTGCGGACCTACGCGTGGGGGTCGGAATGGCTTGCGGCGGTGCTGATCTAAGCGCGCCTGCTAGAACGGCGTGCGGCGGTAAGGATCTAATCGTTTGATACGTCCATAACGTATCTATAATTTTTGATGGTTTTATGCTAATAATTTGCTTTTGACACTCCTTTTTGTATAAAGTTTATGATTTATTTGGACTAACCTACTAATAGTCGCAAAAGCGCACAATGTTCTTGTTTTACACTTCGATGCATACGAATTACCAAGAATACAAGTGGAAACCTTGTTGGAGTCAAATTGGGATTTTTGCAGAAATCTGTCTCAGAACTCTTTTTAAAGATGGTGACGTTTCGGGTCGAAGACTGCATCAAACGGAAAACTCTTCAACTACTAAGTTGTTGGCAATTTGACGACAAACGTTCTGGACATAAAATTTAGCTGATTCCGAATCCGGACGGGCCTGCTAGGCCCGATTTACTGCAGCCCAAGATAGGGTGACGGGAATCCGAGAAGCTATACAAAGGGAGGAAACCTAATTCACCCAGGGCATCTCCACCCACGAATTTGCAGCCGCCAAAGCCATGTTTTTGCCTCCCCCATGGATCCCATCTCCATGGGGGGGGGGGCTCCCAAGAAGCCATGAAGGAAGGGGGCTAAGGGGCGGTGCTCCCCCATGATACCGGCGGCGGGGAAGGAACCCCCCGCGCTGGCACCGGCGCCGCCGCCGCCCTCTTCACCATATTCACCGCCATCTCCATCACCTAATCCTCGTAGTATGCAGTGGTTCATCCTCCCACATACCTCTGTACCGTCCTATGTAAACATGGTGTTTGATGCTATAAGTTATAATCGTATGATCTATGTCATGTTTGCGTAGTTTCTTTGTTCTTAGATTGAATGGTTGAACGTTTTTGGTTAATTAGAGTTGTATGTTGATATGGTATAGTCCTTTGGTGTCCATTGTATTTGTGCGCATGGATTAAACATCATAGGGTTTGTAGTATGTGTAAAAGGAAGGGGGGTTATGCCGGAGTGATAGAAACCTGAGGACGCGAACCGGAATGTTGCTCGTATGGGAGTAAGAGGACCATTAAACTTAAGGCTATGGTCAGGGAAACCTTAATGCATTGTTAACTACTTACGGATGTTTACTAACAATCCAATCATATAGTACATGTAATTCCAAGTAGTGAAGCGCATGTATATTTAGCCTCTCCCACATAGAAAACTGCATCGAAGACAATGAACCTGATCTATTCGCTATTTAAACTTGGACAAAGCCACCACAATTACCACCACTATTCCACACTCATGGTTCTGTTAGTTTAGTGTATTTTATTGATGCAGCAACTAGCTTTACTTTCTTGCTATTTATTATCATGCAAAGCTATCTCTATTACTCGTATTGTTGCTCTAGTTTTATTTCCTAGATAATGCAAACATTTAGTGTGCATAGAGTTGTATCAGTGGTTGATAGAACTTGAGAGAATATTTATCCTACCTTTAGCTCCTTGTTGGGTTCAACACTCTTACTTATCTAAAAGGCTATACATGATCCCCTATACTTGTGGGTTATCAAGACCTTTTCTGGCGCCGTTGCCGGGGAGCAATAGCGTGTGGGTGAAATATTCTTGTGTGCACTTGTTTGCTTTATATCTAAGTAGGTTTTACTTTCAGTTTTAAGTTGTTATCTAAGTATGGATAGGGAATGCGAATTACAAAAAAAAATAGTTGTACTTGTTACCTAAAAACATTTTCAAAAAGGAAGGTGATTGGAAAGATGGGTAATGGTTAAGTCGGGGTCGACCGTGAACACTTGTGTTCATGCCTATGAAACCAAAACAAATCTTCCCATGGAAGCTTTTCAGTTAAAAACTTGTAGGAATGCATGAAGCCTTGGAAAATAAAGAAATTTCTAGTATTGATCTTAATGCTTATTCATTTGAAAATACTTGAATCTTGCTCCTATGCCTAGCTAAAAGGCGTTAAAGAAAAGTACTATTGGGAGATAACCCAAATTATTTTTATTTTCAGTAAGTTTTTCTTTTGTTGAGTCTTGGTTTTTGTGCCAAGAGTAACCTCTAATGAGAGAGAAGAAAGATTTGGGAAAGTTGCTATCCCGAAACAGATTTTTGTACTTGGCTTTAAAAACTCGTAGAAAATCTCTGTATGTCGGTTTGACCTATAATTTTTGTGCTTCTTCCCTAGGTTGTTATTCAACTTTCGTTAGTTCTACACTTTTCGATTTGAGCAACATAAGGTCTTCGAAAAAATTGGTTTTTGCCTGCTGGTCTGTTTTGACAGATTTCTGCCATTATTTGCATTTGCCTCTTAATCTCTTTCTCTCTAAGTTCTCGTTGATCATTTGAAATTTTTAAAGGAAGTGCTATAGTAGCTTTTGTTCTAATGAAAGTTTTATTCGTGTTGGAACTAAAACCAAAAGACTTATAATCTTGAGTACACTAATGTTGCTAATGAAGATTGTGTGAAGTTTTGTATGAAGGAAAATTTTAAAGTGTAGGGAAGAGTAATGTGATAAGATGAAGTATGGACAAAAGCTCAAGCTTGGGGATGCCACTCGTGTCATCCCAAGAAATATCCAAGAAGTACAAGCGTCAAAGCTTGGGGATGCCAAAGGCATCCCCTTCTTCGTCAATAAAAAATTCAGGTTTCTTCCAAACACTTCATTTTTATTGTTTCATGCACAGTTGTGTTGTTCTTGGAGCGTCTTCGTTTTTGTTTTTGGTTTTAGTTTGCTTGGTTTGCTTAGTTTGCTTGAATAAATTCATTGGACCCCCTCATTCATCCATTAATTTTGAACTAAGATTGGTTTGGATTGGAAAAGAGTAGGAAAAGTTCATGCTTAAGTGGTAAAAAAGAGCTTGTTCTTGACGGTGGCCTATGCTTTGTCATGTCATGCTTGATATTGTTTTGGCTTTATGCTTAGTGATTTTTGCTGTAGCATGACATGTTACAAATAATTGAGATTGCTTAATGTGCCTTGAAAGAATCATATGTTGTTTTAGCATATTAAAGCATAATATTGTGGTATTATCCTTTGATGCTTTATTTGGGTTGACTTGGCGCATGCTCACACCATGTTAAGACTATACCAAGTCACCATAGACTCTATGATCCTTTAGTTTTCGACTTTGTAATATCACTTTATGCTTTAATTAATGATGTTTTGCCGCTTTGCATGATTATGGCCATTATTGCTCTCTTAATTGGTCGCTCCCAGTCTTTACTAGCCTCCATACCAAGTATGAGTTCCACTCATGCATCCAACTCAAAATAAAATCAAGTTATTCCAAAGAGTCCACCATACCTACCTATTAGCATTTGATATTCCAAGTATATTCATGTTTTTGTCTACCTTCCGAATTAAACTTGTTATGTGAAAATTAGTGATTAAAGATCTCACGAACTTGATGGCACACTTTACTTTTCTTGCCCCTAATAAACTTGAACCATTGTGTCATCTATGTTGTATATGCTTACACTTATACGTTGGGAATTAGCAGAACCATGCTGTCATGGGGAACGCTTTCAACATTGCACTTGTACATTGTACCCAGTTGATATCATGCTCTTTTGTTTATGGATGTCGTCAGTGTGAAATCAAAGGGAAGCTTGTAAGTCCATGGAGTTATGTATGTGTGTTAGAGAAACTCCTGGGCGGCTGGTCTAGTCCATGCCTAATCATGGTGGAAACCTGCAGCGTAACCATAATTATTGTGGCGCCCTACAAAAACCACTACTAGAAAATCGCGTTGTTTTCGTGCATTGCATTATCATGACCGCATGCTCATGTCATCATGCCACATTGCATTTGAGCATCGTCATGTCATCTTGCATTTGTTTGCATAAAACTATTTTCGAAAAACCTATTTTTGTTTTCTAAACGCCCCGTCTTGATTTCAAATTAAAACCCGGATCTCCGGATTATTTTGTTTCGTCTACCAATGGGTTTCAAAAGCCCCGTTTTCAATAAATAAAATGTTTAATTATTTTTAGGGGCAGCCGAACCGGGCCGATCCGACCCAGTTGGCCACCCCAGTACAAAAACCTAGCTATCTAAACCTTTTCCTACCTAGTCCTATTCTACCCAGTCCCCAGCCACCTCACCCCAACCTATCCTAGCACGCCACATCACCCCTGGCCAAAACCCCACCCAATCCCCGCCTGCACACACACGCACTCACACACACAACGCACCGCACGCTCCCCCACCTCACCCTGGATGCGTGACTACGGGGGCCCCATCCCGACCACCTCGATCCCCTCCCCCCGCGGGCCCGCCCCTGCCTCTCCTGCGCGTCGTCTCCCCCACGTTCCTCTCTCTCTCCACCCCGCTCTCTCCGTCGGCCTCCTCGCCGACCCCCGCGCTCGTCCTCCCTCCCTCTCGCCGCCCGCTCCCCCGCCTCCATCTTCCTCTCTGGCGCCGCCGGTTTCCGCGCCGGCCACCAACCGCGCGCCCCGCCCCCCCCCTACTCGATCTCCTCTCCCCGGACAGCTGCACCTCTCGGTCCTCCTCTCTTCCTCACCGGTGCTGCCCGCTCCCTCTGCACCGTCGCGACCTCGCAAGCCCGCCTCGCCGAGCCGCGTCTGCCACCGCCTCCTCCGCCTCGCTTCTTCTCGGAGCTCCGCCGCCGAGAGCTTCCTCCTCCTCGAACCGCCACCGCCGACGCGCTCCTCCTTCATCCCCGGTCGACGCCAGGCCCCGTCGTCGCTGGCCTCGGTCTCGCCCGAGTCGGCCGCGCTGTCCTCCTCTGCCGCCGTGTCCTCCGCCGCCTCGTCGACCTCCCCGTGCAGGGCCCCTCTCCGGCTGCAGCCCCGATGGCGCCTCCTTCCACGACGCGGTCGTCCTCCTCCTTGCTGCCAGGACCTCTGGCCGCCACCAGCGATCCCTCGCCTCGCTCCAGCGAGCGCCGCCTCTATTCTGTTCCGAGCCGCCTGCCGCTCCGCCGGACAACCTCGCCGGAGCTCCGCCGCTCCTCTTCCTCCCTCGTCGGTGCTACCGCAGCGCAAGCCACCGCCGTCCTGAGCCCTCTGTCCCTCGCCGCTCACCGCCGAGTGTCCTGCTTCCGTGCTCCTGGCCTCAACCGCAAGGGCAGGCGTCGCCTCCTTTCTGCAGGAACGCCATGCGCCTCCTACAAGCTCTACCAACGCCAGCGTCGCCCTCCACCGCCCCATCCCGCTCTCTGCCTCGTGCGCCTCCGCGTGTGTTCCTCCGCTCTGTCTTTGTCTGTCTGGTAAGAGCTGCAGTATTGTTGCTCCTAGTGGCTACCGATGTGAGGTGCAATTCATGTCTGTTGGTAATCGGTGCTTCAACTGCTGTGTTGCCTGTTTTCTTTGCTCGGATCCCGAGGGTGCAGTGGTATGCTACCGATGTGAGGTGATGCGCGTGTAGCCCGAAGACCTCCGACACGGAACCCCAAGACCTCCTTCATGGATCTGATGATCGAGACCCCGGACGCCATGATCTCCTTCCGATCCCGAAGACCTTCCCGAAGCCCGATCCCCAAGCTCCGAAGACCGATCCCGGCGAGACCGATCCCTGTCGAACCCCGAGAACCCTGAACCAAGATCGTCGAGCCCCTCTAATGTGTGATGCCCTTTCCAAGCCCCGTATTTTTATAATATATGATATAAACTTGTTGCATTAAATCATTCATGTCGCATACATATCTTTGGGTGTTTGGGGGTGTTTCGATGCTTCACCTGAGTTAAATATGGAGGCCATCTGCGGGCGAATCTAGCCTAATATTGGCCTCATTTAAACTGGTGTAGCGAACCGATGATATAATTTCGCCTTGTTAATACAACATTTAATTTGTGGGGTAGATAAACCACTTGAACCACTTAAATATTGTCGAGACCCCGGTTCCGCTTAACATTGCCTAACTGCATCGCATCGCATCTTGCCATGCCATACATCATACATGCATCATGCCCGATCTTTTGCCGTAGTATTAAATAGTGCATCCGGTGTTGCTTCTAGTGTTTTGCTTCTTCGCGGATAAGGCCGTTGAGTTGATGCGAGTGTCGACCCGATCTTCGGATGAACCTTCCGCAATGTTTTCAGGCGAGCACCTCCCCCTTTCTACCTATCTTACTTTTATAGTCTTTATTTCCTCCTGTTGATCTATTGCTATCTGTGTTGCGATGCTATAGTTTTCGTACCCGTGATATCCCTTGCAGCCTTATATTGCCTTGGACACATCCTATTACCTGTTGTTGGTAGATAGTTGGACTTGCGTGTCGTAGTCGCTTGCTCTAGTGCTGTTGCGTGTCGCCAAGTACCACAGTTGTTGGAGTATTTTGCCGTGTGTTTAATGTTGGAGTTGATCAAGACTTTAATTACTGTTTAATAACTAAAATTGAAGTAGGTAATGCAGAGGCACCGGTGGGTGATAGACAATATTTGGTTTCCGACCGCTCACTGGTGTCCCGTAGGACCCCGAGTTCTTGACACCTGTTCCGAGATCGAGCGCCCTAACCACATGTGGGATGTGTGGGCACCCCATCGATTAGTACCTGATTTCAAAGTATTGTACTGGGGGCCACAACTAGTTTGAGGTTTTATTTACTATTCTGTACTTATGCCATGCTTTACTGCTTTATTTAAATTGTGCGATGTACTGCACCTGTACTGTTTAGGATCGGGACACGTTTTCGCTGTATCGACAAGCCCAGTCATCTTTTCGGGTTCCCAGTCGTTTACAGCCGTCCACCCAAACCCTGAGTCCGTCTCGGAGACCGGCCGACTTCGTTGCGGGTAGACTTAGTGGGGTGGCCCCCATGTACTTGCTTTGGGTCTGGGAAACGTCATGACTTAGGCCCCGCCGACATACCGATGGGTGTATATTAATTGATCTGGCAAAAAGGGTCGAAGTGCGTGTGGATACTTTGGTGCACCCCTGCAGGGTTAAATCTTTTCGAAAAGCCGTGTCCGCGGTTATGGACGACTTGGAGCACAGTTCTCGACCATAGACAACTATAAATAAAGTTTACTGTTATAATTTGACTTGTATCCGATATGACTAGTAGTCAGCTTCACTGCAACGGAATGGCTAAATAAAAGTACCAACAACTGCTGGGTTTTGGGACATCTCATGCTTATTGTATCTGACTAGTAAGTGTTGCAACTACAACGGAATGGTTAACTAAAACTGCCCACTGCTTATTATATCAGGATGACTCATGCTATCTATATTTGATTAGTAATTGCCGCCACTATAACGGAATGAATAAAACTGCCAACTGTGTGAGTTCCTCGGTTGACTTCCTCATTTGGTCTCGAGGGGGAAATACCAGGATCGGTATGTTTGGTGGTAGCATCAGGTTGGTTCCGAATAGGTCTTTCTTATCCCTCTCTAATAGCTGATAGTTGTATCGAGTCTCTATAGGTTGTTTAGTGCATGCTGCGCTGCCGCTTCAGTCCACCATACCTATGTAGGCGAGAGCCGCCGAATTCTAGCCTCGCCGTGTACTGGCCTCAGTACTGACGCTCCTCTTTTTCCTTTGCCCTTTGTCGGCACCCCTTTTGTTTTAGCAGGTTTGAGATCGCCGTCGTTAGCAGGGTTACCCTTCCGGCTTGGCCTGGGCAGGGTTATGGACGCCATTGGTTATTCTTCAGGGCTCTTAGCCCCATTTGCATCTTGTCCGTAGTCGGACGCTCTATCATTTTCAAGGTGATTTGGATCTTTGTATTGTATATCTGTAATCTTGACTCTTTGAGTCGCTGTTGTATATATCTGTTCTATGGGTCCCATCGAGGGATGTTGTGTAATGTTATTACTTCGTTTTCCACCCGCACGAAAGTGCCTGGTGGGCACCTTTGAATCGTTTCTATGCGGGTTTGGTGGAATTCGCTAAAACTTGCATAGGGCCGATTCGAGGGTGTTACAGAGTGGTATCAGAGCTCAGCAGTTGCGATACCCCACAAGTCCAGCCTGTAGGATAACCTAGCTAACGGCCGAAGTAGAGTGTCAAAACTATTTTTGCAAAATCGGTTGGATAGTTCTGATTAGGTCTGATTTTACTCCTTACCCCTCTGCTGCTCTCCTCTCACCTCTGCGTGTTTTGAATCCGCTCTCTTCTCTCTCTTCGAGTCCAGGATTTCTCGTGGTTGGGTTCCATCGTATTTTCAGGGTTTCGCTTCCTCCTTTGGTAACGGTGATGCTACATCTGGTCTTCATGCTATCCGAGGAATCCTTTGACTGGTGGACTTCTCTTTGTTCCTTCTCGTGCCTTCTGGTGTTTTCCGACGCGACGACATCACCTACACCAGATCCGGTGCAGGGCATGCATCACTCCTTTGTTCCGACCCTCGTTTGTCGAGATCTTCAGTCTAATTCCGAGAGTTGGTTGCACAATTCGCCTATTCGTGTGCAGAGTAATGGTTTGGGTGCGCGATGGACTGATCACCATCCGACTACTCTTATCATTCGCTCTTGTACATCGAATCAGTGGATCCAGCAATTTTACTCCGTCCACGGAAGCTAGAGGTGGCTTTATTGGTTGATACCTCTACCTTCGACCTTTTGTTCCCGGAGTGTTCTCTCGACGATCACGGACAATGACCTCTTGTTAGTGGTGTCGCGAGGATATACACGAAGCGAGAAGATGCAGATCGCCGACCTTCCTTCCGGTACCATGAGGCGGATCTCGAGGGGGAGATCCATTATTAGTGGTGTCGAATTGTGGCGCCCCGCAAAAACCACTACTAGAAAATCGCGTTGTTTTCGTGCATTGCATTATCATGACCGCATGCTCATGTCATCATGCTACATTGCATTTGAGCATCGTCATGTCATCTTGCATTTGTTTGCATAAAAATATTTTCGAAAAACCTATTTTTGTTTTCTAAACGCCCCGTCTTGATTTCAAATTAAAACCCGGATCTCCGGATTATTTTGTTTCGTCTACCAATGGGTTTCAAAAGCCCCGTTTTCAATAAATAAAATGTTTAATTATTTTTAGGGGCAGCCGAACCGGGCCGATTCGACCCAGTCGGCCACCCCAGTACAAAAACCTAGCTATCTAAACCTTTTCCTACCTAGTCCTATTCTACCCAGTCCCCAGCCACCTCACCCCAACCTATTCTAGCACGCCACATCACCCCTGGCCAAAACCCCACCCAATCCCCGCCTGCACACACACGCACTCACACACACAACGCACCGCACTCAACGCACGCACGCTCCCCCACCTCACCCTGGATGCGTGACCACGGGGCCCCCACCCCGACCACCTCGATCCCCTCTCCCCCCGCGGGCCCGCCCCTGCCTCTCCCACGCGTCGTCTCCCCCACGTTCCTCTCTCTCCACCCCGCTCTCTCCATCGGCCTCCTCGCCGACCCCCGCGCTCGTCCTCCCTCCCTCTCGCCGCCCGCTCCCCCGCCTCCATCTTCCTCTCTGGCGCCGCCGGTTTCCGCGCCGGCCACCAACCGCGCGCCCCGCCCCCCTACTCGATCTCCTCTCCCCGGCCAGCCACACCTCTCGGTCCTCCTCTCTTCCTCGCCGGTGCCGCCCGCTCCCTCTGCACCGTCGCGACCTCGCAAGCCTGCCTCGCCGAGCCGCGTCTGCCACCGCCTCCTCCGCCTCGCTTCTTCTCGGAGCTCCGCTGCCGCGAGCTTCCTCCTCCTCGAACCGCCACCGCCGACGCGCTCCTCCTTCATCCCCGGTCGACGCTAGGCCCCGTCGTCGCTGGCCTCGGTCTCGCCCGAGTCGGCCGCGCTGTCCTCCTCTGCTGCCGTGTCCTCCGCCGCCTCGTCGACCTCCCCGTGCAGGGCCCCTCTCCGGCTGCAGCCCCGATGGCGCCTCCTTCCACGACGCGGTCGTCCTCCTACTTGCTGCCAGGACCTCTGGCCGCCGCCAGCGATCCCTCGCCTCGCTCCAGCGAGCGCCGCCTCTATTCTGTTCCGAGCCGCCCGCCGCTCCGCCGGACGACCTCGCCGGAGCTCCGCCGCTCCTCTTCCTCCCTCGTCGGTGCTACCGCAGCGCAAGCCACCGCCGTCCTGAGCCCTCTGTCCCTCGCCGCTCACCGCCGAGTGTCCTGCTTCCGTGCTCCTGGCCTCAACCGCAAGGGCCGGCGTCGCCTCCTTTCTGCAGGAACGCCATGCGCCTCCTACAAGCTCTACCAACGCCAGCGTCGCCCTCCACCGCCCCATCCCGCTCTCTGCCTCGTGCGCCTCCGCGTGTGTTCCTCCGCTCTGTCTTTGTCTGTCTGGTAAGAGCTGCAGTATTGTTGCTCCTAGTGGCTACCGATGTGAGGTGCAATTCATGTCTGTTGGTAATCGGTGCTTCAACTGCTGTGTTGCCTGTTTTCTTTGCTCGGATCCCGAGGGTGCAGTGGTATGCTACCGATGTGAGGTGATGCGCGTGTAGCCCGAAGACCTCCGACACGGAACCCCAAGACCTCCTTCATGGATCTGATGATCGAGACCCCGGACGCCATGATCTCCTTCCGATCCCGAAGACCTTCCCGAAGCCCGATCCCCAAGCTCCGAAGACCGATCCCGGCGAGACCGATCCCTGTCGAACCCTGAGAACCCTGAACCAAGATCGTCGAGCCCCTCTAATGTGTGATGTCCTTTCCAAGCCCCGTATTTTTATAATATATGATATAAACTTGTTGCATTAAATCATTCATGTCGCATACATATCTGTGGGTGTTTGGGGGTGTTTCGATGCTTCACCTGAGTTAAATATGGAGGCCATCTGCGGGCGAATCTAGCCTAATATTGGCCTCATTTAAACTGGTGTAGCGAACCGATGATATAATTTCGCCTTGTTAATACAACATTTAATTTGTGGGGTAGATAAACCACTTGAACCACTTAAATATTGTCGGGACCCCGGTTCCGCTTAACATTGCCTAACTGCATCGCATCGCATCTTGCCATGCCATACATCATACATGCATCATGCCCGATCTTTTGCCGTAGTATTAAATAGTGCATCCGGTGTTGCTTCTAGTGTTTTGCTTCTTCGCGGATAAGGCCGTTGAGTTGATGCGAGTGTCGACCCGATCTTCGGATGAACCTTCCGCAATGTTTTCAGGCGAGCACCTCCCCCTTTCTACCTATCTTACTTTTATAGTCTTTATTTCCTCCTGTTGATCTATTGCTATATGTGTTGCGATGCTATAGTTTTCATACCCGTGATATCCCTTGCAGCCTTATATTGCCTTGGACACATCCTATTACCTGTTGTTGGTAGATAGTTGGACTTGCGTGTCGTAGTCGCTTGCTCTAGTGCTGTTGCGTGTCGTCAAGTACCACAGTTGTTGGAGTATTTTGCCGTGTGTTTAATGTTGGAGTTGATCAAGACTTTAATTACTGTTTAATAACTAAAATTGAAGTAGGTAATGCAGAGGCACCGGTGGGTGATAGACAATATTTGGTTTCCGACCGCTCACTGGTGTCCCGTAGGACCCCGAGTTCTTGACACCTGTTCCGAGATCGAGCGCGCTAACCACATGTGGGATGTGTGGGCACCCCATCGATTAGTACCTGATTTCAAAGTATTGTACTGGGGGCCACAACTAGTTTGAGCTTTTATTTACTATTCTGTACTTATACCATGCTTTACTGCTTTATTTAAATTGTGCGATGTACTGCACCTGTACTGTTTAGGATCGGGACACGTTTTCGCTGTATCGACAAGCCCAGTCATATTTTCGGGTTCCCAGTCGTTTATAGCCGTCCACCCAAACCCTGAGTCCGTCTCGGAGACCGGTCGACTTCGTTGCGGGTAGACTTAGTGGGGTGGCCCCCATGTACTTTCTTTGGGTCTGGGAAACGTCATGACTTAGGCCCCGCCGACATACCGATGGGTGTATGTTAATTGATCTGGCAAAAAGGGTCGAAGTGCGTGTGGATACTTTGGTGCACCCCTGCAGGGTTAAATCTTTTCGAAAAGCCGTGTCCGCGGTTATGGACGACTTGGAGCACAGTTCTCGACCATAGACAACTATAACTAAAGTTTACTGTTATAATTTGACTTGTATCCGATATGACTAGTAATCAGCTTCACTGCAACGGAATGGCTAAATAAAAGTACCAACAACTGCTGGGTTTTGGGACATCTCATGCTTATTGTATCTGACTAGTAAGTGTTGCAACTACAACGGAATGGTTAACTAAAACTGCCCACTGCTTATTATATCAGGATGACTCATGCTATCTATATTTGACTAGTAATTGCCGCCACTATAACGGAATGAATAAAACTGCCAACTGTGTGAGTTCCTCGGTTGACTTCCTCGTTTGGTCTCGAGGGGGAAATACCAGGATGGGTATGTTTGGTGGTAGCATCAGGTTGGTTCCGAATAGGTCTTTCTTATCCCTCTCTAATTGCCGACAGTTGTATCGAGTCTCTATAGGTTGTTTAGTGCATGCTGCGCTGCCGCTTCAGTCCACCATACCTATGTAGGCGAGAGCCGCCGAATTCTAGCCTCGCCGTGTACTGGCCTCAGTACTGACGCTCCTCTTTTTCCTTTGCCCTTTGTCGGCACCCCTTTTGTTTTAGCAGGTTTGAGATCGCCGTCATTAGTAGGGTTACCCTTCCGGCTTGGCCTGGGCAGGGTTATGGACGCCATTGGTTATTCTTCAGGGCTCTTAGCCCCATTTGCATCTTGTCCGTAGTCGGACGCTCTATCATTTTCAAGGTGATTTGGATCTTTGTATTGTATATCTGTAATCTTGACTCTTTGAGTCGCTGTTGTATATATCTGTTCTGTGGGTCCCATCGAGGGCTGTTGTGTAATGTTATTACTTTGTTTTCCACCCGCACGAAAGTGCCTGGTGGGCACCTTTGAATCGTTTCTATGCGGGTTTGGCGGAATTCGCTAAAACTTGCATAGGGCCGATTCGAGGGTGTTACAGAGTGGTATCAGAGCTCAGCAGTTGCGATACCCCACAAGTCCAGCCTGTAGGATAACCTAGCTAACGACCGAAGTAGAGTGTCAAAACTATTTTTGCAAAATCGGTTGGATAGTTGTGATTAGGTCTAATTTTACTCCTTACCCCTCTACTGCTCTCCTCTCACCTCTGCGTGTTTTGAATCCGCTCTCTTCTCTCTCTTCGAGTCTAGGATTTCTCGTGGTTGGGTTCCATCGTATCTTCAGGGTTTCGCTTCCTCCTTTGGTAACGGTGATGCTACATCTGGTCTTCATGCTATCCGAGGAATCCTTCGACTGGTGGACTTCTCTTTGTTCCTTCTCGTGCCTTCCGGTGTTTTCCGACGCGACGACATCACCTACACCAGATCCGGTGCAGGGCATGCATCACTCCTTTGTTCTGACCCTCGTTTGTCGAGATATTCAGTCTAATTCCGAGAGTTGGTTGCACAATTTGCCTATTCGTGTGCAGAGTAATGGTTTGGGTGCGCGATGGACTGATCACCATCCGACTACTCTTATCATTCGCTCTTGTACATCGAATCAGTGGATCCAGCAATTTTACTCCGTCCACAGAAGCTAGAGGTGGCTTTATTGGTTGATACCTCTACCTTTGACCTTTTGTTCCCGGAGTGTTCTCTCGACGATCACGGACAACGACCTCTTGTTAGTGGTGTCGCGAGGATCTACACGAAGCGAGAAGACGCAGATCGCCGACCTTCCTTCCGGTACCATGAGGCGGATCTCGAGGGCGAGATCCATTGTTAGTGGTGTCGAATTGTTTGCGCCCCGCAAAAACCACTACTAGAAAATCACGTTGTTTTCGTGCATTGCATTATCATGACCGCATGCTCATGTCATCATGCCACATTGCATTTGAGCATCGTCATGTCATCTTGCATTTGTTTGCATAAAACTATTTTCAAAAACCTATTTTTGTTTTCTAAACGCCCCGTCTTGATTTCAAATTAAAACCCGGATCTCCGGATTATTTTGTTTCGTCTACCAATGGGTTTCAAAAGCCCCGTTTTCAATAAATAAAATGTTTAATTATTTTTAGGGGCAGCCGAACCGGGCCGATCCGACCCAGTCGGCCACCCCAGTACAAAAACCTAGCTATCTAAACCTTTTCCTACCTAGTCCTATTCTACCCAGTCCCCAGCCACCTCACCCCAACCTATCCTAGCACGCCACATCACCCCTGGCCAAAACCCCACCCAATCCCCGCCTGCACACACACGCACTCACACACACAACGCACCGCACTCAACGCACGCACGCTCCCCCACCTCACCCTGGATGCGTGACCACGGGGGCCCCACCCCGACCACCTCGATCCCCTCTCCCCCCGCGGGCCCGCCCCTGCCTCTCCCGCGCGTCGTCTCCCCCATGTTCCTCTCTCTCCACCCCGCTCTCTCCGTCGGCCTCCTCGCCGACCCCCGCGCTCGTCCTCCCTCCCTCTCGCCGCCCGCTCCCCCACCTCCATCTTCCTCTCTGGCACCGCCGGTTTCCGCGCCGGCCACCAACCGCGCGCCCCGCCCCCCTACTCCATCTCCTCTCCCCGGCCAGCCGCACCTCTCGGTCCTCCTCTCTTCCTCGCCGGCGCCGCCCGCTCCCTCTGCACCGTCGCGACCTCGCAAGCCCGCCTCGCCGAGCCGCGTCTGCCACCGCCTCCTCCGCCTCGCTTCTTCTCGGAGCTCCGCCGCCGCGAGCTTCCTCCTCCTTGAACCGCCACCGCCGATGCGCTCCTCCTTCATCCCCGGTCGACGCCAGGCCCCGTCGTCGCTGGCCTCGGTCTCGCCCGAGTCGGCCGCGCTGTCCTCCTCTGCCGCCGTGTCCTCCGCCCCCTCGTCGACCTCCCCGTGCAGGGCCCCTCTCCGGCTGCAGCCCCGATGGCGCCTCCTTCCATGACGCGGTCGTCCTCCTCCTTGCTGCCAGGACCTCTGGCCGCCGCCAGCGATCCCTCGCCTCGATCCAGGGAGCGCCGCCTCTATTCTGTTCCGAGCCGCCCGCCGCTCCGCCGGACGACCTCGCCGGAGCTCCGCCGCTCCTCTTCCTCCCTCGTCGGTGTTACCGCAGCGCAAGCCACCGCCGTCCTGAGCCCTCTGTCCCTCGCCGCTCACCGCCGAGTGTCCTGCTTCCGTGCTCCTGGCCTAAACCGCAAGGGCCAGCGTCGCCTCCTTTCTGCAGGAATGCCATGCGCCTCCTACAAGCTCTACCAACACCAGCGTCGCCCTCCACCGCCCCATCCCGCTCTCTGCCTCGTGCGCCTCCGCGTGTGTTCCTCCGCTCTGTCTTTGTCTGTCTGGTAAGAGCTGCAGTATTGTTGCTCCTAGTGGCTACCGATGTGAGGTGCAATTCATGTCTGTTGGTAATCGGTGCTTCAACTGCTGTGTTGCCTGTTTTCTTTGCTCGGATCCCGAGGGTGCAGTGGTATGCTACCGATGTGAGGTGATGCGCGTGTAGCCCGAAGACCTCCCACACGGAACCCCAAGACCTCCTTCATGGATCTGATGATCGAGACCCCGGACGCCATGATCTCCTTCCGATCCCGAAGACCTTCCCGAAGCCCGATCCCCAAGCTCCGAAGACCGATCCCGGCGAGACCGATCCCTGTCGAACCCCGAGAACCCTGAACCAAGATCGTCGAGCCCCTCTAATGTGTGATGCCCTTTCCAAGCCCCGTATTTTTATAATATATGATATAAACTTGTTGCATTAAATCATTCATGTCGCATACATATCTGTGGGTGTTTGGGGGTGTTTGGATGCTTCACCTGAGTTAAATATGGAGGCCATCTGCGGGCGAATCTAGCCTAATATTGGCCTCATTTAAACTGGTGTAGCGAACCGATGATATAATTTCGCCTTGTTAATACAACATTTAATTTGTGGGGTAGATAAACCACTTGAACCACTTAAATATTGTCGGGATCCCGGTTCCGCTTAACATTGCCTAACTGCATCGCATCGCATCTTGCCATGCCATACATCATACATGCATCATGCCCGATCTTTTGTCATAGTATTAAATAGTGCATCCGGTGTTGCTTCTAGTGTTTTGCTTCTTCGCGGATAAGGCCGTTGAGTTGATGCGAGTGTCGACCCGATCTTCGGATGAACCTTCCGCAATGTTTTCAGGCGAGCACCTCCCCCTTTATACCTATCTTACTTTTATAGTCTTTATTTCCTCCTGTTGATCTATTGCTATCTGTGTTGCGATGCTATAGTTTTCGTACCCGTGATATCCCTTGCAGCCTTATATTGCCTTGGACACATCCTATTACCTGTTGTTGGTAGATAGTTGGACTTGCGTGTCGTAGTCGCTTGCTCTAGTGATGTTGCGTGTCGTCAAGTACCACAGTTGTTGGAGTATTTTGCCGTGTGTTTAATGTTGGAGTTGATCAAGACTTTAATTACTGTTTAATAACTAAAATTGAAGTAGGTAATGCAGAGGGACCGGTGGGTGATAGACAATATTTGGTTTCCGACCGCTCACTGGTGTCCCGTAGGACCCCGAGTTCTTGACACCTGTTCCGAGATCGAGCGCGCTAACCACATGTGGGATGTGTGGGCACCCCATCGATTAGTACCTGATTTCAAAGTATTGTACTGGGGGCCACAACTAGTTTGAGGTTATATTTACTATTCTGTACTTATGGCATGCTTTACTGTTTTATTTAAATTGTGCGATGTACTGCACCTGTACTGTTTAGGATCGGGACACGTTTTCGCTGTATCGACAAGCCCAGTCATCTTTTCGGGTTCCCAGTCGTTTACAGCCGTCCACCCAAACCCTGAGTCCGTCTCGGAGACCGGCCGACTTTGTTGCGGGTAGACTTAGTGGGGTGGCCCCCATGTACTTGCTTTGGGTCTAGGAAACGTCATGACTTAGGCCCCGCCGACATACCGATGGGTGTATGTTAATTGATCTGGCAAAAAGGGTCGAAGTGCGTGTGGATACTTTGGTGCACCCCTGCAGGGTTAAATCTTTTCGAAAAGCCGTGTCCGTGGTTATGGACGACTTGGAGCACAGTTCTCGACCATAGACAACTATAACTAAAGTTTACTGTTATAATTTGACTTGTATCCGATATGACTAGTAATCAGCTTCACTGCAATGGAATGGCTAAATAAAAGTACCAACAACTGCTGGGTTTTGGGACATCTCATGCTTATTGTATCTGACTAGTAAGTGTTGCAACTACAACGGAATGGTTAACTAAAACTGCCCACTTCTTATTATATCAGGATGACTCATGCTATCTATATTTGACTAGTAATTGCCGCCACTATAACGGAATGAATAAAACTGCCAACTGTGTGAGTTCCTCGGTTGACTTCCTCGTTTGGTCTCGAGGGGGAAATACCAGGATGGGTATGTTTGGTGGTAGCATCAGGTTGGTTCCGAATAGGTCTTTCTTATCCCTCTCTAATAGCCGACAGTTGTATCGAGTCTCTATAGGTTGTTTAGTGCATGCTGCGCTGCCGCTTCAGTCCACCATACCTATGTAGGCGAGAGCCGCCGAATTCTAGCCTCGCCGTGTACTGGCCTCAGTACTGACGCTCCTCTTTTTCCTTTGCCCTTTGTCGGCACCCCTTTTGTTTTAGCAGGTTTGAGATCGCCGTCGTTAGCAGGGTTACCCTTCCGGCTTGGCCTGGGCAGGGTTATGGATGCCATTGGTTATTCTTCAGGGCTCTTAGCCCCATTTGCATCTTGTTCGTAGTCGGACGCTCTATCATTTTCAAGGTGATTTGGATCTTTGTATTGTATATCTGTAATCTTGACTCTTTGAGTCGCTGTTGTATATATCTGTTCTGTGGGTCCCATCGAGGGCTGTTGTGTAATGTTATTACTTCGTTTTCCACCCGCACGAAAGTGCCTGGTGGGCACCTTTGAATCGTTTCTATGCGGGTTTGGCGGAATTCGCTAAAACTTGCATAGGGCCGATTCGAGGGTGTTACAATTATGAAGCATTCTTCTTACAAAAAGAAATAGAGATTGAGAAAAAGGAAGAAAAAAAGATGAGAAAAGAGGAAAGAGAGAAAAAAGCACCATTTTCCCATGGTAAATAAGAAGATGCTGAGATGCTTATTATCTGCTTCCCTTGTCATTTTGATATGAGGATTCTTCTGTATCATCGGGCAAGGGGTACCCCATTGGCGGTTCTCTATGATACACATGTACTTACTATGACAAGAACTTGCCGGTAACTAAACTTGAGTAGCATGAGGAGCGACCCTCGTATTCAAGGGACATGAGATTGCCAACTTATACTTTGACAAGCATATACTCCATAGTTGTTCACTTTAACCTTAATCACTTCAAGATGCTTATGATAGGGGCAATGAGAGCTGAAAGCTAATAAGTACCATAATTTTTGGAAGCTCTTTATGAGACTTGAATCCCTGCTTCCTTCTATGAAGGCCTTTCTTTTACTCTTATATTGAGTCTCCATCTTCTATCTTTATGCACCTATTGAGAGAGCATAGTGGTCATTCTTAGTTTAATGTGCATTTTCCCAAAACTTGTTCATTGATTCATAACTTTGATATTGCTTGTTCTTAAATTATTGGTACCTAGTCACCCTTATGAACTTTGAAGGTGTCTTATGCATTTATGTTTTGCTATACCATGAGGGACAAGCTGAATACCACTCTTATTATGTTTTCTATATGTGAAACAAAAAACGTCTTTCAATGCATTGTTATTCATGATCTTTTGTTTGTACCTTTTCATGTTACAACATAGTTTCTATGTCTTATTGTTAGAATTCTATCTTTCATTTTCATGTTTAGAGTACCTTGATCCCAACTATCAACGCTTTTACAATAATGATGATCAAGATTGTGTTGTCTGCATGTCACCTCAAAAATTATATTGTTTTTATCGTTTACCTACTTGAGGATGAGAAGGAACTAAGCTCTGTCTAATATTTCTGTCTCTGTGTCTCACTTTCATTCACATCCTCAGATCTATTGCTGATGAAAGACACCGATGGAAGCCATCATCCGCAACATCAGTGCGATGGTGGTGGTGCCGATAGTGGCCATTGATGAAAGACACTGATGGAAGCCATCATTCCCAACATCTACGGCTGTGGTGCCAACATTGGTCATCGATGCGAAGATGATTGAGTCCATCATCTGCAACATCTACGGTTGTGGTGCTGATAGTGGTCATCGATGTGAAGACGATTGAAGCCATCATCCGCAACATCACTGCGACGACGCAGATCAAGCCCTCATGAACCAAAGTTGTGGGAGGCAGGCCACGACTGCGGCTGGCATGTTGAGGTGCACTTCGACGGTGAAGGCCGAATGGGAGCACTTTTCCCGTACTTCTTGGAGTACACATATGGCGTGGAGGGCAGCTAGCTCACCGTCCACTTAAAATTGGGACAAATTTAAGCCCAATTTGAACCAAAATTCCGTGACTTAAAATATATGTATGATTTCAATAAATTTGACATGTATTTGAGCCGTGAGACCGGTGGATATGCTCTAAAGCTGATTCATAAGTAGTAGTACTTGCTTTGATAATGTTTGGTGGGCTTGTATAAATTTGATCGAAATATGTATGATTTGAATCAAAATTAATATGTATTTGAGCAGTGAGGATGGTGGATATGATCTAAAGATGATTCATAAGTAGTACTCCCTCCGACCTAAATTAGTTGATTTAGATTTGTCTAGATTCGATTGTATCTTGAGGAATTTGAGTCAACTAACTTGGATTCACAATCTCATCCACTAATTTGGAATGGGGAATGGATGCTTCCGCCAACGCTGCAACTCTACATGGTAGCCACAATGGGAGCGATAGAATAGTCAAAACTGATAGGCCCCAACTTGACCATCTAGGCATTTGGCACGCCAAGTATGGGCAGGAAGATCCAATGGCAAGCAACTCGGGCCATGCAATGCATTATCTCGACAACTTTGGCACCGCTAGATCCAATGGCAAGTAACTCGGGTACAACAATGCATTCTCTCGACCACTTTGGGACCGCTAGATCCAATCACAAGCAACTCGGGCACCGCAATGCATTCTCTTGACAACTTTGGGACTGCAAAGTGACTATATTAGCAGGAACTCACAACCATGTATTGAATAACAATTCTACTCTCTAAATTAGCTATCTATTAAACTAATCATTACTCGTGCCACCCTTCACCACAACCGCATACTGTAACTGCTAGGACGCTGATGACAACTACTAAAACTGCGCACATGAATCTACTATCCCCACACTTCACTTGAAGTTCATGTTTTATATTTTCTATGACTTGATCAGATATGGCAAGATCAACCTTAGGTGTCAACTTATCTTTGCGAATAAGCTCTAAATTCTTCCTCAATAGTACGCTTCAGCTCGAATATCAACAGGTTTTTATTGGCCAATTCATCACCTAACTTTGCAACCATCTCCTCCAAATCCATCCTATGGCCAGACCACTAAGTTGATTCATCTTGGTATGCAATGTACCATGGATCATCGGCCTGCATAGCACACTTTAACAATCCCAAAACAAACCAAATTGGAATCAGTCTGACAGGCCATGTCAGCACTTCAAATTCAACGGCAGTATAAACAGAAGGAGCTACATGCACTTCTGACGTGGTAGGAGAAGGAGAATGTGGCCACGACATGATCGATTACCCACCCTCGCTGGTGTACCCGCTACGACCAAACACTGAGGACTAATTTGCACCTACAATATCGAGGAAATTACGAGAACCGAATTGATTAGGGTGGGCGGAGCAGGAATGGAGGTCTTAGCAAGCACTACTAGCAATTGCTGCGACTGTTTGTTGAGCTATGGCGGCGGAACCAAATCCCGGTCGTCGTGCGCGACAGACCTGCATGCGGTCGGTACTGCCTCAATGTACAATGCGTGCAGACGAAATAGGTGTCGGAGCCGTGGTTAAGGTGTAGTGCGTCAGTCCGTTTGATATCGCCGTAGGACAAATCCGGCGATGCGCCGACGCGCCGATGATGGCTGCTCTGTCCGCCGGTGGGATAGGAGCTGCTCGGGGCTAGGGGCTAGGAGTGGATGAGAGAGAGAGAGAGAGATAGCCGACGTGTCATACACGACCCCACCTATCAATTATTTCATATTTGCCAATTTTGCATATATGCCAAACTTTTCCTTTGAAATTTGCATATTTCGGAAATTACAACAAGATCTAGTTGAGTGAAGATGGGATGGATGGAGTTGATGGTGGTGCAGCGGTTGACGAAGATGAAGATCGATGCCTTGGTCTCCCAGATCTACGTAGGGCGAAGATGGATCCCTTGGGCGAGTTCCCCTCCATATTCACTTGGGATTCAAAATCTCAAAACGCTTCTTTGTCATACCAAAATATAGTGGTGTATGCCTACTTGCTCTTTGCACATTTTCTCTTTTTCTTCTCTTTTTTTTAATTTATGCTCACACTTTTGTTTAAGTGTTGTGTAAAGAAGCTAGCCATACATTCCACTTCATGTAGGAATCCAAAGTTTAACGATCTCAATTATCAAATTCCAATTGTATATGAAGCATCTTTATGACTTGAAGATTCTACCTTGACTTGTCCTCAATCTATTTTGATAGCGCTCTTAATTTTCTTTTTGTTCAAGGTTTCTTTGTCATCTCGACTAATCAGATTATTTTTACTTTTGTAAATCAAACCATGAACTTACAACATATTGATTAAATTATCTTTATATGTTCCATTAATACCAATGGTGTAGAAGACTACTATTGTTATCATCCAGTGCAAGTAAAATTATACTCAAGCCATTCATATATCTAATAAGACAAGCACAAACTCAATAATGCTCCATATATAATAATAAACTCGGAATTTCACAAATGGAATCGACTATTCCTTAAGGGAACTCGAAAGATGCAAACTTATTTGTAAATTTGAACTAATGCAAAACTAAAATAGTAATATAAAACTTATAAGATAGATTACATGGTCTTAAAGATCTCCCCAAGCTTGGAATCAAGCCAGGCGGGATCAAATAACTCCTTGTTGGTACCTATTCCTCCTCTTGGGTAGCAAGAGTATTGCCCTCTTCCTTTGTGTTGCCATCTTTAACTGTGCTTGCAAAGCGGATGCTGAGCTCGTCCATGTTGTATTGAAGCTTCAACTTTTTCTTCTTGAGGAATTTCTTCTCATTTGTCAACTCAAAAATAGTTTTAATCAAGAAACCAACTCTACCATCGATGTCATCGACCTTTTTCTCAAGGTCTTTACTCATCATCGAGTAGGAGTCAATCCCTTCTCCAATTGTTTTAACATATGCCTTCGAAGCTTTTTCCAACTCATATATCTTATCATGAATCTCATCTTGCCGCACCTTCTTAGGATTAAGAGGTGATGGACCAAGAGGAGGTTTATAATATGATCCTATGTTGTGATGATAGGGATTAGGGAGATACTCATCCTTGTTCTTTCCATGCTTAGCTTGCCTCATCATCTCCATCCGTTGCGGGAACATGTCCTCCTAGTTTGGGAGAGGCTTTATCTCCGTGCTAGATGATGATGGTGATCCTTTAGGTTCTACTTCTTCGATCCTCTTCACGGGCTTCTCTTCTTTCTTCCTCTAGATCTTGTTGACATGGAAGGGCTGCATGGCTTTGCTGCATGGATGTTTTTAGAGGAGCTTGTATAGAGAAGGCGAGGATTTTATGAGGCTGGAGGTTGTAGCTCTTTCGAAAACTTAATGAAAAAGGTTAGATGCGATCATGTAGCACCTCGGTAAAACCACTACTAGAAAATCACTGTGTTTTTTTGTTGTGCATCGTCATGACTGCATGCTCATGTCATCATGCATGGTTTGTCTAAAACTATTTTCCTAAAGCCTATTTTGTTTTCTAGATATTCCCCTCCTTATTTCAAAACAAAACTCCAGGCCGACCTAGATATTTTGTTTGTCTAAAAACTATTTATAATAGTCCTATAAATAAATAAATAAAACTTATATTATTTTTAGGAGGCAGCCAGCCAGGCCCAAAAGCCCAACCGACCACCTCCAAACCGAACCCTAACCGCACCTAACCCTAGACCCAACCCGCCGCCGCACACAACCGCACGCGCCCACGCGACAAAGGACACACATGAACACGCTGCAACGCAGCAACCCACCCCTGACCAACAGCCACCCCGCACACCATGTTCACCCACCCCCTCTGTGGGCCCACCTCGGTCCCACACGACCGTGATGCCAGCTCTCCTCCCCATCGCGTCTCTCCCCCGATGTGCCCAACCATCGCCATGAACACAGCACCGCCTCCGTCTCGTCTGCTCTGGCGCCCGCCAGAGATCGCCGCCTCCTCTGTGTTCCAGCCCCACAGATTTCGTGGCTACCCCTCCCTCAAGCCTGCAAGACCGCCAGCGCGCCGCTGCCTCTAAGCATCGGCATCGCCGACTCTACGGTCTTCCCCGACCGCATCTCTGGTTCCAGCTTCGCCGCCCCTGAGCGCCCTCTTCCTCCTTGTCTCCAGCTAGTAGCCATCCCGGCTCCGGCGTGAGACTATCTCCCCGTGAGCCGCTGTGAGGTCCTCGCCGACAACACCCTGCAGGCCCGGCCCCGTCGCTTCTCGCCTCCCTCTCTGGCCGCCTCCCTCATCCTCGACAGCCCCGTCCGTGCTCCTTGTTGCCACTGCTTTGGGACCCGAGCCCCTCTATCGCGAGGTGCCGCCGCATCGACCGCTTCCCATGATGCCAGCGAGGCCCCGCCTCCTCGCCTCTGTGTTGTACCGTGGCCTCCTATCGCCGATGCCTCGCTGCCCCACACGCGTACTTCGATGGTGCCCTCCTCCCGAGCATCTCCGGCCCCGTTCTCCGGCTGTCTGCCGGTGCGTGTAAGCCACGTGGTGCATGCCCATGTCCGTGCGTGTATGTGTTGGTGCTTGTGTGTTTGTTTTCAAGGCAGTGACCTTTCCCCATATTCACAGTATCCGGACGTCTGCCTAGATCCCATCTACGATATCAAGATCCCAACACTGTGTATGAGTGCATCTGAAGACCATGGTGCTAAACCAAGCCCGCCAACGATCATCGATATGGAACATCAAGACCCCCTTCACGGAACCCTGAGACCCTGAAGACCGACCCTGGATCTGAAGACCGAACTGAACCCTGCCGAGACCTCGTCCCCGGAGGCGAAGACCGATCCCCGTCGAACCCTTGGAACCCCAAGATCTCCGATCCGACATGTGTGATCCTAAGCCCCTATTTTCTATAACATGATATTTAATTTGTGCATATTGAATTGTACATTCTTGCATATATATTGTGGTTTGGGGGTATTTGGATGATTCACCTAATAATTAAATATGGAGATCATATGCGGGCAAATCTAGTCTTATATTGGCTCCATTTAAATTTGTGTAGTGAACCGATGCCATGTTTTGCCTTGTTAATCAACATTTAAAATGCGGGGTATCCAAATAACTTGAACCTTCTAGTTAATTGTCGGGACCCTGGTTCCGCTTAATATTGCCTAATTGCACCGCATCTTTGCCATGGCATGCATCATACATACATCATGCCGAATCTTTTGTCGTAGTATTAAATAGTGCATCCGCTGTTTCTTTTAGTGCTTTGCTTCTTCACGGATTAGGCTATTGAGTTGATGCGAGTATCGACAAGTTCTTCGGATAATGTACCTTCAGCAGTGTTTCCCAGACGAGCATTCTCACCTTTCTACCTATTTTGTGTTTATAGTCTTTACTTCCTCCTGTTGATCTATTGTTATATGTATTGCGATGTTTTAGTTTCCGTGCACAATTTATATTCCTTGCATCCTCTATATTGCCTTGGACACATCCTATTGCCTGTTGTTTGATAGATAGTTGGCCTTGCGAGGCGTAGTTGCTTGCTCAGGTGCTGCTTCGCATCGTAGTTGTTCCACCATTGTTGGAAGGTTGGCACATGCTTAATGGTGGAGATGATCATGACTTTAATTTTAACTGATAATTAAAATGCTGGGAATAGATATAACTAATGGAGAGACACCGGTGGGTAATAGGTAATATTTGGTTCTTCCACGCTCACTTATGTCACGTAGGCCTCGAGTACTTGATACCTATTCCTTGACTATTCACACTATCCACATATGGGAGACTCTATGAATCCCCCTTTGCCTGAGCTTCATTCACACTTTATTTCTTGGGGCCACAAAGTAGTTTGGGGCTTTATTGCTATCCTGTACTTATGCCATGTTTTACTACTTTATTTATGATTGTGCATGGACCACCTGTACTATTTTGGAACATGGAATGTTTTCGTGATATCGACAACCCTAGTCACACTTTCGGGTTCCCAGTCATTTACAGCCATTGTCACTATCCCTGGGTCCGTCTTGGAGCCGGCCAACTCCATTACAGGTAGCTTAGTGGGGTGGCCCCCTGAAATGATTTATGAATCTTGTGAATGCTTTATCGTGAGGCCTCGTTGTGTTTTAGTTGGTTCTTCCCGAGGTTGATCGTGTCTGTGTTGCTATTTGTGCACCCTTGCAAAGTAAAACTTTCTGAAAGCCATGTCCGCGATTATGGATGACTTGGAGCACAATATCTCAATCATAGGCAAGCATCACTAAAGTAGTGCTATAAATTTGACTTTGACATGTCTAGTAATTAGATTCACTACAACGGAATGAGTAAATAAAAGTGCCAACGACTGTTGGTTTTGGGAGGTCTCATGCTATTTGTATCTGACTAGTAAGTATTGCAACTACAATGGAATGGTTAACTAAAACTTCCCACTTCTTATGAAATCAGGATGACTCGTGTTATCTATATCTGACTAGTAAGTGCTGCAACTATAATGGAATGAATAAAACTGCCAACTGTGTGAGCTCCTCGGTTTGACTTCCTTGTGTGGTCTCGAGGGGGAAATAACAGGATGGGTATGTTTTGGTGTTACTATCAGGTTGGATCCGAATAGATCTTTCTTCTCCCTCTCTAATAGCCGATAGTTGAATCAAGTCTCTATAGATTGTTTAGTGCATGTTGCGATGCCGCTTTAGTCCACCATACCTATGTAGGCGAGAGCCGCCGAATTCTAGCCTCGTCGTGTACTGGCCTCAGTACTGACCGCTCTCTTTTTCCTTTCCCCTTTGTCGACAACTCTTTTGTTTTAGCAGGTATAAGTTCGCCGTTGTTAGCAGGGTTACCCTTCCGGCTTGGCCTGGGCAGGGTTGTGGACGCCATTGGTTATTCTTCAGGGCTCTTAGCCCCATTTGCATCTTATCCGTACTCGGATGTTGTATCATTTTCAAGGTGATTTGGATCTTTGTATTGTATATCGGTATTCTTGACTCATGGAGTCGTTGTTGTATATAAATGTTCTGTGGGTTCCATCGTGGACTAATGTGTAATGATATTACTTTGTTTTCCACCCGCACGCAAGTTCTTGGTGGGCATCTTTGAATCGTTTCTATGCGGGTTTGGCGGGAATCGCTAAAATCTACAAAGGGCCGATTCGAGGGTGTTACAAAGTGGTATCAGAGCCCAGTAGTTGCGATACCCCACTGGTCCAGCCTGTAGGATAACCTAGCTAACGGACGATGTAGAGTGTCAAAACTATTTTGCAAAAATCGGTTGGATAGATCTGATTAGGTCTAATTTTAATCCTTATCCCTATGATTTTCTCCTCTTACCTTCGCGTGTTTTGAATCTTCTCCCTTGTCTTTCTTTGAGTCTAGGAATTCTCATGGTTGGGTTTTTGTCATACCTTCAGGGTTTCGCTTCCATCCTCTTGTAAAGGTGTTGCCATCTCTGGCCTTCATGCTACCCGAGGAAGTTTCCTCTGTGTACCTTTTCATTGGACCCAAAAATCCACTAAATTTTTCTTTGTATCTTACGGTGGTTTTCAACACGATGATATCTTCTATATCAGATCCGATGAAGATCCTCCATCACCCCTTTGTTCAGAACACCGCTTGTCAAGATCTTCAGTCTAAATTCGAGAGTTGGTTGCATAATTCTTCTATTCATGCACGGAGTAATGCTTTGGGTGCGCAATGGACTGATCACCATCCGACTACTCTTATCATTCGCTCTTGTACATTGAATCGGTGGATCAAGCAACTTTACTCCTTCCACTAAAGTTAGAGGTGGCCTTCCCTCTTGAGACCTCTACCTTCGTTTTTTTGTTACTCCGAAGTGTTCTCTCAGCGAACATGAACGATGACCCCTTGTTGGTGGTGTCGTTGATTTCAAGACGGAGGAATAATCTTTGTTAGTGGTGTCGTGAGGATCTACACGAAGCGAGAAGATTCAGATTATCGACCTTCTTCCCCGTACCATGAGGCGGATCTCGAGGGCAAGATCCATTGTTAGTGGTGTCGAATTGTAGCACCTTGGTAAAACCACTACTAGAAAATCGCTGTGTTTTTTTGTTATGCATCGTCATGACTCCATGCTCATGTCATCATGCATGGTTTGTCTAAAACTATTTTCCTAAAGCCTATTTTGTTTTCTAGATATTCCCCTCCTTATTTCAAAACAAAACTCCTGGCCGACCTGAATATTTTGTTTGTCTAAAAACTATTTATAATAGTCCTATAAATAAATAAAATTATATTATTTTTAGGAGGCAGCCAGCTAGGCCCAAAAGCCCAACTGGCCACCTCCAAACCGAACCCTAACCGCACCTAACCCTAGACCCAACCCGCCGCCGCACACAACCGCGCGCGCCCACGCGACAAAGCGCACACATAAACACCCTGCAACGCAGCAACCCACCCCTGACCAACAGCCACCCCGCACACCACGTTCACCCACCCCCTCCGTGGGCCCACCTCGGTCCCACACGACCATGATGCCAGCTCTCCTCCCTATCGCGTCTCTCCCCCGATGCGCCCAACCATCGCCACGAACCCAGCACCATCGTTGTCTCGTCTGCTCCGGCGCCTGCCAGAGATCGTTGCTCCTCTCTATTCCGGCCTCGCACAGTTCGTGGCTTCCCGTCCCTCGAGCCCGCAAGACCGCCAGCGCGCCGCTGCCTCTGAGCATCAGCGTCGCCGCCTCTACGGTCTTCCCCGATCGCATCTCTGGTTCTAGCTTCACCGCCCCTGAGCGCCCTCTTCCTCCCTGTCTCCGGCCAGTAGCCGTCCCGGCTCCGGCGTGAGACCGTCTCCCCGCGAGCCGCTGTGAGGTCCTCGCCGGCACCGCCCTGCAGGCCCGGCCCCGTCGCTTCTCGCCTCCCTCTCCGGCCGCCTCCCTCGTCCTCAACAGCCCCGTTCGTGCTCCTCGAGGACGCTGCTTTGGGACCCGAGCCCCTCTATCACGAGGTGCCGCCGCATCGACCGCTTCGCGTGATGCCAGCAAGGCCTCGCCTCCTTGCCTCTGTGTTGTACCACGTCCTCCTCTCATCGACGCCTCGCTGCCCCGCACACGTACTTCGATGACGCCCTCCTCCCGAGCATCTCCGGCCACGTTCTCCGTCTGTCCACCGGTGTGTTTAAGCCAGGTGGTGCACGCCCATGTCCATGCGTGTATCTCCGGTCCTGTTCTCCGTCTGTCCGTCGATGCGTGTAAGCCAGGTGGTGCACGCCCATGTCCGTGCGTGTATGTGTTGGTGCTTGTGTGTTTGTTTTCAAGGTAGTGACCTTGCCCCATATTCAGAGTATCCGGTCCTCTGCCCAGATCCCATGTATGATATTAAGATCCCAACACCGTGTATGAGTTCATCTACAGACCATGGTGCCGAACCAAGCCTGCCAACGATCATCGAGATGGATCATCAAGACCTCCCTCACGGAAGTATGAGTGCATCTGAAGACCATGGTGCCGAACCAAGCCCGCCAATGATCATCGAGATGGAACATCAAGAGCTCCTTCACGGAACCTGAGACCCTGAAGACCGACCCTGGATCCGAAGACCAAACTGAACCCCGCCGATACCCCGTCCCCGGAGGCGAAGACCGATCCCCGTCGATCCCTCGGAACCCCAAGATCTCTGATCCGACATGTGTGATCCTAAGCCCCTATTTTCTATAACATGATATTTAATTTGTGCATATTGAATTGTACATTTTTGCATACATATTGTGGTTTGGTGATATTTGGATGAATCACCTAATAATTAAATATGGAGATCATATGTGGGCAAATCTAGTATTATATCGGCTCCATTTAAATTTGTGTAGTGAACCGATGCCATGTTTTGCCTTGTTAATCAACATTTAAAATGCAGGGTATCTAAATAACTTGAACCTTCTATTTAATTATCGGCACCCCGGTTCCGCTTAATATTGCCTAATTGCACCGCATCTTTGCCATGGCATGCATCATACATACATCATGCCGAATCTATGATCATAGTATTAAATAGTGCATCCGGTGTTTCTTTTAGTGCTTTGCTTCTTCATGGATTAGGATGCTGAGTTGATGCGAGTATCGACAAGTTCTTCGGATAATGTACCTTCAGCAGTGTTTCCCAGGCGAGCATTCTCCCCCTTTCGACCAATTTTGGGTTTATAGTCTTTATTTTCTCCTGTTGATCTATTGCTATCCGTATTGCGATGCTTTAGTTTATGTGCACCATTTATATTCCTTGCAGCCTCTATATTGCCATGGACACATCCTATTGCCTGTTGTTTAATAGATAGTTGGCCTTGCGAGTCGTAATTGCTTGCTTAGGTGCTGCTTCGCGTCGTTGTTGTTCCACCATTGTTGGAAGGTTGGCACATGCTTAATGGTGGAGATGATCATGAATTTAATTTCAACCGATAATTAAAATGCTGGGAATATATATAACTAATGCAGAGGCACCGGTGGGCAATAGCTAATATTTGGTTCTTCCACGCTCACTTGTGTCACGTAGGCCCTGAGTACTTGATACCTGTTCCTTGACTATTCGCACTATCCACATATGGGAGACTCTATGAATCCCCCTTTGTCTGAGCTTGATTCACACTTTATTTCTTGGGGCCACAAAGTAGTTTGGGCTTTATTACTATCATGTACTTATGCCATGCTTTACTGCTTTATTTATGATTGTGTGTGGAGCACCTGTACTGTTTTGGAACATGGAATGTTTTCGTGGTATTGACAAGCCTAGTCACACTTTTGGGTTCCCAGTCGTTTACAGCCATTGTCACAAACCTTGGGTCCGTCTCGGAGCCGGCCAACTTCGTTACGGGTAGTTAGTAGGGTGGCCCCCTAAAATGATTTATGAATCCTGTGAATGCTTTGTCTTGAGGCCTCGTTGCGTTTTATTTGGTACTTCCCGAGGTTGATCGTGTGTGTGTTGCTATTTGTGCACCCCTGCAGGGTAAAACTTTCTGAAAGCCGTGTCCGCGGTTATGGATGAGTTGGAGCACAGTATCTCGATCATAGACAAGCATAACTAAAGTAGTGCTATAAATTTGACTTTGACATGTCTAGTAATCAGATTCACTACAACGAAATGAGTAAATAAAAGTGCCAACAACTGCTGGTTTTGGGAGGTCTCATGCTATTTGTATTTGACTAATAAGTATTGCAACTAAAATGGAATGGTTAACTAAAACTGCCCACTGCTTATGACATCAGGATGACTCGTGCTATCTATATCTGACTAGTAAGTGCTTCAACTATAATGGAATGAATAAAACTGCCAACTGTGTGAGTTCCTCGGTTTGACTCCTCGTGTGGTCTCGAGGGGGAAATACCAGGATGGGTATGTTTTGGTGTTACTATCAGGTTGTGTCCGAATAGGTCTTTCTTCTCCCTCTCTAATAGCCGATAGTTGAATTGAGTCTTTATAGATTGTTTAGTGCATGTTGCACTGCCGCTTCAGTCCACCATACCTATGTAGGCGAGAGCCACTGAATTCTAGCCTCGCCGTGTACTAGCCTCAGTACTGACCTCACTCTTTTTCCTTTGCCCTTTGTCGGCTCCTCTTTTGTTTTAGAAGGTATAAGTTCGCTGTCGTTAGCAGGGTTAGCCTTCCGGCTTGACCTAGGCAGGATTGTGGACGCCATTGGTTATTCTTCAGGGCTCCTAGCCCTATTAGCATCTTATCTGTACTCAGATGTTGTATCATTTTCAAGGTGATTTGGATCTTTGTATTGTATATCGGTATTGTTGACTCATGGAGTCATTGTTGTATATAAATGTTCTGTGGGTTCCATCGTGGACTAATGTGTAATGATATTAATTCGTTTTCCACCCGCAAGCAAGTGCCTGGTGGGCATCTTTGAATCGTTTCTATGCGGGTTTGGCGGGAATCGCTAAAATCTACATAGGGCCGATTCGAGGGTGTTACAGATCAGCTTTAAAAAGGGAGGTCAAAAACCCTAGCTGCCTTTCGTAATGAGCAACTATATGGGTGCTGCCCGTATGGATCCCATCGTATAGTTGGTCGTTAAATTCTCCGTATGCCCAATATTTTTTTTGTAGATGGGTCGATATCTATACGACCACAACTATACAGGTGGAATTTTTATTCCTGTCATATAGTTGGTCGTTAAACTGTCATTACCTAGAAAAGAGCTTTGTCAAAGGCATCAATATCTATACGACGACAACTATACGGGCAGAATTTTTATTCCCGCCGTATAGTTGGTCGTTAAACTATCAGTACCTTTCGTAAACGGAAGGGGTGATGTCCAAACAACTATACGACCGCAGCTATATGGCCGAAATTTTTATTTCCGTCATATAGTTGGTCGTTAAACCCTCTGTGTCCACCAAAAATTTCTTGCTTCTCCAAGGATTCCTTATTAATCTGAAACTTAACGAAATATCAAGTTTTGATAGAAAAATGACAACTTAAATTTTCGACCAATATTGGCATTATCAATTTTCCTCTTTGTTTGCTAGAGCTTCAAATGTTTCCCATTTAACACAAGCTCATAAAAGCTTAAAAACTTACTCAAACCTTTATTTCACCTGGGTTGCCTCCCCTGAAGCGCTCTTTTATGGTCAATAGCTTGAGCGTAGTGTTTCTCATTTTGTCTAGAGTCCATTCTTCTTGAAGTTCCCATCCCTTGTATATCTTTGCTCAATCACCTCTTCTGAGGTGATCAATTGTATACTGACTGCACTTATATCTTCTTTTACTCGGTAATGCTTCAAGCGTTGTCCATTTACCACCCATGAAAGAGAGGGCGTTTTTCAACTATATAGCAACCTTCCCACTTTGATCTGAGCTTCCCTGGAAACCACTTAAGATGAGAAATATAGAGCAACACTTTGTCTCCACTTATAAAGGTCTTATTTTCTATTTTTATATCATGCCATGTTTTCATGTTTTCTTTAAACAATCTAGCATTTTCATCAGCCTCAATTTTAAACTCATCTAAAACATGAATATCTAATAAACTTTTTTCTCCTACTTCTTTAAGGTCATAGTTTAGGTTCTTGATTTCCCAGAAAGCTTTGTGTTCCAATTCTAAAGGTAAATGGCATGCCTTACCGTATACCATCTTATAAGGTGTCATACCCATTGGATTTTTAAACGTAGTATGGTATGCCCATAGAGTGTCATTTAACTTGTATGACCAATCTTTTCTTGATTTGTCCACCATCTTCTTGAGTATGGTCTTTAATTCTCTATTGGAGAGTTCCACTTGACCACTCGTTGAGGATGATATGCTGAAGCAACACGTGGAGTTACTCCATATTTGCTGAGGATTTTCCTGAAAGTTCCTTTCATAAAATGAGAACCACCATTAGTGATTAAAAATCCGGGAACTCCAAACCTGGGAAATATAACATCCTTGATCATCTTCACTGAGGTGGCTGCATCTGCATGGCTTGTTGGAATGGCTTCAACCCATTTAGTAACATAATCAATAGCAACAAGAATATGAGTATAACTATTTGATTCTATAAAAGGTCCCATGTAATCCATTTCCCACACATCAAAGGGTTTGATTATAAGACTATAATTCATTGCCATTTCTTGTCTCTTACTTATATTACCTCGGCAAGCATCGTAGTGTCCTACATACCTGTGTGCGTCCTTAAGCATGGTGGGCCAATAGAATCTGGATTGAAGTACCTTTGCTGCCGTTCGCTTGCCTGCATGATGTCCTCGATACAGGCTGTCATGACAAGCTTGCAAAATCACATTCATTTCATGGCTAGGAACACACTTTCAAATCATTCTGTTAGGTCCATGACGATATAGATACGGATCATCCCAAAAGTAATATTTAAGATTATTAAAGAATTTCATCCTTTGATTTCTTGTCATACCAGGAGGTATAAATTTTACTGCGAGATAGTTAGCATAATCTGCATACCAAGGATCATCGATTTCAACATTTGCTAAATACTCTCCCGGAAATGACTCATTTATAGTTACGGGGTCAGTAATTATTCCCTCCATCCTAGAGAGATGATCTGCTGCGGATTGTCCTTACCCCTCCTATCTACTATTTGCAAATCACATTCTTGTAGTAATAGAACCCACCTAATCAACCGTGGCTTCGCATGCTTTTTCACAAGCAGGTGACGCAAAGCATGGTGATCCGTATGAACTATCACCTTAGAATTAATGATGTAATATCTAAATTTGTCGCAAGCAAAAATTATAGCTAGGAACTCTTTTTTTCTGTAGTAGCATAATTTTCTGAATCTTATTAAGAGATCTACTAGCGTAATAAATAACATTTAAATTCTTTTTGTCTGGTTGTCCTAACACAACCCCTAAAACATAGTCACTAGCATCACACATGATTTCGAAAGGTTCATCCCATTTTGGAGATTGCATGATGGGTGCTGAAACTAATTTGTTTTTAAGGCTTTCAAAAGGTACAATGCAGTTATGGTCTAAGTAGAATGGAGTTTCTTTCTCAAGAAGGTTGGTGAGAGGGATAGCTATTTTAGCAAAATCTTTTATAAAATGCTTATAAAAAACCTGCATGCCCCATATACATTTTTAAGTTTTTTATGTCCTGAGGTATTAGAAGATTTTCTATAGCATTTATATTAGTTTTATCTATTTCTATTCCCTTCTCCGAAACCTTATGCCCAAAAAATTTACCTTCTCTTTCCATGAAACGACATTGTTCCCAATTCAAAACCAAATTTGATTGCCTGCATCTCTACAAAACTTTGGTTAAATTTTAGAGGCAATTATCAAAGGTTGTTCCACAAAAAACAGAATCATTCGTTAGAACTTCCATAGTCTTCTCAACAAAATCATCCAAGTTTTATAAAACACATTCTTCAAAAGTTGCTGATGGGTTACACAAGCCAAACAGAATTAATCTATAAGCATATGTGCCATAAGGGCCAGTGAAAGTTGTTTTCTCTTGATCTTCTGGTTGTATGGCAATTTGAGAATATCCAGAATAACCATCAATAAAATAGAAATAAGAATTATTACTTAGTTTTCTAAAATTTTATCCATAAACGGTATACGTTTATGATTTTTTTGTGTCTCACGGTTTAGCTTCCTAAAATCAATGCACATACGATATCCAACAATAGGTCTTACAGGAACTAGCTCACCGTCCTCATTCATAGAAGCATCAATACCACCTTGTCTTGGTATGCAATGAGCTGGGCTAACCCACTTACTGTCAGAAATAGGATATATTATGCTTGCATCTAGTAAGCGTATAACCTCTTTTCTTACTACTTCTTTCATTTTGGGATTAATCCTTCTTTGTATATCAACTACAGGTTTAGCATCATCAAGCATGGTAATCTTATGGGTTACAATAGATGGATCTATTCCTTTAATATCACTTAGAGTATATCCAAAGGCTCCATGATGCTTAACCAAGACTGAAATGAGTTTATTTGTTCCATCTTCTGACAGATTTTTGCTAATAATAACAGGACATTTATTTTCATTATCTAAAAACTCATACATCATATCGCATGGAAGTTGTTTCAACTCAATTGGCAGAGGTTCTTCATCTCCTTTTCTTACCAGTTCTTCATAGTCATGCGGATTTTGTGCTTCCGAAACTGAATCAAGATAATCATCCATGTCTTCTCTCTCCTCATCATCCGGTGCTTCCACCCAATTAATTAGGATCCTTGCTAATTCATCTTGTGGAGTACTGAAATGAATTGCTGCCAGCTCGACAATCGTTTTTTCTTCCTTGATATCTTCCACTTCATATGGCCTCTTCTTTAGTTTGGCAAAGTGGAATGTCATTTCCTCTTCTCCAAACATCAGCAAAATAGTCTCCTTCTTATTATCAACTCTAGCTTTGGTTATGGAAACAAAAGGCCTGCCTAAAAGAATAGGACAAAAAGAATCTTGAGTCATGCCGACAATATGAAAATCAAGGGGGGTACATAAGTGATCCAATAAAGACATAGATCTTTCTGATAACCCCTTCCGGTTTTATATTAGCTCTATTAAACAAATTAATAGTAGTATCCAGTGGTTCCACATCTGGATTATTTAAATTATAGTGAAGTTCTTCATAAAGTGATGAAGGCATAATATTTATAGTGGAGTTCGGCTCACAAATTCCGTATAAGAAAGTTTCTCCACAATATATAGGAGTCATAGGTTTAGAAGTTCCGTTACCTTGTACCTTACCTTCGATGAATTCTGAGGTTTCAAAGTCTAGCATAACCACTTCATTATCCACCATTCGTGCATCCATAAGATCCTTCAATATGACATTATTTATATTGTAGCTTCGGGGTTCTTTTCTGGTTTCTTTATTCTTCTTTTTATTTGTTCTTCCTCTTTTTGCTTTTTCTTGATATTCTCTCGAATATGTGCAGAGGATAACTCTTCCATTAGTGCTCTTGCGCTCTTCTTGTCTTCGAGGGGTTTATGGGGTTCCCATTCTGTAGGTACCTATAAATGCCCTGCATAATTATCAATAAAAAAAATTATCGAGTAAGAATCAATACCCGCAAAAAAAGAGTACGAATCAATACCAAGGGATTAAATCATTGCACATGTCCCTTCATCTACAAGGAAATCGTTAACACAAGCATATTCAAAAAAATATTTGTAATGTTTTTTAAGATTTTCTATTGCCTCCCTCATTTTCATTATTAATTTCCAAGCTTCATCATAGGTATAAGATAGAAAACTACCATTGGAAGCGGTGTCTAAATTCATTCTATTTTCATTATTAAGCCCTCAATAGAAAGTATGAGTGATTAAACAGTCAGACAAACGATGATGGGGGCAATTATCTAGATAGCTCTTGTACCTTAGATATCTCTCATACAAACCCTCATCAGGATTATTTTTTAAACTAATAATAATACCTCTCATCCTGTGAGCTTTGCTTTCTGATTAATATTTTGATAGGAAATTGGTTGTCAATTCCATCCAAGTCCTTGGTGCTTATGCACAAAAAAATATATACTAGTCGCAAACATTATTAGAGAGTGTTTGTCTAAACAACTGGGTTTTAACCATATCAAGATCACAATCGTTGAATATAAAGGAAATGAGAGTGTCTGCAAAGAATTGTAAGTGTCCATATGGACTCTCTTCATTGGTTCCTGCAAATTTCTTAGAGTGTAGTAGTTCAAATAATAAAGGGTGGATCTCAATTCCATCTGAATTTATTCTTTTATTGACAGTTATAAAAGCATCCATGGGTGAACCCATTTTCCTTATTGCCTCAAGCTAGATTAAATGCTGAGTGTTGTACATTGTTGCGGTCCTACAACTTAAATTAAAAATTAGTACAACGAAAGTAAATAACTAAAAGTAAAGTGACTTATAGCACTAAGCTCCCTGGCAACAGCGCCCGAAAATAGCTTGATGACTGCAAGTGCACATATCGTTTGTAGCTAGTTTTGAAATAAAGATATTGATCCCATAGGGAGCAGTAGGTGAAAGACTAAAATGCTTTTAACTAAAACTAAACGAAGTACTTAAGGAATGAATTTAAGACGCACGAATAGTAGAGTTGTTTTTGGGTTATTGGTTGAACGAAGCAAGTAAAGTAAAGTAAAACTTAATGCAGAAAGTCAGAATTGCGTGTGTAAAAGAACTTAGAACTGCAATAGGGAAAAAGGCGTTCTCCGAGAATGGCGGATACACCACTAGCAATTTAGAATAAGCAATCAAGATTATTATAATGAATATTCTCATGATATGCATCTATGTGGGAGGAGCTCCATATATGGACAAATAGGTAGCAACCACTGCTCACATCATCCTTCATAACCACAGCCGACAGATCAATGAAACCAATCGTATTATACCATTATTAAGGGATTTCTCCCATGGCATGGACATGGCTTTATGCGTTCTCCTTGATTCCCCAAGTTAGTATGTAAAGAATGACAACAGATTTATAGTCATAGTAAGTGCTATCATCCCTCCATCTACTAACAAGTAATCCCCTTCATCGAGTCCTCATATGAGGCAAATATTAAGGAAGGTGCACAACTCCCAACATCAAGATGAAGACAATTAACTCATACACATAATGATGCATAACATAATAATCTATATCTTATCCCAATCATATGCTAGGGTTTCTCCATCTCCCCAAGAACTAAGGATCTACTCAGACATGGAGGCAATCAACATCATAGCAATGGTAATGGAATCAATTGTAAATGAATAATTCTTGTATAAATCCACAATGAGTACAAAAATTTCAACAAGATCTAGATGAGTGAAGATGGGATGGATGGAGATGATGGTGGTGCAGCGGTTGATGAAGATAAAGATCGATGCCTTGGCCTCCTAGATCTGTGTATGGTGAAGATAGATCCCTTGGGCAAGTTCCCCCTCCAGATTTCTTCCGGAGGTGAGGTTTTTGGTGATTTCTGGGTGTTCTGTATGTTGTCTCCCCATCCAGTTGCATGGAGTGAAACTACTTGAGGAGGCGGTGGCGGTGCCAACTATACGACTGGAACTAAACGGATGGAAAAAGTATTCTGGTCACATAGTTGGTCGTTGAACCGTATGTTAGCCTTGATCGCTTTGGGTTTTCTTCTGGTATTATTGATATTTCCTAAATAAGAGATTTACATTGTTTTTGACTCCTTTCCTCCCTAGCGCAACTGCTCTAAGGAGTTTGTCCATTGTATCCATCATCTGTCCTAGTCCTGGTGAAAATAGAGATAAAATGTGTGTGGGAATGCCGTAAAATACCAAGGTCCTACATCTACAATGCAAAATAACAATATTAAACATGATGCAAATATGCACTCATCACTTACCAAATAGCAGGAAAACGTGATGTGCAACAACAATGATCATTGGTTCCAGAGATTGAACCGAGCGATTACAAGGAGTCGACACAACGCACGTGGAGAAATCTGTGGAGGTCTGGGAAGGCTTAGCAAAGGAGGTTAGCAATTATCAAAACAGCAATGCAAAGTTGAAAAGATGCTCAACGAAGATATCGTGCTGGTCCTAGGCTAGATCGTACTAGAGACACGAGCCTAGAGCACTAACAATGTCACGACGCGGCACACCAAGCAATAGTGTCATGATATGGTGCTTTGAAAAGCGAACCGAGATGTCCAAAATCACTATCATGGAGAGCGTCTAGAACTGATCTACGGGGTCTAGAAACAGTATAGACCCGAAATTTTTTTGTCGAAATTTTTCTATCATGCTCCGGAAAGCGCGCATGCGCTAAAAAAATGTTGCTATAATGGCCGATGGAGAAAACTGATCCCCAAAGCCGAAAATCAATATAGCTAGAATTTTTTTTGCTCTCCTTGACTTGCGGCCAGAACTTAAAATCACGGAATTAGATGACAGCATGGAATCAATATGGAAGGAAACAAAACTAACAAGGAAATAACAACTCTACTCGGACTCGTGCCACAGAAGCAAAAGTGATCAGATCTATGTCGCGGTAGGAAGGCGGTGGCGGAATCTAGGGTTTAGGGTGGCAGGGTATATGGTGGCAGAATATGGTGGTGGATATATGGCAATGGTGATGATCGGCGATCGTGGCGATGGTGACTAATGTGACCAAAACTCGAAACTCTAAGGATTGAGACACTAAGACTAGCAACACGACATGACGATGTAGACAAGAATTCAACAATGCAAAAACTGAAAAGAGAATGCAAGGTGAAGATTGGTGATGGGATAGATCTAATATCTAATTGTGTTTTTGGCTTTTTCGTGGGTTATAGGAAAAACATATCTACACTAGCAAAAACTATAAAATGTCACCGAGCAACCTGAAATCTGATACCACTTGATAGGTGTGACACCCCCGGGATCAAGGTTAAACAAATCTCAAACCTTAGCCTGACATAAGCTTAACCTAGAGCTCGAGGATATCAAGTGAAGAAATCGGTAACACAACAGTAACCCTGCGACACAAAAATTATTACAGCAAGCTCATATCTGAGCGAAGAACCAAAATAAGCAGAGGTAACTGACCACAAACATCAAACAATGGAAGGCAAAGTATGCTATTAAGTATAGCAAACTTAACAAATGGCCTAAGAGGCCTGAAGCATAACGATGACGTCCCAACCCATAGATTCGAGGCTACCGGCCGGGAACCCCAAGCTACTCGTCGGTGTCGATGTAGTACCAAACTTGTCTTCAGGGAACACATATTCTGCTACAAAAGTATCAACAAAGAAAGGGTTAGTACAGGGTGTAATCCACAAGACTTTTGGCTGCTGGGGTTATTTTGCATAAATCCATCTTTGTTTATAAACCAAGAGAGAGAAGAAGCTCGTCTAATCAGAGTATTTTAAAAGGGGATAAGAGAGTGACATCTCCGAAGAATACATCATCATCTTGATATCCACCAAAATAATCCTCATCTCACAACTAGGATCACCCCCTCGTACCCATGAGGAAGCATCCTTAAGCACATGTTGATCTGCCAAGTTTTACGATTAGGTTAATGTTATCTATGATCTTAGAATTCGGTCACAAGCATTCATAACCAACTCTTTTCAAAAAGATTTAACCCTGCAGGGGTATACAACTTTACCCACACGTACCAACCAACTCTTAATGCCAGATCATTAGCCCTCTTCCTTGGAAGGCCAGCAGAGGGTGGTTGCCATGACCTTTACCTTGCTTTCGCTGAGACCATGAGTCATGCCCTAAGGATGGTTCCGCCATAACAGGTCAAATCCCGAAGCCGGTCCCTAGAGATGTGAGGCGAGGTTGGTTTACCCAGAGGAACTACCTCCCCAACCCCAGCCACTCTTACCTACCTGTACGAATGCACCTCCTTCACCGCCTTTGAGAACAACAAAATATGCATAAGTCGAATGGAACACCGAACTAGGTGACTCATGGAATCTACTAGGCAAGTTAGTCAGCAGAGGGATCCCCATAAACCCCGTGTGGCTGTACGCTCGTCTTGGTCCAAAGGCAAGAACTCGGATCCTAGTAGTGGCGAGCATGGGACTACAAAAACCACATCCCACTGTGGCCTCCCACACAAGCCTTAGAATGTTTAATCTTTACCACTTATCTTACCTCATCAGTATACCTCGTTCTCCTATCATACTAGATTCTCTGCATTTTGTACATCTTCTGGATGAACCAGCACTGAAAACTATGCATGGCTAAGGAAGACACAAATAAGCTCTAGCAGTGCACACAAGCCAAACCTAGTTATGCTAGGAGCAGTGGATCAGGTAATATAACCTCAAAGGGAGTAATGCAACAGATTGGATACTCTATCTATCGATAAAAGACCACAATAGACTCGTATACAACATGGCAAGAATGAAATACTTTTGAAAGTATAGGATTCTTTTATGTGTGGGGCTATGCTTGCCTTGTTTGTTGATACCCAAGTAAGGAGATCTTCGGTTATCTTGTAATGGACTTGATTATAGTTGATCAAGTATTGTTCATTGATCTCCGATAGTGTTGATATCGGTCTTCTATCTCGATCTCAATATCATATTCTACCGGGAAGAAGCGAACACCGGAAAGAAAGGAAAACAATCAACACATGGCATCGATGCAATGCTCAAGCAAGGATGATGATATGACAAGTTTAATAGCATTGAAATGATACCCTAAAGCATGCTTGGCAATTTAAGCGGCATCCGAGGGTGCAAACCCAAATACAGGAGAGACCGCGAAATCACCTGCGGGGTTCAATTGATTCTTCTAATTAAACTTGTCTTGAAAGTTGTTGAACAATGCATGCTTTTGATGCTAATGTGTAGATCTTGTTTTTATGAACATTTTGATATATTATATACATTTTTCTGACTTATAAATAATTACTTATTGAATTTATAAGATTTATTCAATTTCTGAAATTATTTAACCATTTTAAATTGGATTATTGCATCAGCACAAGTGAAGGCTGACGTCACCACGAGGTGGAGGTTATTACTCACTGGGGCTGGGTCTAGCCCCAGTCACTAATGGCTGGGCCCTGAGGCCAGGTGAGTACGCCACACTAGCGGAGCTTGGTTAGCGCCCACGTTGGACTCGTCGGCGAGGGGCAGCAGACGGTGGTCATCACCAGTGATCCGAGCCATGCCAGCGCGTGGTACCGGGGGCAAACGAACAAGGGGAGCAAGGCCAACCATCTAGTGGTGGCGCCACTGCCTAATGACCACCGGAGATGGCCGGCATTGATGTCGCACGGCGGAGGGCAATGGCACATGGTGCGGACAAGGCAGAGAACGCGAGGGAGACGATGGAGTGGCTCGGGAGAACTGCAAGCTCACCGTGGTTGCAGGGAAGGGCTCATCGAGGCAGGGTGTGGTCAGGAACGGCGGCGATTACCAACGACGATGGCGGCCGGAGCTCGGGATGAGGTGTCAATTGCAGCGCCTGGGGTTGCTCCAGGTCGTGTGCTTGAATGAGAAGAACCAGAAAAGCGAGAGGGTTCTGCTAGTGAGCTCAGCAGAGCAAGGGGAGGCAAGGGACGGCGGCGATTTGAATCGGTGGCGAGCTAGGATTCGGTCTCCCAGAGAGAAGAGGAATAGAGAGCCTAGGGAGGGATAAGACCAGCATGGGAGAGACATGTGCACGACGCGGTTCTTATCCTCTCCAGGACGACAGCAAGGATCTCCATGCGGCTGGGGCGACGGACGGCAAAGCAGCGGCCACCGAGATGCTTCTCTCCTTCATTCGTGAGGAAGAAGAAAAGAAGAGGACGGCGAAGAGGTACTGGGCCGAGTGGGCCGGGTGGGCTGTTGGCTGCTGCTGGTTGCTAAGGGTGGCGGTAGATAGACGAGGAAGAAGGCTGGCCTGGCCTGGTTCTCCCTCTGCTACTCTTTTTTTACAGAAAACGTTTTTCCATTTCTGTTTTATATTTTCCATTTATAAATTCATTTGAAACTGTTTTTGGAGATTTCAAAAATACCAGAGGATTTACAAAAATAAGAAAATATTGCAGGGCCCTTGTAATCCATTTGGGCTCTACTATTTTGATGGTTTTCAAAATATTCAAAACCTTTTGAATTCATTTTCAAAGAGGGAGGATATTAGGGTTTTTAGTTTCTTTTTCTTGCATGCATTTTAATGGATGATGCTCATGAATGCACAAACAACCATAAATATAAGATTAGCTAAAACTAGGGTGTTACAGCTCTATCCCCCTTATGATAATCTCGACCTGAGATTCCAAAGGTATGAAGAGAGACATGGGGAGGAAGAAACATGGTCATTCTAAAGATAAGAGGGAAACACACTAACAACACATGGAGTATCTCATGGTCAACTCGTGATGGAATGTTTAGAGAAAACTCTGAGTTGACAACATGAAACACATCAAGGTAGAGGAAACAAAATGAGATAGGTTTCAAGTTGTTAGATAACTGGTCTTCATAAGGATTGAGACCATGGAGATTCGGAAGAGGTTAAGCTTCTGAAAAGGAAAGCTTACAATGCAAAGAACATGATCATAGACTTTGAGAGATATGAAACTCTACTAGATGGCTTAATTAGAGCTTCCAGGGATACAGAGATACGGATAACCAAGCTGTTGAACTACTTTTGATACAGAAGGGTCACTCTTCATTCAACAAAAGGTCAAGACATAAAGGTGTTTTGGTGGAGAGGACTCGTAAGAGTCACAAGAAACATGTAACAAGTGAAACTTCTGATTACCAAAATCATCGTCACTCTTCAAACATTTTAGAGGAACGAAGGAAACTCTTTGTTCATCCGGGATTATCAAAATCTTTGCTAGAGATCGTGATATCACTTTACACCACCAGATAATTAAGAAGATTCCTGATGACACGAGGAAAAATAAACTTTATTCTCAGACTTCAGTTACCTGGCACAACAAGATGCTTACAAACATAAAAGGGTCTGGGGGATCGACCGAGAGACATTTAGCAACACTACTTTAAATGTTCTCCTTGATGTTCGGGAATGTAGACATCAAGTAAAGGTCAGACTTTGGATACAAAGGAAACCACGAGCACAACTTCTATAATAAATCATAGAGGAAGCCTCATGAAGAGTGGTTGTTGTTTGCTAATTCAAGAGAATTTGACAATAGGTTTTCCGACTAGTTGTGTCAACCATTACATCGATCATGTCGGACTTACATAGAAACATATGTCAAAACCTTGAGGGACACCAACCATATATCTGCTTGAGATTCAGATTCTATTAAGTGGAATGATACTTCAGACTCAGCATGTACGAATAGAAAGCTTGCAACATTTACCACAAAGGTAAAGTTACTAGATTCTCAAGACATGGACTACAGTGTTAAGCTCCATTAGACTGAGCTAGATTGCTAGGCCCATGTATTTGCAACTTGTTGGATAACAAGCGCTCATACATCAAGTACTTACAACGAAATACAACTGTGTCCTTAAAGGGAACGAAGATAACTCTACTCAAATCCGCGGCGTCATCTTTCTACCATTGCGCGTGAATCGGAGAAAATTACTTCTAACATCCAAAACACATACTTCAAGATAACCCGAAGAAGGTTCTCAAAAGTTTTCCAACATTAATGCCAAATATTCCATATGAGTCTATTCTAGCATGGAGAAGATAAGGATATTGTCGATGGGCTCAACAACAAACTTATCGAGATACTCCATTTGGATGAACTCATATGTTGTATGAACAAGGCAAAGTATTAGTTAGACCAAAGGATATGAAGATGTACTCAAGTGAAACATCACGGGTAGCGACATCATCAGGATAGTCCTTGGAACTGAGTTTAGTTTGACGATAACCCAAATCAAATCAAATGTGGGGGAAGATAACATATCCATGAAGGAGATACTATCTTTCTTCAGCATGGACAAAACTAGACATCCCGTTAAGATGAACTAAGTCAGATAGAACTTTTGTCTTACAACTCTCCAAGTTGTTTTTAAGCTCAATCAACTAATTCAGGGTATCTAGTTCAGATCCTTGGAGAAAGGAGTAGTTTAGAGAACTAGCTTGCTCAAGAACTGGACAACACGGTCATGGGGCAACATGGCGATACTTCTAGAAAGACGTCTAGGATATCACGAACCACCGGTATGTCTCTTAGTTCAAGAGGGAACTTGCTTGGTAAATCAAGAAGACATAGTCTTAGAGCTTCGGCACAAGCCTAACTCTTTGACCGAGGAGGGTGTACCAGAGTAGCGGGCATGTTGGCACGATCATCCTTTTCTTAGTGATAGGGTTGACCATCACGCTAAGAATGACTAAAATGTCCTTGGAGTACAAAGCAATAAGAATTGCTAAGAATCTCAGATGGCCACACTATTACTCACACGCATCATTCACGAGCACGAAAGCTCGGAAGAAGGGTGGGTAAATATGTGTAAGAGCATCACTTCATTAAGGGGTCATGAACTCAACACGACCTCTTAGTGTATAATAGTGTGATACTCTAAGGTAGAACAAACAGAAGCTAACCATTGCCTTTTAATCTGCGGATTACAACACTTTGACCTAGTCCTAGATATGACGAGGTACTGGAGTTTGTTTCTCCTAATATCCAGAAATGGTTTGTCATGACGACAAGAGTATCTTGCATCGTAAGACAACAATGCACAATACTACTTGGCTACCAACTGATAGACAAAGGTTGGAAACAACAAGGGGGAAAGAACATGCTCAGGATGGAATCCCGAGATGTGGATGCATAGTTTACCAATCTTCTAAAAAATGCATGGAAAGGAGAGGTGGCAGAGTCACGATTATAGATGTGAGACTCACGAGGAGTACTCTTGTCGTGATCTATTTGGTTCCATTAAAGAACATCTGCCATAGCTAGTGGTAGGGGAAGTCCTTAATTATCACAATTCAATCGCGACAATAACCACAAGCTTGAAGGCTAGAATTGTAGTACCAACCATCCTGAGGTAATGTTTGAACATTAACAATAGGGGTCAAAGGAATGGATCTTCGGTTAAAGATCAGCTTCATGTACAAGATTCATAACACTATAATCTAGCACAATCCGGGATCTTCCGTTCAAGTCCAAGGGTTAAAAGCCGAGAGACAAGTAACTACTACTTGCGGGACATAGCTTGCACCGCAAGATAGTAATCACGAGGTAGCTTCCAAGAGAAGAAAGAGCTTCATAAGTACCCAAACAAATAAAAAGGAGGCACACGAGGCAAAAGGAAACCTCGAAGCCTAGAAAGGAATTTTATGGATCCTACAATATAATATTGTGCGCCTATAGGACAGAGAGATCATGATGAAAAGGAATCTCTCAAACGAAACAGAGCAAGAGGAAACAAGGAACACAACACACACACTAACTCTAGAGAACTCAACACTAGGTCAATTGGCTGAGAAACGACACGCCCAAAAGGTACCTAAGCTTTGAAAGACTAGAAGAGATATCAAAACTTTTTCCAAATCCACACAAGGTAAGATGACCTAGAGTAACAGCGAAACTGGATAAGGAGAAAAAGAAGCATACTAGAGTTTTCGCAAATACTTTTCATCTTTGAAATAGTTTTCACAAGCACTAAACTCAACAACGACCAATGGCAAGGTTTTCCTATTGTCGGTACTGCTCTCATACCAAAAACTATGACACTCCCTGGATCAGGGTTAAACAAATCCTAGACCTTAGCCTGACATAAGCTTAACCTAGAGCTCGAGGATATCAAGTGAAGAAATCGGTAACACAATAGTAACCCTGCGACACAAAAATTATTACAGCAAGCTCATATCTGAGCGAAGAACCAAAATAAGCAGAGGTAACTGACCACAAACATCAAACAACGGAAGGAAAATTATGCTATTAAGTATAGCAAAAAACAAATGACATAAGATGCCTGAAGCATAATGATGATGTCCCAACCCATAGATTCCAGGCTTCCGACCGGGAACCCCAAGCTACTCGTCGGTGTCGATGTAGTACCAAACTTGTCTTCAGGGAACACTTATTCTGCTACAAAAGTATCAAAAAAGCAAGGGTGAGTACAGGGTGTACTCCGCAAGACTTATGGATGGTGGGTTTCATTTGCATAGAGCCATCTTTGTTTATAAAACAAGAGAGAGAAGAAGCTCATCTAATCAGAGTATTTTAAAAGGGGATAAGAGAGCGACATCTCCGAAAAATTGATCATCATCTTGATATCCACCAAAATAATCCTCATCTCACAACTAGGATCTCCCCCGCGTACCCATGAGGAAGCATCCTTAAGCACACATTGATCCGCCAAGTTTTATGATTAGGTTAATGTTATCTATGATCTTAGAATTCGGTCACCAAGCGTTCATAACCGTGAACACGGCTTTTCAAAAAGATTTAACCCTGCAGGGGTGTACAACTTTACCCACACATACCAACCGACTCTTAATGCCAGATCATTAGCCCTCTTCCTTTGATGGCCGATAGAGGGTGGTTGGCCACGACCTTTACCTTGCTTTCACCAAGACCATGAGTCACGAACTAAGGATGGTTCTGCCGTAATGGGTCAAATCCCAAAGCCGGTCCCTAGAGATGTGAGGTGAGGTTGGTTTACTTAGAGGAACCGCCTCCTCAACCCCGGCCACGCTTACCTACCTATATGAATGCACCTCCTTCACCGTCTTCGAGAACAACCAAATATGCATATGTCAAATGGAACGCTGAACTATGTGACACCTGGAATCTACTAGGCAAGTTAGTCAGAGGAGGGGTCCCCATAAACCCCGTGTGGCTGTACGCTCGTCTTGGTCCAAAGGCAAGAACTCGGATCCTAGTAGTGGCGAGCGTGGGACTACAAAACCACATCCCACTATGGCCTACCATACAAGCCTTAGCATCTTTAACCTCTACCACTGATCTTACCTCATCACTATACCTTGTTCTCCTATCATACTAGATTCTCTGCATTTTGTACATCTTCTGGATGAACTAGCGCTGCCAGCTATTCATGGCTAAGAAAGACACAAATAAGCTCTAGCAGTGCACACAAGCCAAACCTAGTTATGCTAGGAGCAGTGGATCAGGTAATATAAGCTCAAAGGGAGTAATGCAACATATAGGATACTCTATCTATCGATAAAAGACCATAGTAGAATCGTATGCAACATGGCAAGAATGAAATACTTTTCAAAGTATAGGATTCTTTTATCTGTGGGGCTATGCTTGCCTTGTTTGTTGATACCCAAGTAAGAAGATCTTCGGATATCTTGTACTGGACTTGATTATAGTTGATCAAGTATTGTTTGTTGATCTTCGATGGTGTTGATGTCGGTCTTCGATCTTGATCTTGATATCCTATTCTACCAGGAAGAAGCGAACACCAAAAAGAAAGGAAAACAATCAACACATGGCATCGATGCAATGCTCAAGCAAGGATGATGATATGACAAGCTTGATAGCATTGAAATGAGGCCCTAAAGCATGCTTGGCAATTTAAGCAGCGTCCTAGGGGTGCAAACCCAAATACAGGAGAGACGCCGAAATCACCTGCGAGGTTCAATTGATTCTTCTAATTAAACTTGTCTTGAAAGTTGGTGAACAATGCGTGCTTTTGATGCTAATGTGTAGATCTTGTTTTTCTGAACATTTTGATATATTATATACATTTTTATGACTTATAAATAATTACTTATTGAATTTATAAGATTTATTCAATTTTTGAAATTGTTTAACCATTTTAATTTGGATTATTGCATCAACATAGGTGAAGGCTGACGTCACCACGAGGTGGAGGTTATTCCTCACTAGGGCTGGGTCTAGCCCCAGTCACTGACGGCTGGGCCCTGAGTCCAGGTCAGTACGCCACGCTGGCGGGGCTTGGTCAGCGCCCACGTCAGACTCGCCGGCGAGGGGCGGCAGACGGTGGTCGTCGGCGGCGATCCCGGCCATGCCAGCGCGTGGGACAGGGGGAAAACGAACAAGGGGAGCAAGGCCAACCATCTAGTGGTGGCGTTGCTGCCTAATGACCACCGGAGATGGCCGGCAGCGACGTCGCATGGCGGCAGGCGATGGCGCATAGCACGGACACATCGTGAACATGAGGGAGACGAAGGAGTGTCTCGGGAGAACTGCAAGCTCACTATGGTTGCAGGGAAGGGGTCATCGAGGTGGGGCGCGGTCAGGAACGATGGCGATTGATGACGACAGTGGCGGCTGGAGGTCGGGCATGAGGTGTCAATTGCGGCGCCTGGGTTGCTCCAAGTCATGTTCTTGAACAAGAAGAACTAGAAAAGCGAGAGGGTTCTGCTGGTGAGCTCAGCAGAGCAAGGGGAGACAAGGGACGACGGCGATTTGAATCGGCGGCGAGCTAGGGTTCGGGATCCCAGAGAGAAGAGGAAAAGAGATCCTGGGGAGGGATAAGACCAGTAGGAGAGAGAGACATGCACGATGCGGTTGTTATCCTCTCCAGGATGGCAGCGAGGATCTCCACGCGGCCGGGGCGACGGACGGTGAAGCAGCGGCCACCGAGCTTCTTCTCTCGTTCGTTCGCGAGGAAGAAGAAAAGAAGAGGACGGCGAAGAGGTATTGGGCTGAGTAGGCCGGGGTGGGCTGTTGGCTGCTGCTAGTTGCTGAGGGTGGCGGCAGATAGACGAGGAAGAAGGCTAGGCTGGCCTGGTTCTGGCTCTGCTACTCTTTTTTTACAGAAAACGTTTTTCCATTTATGTTTTCTATTTTCCATTTATAAATTCATTTGAAACTGCTTTTGGAGATTTCAAAAATACCAGAGGATTTACAAAAATAAGAAAATATTGCAGGGCCCTTGTAATCCATTTGGGCTCCACTATTTTGATGGTTTTCAAAATATTCAAAACCTTTTGTATTCATTTTCAAAGAGGGAGGATATTAGGGTGTTAGGGTTTTCAGTTTCTTTTTATTGCATGCATTTTAATGGATGATGCTCATGAATGCACAAACAACCATAAATATAAGATTAGCTGAAACTGGGGTGTTACAATAGGGCAAAGGTGTCCGATCTTTCGATGATATGGCGATAATCGATTTGGGTGGAGTTCAGGCTTGGCGATCCAACACATGTGCAAGCACGAGCGCCAATGCAATCGCTAGGATAATCTTCTAGTGGTTACCGATCTTGCAAAAGCACGATCAGCCTGAACAACAAGGGTCTTAATTCCTACCTATAATCGAGAACAAGTAAGAACTAATATTGCAATCAAGATATTGCAGATATAGATGAAAGCTTTATTGAAAAGGTGGGATCCTGAATAGGTGCAAAGTACATGAGGTCTCTGTGACACTCAAGCCTTGGTGAAGTTGCAATGATGGCTAACTTTTAGTCTAAATAAAATCCGAGTGTAAAGTGTGATGGCTATGGGGGATATTTAAGGAGGAAAAGGTGCGGTTTCAGCCAGCCATAGGTATGATGGCCGAATCCAACCCTAAAAGGCCTTTTCCCCTCAAATACGGACTCTAAAAAGTGGCTATTAAAAATCCTGCGAAAATAACATGAGCCTGACCCAAAATAAAGGTGACGCAACACCAAGTTAAGTTATGGATGAATCTACAAAGTAATATTCTTGAATATTTCGTCCAAGCTTTCAATCTTCATTATGGTGGCTTCAAAGTTCTGAAAGATCACTTGTGGCGTCCTTTTCAATTCTCATATGCTTGCTGCCATCTCCTTGCATGATCATGCTCCAATGCTTGTCCCTCTCGTCCATGCTAGGTCCATAATTCCTAAGAGTAACAAACACATCTGATTTAGGTAGCATCATATTCTCATGTATATGAGGAACATTTCCAAGAAACAAAAGTACCTAATAGTTAAGTTGCTATGCACGAGCTCGAATGATGGGTCCTTGTATTTGTGTAGCTATAGATACAGCGGTTGTATCAATAGATGGGATGTTCTCATCAGGTAGGAAGTGGACTCTCATAGAGGATAGAATTCACCTTTGAAGTCCATGACGACTTGGCATAAGTTGGAGACCATGATGTGGTAACGACTGTAGGTCGAGCTACATCATCTCCCCACCCTTCAAAAAGAGTCGTCTTCGACTCTACATGTTCATCACAAAATAGAATAGGTCAAGAGACACTCTTGATCCTGGGGTTCACCATATAGTCATCCTGGGGAAGATTGACTTGACAACACTTCAATGTTCCTTCACCTTCCATGAATCCTACAAAGCTCACAACAAAAGTGAAGCAACACTTAGAGAGTAGCCAATTCATGAAGATTATAGCATGAGTCCTCAAGTAGAAGGAAGTCACCTTATGGTGTAGAGATAGCTCGATGAAGGGCATCCATAGGTAAGTCTTGACGATTTGTCTTGTCAACTCATGGTCCATAGAGGTTGACGCGTACACAATTGTACCTTCGCATAACAAAGACCAAGCAAAATATTTCCGTGCGTGATAGAGGAGCATGTCATTTGTGGCATGTCCATTCTTGTTCACAACATTATTAGGACAATGCAAGTATAGCAAATGGGATACATATGCAAGGTCAACGTGCATGGAAATCGTTTAAACATCATCCAAATGTCGGAACTCAAAAACTCCATATTATGTCTTAGTGTGGCACTCAAAGCAATTGACTAATATATTGGTCAGCTTTTGGGGATATACTTTCCGGGTATCCTCACTTTGCCTCGCTAACCAGGGTGGCCCACTTCGGGTTAGAGCTTTGCTTCATGGGTAGCCTAGTCAGAGAGAAGAGACGGAGTCCAGTCCGGCTACGGGAAGGCCTAGAAGACTTACCGACATATGCCTGTAGTTACTTGTAGTTCAAGGTGTACTCTGTAACCGACTCTTAGTTGTAGCCAGATAGGTCTCTCCTATAAACCCTAGGCCAGATATCTATATAAGCTGTCCTAGGGATTAGCCTTTAGGGCACCCCACAATAGTCTAAAATCTCAACTCACATAGGGCAAACCCTTGTAACCCATATTCCGGCTCCACCGTATTACTAGATTGCTAGCAGGAGTAGGATTCATCCACCGTTGGCGGATTCAAACCTAGGTAAACTTGTGTGCTCACCATCCTAGAACACCGTACGACTCACAACTCTCTCTTCCACACGCCTCGAGGACCCCCTCATGGCGTACCCATCCTCCATCCAACGACAGTTTGCACCCACCGTGGGGCAAGTGAGCTTCAGATCTGCGTTCCGAGCGGAATCTGCAAGAATTGGAATCGGTGAGACGATCGCCATCAGTCGCGTCCTCTATGCTAGAGACGTCCCTCTCATTGTTCTTGACGAGACCTGGATTCTAGCTAGGGAGGCCGTGACTGCCTACACAATCATGGATTCCAGTGATCTCGATGTTTACATCGGTTTCGCTGAACCGGCCCCACCCACCCTAGTAGTGATGATAGATGCAGAAGAAGCTTCTGGGTCCACTTTGTTTGTGGAGGCGACAGAGTTCCGGATCCTAGAAAACCCTAATCCCACCCAGCCCGCACCTAACACGGAGATAGTGGTGAAAGCTGAGCCTGAAGAAGATCTTATAGTGAATATCAAATCTAGAGTGGATCTCCCTAGCAAGGTCAAATCCCAGATCGATCTTCCCAGCAAGGTAGAAACCTAGGAGGAACAAAGCAACAACAACTCTGGTTCCGGCTTTGCTAACGCCGGAATGGAGCAACCATTCCTGAGGAACATGTTGAGGCGTATGATGCTGCATGGCGCCAGCATGGATGAGATTCTTGAGACCACCAGGTGATTCTAGGAAGCCCACAAGGAAAGCTATAACTACCTCAGGACACACGCATCGCACTTTGTCGGATACGTTAGATCCGGATCAGGTTCTACCGATGCTAGAGACAACGAAGACTCGGTGCTAGAGGCGATTGGAACAAACACCGACTTACCAGCATCTTCGGATGATTCGATGATGTCTGTGGATTTCTGAAAGTTCTGCGGGGAATATGAAGAGGATTTTAACTCCAAAGCTGCGGAAGAAGGAGAAGCCATGGACGAAGGATCCGCAGAAAACTCTCCCAAAGCGCAGGATGACATGGATCTCAGAGAAAACCCCGACATCTAGATGTCCAAAAGTACTGATCAGAGCTTGACTCTAGGAAACGGACCCAAAGCCGTCTTTGCTACTCGCACTGCCAAGAAGGCAAAGAAGAAGAAGACTCCGACAAAGGACCCTCCAGCTAAGGAGGTAATCGCTGAAGAATACGAGAAAGACTCGGATGGAGCCCTAATCCTAGACGAGCCGAAAGATACTCCGGTGGATGGACACGTGGTTACCCCTAGTGCCCATAAACTCATCAGAGATGCGCTAACTATGCCAATCCCTACTGCTGTAGAGCGTACACCTACAGAGCTGGAAGACAGGGCCTAGGCCCTAGAAGCACATCGCCAAGTTCTCCTGGATAAAGCCACCAATCTCCTCGAGGAGAAAAAGCATATTGCAGCTGCAGGATAAAGCCACCCTAAACCGTAAACTACTAGAGAAAACACTACCGCCGGCGAGCAAGAAAGTGTCATCGCCGGTGCACTAGAGCTCGTCGGAGACCACCTCGCCGGCGGTAAGTCCGCATCACTGGCGCCTTCATAACTCGCCAGTGGTAATATGCCACTACTACCGGCGAGCGTCTATAAACGCCGGGGGTAAGGGCTGATCGCCGACGCCTCCTGAAATCGCCGGTGGGAATATTCCTACCGCCGGCGAACAACTGTGTACGCCAGGGGTGGTACAACATAGCATAGGCGAATACATGTTCGCCAGTGATAGCACCATGATTTCGCCAGCGATAATATTACTAGGAGTAAAAAAAGAAGATTGAAATACACAGAATACACCGTAAAATTGACAGAATACATAGGATAATGACAGAATACACACAATAGATACATGGAATATACAAATGTTCAAACCATGCATCAATAACATTCAAACAGTTCACACAAGTGTAGAAAGTGACCATATGGTTCAAACTTGGACTCCAACTAGCAAATATTACACAAACACATCATCACAAAGTCTCCGGAGTTGCATGGCCTAGCTAGACAACACGGGCATAATCACTAGAGAGGCGGTTGTGGCTACGAGCATCATCATGATGGAGGGGGTCAACCGGCTCCTCCACATCTCCGTCCTCCACCGCGCTAGAAACCTCGCATAGCAAGTTTCTGCCTCCTCCAAAGTGGCATAGCCCTTGTAACTATTCCCGCAGAAACGGTGGACCTGCCTCCTACAATCCTCCCAGTCGTCGTAGACTCCGGGAACCCTTCACTCGTACACGACATACCACGACATCTGCACACACACACACAAGAAATAAATGTTAGTGTTGTCGGCACACATTTATAGTAGAGATATAATATATAGGTATGCAAAAAAGAAAAGGCATCGGATATAGCTAAGTAATTCTAACATTTGCATGGAAAGATAGGTATGCAAAAGAAAAGAGTAAAATAAACTAATCATAATTCTATGACTAACATTTGTAGGAGACAAGTTTGTGACTTGATCAGGTTTTCTTCGGCTGCGGCGGGAAGGGATGGATGCCACCTAGCATGGTGAATGTCCTCCCATCGGTGACCGCAGCTAAGCGGTCCTCAATCTTTGCATTAGTCAGCGGGATACTGCTGTAGTTGAATGTGGCACCTCTAGTCAAGACATCCCTCTTGAGTATCGTGCCAATCTCCCGCTAGTTGGCACGGAACTCGGCTCTGATGTTTGCATTGGTCGTTTCCGTAATGTCTCTACCCCTTTTCTCAAGACCGGATGGCATCAGGAGTTGCTCCTCATCCTTTGCACACTCCCTTATCTGTAGGATGGCGAACCAGGGCTCCATCCCAGTCGTCAATTGCTTAAGGCAGGGGAAATTGGTTACGTGGGAGTTCACATATATGCCTTTGGATCTTTTCTCATACTTGAGTGCACCAACCGCGGCTCTGAAACCGTTGAGGGCTTTATCAAGAGTAGATTTGACGTCGTTGTAGTCTTTCTGCATGTCTCTCCTGGAGTTGAGATAGATGACATGGGAATAATACAATTGAAAGGCGATGAGGACGCACCCATTCTCTCTGCGCAAAACAGTTGGAATAAACCATCATCCTCGGCTATTAAGGAAATTCACGAAAGAATGTAATAGCAGGAAGTTTAGCGACCAACTACTTATTCGAGAAAGTATGGAAGGAGAAAGCAAGACTTGTCTTTATTCACCACCAAGAAATCTATGATATACTTTGCGACAAACGCTTGTTCCTTGTCGACGGTGCCTACAGTCATGTAGAAGGGGTCCATGATAGCGAGGTGCAAGGTCTTCTCCAAGATGACATCGTGCGCCATTTTAAGCGATCTGGTGGTCTTCATTAGAATGCTATCGTCTAGATTCAGTCATCAAATAGTTGACTATTACTCCAAATATATCAATTGTATTTATACAACAAACATGTATATAAAAGTTATATGAGAACCCCAATAAAACTTATAAACCATGCGTGTCCTGTTTTTAACTGAAAATGTATGGTATTAACTTAATAACCTCATCAATAAAACCTACCTATGAAACAATGCAGTCCAAGTGCAGTAGGTTTAAATGGGCAAAAGCACACACCAGCCAAACAAGAAGAAAGTTAAGACATAAATAACAGGGCTCCTGAGGTGAAATCCCTTTGAAATCTACTACAGATAGTACAGATGAGCTGATGAATGATTCATGCAAATCTGAAGGGCTAAGATGAGCCCCTGATAGGTTGACATATTTTGTAGCAAGGTACCAGATTCGTGAAACAAACAACAATTCCTCATCACAAACGCGTCTCTGATACAGTAGTTGTAGTACTAGTAAAAACAATAGATAATCTCGAGCGAACTGCCAAAATAGCAGCAGTTATCGGAGCAGGGCCACACAGTCGCCTCCAAGTGCTTCGACGATGACGGCCGCCTCAAATGCACCGGCACCAAATTGGAGCCGTGGACGGGAGAGGGGGAAGGTGGTACCTGCGGGCGGCCGGCGGACGGGACGGCAACAGCGACGCGGTGGTCTACTCCTCCTCCTCTAGGCGGTCTCCTCCTCCGGGCCTCCTCCATGGTGGTGGTCCTTCTCCACGGGGGCCTCCTCCTCCTCCGGGCGGTCGATGAGGGAGGCGCGGCTCCGTCCACGGGCTCCTGCAAGGTGGAGATGGTTAGGTAGTGGAGGGCGAGGGGGAGAGAGGAAGGGAGGGGAGAGGGGGAAGGTGGTACCTGCGGGTGGCCGGCGGACAGGATGGCAACGACGACGCGGTGGTCTCCTCCTCCTCCTCCGGGCGGTCGACGAGGGGGGCGCGGCTCCGTCCACGGGCTCTTGCAATGTGGAGATGGTTAGGTAGTGGAGGGCGAGGGGGAGAGAGGAAGGGAGGGGAGAGGGGGCCGGGGAGGGACTCACCTCGCTGACGACGGACGGCGGCGGGTCGACGGGGACGATGATGGGCACACGCTCGAGACGGCGGGCGGCGGCGGATCGACGCTCGATATGGGTGGGGATCGATCTGATCTGAGAGGGGGAGGACAAAACCTTATCCTGCGGGTGGGACCCATAGGCACCTTACCCCCGGTGTTTTCACAAATACGCCGGTGGTAAAATTAGGGTCACTAGCAGGTGGGGCCAGCCTGTGCTACCCCTGGCGTTTGGTCCGAATTCGCCGAAGGTATTGTTAGGGTCACTACCAGGTGGAGCCAGCGCATTATTGGTATGCTTCTGTCTGAGGGCTGATGCATTTTAAAATGATAGCACGATTCTGTCGGAGGCAAACACACATAAAATGATAGCGCGATTCCGTCGAGGCAAACACACATAAAATGATAGCGCAATTCCATCGGAGGGCAACAAACACGCATAAAATGATAGCACAATTCTGTCGGAGGCAAACAAACACACACATAAAATGATAGCGCAATTCCATCAGAGGCAACAAACACACATAAAATGATAGTGCAATTCTGTCGGAGGCAACAAACACACATAAAATGATAGCGCAATTCCGTCGGAGGCAACAAACACACATAAAATGATAGTGCAATTCCGTCGGAGGCAAGAAACACACATAAAATGATGGCTAAGTTAGTTGCAAATGATCCGTCGCCTCCGTAGGAGTTTAATAGTATAGTACACACTTATATTTAAAATCATTAATAAGAGATACACATAAAATGATGAGTGTTAATTTCTCGCCACACCAATTTTACTGTTTCTTATTTGCACTCTGATTCTTCTTCTTGCCCTTTTGCTTGGCCTTTTTTGACATGACCCTGCTAGTCTCATCATCGTGACTCCTTGTGTACGGAGGAGTTGTTGTAGCTGACGACCTAGGTAGCATGGCCCTTCTTCTTTTTGTGTATGTTGCATCATATTCATCAGGTTCTTCCATCATCGGGACACCGACGAGTCCGTCAAAGTCTTTCTCGTCAGCGACTCCATCCATTCTGATGAGGGCCCTGTTGCCTCTCCTCACGACAACAGAACTAGGCCTTGATGGGTTGGTAATGAAGAAGCATTGCTCGACATGCTTATCCAGTACCCATGGCTCATTTTGCGCGGTGGGTTTCTTGGTCTTGGATTTGGTGGGCATACGCATGGTGGTGAAATACTTGTCTTCTTTTCTGACATCTGAAGCCCATGTGACATGGAACATCGGTAGCTTCTTCCCGACATAGTCGAGCTCCCAAATTTCTTCTATCCTTCCATAGTATCTTTTCTTCTCTTCACCCGTGTAAGATTCCATCGTCACACCCAAGTTCTGAGAGTTGCTTATTTTGTCTCTCTCCTCCGTGTAGAATGTGTAACCGCTGATGTTGTATGCTTGATAAGTCATGAGGTTTGGCACGGGCCCGTAAGACAAGGCCACTGTGATTCTGTCTGTGACCCTTGTCATTGGCGGGGGATTGGCATCAATCTAGTCTTTGAACCAGCGCGCGAAAGAGGAGTTATGCGCTCTAAATAACTCTTCTTCCTTCATCGGCCTGTTAGCATTGTTCTCAATCATGGTTTTGTGCTTTTCTACCCAACATGTGACATCGTCCATGTGCTGTAGCGCTACTAAGTGGGCCCTATCAAAGTCGGCTCTCCTATCAGATTGATCCACGTCCATTTCCTTCTTGCCAATGCGGTGGCCTACTCCCTCGAACCTGCCGAGGTGCTTGTTCATGGGCAAACCAATCAGACGTGGGTTTTCCTCGTTAAGATCATTCTTGTAGAAAGAGACACACTCGTCGGTGAGAAAGCCTTGGACAATGCTTCCATCCGGATGTGCCTTGTTATGGACGTATCCTTTGATGACCCTGTTCATTCTTTCTAACGCCATCATGTTGTGAAGGAACGGAGGCCCGAGATCCTCGATATCATCCACTATATGCAGCAGCAGGTGGACCATGATGTCGAAGAATGCGGGCTGGAAGTACATCTCCATCTCAGATATGATGGTGACTATCTCTTCTTGTAGCCTCCCGAGTTTCTTGACGGTTATCGACTTCCGAGTGATGATGTCGAAGAAGTTACAGAGGCTAGTCAGCGTTGCACGGACGTGCGGTTCCATGATCCCTCAGATTGCAACCAGAAGTATCTGCGTCATCATGATGTGACGGTCATGAGACTTAATCCCGCTAAAGATTCCTTTCGTCAGGTCCAACCATCTACGTATCAGCCCCACATAGCCTAAGGGATACTTGGTTCCGAGGAGGCAACCGATCATCTGTCCAAGCTCGTTAGGATATAGAGTGAAGCAGGAGGGACGCGGGTTTCACTCTTCTTCGCCCTTTTTCCCTTAGGATCTTTCGTCTCCTCCTCAACCGGCTGCTTCCCTACCCTTTTGCGCTTGCGATTGTTTGTCTCCTCCTTAACCCTAGAAGAAGACAAGGGGTGAAGCTCTTCTCTGATATTCAGGGCCTTCAGGTCGTGTCTTGCTTTCAAACATGTCTTTGGTCCTATCCAACATGTTGAGCAGAGTGCCAAGCAAGCTTTCGCACATGTTCTTCGTGATATGCATGACATCAAGGCTATGAGGCGTACCGAGGATGTTCCAGTACGGCAAGTCCCAAAACACGGACCTCCTTTTCCATACCCCCATGAGCGGGCCGTGTTCCTTTTCCTTCTTCTTATCTCTTCGCTTCCGCTTATGCTTCTTTATCTTACCCGGCGGAGGGTAGTGTTTCTAGCTTTTCAACAAAGCATCGATCTCCTTGCCGCTGTGCTTAGGCAGAGGTACTTCGAGCTCATCCTTTCTATTGAATAGATCTCCACGCTTCCTCCACGGGTCATTCTCGGGTAGCCACATCCGAGTCCTCATGTAGATGGTTTTCGGAGACTCGGGATCCTTACCCAGCTGAAGAAATGGTGTCCTTTCCATGCACCTCACACAAGCCTTCTGTCTGTGGCACACCTGACAAGCGATATATCCGTATCCGAGATAGTCTTGCACCATCGTGATCAGCGCTGCTTTTAGACGGAAAGGTTGTTGGAGGTGAGCGTCCCATGTTTCTACCCCTTCATCCCACAAGATGGTTAGCTCCTCCTTCAATAGCTCAAGGTACAGGTTGATATCGCTCCCTGGCTGCATTGGCCCTTGGATTAGCATGCTCATGTGTATGTACTTCTTCTTCAGGCATAGCCATGGGGGGAGGTTGTACATCCATACAAACACGGGCCAGGTGCTATGCTTGCTGCTCTAGTTCCCGAACAAATTGAGTCCGTTGGTGCTTGCACCCAGTCTAATGTTCCTTGGTTCTTTCCCGAAATCTTCGTACTCATTGTCTAATGCTTTCCACGGGCTTGCATCCGAAGGGTGCGTCAACACTGGGTTTTCAACCCGCACTGGATCCTTCATCACCGCCTTGGGGTCCACAAAGTATAGCTAGAGATGGGGCCTGAGTGGGAAGTACCACACAACTTTTCGAGGAGCTTTTCTCGTCCCTATCTTGTACCGAGGCTCGCCGCACCTTGAGCACACAGTCAAGTCCTTGTGCTCGTTCCGATACATCACGCAGTCATTGATGCAGGCCTGGTATTTTTCATGCGGTAAATCGAGAGGGCACACCACTTTCTTGTCCTCCTATAGGCTACCTGCCAACGTGTTATCTTTAGGCAAGTGCTGCTTCAAGTATCGGAAGAGATCTTTTGCGCTTGCGTCGTTCCATCCTATTTTGCCTTCATCTCTAGAAGATCGGGAGTTACTCTCAAGCGGGTCTCTTCCGGCCCGTGAACTGCGTCGTACAATGGAGTTCTCGAGTCTATCTCCAGTTGATCCATCTTAGACTTCCGTCTACCGGCGAATCTGGGGTCAGTCAATGCGTTGCCAAGAAGAATTTCCTGAAGATGAGGGTCGTGCATGGCCATGGTTAGCGGGGTATTACTACTCCTATCCTCGTCGTCCGCATGTTCTTCTTCTTCCCAACCTTGTTCATCACCGTCATCATCGTGTGCGATATCCCGTTCTTCTCCCTCCTCATCCTCTTCATTTTCGTGTTGAACGTCATCCTCTTCCTCATCTTCATCATCCATCCACTGAGTGTAGCCCTCCATGAAACTATACCTGAGTAGGTGCTCATTCACCGTGCGTGACAAGGGGTCAAACAATGACGATAGTTTGCATTTTCGACACGGACATCTTATTTCCATACGGTTATTTTGATACATGTCGGCAATCGCGCGTTCCACGTATCTATCCACGTCGCTTTCCTTCATCTCGATGACCATCGTCGCCTGCATGATAAGAGAATAGATTAGAACCATCGGCTCAGCTTTCACAGAAAAATTCGGCATGACCTTTGCTAAAAATGGTCTCGCCAGAGTGCTAGAAATTTGCCAGAACGGAATTTAATCGACATTTCGGCAAACATTGGCAACTCATTGTACATGCACATTTCACCGACAAAACAACACAAAAAGGTCCACATATGCGTGCAACCACTTTTCACCATCATAAGTGACATCACCGGTGACTTGTAGCCAACTCATGCACACATTCCACCACATTATACCTATTAGTTGACGCGAGGTCAAGAGCACCGGAGAGATGCCAAACGTCGACCGAAGAGAGCACGTGTGTGTTGTCGGGACCTTATGCTCGAGATCTAGATCTACCAATAGAGAGAAGTGGGAAAGGTGGTGGAAGATAGAGATCTAGATCTTGCTAGGTAGATCTAGTAATGCATGCAAGGGGAGCGACATCTCCTCAAATATATCAAACTTGGTTGGTTGAATTAGCTAAAATGGGTGGGGAGAAGTGGGGGAATGAGCTAGCAAAGCTTATGGTTGAGTTTCCATGAAAAGTGAGCTAGTTGTGAGTGAGGAGGTGTTGGTAGGTGGCTGGTTCGAGCTTGTAATAAATCCCAGGTTACCACCGGCGAATTACAAAGTACACGTCGGTGGTAGTATTTTTCCACCGGAGGAAACAACAAAAGCGCCGGCTGTAATAAACTGGGCCCAATAGCCCACCTGGCCCCCCGTGTCCCCGGCGAGCGGAACGCTTTTCGCCGGTGGTATCAGCATGTAGCCTCGGCGAGCGCAAGCCATTTCGCCAGCGGTAAGTGGCAGCCCATCCGGGGGGCACACGGCCCACTCGATCTGTGGCGTGCGCGAGCCCTGTTCGCCGGTGCTACTTCTGCTAGCCCCGGCATGCAACATTAGTTTCGTCGGTGGTAAGTGGCGCCACATCTGGGGGCACGCGGCTCACCAGATCCCTGGCGTGCACCACCCTGGTTTGCTGGCGGTACATGTGGTAGCCCGGCGGGACCAATGAGTGTCGCCGGTGGTAATTTTACATAGGCCTAGAATCCCTTACCGCCGGTGAGCCTATGCCCACTTCGCCGGTGGTAAGGAGTGCTGCTATAAGATTTTCTCTACTAGTATTAGTGTGGCACTCAAAGCAATTGACTAATATATTGATCAACAGTTGGGTATATACTTTCTGGGTATCCTCATTGTGCCTCGCTGACTAGGGTGGCCCACTTTGGGTTAGAGCTTTGCTTCATGGGCAACCTAGTCAGAGAGAAGAGACGGAGTCCAGTCCGGCTACGGGAAGGCCAAGAAGACTTACCGACATATGCCTGCAGTTACTTGTAGTTCAAGATATACTCTGTAACCGACTCTTAGTCGTAGCCGGATAGGTCTCTCCTGTAAACCCTAGGCCAGATATCAATATAAGCCGTCCTAGGGACTAGCCTTTAGGGCACCCCACAATAGTCTACAATCTCAACTCACATAGTCAAACCCTTGTAACTCATATTCTAGCTCTGCCGTATTACTAGATTGCTAGAAGGAGTAGGATTCATCCACCATCGGCGGATTCGAACCTGGGTAAACTTGTGTGCTCACCGTCCTAGAACACCATACAACTCACACCTCTCCCTTCCACACGCCTCGAGGACCCCTTCATGGCGTACCCATCCTCCATCCAACGACAGTTGGCACCCACCGTGTGGAAAGTGAGCTTCAGATCTACATTCCGAGCGGAATCTGCAAGAATTGGAATCGGCGAGACGATCGCCATCAGTCGCTTACTCTACGCCAGTGACGTCCCTCTCATCGTTCTTGACGAGACCTAGATTCTGGCTAGGGAGGCCGTGACTACCTACACAATCATGTCTTCCGGTGATATCGATGTTTACATCGGTTTCGCTGAACCGGCCCCACCCACCCTAGCAGTGATGATAGAGGCAGAAGAAGCTTCCGGATCCACTTTGTCTGCGGAGGCGGCAGAGTTCCGGATCCCGAAAAACCCTAATCCCAGCCAGCCCACACCTAACACGGAGATAGTGGAGAAAGCTGAGCCTGAAGAAGATCTTACTGTGAACATCGAATCTAAAGTGGATCTCCCTAGCGAGGTCGAATCCCAGATCGATCTTCCCAGCAAGGTAGAAACCCAGGAGGAACAAAGCAACAACAACTCTGGTTCCAGCTCTACCAACACCGGAATGGAGCAACCATTCCTGAGGAACATGTTGAGGCATATGACGCTGCATGACGCCAGCATGGATGAGATTCTCGAGACCACCAGGTGTTTCTAGGAAGCCCACAAGGAAATCCGTAACTACCTCTGGACACACACATCACACTTTGTCGGATACGTTAGATCCGGATCTGGCTCTGCTGATGCTAGAGACAACGAAGACTCGGTGCTAGAGGCGATCAGAACAAACACCGACTTACCAGCATCTTCAGTTGATTCGATGATGTCGGTGGATTTCCGAAAGTTCTGTGGGGAATATGAAGAGGAGTTTAACTCCAAAGTTGCGGAATAAGGAGAAGACAAGGATGAAGGATCTGGAGAAAACTCTCCCAAACCGCAGATGACATGGATCTCAGAGAAAACCCCGACATCTAGATGTCCAAAAGTACTGATCAGAGCTTGACTCTAGGAAACGGACCCAAAGCCGTCTTTGCTACTGGCACTGCCAAGAAGGCAAAGAAGAAGAAGAAGACTTCAGCAAAGGACCCTCCAGCTGAGGAGGTAATCACCGAAGAATATGAGGAAGACTCGGATGGAGCCCTATTCCTAGACAAGCCGAAAGATACTTCGCTGGATGGACTCATGGTTACCCCTAGTGCGCTAACTACGCCAATCCCTACTGCTGCAGAGCTGGAAGACAGGGCCCAAGCCCTAGAAGCACATCACCAAGTTCTCCTGGATAAAGCCACCAATCTCCTCGAGGAGAAAAAGCATATTGCGGCTGCAGGACAGTTCAACTCCCTGCAGCACCAGAAGACCCGGAACGGCCCTGTGCGGGCTAACAAAAATCTGGAAGTCCACAAGGCCCTCTTTGAGGGAGATGACACTGCCAAAGGACAACCTCGGCTCGATAGTAAAGGAGATCTGGTGCATGCAACACTAGTGGAAAACACTACCGCTGCCCGAGATATCCTGGCGAACAATCCAAACCTAGACCAAGTTTGGTTTGGCGTAAAGATACTCACCAAGGGGCTGGAGGAGCAGAAGGACGCGAAATACGGAAGCGGAAAACTAGTTTCTAAATCCGACAAATGTCGCACGGATCCGACTTGGCATGACATAAGGCCTCGACGGGACCCGGAATAGCATCACCGTCCTGACCGTCGGGAATACAATTATTCAAGAACCGGATCTTCAGGGCAACATCACAGAGCCGCACTTGACTGAAGTAAAGTTGCTCCACCTGCAGAGCGAGACGTAGTTCCAAGACTGGTTCCAAGGCAGCCTCCCCGGCGATAGTCGAACAATCGCAAGGAAGATGAAGAAGAACGACGTCGGGAGGAGGACCGACAAAGGATGCCACCTCCTAGACATGCAAGTCGTCCTGAACCCCATCATAGTGGGGGAAACGACGGATGAAGGAACAACGGACATTGTGCCGAGTCAAGCCGCTAGGGGGCTCGTTGTAATCAAGACCCTCCTCAAAACCGGAATAATGACGCTCCGGATGGAGGCCGACGCTCAGCCGGAAATAATCCACCTGCACCACCCTCTCCACCAAGCCGCCATCATAGTGTCTCTCGAGGTAGCCATGGAGGGCGACATGGCGGAGGAGGTGGTGGCGGAAGAAGAAGTCTGACTCTAAGGCACCGCACCCACAACGCATAACCTAGACGGTGTTCTCTGTCACCAAGTGACATGAGGCACCGGATCAATTCTAACATAGAGGCAGAACGCTACGAGTCAGACAATAAATATGTGGGTCCAAAATGCTTCGGACCGCGCATTCGACAAACAAACTTCCCGGAAGGATTTGCTATCTCAAGGCACATCCAGTCCTACGATGGTGTGGCTCGGCCAGGCACCTGGCTCCAGTATTTTTTCCAGGCTTACTGCATCGCCAAAGGAGGAAACAGCCTAGTCGCGACCTGGTATCTCCTGCTTATGCTGAGGAAGAAGGCTCGATCATGGCTCAATGAACTTCCGGAAAACACCATCCACAATTGGTATGATATGTAGAGCGCGTTCTTTCGGAATTTCGAAGGCACATATCAGAGGCCCTGTACGGTAGGAGACCTGCAGCGCTGCACCCAGAAAGCCGGAGAAACTTGCTGAGATTATCTCAGACGATGGATCGACACAAAGAACTCTTGTGAAGGAGTAAATGATCAAACTTCGATTGAAGCTTTCATTGCAACAATTGGTTTACTATGTCACCACTTGAAGTGCAACATGGTCACCGATCTGGGAGAGATGATAGAGATGGCAAGCAAGTATACATATGCCGACGATGACGTAGAGGGACTACTGAACGTCCTAGTTGTACCACCATCGGCAAAATAGCCAAAACAACAAACTCAGAAGCGCAAGAACACCTCGGAAGAAATACCCACCGTGGAAACAACAGTAGTTAACGCTACTTTCAGGTCTGGAGGACGAGGAGGGCGCGGAGGCGGCCACGGACGCGGTCGTGGGACATCCAGAGTCCAAGGTAGAGGAGACCATCAACCTGGCAAAACCTACTCTTGGGCCGACATTGGCAACAATATGTGTGTGCATCACATAGATGCCAATGGGGACTTGTCCCACGCAAATACCAAGTGTCGTTTCAATGACGACATCAAGAAAGACGAATCCGCTGGCTACAGGGCCAAGCAATGAAAAGGAAAGAAAAATTTCGAGAAAGAAAAGGAGACCAAGGAAGATTCCGACATGGAGGAAGCAGAGCCTTCAAATCCCAAGTCAGATGGAAAGAAGACCTTCCCAACAAAGAAAGACACCTACGTCACTTTCCTTAGGTCTCAACCAGCTAAGGTCAAGAAAGCAGTTTTGCATGAGCTCAACGCAACTATTCCGGCTATCCCTCAGTTCTTGGACTGGTCGGAAGTGACAATCACCTTTGACCGCGCTGATCATCCGCCTAAGTTACATAGGCGAGGAAAGTATGCCCTAGTTGTCAATCCATTTATTGACGGCTATGATTTCTCTAAGACCCTCATGGATGGCGGCAGCAGCATCCACATCCTCTACGTGGAAACGCTACGTCGGATGAGGATCTCGGAAACACAACTAAATCATAGCTCTGTAATCTTTCACAGAGTTATCCCCAGAAGACAAGCAAATTCTCTAGGAGAGATCACTTTGGACGTCACTTTCAGAACACCAAAGAACTACCGGACGGAAGAACTTTCTTTCAAAGTGGTCCCGTTCAAGAGCGCATACCATGCTACATTCGGACGACTAGCTTACTGGGCCTTTATGGCTCGTCCGTGTTACATTTATATTATGATGAAAATTCCAGGTCCCACGGGCATGATCACCATTAGGGAGACCCGAAGAAAGCACGAGAATGCAAAGACGAAAATGTCGCCTTTGCTGAAGCCATACTGCATGCCCAGGAGTACTAGGAGATCAAGAAGACCATCAACCCGTCCGAGATGCTCGCGACAAAGAAGGAGGTGACAAAGCTGACTTCAGAGTTCAAGGCATCAGAAGAGACGAAGAAGACGTCGTTGAAGGATGATGACCCCTCCAAGGTGACCCAGATAGGTGTAGGTTTAGATAGCGCATAGGAGAGCACGCTCATCAAGTTCCTCCAGGCCAATCAAGGTATCTCCGCATGGTGTTAGGGATATGCTAAATGGGTATCACCATAGCACGTCCTTATTCCGGCTAACCCCGGTGGCCCATAGTTGGTAGCAAGGCCTATGGGCTGCTGGGCGGCCCAGTTAGATGGATCCATAAGGGAGGCTCATGCCGGATAAAGGAAGGCTATGCATAAGTAACTGACGTACTCGGAGCCTTGAAGTGCAAGACATGAAAGACTAGTTCGTATTAGTGTAGGACTCTTTACCTTGTCTGGCAAGGACCTTTCCCTGTAAACCCTAGGCTCTAGTGCTTTTATAATCCGGACCTATGGGAGCCTTTAGGGCACAAGTCACAACCTAGATTGCTACGTATAATGTGAAACACCTCGCATAGCGAACCTACCTCTGGAACTCGGCGTATTGACATTATAGTGATTTATAGTAGGAGTAGAGTTCCGCCACCGTTGTGGGACTTGAACCTAGGTAAGTTGTGTTACCTCATACCCACCAACTCTCCGCCTTACTCCACGTCTCTAAACACACATTGTGAGGACCCCTCCCTGGCGTACTCGTCGGCAATACCACGATAGTTGGCACGCACCGTGGGGCAAGAGGCGCTTCGAGCTCTACACCGGGCGAGGTCCAATCTATTCGCGGGAATCAGCGACACCATAGCCATCAGACGCATTCTCTTCCCCGGCAACTTCCCGATCGTCCCTACACATGAGTTATGGGTGCCGGCAAAGACGAACCCTACGTGTTGCTCTGTCATCCCCTTCGGAGACATCCACATCTTCATCGGCAAAACCAACTTGGGTCCTAGCTCCTAGGAAGTCGGAAACTCGTCAAGCCCTGCACGGACCGCTTATGAGCAGGACACGTTCGCGGAAGGATCTGGGACATATCTCTCCTTGGAGTATGGTGGCTCAGATTAGGAAATTCAAGGCCCACCCAATCCGCCCCTGTGCAGGATATAAAGGTGGAAGGACCCCGCAAATATGCTTGGCTTCCCTGAGCGTTAGAGATGCGCAGGTCACACTTTGTCAGTGTAGTCACCATCTTGGATCTGGCCAGATGCATTCAAAGGGACAGAGAGCCTCCTCGCGAATGCCTCGCCAGATGGATGAGGGTGAGGGAAACCCTAGAGGGAGACCGTGCCGACGAGCTCGTGTACCACTTCGTCGAAGGGCTCACACCCAGAACACTCCTCCAACATACCCTCCGAAGGCGGCAGGCCACAGGTCCTCTCACCCTTGGTGAGATGGTCACAATCATCAACGAATACGCGGATGCTAATGAGGAGGCCGAGGCTGTGATCACCATTGTAGCCGGAGGAGGAAACAACAACAACAACAACAACAACAACAACAACCCGCCTCCATCACCCTCTACATCTGCCATCGCCAACACTGAAGCCAACTCCGAGTTCGTCCTTGACACGTTATACACCGACTTCAATATGGATGGCGGCGGCTCAGACGCTAACTCGGAGGAATACAATGCTGTTATGAGGGAGATCGAGCAGGAGATCGAGAAGGAGGAACATGCTGAGAAGACCAATGCTTCCCACTAGGTGCTAGTCGTCATTGGGAGCATGATGGAAGAAGACAGACAGGAACCAGAACGTGAGAGAGCTCCGCCCACACCAGCGGTTACCAGAGCAGCAGCAGCCAAAAAAGTCGTCGAGCCTCCGGCTCCAGCCAAGGCCTTGCCTCCTCCGGTTATCCGCCCGCAACTGGCGCAGGAACTCACCACGGCCCCTAGTACTGCCAGATAGTCAAACCAGCCGCCAATGCCACCATCAACGTCTTCAGCTGGCAACCCATTGGCTACTCCTGCCGATAAGGCAATCTAAGGCGCACTCCTCGTTGAGCCTATTACCATCGCCCATATTCGGAGCATGACAGAGCTTGATGTGAAGTGTGCGGCAAGCCTAGCGGAGGCCAACTGCATTGTGGAGCAGGGCGCTAAGCTCGGCGAAGACATGGCCAAGGTGAAACAATCCATTAAGGTGGCAAGAGCTATGGAGGCTGAGTACAAGCAATTGTTGTTGAAGCAAAATGCAAAGAAAGCACCAGCTCACGTCGTCGAAGATCCCAGCATTCGGCGTAGGTTGGGATATGAGGGATCCAAGCTGACAAAATCCACCCCATACATTGATTCAGAGGGGACGCAAGTCATGCCAACTCCCACCCTCAACATTGCCGCTGCCAAGACCCTCCTGGAACAGGACGGGTTGCCGGAAGCAGTTGCTCAGGTGTATGACCTCATCGCCAAGGCATGCAAGCAACAAGAAAAGGCTACCTCATAGAGACTTGAGACCAACTCGGAGCTTTGCCAGTCAACCCTGAACAACCGCATAAGGCCAAAATCTCCCCGTGACGAGGGATCCCACATAGGCTCCACAGAGCAAAGGCGGAGGGAGGCACGCAACAGGACTGATGCCATACGCATATCCTCTAATCATGGAGAAAAGGCTTGTCCTTGCCGGTCGCCACCTCAACCACCATCCCGGCATCACGAGGAACCATAGCCGCGCCACCGTACAAGCATGCCACTGCCTAGGCATCCCGATGTTGGCATAGTTATACGCGACCAGGGTGAGCAGCACAGGCATGCCGGAGAGCGCATCAGCATTGAAGGACATAGGAGCAAATCCCACAAGGAGTCGCCACGTCCGACAAGAAAACGCGACAGGCGTGAGGATTTGCAGGAGGGAAACAGCAAGAAGGCTAACCCACCACCACCATCGCCACCTAGCCACCATCATGGTGGAGGGCACGGTGGATCTCATAGATCACGCCACAACTCCCCTCCCCATGACCGAAAAGGGAAACAACCAGAGCCATATGACGCATGTTCATGGCTAGACAAGATCCAAGAAGCTCGGGAGCTCCCATACCTTGGGCCACGTTGTTTTGGACCAGTAATACAGGCCAGAACCTACCCCCAGGGTCTCTAGATAGACAAGACCATCAAACCCTACGATGACACTGCTAGACCAATTACATGGTTGCAGGACTACAGTGAAGCGATTCACATCGCAGGGGGAAACCCTAATGTCTCCGTCAAGTACCTCCCACTTATGCTCATTGGTACCGCCCGACAATGGATTGTCGACTTGCCGGAGAAATCAATATGCAATTGGTTGGACATGCATGAAGCATTCACCAAGAACTTCGAGGGCATGTAAAAACGTCCCTGCACTGTCGGAGACCTACAGCGGTGTGTGCAAGAAAAGGATGAAACCTCTTGTGCCTACCTCTCTCGCTGGCTGGATATGAAAAATTCCTGCGCAGGGGTGCACGAACAAACCGCTATGGCTGCCTTCATCGATGGTCTAGAAAAGGGAACTTTGCTCCGGCATACGTTGAAGCGCAAGAAAGACAACAATGAGCTCAACCTCAACGCAATGATCGCCATGGCTAGCGAGCTTGCCGCTACTGATGATGATGCGCATGGATCATTGCCGGCAATAGCAATCCCTACCCAAGCCAGAAAGAACAACAACAACAAGCGAAAAAATCTGCCTAAAGAAAAGAAGGCAGCCGACATGGTCACCGCAACGTTCACTAGCAGAGGCGGAGGCGGACAGCGTGGACATGCCCGGGGGACTAGTAATGGCTAGCAGAGGAGTGATTCTACAACCTCAGCACCCCGTATTCCCCAAACGTACGAAGTACCGTGATGTGCCGTGTTTCGTCCACCTGGACGCAAACGACAAAGCCACCAACACCAACCGCCAATGCAAATTTGTCAACTAGGAAGACCCTGAGTCCGGCTACAAGCAAAGGCGGAAGAACAGACCCCTGCAGAAAGGGCAAAGGGAAGAAGAAGGAGGAGTCCAAGGAATCAAGTGATATGGATGAAGACATGGAACCCAAATCTTCCGACAAGGGAGAGGGTAAAGGGAAAAATCCCTTCGAGAAGAAGGCTCCAGTCTACCACACCTTCCTTGGCACTCCCACCGTCTAGGCCCAGAAAACCTCTCTAAGGATACTGATGGCTACCCTTCCTACGGTTCCCTAGTACGTCAGGTGGTCAGAGATTTCAATTACTTGGGATAGGAAGTACCATCCAGACCTTATCCCAACAGAGAACCAGTATGCCATGGTCATCAACCCTTTGATTGATGGCACATAGTTCACCAAATGCATCGTGGACATTGGAAGAAGCATCAACATCATGTACCTGGATACACTGCACAAGATGAACTTGAAGGACACCCAGCTAAGGAAGAGCAACACCGTGTTCCATGGAGTTGTCCTCGGCCGAAAAGCAAAATCCATGGGCTGCATCACCCTTCCGGTTGCTTTTTGCGATGTTAACAATTACCGACAAGTACCACGTCATTTTTGGACGTGACATCTTCCACTCCTTCCTCGCAAGGCCATGATTTGTCTACAACAAGCTCAAGATACCCAGACCAAACAACATCATCACCATTGATGGAAGCTTCATCAAGGCACGGGAGTGCAAGCTCAGTGAAGCTTCCTTCGCCAAAGCAGTTCTCTATGGTGAGGAGTTCATGGAGATCCAGAACCAGGTCGATGCCTCGGAGATGCCACTTCAAAGAAGCAGATCACTGCTGCCGAACCCGCATTCAAGGCCGCCATCAAGACCAAGTAGGTGGAACTTGGTGAAGGAGATTCCTCTAAGACCACCGCCATTGGCACTGACCTGGATCCCAAATAGGAAAGCACACTCGTCAAGTTCCTCTATGAGAATAGGGACATCTTCGCCTGGCAACCTGCCGACATGAAAGGTATACCTAGGGAACTTGCCGAGCACAACTTGAATATTGATCCTAACGCCAAACCGGTGAAACAACCTCTATGAATTGGTTATGAAAGAAGAAGGGCTATATGTAAAGAAATAGCTAGGTTACTTAAGGCTGGCTTTATCCAAGAAGTTATTCACACCTGATGGGTGGCAAATCATGTACTTGACCCCAAAAATGGAACCAATGAATTAAGAATGTGCGTTGATTACACCGGCTTGAACAAAGCATGTCCGAAGGATCCGTTTGCTTTGCCTCGCATTGACCAAGTCATTGACTTGACGGCTGGCTCAGAACTTCTATGTTTTCTCGATGCCTACTCAGGTTACCACCAAATCCGGATGCAAAAGTCGGACCAAGTGGCCAATTTGTTCACCACACCCTATGCCACGTATTGCTATGTCACGATGCCCTTTGGTCTGAAACCTTCGACAATCTTCGGAAATACAACATGATGCTGAACCCTAAGAAGTGTGTCTTATGGGTACCTTCTGGCAAGCTGTTGGGTTTCATCGTTTCACATCGCGGAATCGAGGTGAACCTAGGGAAAATCAAGGCCATCCTCGACATTAAACGTCTGACATGCCTGAAGGACATACAAAGGCTCACGGGCTGCGTAGCGGCAGTAAGCCGGTTCATCAGCCGACTTGGTGAGAAGGCTATGCCGCTCTACAAGTTGCTCAAGAAGGCAGACAAATTCATTTGGACGGACGAGGCTGACGCATCACTTCATGAGTTGAAGAGAATAATCTACTCCCCACCAATACTTGTAGCACCGGTGTCATGGGAACCTATGTTAATTTACATGGCGGCAACCAAATGAGTCATCAACATCGTCATCATGGTGGAGCGCAAGGGACCAACACACAAATATGGAGTTCAACGACCTGTTTACTATGTAAGTGAGGTCTTGACGGAATCCAAACAGCGTTACCCGCAGTACCAAAAGATAGCTTATGGAGTTTTCCTGGCTTCGCGCAAGCTAAGGCATTATTTCTAGGAGCACCCTATCATAGTGGTGAGCAAAGCTCCACTGTCCGACATCATCAACAACAGTGATGATACAGGGAGAGTGATAAAGTGGGGCATAGAAATCACCTACAAGAGACGCGACGCTATCAAATCACAAGCATTGGCGTATTTTATCGCGGATTGGACAGAAATGCCAGAAGACACTCCTGTACCAGAGCCAGAATATTGGGTCATGCACTTTGATGGATCAAAGCTACTCAATGGATCGGGGGCTGGTGTATTATTGCAATCAACAACAGGAGAAAAGTTGCAATACGTCCTGCAGATCCACTTCAATGCTACCAACAACATGGCGAAGTATGAGGCCCTCATTCATGGACTTCGTGTGGCTAAGGATATTGGCATCAAGCGCATAGTTTGCTGTGGAGATTCCGACATGGTTGCCTAGAAAGTAGCTGGCACCTGGAACACACGGAACCCTATGATGGCGGCATATCGAGACAAAGTAGACGAAATAGCCAAGTGCTTCGATGGCTACAAAGTCAAGTACATCAAAAGGGAGGAGAATGAGGCGGCAGATCTGCTGTCAAATCTTGGATCAGCTCGTCGACCAATTCTGCCAGGCATTTTCTTGGAGCATTTATAGACCCCATCTATGAAGGGAGCGGACCCCGATAATCCGGATAGAGTAGACATTTGTTAATACAGTAATAGTGACCTCTCCGGCTTGGATGAAACAGATTATGGACTAGCTACAAGACGGAACTTTGCCCGCCAATGAAGTTGAAAGCCGACAAATAGTACGCAGAGCAAAAGGCTACGTCATCATTGACAGCCGGCTATACAAAAGAAGTACCACGGGAGTTTTCCTTCGATGCGTCTCCTAGCAGAAAGGTATTGAAATCCTTAGAGAAATACATCTCGAAGATTGCAGGCATCATGCCGCTCCCCAATTGTTGGTGGCCAAGGCCTTCCGGCAAGGATTCTACTGGCTAATTGCCAAGGAGGACACTGACAAGTTGGTACAAACATGCTTTGGGTGTCAGTTCTATGCAAGACAACCAAGTGTTCTAGCTGAAGAATTGCGAACCATACCGATAACTTGGTCGTTTGCAGTCTAGGGGTTGGACATGGTGGGGCCTTTGCAGACAACACCCTGTGGATTTACACACTTGCTAGTAGCGGTGGATAAGTTCACAAAATGGATCGAAGCTAAACCCATTAGAAAGCTTGATGGGGCAACAACCCTAAAATTTGTCCGGGATCTAGTGGTGAGATTTGGTCTCCCACACAGCATCATCACCGACAATGGCAGAAATTTGTCTCTCGGAGAAGTTGAGGAGTACTGTCATGAAAAAGGCATCCGCCTTAACCTAGAATCTGTGGCACACCCACAGTCAAATGGGCAAGTTGAAAGGGCCAATGGACTAATTCTACACGGAATCAAGCCACGCTTAGAAGCACCTCTACGTAGAGAAGCAGGGATAGGGTTGAGGAATTACCATCTATCTTGTGGAGTTTACAAACAACACCCAACAGATCCACCAGCTTGACTCCTTTCTTCATGGTTTATGGAGCAGAAGTCGTCCTTCCATCCGACATCCTCCACGATGCACCAAGAGTCGCCACCTATAAGGAGGATGACGCTGAAGAATCTAGACGCCTATCTATGTACCTACTTGAAGAACATCATGTGTTGGCATGCCAGAGATCTGCCATCTACCAGCAGAAGCTATGTGGCTACCATAGTCGCTATGTAAAGCATCGCTCATTCAAAGAGGGGGATCTAGTGCTTAGACTCAAGCAGGAGAAATCACACAAACTATCCCCGCCTTGGTAAGGACCGTTCGTCATAAGAAAAGCATTGCTAAATGGTTCCTATTACCTCGTCGATATTCGCGAGTTGAAAGATAGGCCAAAAAATCGCAAGCACAAGAAACATGACTTCGATGATGATTACCCGGAGACATATCAACCATGGAACATAGCATAGTTACGTCCCTTTTACACTTAGCATATTTATATTATGTAATAAGTTTCTTATATGATCAATGAAATAAAGCATTTGGTTAACTCATATTATCTGAGTCTTTTACCTCCTTTAGTTTTTCATTTTTGGATCATATAAACCCTTTATGTGCAAGTTTGCATTTGCACTTGTGAAAATTCCGCCTACGGGCGTTAGCATAAGTTTTCTAGTCTACACGTTTTCTGAAGTTTTTATGTGGATTCTGGAGTAGTGACTTCTTGGCACTCAAAGCCGATGATTTTGCTGTTAGGTTCTTGACGGTGCTATTAAGCATCATCACCTGAGGGCATAGTTCTGTGATGCGAGTCATCTGTCTCACTTAAGGTCAAGCATACGAACCAGAATAATGGATAAGCCAGCACTTGCTTAAAAAATATAAACATGCTGGAAACAGATAAGTAGAAGGAAACTTGAGTACCGGTTTTTCTGCCTTAAACAACACATAAGTTTTTCTGCACACACTTCGCAGAGATACATTTAATACAAATATTGTTTTTCATGGCTCTGCTACAAGGTACTTCATGGTGTCATCATCAGAAGAGCCATGCCGGGAGAGCTCATCAAACTCGGAAGGAGATGGGCTACACTCAGACAAAGCCATGTCTTCATCAAGGATCTCGGCAGGCACAAAGACATCTTCATTGACCATTCTGGCAATCCTGGTGTCGAAGCCGGAGAGGGAATTCCATCTAGCATCGCTATCAATTTCCTTCCCTTCCTCATCCAATTTGGGAAAGCTGGAGGTCACCAGATCGATGTCGGCATTGTTGTAGTGTGCTTTGACCAAGGACAGGGTCATCCTTGCACCTTCCTGGACGCAAGAGGCTTTCTAGTCCTTGACTTTCTCGAGGGCTCGACACAGGATTTCTGAGTACTTGGCCCCTAAGTATGTCACCTTGATGTTGATTCCTAGAGGCTGGGTTATCTCCTTGGCCTGGGCAATGGCGGTGCTGACGAAGTTGCCGGCAAGAATCATGCATTCCTTGGGATCTGGAGCACCTTCACCCAAGTTGGCCAAGCCAATGGGAGCTGTGGTTTGCATAAGATACAAGGACCATGAGTACAAGCAAATCAAATGATTATCCAAAGTACAGAATTGACCAAGACGGGGAAAAGTTACCGAAGATGCTCGTCTCCGCTTGCTTGCATGTCTCCGCCAAGATGTCCTGCTCCTTCTGGACTGTCTTGTACACCTCAAGGTTCCTTGCATTTTTCTATTTGGCATCTTGGTTTTGTTCCTTGCGTTGTGCAAGTTCGTCCTTCAGGCGTTGCATCTCGGCGTCAATAGACTCTTGCAGCACCCTCATCGCCTCCTCATGGCCCTTGATGGCATCAGCCAGGTCTTTCTTTAAGATTTTGTTCTCATCGTCAAGCTCTTGGATATGCTTCAATTGCTCAACGATGCTCTTGGACTTGGCAATGGCTTCTGTAAGATGGAAATCAGAAAGCACTATGAGAAGACGGAGAAATGAATCCATGAGGAAAAGTAAGGAGCTGTTAAAAGAAACAGACTCTGGCTATTTTTGATCTGTTGCTTCAGGAAGGCTATTTTACCCTTTTCAAGGTACAGTTCCTTCCTCAAAGCATCAAACCTCTCATTGGCGGTGATCCTCTGTCTATTCTAATTCTACAAACAAGCAAGCATGTTTAGTTTCTCTAGAGGATCTAGTTGGAACTATATGGTTTCAACTACATGCTCGGGGGCTATACTATCAATTTATACTCTTAGTTCTTTGGAGCACTCATGCCAATAACTTTTGTTTATCTGCCTAAGAGCTTGGGGGCTACAGAGGGATATACTACACAAAATAAAAGAAGTGAAATTCAAAAGACTTACAGTGGCAATACTCTTAAGATTGTTGGCCAGCTTGGTATATGCGGTATGGAAGATGCCGGCATTATTATACACGGCATCCGCCTGCACAATGAGGCCATCCAAGCACAACGTCGGAGGAGTCGCAGCCAAAGGAGATGTTGAAGTCGGAGGCATGGACGATGCCCTAGCCACCTATTGCATTTTTAGAACAGTTGATGGCTTAGAGGCTCCTGCCTTGTCCATTGCCACAACCACCTCCGCCTCAGCCTCTTCGATTACATGTTTCCCTTTCTCGGTGGCATCCTTAGCCGGATCTTCCGCCACTTTAGAGGAAGTGCTCTCCTGTATTGCCTAGCCGCTGGGAGCAACATCTGCTTCAACAGAGCCTGAGACATCAAGGATTCGATTGACATTTGTCTCCATGGCAGAGATCTCAGGGATGACGGGGGACAAAGGCCCAACAGGTCCAGCAGAAGGCTTGGCAGCAGGAGAAGGGGGAGCAGTAGAGGAGAGGGCTTGGCGGCCACATCTCTAGTCAGTATGTCACGAATGTTTTTTTACCCTCCAGCATCTCTAGAGGATCACTTCAAACTAGAACTGGCTTTCCTCTTGAAACATACAAAGTATAAGTACAAGAGTTGAAAAAAGGTATAAGCTAAAACTACAAGCCAGAGAATGAATATACTTACTCCATGGCATGAGCCTTGGTGAGGGGAATGCCGGTGGATTTCTTCTTCTTCTCCCATAAGAGGGCAGTGGATCGTTTGGAGACTCCACTCTCCGATCTCTTCTTATTCTTGGCCTGGGAAGCAGTGTTAGAGGTGGAGCTCTTCCGCTTTCGTGCTGCAGGAGTTAGCTGATCCTTGGGGGCGGCATCGTCGGACACCACCTGGATATCCTTCAGTTTTGGATCATAGACCTAGGTGGCCATCTGATCCGCCGCCAAGGTCGCTAGCTGGGATACAGAGGAGTTTTAGACTAACAACTTCAAGTCGGAAAAACCTTAGAGTATATAACGAGCAACAAAGGAAACAAAATCTACCTCTGGGCATATGTTGCAATCGAACATGTCATAGGTGATCTTCCTGTCCTTCACCTTGACGATGTCCTTTAGCTGGAGTTTGACAGTAAGTGGAGAAGTTATCCCGCAAAATTCGCATGGGACCCCTCCTGTCTTGAGTGTATTTGCATATCAACTCGACGCATTGCAGCAGAGGCTAGATCCGCCTAACAAACCGGCACATGGCTAGGTCCAAGCCCGTCTGACCTCCATCCACGAGCAATTAAATCCGCCTTATGGCGCGGTTGGCCTCGTCGTCGGATGGAAGGGAGGCTGGGGTCCTCCTTGCGGGCACTTCGACGACGGCTCCATCGACAAAGTCGGGATATGTCCCGAGGTGGTCAGGCAGAGGAATATCTGGGCCATCGAAATATGTGCGCTACCAGTTCTTGCATGACTCATGCCCTACGATGTTGGGGAAGCGCTGGCTAGGCCGGATCTTAAAGCTAATGGTTCCACAAATCCGCAACTCGTCCTTGGACTCTATGGACTCTCTCTTGATGGTAAAAAGTACACAAATAGATCTAATCTAGGTTTGATACCTAGGAATCCTTCATATAGAGCTACAAAGTTGCTAAGGACTAAGATGCTATTGGGAGACAGGTTATGGGGGAGTACCCGGAAGTGCCAGAGGCCGTCCAGGAAGAAGTCGGATACTGGTAGGCTTACGCCTCGTACCAGCTGAAATTTGAGGTACACCTTCTCTCCGGATTGGGGAGAAGGAGCCACCTCGCCGGTTGGCGCCGGCCGCCAGACCAAATCCTTCGCTGCGGGGAGATACCCCTCGGTGACCAGTTCTTTCAGATCTTCGGCGGAGAGGTCAGAGCCCCTCCACACTCCATTATGGGAGTCATTATACTCTTCAGTGGGATCTAGCGCTACTCTTTATTGGTCGTCACTGGTGGCTTCCACCATGGCGGTGACAGGGACAACCACCCCCTCCGGCGGGATAGTTACTCCCTGAGATGGCTTTGGAATAGCCTCGGGGGTCATCGTCATCGAAGGAATGGAGCTGCTAGAGGCCATTGTGATGATGGAGTAGGTGGAGAAGAAGAGGGCTCTGGCTAGGGTTTTCCGAGGAGGAGCTCGAAGGGGCGCGCGGCTGGAGGAAGACGAAGACGAGGAAGCGAATGCAGGTGAAAAGAAAATAACCTGGCTGTGGTGAAAATATATAGACCCCGCGTCAAGATTCGTGCTAAGGGATCTGATGGACGGAGCGTTGCCGACGTGGAGACGAGCATGCGCGGTAATTTCGCCATGTCCTCCGTTTTTTGCCGCTTTATCGTTTTGGATTTCACGCGTGTAAAACAACTAATGCTTAATTCTCTGCCTTCTGTGAGTTTTGAGGTAGCGTAGGCTGTAGCCTATGTCATCCTCCTGATAGTTGTAGTGAAGGGTCACCTCTGAAGATTCGATCGAAGGCAGAAAATATCCGGCTCTGGAAACAAAGACTTAAGGAATCTCCGATTACATTGCGAAACCGGAGAGGATTGCATGGTTCGTTAGGAGACCTTTGAGATGTTGCTCGATGAATTGCCGGCATCACCAAGACGGAGCATTCAAAGATCAATGGGCAAGACGGCGCAAGATTTCAAAGTCCTCCTAGGGGTACTGTTGGGGATATGCTAAATGGGTATCACCATAGCACGTCCTTATTCCGGCTAAACTGGGTGGCCCATAGTTGGTAGCAAGGCCTATGGCCTGCGGCCCAGTTAGACGGATCCAGAAGGGAGGCACATGCCAGATAAAGGAAGGCTACGCATAAGTCACCAACATACTCGGAGCCTTGAAGTGCAAGACACGAAAGACTAGTTCATATTAGTGTAGGAATCTTTACCTTGTCCGGCAAGGACCTTTCCCTATAAACCCTAGGTTCTGGTGCCTTTATAAACCAGACCTATGGGAGCCTTTAGGGCACAAGACACAACCTATATTGCTACGTACAACATGCAAAACCTCGCACAACGAACATATCTCTATAACTCGGCGTATTGCCATTATAGTGATTTATAGGAGGAGTAGAGTTCTGCCACCATTGTGGGACTTGAACCTGGGTAAGCTATGGTACCTCGTACCCGCCAAATCTCCGCCTTACCCCACGTCTCTAAACATGCACTGTGAGGACCCCTCCATGGCGTACTCGTCAGCATTACCATGACACATGGCAGCCATCTGACATGACCGGAGTACCTAGGGAACTTGCCAAGCACTGTCTATATGTACACCCGAACGCTAAACCCGTCAAACAGTCGTTACGATGTTTTGGCGATGAAAAGCAAAAGGCAATGGCTAAGGAACTAGCCCGGCTCAAGTTAGCCGGATTCATAGAAGAGGTCATCCACACTGAGTGGTCGGCCAACCCTGTAATGGTCCCTAAAAAGGACACTACTGAATCAAGGATGTGTGTTGATTATACCACCTTGAACAAGGCTTGTCCCAAAGACCTGTTCGCTCTGCCTAGAATTGATCAAGTTATCGACTGCACGGCAGACTCGGAACTCCTATGTTTTCTCGACACATATTCCGATTATCACCAAATCCGGGTGAAGGAATCAGACAAAGTCAAAACATCATTCATAACCCCCTTCGAAACCTTAAGTTTCATTATGATGCCTTTTGGGCTCAAAAACGCAGGAGCTACATACCAGCGTACTATGCAGCATTGCCACCACGATCAAATCGGACGCAATGTACATGCATATGTGGATGACATAGCGGTGATGTCCAAAAATAAGGAAACTCTAATTTCCGACTTGGAGGAAACATTCACCAATCTACGCAAATACAACATAATGCTTAACCCGAAGAAATGTTTCTCTAGAATACCAGCCGAAATTTTTTTTGGTTTCATCGTGTCTCAAAGAGGCATAGAGGTGAACCGGGACAAGATTAAGGCTATACTAAACATTCCTAGGCTGACTTTCCTGAAGGACTTGCAAAGGTTAACCGGTTGCATTGCTGCAGTCAGTCGGTTTGTAAGCCGGCTCGGTGAAAGAGACGCACCACTCTACAAGCTCCTGAAAAAGACCAAGAAATTCATCTGGACAGATGAAGCTGAAGCTGCACTACAAGACCTCAAAGAAGTACTCTCATCTGGTCCTATCCTTGCAGCACCGGAACCTTAAGAGCTGATGTTGCTCTATCTAGCTGCGACAAATAGAGTCGTCAACATAGTCATGGTGGTGGAGAGACCAGAAGAAAAACATGAACATCTGGTGCAGCATCCGACTTACTACCTCAGCGAAGTCCTAACTGAGTCTAAGCTGTGGTATCCGCATTATCAAAAGCTGGCCTATGGTGTGTTCTTTGCATATAGGAAGCCACGACATTATTTTTAGGAGCACCAAATTATCATGGTGAGCATAGCTCCCATGAGAGACATTTAATAACAGTGACGCTACAGGACGTGTTGCAAAATGGGGAATAGAGCTCTTAGCTTTCGACATTGAGTATAAACCTCGCACATCAATCCAATCCCAAATCCTCACTGACTTTGTCGCTGATTGGACAGAGACAACAGAAAATGTGATCTTGCCAGAGTTGGAATACTAGACCTTACATTTTGACGGGTCCAAAGCGCTCGGGGGATCAGGGGTTGGCGTGGTGCTCAAATCACCCCAAGGAGATAAGCTTTTCTATGTGTTGCAGATCCACTTCACAGCAACAAACAACATTGCCGAATATGAAGCACTGTTGCATGGAATCCGGATTGCTAAGGATATCGGCATCCGACGACTTATGTGTTATGGATATTCGAATCTTGTTGCTCAACAAGTGTCAGATCACTGTAATGCAAACAAACACATGGCAGCATATAGGGCTATAGTGGATAAACTATCTAAATTTTTCGAAGATTTTGAAGTACAACATATCCCTTGAACAGGAAATGAGCAAGCATATGCATTATCTCGAATAGGCTCTGCGCGGAAAAAGGTCCCAAATGGTGCTTTTCTAGAACACCTTAAAGTTCCCTCTATCACAGGAGTTGAGGAGGAGTATCCGACCAAACCCAACTCACCTTTAATAGCAGTTATGGCTGTGATTCCAAGCTGGACAAAACCCTACCTTGATTTCTTGGTAGATTGAAAATTACCCGAAGACGAAGTTCTGAGTCGGCAGATAATCTGACGAGCAAAAACCTATACAATAATAAGTGGTGAGCTCTATAAACAGAGTGTATCTGGGATATTTCAGTGTTGTGTATCTCCGGAAGAAGGAGTGGAAATCTTAAGAGAGATCCAGAAAAGCTTTTAAACTTGGATTTTTCTATCTTACATCCAAGGTAGATGACGATAGTCTTGTCAAGACGTGTAAGGGCTGCCAAAATTATGCCAAACAAGCCCATGTTCTGGCTGATCAGCTATGTATAATTCCAATAACATGGCCTTTTGCTGTCTGGGGGCTTGATATGGTAGGACCCTTTAAACGGGATCCAACTGGATTTACTCACCTCTTAGTGATGGTGGATAAGTTCACAAAATGGATTGAGGCTAATCCCGTCACACGTTGTGATAGAGCAACAACAAAAAGATTTGTTGAGGATGTTATAATCCAATATGGTTATCCGCATAGTATTATCATGGACAACAGGAGAAAATTTTCCATTGGAGATCTTGCCGAATTCTGCAACGATCAAAAAATCCGGCTTGACATTGCGTCAGTCGCACATCCACAAGCCAACGGACAAGTCGAAAGACCAAATGGTTTAATCCTTCAAGGCCTCAAACCAAGACTCGAAGCACCACTTCATCGTGTTGCGGGGGCTTGGGAAGACGAATTGTCGTCTATGATATGGAGCTTGAGAACAACTCCAAACAGGTCAGCCGAATACACACCTTTCTTCTTGGTCTATGGAGCAGAAGCAGTACTTCCTAGTGATTTGATTCATACTTCTCCCCGAGTTGCTGCGTATATCGAAGAGGATGCCAAAATTTCTCGACAAGATGATATTGATTTAATCGAAGAAGTTCGTGTCATTGCTGAGCAAAGATCAACAGCCTATCAGCAGAAGTTATGCAAGTATCATAGCTAGAGAGTCAGAAACCGGTCTTTCAATAAGGGCAATTTGGTTCTCCGACTTGTGCAAAAAAGAAAGCACAAACTTTCCCCATTTTGGGAATGGCCCTTTTTAGTTAGTCTAGAATTGCATAATGGTTCTTACTATCTAACTGATATGCGGCCAGTCAAAGAATGACCTGCTACTAAGAAGAGAAAGAGACCTGGAGGCCGTACAGACCCGGAAGAATTAGAAAAACCGTGGAATATTGCTCAGATACGTCCCTTTTATTCTTAGATTTTCTTTCTTTGTAATCATATATGTGTACATGTTCAAAGTGAAATAAAGTATTGGTTACCTCAAATTTTCTGAGAAATTTTGTATTACTATCTTATTTCCAAATGATCACATCACAATCAAAAATCCAAAATACTTGAAAGTACTTTATGCTCATATTTGTTCTGGTTAGTTTTCCGATTCTAAAAATGCTACCTTCGAGTATAAATCTAATGTTTTCTAGTTTATAATTTGGTTCTTTGTCGGATTGCTAGATGCGGTTATTTTCTCAGTAGTGAATTGTTGGTACTGGATGTCGGCTTTGTTTGTGAGTTTAAATTGGTTTAGCAATTCAGATCCGTTGCTCGGTGAAGTTTCCGTGTTGAAGGTTTGCCGGCTCACGAAAGGGACGAGGTGGAAAGCCAGATAAACGATAAGTATTGATAAAACAAAAAGTGCTTATGTAGAATTTCACGCATGTCAAAATAAAGCCAAAAGTGCTAAAAGGAAGTAAAAAAGCATCAGTTCTTACAAACTTAGAAGTAGCAAAATATTATACTACTTATTACAATCCGATTGTTTCAGAATAACATATTTTTTCCGGTACTCTATTATGCAGGAGAAGGGGCAGGAGCTGCCGAATCACTGCTGACATCACCTCCGCCTTGGTATCTTTCTGAAACAAGGATATTAGACGCGGTCTATTCATCGTCAGAAACTTCAGCGTTTTCTTCTGGAGACAGAGGAGGCGTTTCCATGTGAGTGAATAAGGGAGTGTCGTAACTGGTCAGATTAGCTACGTGGCACCCATAACCGGCATAGGCATCCATGATATCCTTGATGTTTTGTTCCTTGACGTCTTCATCAATAGTTGAATAAGCCCTAGTTACTTGCCAAATTTCCATGCTTCCATGGTGGCTCATAACCATTGTTAGTGAATTCTGTGTTGCAGTTCAGGCATATGGCATGTTCCAATCTTGGATAGTTGGGGCATCTCCTTTGCCTTATCCCGCAGCTCAAAGGCAGACATTTTGTTCATGTCGGAAACCTTTAGAGCTTTGCCAATATCCTCCAGTGACTGGCGAAAATCGTGAAGCAGATCTCTAACTGAAGTAAGCCGGCTGGTGTGATACTTGGAGGATGAAGAATCCATAATATTCAAAGGACCTACATATATAAAGCAAAGTCAGAAATACATCCGAATTACTATAGTTGGAAAAAAGGAAAGGTCAGAGACGGAAAAGCATACCAAAGATGGCATCGTCAACTTTGGTCGTCTTTGCCCAAAGACTCTAGAGCTCATCCCGGAGAGCTTTGGTGATGTCCTTTTCCCTGGCCAACTCACCTGCTAGATCCGAGATTTTCTTGTCCTGGATAGCAATCTTACGATCATGTTCTTCGGTGGCCATATTGGATGATTCAAGAACACTGTTAATACTGCACCCATGATCTACCTTAAGCTCATTCAGCTCCCGCCTTAAGTCGGCATTCTCCATGTCCAGGGTCTTGAGGTTGTTGGCGTCTTCAATCATTTTTCCTGACTGTTTGACTAGTTCTGTGAAAATAAGAATGCAGTCGAATAAATGTTCGGCTATGAATCATAAGAATCAAACACCAAGTATAAAGACTGAAATGGTTACCTTCGGCTTCACCCTTGGAAACATTCAATTGAGCATTCTCTAGACGGAGAGCTCTGATCTCTCTCCATTTATTGCAGATATTCTTTAGCAAATCCTGGTTATAAGCATTAACTTTCTGTAAGTCAGAATAATACCTAGAGTCAGAAATCTACTAAAGACTTGGGCTAATATTTTAACTAAGTTAAATATTAGCACGAGCCTTGGGGGCTATACTAGTTCATTCTTTGGCATCCTATGAAAGCATAAATCCGGATTTCCTATCCAACTTCATGCTTGGGGGCTAGAGGATATGATATGAAACAAAGTAAAAGAAAGAGTCAAATTCCGACTTACATAATGTTCATGGGTTAGCTTTCTTAGACTCATGTTCACCTCAGAAGAAACCTTCTCGGTGAGAGTCAGAGGGATCATTGGTGGGGGCGGAGCCACACTAGCCTTCAGCTTATCGTCACGAAGATGAACTTGGTCAGGAAGCTCGGAGAGTTTTACGTCCTCGGCTTCTTGCGCCTCTTCTTCGGCAGTGATGTTCCAGCTCTCCAAGCATTGTTGAGCCAACTTTTGGATCTCATCTGCAGTTTTCTGAGTAATGCCAAGTTTGGTGATACCCAGGTTGCTGAGAAGGTTATCCGTGAAAACCTCTGCCAAGGGATCATTGAGGTTTCACCCTTATCAGTTATCGGATCACTCATGGTGATGTCAGTTTGCGAGCCAAGGATCACTGGCTTAGAGTGCCGAGCCGGATCTTTTACAGCACGAGGAGATGAAGTAACCTCCGGTGCTTTAGAAGGCGTGGGGGTAGGAGTCGGAGGAGGAGTTGTAGGCGAAGCCAAATTTAACTTTGACTGGCATATGGGCTTTGTTGTGATTCCCTTCGCCTTGCCCTTGACGAGCTGTTTAGCTTTGAAGAAGTGACAGTACAAGATCGTTACGCTTCAGAAAGAATAAGAGATAAAATGTAAGACCTTGTGAGGAAAGTTACCTCTTCACAACAGGCACTTCTTTTGTGCCAATGGAAACAGTTGGAGTTTTGCGTTTTTGTGTAAACGCGTCCGACAATAGTACAAGTTCTCCTTCCTCCTGAGACAGTGGTTTCTCAGGAGGATATCCCTCAAGAAGACAAAGCTCTGACTCAGGGAGGTCAGCAAGCTAAAAAGAAGTATCTTCTTATTATTGCGAGAAAACTATAGCAAAGTACGGATGAACACATATTCGAGTATAAGAGTAACTGCTGGAAAACTTATTGGTGCCACTAGATCATCAGCCATATACATATCCAGAGAAAGATCTGGAATCTTCCTCTCGACCCGCTCCTTGATCAACCATCTAATCTGGGACTCGTATTCCTTGTCCGGGATTGATCTGGAGCATATCCAGAGGGAATCCGTCTTGCTCTTGGTGATTGAATGCATTAGCCGGTCACCATGGTGCTGGAGGGGTTGAATTTGGCACGCCAGCAAGCAGTGAATCAAATCTGATCCTTTCAGACCCTTGTGCTTCATCAGGTATTCGATTCGCCTCTTGGCGAGAAGCAGATTGTCGGTGAGAGCCGGAGCTTCCGTGTCCTAGGACTCTTGAGGCGTGGCGTTGCCATCGACGAAAGCCCACAAATCAGTTTCTTTGCTGGGAGCCGGACTATCCTTATGATAAAATAACGTATATGGCCATTTCTTCATGGACTCACTAGCCTTGATCTTAGGATAAACTCGGTCTCTCCTAACAGTGAGGCTAAGAGTTCCGGTAATGTATGGATTACCGGAAGTGATAGAGTTTCCCCGGGTATCGAAGTAATACCAGAATAAAATGAGACTCGGCCTTATTCCGAGATACCCCTCACATAAAGATGCATAAGCGCTCATTTCTAAGATTGAGTTCGGGGGGAAGTTACGGAGTTGAATTCCGTAGTAATCTATGACCTCAGAAAAGAAATCTGAGGGAGGAAATCTCAAACCTCTATCGAGGTGAGTGCCGAAGTGCACCCGCTCGTCGGCGCGAGGTGTGGGGATGGTTTGATTATGGCTGCTCCTCCAATCACTGGCGTAGAGGAGACCTTCCTTCTCCATGATGCGGAGCTTCTCGTCGTCTAGGACGCACGGGATCCATACCTCATGGAAATTTTCCTTCTCTGCTGCTACAGAGGTCGCCGCTGTCGCCGCCGTGCTGGAGGAAGAAGCATCAGCCATTGTGTGGGCGGTGATGACCTTGGATGGGCGGCCCTATGCGTTTGGAGGAGGGAAACAGAGGAGCCTGAGCGCGGTGGCATTTGGAGGAAGGAGAAGGTACTAGTGCTGGTAAGGAAGGAAAAGGAGATCTTGACCCCTTATATCCCTCACATGCGCCAATATTCATGCAAAATAAATAGTAACCGTGCCACGCAACGTGGAAGGAGCTAGGTAACCTCCTCGCGAGGATTACGCCGCCTCAATCTCCGCACACACATTAAAATGATGCCTCGGTTCCACGAAAGGCGGACCCACCAATGGTCGTGCTGTCAGGAATGTCTATCAGTGACGTGAGTTGACCTTGACTGGTGTCAGGTTACGTCAGAGACCAAGTTCCGGCTTAGTTTGAATTTCAAGCTGGAAACCCGAATAATGTACTCATAGGTCCGACTATTTTAAGACTCAGATCCTATCCTTTCTTTTGAGTTTCAGGAACCCTTCAAGATTCTGCAAGCTGAAGATAAATCAAGCAAGACGAAGAAATCCGACACTAGATCTTTGAGGGTACCAGGGGATGCTGTTGGGGATATACTTTCTGGGTATCCTCACTATGCCTCGCTGACTAGGGTGGCCCACTTAGGGTTAGAGCTTTGCTTCACGGGCGGTCCAGTCAGTGGGAAGAGACAGAGTCCAGTCCGGCTACGGGAAGCCCCAGAAGACTTACAGACATAGGCATGTAGTTACTTGTAGTTCAAGATGTACTCTATAACCGACTCTTAGTCGTAGTCGGATAGGTCTCTCCTGTAAACCCTAGTCCGGATATATATATAAGCCGTCTTAGGGACCAGCCTTTAGGGCACCCCACAATAGTATACAATCTCAACTCGCATAGGCGAAACCCTTGTAACCCATATTCTGGCTTCGCCATATTACTGATTGCTGGTAGGAGTAGGATCCGTCAACCGTCGGCGGATTCGAACCTGGGTAAACTTGTGTGCTCATCGTACCGGAACACCGTACAACTCACACCCCTCGAGGACCCCCTCATGGCGTACCCGTCCTCAATCCGACGACATCAACATCTTTGATGCAAGGATATGAGAATTCGGCGAAAACACATGGGGAAGATAAATTTTTCAATATGGTATATGCCACACAAAAATTATCAAAAACCAATATCATGGGAATATGATTATCGCAAGCGGAAGCAAAACAAACATGTTTGCAAACAAAACATACGAAAGAGAAAGTGGTCCTTATGTTTGTTGCAACAATAATACGAGATACTTGGAAGCTCTCATGACGATACATGCTCATAATGGCATTATGGTTGCACACAAAACATCGGAAAGACTAATTCTTCAACATTTTTGTTGCAACACACAAAGCATCAAAATCCAATAGCAATGAAACATGATTGTCACAAGGTGAAAGAATACCATTAACATGCTTGCAATCAAACAATAGGAAAGACCACCTTTTCAACATGAAAGATGCAAAGCATGCAAACAGTATCAGAGCTGGGTTCGATCTTGAACTAATTGGGGATGCTCTCAAGAGCTCTTTTTGTCTACTCGTGTTCAACCGAGGTTGACATTGTAGTGCGGGTACCTACACACATCATACACAAAAGGAAGAACATGTGTGCATGTAGAGAAACACATTATCCATCCTGATGTATCTCTTCTTGTGCACATCGCCATTAATGTTAATCAAGTATAACAAAGGTGCATGGTGAGTATGAAAGTGGGAAACATGCTTATCATGGCAATCATCAAAATATCCCAAATTTGAGAAAGCTATGGGGTCCATCTCAATATAAACCATATGAGTAATATTGTTGCAAGCAAAACAAGTGAAAGAGCAAGTATTCATCTTATTGCAAGAAACATGAGAAATTGTAAAACATCCAAGACAAAGCATGGTCCTAGGGATACCGTTGTTATCATCATTGCAAGCAAAACATTGCAAAGAGCAATTGTTCAGCAAAGTGCAAGCAATGATGTCATCAGCGTAAAGTTGAAAGCATGGCATGTCTATGGCAACATCATGAAAATAAATGGATTCCACATGGTCATCATGATGCATAATAAAATCAACACAAGGGAGTCAGAGTGGAACATATGTCATGTCACAAGTATCATCCATAGCATGCCAATCATCACAAATAATCATGTCCACTAGTGGGATCATGGCATCATCAACAGCCTTATTTTTACCTTGTTCATACCTCTCATATGAAGTGGGTGTTGTGGTAATATTGGCCTCCATATGGGTGACTTCTTCATCTTCTTGATGTAGCCATGTCGTAGCATCATTATCATGCACCATGTACACCTTCTTGGTAAGAGGAATCATCATCTCCAAGCTTGGCGCTTCTTGATCCATGGAACCTAGCACATCATGAGAGAACACACTAGAGCTAGAGGGTAAGTCATTAGAAATCAAAATGGTCTCACATGACCTATCAACTACCACTCTCAACTCACTCGGTGTATCACTCATGCCCTCCAAATGGAAGCACTCAATCTCACGTATGGTGGAGTTGCTCATCTCACTCTTGTTTTCACTGAAGTGGGATAAGTGGATCTCATACTCACATGGGATTGGTACCAAATCATCACTCAAGCATATAAGGATAGGCTCGGTGTGCTCAAATCCATGCACCTCCTTTGGTGAAGGGGAAGTCGCATTCTCACCATTCTCGATCTTGTCATCGTCTTGTACTTGATGCCATCTTCGCCATTGTGGTGGTGGCACTCATATCGGAAATATTAGTCCTTGATGCCATCTTGGTCATTGCATCCAATTGTTGGCAAAGCAACTTGTTTTCTTCGATCTCGTTGGGGGTCATATTTTTTACGGTCTCGTCTAACTTGGTGAAGTTGAGGTCCATCTCTTGCTTGTATGACATTCTTGGAGTTCTTGGAGAAGAAGTTGCATTGAAGCTCTTATAGTTGGATACTTCATATTGAACTTGAAGTTTTGGCATTGAAGCTTGATGGCATGAAAGAAGGCTTTCTCTTGGTGCCATTTTGGTGGTGGCACTAGTAGTGGAAGGTTCCTTTAGGTGATGGTGTCGATAGAGGTTATTGGATTTCCTTGCCAAAGGTTTATGTTGGTTAAGCATTGGTCATCCACATGACGCTCGCGATGGTGGTCATTTTCCTTGGCACTTTTCTTGTGATGGTGGTGCCTTCTTGAGCTTGATTGAGCATTATGGATGGTTCTCAACATGTATTCTTCGCCTTCATGGCTAAGATGCCTTGGGCAACGTCTTGTATCCTCTTTAAGTTGGTGATGATCACGCGAGGATGCATGGTGATGAAGATTATTGCTTCGTGGCGCCTTGTGTGGAAGATTATGTTGGGCACCACTTTTCTTGTAGTAGGTGGCACTTGATTCCTTGGAGGTAGATGCACATGATGCCTTAGAGATGTTGTCACTAGAAGGCTTGGAGGTGATGGCGCTCGTCGCCTTGGAGATGGTGGTGCATGACGCCATGTAGTTGGTGGCGCTTGACGCCATGGAGTTGGCTCATCGAAGTAAGTGGTACCCTTTGGTGTGGCATGCTTGGCCTTGAAGGTCATGGTTTCTTGATGATGCGTCTCCTCTTGCTTGGCATAGTAGTCTTCCATCTCCAAGCGATGGAGATATTATTCATGGCTCATGGGAGAGCCCTCGATGTCGATGAAGTTCGTCATGTCCTCCATGCTTGGTGAGGCATTGTCATTGTAGCACTCGAAGTCGTCCATGCTTGGGGAGTCATTGTTGTTGTAGTACTCCATATCACCCAAGCATGTGGATCAATTGTCGGTGTAGTGCTACATGTACTCCATGCATGAGGAGCCATTGCCGATATAGAGCTCCAAGTCGGCCATGCTTGAGGAGCCATAGTTGATGACATGCTCCATGTATTCCATGCATGTGGAGTAATTGTAGGTGTAGTGCTCCGAGTCCTCAAAGTATGCGGAGCCATTGTCAGTGTAGTGCTCCGGCATGTCATCTATACTTGTGGAGTCGTAGTCATGGTGGCTCATCATGGATTCTTCATAGATATCATCCTCGGTTCTGGAGTCTCTAGACATGATTCACAAGACCAAGTGGTGTATATGGAAGTGGTAGGGGTTAGGGATACAACGTCAAACCTTACTTTACCTTGCAAGATAGTATCGTGGAGGTGGCCATACTTGAGAGCAATCAAAACCAAGTAACGTGAAGTTCATGTGGAACACCAAAACCATCTAACCACTAAAAAACACACACACAAAGCTTATGGCGGATGGGTATGGAAGGTGGCATGTCAAACAACAATCCAAAATCAAGATGTTCTAATGGCAAGTTGTAATACCTTGGACCCTACATTCTAAGCACAAGCCTTCATGAACCCAAAAGTGGATAAGGGATTTGATACGTCCATTTTGAATCACTATTATATATCATAATTTACTGTTATTCATTGATATATTTCATATTAAGAGATGGTACTTATGTTATTTCATCTGTTTTTGCATGGTTGATGACTTTTGGAGCATGGACAGCTGTAGTCAGGATTCTGATGGAAAAGGTGTTGTTTGGAGGCAAAATTCGCGAAGATCATAAAATCCGGGAAAATATATGGAAAATCCTATTTTTCCAGAAGGCGAAGACTGCTAGAAGGAGTGGAGATGGGCCACAGGGGGCCCACACCACCCCCTGGCTCGGGCCACCCTGGGCGCGCCACCAGGTGGTGTGGCCGCCCTGGTCCACCTCCAGCTCTCCCCTCTGGCGTATATTATCTCCACGGTACCCTAATACCTGGGGGGGTGACCACAGAAAGATTCCGCCGCCTCTGCGGGGCGAAAACTACCGAGAGTGAAAGATCTCTCTAGCAGACAGAATTTTGCCCGTTCCTTCCCGGAGAGGGGAGATCATCACCATCAACACCACCATCAAGATGGACTTCATCGGGATCATCATCATCATCTCCACTAGCACCATCATCACCACCTCCATACCGCTGTAACAATTGGGTTGAATCTTGCATAGTTCTTGGGGGAAATTTTACCGGTGTTGATTACTCTTTGTAGTTGATGCTATTGAGTGAACCGTTTAATTATTGTTTATGTTCAGATTGTTATACATCATTATTCCATCTCTGATCATGATTCATATGATGTCTTGTGAGTAGTTTGTTTTGTTCTTGAGGACATGGGAGAAGTCATGTTGTTAGTAGTGGAATTGTGTTGAGGAAGATTGAATAGTTTGATATTTAAGTTGTTGTGTACTTCTTCTAGTGGTGTCATGTGAACATCGACTACATGACACTTCACCTATATAGGCCTAGGGGAATGCATTGTGTATTTGGCTACTAATCATAGGGGTTACCGGAGTGACAGAAACCCGAACGCCCGTTTGGAAACCATTGCACAAGGGACGTCAGGGTCTTAGAGTTTAAAGCTGTGGTTAGGTTTCTACCTTAATTACTTTCTTGTACTTACAAATGTTTGCAAGGGGTATAATCACAAATATGTATTAGTCCTAGGAAGGTCGGTAGATTAGCACAGGTTCACCCACACAACACTTAGCAGACTAAAGAAGATTGATCAACTATGTGAAGCGAAAGCACTTGACAGAATTCCCGTGTGTCCTCGAGAACGTTTGGTCATCTTAAGTAATACAACCGGCTTGTCCTTTGCTGAATAAAGGATTGGGCCACCTGCTGCATTTATTCTTATTGTCTTTTATTTACTCGTACTTTATTTACTTGCATTATCAAAAACCCCTAAAAATCCGTTTGCTAAGTATTTGCAGAGAATTCCTGATCCATACCACTAGCTAGCACCTTCTGCTCCTCATTGGGTTCGACACTCTTACTTATCGAAAATACTGCGATACATCCCCTATACTTGTGGGTCACCAGGATTCTACTGCGGAGGCCCAACGCCACCCACGTGTAGGCCCATAGAAGCGGAGCAGGGCACGGTACCGGCTAACCACCCTACCCACTTTCTAGAGCGAGTGGCGTAGTCGACAGGTAAAGCAATCAAAAACATACACAAATGAGTATGTATGTCAGCCACATTCAATAGTCATCAGAGCCACACCATCTATAAACAATTCTAACAGAAAATATTCAACGCCATACGGTAAGATCCAAATATCCTAGATAGATAATAGTTTAGGATACATCCTCATACCTCAGACAACATAGTATTAAGCGGAAGCAGAAAACAATATCTGAGTACGGACAAGAAGCAAATTGGCATAAGATGCCTTGAAAATAAGCACATCCCGCCCATAGATCTCATGGATCTCCATCACTGGAATCTCTACACTTGATGGTCGTCGCCACCATCATCACTCTCTTTGACTGAGTAACCTTTCTGAGAGTATACCTATCAATCTGAACCAAATATTTATCATGTGAGACCCTAGGGGTACTTAGCAAGTCTTAATGCATCTAAAGGGAACAACCTGGGGGTGACGCAATTGCACCGAAAGATAGTAACTGATAGTTCTATAGAGACACTCTACAACATCAACCCAACCAAATATGTACAAACGATCGTTAATTAAAATCAATAGTTATATAAGCAACATAAATAAACATCGCTCCCTCTCCTTCTCGCTTACTGACGAGAAGGCGGAAGAACATCCCATCTGTTGGCTATTTTGTTAACCATTACATGAGTGTTGCACTATTTACTAGTAACGCTTTAGTCAAATTAAGTGTGGTACTTTATTTATGCATGTCTATGATCGATAAACTATGCTCCAAGTCGTCCATAACCGTGGACACGGCTTTCAGAAAGATTTACCCTGCAGGGGTGCACAAATAGCAACACACACACGATCAAACTCTGGAAGAACCAAATAAAAATCAACGAGGCCTCACGACAATGCATTCACAGGATTCGTAAATTATTTTAGGGGGGCACCCCCAATAAGATACCCGCTAGGAAGTCGGCCCGCTCCACGACGGACCCAGGGTGTGTGGCGACGGCTGTAAACGACTTGGAACCCAAAAGTGTGACTTGGCTTGTTGGTACACCGTAAACGTGGCACGGGGTTCCTAAACAGTATAGGCGCTCCACGCGCAATCATAAATAAAGTAGTAAAGTATGGCATAAGTACAAGATAGTAATAACGCCCCAAACTAGTTTGTGTCCCTAAGAAATAAAGTGTGAATTAAGCTCAGGCGGAGGGGGATCCATAGAGTCTCCCGTATGTGGATAGTGTGAATAGTCATGGAACAGGAATCAAGTACTTGGGGTCCTACATGACACAAGTGAGTGTGGAAGAACCAAATAATAGCTATTGCCCACCGGTGTCTCTTTCTTTAGTTATCCCATTACTACACAGTTTAAGTTCTTTAGGTACCTCATTATCCAAAGGCTCGCACAAACCCTACACATGCAATTCTACGACTCGCATGGCTCAAACAAATCCTGTAGTAATGGATCATAGGATTGAGGTACAAGCTTCGGTGGGGTTTAAAAGTATAGGCTATGCGGTTCTTCGGATTCAATTTAATGTAATCGCGACTCAATGATGCAAGAATAAGATAGAGGAATAGGTGTTATATGTATGCAAGCATGGAGAATTGCTTGCCTCTCGCATCATCAGTACGTAACTGGGATCCAGGTAGTACTCTTGGTTCTCCTGATAGTCCCTGGCTCGGCGTCTGTCCCGAATAAAAACCGAACACACAAGGGCCATAATAAATAAAGTGTGCAATCATATGAATATATGCAACAAGAAAACAAAGTATGACATGATGGAATGAGGCACAATTGCATGGTTTAACATAGCATGGCATGGGTGAGGTGTGCAAACAATAATAAAACACTTTAATTAATTATTTACGCATGTTTTGCTCCCATAAATAGTTCTGAATATTTAATATTTATATGATGCATGCTTTAATTCATATCATGCAATTCATAGTTAGAACAGGCTCGTCACGTTGATCGATTTAGACATATTATTTGTCGAATTTGGAATTATGGAAATAAAGTTGTGAATTTATTAAGATAATGCATATTAATGGCATTTATTAATTCAAAACAATTTAATTGCCCAGAAAATATTTTAAATAGTATATTCATGTTCCAAGTTTTTTATAAGAAAATATATATTATATGCAATATTTGAAAATAGTAATAAAAAGGTGGAATTACATATTATGGTAGCATTTATTTAATACTAGAAAATATTTATCATTTTGCAATATTTGTCAAAATAAGCAGAGGGTTGATTAATGTTAAGTAGGTAAAAACAGCCAACTTGGGTTTTTAAAACTTTTCAAAAATCTTTACAGATTTGTTTATAAACTTGTTCAAAGTTTTGATGGGCATTTGACTTTTTTTAAATGATTGAATTTGAATTTCGGACAGCTGCAACTTTTCTTACTGGCTCAAATCTAGCCACAGTCGCAGATGCGTGGGCCTGTGTGCTGACTAGGCCCTGAGGTGGATACGTGAGGCCGTCTGGTGGGCCTTCTACGAACCTGCGATTAACGTCCGAGATAAACTTAACTCCAACCTCAGAGACTCATAGTATATGATTCGGTAACATTACAGAACACATGGATACAACAACATAAGTTTAAACTCTTAACAGAGTACAATATCAGAATATTGCAAACCAGGGGTCATAGACCCATCATCACACCAAACAACGAAAGCAAATTATGTTATTCTACACAACAAACTTAACAAAGGGCCTAAGAGGCCATGAGCATAAGCGATGTCCAACCCATAGTCCTCAGGCTACTTCTTTGGACCCCTAACTACTCGTCAATGTCAACGTAGATGCCACCATCAGTTGCAACTAGATCATCTGTTGAAAAACAACAATGGCGCAAGGCTGAGTACGAGAATATACTCCACAAGACTTAAATAACCTAGTAACAACATGCTCTGGATAGAAAAGCTTTCTCTAGATTTCTTTTGCGTAAAGAAATCTTTGTTTGTAAACAAGAGAAAGTAGACGCTCGTCTACACAGAGTACTTTTAAAATGGGGTAAGGGAGCGACGACTCCATCTTGAACATCCAAACTTGTTAAGCAAGAACATCTCAACTCCTCATCTATGATCACCCCCTCGAATCCCCGAGGAAGCATCCTTAAGCACACGTGGAACAACAAGTTTTAGATTCAGTTAATATTATATATGATCTTGGAATTCGGTCACCAACTGTTTATAACCGTGAACATGGCTTTTAGAAATGATTTAACCCTGCAGGGCTGTACAACTTTACCCACACGTACCAACCGACTCTCAGTGCCAAATATTATTAGTCCTCTTCCTTGGAGGGCCCATAGAGGGTGGTTTAGCACGACCTTTGCCTTGCGTTCGCCGAGACTATGAGTCACGCCCTAAGGAGGGTTTTGCCGTAATGGGTCAAATCCCGAAGTCAGTCCCTAGAGATGTGAGGCGAGGTTGGTTTATCAGGGGCTCTATCCCTCCTAAGCAACCCTGACCACGCTTACCTTCCTGTTATGATGTACCTCCTTCTCCTCCTCTTTTGAAAACATTTTGAATGCGTATGCCAAATGGAAAGCATGAACTATGTGACTCATGGAATCTACTAGGCAAGTTAGTTAGTCGAGGGGTCTTACAGGCCCCGTGTGGATATACGCTCATCTCGGTTCCAAAGGCGACAAATCGGTTCCTAGTGGTGGAGAGCATGGGACTACAAAAACCACACCCAACGTGGCCTCCCATACAAGCCTTAGCATGCTTATATGTCACATCCGATCATGTATCCATCTCCTACCTTCTAGATTCTCTAGCATCACCTATTCGTCATCATCAGGATGGATCATGCGTAGTTACTAAGCACGGCTAAGCCTGACAGTCGAATAAGCTCTAGCAATGCTCACATGTCAGACCTAGGTATGCTTGGAGCAGTGGATAAGGTGTATAAGGCTACAAAAAGGGAAACTATGCAGATGATAGGTAACACTAGCTACTGACAAAATACCACATTGGAATCATGTGCGACATAGTGAGAAAGTAGATACTTTGTAAAACATAGGTTAAAAATGAGAGGCTACGCTTGCCTTGTCCTTCAGTAGACAAGTATGGATCTTTGGTGCCATTGACTTCGACCTCGTGCTCGGATCCTAGCGTGAAGAAGCAATACCAGAAAGGAAGGCAACAATCGTCACCTCGAATCATGCAATGCGCAAGCACATGAATGATATGTCAGATTGAAAGTTATCATGGCAACCCTCGTATTAGCATCGATTTAAATGGGTTCGGAGTGCTGAGGGTTTGTAATTCCATAGATCCCATATGTAATTAGGGCGGTTCAATGTTCCTCTAAACTAGCTAGGGTTTAGGTTGATCAACAATGCATGATTATATTTTTAAAGTGTAGATCTCATTTTTCTGATCATATTGGTATATTATTCATATTTGTTTGATTAAATATGAATTAGTTATGAATTTTCTAAGATTATATTTTTTTTTGCTTTATCTAAATCATTTCTGAAAATCATTTCTGAAAATAAGTAAAGCCTTTATGACGTCAGCTTGGCGCTAGCTAACCCTAATCCTAAAAATTTTACACAACAGTTGTGTCTAGCCACAGACACTAACGAAAGGGCCCCAGGCCACGTCATCTAGCCACTGTGGCAAACATTGCTAGGCACTGGCGTCAGCGCCATGTCGGCCCACGCGACAGCCATGCGGAGTCCATGTCTTCCTCCATGTCAGACATGCCGGTGGGAGTGGCAGATGGTCATTGCCGGTGATGTGCCTGGCGGTTCCAGGAAGCATCGTTGGCAGCATTCGAACCGCGCGAGCAAGGCGAGGCTAAGGGTGCTAGCACCGCTAGCAGATGGTCACCAAAGCAAGCGATGCGATGGAGAGCTATGGTGGCGAGTGGCAACACACGACGCGATGGAGCTACAGGCCACGCCAGGAAGCATAGAGAGGACGGGGAGATGGGGAAGCTCACCAGGAAGCTAACTGTGTAGGCGGCAAGGCGAGAGGGAGGCCGGAGAAGAAGCTCGGCGATGGAACTCGTCAGGGTCGGAGAAGACAGCTTCGATGCGGGTGGCTAGGAGCTTCCCGGATAGATTCCTTTGGTGGGAAGGAGGCTGGCATTGAGGTAGAGCTCGAGGAGAGGTCAGCGGGGCCTGGGAGTGATGAAAAAGGTGGCTAGCTGGCGGCCATGCCGGCTAGGGTTTGGGCGCATGACGGAACAAGAGAGAGGGAGAAAGGGACGGATCTGGGGCAAGGAGAAGATGGCCACAGCCCGAGGCGGCCTTATCCCCCTCTCCACGTCAATGAGGTGGCACGAATCACGGGGCACAACACCGACGGCGGCAGCGGCTCCACCGAGCTGCATCTAGCTGGCACAAGAAAATGATGATTTTGCGAAAAAACCCTGGGAAACCTGAAAACCAACACCCAGTCCAAACAGTACTCACCGGGGTCTGGGTTTTGTAGAAAACCCCTAGGTTATATTAAAACCTGTATTGTAACATCCCAATTTCAGCAACCCTGATTAGTTGCCCAGAATGCAAAAATCAGGGGGAACAAAAACTTTTTCTTGTTTAGTGATGAAGTGTTTGCCTATGGTTGAATATGTTTATGATTATGATTGTGTATTAGAAAATATACTCCTTACCTCAACACCAGTTGACAAAAGCTACTTTCCAAAACTGTCTTGGATTAATTTCCATATTCTCAAATGTTCTGGCATTTCAAAACCTGATCCAAGATGCTTATGAAACCAAAACTATTTAGTATCTTCTATTGAAAAATCTATTGAGAGATATATAATATAATCTCCTTATGTTTTCCAGACAGAACCCTCAACCATTCTTATCTCTAGGTTGCCCAAAACCTCCTTTCAAAGCTTTTGGAATTCTACCCTTTGTAGATATACCAAGGACTCTCATCTCATTCAAAATCCAACCTCTTCAAGATGCCCCAACCTCACCTCAAGCCAGGCCTGATGGTAACCCCAGTAGTGGATTTGCTTAGGTTACAAGATGAGTTGCCTTGATCTGCTGTCTGATGAATTGCCTTGATCTGCTGTTTGAGTTGTTTGCTTAGAAGTAGTATGAGATACCCTAGGATCTCATCCTATAGGATCAAGTAACCTTAAAATCCCCGAAACAAGATTACAATCTGAATCTAATCTCTAGATACCAGGTGACCATCTAAAACCCTTAACCAGATCAGTTCTGCCGTGATCCATTCTAGAAGCCTCCAAGTCAATGAGGACCAATATCAAGCATGGAGCCCTTATACTAAATCTAATCTTCAACCACATCCACTTTATGATGTTTTGGTACATTGCAACCCATCAAAATCATCACCACGCACATTCTAGTCAAAAACCCGAAATCTGCCAAATTTTCCTAAGTCTGGAAATCTATTTCCAACATCACCTCTTTGAATGTATCCCTTTCTCAACCCTTGTGGACTTTTTGTAATGCACTTGAACCATATTGTTAACCCTCCTAAGGACTACCAAGGCCCACTCTTTCCCTTGGTTAGATCATTCTCCAACCCACTTGTCCTTGATGGTTTTGCAGGCAAGAAAATAACTTTTTCTGTAAATCTAGTCATCATGCCTACTTTGACAGAAGCTCACACCATCATCCAACCTACTATGGACCAGATCTTTGCATGGTTGTGTTCTAAACATATAGGTCTATCAACATCTACTTCACTTGTTCCAAGTGGATCTTTGTGCTTATTAAACCCACATGGTTTATAAGGCATCATGACTCATCTGGTATGGCAGCCTTATTTTAAACAAAGTTTGCCATCACTTCCAGACCACCTCAAATGTAACCAGCCCAAACTCCTTCTTCCATGACCATATATATGACTTGGTCTAGCTATCCATCTATCCCTTGTATCAAGGTGAGCTCTAAGCTCCAAGATCCAACAAAGTTTTGGTGGTATAAAAATAACATCTCCCTAGATCCACAACTCCTAGTTTTCCATCTTATTCAAGTTGGATTTCCATTTCCCAAGGTTGAAAATGCTTTCTACACCTTGTCTACATCATATACCTTGATCATCAAGATTTCTGAAATATTATCCATAATTATTATGGCTCCAAATCTAATAAATCTCTTTAATAGTCAAAATCTCCAAAATTCCTTTCCCAAAGGAAAGTTTGGTTTTTGCCAAAACACTTCCCCAACTTCTGGATCGTCTGAGTTCCATATATCATACCCTATCTTCCAACTTCAAAAATAAATATTTTTGAAGAGCTTTAATAATTCTTTTTGCCCTATTTCCTAAATGGCAGAAACAACAAAATAGATGTTTTAAATACTTTTAAGCCCCAATAAATATTGGGAAAATTCCCCTAAGTGTGTATTCCTATTTGGGACCATCTCACATCAAAAACTCCACCTGCCCAATGTAAAATTATCAAATGATCTTCCAGAAACTACTTCTGTACTTTTTGAATAAATGATTTTAAGTGGAATTAAAATCCTCTGAAAAATCCCAAATAATTCCTGGAGGTGTGTCTTGACCTCATCTACCCACTAGTACCATCTCCCCATCTTGTCCAATGCAAGTTTTTAGACTATCTTCATAGCCATCTATTTGATCAAAATTGCCAAGGAGACAAATCCTCAAATCAAAAAACCCACAAAACCTTACCAACCCGGTCAAGCAAGCTTCCCCAGCACAACTCACACCCTTCTGGTCGTGTGCACTGTATCTAAGCTACTGTAGCATCCCCTCTCCCTTGTCCCATGTGCTTGGAAGTGACAAGGAGAGAGATAAAGACAAGCATGTGAGGCCAATTAGCTTGCAGCAGCCACAGGCTGGCCCTCTCTGCCCCTGCACGACCCCAGTGCCCTCTCCCCCACCCCTGCTGCCCAATGGCAAGGCCATGGACCTGCCATCACTCCTTCATAGGCCATGTCCACCATGAACCTCCCCATTGCCTTTAAATGGACCAGAGGCCCTCCACCCCTGTCCTGCCCCCTCATTTCTCCCCCTCCCACTCCACTTACCTCCCCAGAGAGCTTCAGATCCATCCCCTCGGCTCTCCCTCGCCATGGAGAAGGAGGACCTCTCCTCTCGGCCTCCACCTTCCCCTCAAGCTGAGCCCCCTCTGCTATGCCCTCCCTCTGTGCATGTCATTGTGGTACACTCCCCTTCTTCCCCTCTCTATAACGCTGTTGTTTTGGTGGCCAGGTAGTGCCCCTACCGTCGCCAGCGTCGAGCTCCGACGCGAGCGCTCTTAGGCATCCTCGCACGAGCCCCGCACCGACTTCGAACCACCTCGTGCCGCCCCTCCGTAGATTCGCCGTCGTGCACCGCGTCCTCTCCGCCTCTCCCCGTCGCCTCCCCGTGACCGCAGGTGAGCCCCTGACGCGCCCCGCGCCGCCTAGGGTTTCCTCTCTCTGCTGCCGGACCTAAGGAGGATGAAGAGTTGGGGCCGTTGATCCTTACTTGATCGAACAACCCTCCTCGCTCGATACCTGTTCAGCCTCCCAGGGTCACTGACCAGCGGGCCCCACTTGGCAGCGATTTGAATCGCCACCGCGTGCTCACTGCAGCGCCAGTGGGCCGGTAGTGCGACGGAAGGCCCAACTGCGCCTGGATCCGGCCCGGCTGAGGATCTCCCCTTTTTGTTTTTAAAAAACAAATCTCTTTCCATATCAGCTGTATATCCATGTTAGTTTAAATAGTTTTAAAAATGAAAACCAACACAAATACCCTAGATCTAAATTCCTTTAGGTTCTTACATGTTTTTTGCCACATGAAGAACTGGTAGTTTGCCAAAAATAAACTTCATTATTTTCTGGCATTAAATCTACAAAAAGGTATCCTTATCACTAAATAAATTCCTCAGAGAGTTGTACATATCCATTTGGGGTGAATCAAAGTTCTCCTAGAAGGTAACTACTATACCTATCAACTAGCATAAGCCTTATGCCAAGGTGAATAGTAGTCTGTCTATAGTAAAAATAACAAAAACTATTAGTATCTGACTTTAGGATTTTTTTCTAGGACAAACCAACAAAGGTATCGATGCAATTCTAATCCTCTGTGATGTTCTACACTAAGGTCTACCAAAATCCAAGAGATCAAATTTTATTGAGGGTCTGCTTAATTTTGGTGAATTAATCATCTCTGACTAGGGTATTTCAAGTAGAAAAATAACTACGGAAGTTTTACAAATCCAATTTGGGTAATTCAAATTTCTTCAAAATGGTATTCAATGTACCCATCTTTTGCACTTGGAATCATATAAAAATCTTATGCAGAATTAATTTGGTGAAAAAGACAAAACAGCTACAAAATTGACTTTGGGAATTTCCTGAGGGCATTCTGGTAATTATTTTGACCTGATTCCAACTCTCAGTGATCAAGTACATCAGTCCCTACCTAAAGATCCAAGGAAATAATTTTTGGAGCTCCAGAACATTTCTGTCGATTTATTCTCCTAAAACTAGAGTTTATTTCACTAGAAAATTTGTAAGAAATTGAAGAAAAGTGATAAAATAGTGAAACCACTTTTGTTGGTTTCATTTTATCAAATCCTATCTGTTCGTATCATTTTTACAATGGTATCATACAGAATATGACCTTGGTCCAAAACCCCCCTCCTAAGTAGCTCCTCGACAATAAATCCTAAAGGGTGTTCATCCCCTTCTCCAAGGCCATCTCAATCTCCAAAATCCAATCCTCTCAAAAAAAAACCTACTGTTTTGAGTAATGTGTGGTATGTTTGTTTTCTATATTGTAATGATGCTTGTATGCCTTGTTTTGATTTTGGTCTTGCTTGTTTGCATGTATACTCGATGACGATGATAGTTGCGCTTGTATTGACGCCGAGAAGAAGAGATCTTATTATTATTGGTATTGGTATTATTTGGGTATTCTAAGAAGAAGTCCAGGGATAATTATGCCATATTGATGATCTCAGGCAAGCCACCTTCTTGCTCATAAACTTTGTCCTACTGTTTTACTTATGCATGTTTTATCTCCTGTTATTTAAAAACTGCATTGTTTTACTATGTGTTGATGTATATATGGTAGTGGTTTGGATCCTCCAAACTACTACACTTTTGTACTATTAAGTACAACCCCCTTGGTGATACCTACTTGTCCCTAGTATGGTAGATGGTGTAATACACCATACCCCTTTTTGGAGACCCTGTTTCAGCCAAAGAAAAGCTAGCGGATGGGAAGACCCCGGAAAAAGTTTTACCAAATGTTTTATGATAAAACCTTGGTGAGGTGGGACCTCCCAAGATATGTTGAGAAAGAAAAAGGTTTTGTTTTACAAAATGCTGAAGTAAAGATGGAGGAAAAAGGTTTACAAAAACGCGCCCGGTTCGTTGCAGTTTTGCTAGAACAATTAACCCTGTGCAACCACATTACTCTGGAATGGGATAGGGATGGATTTGATGTTTGTCTATTCTGGTATAAGCTGCCTCGCAGCAACTACAGGGGATAAAAATCCCTGGAGGGTGGGCCTTCTCACGTAAGGGTCCATGTGGGACATCGACCTGGAGAAGGAACGAAGGGTCTGCTGACCTCCACGCGTTACTATGAGCCCCTCATTGAAAGCGCAACACTTGGGAAGTGCAAAATGTGCTCCGGTTGGTCCTAGGTACCCGACGTCCCGGTTTTGAGGGGAACAACACTCATAGGGTAGACACTTGTATTGGAGTGGGCATCTGGAGAGGCTTGATCAGTTACTCAACCCACGATCGGTGTAGATCAGGGTAGTGTACCCGGATGGTGTGGGTAAAGTGTGCAACCTCTGCAGAGTGTAAATCTATTCGAATAGCCACGTCCGATGTCATGGACGGTTGGGAAGGTTGCTGTAGAGCGGTGCTGGTTTTGTTTTCAAAAAGGATTTCGGAAAAGCAAAGGCTTTGAAAATATTTTTACCATGGGCTGGTCGAAAAGGAGAAAGGTTTTGACTATGGGATGGTCAGAAAGGAATGAAAGGAGTTCGGTCGTGGGACGACTGGGAGAAAGGAACAAATGGGTGATGCGGTCCTAATGTTCAAAATGGTTTCCAAAATGTTTTACAAAAGTTTTCAACAAAGATATGTAGATTCTATATCTACAAGAGAAACTAATTGATAAAAGAAGCTCTCTTGGAGCCCTCCTACTACCACAGCCATAATGCATATCCTCTTGTTATTATTAATCTCTTAAGGTGGTTTGCGAGTACATTCAAAGTACTCACTGGCATTGTCCCTGGCTATTATCTTGGTCAGATTTCAAGAAGAAGATGATGTTGGAGACTATGCGAGCTACGACGTCCTCCTAGTCAGTTTCCTGTAGGTTAAGGCATGGATCGGGCTCTACGCTTGATGAAGTTCCGCTGATGATTATTGATGTAGCCATAATGACATTTATGTAAGTCTTGTATTTCGTTATATCTCGGATGTTGTAATGATACTTGTCGGTTATGTGCGACGACTAACTGGTCATGGGATTGTGGTTGTATGCATAACAGGGATTCTCTGAGGATTAATTCGGGGGCCCCACATGTATTTTTCTTATAAAAATGCCTATTTAGATGATTTTGAAGACTTTAAAATTATAGAAAAGGTAGGGACCTTTTGGTAATTACTAGAGCAACACAAAATTTGAATTTGGGCACATTTTGAAACCATTTGTAATTAAACTAAGGTTTTGCAATTGCATTTGTTCATACATATAGCTCAGATGCATATATTTTATTGATTTAAACACATACATGCAATTCTTAAGTAATAATTACTAATATTACAAACTTGGGTTGTTAAAACTCTACCCCCCTTACAAGAATCTCGTCCAGAGATTCCTAAGTTTAGAAAAGAAGTCAGGGTACTCAGATCGAAGAAGATCTTCTCATTCCCAAGTTGCTTCGTCCTCAGAGTGATGAAACCATTGAACTTTCAGGAACTTGATGCTTTGACGACGAGTCTTGCGCTCGACTTCACCAAGGATACTAACAAGATACTCTCGATAAGTTAGATCCTCTTGAAGATCAAGAGTTTGGTGATCAACACCACGATAAGGGTCTCTCAAGAAACGCTTGAGTTGAGACACATGGAAGACATCATGCACCTTAGGGAAGTTTGCAGGCATCTCCAATTGATATTCGAGCTTACCTCGCTTGGAAAGGACGCGGAAAGGACCAACATAGCGAGGAGCCAGTTTGCCTTTGATACCGAAGCGATGGACACCCTTTAAAGAGTGACTCAGAGATAAGCTTGATCACCAACTTCATATTCAATATGTTGATGGTGAAGATCATGAGAGCTCTTCTGACAAGACTGAGTAGTTTTCAAATGCATAATAGGAACTTGATCTTCTGCTACCTTGATCATATTTGGTCCAAAGAACTTTCTTTCGCCAGTTTCAGACCAATTTAGAGGAGTACGACAAGTTCTTCCATAAAGGAACTGAAAGGTTCCATGTCTATACTGGACTGATAACATTTGTTGTAGGAGAACTCAACAAAAGGTAGTCATTTATCCTAGTTCTTGCCAAAAGATATAGCACACGCCTAAGCATGTCTTCAAGGACTTGATTCACCCTTTCGGTTTGACCACCGCTGCTAGGGTGATAAGCTGTGCTGAAGGATAATTGGGTTCCCATATCTTGTTGGAAACTTGACCAGAACCTTGAAGTGAACAAACTTCCTTGGTTAGAGACAATTTTCTTAGAAACTCCTTGAAGGATGACTATCCGGGAGATATATAAACCTGCCAACTGACTAGCAGTAATGCTCTCACATATAGGTAGGAAATGAGCAACCTTGGACAAATAGTCGACGATTCCCCATATGGCATCATTTCCCCTTCGAGTCTTGGGAAAACTAGTGATAAAATCCATACCAACTTCATCCCATTTCCACTCAGGAATATGGTGCGGTTATAGAAGACCATTCGGTCTTTGGTGTTCAGCCTTGACGCAATGACAAATGTCACACTCAACAACGAAATGAGCGATATCTTGCTTCATAGCAGACCACCAGAACCTTTGATGAAGATCTCGATACATCTTGGTACCTCTGGGGTGAATTGAGGGAGGTGATTCATGAGCCTCTTTAAGAATTAAACCCCTCAACTTTGCTCTCTTCCGCACTACCAAACGGTCACCAAAGTAGACAATACCTTGATCATTATCAAAGAAACATTTACCAACTCCCTTAGAAATTCTCTATTTGATCTCAGCAATTTCAGAATCATTCTTTTGAGAAAGCTTGATTTCGTCCTATATAGAAGATTTTACCTCGAGAGTAGAAAGGAATCCATGAGGAACAACTTCAAGATTCAGTCAAGAAAATTCCTCATGAAGATAAGGTTGAGCTTGTTTGATTAGAAGATTGTTCCAGTAGGACTTCCAACTTAGCGCATCAGCAACGACATTGTCTTCGTTGGGTTGATAGTTGAGACCCAAATCATAATATTTGATGAGTTCCAACCATCTCCTCTTCCTGAGATTCAGATCAGGTTGTGTGAAAAGGTACTTCAGACTTTGATGATCTGAGTATAACTCACAACGATCCGTTGAGGTAATGTCACCATTGCTTAAGAGAATGAACAATAGCTGCAAGCTCGAGATCATGAGTTTGGTAGTTGTTCTTATTTGGTTTCAGCTGTCGAGAGGCGTAAGCCACCACATGACCATATTACATCAACACACCTCCGATACCTTGGTGAGAAGCATCACAGAAGGTAACAAAGTCTTTGTTGGTGTCTGGAAGAACTAGCAGCAGAGCAGTTGTTAGCTTGGTTTTCAAAAACTGGATGCTTTCTTCAGCCTTGTCAGACCATTCAAACTTTTTATCCTTCTTAAGAAGATCAGTCATTGGCTTGGTGATCTTTGAAAAGTTCTCAATAAATCGACGGTAATAACCCGCCAACTCGAGAAAACTTCGAACATCCTTAACAGATTCGGGGGATTCCTAGTCAAGAATAGATTGAACAACATGACCAAGGGATATGAGTTCTTGTAACCAAAACTCACATTTGGAGAACTTGGCATAGATACGATGTTCTCGAAGCTTTGTCAACACCAAACGTAGATGTTAAGCGTGTTCTTCTTCAGTCTTAGAGTAGACCAGGATATCATTAATATAGACCACACGAAGAACACACGCAAAACTGACATGATACAAGGCCGATTGCTCCTGTCGGTTTCCACCAGTCCAATAGAATTCTCGCAAGGAAAGATCGGTCAATGTGCTCCCTTGATCCCAAGCGGAGGGGAATAACACCTTGTAGAGGGTCTTGACAACCACGCTCACACACTCGCAAACATAGGCCTTGTACAACATGGGAGGAATGATGCAATCTCCAACGAGGTGGTGATGATAGTCGTTCCCCTTTGGTAAGGGGATGAGGAAAGTAGATATTCCACAAAGGGGGTGTCTTTAGTCTATCATCTATGCCTAAGGGATACATGAGGGCGTCGTGGCACTATATATAGGCCATCCACATAACAAGGTATAGATTGGGGATAAATCTTGGGTTTGGAACGGACTAGAGGGGTATTATTAAGGGGTGACCTCAAGGGTGGCCCGATCTTCACGGATCTTGTGGTCAAATCGATGGGAAAGCAAGGGAAAGGGAGAAGGTAGCGAAAGCGGAAGCGGACGCATGATACCTACGATCTAGATTACGGATGTAGTATAGCTCTTTTTCCCTTGTAGACCTAGGTTATCGAATCCACGAGAAGCGAATGCGTAGTGAAGTTACTTTAATGCACCTTCGGGAATTTAGAATTCCTTTTGTGTTTTTACCGGACCAGTAGCTTACGTCTTTTCCTTGTTGTTAATGATGGAGAGAGAGGGCATAGGGAGTTTGGTTTCTTGGTGTCACTTGTAGCTATGCAAAAACATCTGATGGAAATAAAAGATAGAAATAAAGTATGCGTGTACTTGTTAGAGCAAGATAAATTATATGTGGGCGATGCATCCATAATTGCTATTGCCTATGCAACTGCTTATAGCAATAACCTACTAGTCTCATCCATAGAAGAAAGAGAACTAATGATATGCATAGTGATGTCACCATTAATCCCAAGCAAATCCCTCACATACATCCGTACTACCCCTTTTGTCACTAGGGTTCCCAACCTGCAGATCAGTCATCACTCATACTCCCTATACCTGGCTCAACCCTTGGGGTATTGGGTACCTGACAAGTCCTTGGATTGAGGCAAGAGAGGATAGAATAATCATCATGTCATACAAACTAATACACGATCCCATCTATGAGAAATCACATGCACAATTGGTACATTTCTAGGCCGAAGCCCTTAACCCAAGGAGAATTACTCACACATAGAGATGAGATAAACAATCACAAACATTGTAATGAAAATCATAAGATTGATAGCAATAGTCTTACAATGTCGCCAATCAAAGAAGAGATCTACTATTACAAGTGGTGGAATATGGCTATGGGGATGGAGAAGGGTTTGGAGATCTGGAGGCGGCTGGAGAGCTGTGGTAGAGGCTTTTTGGCGAGGTCTGGCTTCTTCTGGCGTTGTTTCTCGTTGCCCGAGGCTTCTTTATATAGGGGCCCCTTCACGAAAGTTGCTCTATTTGACCTAACGGTGGCGGTACCAACTATACGACTGGAGCTATAGGGTCGGAATTTTTGCTCCGGCCGTATAGTTGGTCGTTATGGCGTCTGCCTCCATTATTCGGCTCCTAGTTTCTTCTGGTTGTTGGAAATCTCGTATCGTTGAATTTAATGTAGTGATTCCCTCCTTTAAACGACATTATCTATGCAGGAAAAATACAAGAAGAAAGGATTGCATACCCCTCTGAATATTAGCATTAGTGGAAGGGTTTAGAGAGATATTTCAGCAAAAATATGATTAATATCCAGTTTAAATGTGGACGTAGATGGCTATATTTCGGAGCCATCAACCTCCCATAGCTTAAACTTGATCATCCTGAGCAAGAAAACCAAAATCCAAAAGGAACTCAACATTTAAACTTAAATAACGAGATGATGATCTTACTCATGATTAATAGTATCATGTTTCCTCCACTTCATAAATCTGAAAAAGTTCAGCATAGATAGAGTAACGGCAAGCATATCATACAGGTTTCATGCATCCTTATAGCGCAGCAAAATTATTGTGAACATGGATGATCCAAATGAGTAAACTTTATTCCATGTCAAGTAATCAACTCATAGGCTTGCCTTTGAACAATAAAGCATAATCATGTAGATTAAGTGTGTGAGAGTTTTCATGAAAAGCATATATACTAGATTATCTCAATTCTACCACATCAATGAATCAAGACGTTGCAAGCACTACTTTTCTATTCATTGTCCTTCAAGAATTTCAGTTTTTAAGTAATTGAGAGCATGCCAAAGATTTTTATTAGTTTATCGGGCTGTGATGGACACTCGTGGCATCAGTAAGGTTTTTGTTCCTTTTGCATAATGATTACTCATAATAGCCAAAGGAGTGATTCCATCATGATTACAGCTACCCAGGAGTGCAAAGAATCTTACCCACTATAGCATTGCTACTATAAGTGTTTAATCAACTCATAGCCGAAATCTAGGAGTTTCCTCCATGAAGATCATTCGTAGGCCAGCGGAGTTGTTGGCATCTGATGGCCCAAAATATACCGAGCTCGTTGGGGAACCCCAAGAGGAAGGTATGATGAGCACAGCAACAAGTTTTCCCTCAGTTATGAAACCAAGGTTATCGAATCAATAGGAGCAAGGAAACACCTCCAAGGTGTTGTTTCCAACTTGGAATCCTCCACAACACAACCACAGAACTTTGCCCCCAACTTACAATGAGGTTGTCAATCTCACCGGTTTTGCTGAAAACAAAGTATTAAACGTATTGTGTGGAAGATAGTAATAGGTTCCAGAAACTAAACATAAAATAGTAAATATATTGTAGATTGATAGTAAAAGAAAGGACCGGGGTCCATAGTTCACTAGTGGTGATTCTCCTTAAGATAGATGACATGTTGGGTGAACAAATTACAACGGGGCAATTGACAAACATCGAGAAAGCATACATGCATATACTAATCATCTTGACTCCTATGGGATTTGATTGGGCATTACAACATTATACATAGACCGTAATCCAACTGCATCTATGACTAATAATCCACCTTCAGGTTATCATCCGAACCGCCTCCAGTATTAAGTTGCAAGCAACAGATAATTGCATTAAGCATTGCGTGTAAAGTAAACAATATGATTGTTCTATGAACAATGGATTGTTGTTTTCTCCCTACTAGCAACAGCACATGTAGTACCTTAGAGATTTCTATCACTTCCCCAGATTACTAGAGGCATGAAATCACTATCGAGCATAAATACTCCCTCTTGGAGTTGCTAGCATCTACTCGGCCAAGATAGCTACTAACAATGGACAGCATGCAAGATCACAAATAACAAAGACATGATAGAATCAATAAACAATTTGAAATAGCATCTCAATATCCATCGGATCCCCGCAAACACAACATGTATGATTACAAATAGATGATATTGATCATGAATGGAGCTCGCGAGATCTAAACATGGTAGCACAAAGGAGAAGAACCAACCATCTAGCTACTACATGGACCCGTAGTCCAGAGATGAACTACTCACGCATCACACCTGAGGCAGTCATGGTGATGAAGAAGGCCTCCAGGGTGAATTCTCCCCTCCGGCGGGGTGCCGGGAAGAGCTTCAGATCCCTCCCAATCTAGGGATGGAGATGGCGGCGGCTACAGACTCTTTCGTGGAATTTTGATCGGGTACTTAGGGTTTGTGTATCGGAGGCGATATATAGGTGAAACGGGAGGCCGAGGGGGTGCCCTAGGCGGCCACACCACCTCCTGGCACGGGCCAGGCCTGGCCGTGCGGCCAGGTGGTGTGGCCGGCCTCTGGCCCCTCTCCGTCTCGTCTTCTGGCTCCATGTCCCCCTTAGTGAAATATTGACTTTGGCTTTTGTCCCATCCAATTCCGAGAATATTCATTTTCTGACTTTCCTGGAACCAAAAAAAGCAGAAAACAGACAGCTGGCACTATGGCATCTTGTTAATAGGTTAGTCCAAGAAAGTGTATAGAAATACTCCAAAGTGTGGTGATACATTGCAAATGTATCTATAATTTTTGATGTTCCATGCTTAGTTTTATCCACTTTCTTGTGTTTTGTTCCAACTTAGGAGTACTTTTATTATGATTTGTTGGACTAACCTATTAACAAGAGCCACAGTGCCAGCTGCCTGTTTTCTGTTGTTTTTGGTTCCAGAAAAGTCAGAAAATGAATATTCTCGGAATTGGATGGGACAAAAGCCAAAGTGCCTATTTTTCCAGAAGGGATCAAGTGCCAGAATACGAGACGGAGAGGGGCCAGGGGCCAGCCACACGACCTGGCCCGCGCTAGGGGGTGGTCTGGCCGACCCTAGCACCCCCTCGGCCTCTCCTTCCGCCTATAAGTTGCCCTCGGGACGAAAACCCTAAGTACCCGATCAAAAATCCACGAAAGAGTCTGTAGCCACCGTCATCTCCATCCCTAGATCGGGAGGGATCTGAAGCTCTTCCCGGCACCCTGCCGGAGAGGGGAATTCACCCTAGAGGCCTTCTTCATCACCATGCAAACCTCCGGTGTGATGCGTGAGTAGTTCATCCTTGGACTACGGATCCATGTAGTAGCTAGATGGCTGGTTTCTCCTCCTTTGTGCTTTCATGTTTAGATCTTGTGAGCTCCGTTCATGATCAAGATCATCTATTTGTAATTCATACATGTTGTGTTTGCGGGGATCTGATGGATATTGAGATGCTATTTCAGATTGATTATTGATTATATCATGTCTTTGTTATTTGAGATCTTGCATGCTTTCCGTTGTTAGTAGCTATCTTGGCCAAGTAGATGCTAGCAACTCCAAGAGTTAGTATTTATGCTCGATAGTGGGTTCATGCCTCTGGTAATCTGGGGAAGTGACAGAAATCTCTAAGGTACTATATGTGCTATTGCTACTAGGGAAAAAACAACGATCTTTTGTTCATAGAACAATTGTATTGTTTACTTTACACGCAGTTCGTAAAGCAATAATCTGTTGCTTGCAACTTAATACTAGAGGGGTTTCGGATGATAACCTGAAGGTGGATCATTAGTCATAGATGCAGTTGGATGGCGGTCTATGTATTATGTTGTATTGCCCAATCAAGTCTCAGAGGAGTCAAGATGATTAGTATATGCATGTATTGCTTTCTCGGTGTTTGTCAATTGCCCCACTGTAATTTGTTCACCCAGCATGTTATCTATCTAAGGAGAGACACCTCTAGTGAACTATGGATCCCGGTCCTTTTCTTTACATACAATCTACAATATTTTACTGCTTTGTGTTTACTTTCTACAAACTTTTACTTCTTTCCATTCGATACGTTTAATCCTTTGTTTTCCGCAAAACACGCTGAGATTGACAACCTCATCGCAAGTTGGGGACAAAGTTCTGTGGTTGTGTTGTGCAGGTCTCCACGTTGCTACTAGCATCAGTAGTGCGCCCTGCCAATGCTCATCTAGTAACACCTTTGAGGTGTTTCCTTGCTCCTACTGGTTCGATTAAACCTTGGTTTCATAACTGAGGGAAACTTGTTGTTGTGCTCATCATACCTTCCTCTTGGGGTTCCCAACGAGCTCTACATCAACACCACGCACCAAGCACATTTTTGGGCACCATGTATTGAGCCATCAATCGATTTTCTGGCGCCGTTGCCGGGGAACGAAAAAGAAGAAACTCCCACGTCAACTACAAGCCATTAAAGATTTTCTGGCGCCGTTTTCAGGGAGTCAAGGACATCTTCACAAGGGGAGTCCCTCATAACCAATCTCTTTACTTTGTTGTTTTTGTTTTGCTTAGTTTCCTTTTTGCTTGTTTTGTTCTTCAAAAATCCAAAAAAATTAGTTTTACTTGTTTGCTTTCTTTATCAAAAACACAAAAGATAAGTCTCCTTTAGTTGTCACCTCTCCTTTAGCTCACCATGTTGATCCCTACATTCACCCTGAAAGACCTTCCAATTGGCAGTGGTTCTATAATTGGGAAAGATAACATTGAAGAATTCTTTAATCATGTTAGCAAACATGAAGATACTGAGGATAGATCCCTTGTAGAACTTGCTCCGAATTATGAGATTGCTGCAGCTTCTTTAATTCACATGTTAGAAGCTAGGTTTGTTAACCTCAACCCCTTAATGCAAGTGATGTTTCTTAAGCTTAAAGAAATTGAGGATCCTGAAAAGAGGGATTTTATTCTAGAAACTTTGTTTAAAGAATTCTATGATGTTGCCAAGGAAGCTAGAAAAGTTTTTGAACATTTCAATATGCTAGGCTCATTGTGTACATATTGTTGGTGCGTGAGAAAAGATGAAAAAAACCGAACCTAATGGGGAGGAACCTAAGATACCAATACCCTTTAAACTAGTAGCAATACATGATGCCATAGAAAAGAATCTTGATTGGATTGTTCCTGCAAACCCTTTTGATGAGAATAGTGAACCTAAGAGCATTGAGAGAGGATCCTCTAGAACTTATTTGGATGATATACCTTGCCTTGTTGAAAATATTTCTGGTATTGATCTTAATGCTTCTTCATTTGAGAACACTTGATTCTTTCTTTGGTTCTTATGCCTAACTTAAAGGCTTTAAAGAAAAAAGTACTTGTTGGGAGATAACCCAAGAGTTTTAGATGAGTCTTGTAAGTTATTACCTCTGTAATAACCTCTCCTTATCCTTTTTATTTGTGTTTTGTGCCAAGAGTAACCTCTAATGAGAGTGATGTAATGATTGGGAAAGTTGCTGTCCCGAAACAGATTTTTGTGCTTCACCGTAAAAATTCCTGAGAGAGCTCTGTACGTCGGATTGAGCTATAAACTTTTGTGATTCTGCCCCAGGTTGTTATCTAACTTTCGTTAGTTCAACACTTTTTGATTTGAGAAACAAAAGGTCTTAGAAAAAATTTGTCTTTACCTGCTGGTCTGTTTTGACAGATTTCTGCTATTTTCTGCATTTGCTTCTTGTTAGTTCTTTCTTGAGTTCCTTTGGGGAATTGAGCTTTTTGAGGGAAGTGCTAAAGTAGCTAGTGTTCTAATGGAAGTTTATTTGGTGTTAGAACTGAACCTTGAGACTTATTTATCTTAAGTGCACTAATGTTGCTAATGAGATTGTGTGACGTTTTGTATGAAGGAAACTTTTCAGGTGTATGGAAGGAATGAGTAATGAGATGAAGGATGGACTAAAGCTCAAGATTGGGGATGCCACGCGTGTCACCCCAAGAAATATCTAAGAAGTACAAGCGTCAAAGCTTGGGGATTCCCAAGGCATCCCCTTCTTCATCAATAAAAATTCCAGGTTTCTTCCAAACGCTTCATTTTTATTGTTTCGTGCACAGTTGTGTTTCTCTTGGAGCGTCTTCTTTTTCGTTTTCGTTTTGGTTTTTAGTTTGCTTGGTTTTCTTAGTTTTCTAAATAAGTTGGTTGGACCCCCTCTTTCACACTTTGGTTTGCAAATAGTTTGGTTTGGTTTGGAAAAGAGTAGGAAAGTTCATGTTATGTGGTAAAAAGAGCTCGTTTTTGACTGTGGCTATGCTTTGTCATGCCATGCTTGATATTGTTTTGGCCTTATGCTTAGTATTCTTTGTTGTAGCATGACTTGTTATAAACAATTGAGATTGCTTAATGTGCCTTGGATGAATCATGCGTTGTTTTAGAATATTAAAGCATAGTATAGTGGTATTCTCCTTTGATGCTTTATTTGGGTTGACTTGGCACATGCTCACACCATGTTATGACTATCTCAAGTCACCATAGCCTTTATGATCCTTTAGTTTTCAACTTGCAGTATCACTTTATGCTTTGATCAATGATGTTTTGTCGCTCTGCATGATTATGGCCATTATTGCTCTCTTAGTTTGTCGCTCCCAGTCTTTTGCTAGCCTCCACAACAAAGTATGAGTTCCACTCATGCATCCAACTCCCTAAACCAAGTTATTCCAAAGAGTCCACCATACCTACCTACTAGCTTATGTTATTCCAAGTATATTCATTCTTTTGTTTACCTTCCACTTGTTATGAGAAAACTAGTGATTAAATCTCTCACGAACTTGATGGCACACTTTACTTTATTGCCTCTAATAAACTTGAACCATTATGTTGTCTATGTTGTATATGCTTGCACTTATTTGTTGGGAATTAGCAGAACCATGCTTTCATGGGGAACGCTTTCAACATTGCACTTGGTAGTTGTACCTAGTTGATATCATGCTCTTTTGTATATGGATGTCGTTGGTGTGAAATGAAAGGGGAGCTTGTAAGTCCATGGAGTTATGTATATGTGTTAAAGAAAAGCCTGGGCCGCCGGTTTAATCTATGCTGACATGGTGGAAACCTGCAGCGTAACCATAATGAGCTGTCTATGACGCATTCTTCTTATAAAAAAGAGTCCTATTGAGAAAAAAAAGAGAAAAGAAAAAAAAGATACTATGAAAAGAGGAAAGAGAGAAAAAAAGCACCATATTCCCATGGTAAATAAGAAGAATGCTGAGATGCTCGTTATCTGCTTGTCTTGTCATTTTGATATGGGGATTCTTCCGTATCATCGGGCAAGAGGTACCCCGTTGGTGGTTCTCAATGATACACATGTACTTACGATGACAAGAACTTGAGGGAAATATGCCCTGAGAGGCAATAATAAAGTTGTTATTATGTATTCCTTGTATATGATAGATGTTTATTTTGCATGCTATAATTGTATTGATAGGAAACATCAATACATGTGTGTTTAATAAACAAAAAGGGTTCCTAGTCATGCCTCTCTTATATACTAGCTTGTTGATTAACAAGATGATCAAGGTTTCCTGATCATGGACACTGGATGTTGTTAATAACAAGGTCATACCATTGGTGGAATGATGTGATGAACATTCATCCGAAGTATAGCATTACGATCAAGTCATTATGTTTATATTGCTATAACATCATACGAAGTAATCTTTATCCTTATACCATGAGATCATGTTAATTGCTAACACCGGAAGAGTATCTTGATAACATCAAACATCACACCGTAACAGGGTGACTATAAAGATGGGTTCAGTGCTACGAAGGTGTTATGTTGAGGCTCATGGATCAAGAGTGGAATTTGTCAATCTAGATGACGGATAGATATACTCTGGGCCCTCTCGGTGATATCACATTAGGATAGCTTGCAAGCAAGTGATGTGATCACTAGAATGTTATATCACGGGAACGAGAAAAGAGTGCATGTCGGTAACAAGATCAAACTACGTATGGAGATACCGATGATCGAATCTCGGACATGTAATATATCGAGAGACAAAGGGATTTAGTTACAAGCGTTAAAGGCTCTCACGATCACAGGAGTCATCGTTGAATGTGTAGGAGTCAGTACGGATCTCTAGGTCCCGCTGCTGATTATTGATCGGAGAAGGGTCTCGATCATGTCTGCATTATTCGCGAACCGTAGGGTGGCACACTTAAGAGTTACCGGACACCATTTTGGAGCACATATGTTTCAGACGAAAGAATTGCAAAGCGCAGGAATTGTTTCAATAGAAACCGGAAATTGTTTCGGGTGAAATTGCAGAAGGTGTTTATGCATGTGATATTGAAATATTGCAAGGGGCTATATGTGAATGTTTGTTAATTAAAGTAATTAACAAAACTCTGAATAAATTTAATAAAAGAGTTTTATTAAATGAGAGAGCATTAAATTTGGAGAAACTTAATGCATTTAAAGTGGAGACATTAAAAGGGAATGTGAAGAGGCATTTTAATGTAGAGGAGTTACCACCACATGAATGGGGGAGTTGAGGGGTCACCCCCCCATGCACCGGCCATGGAGAGAGGGGGCACCCCCCTCCTCCTATAAAAGGCCACCCATTCCCTCCTTCATCCTCACACCTCCTTGTGAAGGATCTCTCTCCCCCTCTAGAATTATTCCCCCATGGTCTCGCATTAGCGAGATACATGTTCCCGGTGGCATTTCGTCTGGAAAGAGTTGCTGCTTCCGCTAGATCGCTGGAGCGAGGAGGTGGAGGTTGTCCGGTGGCTTGAACGTGTGTGCGAGTGCAGATGCGCTGCTGAGTTGCGGTGCTCGGACTTCCTCACGATCTTGAGATCGGCAAGTGTACGACTACATCAACCACGAGTTCCTACTCGTTAACAAAACTCGTTGTCTTCGAGGGTAAGTTCTCCATGGATGTATGTCCACCCGTTTGCTTTGTACCTAGTAGATAGATCTTGGCATGTAGTTCACACCATAGGAAATTTTTTGTTTTCTCTGCTGTGGACCCAACAGAACTTACTGGTGACTAAACTTGAGTAGCATGAGGAGCGGCCCTTGTATACAAGGGACATGAGATTTCTGACTTATACTTCGTCAAGCATGTACACCATAGTTTGTTCACTTTAACCTAATCACTTCAAGATGCTTATGATAGGGGCAATGAGAGCTGAAAGCTTTAAGTATCATAATTTTTGGAAGCTCTTTACGAGACTTGAATCCCTACTTCCTTTTACAAAAGGCCTTTCTTCCACCATTATATTGAGTCTCCACCTTCTATCTTTATGCACTACTTTGAGAGCATAGTGGCCATTCTTAGTTCTATGTGCACTGTCCCAAGACTAGTTGATTGATGCATAACTTGTTATTGCTTGTTTGAAACTATTTTATCTAGTCACTCTTATGAACTTTGAAGGTGTCCTATGCATTTATATTTTCTACTCTATTGAGGGACAAGATGAATACTATTATGCTATGTTTTCTTTATGTGAAACAAACAAACGTCTTGTAAAGCATTGTTATTCATGAATCTTTTGTTTGTGCCTTTTCATGTTACATCATAGTTTCTTTGCTTATTGCTAGAACTTTGTCTTTCATGTTATGATTGAAGTACTATGATCTCAGCCTTGAATGTTTTGCAAATACTTTGATCAAGTCTTTGATGGTGCATCTCACCTCAAAAATTATTTCTTTTTATCACTTACCTACTCAAGGACGAGCAGGAGTTAAGCTTGGGGATGTTGATACATTGCAAATGTATCTATAATTTTTGATGTTCCATGCTTAGTTTTATCCACTTTCTTGTGTTTTGTTCCAACTTTGGAGTACTTTTATTATGATTTCTTGGACTAACCTATTAACAAGAGCCACAGTGCCAGCTGTCTGTTTTCTGTTGTTTTTGGTTCCAGGAAAGTCAGAAAATGAATATTCTCGTAATTGGACATGACAAAAGCCAAAGTGCCTATTTTTCCGGAAGGGATCAAGTGCCGGAATATGAGACGGAGAGGGGCCAGGGGCCGGCCACACCACCTGGCCACGCGGCCAGGCCTGGCCCGCGCCAGGGGGTGGTCTGGCCGACCCCAGCACCCCCTCGACCTCTCCTTCCGCCTATAAGTTGCCCTCGGGACGAAAACCCTAAGTACCCGATCAAAAATCCACGAAAGAGTCTGTAGCCGTCGTCATCTCCATCCCTAGATCGGGAGGGATCTGAAGCTCTTCCCGGCACCCTGCCGGAGAGGGGAATTCACCCTGGAGGCCTTCTTCATCACCATGCAAACCTCCGGTGTGATGCGTGAGTAGTTCATCCTTGGACTACGGATCCATGTAGTAGCTAGATGGGTGGTTTCTCCTCCTTTGTGCTTTCATGTTTAGATCTTGTGAGCTCCGTTCATGATCAAGATCATCTATCTGTAATTCATACATGTTGTGTTTGCGGGGATCCGATGGATATTGAGATGCTATTTCAGATTGATTATTGATTCTATCATGTCTTTGTTATTTCAGATCTTGCATGCTTTCCGTTGTTAGTAGCTATCTTGGCCAAGTAGATGCTAGCAACTCCAAGAGTTAGTATTTATGCTCGATAGTGGGTTCATGCCTCTGGTAATCTGGGGAAGTGACAGAAATCTTTAAGGTACTAGATGTGATGTTGCTACTAGGGAGAAAACAACGATCTTTTGTTCATAGAACAATTGTATTGTTTACTTTACACGCAGTTCGTAAAGCAATAATATGTTGCTTGCAACTTAATACTGGAGGCGGTTCGGATGATAACCTGAAGGTGGATTATTAGTCATAGATGTAGTTGGATGGCGGTCTATGTATTATGTTGTATTGTCCAATCAAGTCTCAAAGGAGTCAAGATGATTAGTATATGCATGTATTGCTTTCTCGGTGTTTGTCAATTGCCCCGCTGTAATTTGTTCACTCAGCATGTTATCTATCTAAGGAGAGCCACCTCTAGTGAACTATGGATCCTGGTCCTTTTCTTTACATACAATCTATAATCTTTTACTGCTTTGTGTTTACTTTCTTCAAACTTTTACTTCTTTCTATTCGATACGTTTAATCCTTTGTTTTCCGCAAAACACGGTGAGATTGACAACCTCATCGCAAGTTGGGGACAAAGTTCTGTGGTTGTGTTGTGCAGGTCTCCACGTTGCTACTAGCACCGGTAGTGTGCCCTGCCAAAGCTCAGCTAGTAACACCTTTGAGGTGTTTCCTTGCTCCTACTGGTTCGAATAAACCTTGGTTTCATAACTAAGGGAAACTTGATGCTGTGCTCATCATACCTTCCTCTTGGGGTTCCCAACGAGCTCTACATCAACACCACGCACCAAGCACTTTTCTGGGCGCCGTGTATTGAGCCATCATCTAGACAAAACATAAGAAAGTAGATATAAAACAAGCATGGAACTTCAAAAAATATAGATACGTTTGCAACGTATCAACATCTCCAAGCTTAACTCCTGCTCGTCCTCGAGTAGGTAAGTGATAAAAAGAAAAAACAATTTTTGAGGTGACATGCACCATCATAAACTTGATGAAATTATTTGTAGAACATTGATAGCTGGGATCATAGTACTTTAACGTAGCATGAAAGATATAGTTCTAACAATAAGACATAGCAAACTATGTTGTAACATGAAAAGGCACAAACAAAATATTCATGAATAACAATGCTTTGCAAGACGTTTGTTTGTTTCACATAAAGAAAGCATAATGAGAATGGCATTCAGCTTGTCCCTCATAGTGTAGAAAAACATAAATGCATAGGACACCTTCAAAGTTCATAAGGGTGACTAGATACAAATAGTTTAAGAACAAGCAATATCAAAGTTATGAATCAATCAACAAGTCTTGGGACAATGCACATTAAACTAAGAATGGCCACTAAGCTCTCTCAATAGGTGCATAAATATAGAAGATGGAGACTCAACATAGAAGTAAAAGAAAGGCCTTCATAGAAGGAAGCAGGGATTCAAGTCTCATAAAGAGCTTCCAAAAATTATGGTACTTATTAGCTTTCATCTCTCATTGCCCCTATCATAAGCATCTTTAGGTGATTAAGGTGAAAGTGACACAACTAAGAGGATATGCTTGACAAATTATAAGTTGAAATCTCATGCCCCTTGCTTACGAGTACCGAACCTCATGCTACTCAACTTCAGTCACAAGTAAGCTCTTGTCATTGTAAGTACAAATGTATCATAGAGAGCCACCAACGGGGTACCCCTTGCACATGATACAGGAGCTATCCCATAATCAAAATGACAAGGCATGTAGACAATGAGCATCTCAGCGATCTTTCTATTTGATGTTTGCATAGGTTTTTATTGAGGATGGTTCATAGAGTGCTCATTATGGTTATGCTGAAAGTTTCCACCATGATTAGGCATAGCTTAGGCTAGCGGCCCAGTCATTTCTCTAACACACATACAAACTCCATGATCTTACAAGTTCCCCTTTTATTTCACAACACCGGGATCCATAAGCAAAAGAATCATGATATCAACAGAATAATAAGTGTAATGTTGGAAGCGTTCCCCATGATACATGGTTCTATTAACTTCAACTTATAAAGCGCAAGAATATACGCAACAAAGATGGACCCAATGGTTCGATATTATTAAGTGCAAGAATGTAAAGTGTGCCATCAAGTTCATGAGAGTTTTAATCACTAGTTTTCTCATAACAAGTTTAATTCGGAAGGTAGATAAAAACATGAATATACTTGGAATAGAAAATGCTAATAGGTAGGTATGGTGGAATCTTTGGAATAACTTGGTTTTATTTGGAGTTGGATGCATGAGTGGAACTCATATTTGGTTACGGAGGCTAGCAAAAGACTGGGAGCGACCAACTAAGAGAGCAATAATGACCATAATCATGCAAAGCGACAAAACATCTTTAATTAAAGCATAAAGTGATATTACAAGTCGAAAACTAAAGTATCATAAAGGCTATGGTGACTTGGGATAGTCTTAACATGGTGTGAGCATGCGCCAAGTCAACCCAAATAAAGCATCAAAGGAGAATACCACAATACTATGCTTTAATATGCTAAAACAACACATGATTCTTTCAAGGCATATTAAGCAATCTCAATTGTTTATAACATGTCATGGTACAGAAAAAATCACTAAGCATAAAGCCAAAACAATATCAAGCATGACATGATAAATCATAGGCCTCAGTCAAAAATAAGCTCTTTTTACCACTTAAGCATGAACTTTTCCTACTCTTTTCCAATCCAAATAAATCTTATTTGAAAACTAATGTATGAATGAGGGGGTCAAACCAATTTATTCAAGCAAACTAAGAAAACCAAGCAAATGAAAATGAAAACAAACACGCTCCAAGAACAACACAACTGCGCATGAAACAATAAAAATGAAGTGTTTGGAAGAAATCTGAAATTTTTATTGATGAAAAAGGGGATGCCTTGGGCATCCCCAAGCTTTGACGCTTGTACTTATTGGATATTTCTTGGGGTGACACGGGTGGCATCCCCAAGCTTAAGCTTTAGTCCATTCTTCATCTCATTACATCATTCTTTCCCTACACCTGAAATTTTTCCTTCATACAAAACTTCACACAATCTTCATTAGCAACATTAGTGTACTCAAGATAATAAGTCTTTTGGTTCAGTTCCAACACAAGTAAAACTTCCAATAAAATACAAGCTACTTTAGCACTTCCCTCAAAAATCTCAATTCCCCAAAAAGAACCCAAAAAGGAATCAACAAGAAGCAAATGGAAATAATGGCAGAAATCTGTCAGAACATACCAGCAGGTAAAAACCAATTTTTTCGAAGACCTGCTGTTGCTCAAATCGAAAAGTGTAGAACTAACAAAAGTTGTATAACAACCTGGGGCAGACGCACAAAAAATTACAGCTCAAACAGACGAACAGAGATTTTACACGAATATTTACAGCGAAGCACAAAAACCTGTTTCGGGACAACAACTTTCCCAAGCATTACTTCTCTCTCATTAGAGGTTACTCTTAGTACAAAAAGCATATAAAAAGGATAAGGAGAGGTTATTACTGAAGCAATAACTTCCAAGACTCAACTAAAACTTTTGGGTTATCTCCCAATAAGTACTTTTCTTTAACGCCTTTAAGTTAGGCATAAGAAGCAAGAAAAGAATCAAATATTCTCAAATGAAGAAGCATTAAGACCAAATTTCTTTTTAATAGGAGAGGAAAAAGGAATCTTCTCTCTCTTCTTAGGGAAGTGTTCTATACCTTTCTTGAGTGAGATTTTATATTTAATGGTGCCTTCTTTCATATCAATAATGGCACCAATAATTCTAAGAAAAGGTCTTCCCAAAGTAATAGGACAAGAAGCATTGCATTCAACATCCAAAACATAGAAATCAACAGGGACATAGGCATTGTTAACCATAATAATAACATCATTAATACTCCCCACGAGTTTCTTTTTAGCATTATCATCAAGTGGGACATTTAAATAACAATCTTCCAATGGTGGAAAATCCAGCATTTCATAAATCTTTTTAGGCATAATAGAAACACTACTATCAAGATCACATAAAGCTTTGAGATCAAAATAATTCACTTTCATATTAATGATGGGTTCCCAACCATCTTCTAATTTCATAGGAATAGAAGCTTTATGTTTCATTTTTTCTTCTTTAAATTTTATGAGAGCATCAGTAATGTGTTTTGTAAAGGCCATATTCATAGCACTAGCATTAGGACTTTAGCAAGCTTTTGTAGGAACATAATTACTTCAGAGATATTGCAACCATCAAGATCAAAATCATAATTATCATCTAAAGTAGTAGAGCTATTGTTTCCCATATTTCGAAGGATTTCAGCATTTTTATTAGAAGAGGTTCCATTGGGTTTAGTAGCTTCAACATTAGTGGTAGTGATAGTAGAAATACTAATATTTCTAGCAATTTCATCTTCTCTTTCCCACTTAGCATGCAATTCAGCTAATAGTCTAACATTTTCATCAATTCTAACTTGTATGGCATTAGTAGAAGCAAAGGGATTTTCAATAGTTTCAGTTTTAGCAGCCATTTTATTCAAAGAAGATTGTGCTTCAGACAATGATGCTATATTTATTTCAGCATTAGAGAGCTTTTCCTCAATAGTTTTATTGAAAGCAGTTTGTTTACTAATAAAATCTTTAAGCATAACTTCAAGTTCAGAGGGTGCACTCCTATTATTGTTGTAGGAATTTCCATAAGCATTACCATTATTGGGAGGATATGGCCTATAGTTATTATTACCAAAATTATTCTTGTAGGCATTGTTGCTAAAATTATTATTTATTATAAAGTTCACATCAATTTGCTCTTCTTGAGCAACCAAAGAGGCTAAGGGGACATGATTTGGATCAATATGAGCTTTCCCATTAACAAGCATAGACATAATAACATCAATTTTATCACTTAAGGAGGAGGTTTCTTCAACAGAATTTACCTTCTTACCTTGTGGAGCTCTCTCAGTGTGCCATTCAAAATAGTTAGCCATCATATTATCCAGAAGCTTTGTTGCAGCACCCAAAGTAATGGTCATAAAGGTACCTCCAGTAGCAGAATCTAGTAGATTTCTTGAAGAATAATTCAGTCCTGCATAAAAGGTTTGGATAATCATCCAAGCAGTCAGTCCATGAGCAGGAAAATTCTTTACCAAAGATTTCATTATTTCCCAAGCTTGAGCAACATGTTCACTATCAGCTTGTTTAAATTTCATTATTTCACTTCTCATAGATATAATCTTAGCAGGAGCATAGTATTTTCCAATAAAAGCATCTTTGCATTTAGTCCAAGAATCAATACTATTTCTAGTTAGGGATTGCAACCATTCTTTAGCTTTTCCTATCAAAGAGAAAGGAAACAATTTAAGCTTAATAATATCTCCATCTATATCCCGATGTTTTTGCATGTCACAAAGTTCAACGAAGTTATTAAGATGAGCAGCAGCATCTTTAGTACCAATTCCAGAAAATTGTTCTATCATAACAAGATTGAGTAAAGCAGGTTTAATTTCAAAGAAAGTAGCTTCGGGAACAGGTGGAGCAATAGGTGTGCACATGAAATCATTGTTGTTGGTGCTAGTGAAGTCACACAACTTAGTGTTTTCAAGAGTAGTCATTTTTTTGTGTTTTAAATATAGAACGCAAACTAGTACAACTATTTTTTTGTGTTTTTGATAAATAAACAAGCAACCAAAGAAGAGATAAACTAGGCAAAACAAATAAAATAAAGTAAATAGATTGTAAATTGATAGTAAAAGAAAGGACCAGGGTCCATAGTTCACTAGTGGTGATTCTCCTTAAGATAGATGACATGTTGGGTGAGAAAATTACAGCGGGGCAATTGACAAACATCGAGAAAGCATACATGCATATACTAATCATCTTGACTCCTATTAGATTTGATTGGGAATTACAACATTATACATAGACCGTAATCCAACTGCATCTATGACTAATAATCCACCTTTAGGTTATCATCTAAACCCCCTCTAGTATTAAGTTGCAAGCAATACATAATTGCATTAAACATTGCGTGTAAAGTAAACAATACGATTGTTCTATGAACAAAGGATTGCTGTTTTCTCCCTAGTAGCAACATCACATCTAGTACCTTAGAGATTTCTCTCACTTCCCCAGATTACTAGAGGCATGAACCCACTATCGAGCATAAATACTCCCTCTTGGAGTTGCTAGCATCCACTCGGCCAAGATAGCTACTAACAACGGAGAGCTTGCAAGATCACAAATAAAAAAGACATGATAGAATCAATAATTAATCTGAAATAGCATCTCAATATCCATCGAATCCCCGCAAACACAACATGTATGATTACAAATAGATGATCTTGATCATGAATGGAGCTCACAAGATCTAAACATGGTGGCACAAAGGAGAAGAACCAACCATCTAGCTACTACATGGACCCGTAGTCCAGAGATGAACTACTCACGCATCACACCGGAGGCAGTCATGGTGATGAAGAAGGCCTCTAGGGTTAATTCTCCCCTCATGCAGGGTGCCGGGAAGAGCTTCAGATCCCTCCTGATCTAGGGATGGAGATGGCGGCGGATACAGACTCTTTCGTGGAATTTTGATCGGGTACTTAGGGTTTCTGTATTGGAGGCGATATATAGGCGAAAGGGAAGGCCGAGGGGGTGCCCTAAGCGGCCACACCACCCCCTGGCGCAGGCTAGGCCTGGCCACGCGGCCAGGTGGTGTGGCCGGCCTCTGGCCCCTCTCTGTCCCGTCTTCTGGCTCTATGTCCCCCTCGGTGAAATATTGACTTTGGCTTTTGTCCCATCCAATTCCAAAAATATTCATTTTCTGACTTTCCTAGAACCAAAAACAGCAGAAAACAGGTAGCTGGCACCGTGGCATCTTGTTAATAGGTTAGTCTAGGAAAGTGTATAAAAATACTCCAAAGTGTGGACAAAACATAAGAAAGTAGATATAAACCAAGCATGGAACATCAAAATTATAGATACGTTTGCAATGTATCAGCATCTCCTGAAGTTTGACACACGTAAAGCTATATCATTCTTATGATTAACAAGTTAAACTTTAGCATACTCACAAAAACCGCTAAACATTAATTCAATCGAACAAATCCTTTCAAAGAGAGCTATCAAGTCAATCAACATTTTGAATGGTGTCAAGTGCTTCTAGAAATAAGCCTTCAGGACTAAACACTACAACACCTGAGCCTTCAATTGTGAGACTTTTTCTTATTACCATTGTTTAGCAATTTTTAGGCACGACTTGGTTAATTACGAGAGCTGGAAAAAAATGATCCCAATTAAATACCCATGCAAACGACAATCTTAGTATGATACAAAGACTCACTCCACCAATATAATATATCAACATTTACTACTAACTAGCATGGGTTTCTCAAACTTCAAAAGTGGGGAGTCATAAGGCATACCTCTCATGTTTGGTTCCAGTTCTCTCTTCCTTTTTTTATTTGTTTCTTGGAAACTCGAAGTCGATCACTCTCCTGCAAATATATGAAGACCTCAAGGCGGAAAGAAAAAAAGAGGGAAAATAAGGAAAAATGGAGAAATCTTTTTGTGATTCTCAAGAGAGGGAATTTAAAGAATAGAAAATTGGCAGTAAAGCTTGGCTAGAAAATTTCGAAAGAAAAATAAAAAAGAACTAAAGATAAAGTGTTGGGGAAACAAACATGAGTGCTTATAAACTCAAATAAATACGCAACCTCGAAATAAATAATAGTAAATGTTCACCAAATAAAGATACATGAGGAAACTTCCCCAGGCTTAGGCTTTTGCAAGCCCTTCAAATCATTGTGGTGGCAGGAAAAAGTCGTTAGTCTAGTTCGCGAATTGAGTTGAGAGGTTACTTGTTGATTCTTGGAGGTTCCAAGAGAGGTTGTGCATCCTCTCCACAGTCCCTCCAAGTCCTTGGAAATCTTGGTATGTGGCGAACCGGGTTTGTGGCTGCTCCTCTTGATAAGGAACTTCTTGCTCCTCCTCTTGGTCCTCATCCTCTTCAGGAATCTCTTCCTCGGGTTGGTGTTGCTCAACCTGCAAATCATATAGCAGACGTCCTTCCTCGGTAGAGAAAAGACCATTAGGCATAGGAGCAGGGTAGATACGCCCAGCTCCAGCAATATGCAGGTAATAAACACCACCTCTCCTAGTGAGCATTCCACAGGTCCTCAAGGTGGAGAAACCAACACGTGTCTCACCTAGTACGGGTTGCAACTCACCTAGATCGATGTCTAGGGCAGTGGCAAGCACGGTGATGACGCCTCCTCCTATGATTGGACCTTGGCTTTGGGAGGCTTGGTTCTCCAGGTAGCGCACAAGGATGGCTCCCAAGTTGAATGATAGGTTGCAGTTGATGTAAGCAGCCTTTGCAAGGACTAGGATGTCCTCCTCGTTGAGTCTCGTGAACTCATTACGTGCCTGCAAGGTGTTAGCAATAACATAGAACAAATAGTGAATTGCAGGATGTTGAATATTCTTCCAATTGTTCACTCTACTAGTGAAGCTCATTCCATTATAGTATTGATCAGGGGAAGGAATTAAGCCAGTAAACGATGCGCGTAAAGCATGAACATCATTGTTTGGAAAATTAAAGCATACGCACCATTCATCTAATGTTAAAGCTTTGTTCATCAGACAAAAAGAAATAGTATCCTCTCCTTGCCACAGTTTAACGGTGCTTTGCAACGAACTTAGGAATTCAATTGTTAAGCGGTGATAAGTAGGTACATCATTGTACACAAAGTTTTGCAGGCCAGCTCTATTGCAAAGTAAATTAAAGTCATCAAAAATACCGAGTTGGTTCAATATAATGGGGCAAGCCCACTTGGTGGCCTTCACTTCACGATTCTTGATCTTGTTGAAGCGTTCACGATGGGCCTCATCCATGAACCGTATCCCCATGTGTTCCTTAGGGCAGCCCAAGAAGCGCTAGCGGTGGCATGAGCACGAGTTTGGCTCCTTGTGTTCATCTTCTAAAACATTGAAAAAAGGAAAAACTAAAACTTTTTGATCCAGCAACAGTAAGTATAATATATTCCTCATCTAAGCATACTAAAGAATCTCCTCAAGATAGTAATCTAGGTAAGAAAATCATGGCAATTGGTTCATAGTAGGTCTCACCCGAGATTGACAATTACAATAGATAGAAGATGAATTTGCAAAAAGTTATTGGAGGATCGGAGGAGAAATATACCGTAGATCACTTGTGTGCGAGGAAATCGAACGAAATTGAGTAGAGATGAAGATCCCTTGAGGTTTTGAGAGAGTTTGGAGGTAGAAGAAAGAAAAAGGATTGAAGGTTTGGAGTTGGGAGTACCTTCCCGTGTGATTTTGTGGTCGGACGCAACTATACGGGTGCAACTATACAGACGGAACATGTGTTCCGGCCGTATAGTTGGCGTTCTGTCAAAATATTAGGGTTTCCTCCTAGCAGCGCAGCTATACGGACGCAACTATACGGGCGGAACAAAATTTTCTGACAGTATAGTTAGTCGTTGAACTGTCTGTCCCTGCAAAAGAAAATTTGCAAAGGCATCGATATCTATATGACCGGAACTATACGGCTGTAATTTTTATTCCCGCCGTATAGTTGGTCGTTAAACTCTTAGTATATATGAAAAGAAATTGTACAGAGGCATTGATATCTATACGACTGGAACTATACGGCCGAATTTTTTTATTCCTGGCGTATAGTTGGTCGTTAAACTCTCATTACATATTGAAGAAAAAATTTCGATGCTAAAGATAACTATACGGCCAGAATTTTTATTCCCGCCGTATAGTTGGTCGTTAAACTCTCTGTGTGCATCAGAAAAATTCTATTTCTTCGTAACCTCTTTCTTTTCCTGTAACTTAGTGATATACCTTGTTTTTGATAGAAAATTGATAGTAAATATTGTCGACCAACAATAGCATGAATAATGCAGAATTTCAAGTACTACTGAATTTCTTCTTCTCAAATGGAGTTTTCTAGCACTCTTTATTAAACAAAAACTAAAACTAAAACTAAAACTAAAAACATTACTCAAACCTCAGTTTAACTGGGTTGCCTCCCATGGAGCGCTCTTTTATGGTCAATAGCTTGACCTTGATGATACTCACTTGGGCCAGATGAGTGGAACACCCACTCCAAAGTAATTGGCCTTCAAAGTGATGGCCTCCTTCTCGTCATGTTTGGATTTCTTCTTCCTGGGGAAGTGGATAACAAAAGGATCCCGTGAAGGCAATTGCAAATTCACGTTCCCTTCGTGAAGGTTAATTAAAGCCTTTATAGTTATCAAGAAAGGACGGCCTAGTATTATAGGAGCAACAGTATCTTCAGGCATGTCAACAATAACGAAATCAATGAGAGCAGGACAGCCTTTGATATAAACTAAAGTGTTCTCCTTAATCCATATACCTTGTTTGTAGTTAGAATCTACTAGATGCAATTTTAATTCAGTAATTTCAAAGGAGCCAAGATTTAACTTGTTAAAAAGACTCTTTGGAATTGTTGAGACTCTTGCACCTAGATCACAAAGTGCAGCTATCTCATTGGTTCCAATCATTATCTTAATAGTAGGCTCAAATATGTCATCTAGTTTAACAGGTAACTTTTGAGCGATTTTCTTGTATTCCTCTTCAAGCTCGCGTACCTTAATTGCTACTTTATCAACAAAGTGTTGATAAATGGCTGCATCGTTACCTTCACTTACCGGAATTTTGCCGTTAATCTTCTTTACGAGATCTTCGATGGTGTAGCTTGGTGAAGGGGCATTACTATAATCAAGTTCTTCAGGCTCCTCCCTTTGGATCCTCATCATTTTGAGTTCTTCAACAGGGTTGGGCTCAGCTTTACCTGCAAATTTAGCTAGAATGAGAGTTTGACTCCCGGTTATCTTACCTAGTTGTGCCTCAACGATCCTAATTCTTTCTTGAAGGGCCTGCAAATCATTTCTCAAACTAACATCTTGGCTAGATAATTTACCAAGCATAGCATCATGGTTCTCCATAATTTTGACTAGAATATTATTTTGTTCATTTTGTGAGTCTATGAAAGACGTAAGTGTTTCTTGGATACTACCATTACTAGTTCCCATATTATTATTAGAGTTACTTGTAGGACTAGCATAATGTTTCTGAAAGTTAGGATTGTAACTCTTCTTCCAAGCAGGGTTGTAATCATTACGAGCTACGGAGTCTATTTCTTCTATGTTTATTTTAGGGGTGGCTCTTACCTGAGTTTCCTTACCTTTTACGGCTAGTATGAGCTCATCCAACTTAGCATTGAGATCTTCGTTCTCTTGTGGTGAGATAGATTTCACATTCTATGTGTTTGATCTTTCCACATGCCATTGGGTATGGTTTTCTTGCATATTGTCTAGCAGTTGCTTTTCTTTGGTAATATGTTTACCCATGAATGTTCCTCCAGCTGTAGTAGCAAGCATAGACTTAGACACAGGATTAAGAGCATTATAAAATAAATGGAGGATTAAGAAATCTTCCATCCCATGACTAGGAGAGTTTCTTAGGCATTCTTTGATCCCCTCCCATGCAAGCGCTAGTGGCTCACGCTCTTTTTGTCTAAAGACAGTAATATTAGATCGAAGTTGCATAGTCTTTGCAGGTGGGAAAATTTTAGTCATAAATAAAGAAGTACATCCCACCCATGATGTAATAGTATTTTTAGGAAAAGATAGCAACCATTCTTTAGATCTCCCTCTTAGAGAGAAAGGAAATAGACGCAATTTGATCGCATCAGGGTCAACGTCTTTTATACACATCATATCACTTATTTCAGTGAAAGTATTTAAGTGCATACCTGTGTCTTCAACAGCAGACCCTCCAAATTGATTCTGTTGAACCAAACTTAAGTAATGGGGCTTAATTTCATAGTCATTGGCAGGGATTGATGGCTGAGTAATAGGAGTGCGCAAATAATCATTATTGGGAGTAGCAAACTCCCCAAGCTTCTTTTCAACCATACTTCCTATGTTTTTGGGTTTTCTTAGATTAAAAATTATAATAGTAAAAACAATAATTTAAAGACTAACTAAATTTTCTAGTTTATCATATAAAGACAGAAAGCAAACTAACAAAATTAAAAACAAGAATTAAAACTAGCAAGGTTGCTAATAACTTCACCAGGGTAGCTATTGCTTCCCCAGCAATGGCTCCAGAAAAAGGGTTGATACCTTTGATCCGGATTATGGATGTAGTATAGCTCTTTTTCCCTAGTAGACCCAGGTTATCGAATCCACGGGAAGCGAATGCATAATGAAGTTACTTTAACGGACCTTCGGGAGTTTAGAATTCCTTTTGTGTTTTTAACGGACTAGTAGGTTGTGTCATTTTGTTGTTGTCGATGATGGAGAGAGAGAGGGCCTAGGGCGCTCGGTTTCACCTATAGTTGTGCAAAAACATATGATGGAAATAAAAGATAGAAATAACTTATGCGTGTACTTGTTAGAGAAAGATAAATTATATGTGGGCAGTGCATCCATCATTGCTATTGCCTCCGCAACCTCTTATATCAATAACCTACTAGTCTCATCCATAGAAGAAAGAGAACTAATAATATGCATAGTGATGTCACCGTTAATCCCAAGCAAATCCCTTACATACAAATGTACTACCCCTTCTGTCACTGGGGTTCCCAACCTGCAGATCAGTCATCACTCATACTCCTTATACCTGGCTCAACCCTCGGGGTCTTGGGCACCTGACAAGTCCTTGGATTGAGGCAAGAGAAGGTACAATAATCATCATGTCATACAAACTAATACACGATCCCATCTATGATAAATCACATGCACAATTGCTACATTGCTAGGCCAAAGCCCTTAGCCCAAGGAGAATTACTCACACATAGAGATGAGATCAACAATCACAAACATTGTAATAAGAATAATAAGATTGATAGCAATAGTCTTACAATGTCGCCAATCGAAGAAGAGATCTACTATTACAAGTGGTGGAATATGGCTATGGAGATGGAGAAGGGTTTGGAGATCTGGAGGTGGCTGGAGATCTGTGTGGCAGAGGCTTTTTGGCGAGGTCTGGCTTCTTCGGGCATTGTTTCTCGTCGCCCGAGGCTTATTTATATAGGGGTCCCTTCACAAAAGTTTTTCTGTTTGACCTAATGGTGGCGGCGCCAACTATACAACCGGAGCTATACGGTCGGAATTTTTGCTCCGGATGTATAGTTGGTCGTTACGGCGTCTGCCTCCATTGTTCGGCTCCTGGTTTCTTCTGGTTGTTGGAAATCTTGTATCTTTGACTTTAATGTAGTGATTCCCTCCTTTAAATGATATTATGTGCGCAGGAAAAATACAAGAAGAAAAGATTGCATACCCCTCTGAATATTAGCATTAGTGGCAGGGTTTAGAGAGATATTTCATCAAAAATATGATTAATATCCAGTTTAAATGTGGACATAGATGGCTATATTTCAGAGCCATCAACGCACACCTCGATTGCTCCCGCCGGTGGCCACCGGTCTGATAGAATCCTCTTAAGGAAAGGTCGGTCAACGTGCTCCCTTTGATCCCAAGCAGAGAGGGAAGAACACCTTGGAGAGGGTCTTGACAACTATGCTCACGCACTCACAAACGTAGGCCTTGTACAACGAGGGAGACACGATGCAAACTCCAACAAGGTGGTGACGATAGTCGGTCCCCTTTGGTAAGGGGATGAGGCAAAACTAGAGATTCCACAAAGGGGGTGTCTTCAGTCTATCATCTATGCCTAAGGGATACATGAGGGGGTGGGGGCTCTATTTATAGGCCAGTCACTAGCATGGGGGTAGTTTAGGCAAAAGGGGTAAGTAAAGGTAATATTCCAGGGCATCAAACCCAGATCCGTGCGGCGCCGGATCTAGCGTCGGTATTTCTGACGGTCACTGATATTTCCGATTGGTGCCGAAGTGACATACAAAAGTGTGGTCCGGCGGCAAGTTCGGTTCACCGGTTCATGTGCCGGAAGTTCCAGCGGTGGATCCGGTCCACCGGTTATGGCGCCAGATGTTCCGGTCGTGTGTTCAGCGGCGCCAGAAGCTTTGTCAGTTTGGCTCTGCCTTGTCCTTCTTCTCTTCCAAGCCTCCGTCTTGCCGAGCGTGAGTCCTTAGGCTTCCTCCGTTGCCTCCGTACTTGTCGGTGTGAACCTATCATGGTCATAGGACGGAGTATGAAGTAGTATACCATTCAATGGGGTAGGAAGTGGGATCTCAAAGAGGATAGGGTTCACCTTTGGAGTCCATGGAGATTTGGCATAAGTTGGGTACCTTGATGTGGTAACGACCGTAGGTCGAGATACATCAGCTTGCCCCTTCAAAAAGAGTCACCCTCGACTCTTCATGCTCAACACTAAGAGGATGTCGAGAGACCTTCCTGATCCTAGGGTTCACCATATAGTCATCCTCGGGAAGATTGACTTGACAACACTTCCATGTTCCTTCACCGTCCATGAAGCCTAAGCTCACAACAAAAGCAAAGAAACACTCAAAGAGTAGCCAATTCATGAAGATTATAGCATGAGTCCTCAAGTAGAAGGAAGTAACCTTATGGTGTAGAGATAGCTCATTGAAGGACAGCCCTAGGTAACTCTCTTTGATTCGTCTTGTCAACTCTTTGTCCATAGAGGTTGACGTATGTACACTTGTACCTTCACACATCAAAGACTAAGCAAAATATGTGCATCCGTGATAGAGGATCATGTCATTTGTGGCATGTCCATTCTTGTTCACAACACTATTATCACAACTCAAGTATAGCAAACGGGACACATATGCAATGTCCAAGTGCATGGAAATTGTTTGAACATCTTCCAAATGCGGGAATTCAAAAACTCCATGCAACGTATTAGTGTGGCCTCAAAGCAATTGACTAAAATATTGATCAACATCTTTGATGCAAAGCTAGGAGAATTCGGCAAAAACACATGAGAAATAATATCCAAAACAACATCATTATGTGTGCAAGCCAGCCATTGGAAAGAGAAATTGTTCAATATGTTGGATGCCATACACATATCATCAAGAGCAAAAACTACATGGTTGCAAACAAACCATAGAAAAGAGCAAATGTTCCTTATGTTTGTTGCAGCATCTATTCGAAGAACTTGGAAGCTCTCATGACAATACATGCTCATAATGGCATTATGGTTGCATACAAAACATCAGAAAGAGAAATTCTTTAATATTTTTGTTGCAACACATAAAGCATCAATATCCAATAGCAATGAAACATGATTGTCACAAGGTGAAAAAATACCATTAATATGCTTGCAAGCAAACCATAGGAAAGAGCAATATTTCAACATGAAAGATGCATAGCATGCAAAAGGTATCAGAGCTGGGTTCAACCTTGAACTCACTTGGGGGGTGCTCTCTAGAGCTCTTTTTGTCAACTCGTGCTCAACCTTGGTTGACATTCTTGTGCGGGTATCTACACACATCATAGATAAAAGTAAGAACCTGTGTGCATGGTAGAGAAACACATCATCCATCATGACGTATCTCTTCTTGTGCACATCACCATGAGTGTCAATCAAGTGTAATTTATGTGCATGGTGAGTATGCAAGTAGGGAACATGCTTATCATAGCATTTACCAAAATATTCAAAATTTGAGAAGGCTATGGGGCCATCTCAATAGAAACCATACGTGAATTATTGTTGCAAGCAAAACAAGTGAAAGAGCAATTATTCATCTTATTGCAAGCAACAGGAGAAATTGTAAAACATCCATAACAAAGCATGGTCCGAAGGATATTATTTTGATCATCATTGCAAGAAAAACATTGGAAAGAACAATTGTTCAATAAAGTGCAAGCAATGATATCATCAATGTAACGTTTAGAGCATATCATGTCTATTGCAACATCGCCACTTTGATATCGTTGTCAAGCATAGGCTGCAGCACATGACGCTTTCCTTCATGCCACAAGGAAAAAACATTGGATCTTCCCTCATGAGTGGAACGCTTATCAAACTGCCACGATCGTCCTAGCAGCACATGACATGCCTCCATAGGCAACACATCGCAGACCATCGTGTCTTCATAATTACCTACTGAAAATTTCAGGCGCACCTTATGTGTTACCTTTAGCTTTCTTGAATTATACAATCACTGAACACAATGTGGCTGTCGATGTTTCCATTTAGGTAATGAAAGAGAATCCACCAAGCTCTTGCTAACAATATTGGTGTAGCTGCCACCATCAATAATCAGCTTGCAAGTGGTGTTCTTGACTATGCATTGAGTCTGGAAAATATTCCAGCGTTGTCCTTGTCCTTCTATGCGATCTTCTGGCACACGTTGCACCATCAAGTTAGTGCAATTAGGAGCAACATCCTCAGGATACACATCAATGTTGTCATGTTGCTTAGACTCATCACTAGATGGAGCAGCAACCTTGTCATCGTCACTAGCAGAAACATAACCATGTTGTATGAGCAACACCCTTTTTTATTAGGGCAATCACGCCTCATATGTCCTCATCCTCCACAAGTAAAACACTCAATGTGCACCGTGGACTCTGTACTAGATGCAGCTTTGGACACTCCAGATTTTGGCACCTTAGTATGGGAAACATGGTGGGAATGTGTAGAAGGTGTCAGCTTAGCACTAGAACCACGCCATGAATTTGTAGGGGCTGCAGCTTGGCGTCATTTGAGCTGTTGATCAGCACGCTCAGCCTGGTGCACAAGATCCTGAAGATCATAGTAGGTAACCATCTCTACATGCTCCTGCACCTCAAGATTCAGCCCATTAAAGAACTGAGACATTGTGGCCTCCAGGTCCTCCCTTGTTTCTGTACGTATCATCAACAACTCCATCTCTATAATACTCATCCACCGATTTAGTACCTTGAGTGAGCTGCTGCAATTTATTGTGCATGTCTCTCTTATAATGTTCAGGAACAAAGCGACGTCTAATGAGTTCTATCATTCCCTTCCACAATATTGGGCAATTTGGAATATGATGACCCACAAGTATAGGGGGTGTATCGCAGTATTTTCAATAAGTAAGAGTGTCGAACCCAACAAGGAGCAGAAGGTGCTGGCTAGTGGTATGGATCAAGAATTCTCTACAAATACTTAGCAAACGGATTTTTAGGGGTTTTTGATAAAGCAACTAAATGAAGTACGAGTAAACAAAATACAATAAGAATAAATGCAGCAAGTGGCCCAATCCTTTATGCAGCAAAGGACAAGCCGGTTGTATTACTTAAGATGACCAAACGTTCTCGAGGACACATGGGAAGACTGTCAAGTGCTTTCGCTTCATATAGTTGATTAATCTTCTTTAGCTTGCTAAGTGTTGTGTGGGTGAACCTATGCTAATGTACCGACCTTCATAGGACTAATACATACTTGTGATTATACCAAACATCCGTAAGTACAAGAAAGTAATTAAGGTAGAAACCTAACCACAACTTTAAACTCTAAGACCCTTACGTCCCTTGTGCAATGGTTTCCTAACGGGGGTTCAGGTTTCTGTCACTCCGGCAACCCCTACGATTAGTAGCCAAATACACAATGCATTCCCCTAGGCCCATATAGGTGAAGTGTCATGTAGTCGACATTCACATGATACCGCTAGAAGAAGTACACCACAACTTAAATATCAAACTATTGAATCTTTCTCAACACAACTCCACTACTAACAACATGACTTCTCCCATGTCCTCAAGAACAAAACGAACTACTCAGAAGACATCATATGGATCATGATCAGAGATGGAATAATGATGTATAACAATCTGAACATAAACAATAATTCCACGGTTCACTCAATAGCATCAACTACAAAGAGTAATCAACACCGGGAAAGTTTCCCCTAAGAACTATGCAAGATTCAACCCAATTGTTACAGCATTATGGAGATGGTGATGAGGGTGATGATGGTGGTGATGATGATGATCCCGATGAAGTCCATCTTGATGGTGGTGTTGATGGCGACAATCTCCCCTCTTTGGGAAGGAATTCCCCCGGCAGAAATCTATTTACCGGAGAGATCTTTCTCTCTCGGTGTTTTCCGCCTCGCAGAGGCGGCAGAATCTTTCTGTGGTCACTCCCCGAGTATTAGGGTTTCAGGAGGATTATATACGCCAGAGGGGAGAGCCAGAGGTGGGCCAGGGCGGCCACACCACCTGGTGGCGCGGCCTAGGGTGGCCCGCGCCAGGGGATGGTGTGGGCCTCCTGTGGCCCATCTCCACTCCTCCTTCTGGCTTCCTTCGTCTTCTAGAAAAATAGGATTTTCCGTATATTTTCCCAGATTTTCTGATCTTCGCGAATTTTCCCTCCAAATAGCACATTTTCCATCAGAATCCTGACTGCAACGGTCCATGCTCCAAAAGTCATCAACCATGCAAAAACAGATGAAATAACATAAGTATCATCTCTTAATATGAAATATATCAATGAATAACAGTAAATTATGATATAGAATAGTGATGCAAAATGGACGTATCAACTCCCCCAAGCTTAGACTTTGCTTGTCCCCAAGCGAAACTGAGCTCAATAGACATGGCCTCAGGTTTATGGAGTGAAGAGTCGATAAAAGAATATGGACAAGAAGCATCACATTCATTAATACATAGATCATAATAGAAGCAACTCACTATTATATAACTTAACTTGCAATAAATAAAGGAAACACAATAAAGATACATAAAGTGAATCATAATTGGTAATGGCAAACTTAGATCTTGGTCGAAGAATAATTGATAATTTGCTGGAGTTCACAAATAACTGGTTTTCAATGATAGCTTTCAAAGTAGTAGACACCAAAATAAGAGCAATGTGCAAAACAAGGAACATAATAAACATGATTGAATAAATCTTCATATGAATGGATGAAACACAACAACTCAAAATACTTGTTGAGATAGAAGGGAATAGGTTTACTGACTCAACTAAAAAGTAAAAGAAAGGCCCTTCACAGAGGGAAGCAGGGATTTCAAGTTTCATAAAGAGCTCCCAAAAATTATGATACTTATTAGCTTTCAACTCTCATTGCCCTATCATAGGCATCTTTAGGTGTTTAAGGTTAGAGTGATCAAATACGAGGATATGCTTGACAAGTTGTAAATTGAGAATCTCATGTCCCTTGAATATGAGGGCCGCTCCTCATGCTACTCAAGTTTAGTCACCGGTAAGTTATTGTCATCGTAAGCACATGTGTATCATAGAGAAACGCCAACGGGGTACCCCTTGCCTGATGATACGGAAGAATCCCCATATCAAAATGACAAGGCAAGCAGACAACAAACATCTCAGCAATCTTCTTATTTACCATGGGAATATGGTGCTTTTTCTCTTTTTCCTCTTTTCATAATCTCTTTTTTCTTTTTCTCTTTTTTCTCAATATCGGACTCTTTTTTTATAAGAAGAATGCTTCGTAGATGCTCGTTATGGTTATGCTGCAGGTTTCCACCATGTCAGCATGGATTAGACCAGCGGCCCAGGCGTTTCTCTAACACACATGCATAACTTCATGGACTTACAAGCTCCCCTTTCATTTCACACCGACGACATCCATAGACAAAAGAACATGATATCAACTAGGTACAAAGTACCAGCGCAATGTTAAAAGCGTTCCCCATCATAGCATGGTTCTGCTAATTCACAACTTACAAAGCGCAAGCATATACGCAACATAGATGGGCACAATGGTTCAAGTTTATTAAGTGCAAGAAAGTAAAGTGTGCCATCAAGTTCGTGAGAGGTTTAATCACTAATTTTCACATAACAAGTTTAATTTGGAAGGTAGATAAAAACATGAATTTACTTGGAATAGCAATAATGCTAATAGGTAGGTATGGTGGACACAAATGGCAAAGGTTTTGGTTTTGAGGATTGGATGCACGAGAAGAATTCCCTCTCAGTACAAGTTTTTGGCTTGGAAGGCTGGGTAGCAAGTATAAGAGTTGAAGGAAACAAACAAACATACAAGTGATAAAAACAAACATGCAATCTTCCTTGGAAGCACAAAAGATCTTAACTAGAGAATACTAGACTTATGAGCAAATCAAGAAAGAAGATGAAATTATATTTATTTAGATTAATTTTATCTTTTTCAATCAACTCTCAAAAATAGTGTTGCTACTGACCAAGCCAGGTTTGCCAAAACCAACTAAATTAACTCCATGATCCCAAAGTGATACCAATACTAACAACAAGATCAATCATATAACCATGAATTGAAAACTAATATAAGATATGCAAAAGAGTAAATGATAGAACTTCTCATTAATATTCCATAACGGCTACTCACACCAAGGGATACATATCTAACGAGAGAGGGGACACTTCCATAATGCAAACCATCCTACATGATAACTTCTCTATTCATGATATGACTCTACTAAAAAGGTAGAAAGATAGAAGATAGTGATATGATACCGCGGCACTCCCCCAAGCTTGGAACAAACCAAGGGGATGCCAAACCTGATGACGAATTACTACTTCGGTGGTGGTGGTATCCTCTCATCATCATCTGACTTCCAGGGTAAGGGCTCCCCATCAACAAAGGACATCGTGGTCTCCAGCGTTTAAACCTAACGTCATACTCACAGTTTTGATTTTGAACATCGTAGAGCTATGCTTGTAGTTCGTTGGTTGTTTGGCGGAGTGAGAGGACTTCATCCTTGAGCTCAGCAGTCTCCTTTTGGTGCTCGACGATGAGTTTGGAACAAATCTTATGGATGATATCCACTTCGTGGTCCGCCATCTTCTTGTACCTAAAGACTTCTGCTCCAGTGCTTCCATCCTGTCCTCCAGACTTCCTTCACCTTTAGGGCCTTGAACCTCTTTTATCCGGACCTCGCCATCTTCAAGCAACAACTCCTTGGGATGAATCTTCAACTCTCTCATGTATGGGTTGATGATATCCTCTAAAGAATCTTCCTTGGCTGATCCAGAGGAAGACATTATGGCTCCAAATCTGGGACTCTACCTGTCAGAAACAGATCAAAACGAAAACACGACGAAAAAACGATATACAAACCTCGAGAGATCTGGGGGATTATATATTACGAAGTTTCACAACAAAAGGAAGGTACTGGGAGAAAACAAGTCGGAGGCGGAGTCCGGAGTGGCCACACCACCTGGTGGCGCAACCAGTGGTGGGCCCGCGCCATAGGGTGGTGTGAGCCACCCTGGCTCCGTTTCCGTCCCTCTTTCACTTCATAACTTTCCTTATTGGCTAAAAACTGCAAAAATATAGTTGGATAGTATTTTCGTGGAACCATTCTTACCAGAACTGTTACCTATTTGGAAACATACTCTGTAGGTCTCTGAATTTGGTCCTTGATAAATTTTTCTGGAGTTATAACTTGAAAGGCATCAACATCTTCATTGTAAGAATCTCTAGCAATATCGTGCTTGAGTCGCTGCCCATTCGCTACTTGTGTAGTATTATCTTTTAAAGAAGAAATTTTTATTGCTCCTGAACGGTACACTTCTTCAATAATGAAAGGTCCTTCCCATTTTGATAGTAGTTTTCCTGCAAAAAATCTGAGACGAGACCTATACAATAGAACTTTCTCACCAACATGAAATTCTCTCTTAAGTATTCGCTTGTCATGCCATCTTTTAACTTTTTCCTTAAAGAGCCTAGCATTTTCATAGGCTTCACTCCTCCATTCATCTAAAGAACTTAATTCAAATAATCTTTTCTCACCAGCGAGCTTACAATCTCTATTTAGTTCTTTAACTACCCAGTAAGCTTTGTCTTCTAATTCTAAAGGTAGGTGACAAGCTTTCCCATAAACCATTTTATAGGGAGACATCCCCATGGGGTTTTTGTAGGCAGTCCTATAAGCCCATAAAGCATCATTCAACTTTTTAGCCCAGTTTTTTCTAGATCTATTAACAGTCTTTTGCAAGATGGATTTAATTTCTATATTTGATAACTCTACTTGCCCACTAGTTTGGGGGCGATAAGCTGAAGCAATTCTATGATTAACATCATATTTAGCAAGGGTCTTTCTAAAACCACCATGAATGAAATGAGAACCTCCATCAGTCATGAGATACCTAGGCACTCCAAACCTAAGAAAGATAACATCCTTAAGCATTTTTAGAGAAGTCTCCCCGTTAGCACTCTTCGTAGGAATGGCTTCTACCCACTTAGTACATTAATCGACGGCAACAACAATATGAGTATAACCTTTCGAGGGAGGAAAAGGACCCATAAAGTCAAATCCCCAGCAATCAAAGGGTTCAATAACTAGAGTGTAGTTCATAGGCATTTCATTGCGTCTAGAAATATTACCAACACGCTGACACTCATCACAAGATAAAACAAATTTTCTTGCATCTTTAAAAAGGGTAGGCTAGAAGAAACCTGACTGCAGCACCTTTTGCGCAGTTCTATCTCCTGCATGATGTCCTCCATAAGCACTACCATGACATTTACGCAATATCTCTTTTTGTTCATATTCTGGAACACATCTTCGCATAATACCATCCACTCCTTCTTTATATAAGTGTGGGTCATCCCAAAAATAATGCCTCAAATCATAAAAGAACTTTCTTCTTTGCTAAGTTGTAAAAGTTGGAGGCAAATACTTGGAGACAATAAAGTTAGCATAATCAGCGTACCAAGGGCTCCCTCGCGAGCTTACCCCTACCGCAGCCAACTGTTCATTTGGAAAACTATCATTAACAGGCATAGGGTCAAAAGAGATATTTTCCAATCGACATAAATTATCAGCTACAGGGTTTTCAACACCTTTCCTATCTACAATATGTAGATCAAACTCTTGTAAAAGCACCACCCATCTAATAAGCCTAGGCTTAGCGTCCTTCTTCATCATAAGGTACTTAATAGCAGCATGATCAGTATGAATGGTGACTTTTGAGTCTACAATATAGGGTCTAAACTTACCACAAGCGAAGACGACAGCTAGAAATTCTTTTTTAGTAGTAGCATAATTCCTTTGAGCAGCGTCTAGAGTCTTACTAGCATAATGAATAACATTTAGATTTTTATCATTTTGTTGCCCAAGGACAGCACCTACAACAAAATCACTAGCATCACACATTATTTCAAAGGGTAAACTCCAATCAGGTGGTTGAATGATAGGAGCTGTTGTTAAAGCCTTCTTGAGAGTTTCAAAAGATTCCTTACAATCATCATCAAAAACAAAGGGCACATATTTTTGAAGAAGATTAGTGAGGGGTTTTGATATCTTAGAGAAATCTTTAATAAACCTTCTATAGAAACCAGCATGACCGAGGATACTACGAATACGTTTGATGTCTCTTGGGCAGCGCATTTTCTCAATTGGCTCAACTTTAGCTCTATCCACTTCTATGCCTCTTTTGGAAACCTTATGCCCAAGGACAATCCCTTCATTAACCATGAAGTGGCATTTCTCCCAATTAAGAACAAGATTAGATTCTTCACACCTCTGCAAAACTTTATCAAGGTTGTGCAGACAATTATCAAAAGAAGTTCCATAGACAGAGAAGTCATCCATGAACACTTCCACAATTTCCTCACAAAAACCATGAAAGATACCAGACATGCATCTTTGAAAAGTAGCAGGAGCATTACATGAACCAAAAGGCATACGTCTATAAGCATAAGTTCCGTAAGGGCAAGTAAAAGTAGTTTTTTCCTGATCTTGTTGTTTAACAGCAATTTGAGAGAAACCAGAATAACCATCAAGAAAACAAAATGGGTCTTTTTAGACAACCTTTCCAACATTTGATCAATAAAAGGAAGCGGGTAATGAACTTTCTTAGTAACTTTATTGACTTTCCTAAAGTCAATGCACATCCTATAGCCTACTACTATTCTTTGGGGAATAAGCTCATCATTATCATTAGGCACAACAGTAATACCTCCCTTTTTAGGGACACAATGAATAGGACTAACCCATTCACTATCGGTAATAGGGTAAATAATACCAGCATCAAGGAGTTTCAATACCTCATTTCTTACCACTTCCTTCATCTTAGGATTTAAACGTCGTTGGTGCTCTACTACTAGCTTTGCATCTGGTTCTATATTGATAGCATGCTGGCATATAGTAGGTGAAATCCCTTTTAAATCATCCAGAGTATAGCCCATAGCCCCTCGGTGTTTCTTCAAAACCTCCAATAACCTTTCTTCCTCCTTCCCTGAAAGTTTAGGGCTAATAATAATAGGATATATCTTTTTATCATCAATGTAAGCATATTTAAGATTGTCAGGGAGAGGTTTTAGATTGAAGACCGGATCCTTTTTAGGTGGTAACGTAGTACCCAAGTCTTCTACAGGCAAGTTATGCTTAAGAATCTTAGGCTGATTACGGAGAATCTCGTCAATCTCATTCCTTTCTTCCATGAAGATTTCACTTTCATGATCTTCCATAAATTGCTGCAAAGCATTGTTAGGAGCAAGAGAAATAGAAGCAAGTTGTTCGACTCTAAAATCCTCATTATGGGTTTCCTCTTCATAAGGTTCTTTAGTAAATTTTGAAAAATTAAACAAATAAGATTCCCCATCAAACTTAGTCAAGATTATGTCCCTTTTGCAATCTATAATAGCTCCACAAGTACTCAAGAAAGGTCTACCAAAAATGATAGGATAAGTTTTACTAGCAGCTAAACCAAGTACTAGAAAATCAGCAGGATACTTAATCTTACCACAAAGAATTTCCACGTCTCGTACAATACCAATTGGAGAGATGGTCTCTCTATTAGCAAGGTGAATAATCACATCAATCTCTTCCAATTCACAGGGACTGATTTCATGCATAATTTCTCTGTAAAGCTCATAAGGAATAGCACTGGAACTTGCACCAATATCACATAAACCATAATAGCAATGATCACCAATTCTAACGGAAAGCACAAGGACACTAGCCTTTTTTGTTCTATTAGGGTGTGAAACAATATTAGAAGCATCCTCACAAAAGACTATGTGTCCATCTTCTACGCTTTTAGTGACAAGGTCTTTCACAATTGCTACAACAGGTTCAATGTTTATTTGTTCATCAGGTTTTATAGTTCTCTTTGCACTTTTACTGATTACACTAGTCATCATAGGATGGTCCTTTAACTTATCAGGGAAGGGTTTCTTGATATAAAGTTCAGGTAAGATGTGATCACAAGTGTAACACTCAGTACTCCCAACAGGTACACAGTCAGCAATATCTTTATAAGGCGCATGATACTTGCTCCATCCCCTTTTTGGGATTTCAATATAAGAAGCAAAAGCCTTAAAGCAATTTGTAATAACTTGTAAATCAAGACCATAAGTATTATTAATGTTTTGAAAGTCATCAGTTCCCATAAAAGATTCAATGCATTCATAATCATAATTTATACCTGACTTTCTACCTTTGTCATTCTCCCAAGCTTCAGCATTATCTTGAATACGGTCTAGAAGATCCCATTTAGCTTCTTCTTCCATGCGAGTGAATGATCAAGCACAAGAAGCATCCAATAAATCCTTGTCATGTAGAGGGAGCCTTGCATAAAAGTTATTGATAATAATATTGTTGGGGAGCTCATGAATGGGACATTTGAGCATTAGTAACTTCAATCTCCCCCAAGCTTGAGCTGTACTCTCTCCATCAAGAGGCCAAAAGTTGCATATTTGATTCCAATCTTTATGAATCTCACTAGGAGGATAAAACTTTAAATAAAAGAGATGTACTATTTCCTCCCGTTCACGAGCTTGACCATTCTTCAGCAGCTTATACCATTCCTCAGCTCTTCCTTTCAGCGATAATGAGAATAACTTCTTCTTAACTTGATCTGTAGTAATACCTGCACACTTAAACAACCCGCATAATTCGTGTATAAAGAGCAAATGATCATCGGGATGGACAGTTCCATCCCCAACATAGTAGTTATCCATAACACGATCAATAATTCTTGTAGGTATTTTGAAAGCATCATTCTCAATAGGTGGTGGTTCATCTACTACCTTAGCAGTGGTAGTAGCATTACCAAATAAGAAACTCAGTGAATTATCCATAACGAAAATAAAGCAACTAACAGAAGTAAATAATACTCACAGTAGAAGTTTCCTTTACCAGTTCCACTCTCCAATAGCGCTTCACTCCCCGGCAACGGCGCTAGAAAATAGTCTTGATGACCCACAATTATAGGGGGTGCATCGCAGTATTTTCGATAAGTAAGAGTGTCGAACCCAACGAGGAGCAGAAGGTGTTGGCTAGTGGTTGGATCAGGAATTCTCTGCAAATACTTGGCAAACAAATTTTTAGGAGTTTTTGATAAAGCAAGTAAACAAAGTACGAGTAAACAAAAGACAATAAGAATAAACGCAACAAGTGGCCCAATCATTTATGCAGCAAAGGACAAGCCGGTTGTATTACTTAAGATGACCAAATGTTCTCGAGGACACATGGGAAGACTGTCAAGTGCTTTCGCTTCATATATTTGATTAATCTTCTTTAGCTTGCTAAGTGTTGTGTGGGTGAACCTATGTTAATGTACCGACCTTCATAGGACTAATACATACTTGTGATTATACCCCTTGCAAACATCTGTAAGTACAAGAAAGTAATTAAGGTAGAAACCTAACCACATCTTTAAACTCTAGGACCCTTACGTCCCTTGTGCAATGGTTTCCTAATGGGGGTTCAGGTTTCTGTCACTCCGGCAACCCCTACGATTAGTAGCCAAATACACAATGCATTCCCCTAGGCCCATATAGGTGAAGTGTCATGTAGTCGATGTTCACATGACACCACTAGAAGAAGTACACAAAACTTAAATATCAAACTATTGAATCTTTCTCAACACAACTCCACTACTAACAACATGAATTCTCCCATGTCCTCAAGAACAAAATAGACTACTCACAAGACATCATATGGATCATGATCAAAGATGGAATAATGATGTATAACAATCTGAACATAAACAATAATTCCACGGTTCACTCAATAGCATCAGCTACAAAGAGTAATCAACACCAGAAAAGTTTCCCCTAAGAACTATGCAAGATTCAACCCAATTGTTACAACAATATGGAGATGGTGATGAGGGTGCTGATGGTGATGATGGTGGTGATGATGATGATGATCCCGATGAAGTCCATCTTGATGGTGGTGTAGATGGCGACGATCTCCCCTCTCCGGGAAGGAATTTCCCCGGCAGAAATCTGTCTGCCAGAGAGATCCTTCTCTCTCAGTGTTTTCCGTCCCGCAGAGGCGGCGGAATCATTATATGGTCGCTCCCCGAGTATTAGGGTTCCGAAAGGATTATATACGCCAGAGGGGAGAGCCAAAGGTGGGCCAGGGCGGCCACACCACCTAGTGGCGCGGCCTAGGGTGGCCCGCGCCAGGGGTGGTGTGGGCCCCTGTGGCCCATCTCCACTCCTCCTTCTGGCTTCCTTCGTCTTCTGGAAAAATAGGATTTTCCATATATTTTTCCGGATTTTCTGATCTTCGCGAATTTTGCCTCCAAACAGCACCTTTTCCATCAGAATCCTGACGGCGGCGGTTTGTGCTTCAAAAGTCATCAACCATGCAAAAACAGATGAAATAACATAAGTATCATCTCTTAATATGAAATATATCAATGAATAACAGTAAATTATGATATAGAATAGTGATGCAAAATGGACGTATCAGCATACACAAAATTTGGCTCCACCAAATCAATACATAGCCAGAGAACTCGATAACAGCAAGTTGAAGCTTCTTCTCCTTGGTATAATGGTGGGTTACAAAAATATGACTCACGCGCATCTCCCACTCCAAATAATCCTCAGGAATGCTCGCGCCAGAGAATGGTGGTATGGAAATTTTAACATGTCCAAAACCATCATCCAATGGAACACGTGCGGCATGACCAATACGATCTCGGTCAGAAAAAAATATGACCAAAAGCAGCTGCAGGACGAGCCTCAACGTGGTTTTGTTGTGGTGCGTATGCAGCATTGTCTTCGAGGTCAGCATGGACGTCTTCATGTGTTGGTGCCATAGGGCGTCGAACATGAGCGTCAGCATATCCAGCTCTTGGTGGTGGTGCATCCCGTAATGGAGCAGCATGAGGGGGATCAGCTCGCACCGGCAGATTAATGAGGGTATCCATCAGTGCAAAGTGCATCGAGCCTAGTAGTGATGGCCTCCAATTTGGTGTTCAACATCTCCTCCAAAGCATCCGTATAGTCTTTGATATACACGTGTTGTCAAAACCAGTATGAACATTATCAAGGAGACATAGCCCGGAAGAGCATCCTCCTTGGGTTTAGTGACTGTAGCAGCTGCAACAGCAAAATTTTCAGCAATCACCGAACTAGCCATCTACGGCAAATTAAGTACGCACCAAAACAAACAGGCGGCTCCTCGATCGTAGTGATCCTCGCTAAGGGACAAAGGCGGTGTGTCCCTAGGCACGGGGACACGCTGTGCACTTTTTTTTCGCTGCGATGATCGGATCTGAGCAGGACTCCCAGAAACCGATCAATCTGAACTGAAAATCAATTAGCTGATCGCTTTCTGCTTCTCCCATGAACACAATCCCATCAAAATTAGTTACGAATAAAACACATCTCCAATCCGATCTTGTCCCGTATTCCTTTGCCCGTTCTTTTAATCTGGTAGATCAAAAACTGCAGCCGGACTCCAATTCACGTAATACTGCCCAACAGTACGTGTATCTCAACTCCAAGCACGAACACAACACCGGTGTGTTGGCGGACAGACTCCGGCAGCAAATACTCAAGCAGGTCGAACTTTCAGTAAATAAATCTAAGCAGAAAATTACCGTGAGAAACCCGACAAATGACAAATCAGATACTAAGATGATACGGATCAACGTGATCCAAAAGGGGTTTAGATCCGATCTTTCACGACGATCAATAGAATACGGAAGACAATAAGAGAACTCAATCTGAAATAGATCAAACTGATCTCTCTTCAGTTCCTCACGCAGATCGAACTTTTAGCAAATAAATCTCAGCAGAAAATCGCCGTGAGAAACCCGACGAATCTAATACCAAGATGATACCGATCAATGTGATCCAAAAGCACCCGATCTTTCACGACGATCAGTAGAATCAGCAGGACAATAAGAGAACTCAATCTGAAATAGATCAAACTGATCTCTTTTCAATTCCTCACGTTGGAACTGATTAAAATCAACTCTCATGCATAGCACAACATCAAACCTTGAAGATTAGCAAGCAAACACGACGATATGTGCCCCCAACATTGAGACTTTTCTGGTGTCTCTTTTAGCTCGAAAATAACAAGTCTAAGATACATTGGCGGCTGTCATGAACCCTTTATAAGGTGACTCCAACGATACTTGGGTGGGACAGACCCCACGCCACAACTAAAACCCAAATGGCTGAATTAAAAGTGGTTTTGGACAGGCCCAAATACCATCACACAAAATAAAACTTAAACACTTCGGACTTAAATAAAATAGGTAATAAAAATACTCAAACGACTCAAAACCTAAACCGAAGTAAAAACAACTTTCAATTGAGCTTGGTCATACCTTGAACAAAACGCTTCAGAAGTGGAGGTGTTCTGAAATTGGGCTTCACCTCATCCATGGGAGGAATTGCAATGCAGAATAAGTCCAATCTTTAGGATAGAAGGAGGCGGCGAAATAATAGGAGTAGTAGCTATCCTCCCCTCATCAAATATAGCATGAACCACTTGGATGATGTTGTAGAGCTCCTTCTCCTCTTCGAAATGAGCTAAAGAACACCAAAATCCTAGTTCGTATGCAAAAGTTATGCTCAAAACGGTGCGGAGCTGAATCTGTTGGCGGCCAAATCGGTGGACCAGAAATCGCACCGGAATTTCTAGTGGTGGAGCCGGTTTTGCCAGAATTCTGACCAGAAATTCTAATGGATGAATCGGTCGACCAGACCTGGCGCTGGAATGAGTTCGGGATGCAAAAAACATGATTTTCCGCGGAAAACTTGATGAAAAACTTTAGATCTGATGGGTAAATCAAGGAATTAGGCCATAATACACACAGAAAGGTAGATCAACAAGTTTACCAAGTAATCCACGAATCAAAATCTATCAAACCAAACTCAAATCATAGATCGATCCAAAACATGAATTAGGGCTATTTTTGGTGGAAATTTTCGAATTTACAGGGAAAAGACCAAATCGATGTGAAATCCGTGGCAACCAAAAGCTACTAATACAAGATATTAAGGGGTGACCTCAAGGGTAGCCCGATCTTCACGGATCTCGTGGTCAAATCGATGGAAAAGCGAGGGAAAAGTGAGAAGGTAGCGGAAGCGGATGCACACCTCGCGAAGAACACGATGAACACACGCAAAACTCACACGATACAAGGCCGATTGCTCCCCCCGGTGACCATCGGTCCAATAGAATCCTCTTAAGGAAAGATCGGTCAATGTGCTCCCTTCGATCCCAAGCGAAGAGGGAAGAACACCTTGGAGAGGGTCTTGACAACTACGCTCACGCACTCGCAAACGTTGGCCTTGTACAATGAGGGAGGCGCGATGCAAACTCCAACGTGGTGGAGACGATAGTCGGTCCCCTTTGGTAAGAGGATGAGGCAAAACTAGAGATTCCACAAAGAGGGTGTCTTCAGTCTATCACAAATGCCTAAGGGATACATGAGGGGGTGGGGGCTCTATTTACAGTCAACCACTATCATGGGGGTAGTTTAGGCAAAGGGGTAAGTAAAGGGAATATTCTGGGGCATCAATGTTGGGTCCGCAGCATAGAAAACAAAAAAATTCCTACGGTGTGAACTACACGCCAAGATCTATCTACTAGGTACAAAGCAATGGGTGGACATATATCTAACGAGAACTTACCCTCGTAGACAACGAGCTTTGTTAACGAGTAGGAACTCGTGGTTGATGTAGTCGTACACTTGCCGATCTCAAGATCGTGATGAAGTCCAGCAGGTCCGGCTCCAGCACGTCCATCAGATCCAGCTCCAGCACCACCAAGTCCAGCACCGCAAAGCAGCGGTGCATCCGTGATCGCACACACGTCCGGTACCCCTACAACCTCCGTCCCTCGCTCTAGCAAAGCAGCGGAAGCAGCAACTCCTTTCCAGATAAAGCCACCAAGAACATGTATCTCGCTAATCCGAGACCATGGGGGAATAATACTAGAGGGGGAGAGAGATCCTTCACAAGGAGGTGTGTGTGAGAAGTGAGGAGGGGGTGGCCTTTTATAGGAGGAGGGGGGTGCCCCTCCTTCATGGCCGGCGCATGGAGGAGGTGACCCTTCACCTCCTCCATTCATGTGGTGGTAACTCCCTCCACATAAATTTGCCCCTTCACATTCTCTTTTAAAGTCTCCACTTTAAATGCTTTAAATTTCTCCAAATTTAATGCTCTCTCATTTAATAAAACTCTTTTATTAATTTTATTCAGAATTTTTTTAATTACTTTAATTAACAAACATTCACATAAAACCCCTACAACATTTCAATATTACATGCAGAACCAATTTCAGCATTTTCACCCGAAACAGTTTCGGTGTCTATTGAAATAATTCTAGCGCTTTCTTAAATCTTTATCTGAAACATATTTGCTCCAAATGGTGTCGGTATCCCTTAAGTGTGTCACCCTACGGTTCGCGAATAATGCAGACATGATCGAGACCCCTCTCAGATCAATAATCAGAAGCGGGACCTAGAGATCCATACTGACTCCTACACATTCAACGATGACTTCTGTGATCGTGAGAACCTTTAACACTTGTAACTAAATCCCTTTGTCCCTCGATATATTACATGTCCGAGATTCGATCATCGGTATCTCCATACCTAGTTTGATCTCGTTACCAACATGTACTCTTTTCTCGTTCCCGTGATATAACATTCTAGTGATCACATCACTTGCTTGCAAGCTATTTCAATGTGATATCACCGAGAGGGCCCAGAGTATATATATCCATCATCGGGATGGACAAATCCCACTCTTGATCCATGAGCCTCAACATAACACCTTCGTAGCACTGAACCCACCTTTATAGTCACCTTGTTACGGTGTGACGTTTGATGTTATCGAGATACTCTTCCGGTGTTAGCAATTAACGTGATCTCATGGTCTAAGGATAAAGATTACTTCGTATGATATTATAGCAATATAAACATAATGACTTTGATCGTAATGCTATACTTCGGATGAATGTTCATCACATCATTCCACCAATGGTGTGACCTTGTTATTAACAACATCCAATGTCCATGATCAGGAAACCTTGATCATCTTGTTAATCAACAAGCTAGTCTATAAGAGAGGCATAACTAGGAACCCTTTTTGTTTATTAAACACACATGTATTGATGTTTCTGATCAATACAATTCTAGCACGTAAAATAAACATGTATCATAAACATGGAATAAGATAATAATCATTTTATTATTGCCTCTCGGGCATATTCCCTTCAATCAAACCCAGATCCGTGCGCAGACAGCGATTCTGGCAATAAGTCCGGCGGCGCCGGATCTAGCGTCGGTATTTCCGGCGGTCGCTGATATTTCCGGTTGGTGCCGAAGTGGCATACAGAAGTGTGGTCCGGTGGCAGGTTCGATTCGCCGGTTCGTGCACCAGAAGTTCTAGCGGTGGATCCGGTCCGCCTGTTCTGGCACCAGATGTTCCGGCCATAGGTCCAGCGGTGCCGAAAGCTTTGCTAGTTTGGCTTTGCCTTGTCCTTCTTATCTTCCAAGCTTTCGTCTTGCCGGGCGTGAGTCCTCGGGCTTCCTCCCTTGCCTCCATACTTGTCAGTGTGAACCTATCATGGTCATAGGACGGAGTATGAAGTAGTATACCATTCAATGGGGTAGGAAGTGGGACCTCAAAGAGGATAGGATTAACCTTTGGAGTCCATGCCGATTTGGCATAAGTTAGATACCTCGATGTGGTAACGACCGTAGGTCGGGCTACATCAGGTACACTTGGCCCAACTATTGGCACGCAACCATCACTAACACCGGAGACTCTAGGGTTTAGGGGTAGGAGACTCTATGGCTCTCTCTTGGGTAGACTTCGGGGTCCTTGCTGTAGCGTCTGGAACTAGGGGCAGGGTCCTTGTTGTAATTCCGGGGCGAAGACTCTGGAGCGCGTGACCGGAGACTCCGGTGTAGAAGGCCAGAGACTCCGGGGTTGTCAGAGACTCCGGTGTGGACGTCGCTCTCCTAGCTGGTCACAGGATTGGCATACAGAGAGCTCTAGGGAGGGGCCGGAGTCCGGTCCGGAGTCCAGGCCGGATACTCCAATCATCACAAGTCATCATGTCCACTAGTGGGATCATGGCATTATCAACACCCGTATTCTTACCTTGTTCAAACCTCTCATATGAAGTGGGTGTTGTCGTAGTATTGGCCTCCATGTGGGCAACTTCGTCATCCAATATGGGGATGGCCTTAGCTTCATCCACCATGTACATGTTCTCGATAGGAGGCATCATCATCTCCAAGCTTGGCGCTTCTTGATCCATGGAACCTAGCACATTAGGAGAAAACACACTAGAGGTAGAGGGTAAGTCGTTAGAAATCTAAGTGGCCTCACATGACCTATCAACTACCACTCTCAACTCACGCGGTGTATCACTCATGCCCTTCAGGTGGAATTACTCAATCTCACGTATGGTGGAGTCACTCATCTATCTCTTGTTTTCTCTCAAGTGGGCTAAGTTGATCTCATACTCACATGGGATCGGTATCACATCATCACTCCAGCATATAGGGGTATGCTTGGTTCTCTCAACTCCATGCACCTCCTTTTGTGAAGGGAAATCCCATGCTCACCATTCTCGACTTTGTCGTTGTCTTGTAGTTTGGGTGCCATTATGGTGGTGGCACTCATATCAGAAGTATTGGTCCTTGACACTATCTCTGCCATTGCATCCAGTTGTTGGCAAAGCAACTTGTTTTCTTCTATCTCTTGGGGGTCATATTTTTGATGGCCTCGTCCAACTTGGCGAAGTAGAGGTCCATCTCTTCCTTGTAGTGCTAGGAGAAGAAGTTGCATTTAAGCTCTTGTACTTCATATTGAACTTGACATTTTGGCATTGAAGCTTGATGGCATGGAAGAAGGCTTTATCTTGGTGCCATTTTGGTGGTGGCACTAGTAGTTGAATGTGCCTTATGATAATGGTGTCGGCGGAGGTCATTGGCGTGCCTTGCCGAAGGGTTATGTTGGTGAAGCACTTGGTCATCCACATGACGCTCACAACGATGGTCATTTTCCTTGGCACTTTTGGTGTGATGGAGGTGCCTTCTTGATCTTGGTTGAGCATTGTGGATGGTTCTCAACATGTATTCTCCGCCGTCATTGCTAAGATTCCTTGGGTCATGTCTTCTATCCTATTGATGTTGGTGATGATCATGAGAGGATGTATGTCGATAAAGATTCTTACTTCATGGCACCTCTTTTGGAAGATGATGTTGGGTCACCACTCTTCTTGTAGGTGATGGCACTTGTTTCCTTGGAGGTTGTTGCGCATGATGCCTTCGAGGTGGTGGTGCTTGGCGCCTTGGAGATGGTGGCACTTGACGGCTTGGAGGTGATGGCGCTCATCGCTTTGGAGATGATGGCGCATGACGCCATGTAGGTGGTCGCGCCTGGCGGCTTGGAGGTGGATCATCGAAGTAGGTGGTGCCCTTCGGTGTGGCACACTTGGCCTTGAAGGTCATAGTTATTGATGACGCGCCTCCTCTTGCTTGGAATAGTAGTCCTCCATCTCCAAGCGGTGGAGGTATTCTTCATGGCTCATGGAATACCCTCGATGTCGATGAAGTTTGCCGTGTCCATGCTTGGTCAGGCAGCGTCGTTATAGGACTTGAAGTCGTCCATTCTTGGGGAGTCATTGTTGATCTGGTACTCCATATCACCCGAGAATGTGGATCCATTGTTGGCGTAGTGATCCATGCATGAGGAGCCATTGTCCATGTAGATCTTCAATTCCTCCATGCTTGAGGATCCATAGTTGATGGCGTGCTCCATGTCTTTCATCCATGTGGATTCATAGTAGGTGTAGTGCTTCGGGTCATCAAAGCATGTAGAGCCATTGTTGGTGTAGTGCTCTATCATGTTATCCATGCTTGTGGAGGCGTAGGCATGGTGGCTCATCGTGATTCTTCATAGAAATCATCCTCGGTTCTGGAGTCCCTAGACATGATTCACCAGACCAAGTGGTGTATATGGAAGTGGTAGGGGGTTTAGGGATGCAACGTCAAACCTTAATTTACCTTGGAAGATAGTATCGTGCAAGTGGCCACACTTGAGAGCAATCAAAACCAAGTAAAGTGAAGTTCACGTGGAACACCAAAACCAACTAACCACTAAAACACACACACACAAAGCTTATGCTGGATGGGTATGGAAGGTGGAATGTCCAAGAACAATCCGAAATAAAGATATTGTAATGGCAAGTAAAGAACCACGATGATCACCAAGCAAAACAAGTCAATCCACAAGATATGAATTATTTATTAGGAAACACACACGGTGGGATAAATGGGACTTGTGCGACGGAGAAAGTGAGCTAAGAACCAAATGATTACCTAGCGAAGACTATAAGCTTGTGTCACACAAGTGCAAGGAGAGACGCTAGTTCGATTGCATAAAATTGGTGAGCTACAATATATGCATAATAAGTACCACCTATATCATGTTCATCGAGCTTGCGCTTCCTATTCTACGAGTCACTTGTATGTTTCTTTCTTTTATTTTTCTTTTTCTTTTTCTATTTTTCTCTCCTTTTCTTTTCTTTTTTCTATTTTTCTCTCTTTTTCTTGTCCCTTCCTTGTGCCAACAACTATACAAGATAACAATATGAGATAGCGCGCTAACAACTTTTGCTCGGAATTCTACAAGGTATCAAATGTGCATATCCCAAGCAATCATAGGAGGAACTAGTCTCAATAGGTGTTTGTTGTTCACAAAGATAGTGTAGTTCACAAAGGAAAGCAAGTGGCGAGAAGTCATGGAATGTTCATACCTTTCTCCGTCGATCTTCACCCTTTATTGGTGGATTCTGCCTTGCTCATGGAATTTGTATGGAATAGATAGCATCAACCACATGGATGATGATGTAGAGCTCCTTCTCCTCTTCGAAACAAGCTAGAACACAAAAATCCGAGTTTGAATGCAAAAGTTATGCTAAAAACCGTGAAGCAGTTTTCGGTCTAGGGGGTCCGAAAAATCAGGTCTGGAGTCACTAACACCGGAAACTCCGGTCCGGTCGATTCCAGGACGTCAAGAACTCGAACGGGACGCGTTTTGGTCGGAAAAACTCGAACCAAAACCTCAAATTGATGGAGGAAATCAAGGAATTAGGCTATGGAAACACAGGGGAAGGTAGATCAACAAGTTTAGCAAGTAATACACAGATCAAAACCTACGAAAACTGACTAAAATCATAGATCGATCCAAAACACGAATTGGGGCTATTTTTGCAGAATTTTCGAATTTATGGGGAAAAGACCAAATCGATGAGGAATCCGTGGCAACCAAAAGCTGCTGACACCAGATGTTGGGGGCTAACCTCATGGGTGGCTCGATCTTCATGGATCTCATGGTCAAATCAATGGGAAAGCGAGGGGAAGGGGAAAAGGTAGCGGAAGCGGATGCACACCTCGCGAAGAACACGATGAACACACGCAAAACTCACATGATACAAGGCTAATTGGTGTTGCCAGTGGCCACCAGTCTGATAGAATCCTCGCAAGGAAAGATCAGTTAACATGATCCCTTCGATCCCAAGCGGAGATGGAAGAACACCTTGGAGAGGGTCTTGACAACTACGCTCACACACTCGCAAACGTAGGCCTTGTACAACAAGAGAGGCATGATGTAAACTCCAACAAGGTGATGATGATAGTCGGTCCCCTTTGGTAAGGGGATGAGGCAAAACTAGAGATTCCACAAAGGGAGTTTTCTTTAGTCTATCATCTATGTCTAGGGTTACATGAGGGGGTGGGGGCACTATATATAGCTCAGCCACAAGTTCAAGGGTACTTTAGGGAATAATACTAGAGTTTGGGGCAGACTAGAGGGATATATGGGACAAAGGCCCAAAGGCCTTAACATGCCTAGCGTCGGGGACACCGGAGACTCTGGTGTCATGGTCCAGAGACCCTGGTCTAGTTTGGAGACTCTAGTCTATCTCCGGTGTATCTCTAGAGTGGCGATCATATTGTCCTAGGCCTCGTTCCAGAGGCTGGTCCAAAGTCCAGACACAGAATTCGGTGTGTCGGTCCAGAGATTCCGGTCTTCAGGGCTGGAGACTCCGGTGTGTCAGCTGTTGCTTCTTTCGTCTTCTCTTCCAAGCCCCCTATCTTGTCGAGCGTGGTGTTCCAGTCTTCTTCCCTTGCCTCCGTACTTGTCGGTGTGATCCTATCATGATAATGGGACGGAGTACGAAGTAGTATACCATTCAAAAGGGTAGGAAGTGGGATCACATAAAGGAATGGATTCACCGTTGGAGTCCATGACGACTTGGCATAAGTTGGAGACCTTGATTTGGTAACGACCGTAGGTCGGGCTACATCAAAGTGTGCAGCAAGAACATCCTTCATCTTCTTTACACCAAAGTGACCTATCAGTCCTCCTCCATGCGCCTCCTGTAACAACAAAAAACAAACGGAACTATCTGGGATGCAGAGTTTGTTAGCACGGAACACAAATCCATCATTGAAGACGAATTTGTTCCATGTTCTACCATCTCTACAATTCTTCAACACATCTTTAAATTCAGCATCATGCACAGATTGTTCCTTAATAGTTTCCAATCCAAATATTTTGAAGTCAAGTTGAGATAACAAAGTATAACGGTGCGACAAAGCATCAGCAATAACATTATATTTACCCTATTTGTATTTGATAACATAAGGAAATGACTCAATAAATTCAACCCACTTTGCATGGCAACCATTCAGCTTAGCTTGACTATGAATATGCTTCAAAGATTCATGATCAGAATGTATAACAAATTCTTTAGGCCATAAATAGTGTTGCCAAGTTTCTAATGTCTGAACCAGCACATATAATTCTTTATCATAAGTAGAATAGTTCAGACTGGCCTCACTCAATTTCTCACTAAAATATGCAACAAGTTTTCCCTCTTGTAATAACACACCTCCCAAACCAATTCCAGTAGCATCACATTCAAGATCAAAAGTCTTAGTAAAATCAGGAAGTTGGAGTAACGGACCATGTGTTAACTTATCTTTCAATATCATGAAGGGTTGTTGTTGTGCATCGCCCCAAACAAAGGGCATATCCTTCTTGGTAAGTTCATTTAGCGGTGCTGCAATTGATCCAAAATCTTTGACAAAAAACCTATAAAAACCAGCGAGGCCAAGAAAACTCCTCACTTGTGTGACCGTCTTGGGCTACAGCCAATTCTCTATCGCTTCAATCTTGACTAGATCCACTTCAATACCCTGTGATATAACAACATAGCCAAGAAAGCAACTCGATCAGTGCAAAAGGTGCACTTCTCAAGATTACCAAACAAACGTGCATCGCATAAAGCATTCAAAACAACACGCAAATGTTCCAAATGATCCACTAAAGATTTGCTATAAATCAGAATATCATCAAAGTAGACTACCACAAAACGTCCAATGAAAGCACATAAAACTTCGTTCATTATTCTCATGAATGTGCTGGGTGCATTAGTTAAACCAAATGGCATTATTAATCAATCATATAAACCAAACTTAGTTTTAAATGTTGTTTTCCATTCATCTCCCAATTTCGTATGAATCTGGTGGTAACCACTACGCAAATCAACTTTAGAAAACATGGTAGAGCCAATCAATTCATCAAACATATCATCTAAATGTGGAATAGGATGACGGTAACGAATAGTAATATTATTGATAGCTCTGCAATTAGTACACAAGCGTGAAGAACCATCTTTCTTAGGTACCAAAATAACAGGAACAACACATCGGCTAAGGGACTCACGAATGTGATCTCTATCAAGTAGTTCCTGAATTTGGCGTCGTATCTCCTTTATCTCCTCAGGATTGGTTCTATAGGGCGCACGGTTGGGCAACATGGCACCAGGAATTAAATCAATTTTGTGCCGAATTCCTCTAATAGGAGGTAGTCCTGGTGGCATCTCAGCTAGAAAAACATCCTCATATTCCTGCAAAAGGTTAGCAACAACAGGTGGCAAAGAAGGAGGCATATCCTCAATTGAAAACAAAACCTATTTGTAGACAATTGCATAACATTGAGTATTGTTCACATCTAATTCAGCTATATCAATTTTATTTGCAAGCATACATGGACCCTTCAAACAAATTTCAGTAGCATGTTTTGAATCAGATTTAGTGGTCTTTGGTGGTAAAAAATCTGTAGCAACAATCTGATTCTCACTTTTGTGTTTCTCCGCTGTTTTAGCTCTACTAGCTCTAGCAAGATCATCTTTTAAAATTTGTTTAGGAGTCATAGGTTTGAGACCAATTTTCTTCCCATCATGCATAAGAGAACAGTGATTAGTTTTACCATTATGAACAAATTCTCTATCAAATTGCCAAGGTCTACCAAGTAACAAAGAACAAGCTTGCATGTGCACAACATCACAATCAACAAAATCAGAAATGTACCAATAGTAAAATGCACGCGTACCGTTCTTGTTACCTTGATCTTACGAGAACTCTCAAACCATTGGATGTAATATGAATGTGTTTGTTGTCTTGTTGGGAGAGCAAGTTTCTCTACCATGTCAACACTAGCGAGATTATTACAACTCCCTCCATCAATAGTGATCTGTATAGCTCTTTCCTTGACAACGCCTCATGTTTGAAACTGGTTGTGGTGTTGATCATGCTCAGCTTTGCCCAATTGCACACTCAACACACATTGTGCAACTAAGCTCTTGTATTGATCAGCAGTTTCAGCTCCCATTACCCCCATCTCTTCTTTAGAATCAGAATTATCCCCATCATGTGCAACAATAAGAGTTGTTGTATCTTCATCAAAATCACTTGCTAAATCATATTCACCATCATCACGCGCCATCATAATATGCTATGTTTTGCACATCCTCTCAATATGACCATATCCCCAGTATTTGTGGCATTGTATATCCTTTGTCTTGCTTGTGGAGGCCATAGAAGAAGAACTACGAGCAGGGCCATTGGATGATGGTGGTGGAGTAGCCTAAGGCGTTCTTGATGAAGGCATCGTGGCTTTGGACGTGGTAGGTGCGGGTGGTGTACCACGTGAAGAAGGCACTGATTGTTGGGACGTCCAGGACGATATACGACCTGCAGAATTGTTAGACCTTCTCCATGGTGGTTGATGATCCTGCACTTCATGTTCAGCTTTGCAAGCAACATGAAACAAATGAGTAATGGTACAATATTACTTATAGTCTAAGATGTTTTTAATCTCCTTATTTAAACCAAGAAAGAAACGAACAATCATTTGTTCCGTATTTTCAACAATACTAGCACGAACCATCCCAGTTTGTGATTCCTGATAATATTCTTCTATAGAATTTTTTCCTTGTTCTAAACGAGTCATTTTCTTTAGCAAATCTCGTTGATAAGTTGGTGGTAGAAAACAAACACTCATAGCAGTTTTAGAGCAGTCCAAGTATTAGGCATATTAGCATGATTTACGCAACAATAGTCAGACCACCAAAGTGAAGCAAAATTTGTAAACTCGCAAGTAGCACCATTAACACGCAAATTCTCAGGATATCTTAAACATGCAAAATGTTGATCTACTTCCAATTCCCATGTAAGATATGCATCAGGATTATATCTAACCTCAAAAGGTGGAATAATTAGCTTAAGCTTAGAAACATGGTCATCATTACGTACCGGTGGTTGAGAGCTGCAGTAGTAATGCCGAGGACGACCAGCAGGTTGTTCGACATACTCGTCGAACTCATCCTCATATTCATACTCGTTCTCACCATCCTCTTCATATCCCACGAAAGCGTCAGCAGCTGGTGGTGCAGCAGCTTGGGCGGTTGGTGCGGCAGCTTCGAGGGTTGGAGAATGAGGTGGTGCAACTGCAGCAGGAGCAGACGAACCAGCAACATGTTGTCCCACAAGTGGAACGCATCGTGCAAGTCCCACGTTGTCGGGTAAACGCCGCTGAGGGCGTGGTGCAGCAGCAGGTGCAGGTAACCTGGTAAGGATCTCCTGAAACTTGGCATCGAGCTTGTCGTTGAAGGATTTATCTATTCCTTATATCTTGTCAATGGTCTCATTGAGCATGAGTTCAACATTCTCCAGTCATAAATCAACATCTTGTGCATGTCCTACCAAAATCTTGGTGAAGTGAGCATGCATCTCTTCATTCGTCATGTTCGTTGGTTCAAGAGGTATATCAGCCATGGTTAGTCCTTAAAAGCACAGGTGTATATGCCTACGAGTACGCAAATATTGTGGAAACACGCGTAATCTGTCAAGCAATATATATAAAGCTCTTACAAGTTCTTACCAAATAGGAGGAAAAAGGTGACGTGCAACCGCAAAGACCAGTGGTTCCAAAGATTGAACCAAGCGATTACTAAGGATCTACACAACACACGTGGAGAAATCTGTGGAGCTCTGGGAAGGCCTAGCATAGGGTTTAGCAATTACCAAAATAGCAATGAAAAGTTGAAAAGATGCTCAACAACGGTACCATGCTGGTCCTAGGCTAGACCGTACTAGAGATGCAAGCCTAGAGCACTAACAATGTCATGACGCGACACAACAAGCAATGGTATAATGACATAGCACCCTGAAAAGCGAACAAAGATGTCCAAAATCACTATGATGGTGAGTGTCTAAAACTGATTCATGGGGTCTAAAAACAGGATAGCCCCAAAAAACATTGTCAAAATTTTCATATCGTGCTTCGGAAAGCGCACAGGCACGAAAAAATGTCGCTATAAAGCCGATGGAGAAAAGTGATCCCCAAGGCCGAAAACTAGTATAGCCATAATTTGGAGGCGTTTCCAGAGTTTTTTTTCTTTTTTTTGCTCTCCTTGACTTGCGGCCGGAACTTTGACTCACAGAATTAGATTACAGTACGAAACCATATTGAAGGTAATAAAAAACTAACAAGGAAATAATAACTCTACTCGGACTCATGCCACAACAGGAAACTGATCGGATCCGTGTCGTGGTAGGAAGGCGGTGGCGGAGTCTAGGGTTTATGGTGGTAGGAGTATATGGCATAAGAACATGGTGGTGGGTGTATGGCAATGGCGGTGATCGGTGATAGTGGCGGCGGTGACTAATGTGACCAGAACTCGAAACTCTAATGGACGAGACACTGAGACCAGCAACTCAACACGATGATGTAGAGACAAATTAAATGATGCAAAAACTGAAAAGACAATGCAAGACGAAGATTGGTGATGGGATAGAGCTAACTCTAATTGTATTTTTGGCTTTTTTGTGGGTTATAGGAAAAATAGATCTATGCTAGAAAAACCTGTAAAATCACACCAAGCAACCTGAAATCTGATACAACTTGATCGGGCAAAGGTGTCCGATCTTTCGATGAGATGATGCTAGTCAATTTGGATGGAGTTCGGGCTTGACGATCCAACTATGTGCAAGCACGAGCACCAACATAATCGCTAGGCCAATCTCTTGGAGGTTACCAATCTTGCAGAAGCATGATCAGCCTGACCAGCGAGGGTCTCAATTCCTACCTAAAATTAAGAACAAGTAAGATCTAATATTACAATCAAAATATTGCGGATATAGATAAAAGATTTATTGAATAAGGTGGGATCCTAAATAGGTGCGAAGTACAAGAGGTCTCTGTGACACTCAAGCCTTGGCAAACTTGCAATGATGGCTAACTTTTAGTCTAAACAAAATCCGAGTCTAAAGTGACAGATATGGGGGTATTTAAGGAGGAAAAGTTGGGGTTTCGGCCAGCCATAGTTATGGTGGCCGAATCCAACCCTAGAAGGCCTTTTCCCCTAAAATACGGACTCTAAAAGTGGCTATTTAAATTCCTGCGAAAATAACATGAGCCTGGCCCAAAATAAAGGCGACATAGCACCATATTAAGCTATGGACGAATCTATGAAGTAATATTCTTAATTATTTCGTCCAAGTCTTCAATCATCATTATGGTGGCTTCAAAGTTCTGAAATCTCCAGTTGTGGCGTCCTCTTCGATCCTCACATGATTGCTACCATCTCCATGCATGACCATGCTCCAGTGCTTGTCCCTCTCGTCCATGCTAGGTCCATCATTCCTAAGAGTAACAAACTTATCTGATTTAGGCAGCATCATATTCTCATGTACATGAGAAATAGTTCCAAGAAACAAAAGTACCTGATATTTAAATTGCTTGGCACGAGCTCGAGTGATATGTCCTTGTATTTATGTAGCTATAGGTACAGCGTTTGTATCAATAGATGGGATGTCCACATGAACAATGGAGTACAAGGACCAGAGTTCCAGCTACTCGGCTCAGATTCTTCTGGCTGATTGACCAGGAGTCGTACTCACTTGAGAAGGAGCTACTGTCAGCCTGAACGTGCTACTGTAAGTTCATAGTTACTTTAAATGATCTTTACTCCCTTGTTCTTTGTTTCTTTCAGCATATTTTAGCAGACTGTTGTTAAAACAAAATAGGAGTCCTTGAAAGGCAGGACTAGAATTTATGATCCCTCTTCCCATTCATCCTCCCATTGCATTTCCAAAGCAAACAACTTACTTAACAATCCACCTAGAACAACTCCTACAATTGATAAATACATAAAAGGCTATATTGCATGCAAAAAGAAAGGGTGTAGCTCCTCTTAGATCTGTTGCTGAAATGTTGAAGAAGAGGTCATTTGGTACATTGAATCGAATCTCCATGTACTGATCTCTTATTGATGATACCAACACTTTGTAATCTTTTAGAATTTCCATCTTGTTGTAGAATATGTTGTAATAAACTTTTATTGTTGTGTAATAAGTAGTTTTAATCTGTGCTTGTTTATTAATTGATGTCTTGATATTCCCGTGTTCTGCAAAAAAAGTAGGTGGTAGCAAAAAGGCTGAAACAGTAACAAGCCAGAGCAGTAACATGTCGAACGTTGAAACAACATGCGCATCAACGGCCCAAAACAAAAATTTAAAGGGGAGAACAGTAGAAGGGGAGAGTAGTAAAAGACTAGAATAGTAAAAGGCCAGAATAGTAAAAGGTGAGAACGGTAGAAGGCCAGCACAGTAAAAGGCCATGATGGTAGAAGGCAAGAACAGTAAAAGGCTAGAACAGTGAAAGGCCAGAAGAGTGAATGGACGAAATAGTGAAAGGCCAGAACAGTAGAAGAACAAAACTATGAAAGGCCTAAACAATAGAAAGCCAGAACAGTGGAAAACCAGAACCATGAATGGCCTCAATAGTAAATAGCCGGAACAGCGAAAGGGTGGAACTTTTAGAGGCTAGAGTAGTAAATGGCTAGAATAGTAAAAGGCCAGAACATTGAAAAACCACTGCAGTGGCAGGCCACTACAGTAACATGCCGAATAGTATCGGCCTGAATAGACAAAAGTCCAAACTCTAAAGGGCCTAAACAGTAACGGGGCAAAAATCCTAAAAGGTTGGAATAGTAACACTCCTGAACAGTAAAAGACTTGGTGCCTGCCTCAAGTGGCAGCACAGTGTTGGGATAACTTGGGCCTCATGTAGGCTGAAACAGTACCGGGCCCGAAAGTGTATGGGCCGCTGCTAACTATAGTACTGGGCTAATTCCAGATAGTGCAGGACAAAACAATAAAGGGTCGTATTCCTATTGGGCTCTCCTCATGGGATGGCCCATTTAATAATTACCAGTCCTTGTGATGCAGCCCGTCCTACGGACGTCCCTACATCTACACCACCAAGTCCCCCAAGTGGACCAATGACTCGAGCCCGAGCTAAACTCCAACAAGATAAGGTTAACTCGCTCCTCTCCTCGTGTGACTTTGATACATCCTTGCATGGATTACTACTTCATTTAACTACATTGTGCATTATCAGCTATGAAGCCCCCACGAATGAAGTAGAAGGAGCAGGACAAGAAGAAAAAGATGCTAGAGCTGAAGCCCCGGAGTCACTGGTCCTGATGCCCGAAGTCTTCGGCCCATGACCCCAGAGTCTCTGGCCTGGACTCTGGACCAGTCTCCGGACCCCTACCAGGAGCATTCAGTACACCCCCACGGAGTCTTCACCGGAGAGCATCGTGTTGGGAATATGCCCTAGAGGCAATCATATATGATGTTATTCCCAATGTATTCATAAAGTTATTATCCATGTATGAACTACTGATATATATCATTGAATATGTGGTTCGATTGTGGAACTATATATTCATGTTGTTCATACTAATTGTCCTTGGTCATCGAGGTTGTGCTGGACACACAACTTAGACTAATGTGAAAGTCGGCAGATGACTCGGTTCCACTTGTCATGGGCATGGAGATGTTATTCCGACTTACATGGATTCGGCTAAAGAGTTTAGCGAGTTGGACTGACCTATATCGAGATGCAACGAACAAGTCGTCATTTGCATGTCTCAATCAATGTAATCCTTAGACCTGAGGTTATTGCACAATCCGAGTTGAGGATCACCAACTTAGGTTCTGTCAAATGTTATTCCGTCACTGGGCAGTTATAAAGGCAGAGTTCGGGTCGACTAAGAATCAAGCTGCGTGATGTGAATAACCAAGATGGGATTTTTCCCCTCCGTCTGGAGAGATATTCTCTGGGCCCTCTCGGAAGATATGATTCGGAAAGCATGGCCATGCACGACTCGGTTAAGTGTTAACCGAGGCGATCGACTAAGAGTTAGTCAGATGAACCACTTATCTCGGATCGAGAAAGAGAGTCGGACTATTTAAGGGATGACGATTATTCGCCTATAGTTTGACAAGGTATATCATGAGGCAAAAGGGACTCAGACGAAAGTCGCATTGGATGGTATGTTGTCATGACTCTTTGGTACTTAGGAATCGGCACGTTCTGCTAGGAGCCGCTACCGACTGATCGGTCACGAGTGAGACTCGGATCGTGTCCGGGTTACCATGGTCCTGTCGGGTCACATACTTAAGAGCGGGAGCAAGTTTGGGTTAGACCCAAACAGGAAATCTATTTGGGTTGGACCCAAATAGAGACATGGACTTAGTCAGCAAGTTGGACTTGAAGTGACTAATATAGGCCTTTTTAGTGAATGGGCCACAAGTGAGTGGAGCCCACTTTCACTACCTATATAAGCTGGGGCACAGGTGCTTAGAGCACAAGGTTAGGTCACTCCATGTGTTGGAAACCCTAGCCCCAGTCTGTCCTGTCGCCGCCATACCGAACCTAGCAGTCCACCGCCGACGCTCCTCCTCATACGTGTGGATACTGGCAGAGGTGTTGTACGTTCAGCACTTCGATGATCGTGGAACCGGAACGGATCGTGGGGACTGCACTGCATCAAGCGACGTGCTTCATCGATTCCGCAACTACGCGTCTAGTGGTAATCCTCGTGGCCTTCTACCTGAGCTAGATCTTGGGATCACCGCGTAGGGAAAAAGTTTTGATTATCTCTACGTGGCCCAACACATCGCCACCACCGGAGTTCCAACGCACCCGGGAGTTTTCGGCCCTCGACCCTGGAGTTTCTGCCCCCACGACTCTGGTCATGTCTCCGGACCCCTCGCTAGAGCTCTCTATATGCTGCCCCGGAGTCTCCGACCACCCCAGAGTCTCCGGCCCATAGACACCAGATTCTCCGGTGTAAGTTAACCAGGCATGTGAAATCCTTTTGGGCCTTTGGCACATGTAACCCCAAATCCGTCCATACTTTACTCTTTATTGCCTAAACTATCCTTGCTCTAGTAGATGGCCTATAAATAGCCCCCACCTCTATTTTAAACCCTAGGCTTGATATTTGGAATTAGTGGACACCCCTTGTGGATATATCTAGGTGTTGCTTCATGCTCCTTTGATCGAGGAGCACCAAATATCCCCCACCTTGTTGGAGTTTGCATCTTGCCTCCCTCATTGTACAAGGCCTTGGCATTGGAGTCCCTTTACCAAGATGTCAAGATCTCAACAAGAATCCCTACTCATCATGCCGGTTCGAGACAGAGCACTTCACCCGACCGTGATCCTAGGGATTGCGCCGGACCGGTCACTGTCGGTGTGTACTATTGGCTTGTACCGTGTCTTTGCGTTAGCGTGTTCATCGTGTTCTTCGTGTGTGAGCTTGTTGTGTTCATTCCCTCTCTCCTCCGCCCCGCACTTCCCCCTCAATTCGAAAGGGATTCATGGAAGATCGGGCCTTCCTCGAGGTTAGCCCTCAACATATTGGTATCAAGAGCTTCGTTGCTCACAAATTTCCCCTCCAATTTTTCTTCTATCCACCATAAATTCGAAAATCCCCAAAAAAAGATCCCCAAATTTTCCTTTGGATCGATCTCTTGATTTGGAGTGTTACATGTTGATCCGACCAAATCTTGTCTTAGGTGTTGGTCCATCTTCACCTTGCGTTTTCCCAGCCCAATATGGCCAATTTTTCGCGAATTTGAGGCCCCAATGCATGGAATTCCGCTCAAGAACACGAGTTGTTCGAGCAGAACCCCTGACCCCGGAGTCTCCGGCCCAAGGCACCGGAGTCTCCGGCTATAGACCCCGGAGTCTCCGGCCCAAGGCACCGGAGTCTCCAGCCATAGACCCCGGAGTCTCCAGCCCTAGACGCCCAATTTTGACAGTTTTGCCTCTTATTCATTTTGGATAATTTCCTTTTTTTTGTTTGTGTCCCGTGTGCATTTCAGCAACTAACTACAAGCTTCCACATTATTGAGGAGTAAACTCGTGGGTGGCCGGATCTTCATGGATCTCATGGTAAAATCGATGGGCAAGCGAGAGGAAAGGGGGAAGGTAGTGGAAGCGGACGCACGCCTAGCGAAGAACACGATGAACACACGCAAAACTCACACGATACAAGGCATATTGCTCCCGCCGGTGGCCACTGGTCCGATAGAATCCTCGCAAGGAAAGATCGGTCAGCGTGCTCCCTCGATGGAGAGGGAAGAACACCTTGGAGAGGGTCTTGACGTCTTGGCAAAGGGCACCGATGCCAAGGCCTTGTACAACGAGGGAGGCACGATGCAAACTCCAACGAGGTGGTGATGATAGTCGGTCCCCTTTACCAAGGGGATGAGGCAAAACTAGAGATTCCACAAAGGGGTGTCTTTAGTCTGTCATCTATGCCTAGGGATACATGAGGGGGTGGGGGCTCTATTTATAGGCCAGCCACTAACATGGGGGTAGTTTGGGGATAAACTAGGAAAAAGGGTAAGTCAAGGAAATATTCCAGGGCATCAATTCCTGACTCGTGCGCAGACGAGAGATTCTGGCAATAAGTCCGGCGGCGGAAGATCTGGCACCAGATATTCTGGCGTATCATTGATAATTCCGGCCGGCACCAGTCTGGCTCTCTGTGGTGATTTTGGTTGGCATCGGTCTAGTCGCTGGGGATTCTGGCGTAGGATCCGGTGCATCGATTCGTGCGCTGGAGATTCTGGCGATGGATTTGGTTCGCCGGTCCTGGCGCTAGATTGAGCTACAGCTTGTTCCGTGTTCTCTTCCAAGCCTCCATCTTGTCAGGCTTGCTGCTCCGGGCTTCCTCCCTTGACTCTGTACTTGTCGGTGCGAACCTATCATGATAATGGGAAGGAGTATTAAGCAGTATACCATTCAAAAGGGGTAGGAAGTGGGCTCAAATAGAGGAACATATTCACCTTTGGAGTCCATGAAGACTTGGCATAAGTTGGAGACCTTGATGTGGTAACAACCATAAGTCGGGCTACATCATCTCCCCTTCAAAAAGAGTCGTCCTCGACTCTGCATGCTTATCACAAAGTAGAAGCGGCCGAGAGACATTCTTGATCCTAGGGTTCACCATATAGTCGTCCTCGAGAAGATTGACTTGACAACACTTCAATGTTCCTTCACCTTCCATGAAGCCTACAAAGCTCACTAGAAAAGCGAAACAACACTCAAAGCGTAGCTAATTCATGAAGGTTATAGCATGAGTCCTCAAGTAGAAGTAAGTCACCTTATGGTGTAGATATAACATGTTGAAGGGCAGCCATTGGTAACTCTCTACGGTTTGACTTGTCAACTTATGGTCCATAGAGGTTGACGCGTATGCAGTTATACCTTCACACAACAAAGACCAAGCAACATATGTTTGTGTGTGATAGAGGAGCATGTCCTTTGGGACATGTCTGTTCTTGTTCACAACACTATTATAGCAACTCAAGTATATCAAATGGGATGCATATGCAAGGTCAAAGTGCATGGGAATCGTTTGAACATCCTCCAAATGTGTGAAATCGAAAACTCCATATAGAGTCTTAGTGTGGCACTCAATGCAATTGACTAAAATATTGATCAACATCTTTGATGAAAAGTTAGGAGAATTCGGCAAAAACACATGAGGAAGAATATCCAAAACACCATCATTATGTGTGCAAACCAACCATTTTAAAGGGAAATTTTTCAATATGGTGGATGCCATACACAAATCATCAAAAACAAATATCTTGGGCATAGGAGTATCGCAAGCGGAAGCAAAAGCAACATGTTTGTAAACAAACCAAATGAAGGTAAAGTGGCCTCACATGACCTATCAACTACCACTCTCAACTCACTCGGTGTATCACTCATTCCCTCCGTGTGGAAGCACTTAATCTCACATATGGTGGAGTCACTCATCTCACTCAAGTGGGCTAAGTGGCTCTCATACTCACATGGGATTGGTACCACATCATCACTCAAGCATATAGGGATAGGCTTGGTTTGCTCAACTCCATGCGCCTCCTTTGGTGAAGGGAAAGTCCCATGCTCACCATTCTCGACCTTGTCGCTTTCTTGAAGTAGTGGTGGAAGTAGGCTCATGTTGTTGTCGAGAGTGGTGCTCGGATCGACTTCATCACTTATGTGGCCTTGGCTTCCTCCATATTGAAGTGTAGGCCCTTGACTTGGAGCTTGCTCATCCTTCTTCGTGGCCACCTTGGCTTGTGTAGACATCCTCTGTACTCGTCCAACTTGGCGAAGTAGAGGTCTTCATATTCCTCATCCATGAGGTTGCATGCGTCATCTAGGACGTCAAGGTTGGGTGTTGAAGCTTGATGGCATGGAGGAGAGCTTGCTATTGGTGCCATTTTGGTGGTGGCACGAGTATTTGAAGGTGCCTTTTGATGGTGTCGTCGGAGGTAATTGGCGTGCCTTGCCAAAGGTTGATGTAGATGGCGCACTTGGTCATCCACATGACGCTTGCGATGATTCTCCTTTTCCTTGGCACTCTTCTTGGTGAGGCGTTGTAATGAGAGCCAAGTATCATTAGTCTTGGCCATCATGCTCATGGTTTTGGCGAAGTTGTTGTCCATGTCGCTCTTGAAGTTAGTGAGGGAGCTTTCGAACTTGTCCATTTGATAGTGAGCCTTGGCCCTCTTGAGGTGGAGGCTCCCTCTTGGTCGATGCGGCTTGAGGAGCTCGTCGTTGTCGTTCTTGAAGTCGTCCATGCTTGAGGAGTCATTGTTGTTGTGCTACGCCATATCACCCAAGCATGTGGAGCCATTGTCGGTGTAGTGCTCCATCATGTCATCCATGCTTATGGACTCATATGCATGGTGGCTCAACGTGGATTCTTCATAGAAATCACATTTGTTCCGGAGTCCCTATACATGATTCACAAGACCAAGTGGTGTATATGTAAGTGGTAGGGGTTAGGGATGCAACTTCAAAGCTAACTTTACCAAGGAAGATAGTATCATGCAAGTGGCCACACTTGAGAGCAATCAAAACCAAGTAAACTGAAGTTTGTGCGGAACACCAAAACCAACTAACCACTAAAAAACACACACAAAGCTTATGATGGATAATGTGTCATGTCCAAGAACAATCCGAAATCAAGATATTGTAATGTCAAGTAAAGAACCACGATGATCACAAAGGAAAACAAGTCAATCCACAAGATAGGAATTATGTGCAAGGAAACACACACGATGGGATAAATGGGACTTGCGCAACGAAGGAAGTGAGCTAAGAACCAAATGATTACCTAGCGAAGATTATAAGCCCGTGTCGCACAAGTGCGAGGAGAGACGCTAGTTCAATTGCAATAAAATTGGTGGGCTACAAGATATGCACAATAAGTACCACCTATTTGATGTTCATCGAGCTTGCGCTTCCTATTATATGAGGCACTTGTTTCTTTCTTTATTTTCTTTTTTCTATATATTTTTCCTCTTTTTCTTTCTTTTTATTCTTTTTCACTTGCCTCGTCCTTGTGCTCACAACTATACAATATAACTATATGAGATAACACGCTCACAATTTTTGCTCAGAATTCTACAAGTGTCAAATGTGCATAGCCCAAGAAATCATAGGAGGAATTTGATGAGGACACCTCTATACTTACACCATCTCCAATTGCTAATGAAGATGTTCCAGTTGCTGCTAAGAATGATCAGTCCAATGAGATTAGGCTTGGAACTATTACAAGAGCTCGTGCTAAGCTACTAGAACAATATGTGAACTTGTTTCTTAATGAACCTGATGTTTTAAATAATGAGAATTTTATACTACCTAAGTCTTTGTGCTATTATATGATCAGGTACATGGGTGAAGAAGGCGTAGCACGGAGCGAGGAGCTGAAGCATATGGAGCATGGTGTGTTGATCAATGAAGAATGTGCGAGGGAGGAGAGGGAGGATGCGCAAGGAGCTGACAAGAGTGGAGATCAACACTTGGTGGAAGATCTCTGCCGCGGCAGAGAAAAGCCACTGATCTCTGCCACGGCAGGCTGCTACGACACAACAGCAGCTTAATTATCTGCCACGATAGGCCGTCGCGGCACAGAAACCGCCACAAAGTCTGCCATGGCAAAACCGGCCTGTGTGCCTAGGATAGAACCCACTATGGGTCGGTTTGTATCTAGGTTAGGTTGAAACATGCATGTTTCCTTGTGTTGGCCACTGGCCCCTAGTCCCTTAAATAGATGGGGCGCCACATCAATTAGGGTTTAGACCACGCTAAAATTATTTTGGCGTTGTTTCTTATTAGAACCTCTAGAATTACCTGTGATCAAAATACTACTGCAATTGAGTGTGATCTGTTGTTCCATTGGGAATTAGTAGATTGTAAACTACCGTTCATGGTCGACGGCTACGTGCGCAAAAGCGTGGTGTTGTGAATATCCCACAGGGTTCGAGAGCTATTGCATTGGCATCAGGGTTCGAGCGGGAGAGTTCATAGCTACATGCTAGTTATCCATCCACCATTATCATCATCGCCAACTGCTTGCTGAGAAGATCGGGTCACCCCATATCATCTTGGTATCATATTTCCCGGTTTCCTCGGTGAGCAATCCACAATCCATCCATAGATTAGATTACTTTTTGTCCTATATAGAAAAAATCCACACAAAAAGATTTGCCATAGCCTAGATTGCATTTTTTTCAAGTTTTAGTCATTGATCGTCTATCTCGTAGATCCGATCTATAGTAATCTGTAGGAGTCTAGGTTCAATTTTCATTGTTTAGATCTAGTTGTTCATACGTGTTTCCCCATCAATTATTTCTGCCGCCACCAAGTCATATTCGATCCAAGCAAAGAGTCCTAGTCGTCACCTCTTGGTCGAGTCATAATTGAAAAAAAAATCGTAGCCGACTCTACCGTGGCACAGAAGCCAGCTGTTTCTCTGCCGCGAGTCCGTGTCTGCCGCGGATCAAAGTCCTGCCGTGACACAATTTCCAGCTTTTCCTTGCCGTGCGCCAGATGTTGCCCGTGTTCTGTTGTGGCACGTTTTCTACCCAGTTTTCTGTCGCGGTACATACTGCCTGCCGTGGCACAATCTTGACCTGTTTTTCTACCGTGGTACATATATAGATTTGGTGATCTTGTATATTTTCCAAACCATAGCTACAACCAATCTATATATATGTGTTAGGAACTTGCCCATTGAGACTAGTTTCCGCTCTTACAGGCTACTCTTAGGTATTTGGTGATGTACACTATAATTTGGGCGTGATCATAGTGTGATACATATTAAAAAAAGAGAATATAGAAAAAGAAAAGGCAAAAAGATAAAGAATCAATACAAAATAAAAATAGAAAGAGAAGGAGAATTGAGCAAGAGGCCTAGTGATATCTTTGTGCACCGGTAGATTGAGCAATCTTGTGCCTGTTTACTTTAAGCTTTGCTAGTGTCTCTCTAGAGTAGTGCACCACTGATACCTTCGATCCGGATTACGGGTGTAGTATAGCTCTTTTTCCCTAGTAGACCTAGGTTATCGAATCCACGGGAAGTGAATGCGTAGTGAAGTTACTTTAATGGACCTTCGGGAGTTTTTAGAATTCCTTTTGTGTTTTTACTGGACCAGTAGCTTGCGTCTTTTTGTGGTTGCTGATGATAGAGAGAGAAGGCCTAGGGCATTCGGTTTCACCTATAGCTATGCAAAAACATCTGATGGAAATAAAAGATAGAAATAAAGTATGCGTGTACTTGTTAGAGCAAGATAAATTATATGTGGGCATTGCATCCATATTGCTATTGCCTCCACAACCGCTTACAACAATAACCTACTAGTCTCATCCATAGAAGAAAGAGAACTAATGATATGCATAGTGATGTCACCGTTAATCCCAAGTAAATCCCTCACATACAGCCTTACTAACCCTTCTGTCACTAGGGTTCCCGACATGTAGATCAGTCATCACTCATACTCCCTATACCTGGTTCAACCCTCGGGGTCTTAGGTACCTGACAAGTCCTTGGATTGAGGCAAGAGAGGATACAATAGTCATCATGTCATAGAAACAAATACACGATCCCATCTATGATGAATCACATGCACAATTGCTACATGGCTAGGCCGAAGCCCTTAGCCCAAGGAGAATTACTCACACATAGAGATGAGATCAACAATCACAATCATTGTAATGAAAATCATAAGATTGATAGCAATAGTCTTACAATGTCGCCAATCAGAGAAGAGATCTACTATTACAAGTGGTGGAATATGGCTATGGAGATGGAGAAGGGTTTGGAGATCTAGAGGCGGCTGGAGATCTGTGGAAGAGACTTTTTTGCGAGGTCTGGCTTCTTTGGGGCTTGTTTTCTCGTCGCCCTTGCGAGGTCTGGTTTCTTTGGGGCTTGTTTTCTCGTCGCCCGAGGCTTCTTTATATAGGGGTCCCTTCACAAAAGTTGTTTTGTTTGACCTAACGGTGGCGGCACCAACTATACAACCGGAGCTATATAGTCGAAATTTTTGCTCCGGCCGTATAGTTGGTCATTACAGCGTCTTCCTCCGTTGTTCGGCTCCTGGTTTCTTCTGGTTGTTGGAAATCTCGTATCTTTGACTTTAATGTAGTGATTCCCTCCTTTAAACGACATTACCTGCGCAGGAAAAATACAAGAAGAAAGGATTGCATACCCCTCTGAATATTAGCATTAGTGGCCGTGTTTAGAGAGATATTTCATCAAAATTATGATTAATATCCAGTTTAAATGTGGATGTAGATGGCTATATTTCAGATCCATCAACCTACCGAAGCTTAAACTTGATCGTCCCGAGCAAGAAAACCAAAATCAAAAAGGAACTCAGCATTTAAACTGAAAAAATGAGATGGTGATCTTACTCATCATTAATAGTCTCATGTTTCCTCCACTTCATAAATCTGAAAAACTTCAGCATAGATAGAGTAATGGCAAGCATATCATATGAGATTCATGCATCCTTATAGCGTAGCAAAATTATTGTAAACATGGATGATCCAAATGAGTAAACTTTATTCCATGTCAAGTAATCAACTCATAGGCCTGCCTTTGAACAATAAAGTATATTCATGTAAATTAGGAGTGTGAGAGTTGTCATGAAAAGAATATATACTAGAGTATCTCAATTCTCCCACATCAATGAATCAAGACTTTGCAAGCACTACTTTTCTATTCATTGTCCTTCAAGAATTTCAGTTTTAAAGTAATTGAGAGCATGCCAAAGATTTTTATTAGTTTATCAGCCTATGATGGACACTCATGGCATCACTAAGGTTTTTGTTCCTTTTGCATAATGATTACTCATAATAGCCAGAGGAGTGATTCCATCATGATTACAGCTACCTGGGAGTGCCAAGAATCTTACCTGATTGCTGCTACAAGTGTTTAATCAACTCATAGCCGAAATCTAGGAGTTTCCTCCATGAAGATTGTTCGTAGGCCAATAGAGTTGTTGGCATCCCATGAAGTTTGACACGCGTAAAGCTATATTATTCTTATGATTAACAAGTCAAACTTTGGCATGCTCACAAAAACCGCTAAACATTAATTTAATCGAACAAATTCTTTCAAAGAGAGCTATCAAGTCAATCAACGTTTTCAGTGGTGTCGAGTGTTTCTAGAAATAAACACCCAAGCCTTCAATTGTGAGAATTTTTCTTATTACAATTGTTTAGCAATTTTTAGGAAAGACTTGGTTAATTAGCCCAATGCAAATGACAATCTTACAATGATACAAAGACTCACTCCACCAATGTAATATCTCAACATTTACTACTAACCAGCATGGCTTTCTCAAACTTCAAAAGTGGGGAGTCATAAGGCATACCTCTCATGTTTGGTTCCACTTATCTCTACCTTTTTATTTGTTTCTTGGAAACTCGAAGTTGATCACTCTCCTGCAAATATATGAAGACCTCGAGGCGGAAAGAAAAGATATAGGGAAAATAAGAAAAAAATGGAGAAATCTGTTTGTGATTTTTAAGAGAGGAACTTTAAGGAATAGAAAATTGGTGGCAAAGCTTGGCTAGAAAATTTCGAAAGCAAAATAGAAAAAACTAAAATATAAAGTGTTGGGGAAACCAAAACGAGTGCTTATAAACTCAAATAAAAACGCAACCTCGAAATAAAATAAAATGAACGCCAAATAAATGTACATGTGGAAACTTCCCCAAGCTTAGGCTTTTGCAAGCCCTTCAAATCATTGTGGTGGCGGGAAAAAGTTGTTACTCCAGTTTGCAAATTGAGTTGAGAGGTTACTGTTTGATTCTCGGAGGTTCAAAACGAGGTTGTGCATCCTCTCCACAGTCTCTCCAAGTCCTTGGAAATCTTGGTATGTGGTGAACCGGGTTTGTGGCTGCTCCTATTGATAAGGAACTTCTTGCTCCTCCTCTTGGTCCTCATCCTCTTCAGGAATCTCTTCCTTGGGTTGGTGCTGCTCAACTTGCGAATCATATAGCAAACGTCCTTCCTCGATAGAGAAAAGACCATTAGGCATAGGAGCGGGTATATACGCCCAGCTCCAGCAATATGTAGGTAATAAACACCACCTCTCCTAGTGAGAATTCCACAGGCCCTCAAGGTGGAGAAACCAACATGTGTCTCACCTAGTATGGGTTGCAACTCACCTTGATTGATGTCTAGGGCAGTGGCAAGCACGGTGATGATGCCTCCTCCTGTGATTGGCCCTTGGCTTTGGGAGGCTTGGTTCTCCAGGTAGTGCACAAGGATGGTGCCCAAGTTGAGTGACAGGTTGCAGTTGATGTAAGCAGCCTATGTGAGGACTAGGATGTCCTCCTCACTGAGTCTCGTGAACTCATTACATGCCTACAAGGATGTTGAATATTCTTCCCCTTGTTCACTCTACTAGTGAAGCTCATTCCATTATAGTATTGATCAGGGGAAGGAATTAAGCCAGTAAAGGATACATGTAAAGCATGAACATCATTGTTTGGCAAATTAAAGCATGCGCACCATTCATCTAATGTTAAAGTGTAGTTGTTATTCATCAGACGAAAAGAAATAGTATCCTCTCCTTGCCACAGTTTAATGGTGCTTTGCAACGAACATAGGAATTCAATGGTTAAGAGGCGATAAGTAGGTACATCATTGTACACAAAGTTTTATAGGCCAGCTCTATTGCAAAGTAAATTAAAGTCATCAGAAATACCGAACTGGTTAAATATAATGGGTCAAGCCCACTTGGTGGACTTCAATTCGCGGTTCTTGATCTTGTTGAAGCGTTCACGATGGGCCTCATCCCTGAACCATATCCCCATGCGTTCCTGGGTGATAGCTCGAGAAGCGCTATCGGTGGCACGAGCACGAGTTTGGCTCCTTGTGTTCATCATCTAAAACATTGAAGAAAGGCAAAAATAAAACTTTTTGATCCAACAACAGTAAGTATAATATATTCCTCATCTAAGAACACTAAAGAATCTCCTCAAGATAATAATCTAGGCAAGAAAATCATGGCAATTGGTTCATATTAGATCTTACCCTAGATTGACAATGACAATAGATCGAAGATGAATTTGCAAAAAGTAATTGGAGGATTGGAGGAGAAACATACCGTAGATCACTTGTGTGCGAGGAAATCGAACGAAATTGAGTAGAGATGAAGATCCCTTGAAGTTTTGAGAGAGTTTGCAGGTAGAAGAAAGAAAAAGGATTGAAGTTTTGGAGTTGGGAGTACCTTCCCGTGTGATTTTGTGGTCGGACGTAGCTATGCGGACGCAACTATACGGTCGAGAACATGCATTCCCACCGTATAGTTGGTGTTCTGTCAAAATATTAGGGTTTCCTCCTGGCAGCACAGCTATATGGACGCAACTATACGGGAGGAACAAAATGTTTCGGCCATATAGTTGGTCGTTAAACTGTTTGTCCTTGCAAAAGAAAATTAGCAAAAGCATCGATATCTATATGACTAGAACTATACGGCCGGAATTTTTGTTCCTACCGTATAGTTGGCCGTTAAACTCTCAATATATATGAAAAGAAATTGTACGGAGGCATCGATATCTATACGACCGGAACTATACGGCCGGAATTTTTATTCCCGCCGTATAGTTGGTCGTTAAACTCTCAGTATATATGAAAAGAAATTGTACGGAGGCATTGATATCTATACGACCGGAACTATACGGGCGGAATTTTTATTCCCGCCGTATAGTTGGTCGTTAAACTCTCAGTACATATTGCAGAAAAAAATTCGATGGTAAAGATAACTATACGACCGAAACTATATGGCTGGAATTTTTATTTCCGTTGTATAGTTGGCTATTAAACTCTCTGTGTGCATCAAAAAAATTCCGTTTCTTCGTAAACTATTTATTTTCATGTAGCTTAGTGATATACCTTGTTTTTGACAGAAAATTGACAGTAAATATTGTTGACCAACAATAGCATGTATAATGCAGAATTTCTAGTACTACCGAATTTCTTCTCCTCAAATGGAGTTTTCTAGCACTCTTTATTAAATAAAAACTTAAACTAAAACTAAAAACTTTACTCAAACCTTAATTTAACATGGGTTGCCTCCCATGGAGCGCTCTTTTATGGTCAATAGCTTGACCTTGATGATACTCACTTGGACCAGATGAGTGGAATACCCACTCCAAAGTAATTGGCCTTCAAAGTGATGGCCTCCTTCTCGTCATGTTTGGCTTTCTTCTTCCTAGGGAAGTGGATAACAAAAGGATCCCGCAAAGGCAATTGCAACTTCACTTTCCCTTCATGAAGGTTAATTAAAGCCTTTGTAGTTCTTAAGAAAGGACGACCTAGTATTATAGGAGCAACAGTATCTTCAGGCATGTCAACTATAATGAAATCAATGAGAGCGGAACAACCTTTGATATAAACTAAAGTGTTCTCCTTAATCCCTAGAGCTTGTTTGTAGGTAGAATCTGCTAGATGCAATTTTAATTCAGTAATTTCAAAGGAGCAAAGATTTAACTTGTTAAAAAGACTCTTTGGAATTGTTGAGACACTTGCACCTAGATCACAAAGTGCATCTATCTCATTGGTTCCAATCTTTATCTTAATAGTAGGCTCAAATATGTCATCTAGTTTAATAGGTAACTTTTCAGCGATTTTCTTGTATTGCTCTTCAAGCTCGCATACCTTAATTGCTACTTGATCAATAAAGTGTTGATACATGGCTTCATCATTACCTTCACTTACTAGAATTTTGACATTGATCCTCTTTACGAGATCTTCGATGGTGTAGGTTGGTGAAGGGGCATTACTACAATCAAGTTCTTCAGGCTCCTCCCTTTGGATCCTCATCATATTGAGTTCTTCAACAGGATTGGGCTCATCTTTACCTACAAATTTAGCTAAAATGAGAGTTTGACTCTTGGTTATGTTACCTAGCCATGCCTCAACGATCCTTGTTCTTTCTTGAAGGGCCTGCAAATCATTTCTCAAACTAACAGCTTGGTTAGATAGTTTTCCAAGCATATCATCATGGTTCTCCATAATTTTGACTAAAATATTATTTTGTTCATTCTGTGAGTCTATGAAAGACTTAAGCGTTTCTTGGAGACTACCATTACTAGTTCCCATATTATTATTAGAGTTACTTGTAGTACTAGCATAATGTTTATAAAAGTTAGGATTGTAACTCTTCTTCCAAGCAGGGTTGTAATCATTACGAGCTACAAAGTCTATTTTTTCTATGTTTGTTTCGGGGGTGGCTCTTACCTGAGTTTCCTTACCTTTTACAGCTAGTATGAGCTCATCCGACTTAGCATTTAGATCCTCGTTCTCTTGTGGTGAGATAGAGTTCACCTTCTTCGTGTTTGATCTGCCCACATGCCATTGGGCATGGTTGTCTTGTATATTGTCTAGCAGCTGCTTTGCTTCGGTAGTATGTTCACCCATAAATGTTCCTCCAGCTGTAGTATCAAGCATAAACTTAGACATAGGATTAAGAGCATTATAAAATAAATGGAGGATTAACCAATCTTCCATCCCATAACTAGGACAGTTTCTTAGGCATTCTTTCATCCTCTCCCATGCAAGCACTAGTGGCTCACGCTCTTCCTATCTAAAGCCAGTAATATTAGATCGAAGTTGCCTGGTCTTTGCAGGTGGGAAAAATTTAGTCATAAATAAAGAAGTACATCCCACCCATGATGTAATAGTATTTCTAGGCAAAGATAGCAACCATTCTTTAGCTCTCCCTCTTAGAGAGAAAGGAAATAGACGTAATTTGACTGCATCAGGGTCAACATCTTTTATACGCATCATATCACATATTTCAGTGAAAGTATTTAAGTGTATACCAGCTTCTTCAATAGTAGAGCCTCCGAATTGATTTTGTTGAACCAAACTTAAGTAATGGGGCTTAATTTCATAGTCATCAGCAGCGATTGCTGGCTGAGTAATAGGAGTGCGCAAATAATCATTATTGGGAGTAGCAAACTCCCAAAGCTTCTTTTCAGCCATACTTCCTATGTTTTTGGGTTTTCTTAGATTAAAAATTATAATAGTAAAAACAAGAATTTAAAGACTAACTAATTTTTTTTCTTTATCAAATAAAGACTGAAAGCAAACTAACAAAATTAAAAACAAGAACTAAAACTAGCAAGGTTCCTAATAACCTCACCAGGGTAGCTTTTGCTTCCCCGACAACGATGCCAGAAAAAGGGTTGATACCTTCGATCCGGATTACGGATGTAGTATAACTCTTTTTCTCTAGTAGACCTAGGTTATCGAATCCACGGGAAGCGAATGCGTAGTGAAGTTACTTTAATGAACCTTCAGAAGTTTTTAGAATTCCTTTTGTGTTTTTACCGGACCAGTAGCTTTCGTCTTTTTGTTGTTGTCGATGATGGAGAGAGAGGGCCTAGGGCGTTTGGTTTCACCTGTAGTTGTGCAAAACATCTGATGGAAATAAAAGATAGAAATAAAATATGCGTGTACTTGTTAGAGCAAGATAAATTATATGTGGGCAGTGCATCCATAATTTCTATTGCCTCTGCAACCGCTTATAGCAATAACCTACTAGTCTCATCCATAGAAGAAAGAGAACTAATGATATGCATAGTGATGTCACTGTTAGTCCCAAGTAAATCCCTCACATACAGCCGTACTACCCCTTCTGTCATTGGGGTTCCCAACCTGCAGATCAGTCATCACTCATACTCCCTATACCTGGCTCAACCCTCGGGGTCTTGGGTACCTGACAAGTCCTTGGATTGAGGCAAGAGAGGATACAATAATCATCATGTCATACAAACTAATACACGATCCTATCTATGATAAATAACATGCACAATTGCTACATGGCTAGGCCGAAGCCCTTAGCCCAAGGAGAATTACTCACACATAGAGATGAGATCAAGAATCACAAACATTGTAATGAAAATCATAATATTGATAGCAATAGTCTTACAATGTCGGCAACCGGAGAAGAGATCTACTATTACAAGTGGTATAATATGGCTATGGAGACGGAGAAGGGTTTGGAGATCTAGATGTGGCTGGAGATCTGTGGAAGAGACTTTTTTGCGAGGTCTGGCTTATTCGGGGCTTATTTTCTTGTCGCCTGAGGCTTCTTTATATAGGGGTCCCTTCACGAAAGCTGTTCTGTTTGACCTAATGGTGGCGGTGCCAACTATACGACCGGAGCTATACGGTCAGGATTTTTGCTCCAGCCATATAGTTGGTCGTTACGGCGTTTGCCTCCATTGTTCAGCTCCTGATTTCTTCTGGTTGTTGGAAATCTCGTATCTTTGACTTTAATGTAGCGATTCCCTCCTTTAAATGACATTATCTGCGCAGAAAAAATATAAGAAGAAAGGATTGCATACCCCTCTAAATATTAGCATTAGTGGTAGGGTTTAGAGAGATATTTCATCAAAAATATGATTAATATACAGTTTAAATGTGGACGTAGATGGCTATATTTCAGAGCCATCAAACACCTTCATAGTTGTATTGCCACGTTTATCTCCACATGTGTGTTTCTTAGGTTTTGTACGATCAGCACTAGGACTTGTTTACGGTGTAGTTAGGATACCATACCTCGAGCTCCACCATAAATAACCTGTGTGCCCTGTGATCGTTCTCCATATCCTTGCTATTCATTTCATCACATCAGTGCATAAGTCTTTGATTTCAAATTGGTAAAGCATCTCTATTCACTTTGGAATGGTAAGATCTGCTTTCTTGTCAGTTTGGAGTGAGTTGTGAGTGTTCCACCCAACAGATTTGTATTTTTGCACTAACCTACTAATCATGTCTCTTAGTGATGATGATGTTGTGTCACAGAAAAATAAAGATGAAGATCTTGTTACTTTGCGAGAATATGAAGCATTGAAATCTCATTTCACATGTGTGTTTACTAACACGACAGATGCCATTGACAAGAATATTCAGGACGTGCAAGTGGCCTTGGGAGAAAATGAAGAGGCGGTCACTAACATTCAAACACAAGTGACTACTATCAATACCAATGTCGTAGCTTTGCAGCATCCTATTGATGCTTTCACACTAGCACTTGAGCAATGGTAACAACAACCACTTGACGATGTCGTTGAAGAAGATGCCGAAGGAAGTGTTGTTGGTGCTGTCCCAATCTTGGTAGGGGATGTGCTAATCCCCCTGCACCTGGACCTGCACCTACACATGCACGCGGATGGGCTCCTATTGGGCGTGCTCAGCGTGTACCTAACCAAGCCATTGATGATGGTTTGTGCAAGCCAAAATATTCAATTCCCAAGTTTGATGGTTCACTTGATCCTAAAGATTACCTCACATGGAGTTGAAGATTGAGAAGATGTGGTGTTTGTATGAGTATACAGAACAAAAGAAAGTAAAGCTTGCAACGTCAGAATTTGATGGATATGCCATATGTTGGTGGGATGCCATTGTGCAAAATAGAAGAGACAACAATGACCTTCCTGTGCTCACTTGGAGACAGATGAAGCGCATCATGAAGGATCGTTTTGTGCCCACTAACTACTTGCATTCAGTTTTTGACAAGTTGACACAATTGAGGCAAGGAACCATGTCTGTTGATGAGTACTACATGGAGATGGAGGTGCTTATGCAGCATGCTCGAGTCCATGAATCACTTGAGATGACTATGCAGCGATTCCTCAACAATTTGAAGCTACCCATAAAAAGTATTGTTCGTCATCACAAGTCGAAACTATGAATGAGTTGTTGCATCATGCAAGAGAGGCCGAATCATAGCTAGCTGAAGAGGCAAAGGCACGTGCAAGGTATCCTTCTACCAACTGTTTTTCAGTAAGGACTACACCGCCACCTCCTACGGTGTCGCATATAGCAGCTGCTAGCCACCCTTCCCCATCTTTGGCTAAGCCTACACCGCAACCATCCTATGGTTCCAATGCAAAGAAACCTGTTGTTCCTGCTGCTAGCTTGGGTTCCAATATGTCAACTGCTCGTACTCGTGATGTGGAGTTCCATACTTGTGGATGTAGAGGTCACTACAAGCGAGATTGTCCAAACCGCAAGGTTATGTTTGTCAATGAACAAGGTGAGTATGAAAGTGGAGATCAAGTTGATCCTAATTGTGCTGATGACGATGGTTATAACAGCAAGGATGGTCTGGACGCCTTCCCTGAGCATGCGCCAACTATTGTGGTGTATCCACGTATACTTAGTGTGCAGCCTATTGTCGATTCTTAGCGCTGCAACTTGTTCCAAACAAAAGCACCAGTTGGTCCTAACAAAGCTTGCAAAGTAATCATTAATGGAGTTAGCTGCAAAAATCTTGCAAGCAAGGAGTTATGTGCCAAGCTGAATTTGACTTATTTACCTCATCCCAAGCCATACTACATAGAATGGTTGAGTGACAATGGTGAGATGAAGGTAGACCATATGGTACGTGTGAATTTTGAAATAGGGCCATACAATGATTCTATTGATTTTGATGTGGTTCCTATGACTGTATGCCATCTATTATTGGGTCGGCCTTGGCTTTATGATTGCCATGTGCAACACAATGGCCAAGACAATACCTATCACTTGGAGTTCAAGTGCAAGAAAATTAATATGCAGCCGCTGACACCACAATAGATAATGACTAAATCCCGTCACAAGATAGAAGTAAACTTGAAGGATGCATCTATAGATAGGCGAGATACTGTTGGAGCTGTGAATAATGTAACTGAGCCCAAAAAGAGTGATATAACGAAAAGTGAGAGAGTGCCTAATCTTTTGATATTAGCCACCAAGGAAGATATGAGAGAGTTTCGTGAGGATCCTACATCCATGCCTCTTGTGCTGATGTATAAGGGCGAGGTCTTGGTTTCTAACGACATGACCCCTATTTCTTTTGGTGTATCTACTATTTTTCAGGATTTTGGCGATGTGTTTCCTGACGATGTGCCCGCAGGATTGCCTCCATTGCGTGGCATTGAGCATCAAATCGATTTGATACCTGGCGCCACATTACCAAACCATGCACCCTACAGAACCAACCCCGAAGAAATAAAGGAGATACATAAACAAGTACAGGTGTTGCAGGATAAAGGGTACATTCGTGTCTCTCTTCGCCCTTCTGTTGTTCCTATTATTTTAGTGCCTAAGAAAGATGGTACATGGCACATGTGTGTATATTATAGAGCTATTAATAACATCACTATTCCATATCGTCATCCTATTCCACGCTTAGAGGATATGCTAGATGAATTGAGTGGTGCTGCTATTTTCTCTAAGATTGATTTGCATAGTGGATACCATCAAATTAGAATGAAAGAAGGGGATGAATGGAAAACTGCTATCAAAACAAAATTTGGGTTGTATGAGTGGTTAGTCATGCCACTTGGTCTTACTAATTCACCTAGTACTTTCATGAGGTTAACGAATCATGTTTTGAGAGAATTTATTGGTTGCTTTGTGGTTGTTTATTTTGATGATATACTTATATATAGCCACAATGAAACTAAACATTGTAACCATATCCGACAAGTTTTGCAAGTGTTGTGTGATAAAAATTGTATGCTAATCTTGAGAAGTGCACATTTGCAAAAGATAAGGTTATATTTCTGGGATATATTGTATCTAAGCATGGGGTAGAAGTAGATCAATATAAAATTGAATCAATTCAGAATTGGCCTATTCCCATGAATGTGAGTCAAGTGCATAGTTTCCATGGATTACCTAGTTTCTATAGGTGCTTTGTGAAAGATTTTATCACTATTGTTGCACCATTGAATAAATTGACTAAGAAAGGTGTGCCATTTGTATGGGGGCACAACCCAAGATATTGCATTTGATACTTTGAAATGTTTACTTACTTCTACACCATTACTTGCATTACCTAATTTTTCAAAGCAATTTGAAGTTGAATGTGATGCTAGTGGTATAGGATTTGGTGGCATTTTGATGCAAGAGGGTCGTCCTATAGAATATTTTTCTGAGAAACTTGCTGGTGCTAGATTGAATTATCCTGTTTGTGATAAAGAATTGTATGCACTTGTTAGAGTTCTTGAAGTTCGGCAACATTATTTGTGGCCAAAATAATTTATCATACATTCTGATCATGAAGCATTGAAGTATTTGAAATCTCAATCAAACTTGCATAGACGATTAGCTAAATGGGTTGAGTTTATTGAATCTTTTCCTTACATCATTAAGTATAAGAAGGGAAAGGAGAATGTAGTTGTTGATGCTTTGTCTAGGAAAAACATGCTATTGACAAATCTTGATGTTAAAATTCCTGGATTAGAAAGTATTTGTGCACTACATGCAATTGATCATGATTTTGCTGAACCATATCATTTGTGTGCTCTAAAACGCATGGGATAAGTACCATAGACATGATGGCTATTTGTTTAGAGCTAACAAACTATGCATTCTAGAATCGTCATTGCATTTGTTCTAAGTCCAAGAATCACATGCTGGAGGTTTGATGGGCCACTTTGGGCGTGAGAAGACATTGCTCATGCTTGCTGATCACTTTTATTGTCCCAATATGAGGCGTGATGTGCACAGGTTTGTGAGCCGCTGCATTACATGCCACAAGTCCAAATCAAAGTTGAAGCCTCATGGTTTGTATACACCTCTCTCTGCACCTACTACACCATGGGAATATATTAGTATGGATTTTGTGCTAGGTCTACCTAAAACTCGGAGAGGTCATGATTCTATATTTGTGGTAGTGGATAGGTTCTCTAAGATGGCTAATTTTATTGCCTACCACAAAAGCGACGACGCGTTGCATGTTGCTAACCTTTTTTCAGGGACATCATGAGATTACATGGAGTACCCAAGAGGATTGTTTCTGACCATGATGTGAAGTTCATGAGCTACTTTTGGAATACCTTATGACGAGGGTTTAACTCATAAATGCCCATTGTTATGGACTTGGGTTTTGGAGAAGGAGGGAGCGCTGGAGACATCTATCGGCTAGCAAACAAGCACATAGGGGACTCGAAGATTTACCCAGGTTCAGGCCTCGTAGAGGTCCCTACTCCTGCTTGTCTGCTCGTGGAATTATCAAAGGAATCGAAGATTACAATGGTGCGCAGATGCAATCTGGCGAGGGTTGTAGAAACTAGGGTTGCATGTGTCCTCCTCGCCGCCCCTCCTAGCCTTTATATAGATAGGCTAGGTCTCGGGTAGCAGGTCGAGTCGGTTACAAGTTAGGGTTTTCCCCTTTGAACTTTCTATCTTTAGCTTCTTATTGTTCTTCAAGCAATCGAGAGTCCGTAGGTTACTCGAGTGCTTCATTTGGGCCTTGGCGAGACCGTGGGCCTCTACGTATTCGGGCCGTATATACCAAGCTCGAGTACCTGTAGGGTATACCCATGTGACCTTATGTGGGAAGTTGGGAACAAAGTTGTTGTTCAGTACTACATGCCATCCCCAAACAGATGGTCAAACAGAGGTGGTGAATAGAACATTGTCACAATTATTGAGGACCATGATCAAGAAGAATCTGCAGGAGTGGGAAGAGTGTTTTCCACATGTTGAGTTTGCATATAACAGGGCGGTGCATTAGACTACTCAACTTTGTCCTTTTGAGGTGGTGTATGGTTTCAAGACATTGATGCCACTTGATTTGTTTCCTCTACCATTACATGAGAGAGTTGATATGGAGGCATCCAAACATGCTGAATATGTGAAGAAAATTCATGAGAAGACTCGAGAGGCTATTGAGAAGAAAGGCAAGAACATTGCTGCTGCAAGGAATCAAGCAAGAAAGGACGTTTTGTTCAAGCCTGCCGACATGGTATGGGTGCATCTACACAAGGACATATTTCCACTATTTCGACAATCCAAATTGAAGCCCCGTGGTGATAGTCCGTACAAGGTGTTAGCCAAGATTAATGATAATTCCTACTCGATTGATATCCTTATTGCTGAGTTTGGTGGACTTAAGAACAACTTCAACATTGCTGATTTATCACCATATGATGGAGAAGACCTTGGAGCATCGAGGTCGATGCGTTTTGAAGGAGGGGGAGATGATGAGGACATCCCTATACTTACACCTTCTCCAATTGCTAATGAAGATGTTCCAGTTGCTACTAAGAACGATCGGTCCAATGAGATTAGGATTGTACGTATTACAAGATCTTGTGCTAAGCTACTAGAACAACATGTGAACTTGTTTCTTAATGAACCTGATGTATTAAGTAATGACAATTTTATACTACCTAAGTCTTTGTGCTATTTTATGATCAAGTACATGGGTGAAGAAGGCGTAGCACGGAGCGAGCAGCGGAAGCAGATGGAGCATGGCGTGTTGATCAATGAAGAATGCGCGAGGGAGGAAGCGCAAGGAGCTGACAAGAGTGGAGATCAATACTTGGTGGAAGATCTCTGCCACGACAGAGAAAATCCACTAATCTCTACCACAGTAGGCTGCCGTGGCACAACAGCAGCTTAATTCTCTGCCACGACACACAAACTGCCACAAAGTCTTCCACGGCAGAATTGGCATGTGTGCCTTGGTGGATTCTGCCTTGCTCACAGAATTTGGATGTAGTATATAGCATGAACCACCTAGATTATGATGTAGAGATCCTTCTCCGCTTTGAAATGAGCTAAAGAACACCAAAATCTGAGTTTGTATACAAAAGTTATGCTCAAAACAGTGCGGAGCTGAAGCAGTTGGCGGTCAAATCGGTCTGACCGGAATTCTCACCGGAAATTCCGGGGTGGGGCCGGTTCGCCGGAATTCTCGTCGGAAATTCCGGTTTCAACTTTGGTCCACCAGACCTAGCACCAGAACAAGTTCTAGGACGCGCAAAACTCGATTTCTGCAGAAAAACTTGATAGAAAACTTTAGATCTGAGGGGGAAATCAAGGAATTAGGCCATGGGAACACAAGGAAAGGTAGATCAACACGTTTAGCAAGTAATCCACTTATCAAAACCTACCAAAACTCACTCAAATCATAGATCGATCCAATCCACTAATTGGGGCTATTTTTGGTGGAAATTTTCGAATTTATGGGGAAAAGATCAAATTGATGAGGAATCCGTGGCAACCAAAAGCTGCTGACACCAGATGTTGAGGGGTAACCTCGTGGGTGGCCTGATCTTCATAGATCTCATGGTCAAATCGATGGGAAAATGAAGGGAACGGGGGAAGGTAGTGCAACCAGACACACACCTCGCGAGCGAACATGATGAGCACACGTAAAACTCACACGATACAAGGCTAATTGCTCCCCTAGTGGCCACCGGTCCGATATAATCCTCGCAAGGAAAGATCGTTCAACGTGCTCCCTCGATCCCAAGCGGAGAGGAAAGAACACCTTAGAGATGGTCTTGACTTCTTGGCAAAGGGCACCGTGCCAAGGCCTTGTACAACAAGGGAGGCGCGATGCAAACTCCAATGAGGTGGTGACAATAGTTGGTCCCCTTTACCAAGGGGATGAGGCAAAACTAGAGATTCCACAAAGGGAGTGTCTTTAGTCTATCACATGTGCCTAGGGATACATGAGGTGGTGGGGGCTCTATTTATATGCCAGCCACTAACATGGGGTAGTTAGGGGATAAACTAGGCAAAAGGGTAAGTCAAGGGAATATTCCAGGGCATCAAACCCAGATTCGTGCGTAGACGGGAGATTCTGGCAATAAGTCCGACAATGCCAGATCTAGCGCTAGATATTCCGGTAGTCGTTGATAATTCTGGTCGGCGCCGGTCTGGCTCTCTGTAGGCGATTGTGGTCGGTGCCGGTCTGGTCGCTGGGGATTCCGGCATGGGATCCAGTCCACCGATTCGTGTGTTGGAGATTCCGGCGGTGGTTCCGGTTCGCCGGTCCTGATGCCGGATTAAGTTATAGCTTGTTCCGTCTTCTCTTCCAAGCCTCTGTGATGTCGCGCTTGGTGCTTCGAGCTTCCTCCCTTGGCTCCATACTTGTCGGTGCGAACCTATCATGATAATGGGATGGAGTATGAAGTAGTATACCATTCAAAAGGGTAGGAAGTGGGCTCGCATAGAGGAACAGATTCACCTTTGGAGTCCATGACGACTTGGCATAAGTTAGAGACCTTGATGTGGTAACGACCATAGGTCGGGCTACATCACGCATCATCATTATCTGTGCTCATCGACACCATGGCCCACAAACATCCTCCCGTACCACCGATGCCAAGTTCATCATCACCAACGAAGGTATAACTTCCGTCATCGTGTTTGTTGGAAATATGCCCTAGAGACAAATAGTAGTAAGGACTATTATTATATTTCATATAGTTTATGATTAAGTTTTATATCATGCTATAACTGTATTGAGTGGAAACATCAATACACGTGTGATATATAAACAACCAGGGGTTCCTAGTGAAACTCTAGTCGCTGGTTCATTGGTCAACAGATGATCATGTTTCCTGATCATGTGGCATTTATGCCAGTTGGAAATGAGGTCATCTCATTCCGAGAATGAGATGATGAACCAGTACCCAACCTAAACTTCGTGACCCGATCATGTCACAAAGTTCAAGTTACGATGAGTAGAAATGGATCCTCGTAGACTATTCCTTAGACCGTGAGATGATATCAATCACTGTCTCCCGAGAGTGCTTAGATAGCATCAAACACCATATGGTAATACGGTGGTTATAAAGGTGTGTTCAGGTACTCGGAGGAAACCGTAGAGGTAATATATGTCAAGAGCGGGATTTGTCCGTCCATGTGATGGGAAGATACTCAAGGGCCCACTTGGAGAAGTTATATCCAATAGCTACGCAACGTGTGATTAGATCACGGGGATATTACTTGTTGAAACGAGTCAAGTAGCATTGTGCAGTAACGAGATTGAACACGACATGATGATGTCATTGATCAGATCTCGGGCAATGAAAGTATCGAGTGACAAAGGGAATAAGACATGACTGTCCCGGTTCAAACGACGAAAGATCTTCATGGAACACACAGGGGTCGCATTGCCATCCAGGTCCCTCTGTCGATCATTGGTGCGGGAGTGTCCCGACCATGTCCGGAGTGTTCCCGAACCATGGGGTATCATGCTTAAGGGCTTGATGATGCTTAGAGAGTGTTTATAGGATTGGTAGAATTTCCGAAGAAAAGAAGGGAGAAAACCGGAATGGTTTCGGTAAGTCCGGAGGATGTCCAGAGTGGAGGTGGAAGGTGTTCCATAGCCACGAAGATTGAATAATATGTGAACGAATGTTAAATGTTGATTTAATCATTTATTCATATTTATTTAATAAAGAGAAAATCAATTAAAGGTCAAAAAAGGCTTAATGGGCCAATTTCCGGAGGGAGAGGGCCCATTAGGGAAAGGAGAGAGGGAGAGGGGCCAAGGAGGCTGGCCGGCTGGGCCTAGCCCCCCAGCGGGGCCCACTAGGGGCTCGCGGGAGGCCACCCCACCCCCTCCTCTCCTTTAGTCCCACCCCGGGACTTTGAGGGAGGTAGTACCTCCCCTCCCCCTATATATAGTTGGGTATTTGGCCTAGAAAAATACACCAATAATCAATAAAGGTCTCCCTACTTTTGGGAGGACCTCCAATTGATATTTTCTCTCTCCCCGTCTCTTTCTCGTGAGATGTCATCAGGCACCGGACGTGTGTAACTCCCCCACTTTTGGGAGTCATCGTCAAGCACCGGACGTGTGTAACTCCCCGCGAGGTGTCGCACTTGAGGCACTCAAGTCGTTGGAGCCAGAAGGAGCGCAAGGACTTCATCACGACCTTGAGGTCGGCTTCGGCTCGTCTACATCAACCACACTCTCCTGAGCATTGACAACGCTTTTCGGTCTTCAAGGGTAAGTTTGCGAAAATCCCCTCCCGTTACTGTATTACTAATTGATAGGTCCTGGCAGCTTCAGGGGTTCAGGGGCGTAGGGTAAAATTTTATTGTTTTCATATGCCGAACCCCAACAGTGGTATCAGAGCTAGATCTATGCGTAGTAATGCTAGTACGGGTAGAACACACGAGATGTAGCGTGTGGGCGTTGATCTTTTAGTTGTTACCCTCCCACGTGTACTTGTGTATACCACAGTAATGCTTGATGAAGCGGCCCCCAACCGACTTTACACGTTCATTCGCGAGACTGGTCCACGCTTGACATACGGCTTGTACCGTATAAAGTGGCTTAGGGGGGTGTCTGTCTCTCTCGCATTAGTTGGTATACCATTTGCAACGGAGGGCCCCGAAAGGGGTGTAGTAGAGACAACTACTTGATCAGCGTTGTGCTGAAAGTTCGTAGGTAAGAACGGTTCTTGTGCGAAAGCCCATTCAGCCACGTAAAACATGCAAAGATAAAGTAGAGGCGTCTAACTTTGTTTTGCAGGGGGGCGTTGCTTTGTGATATGGTTGTGGCAAAGGTAAAGTAATTACCTTTTGTTGCATAGTAGTATATAGTCACGGTAATGACAAACTACCACGCCGGAATGACACCGGCACCCTGGTGTCTACGGCGCCGGTAACCTGGCGCCGGAACCCGGTGACAGCGGATGGAGATCACAACGTGAAGGACCATATCACATAGCATTTACATTCAATGTTATTGTTTGTGTGTCTTATTGTGTGCTAGTATTGGATACTCGGCGATAGCCTAATAAGATGATCCCTTATATAATTACCAACGATTGTGTTCCCCCTTAGTGTGCACCACCAAGAAAGTTCTTCGGTATGAGGCGATCCAGGGTTACAGGCCTGGGTGTCAGACATATCTACGTTCGCATACAGTGGGTGTAAGCCATGTTGCACAACAAATACACTAAGGTTGAGTTGGCGAGCCTACCACGCCACAGAAGCGTGGCCTCGGAACACGGATGGTCGAAAGATCGAGCACGAGTCGCATGAATGATGTGACCGACGTTTAGCGTCCACCTTTGAACCCACATCGATGGCCGTGATCAATCGGGGGAGATGTGGCTGATAGGGGTCATGTTATCACTAGAAACCCTTTTGGGGATAGGTGTTTCTAAGTGGAGTTATTATTAACTCATTTAATTATAAACTTAGTCTAAATTCCTTTTGCAATTATAAATGTAGATGGGACCTTTCGTGTTGACAATTGAATGGTTAGAAGGAGAGAAGCTCAGATTAGATGGATCGAACTTCTCCATTTGGGTTGTCAGTCTCCATGTTCTCCTTAGCGAGAACGACGTGGTGGACTACATACTCGACGGGATGGATTTGGATTAGCCCACTGACCTTGAGACCCTAGAGGAGTGGAAAGACTGCTATCTCCATCGTGAGATGGCCTCCTATATTTCAGTTGTGATGCGTTCGGAATGGTGGACGAGCTGTGTCCTTTCGTGGGTGATGTCAACCCTCATTCGGTAATGCTACAGCTTAGGACACATTTCGTGGAGCAGACACGCATCTGGGAGCATGAGCTGATGGGAGACTTCCTCTCCATTAATATGGAGGAGAACTCATCACTGGACGACCACTTGGAGCACATGCATGATGTGTACATGAGGCCTGCATACTTCCTGGACATCTGGATTACGGGCTCTTTTGCAAACGCTGCTGTGCTGCGGTCGCTGCCACCAAGCTACCAAGCACAAGCCAGGACTTGCGTAATGAGGGGCGATGCGGAAACGATGGAGTTTCACCGGTTCATGACACATCTCAGGAATGTGTTGGTTGAACCAGATGTCGCTCAGGTCGTCAATGACAAAGGTATATATTTGATATACAGTTTTATAAATGTTATAATCTTGCAAACACATTGCAGTGTTAAGTATATCTGATACTTGTTCTGTTTTCTGAAAACAGGTCCTTCTGCACGAGAGGTGCTTGCTGGAGAGGAGGTGACGTTGCGTGTTGATGGCGAGCATGATGATGATGGCCGACGACACTCTCCCTCGACATTTATCATTTAGTTTATGTTTTGGATGATTAATGTAATCAAGAGATTGTGAACTTCTTTAGTGTGTCTCACACTTCGTGAGACGGTTATTCATATGAGTTTGTAACAAACAGTTGTTCTGCTTTTATGAATGATTTCTATTCGTGTTCATATCTTGTTTGATTACTTGTGAATCGTCCTTATTGTTTGAAACTAATTGATAATGCATGAACATTTGTAAAATATTAAAATGCCTTGTTTAAAATACCCAATTTAATGATATGTTCATTAATGAATGAAACCATTGTTCAAATTCAAAGTTATGTGATAATATGTGAAAGTTATTCGATATCTCATCACATATGAATCATGCCTAAGTTCGGCAAAATAACTTGAACACCGTGTATTACTTGAATACAAAGTGTTTTAATGAATGGTTAAAAGTAAATACATATTCGATGTATTGTGTTTTAACAAAAATGGTAATTATCATTATATGATTGTTTAAATATGCAAAGTAGTTTGCCAAAGTAAACATGAATTTGAAACTATTTTATTTGATCAAAGTGTTTCATCAACAAAGGGTATAAGTATAAAAGAGAATCAAATTTCTATGATTTGATCAATAGTAATAAAATTTAACTTTATAAGAATGGCATAAAAGTAATTGTGAAATGCAAAGTGTTTTGAATCGTCAAAGTACGAAGCATCACAATATGATATTAGATATCAAAAGGGGGTTGAATAGAAGGCACCAAATAAATCGTTGTAGTGTAGATGTAGAGACCATTAGTTAGAAATAGTTAGCACTCAATTGGAATGTAGTAAACCATTTGAATTCGTGAAAGTTTTGGGGTTATTCGATATAACCAAAACAATAGCGAATAAGTCCTTGTAGTGTATTCATTGGAAACTTTGAATACGAAATCCATAGCTGAGACCAAAAGAAAAGCAAGATTCGTATTGCTTAGTTCTTGGTGCATTCTTGAGAAAGCTCACTTTGAGTGATATTTCTCAATTATGAAGCAAATGGGAATTAGTGTAAAACACGATGAGGATTCAAAACCCTGCATCAGAGTGTTGAGAAGCGCAACGGACAATGTTCCTGAACGATTCTCTTCACAGAAGGAAAGAATCAATGATTTTGATCATTGTGTTTTTCTCTCCACTATTGTTTCTCACTACATGAAGTAGGATTCAAAATGTAAATCCATATATTGTATGGAGACATTTGTGAATCACTTGTCATGATTTTTGAAATATGACATATCTACGAACTACTAAGGAAATAATGATAAACTAGAATTATGAGAAATCCTAAAAGCAAAATTCCCTTGAGATTAAAAAGCATTTCGTTGCTGAATCTCACAAGTAAAAGGGGTTACTTGAATTTTCCCAAATGACTGTAAAGCCATAGTAGGAAAAAAGGGGTGAATGACAAAAGCACAATTTGTCAAGTATTGGATAAATTCAAAAGAATTTGACTCAAATGTGCTAAATGTCTACTGGATTTAAAACTAGTAGCATTATTAGTATCTCATAGTAAATCTCCAAGTTTGATATTTGATCAAAGGATTTTGAAATTGTTCAAAACAGTGGGAGGACATGCAATTTGCATAAAATTGAGTGGGAGCTATGGAAGTCTTCCTGAAACAATATGTGATTGACATATTTTTAAGTGGGAGCAATATAAGTCTCAAATTCAAATATGTGGGAACATATTTTGAGTGGGAGCTTATAGGAGTAATTCTTAAGTGTGTTAAGAATGAAAGCGCAAATACTTATAAATAATGATTTATAAGATGTAGAAGTTGATAATAGGTGTATTATGATATTATGTAGTATTCCTTAAGGGATTCTGAAAGGGGGTTTCAGAATAGAAGTTAATTAAGGAACTGGTCCTTAAAGACTCAAATTAGGAATAGTATTAAGTTTAACATCAATGGTTGAAAGAAAGAAAGGATGATCGTCATCCACTATGTTGAGACATAGGTTCTATCTTAGTAAACCATGATGATAACTTAGCATAATCTGTGATCCAATTAAGGAACGTTTGAAAGTTATTAAGTTTAAATCACAGAACGTTGAGCTAAGTTTGTCCGCAGTGTCTAATAGAGAACTATGGACATATTTTCCAAATCCATAAAAGGATAACATATCTTAAAGCATAAAGAGTTATGTTATAAGGGAATATGTTGGAAACTCATGTAGATACCAATAAAAGTCAAGTAGGAAGCGAGGTGAACAAAACATCGAAAGTTGCACAGAGTGCACTAGTGTTTTGATGAATACATTTATCATAATAGATAAGGGTACCATCTAAAGTGTTGTATAATGTTATGGCGGGGCTAGTTCGCTTTTAATGTAGAATGATGTGTCCCAAGGCATAGTGCCCATGAGAAAGCCCTCGAGGTTGATCTAACGTCACTGTAGGGTCCTGGAATCAGGCCTCATTCTGCTACCATAGCAACGATGGATACACACAGATGCTATCATGTGATGATAAAGTATTAATGTCAATCAAGGTGACATTAGTAAGTTGCAAAGGATTTGGGACTGTAAAGTATAGACCCAAGACTCAACCTCTTCCATGAGCAAGCATGTTCTGGGTACCGGATATATGATGCCAATGATTAAGAACAAATGCAGCTAGTGTATTTGTACTCTAGTGCAAGTGGGAGACTGTTGGAAATATGCCCTAGAGACAAATAGTAGTAAGGACTATTATCATATTTCATATAGTTTATGATTAAGTTTTATATCATGCTATAACTGTATTGAGTGGAAACATCAATACAAGTGTGATATACAAACAACTAGGGGTTAACAGTGAAACTGTAGTCGCTGGTTCATTGGTCAACAGATGATCATGTTTCCTGATCATGTGGCATTTATGCCAGTTGGAAATGAGGTCATCTTATTCCGAGAATGAGATGATGAACCAATACCCAACCTAAACATCGTGACCCGATCATGTCACAAAGTTCAAGTTACGATGATTAGAAATGGATCCTCGTAGACTATTCCTTAGACCGTGAGACGATATCAATCACTGTCTCCCGAGAGTCCTTAGATAGCATCAAACGCCATCTGGTAATACGGTGGTTATAAAGGTGTGTCCAGGTACTCGGAGGAAACCGTAGAGGCAATATATGTCAAGAGCGGGATTTGTCCGTCCATGTAACGGGAAGATACTCAAGGGCCCACTCGGAGAAGTTATATCCAAGAGCTGCGCAACGTGTGATTAGATCACGGGGATATCACTTGTCAGAACGAGTCAAGTAGCATTGTTCAGTAACGATATTGAACACGACATGATGATGTCATTGATCAGATCTCAGGCAATCCAAGTATCGAGTGACAAAGGGAATAAGACACGACTGTTCCGGTTCAAACGACGAAAGATCTTCGTGGAACGCACAAGGGTCACATGGCCATCCAGATCCCTCTGTCAATCATTGGTGCGGGAGTGTCCCGACCATGTCTGGAGTGTTCCCGAACCATGGGGTATCATGCTTAAGGGCTTGATGATGCTTAGAGAGTGTTTATAGGATCGGTAGAATCGCCGAAGAAAAGAAGGGAGAAAATCGGAAGGGTTTCGGTAAGTCCGGAGGATGTCCGGAGTGGAGGTGGAAGGTGTTCCATAGCCACGGAGATTGAATAATATGTGAATGAATGTTAAATGTTGATTTAATCATTTATTCATATTTATTTAATAAATATAAAATCAATTAAAGGTCAAAAAAGGCTTAATGGGCCAATTTCCGGAGGGAGAGGGCCTATTAGGGAAAGGAGAGAGGGAGAGGGGCCAAGGAGGCTGGCCGGCTGGGCCTAGCCCCCCCGCGAGGCCCACTAGGGGCTTGCCGACAGCCACCCCACCCCCTCCTCTCCTTTAGTCCCACCCCGGGACTTTGAGGGAGGTAGTACCTCCCCTCCCCTATATATAGTGGGGTATTTGGCCTAGAAAAATACACCAATAATCAATAAAGGTCTCCCCACTTTTGGGAGGACCTCCAATTGATATTTTCTCTCTCCCCTCTCTCTCTCTCGTGACCGTGGTCCCAAGTCTGTACTGCGCGAGCGAGAGATATCTTCACCGCGGAGCGCCGTCGCGCTGCGGGATTCGGATCCGGGAGGTCTACTTCCGCAACTACTGCTGGATTGGGGAAGCGGGAGTCATCGTCAGGCACCGGACATGTGTAACTCCCCGCGAGGTGTCGCACTTGAGGCACTCAAGTCATTGGAGCCAGAAGGAGCGCAAGGACTTCATCACGACCTTGAGGTCGGCTTCGGCTCGTCTACATCAACCACGCTCTCCTAAGCGTTGACAACGCTTTTCGGTCTTCAAGGGTAAGTTCGTGAAAAGCCCCTCCCGTTACTGTATTACTAATACATAGGTCCTGGCAGCTTCAGGGGTTCAGGGGCGTAGGGTAAAATTTTATTGTTTTCATACGCCGAACCCCAACAGTGTTAACCTTATTTTCCTTTGTGTGTACCTATCCCACGAGAGTGGCTCTTCTTGTGTTTGCTTGAGCATTGTGCATTTGTCCTTGGATAGTGAGAGTGCAATAGCAATAGAAATAGTGACTTGGTAGCATCAAGGGAGAGCAAAAAAATATACAAAGAAAAAAAAATGGTCTCCCATAGCAAAAGAGAGTCTCAAGATTGTACGCAAGAGAGAAAGAAGAGTGCCCAAGGCAAGTGGACAAATCTGTTGCTCATTTTTTTGTTTGCAAATGGGCCATCGTCTCTTCTTGCATTGGCATGATACCGAGCTTAGTCTTCGTTAGGACATTTTGATTGCTCATTTTTGTAGTCGTGTCAATCCCAACAATCTCCATGTGTGTGTATATAGTCGTAGGTTCCTGTCACCTTTTTGAGTTGTTGACCTTTTACCTTTGACTTGATTTTTGTTTGGATTTTACCCACTTTTGATTATCCCTTTTCTTTGGGTTGGTTCTTTGGCATTCCACAGCCCCAAACAACTTTTGGAGTCTTAGTCCTTTCTTTAGTGTGAGGTTTATTTGTGATTTCACTTTGCAAGCTAATAGTTCTCTCTTGAGGTTTCTAGTTCAGTGTAATCCCCAAGGTGAGGTATAAGGCTAACACCACCATATTCCACTTCCATATACAATCCTTGTGTGTTTTGCATGATGGATATGCCTGGTGAGTCGAGCCAACCACCTACCCAAGAAGAAGAACAAGGTCCGTATATGACGCATGCAAGACACTACATCATTTGACATCAGTTCCACGAACGTTGCGAGGCGCTTGAGACGCGACAAGATGAACAATTCGGCGAGACTCAAGCCGATTTCAAGAACATCAATAGACGCTTCGATGTCCTCGAAAGACAAATTCATGCAATGAAACACAACTTTGGCCATCAAAATGAAGCACTCCAATGCTCTATCACCGAAATAAATGACAAGCTTTGACTCCTCATCGATGGAATGACAAACAACACAAGACCGCGCTCACGCGCATCAAGATCTTCAAGCTTGTCGTGCCACCATTCTCCTGTTCATCAAGATCATCATCCAAGTGATCCAAGATGCAATGACGCCCCCGTGGTGGAAGATGGAAGCTCCTCGCACTATGTACCTTCCACACAGCATGCCGCAACATCAAACTATGATGGTGATTTCTCCTCAAGGCACCAAGCAAGGCAAGAAGAACACCGTCATCACGCAAGGGTACTAGTGATCCAACAAGCATAAGCACAAGTGGAACCTCAAGCACAACCTCAAGTCCACCAACATTGCCCCCGATACATACTTGACACAACAAGTGATGACTCCAACTTGGAGGAATAAGCTCGTCACCAACATGAAGCTCTCCAAGATCCTCCTCTTTGTCATTGTCGTCATGACCGTCCACGCCGACACCATAGTCATTGAGGTGCCTGCTCCACCAGATCAAGACATGTAGCATCAAATTGTACATATTGAGCGACGTCCACCACGTCATGAGGCTCAAGACCAAGATCTTCAGTGTGAGGCCCAAGTGCTTAACCCGCAACACAAACTGGGGAACGAGCCTCCTCTTCGTCAATAACCGCGTCAAGAGGCTCCACATCTTCAACAACCTCATGAGGCCCAAGCGCCTCAACCTCGTCATCAACCGCACCAAGAGCAAGAGTAAGCTCCTCAACCGCAAGCACATCAACAATATCACCAAGCTCATCACAATAATTGCATGGAATATGAAGACCATCACCACCATTGCAACTACCGCCACCGTGACCACAATCAAGAAGAAACTTTCAGCAAGCTCAAGTTCACAAAGAATACCTCTCATGGGCGCTTAAAGTCGACAAGATCTTCTGCATGCACAACTACAACGATCAAAAGATGGTCGCCATGGCATCACTTGAGTTTGATGATTACACCAACCTTTGGTGAGAGCAAGTTCATGTTAATCGTGACGCAAGATAAGATCCCCCAATCACAACTCGGCATGACATGAAGGCTCATGAGATCCCGCTTTGTTCCTTCACATTACACGTGTGACCTCTTCAACAAGCTTCAATCGCTTAGTCAAGGAACAAAGACCATGGAAGAGTACTTCAAGCAAATGGAGCTCAACATGATCCGCACCAACATTGAAAAGCGCAAGCAGGAAACAATGGAACATTTCCTCATCGGCTTGAACCATCCAATCAAGTGCATCGTCGAGTTCCAAACATACAACGACATGGTTGAGCTTATGCACATAGCAATAAAAGCCGAGCATCATGTACAAGAGGACATCAAGTACAACAAGCCGAAGACGTACTTCACCTACAAGCAAGCTTCTACCACTACACCAACAACCTTCAATGGAAACTCCTCAAGTACCTCCAAGCCTTCCTTCAAGCCCACACTTCCTCAAGGAAAACCTACCCCAAGTGGAAAGTATACAAAGGATGCCACACCATTCAACGGCGAATTCTACAAGTTTGGAGGCAAAGGACACAAGTCGGCCGAGTGTGGAAACAAGAAAGTATTATTCATCCATGACAATGGCGACGAAGAGTTCTTGAGTGAAGATGAATTCGATGCAAGAGTCAATGATGCAATGACAAGGCAACGTGTGGAAGATGACCAAGAACTCCTCATGTGTGAACATGTTGCAAGTCCATCACTTGTCATCACAAGGATCTTGACCACTCAAGCACAAGAGCACAAATATCAACGATCAAATATCTTCCAAACACGTGCCGACGTCAATGGGAAATCTATCAAGGTGATCATCGATGGAGGGAGTTGCCACAACCTTGCAAGCACTGAGTTGTGTGAGAGGCTGAACCTCACCCTCCATCCTCCCAAGCACCCCTACCATGTCCAATGGATTAGTGACCAAGGGTCTGTGAAGATCAAGCACACCGTCTCGGTAACATTCTCTATTGGCTCGTACAAAGACACAGTAGAGTGTGATGTAGTCCCAATGTCGGTGTGCCACATGTTGTTTGGTCGACCATGGAAATTCAACAAAGGTGCTCTACATGATGGTCGCACAAATGTTTACACCTTCAAGTCGCTTAACAAGACATGTGTTTTGCAACCGATGACTCCTAGCCAAATAATTCCGGACAATGCAAAGGCTTTAGCGAGGGTGCAAACCACACCACCATCTTTTGAGAAGAGTGGTGAGCGAGAGAACCACCATATAGAGAGTGAGAGCCACAAGCCTAACTCGAGTGTAATAACTAAGAGTGTTCTCCTTGCCACCAAAAGTGGGATGAGAGATGTGAGGAACAACCCATCCATTTTGCACTATGTCCTCATTTGCAAGGGACTAGCGCAAGGAACTAATGACTTGGAAAATATTCCTCCCTCTTTGATGGCTATTATGCAGGAATTCAAGCATGTGTTTCCCGAAGAGCTTCCTCATGGACTTCCTCCTCTTTGTAGAATCGAGCATCGCATTGACCTCATACTCGGCGCACCACTTCCAAACCACGTCGCCTACTGCACAAACCCGGAGGAGACGAAGGAGATGAACATCAAATCAACCAATTCATCTCCAAAGGTTTGATCCAAGTAAGCACTAGCCCGAGTATGGTACCCATGATTCTCGTGCCAAAAAAGGATGATACATTGCGGTTATCGACATCCCATACCACGTCTCGATGACATGCTTGATGAGTTGTGTGGAGCCACTATTTTCTTGAAAATTGATCTTCGTAGTGGTTACCATCAAATACGCATGGTGGAAGATGATTAGTGGAAAACCGCATTCAAGACCAAACTCGGTCTCTATGAATGGTTGGTCATGCCTTTTGGCTTATCTAATGCCCCATCCACCTTCATGCACCTTATTAATCATATTTTATGTTCTCTCATTGGAAAAACTATTGTTGTCTGTTTAGATGATATACTTGTTTATATCAAGTCACTCGAGTAACATGTTACACATGTCAAGGAGGTCTTACAAATCTTTCGACAGGAAAAGCTTTATGCTAATCTTCCCAAGTGCACTTTTGCTAAAGACAAGTTGATTTCTCTTGGATTTGTCATTTCTTTTAAGGGCATTGAAGTTGATGTTTCCAAGGTAAAGGACATACTAGATTGGCCCATCCCCACAAATGTGAGCGAACTCCGAAGTTTCCATGGGTTGGCCAGTTTCTAACGTCGCTTTGTGAAAGACTTTTCTACCATTGCTTGTCCTCTCAATGAGTTGACCAAAAAGAATGTCACGATTGTGTGGGGAAAAGGACAACAAAAAGATTTTGATGAACTTAAATAGAGGCTCACCGAAGCACCTCTTCTTGCATTACCAGATTTCACAAAAACTTTTGAGATAGAGTGTGACACTAGTGGGATTGGCATTGGAGGAGTCCTCATGCAAAATGGGCGTCCTATTGCCTACCATAGCAAGAAACTTGATGGTGCTCGCCTTAACTATCCGATTTATGACAAAGAGCTTTTTGCCTTAGTTCGTGTTCTTCAAGTTTGGCAACACTACCTTTGGCCTAAGGAATCTATCATACATTCCAACCATGAGTTGTTGAAATATCTCAAAGGCCAAGCCAATTCGAGTAAGCGACACGCTAAGTGGGTTGATTTCATGGAGTCTTTTCCTTACATTGTCAAGTACAAGAAGGGCAAAGATAATGTAGTTGTGGACACTTTGTCTCGCAAGCACACAATCCCTCTTACTTGACTTGAATTAAACGTGTTGGGTCTTGATGAAATCAAAACTTTGAATGCTTCCGACCCGTTCTTTGGACCAATTTTTGCAAAGTGCTCCATTGACAAAGGAGTTGACGATTTCTATTTGCATCAGGGCTTTCTCTTTAAACAAAACAATCTTTGCATTCCGAAGTCGTCTCTCCAACTTTTGCTTCTCCAAGAATCACATGGTGGAGGCCTCAAGGGTCACTTTGGCCATGACAAGACATTAGACATGATCAGCACTCATTAATATTGGCCCAAGATGAAGCGAGACGTGGAGCTCTACGTTCAAAGATGCACCACATGTGCTCAAGCTAAGTCCAAGTCTAATCTCTTTGGTCTATATATGCCGTTGCCTATTCCTCATGCACCTTGGTCCGACATTAGCATGGATTTTTTTTTATGATTGCCTAGGTCTAAGCATGGTCACGATCCTATATTTGTTGTCGTGGATCGCTTTTCAAAAATGGCACACTTTATACCGTGCCATAAGACCGATGATGCTTCACATGTTGCTAATTTGTTTTTCAGAGAAATCTTCCTTCTTCACGATGTTCCAAGAACAATCGTCTCCGACCGCGATGTCAAATTCATGAGTTACTTATGGTAGACCCTCATGGCCAAGCTCAGCGTCAAGCTACTCTTCTCTGCCGCATCGCACCCGCAAACCGATGGCCAAATCGAGGTCGTCAACCGAAGCCTCCAGACTCTCCTTCGTGTGTTGATCAAGAAAAACTTGAAGGATTGGGAGGAATGCATTCCCCATGCCGAGTTCGCCTACAATCGAGCCAAGCACTCTACAACCAAGATGAGTCCTTTCATGATTGTCTATGGTTTTGAGCCCCTCACCGCGCTCGACATCCTACCACTTCCTCTCCATGAGCGCACCAACATGGACATTGACAAGCGCGCCCAAACTATGAAGAAGCTTCATGAAGAAACAAGAGCTACTATTGAGAAACAAGTCCTTCACGCAAGCATCAAGGTTCAACAAGGACAAGAAGGAGATGATCTTCGAAGAAGGCGACCTTGTGTGGATATATTTGAGCAAGGACGGTTTTGCCAAGGATCGCGACTCCAAGCTCAATCCAAGAGGTGATGGCCCCTTCAAGGTCCTCAAGAGAATTAACAACAATGCCTACATCATCGACATCCCGACCTCGAAGTATCTCGTGAGCAAGACATTCTATGTCAAAGTCCTTTCACCCTTCCATGGAGATGTTCTCGATGATAGCCATGAAGAGTCGAGGATGACTCTTTCCCAAGGGGGGAGCTAATGCAACCCGTCTGATAAGGATCAAGTAGATGATCCAATAGTTTTGCCCGATCTTTCATGGCGAATCAGCAAAATAACAAATCTTCTAATCATCCGATGAACGTGACCTGAAGAAGAGGAATAAATTCCAACAAGCAACATGGTGATGAACAACATGCCTCAAACCTTAGCTCGATAATCCTTATGACGCAAGAACCCTTGCAGCAATCTTTATTGGATAACACGCCAGCGTCATTTCTCCAGAGGGATGATACACGGTGGAACACCACGCGATAGTTTTTGACTAAACAACTGAACTTCCCTAAACCCTAGTCGGCTGGCTCCTTTATATAGGAGGCCTAACAAGCCCAAACGAAACACACAAATAAACCCTATGCGACCCACAACATGACCTAGCTATGAAATAACATGAAAACACAAATATAAATTGCTGACACAACCTTAGACTAAATAATTACATATCGTAGGTCGTCCTGGCGTGCCAATCTTCAATGAGCTGCCTCATCTTGGAGGAGTCCTGAAATTGGGCTTCACCTTCTCCTCCATGCCCATATCATCCTCCGCCCTTCAAAAAGCGGTGTCCTCAATGCGTGAGGGTATGCTCGAAAGGGTGGCATGATATCAACACAATAATCACACGTCATCGCCGTCTTCAAGTCTTGCCTGCCTTCCACACCACATCCTCCCTCTTGGCCTGGTCGACTTGATGCAGCCCTGGGTGGCTGCACCTCTTTTTTCGCCAAATGAACTTGTACTTAGGCGCTTCCACCTTCTTCTTCTCAACTCTTGTTGGAACCTTGCGTTGCTGAACATGAACCTGCTTTGCATGACCCAGTAAAAGATGAGTAACGCCCGGGCCACACAACTGACGAACACATCCATCTTTGCACGTGTGCGTCAGCACTACTGTTCCAACAAAACGCCTCACAGGTGTGTTGATGTAACGACGACAATCATAAACCCGTGCACCATATGCACAGGGACTGGATCAGCACAACTATCATCGGTATAAACACCTATGTCAACATAAACTGGAATATCCTTCTTCTCAGCAATCAGAGGCTTAAATTCAACCGGCTTGTCACTAACAAGTACAACTGGCTTTTCATCTATAGACATGGCTGAAACAATGGCAACATTGACGCTCCGTGCATCATTCTCCTCAAGCTGGGGCGTAGCTAGCCCATATTTTGGCTTAGCCTTGCGCAACTTCTCCTTGTGTACCACCAGCTCAAGTTCAGACTTTATTTGATCATCTTGCATAGATTTCAAAATCCGCTGTTTGCCATCATGCACAAGAGAATATGTATTTTCTCTCCCAACATAAGTAACATTGCGATCATACTCTCCAAGTAACAGCCCACACACCTCCAATGGCAACACATCGCGCTCTACCTCATCAACATCACACATACCTTATGAGTAACTTTCAGCATACCGCAGCTATTTAACCATGCAACATGCTTAGGTTCAGGAATATGCCATGTCGACAAACCCAAATTCGTCACCATAGCCTTACTGATGCCATTACAGTAGCTTCCACCATCCACCATGAGCTTGCACACTTTGCCTTTGATCATGCACTGCGTTTGAAATAAACTCCAACGTTGGTCTCTATCCACTATCATACAAGCATCACCATAAATTCTCTTTAGTTGCATATTCAGCCCGCTCAATGGTATAGCTTCATCCACCAAATCCGTGTCAACATCAGCTATCTTCTCCTTGGAAGGAGTCATGGGTGTCACTAGCTTGTTGACATCAACCTCATGAACAAATACCGTGTACTCTGAAATCTTCACCTCAGCCTGCGTAGGTTCCACTCGCGGAACAACCCATGGTAAACACACCCTGCAAACTGGTTAGACTGTGCCACGGGAGGACACCCTCGTAGTGGCATAAACCCACACGCCTGGCAGGCTGCCTTGGCGTCTCAGTATCACTAGGAGCATCATTAGTATCATGGCACGACAGAAAACTATGTTCTGATAGAGAATATCACTGTAGAAGAAGCACATTCCTTGAGAGGAGATCGTCGTCATAGTTGCCGTCGTAAAGGCTGCACAGGATGCTCATAGCCATAGTAATTTGGATCATCGTACATCTTGAACAGCCAAAATCAGCAGAAACTCCCGCGTGGCGGAGCTTCACCCTAGAAAAATCAGACCAAAAAATCTGTCCAATTTAATTCACATCGGACTCTTTTGGATTCCTTCCTTTTCACGTATGTACGTTTGCCCTTTTTTTCTATTTAGTTAGCGATCTGTTTGGGTACAGATCCGATCGTGTGAACTTGCACGGTAGCGTTGCGATCGGAAATCCACAATGAAACAAACGAGCGGAAGAAAGCGGAAATGAAACCGATCCTTCCGAGTTCCGATCGAGCAGCTCCACGCAGCGTGTAGGCCTCCCCTTGGCGCGTGCGATTTCCAAATCGGCATAAACTCGGAAGCTGGACTCCAGGTTTTATTCTGAAGGTATGCTACGTCACGTACGGAAGCTGGACTCCAGGTTTTTTTCGAACGTACGCTACCTCACGTACGGAAGCTGGACTCCAGCGATCGGGTATAGGAAAAACGGGAAATCGATCCCGATCTGTATCGATCGGCTTTTGCCTGGCTTCGATGCAATCACCTCCGAGATACCGTGTTCGCCTCAGTCTGACTCAACTCGATCCGATCTGCAGCCTCAGTCTGACTCAACTCGAACCGATCTGCAGTAGCAGCAGTCCCATGTCGAGCAATAGCGCTACAGAATCGAGGGAATACTGGCAGCACGGCACGAGATGAAACCACCGATGAACAAATCCTCAGCAGCAAACTGCTCAACAACAAAAACTCGTCGTGATCAACCAAGAAGTCTGATACCACATGATAAGGATCAAGTAGATGATCCAAGAGTTCTGCCCGATCTTTCACGGCGAATCAGTAAAATAACAAATCTTCTAATCACGTGATGAACGTAACATGAAGAGGAATAAAATCCAGCAAGCAACGTGGTGATGAACAACACGCCTCAAACCTCAGCTCGATAATCCTTGATGACGCAAGAATGCTCGCAACAATCTTTATTGGATAACACGGCAGCGCCGTTTCCCCGTAGGGATGATACACGATGGAACACCACGCGATATTTTTTGACTAAACAACTGAATTCCCCTAAATCCTAGTCGGCTGGCTCCTTTATATAGGAGGCCTGCAAACTAGTCGGTTGGACAAGCCCGAACCGAACACACAAATAAACCCTATGCGACCCACAACATGATCTGGCTACGAAATAACATGAACATAAATATAAATTGCTCACACAACCTTAGACTAAATTATTACAGATCATAGGTCGTGGAGTGCCAATCTTCAATGAGCTACCCTCATCTTGGTGGAGTCCTGAAATTGGGCTTCACCTTCTCCTCCATGCCCATATCACTGTCCTACGGACGTCCCTACATCTACACCACTAAGTCCTCCAAGTGGACCAATGGCTCGAGCCCTAGCTAAACTCCTACAAGCTAAGATTAACTCGCTCTTCTCCTCATGTGACTTTGATACATCCTTGGATGGATTACTACTTCATCCAACTACATTGTGCATTATCAGCTATGAAGCCCCCATGGATGAAGTACAAGGAGCGGGATGAGAGGAAGAAGATGCTGGAGTTGAAGCCCCGGAGTCTCCGGCCCTGTTGCCCGGAGTCTCCGGCCCGCGACCCCGGAGTTTGTAGCCTAGACTGTGAACCAGTCTCTGGAGCCCTACTAGGAGCAATCAGTACAGCCCCACGGAGTTTTCACCAGAGAGCATCGCCACCACCGGAGTTTCCGCGCACCCCAGAGTCTCCGTCCCACCTACCCCGGAATCTCCGGCCCTCGACCCCGAAGTTTCCGCCCCCACGACTCCGGCCATGTCTCCGGACCCCTCGCTTGAGCTCACTGTATGCCGCCCCAGAGTATACCCGGCAGTCTCTGGTGTAAGTTAACCAGGCATCTGAAAGCCTTTTGGGTCGTCGGCTCATGTAACCCCAAATCCGTCCAAACTTTACTCTTTATTGCCTAAACTACAATTGAACTAGTGGCTGGCCTATAAATAGCCCCCACCTCTATTGCACACCCTAGGCTTGATATTTGGAATTAGTGGACACCCCTTGTGGATCTATATAATTCTTGCCTCATGCTCCTTGGATAGAGGAGCACCAAATATTCCCCACCTCGTTGGAGTTTGCATCGTGCCTCCCTCGTTGTACAAGGCCTTGGCATCGGAGTCCCTTTGCCAAGACGTCAAGATCTCACTGAGACTCCCTACTCGTTGTGCCGGTACAAAAGAGAGCACTTCGCCTGGTGCCGATCCTAGGGATTGCGCCAGACCGGTCACTACCGGCATGAGCTATTGGGTTGTACCGTGTCTTTGCATGAGCATTTTCATCGTGTTCTTCGTGCGTGAGTTCGTCATGTTCATCCCCTCTCTCATTCCCCCGCACTTCCCCCTCGATTCAAAAGGGATTCATGAAAGATCGGGCCATCCTCGAGCTTAGCCCTCAACACCTTGGCTGGGGCTGGCTTCTACTACGGTTTCTACGACCGTTAACGGTGGTAACATGACGTTAACGGTGGCTACCACATTGAAGTTTGCATGACGTCAGCAGTTAGCGCGATTGGCAAACAGATCTATGACGGAACAACTTTTTGTGGCCGAAGGGTGCGATCCGCCACGGTCAAAAAAACCGTGGTTGATTCATTTATGACGGGGATTTTACCACGAAGGCCATCCGTCACGGAAGACTTGTTTTCCACGAAAAATGGGCCTTCAACCATGAAAATCATCTGTTGTGAAAGCCATTTTTTCTTGTAGTGATTGCTAACTTCATCGTACATCATCGGGTTAAAGAGGAACCTGAGGAAATCATACATCTTGTTTCTATGGTGTCGTGGAAGTTACATATCTCCCACTAGCATCATCTTGATGGATCAGTTTGTAGCAACAGCCAAACACTCGACATTGCTACATATCTCCGACTAGCATCATCTTCGTGGCCTCCTACCGGCTAGTATACGGTTGCATAAATAATCAAGCCATATATGAAGCACTATTATTCGGGTTGGAGCTCTTAGTTGCTGTACGAGTATCTCACATCAAGGCTTACGGTGATTTATTCTTGGTGGTACAACATGTATCAAAAGTATATCAATGCCTTCATGGATCACTCAATATATACCTTGACAGATGTCTAGACTTAATATCATCTTTGAGCTACTTCAAGACATCACATGTGTCTAGACATGATAATTGTCTTGCTAATGATTTGGCACAACAAGCATCAAGCTACCACATAAAGTCGTTGTCTTCCTCATATCAGAGAAACCGATGACCTCTTACGTTGGGTTAGAGGTGACCGAAATATCTTCAACTGATTCATTTGGAAAATTGGCTTACATCAAAGGATCTGCTGAAGTGAGGAATGGTTCATCTAATGAAGCAACTCATGGAGGAGAGGATCTGGAAGTGAAACTGGTTCAGACTAGAAGATATCACAATATATCTACAAAATCCCAGTCAGAAGATGGACAAGGCAGTTCGGTGGCTTGCGTTCAGATATACATTGATTGAGGATCAGTTATATGGCTGAACAACTAATGGTCTTTTATTAAAATGCTTAGCAGGAGATCCATCCAAAGTCGCCATGGGAGAGGTACATTATGGCTTATGTAGAACACATCAAGCGGTTCATCAGACGAAGTGGATGATCTGGGGTGTTAGATTCTATAGGCTAACAATGATTAATAACTACTTTTGATACTACAAGGGATGCAAGTCTTGTCAAGAGTTTGCATTCAGTTGGTACTGGCTTGATGCAGCCCGTCCTACAGAATCCTCTACATCTACACCACCAAGTCCTCCAAGTGGACCGATGACTCGTGCTCGAGCCAAACTCCTCCAAGCTAAGGTGAACTCGCTCATGTACTCATGTGATTTCAGTACACCACTGGATGGCTCGCTACTTCATGCCCGACACTTTGTATCATTAGGTATGAAGACACGAGCTAGTGGAGCGTCGCAGCAACCAGCAGCTGCCTGGACCATGCGGTGCTACCGGCCCCGAAGAGCTGTACTACTTCTGAAGCGGTACTACCGCCTGGAGACAGCGGTACTGCCGCACTAGACAGAGAGATGCCGCCTGAAGCACCAGACCTCGCCGGTACCAAGGAAGCGACAGTACCGCCTTGACCGGTACTACCGCATGTAGTGAGCGGTACTACCGTGCGCCCCTAAAGACCACGCCCTCACCTCGCCCCGCTCTAGTACCAGAGCGTGATAATACCGGCCATCACCGGTACTACCGGTTACCAGTTCTGGTACTACCGGATGACACAGTGCCAACGTGCACAAGCTCAGCCCTTAGGCCCTGTAACACACTTTTTTATATTTTAAGTTACCCAAACTACCCTTGAACCTGTGGTTGGCCTATATATAGACCCCCACCTCTACTGTAAGCCCTAGGCTTGATATTTGGAATTAGTGGACACCCCTTGTGGATCTATCTAGTTCTTGCCTCATGCTCCTTTGATAGAGGAGCACCAAATATCACAAACCTCGTTGGAGTTTGCATCATGCCTCCCTCGTTGTACAAGGCCTTGGCATCGGAGTCCCTTTGCCAGGACGTCAAGATCTCACCGAGACTCCCTACTCGTCGTGCCGGTTCGAGAGAGAGCACTCCGTCCGACGCCGATCCTAGGGATTGCGCCAGACCGGTCACCGCCATCGTGAGCTATAGGTGTGTATCATGTCTTCATGTGTGCATGTGTTCATCGTGTTCTTCGTGCGTGAGTTCGCGGATTTCATCCTCTCCCTCTTTCCCCACTCACTCTGCCTCGATTTCAAGGGATTCGTGAAAGATTGGGCTGCCCTCGAGGTTTTCCCTCAACATATTGTTATCAAGAGCTTCGTTGCTCACGAATGCCCCCACAAAATTTTCTTCTACACCCCAAAATTTCGAAAATCCCTCAAAAGTAGCCCCAAATTGCCTTCAGATCAATGTCTGGATTTGGTTCGTTTTTCGTGGTTTTGGTCCATAGATCTATTGCTTAAGGTGTTGATCTACCTTCCTGTCAGATTCTTGACATCGGGGGTGCCACGTCTCCATGCTGAACAAGCCCCACGCCCTTGGAGACTAAGCCCTCTATAGGTGAGGCGCCTCTAGGGGACCGAGCCGGCAGAGCCTCGCGTGATCCCCTCCTGAGGAAGAGCGACACCTGCCGGGGATGTGGTTACCATGGTTCGGTCCGACAGCCTCTCGCCTCGGATACTCTCGGGTGAGCCTAGGGGTAAAGCCGTAATCACGCCCAACAGGGTACCGGCCGCGTCCCTAGCCGCCTGTACCAGTGTGCGTGGCGTCAGCCGCCTCCGTAAAGATGACCCTGTCCACCCCGTTCCGCAAGGAAGAGACATGCGATTACGTGGCAGAGGGCATCCCACAATTGCTATTTTGGTGAAAGGAAGGGAAAAGCAGACAGAGTTAGATATGGACAAGCAACGTCAACAAAGGGCACTTTACAGGAGGACGGAGCGGAGCGTGGTGAGCTGGACTAAGTCCACCCAAAGTAGTCTCAAGGCCAGTGCCTCCGGGACGGCCCTATGGTGACCCTCCCCATCGATGAACCAAGGGAAGAGGCCCGACGCCGCCCTATATAAGGGACCCTTCTCCTACCAAGATGGGGACGAATCCCAGAGATCTAAAACCCTAGACTTTCATCCACCATTGTACCATTGCGAGGAAAGCGAGCAGTACAACCAAGAAGGAGTAGGGCTTTACATCCTCACAAGGGTCCCGAACCTGGGTAAAAAAACCTATGTCAACTCTCTGTCATGCACCCGCTTCGCTGCCGCAGTCGTTGTCGGACTTCTTCGGACTCGCGTGTTCAGCCCCCACATGAACCAATGGATTGTTGGACCCTAGTTCCATCGTGGGACAAAACCCCGACATTTGGAGCGCCAGGTAGGGGGCTGAGGCGCGTTTTCAAGATCTCCGACAACCTCGGCAGCATGTCGGCTGGCAACAAGATGTGCGCCGAGCGGGCCCTCCATCGTGCGGCGTGCAAGGCCCAGACGAAGCTGGCCCGACAGCATGCCGCCTCCAAGCAAGTCCTATGTACGGAGGACGAGGGTGGATCCTCTTATCAACCGTCATAGGACATATCCCCCTCCTCGCACGGTGTCATGTCGCTCTCCCGCACCATGTCCTCTCGCGTCAACCTCGAGCTGCTCATCCCGGAGACCACCAAGCGCATGGTGTGTGATCTCTTGGACCACCAGCCGGCCGAGCAGAGCCAGGAGAAGTGGCGTGACCGTATCGCCGAGCTCCTCAACTCCTCCACCCTTTCCCTAGAAGGCCTGGGGGCTGGAGCTACGGGCGGGGATCGGTAGCTGTGGGCCCTATCCCGCCCCCTCAAGATGGGGGTGCAGCCAAGCCGAGCGATGCCCCCCACCGCCCGTGAACAGTTGCCAGATCATCTCTCCTCCTGTCGCCGCCACTGCGTGAGCGTGAGGACCGCCTCACCGAGGAAATAACCCCCACGGGGCAGTAGAACCGTGTGGCCCTCGTTGACGGCAGGGCAGTCCAGGCCAACGGGTTCCTCGCCTTCACCAAGAACCTCCACCGTGTTGTTTGGCCTCACAAATTTCGCCCGGAGACGCCGGCATTCTACGACAGCACCACGAACCCGTGCGAGTTCCTCCAACTCTATACCATGGGCATCAAAGCGGTGCGTGGAGATCACCGTGTCATGGCAAACTGGTTCCCTTCTGTGCCTGAAAGAGGCGGTCATCACCTGGCTGATGAACCTCCCTGAGGAGTCGATTGACTCATGGGCAAAACTTAGCTCCCTCTTCATCTCCAACTTCAAGGGGACCTATGAGTGCCCACTCACCTACTACAACCTCTGTCAGATATGCCAGCAGCCTGGGGAGACCCTCTTCATGCCTGTAGAGGTTCGGTCAGGTTCGCAACAAAATACCCAAGATCTCAGACTCCAACATCATCATATCCTTCTCCGAGGGCGTGAAGGACGTAAAGATGCGGGAAAAGATCAGGATCCAAGGAGAGGGTCGCACTACCGCCGCTGAGCTCTTTGTCATGGCCGAAAAGTGCGCCAAAGCCGAGGCAGGGCGGATGTTCGGTCTCGTGGAGACAGAAACCACCCCTAAGGCATCATGCACACCCAAGGGAAAGGACAAGGAGCCCAAGCGTAAGACCTCCACAGTCCTGGCGGTGGAACCAAGACACAAAAGCCCTCGAGAGAGGGGCTGGCGAGCGAGAGAGGGGTGATAGCTCGTACTGCCACTTCCACAAGAAGCCAGGTCACCCCACCAACGACTGCTACGAGCTCCAGAAACTCTGTGACCTGGGCAAAAGTGAAAGGAAGGCGAGGTCGGGAGGCGAACAAGGCAGCCAAGGCAGGGGCAACCAGGGAGGAAACCGTTGGAACAACGACTCCGACGGGTGTGATGCCCCTCCAACAGGTCACCAAGCCAACGCCATGCAACAACATCCGCACCCGCACGAGTTGGCATGCGGTGAGGATCCTGGGGGTTGTTGGGGATATACTTTCCGGGCATCCTCACGGTTCCTCCTGACCAGGGTGGCCCACTTCGGGTTAGAGCTTTGCTTCACGGGCGGCCTAGTCAAGGAGAAGAGGTGGAGTCCAATCCGGCTAAGGGAAGGCCCAGAAGACTTACCGATATAGGCCCATAGTGTTACTTGTAGTTCAAGATGTACTCTGTAACCGACTCTTAGTCGTAGCCGGATAGATCTCTCCTGTAAACCCTAGGTCGGATATCTATATAAGCTGTCCTAGGGAGAGCCTTTAGGGCAACCTCAATAGTCTACAATCTCAACTCGCACAGGCGAACACTTGTAACCCATATTCCGGCTCTGCCGTATTACTGGATTGCTAGCAGCAGTAGGATTCGTCCAAAGCCGGCGGATTCGAACCTGGGTAAACTTGTGTGCTCACCGTCCCGGAACACCGTACGTCTCACACCCCTCTCTTCCACACGCCTCGAGGACCCCCTCATGGCGTACTTGTCATCAATCCGACAATAGTTGGCGCCCACCGTGGGGAAGGTGAGCTTCAGATCTGCGTTCCGAGCGGAATCTACAAGAATCAGAATCGACGAGACCATCACCGTCGGTCGCATCCTCTACGCCAGCGACGTCCCTCTCATCGTTCTCGACGAGACCTAGATTCCGGCTAGGGAGGCTATTACTTCCTACACCATCATGTCTTTTGGAAAGATCGATGTTTACATCAGTTTGCTGAACCTGCCCCACCCACCCTAGCGGTGATGATAGAAGCAGAAGAAATTTCTGGGTCCCCTTTGTCCGTGGAGGCGGCAGAGTTCCGGATCTCAGAAAACCCTAATCCCACCCAGTCTGCACCAGTTGCGGAGATAGTGGAGAAATCCGAGCCTGAAGCAGACCTAGCAGTCCAATTCGAATCTGGAGTGGATCTCCCTGGAGAGACCGAATCCCAGATCGACCCACCCGCTGAGGTCGAAATCCAGGAGGAGCACAATAACAACAACGGTTCCGGCTCTAACGATGCCAGGACATACATGCCTTTCCTGAGGTACACAGTAAGATGCATGATGATGCAAAACTCAGGCGCAGATGCAATTCTCGAGGCCATCTAACGTTTCGACGAAGCCTACTATGAAGACCGCAGCTATCTCAGGAGGGGCACATCACACTTTGTCAGATATGTGGATCCGGATCCGGCACTGCCGATGCTAGAGACAACACCGACTCTGTGCTGGAGGCGATTGGAACAAACTCCGACGTACCCGCATCCTCGGATGAATTGATGACGTCAGCAGATTTCCGAAAGTTCTCCGCAGAATATGAAGAGGAGTATTGTAGCACCCTGGTAAAATCACTACTAGAAAATCGCTTGTTATTTCTGTTTTGTGCATCATCATGACCTCATGCTCATGTCATCATGCCACATTGCATTTGAGCATCGTCATGTCATCATACATATTTTAATTAAAACTATTTTCGAAAAGCTTACCTTTATTTTCTAAATGTCTCTGATGGCAGTGTTGATGTAGAGCTCGTTGGGAACCCCAAGGGGAAGGTATGATGAGCACAACAGCAAGTTTCCCTCAGTTATGAAACCAAGGTTTAATCGAACCAGTAGGAGCAAGGAAACACCACAAAGGTGTTGCTAGCTAAGCCTTGGCAGGGCGCACTACCGGTGCTAGTAGCAACGTGGAGACCTGCACAACACAACCATAGAAGTCTGTCCCCAACTTGCGATGAGGTTGTCAATCTCACCGTGTTTTGCTGAAAAAAAGGATTAAACGTATCGAATGGAAGGAAGTAAAAGTTTGCAGAAAGTAAACACAAAGCAGTAACAGTTTATAGATAGAATGTAAAAGAAAAGGACCGGGATCCATAGTTCACTAGAGGTGGCTCTCCTTAAGATAGATAACATGCTGGGTGAACAAATTACAGCGGGGCAATTGACAAACATCGAGAAAGCAATACATGCATATACTAATCATCTTGACTCCTTTGAGACTTGAGTGGGCGTTACAACATTATACATAGACCGCCATCCAACTGCATCTATGACTAATAATCCACTTTCAGGTTATCATCCGAACCCCCTCCAGTATTAAGTTGCAAGGAACAGATTATTGCTTTACGAATTGCGTGTAAAGTAAACAATACGATTGTTCTATGAACAAAGGATTATTGTTTTCTCCCTAGTAGCAACAGCACATCTCGTACCTTAGAGATTTCTGTCACTTCCCCAGATTACCAGAGGCATGAACCCACCATCGAGCATAAATACCAACTCTTGGAGTTGCTAGCATCTACTTGGCCAAGATAGCTACTAACAACGGAAAGCATGCAAGATCACAAATAACCAAGACATGATAGAATCAATAATCAATATGAAATAACATCTCAATATCCACCGGATCCCCGCAAACACAACATGTGAGATTACAAATAGATGATCTTGATCATGAACAGAGCTCACAAGATCTAGACATGAAAGCACAAAGGAGGAGAACCAACCGTCTAGCTACTACATGGATCCGTAGTCCAAGGATGAACTACTCACGCATCACACCGGAGGCTTGCATGGTGATGAAGAAGGCCTCCAGGGTGAATTCCCCTCTCCGACAGGGTGCTGGGAAGAGCTTCAGATCCCTCTCGATCTAGGGATGGAGATGACGGTGGCTATAGACTCTTTCGTGGATTTTTGATCGGGTGCTTAGGGTTTTCGTCCCGAGGGCAATATATAGGCGAAAGGAGAGGCCGAGGGGGTGCATAGGCTGGCCACACCACCCCCTGTCGCGGCCAGGCCTGGCCCGCGCGGCCAGGTGGTGTGGTGGCCCCCTGGCTCCTCTCCGTCTCGTATTATGGCATCTGATGACTTACGGAAAAATAGGCACTTTGGCTTTTGTCCTGTCCAATTCCGAGTATATTCATTTTCTGACTTTCCTGGAACCAAAAACAACAGAAAAAAGGCAGTTGGCACTGTGGCTCTTGTTAATAAGTTAGTCCAAGAAATCAAATGAAAAGTACTCCAAAGTGTGGACAAAACACAAGAAAGTGGATAAAACCAAGCATGAAACATCAAAAATTATAGATATATTTGCAATGTATCAGTCCCCTCCTTTAATTCAAATTAAAACTCTGAGTCTACCTGGATATTTTGTTTATCTAAAAAACAAATTTTGAAAGTCCTTTAAAAATAAAACTTTGAAATAAAAATATTTTAGGGGAGGCTGCCAGCCGCCTGGCCCAAAGCCCAGCAGCCAGCAACCTACTACCCCGCCAACCAAACACTAGTCCTACCCCAACCCCGTGCTCTGCCTAGCCCCACCCATCCCCACGCGCTAAGCAGCAGCCACCACGAGCGACCCAGCCCTATACTCGCCCGCCCGTTCCCGTGCGCCTCGTTGCACCGTAACGGACGCATGCTCCTAGCCTTGCCACGTCACATCGCAGACACCGCCGTAGCGACACAACGCCATCTCGCCCCGCGCGTCACGCAGGCACCGCACGCTGTGAGCCTGGCCCCACCCTGCTGATCCTGTCCCCATCGTGTCACTCCCTCATCCTCGCTCGGTCCCGCACGCAACCCCCGCTCCCTTGGTTCTCCTCCACATGGTCGCCTCCTCTGCCTTGACGTGCCGCTGCTTCCGGCCGCCAAGCCCGGCACCTCCTGTGAGCCCTTGTCGGCCCCGAGCGCCTCTAGCCCCGCTCCCCTGCAGGCCGCCGCCAGATGCTCCGCTCCACCTCCTCGACCCGGTAGGATCCGCTGCCGGCGAGCCCCCATCGCCACCGACCCGCTCCACGGGACCCCGTCTTGTCCAAGCCCTGCGGCACCGCCCGCGACCCTCCTATGGCCGCCGCTGCTAAGCTCGTTGCCCGCCGTCTCCCTACATCGCCCGTTGCCATGATGCCATCCCGAGTCCTCCCCGGCCCCGTGCGGCTTCGCCACGAGCCCGTCGCCGCCAGACCCTGTACGAGCCGCCTCCCCGCGAGCGCCCTCCCTCACCTCTGCAGCAACCGTCGCCAGGGATGCCACCCCGTGTCGAGATCCTCATAGTTTCTTCCTCCAGAGCGCCACCTCCCCGCAAGCGCACGCCCTGCTGGGACCCCGTCGACCTCTGCACCCTAGAGCTCCTTCCCACGCCTCTACGTCACGGAAGACCCGGCCCCATCTCCGGGACGGGCAATTGGTTTGTGAGGCACGTGCTGATGCATTGGTGTGTAGTGGTGGAGACAATGTGTAGTCTGTTGATGTTGTTGTACCTCAGGTATGACTACATTGGCAATCACCGCCTGGAGGATGATCCAAGCTCGCCACCAGCAACTGAACCTGAATTCCGAGACCCTCGACATGGACCCGATACCCCGAACCACGGATCCGGTGATGCCGGAATGCCAAGGTCTCCTTCACGGACCCGAAGCCTGATCCTGGAGTCCGAAGACCGATCCCGCCGACCCCTCCAACCCTCGGAACCCCCAATATCTCCGAATCCTCATGTGTGACCCCTGCCTAACCCGACCCTATTTTATAAAATGCCATATATCTTGTTGCATATTAAATGGTTCATACTCGCATCCCATCATGTGGTTTGGGGGCATTATGTCGATTCACCTAATAATTAAATATGGAGACTATCTGCAGGCTATTCTAGTCTTAGATTGACTCTATTTAAATTTGTGTAGCAAATCAATGTTATGTTTTGCTTTGTTAAGAAAACATTTAAATTGCGGGGTATCTAAATAACTTAAACCATTAATTAATTGTCGGGACCCCGGTTCTACTTAATATTGCCTAATTGCATTGCATATTTGCCATGTCATGCATCATACATGCATTATGCCCGATCTTCTGTCGTAGTATTAAATAGTGTATCCGGTGTTTCTCCTAGTGCTTTGCTTCTTCGCGGATTAGGTCGTTCAGTGGATGCGAGTATTTTGTGTTTTCCTTCGGAAATATATCTTCGGCAGTGTTTTCCTAGGCGAGCATTCTTCCCCTTTCTACCTATTTTGTGTTTATAGTCTTTACTTCCTCGTTTTTATCTATTGCTATCCTTGTTGTGATGCTTTAGTTTCCGTGCACCATTTCTATTCCTTGCAGCCTCTATATTGCCTTGGACACATCCTATTGCCTGTTGTTTGATAGATAGTCGGCCTTGCGAGTCGTAGTTGCTTGCGCGTGTGCTGTTTCATGTCGTTGTCGTTCCACAGTTGTTAGAAAGTTGACACATGCTTATTGGTGGGATGCTTAATGGTGGAGATGATCATGGCTTTAATTACAACTTGTTAAATAAAATGCTGGTAATAGATATAACTTATGCAGAGGCATCGGTGGGCAATAGCTAATATTTGGTTCTTCCACGCCCACTTGTGTCCCGTAGGCCCCGAGTACTTGATACCTGTTCCTTGACTATCCGCACTATCCACATACGGGAGATTCTATGAATCCCCCTTTGCCTGAGCTTGATTCATACTTTATTTCTTGGGGCCACAAAGTAGTTTGGGGCTTTATTACTATCCTGTACTTATGCCATGCTTTACTTCTTTATTTACGATTGTGCGTGGAGCACCTGCACTATTTTGGAACGTGGAATGTTTTCGCGGTATCGACAAGCCTAGTCACACTTTTGGGTTCCCAGTCGTTTACAACCATTGACACAAACCCTGGGTCCGTCTCGGAGCCGGCCAACTTCGTTGTAGGTAGCATAGTGGGGTGGCCCCCTGAAATGATTTATGAATCCTATGAATGCTTTCTCGTGAGGCCTCGTTGCGTTTTATTTGTTTCTTCCCGAGGTTGATCGCGTGTGTGTTGCTATTTGTGCACCCCTGCTTGGTAAATCTTTCTGAAAGTCGTGTCCGTGGTTATGGACGACTTGGAGCACAGTATCTCGATCATAGACAAGCATAACTACAGTAGTGCTATAAATTTGACTTAATATGTGACTAGTAATCAACTTCATTATAATGGAATGGATAATAAAAGTGCCAACAAATGGTGGAACTAGGGTTTATCGTGTCATGTTATTCCTGCCTAGTAAGTATCGCAACTCCATTGGAATGAAATAAAAGTGCCAACAACTGCTAGGTTTGGGATGTCACATGCTAATTGTATCTGACTAGTAAGTACTGCAACTACAACTGAATGGTTAACTAAAACTACCCACTACTTATGCTATCAGGATGACTCATGCTATCTATATCTGACTAGTAAGTGTTGCAACTATAATGGAATGAATAAAACTGCCAACTGTGTGAGTTCCTCGGTTTGACTTCCTCGTTTGGTCTCGAGGGGGAATACCAGGATGGGTATGATTGGTGTTAGTATAAAAATAAGGTTGGTTCCGAATAGGTCTTTCTTATCTCTCTCTAATAGCCGATAGTTTATCGAGTCTCTATAGGTTGTTTAGTGCATGCTTCGCTGCCGCTTCAGTCCACCATACCTCTGTAGGCGAGAGCCACCGAATTCTAGCCTCGCCGTGTACTGGCCTCAGTACTGACCGCTCCTCCTTTTCCTTTGCCCTTTATCGGCACCCCTTTTGTTTTAGCAGGTTTGAGATCGATGTCGTTAGCAGGGTTACCCTTCCGGGTTGGCCTGGGCAGGGTTATGGACGCCATTGGTTATTCTTCAGGCTCTTAGCTCAATTTGCTTGTTATCCATACTCGGATGTTGTATCGTTTTCAAGGTGAATTGGATGTTTGTACTGTATATCTGTATTCTTAACTCAATGAGTCGTTGTTGTATATATATATGTGTGTTGTGGGTTCCATCGTAAACTATTGTGTAATGGTATTACTTCGTTTTCCACCCACACGCAAGTGCCTGGTGGGCGTCCTTGAATCGTTTCTATGCGGGTTTGGCGGGAAGCGCTGAAATCTGCATAGGGCCGATTCGAGGGTGTTACAAAGTGGTATCAGAGCCCAGCAGTTGCGATACCCCACTGGTCCGGCCTGTAGGATAACCTAGCTAACGGCCGATGTAGAGTGTCAAAACTAATTTTGCAAAATCGGTTGGATAGATCTGATTAGGTCTGTTTTACTCCTTACCACTATGTTATTCTCCTCTTACCTTCATGTGTTTTGAATCTGCTCTCTTATCTTTTCTTCAAGTCCAGGAATTCTCGTGGTTGGGATTCCATCGTACCTTCAGGGTTTCGCTTCCTCCTTTGGTAACGGTGCTTCTACATCGGGTCTTCATGCTATCTGAGGAATCCTTCATCTGTTGGACTTCTCTTTGTTCCTTCTTGTGCCTTCCGGTGTTTTCCAACGCGATAACATCATCATCAACTTCATCAGATCCGATGAAAAGCCTGCATCACTCCTTTGTTTCCGAACCTTGCTTGTCGAGATCTTCAGTCTATATTCCGAGAACGGGTGTCATGCCTTTCTACTACATGTACAGAGTAATAGTTTGGGTGCGTGATGGATTGGCCCCCATGCCGACTACTCATTCTATTGGCTCTCGTACATTGAAGTGGATTAGATTGCACTTATTCTCTCCTCTCACAGAAGTTAGAGGTGGCCTTATCTTTTGAGACCTCTCCCTTCGTCTTTGTCTCTCCAGAGTGTTCCCTCAACGGACATGAGAAATGATCCCTTGATTGGTGGTGTCACCGAATTCAAGATGGAGCAAGAATCCTTGTTAGTGGTGTCGCGAGGATCTACACGAAGCGAGAAGATTCATATCGTCGGCCTTCTCCCCGTACCATGAGGCGGATCTCGAGGGCGAGATCCCTTGTTAGTGGTGTCGAATTGTAGCACCCCGGTAAAATCACTACTAGAAAATCACTTGTTATTTCTGTTTTGTGCATCATCATGACCGCATGCTCATGTCATCATGCCACATTGCATTTGAGCATCATCATGTCATCATGCATATTTTACTTAAAACTATTTTCGAAAATCTTACCTTTGTTTTCTAAATGTCCCCTGCTTCAATTCAAATTAAAACTCTAAGTCTACCTGGATATTTTGTTTATCCAAAAAAAAAATTTAAAAGTCTTTTAAAAACTAAAACTTTGAAATAAAAATATTTTAGGGGAGGCTGCCAGCCGCCTGGCCCAAAGCCCAGCAGCCATCAGCCTACTACCCCGCCAACCAAACCCTAGTCCTACCCCAACCCCGCGCTCTGCCTGGCCCCACCCGTCCCCACGCGCTAAGCAATAGCCACCACGAGCGACCCAGCCCTGCACTCGCCCGCCCGTTCTCGTGCGCCTCGTTGCACCGTAATGGACGCATGCTCCTGGCCCTGCCGCGTCACACCGCAGACACCGCCTCAACGATGCAACGCCATCTCGCCCCGTGCGTCACGTAGGCACCGCACGCTGTGAGCCTGGCCCCACTCTGCTGATTCCGTCCCCATCGTGTCACTCCCTCATCCTCGCTCGATCCCGCATGCAACCCTCGCTGCCTTGGTTCTCCTCTGCGCCGCTGCCTCCTCTGCCTTGTCATGCCGCTGCTTTCGGCCGCCAAGCCCGGCACCTCCTGCGAGCCCTCGTCGGCGCCGAGCGCCTCTAGCCCCGCTCCCCTGCAGGCCGCCGCCAGATGCTCCGCTCCGCCTCCTCGACCCGGTAGGAGCTGCTGCCGGTGAGCCCCCATCACCACCGACCCGCTCCACGGGACCCCGTCTTCTCCAAGCCCTGCGGCGCCGCCCCCGACCCTCCTATGGCCGCTGCTGCTAAGCTCGTCTCCCGCCGTCTCCCTGCATCACCCATTGCCACGACGCCATCCCGAGTCCTTCCTGGCCCCGTGTGGATCCGCCCCATCTCGCCGCACCGTCATCGCCTGCACGACCTCCGGCACGAGCCCATCACCGCCAGACCCTGTATGAGCCGCCTCCCCGCGAGCGCCCTCCCTCACCTCTGCAGCAACCGTCGCCAGGGATGCCTCCCCGCAAGCGCACGCCCTGCTGGGACCCCGTCGGCCTATGCACCCTAGAGCTCCTTCCCACGCCTCTGCGTCACGGAAGACCCGGCCCCATCTCCGGGACGGGCAATTGGTTTGTGAGGCACGTGCTGATGCATTGGTGTGTAGTGGTGGAGACAATGTGTAGTCTGTTGATGTTGTTTTACCGCAGGTATGACTACATTGGCAACCACCGCCTGGACGATGATCCAAGCTCGTCACCAGCAACCGAACCTGAATTCCGAGACCCTCGACATGGACCCGAGACCCCGAACCACGGATCCGGTGATGCCGGAATGCCAAGGTCTCCTTCACGGACCCGAAGCCTGATCCCGGAGTCCGAAGACCGATCCCACCGACCCGTCCAACCCTCGGAACCCCCAAGATCTCCGAATCCTCATGTGTGACCCCTACCTAACCCGACCCTATTTTATAAATTGCCATATATCTTGTTGCATATTAAATGGTTCATACTCGCATCACATCATGTGGTTTGGTGGCATTATGCTGATTCACCTAATAATTAAATATGTAGACTATCTACGGGCTATTCTAGTCTTATATTGACTCACTTTAAATTTGTGTAGCGAATCAATGTTATGTTTTGCCTTGTTAAGACAACATTTAAATTGTGGGGTATCTAAATAACTTGAACCATTAATTAATTGTCGGGACCCCGGTTCCACTTAATATTGCCTAACTGCATCGCATATTTGCCATGTCATGCATCATACATGCATCATGCCCGATCTTCTGTCGTAGTATTAAATAGTGTATCCGGTGTTTCTTCTAGTGCTTTGCTTCTTCGAGGATTCGGCGTTCAGTGGATGCGAGTATCGGCAAGTCCTTCAGATAATATATCTTCAGCAGTGTTTTCCCAGGCGAGCATTCTCCCCCTTTCTACCTATTTTGTGTTTATAGTCTTTACTTCCTCGTTTTGATCTATTGATATCCTTGTTGCGATGCTTTAGTTTCCGTGCACCATTTCTATTCCTTGCAGCCTCTATATTGCCTTGGACACATCCTATCGGCCTTGCGAGTCGTAGTTTCTTGCGCGTGTGCTGTTTCGTGTCGTTGTCGTTCCACAGTTGTTGGAAAGTTGACACATGCTTATTGGTGGGGATGCTTAATGGTGGAGATGATCACGGCTTTAATTACAACTTGTTAAATAAAATGCTGGGAATAGATATAACAATGCAGAGGCACCGGTGGGCAATAACAAATATTTGGTTTTTCATGTCCACTTATGTCCCGTAGGCCCCGAGTACTTGATACCTGTTCCTTGAATATTCGCACTATCCACATACGGGAGACTCTATGAATCCCCCTTAGCCAGAGCTTGATTCATTTATTATTTCTTGGGGCCACAAAGTAGTTTGGGGCTTTATTACTATCCTGTACTTGTGCCATGCTTTACTGCTTTATTTACGATTGTGCGTGGAGCACCTGTACTGTTTTGGAACGTGGAATGTTTTCGCGGTATCGACGAGCCTAGTCACACTTTTGGTTCCCAGTCGTTTACAGCCATTGATACAAACCCTGGGTCTGTCTCGGAGCCGGCCAACTTCGTTGCAGGTACCTTAGTGGGGTGGCCCCCTGAAATGATTTATGAATCCTGTGATTGCTTTGTCATGAAAGCCTCGTTGGGTTTTGATTTGGTTTTTCCGAGGTTGATCGTGCGTGTGTTGCTATTTGTGCACCCCTACAGGGTAAATCTTTCTGAAAGCTGTGTCCACGGTTATGGACGACTTGGAGCACAGTATCTCGATCATAGACAAGCATAACTAAAGTAGTGCTATAAATTTGACTTAATATGTGACTATTAATCAACTTCACTACAATGGAATGGATAATAAAAGTGCCAACAACTGGTGGAACTTGGGTGTATTGTTTCATGTTATACCTTCCTAGTAAGTATCGCAACTCCAATGGAATGAAATAAAAGTGCCAACAACTGCTGGGTTTGGGATGTCACATGCTAATTGTATCTGACTAGTAAGTACTGCAACTACAACTGAATGATTAACTAAAACTGCCCACTACCTATGCTATCAGGATGACTCATGCTATCTATATCTGACTAGTAAGTGCTTCAACTATAATGGAATGGATAAAACTGCCAACTGTGTGAGTTCCTCGGTTTGACTTCCTCGTTTGGTCTCGAGGGGGAATACCAGGATGGGTATGATTGGTGTTAGTATCAGGTTGGTCCCACATAGGTCTTTCTTATCCCTCTCTAATAGCCGACAGTTGAATCGAGTATCTATAGATTGTTAGTGCATGCCGCGCTGCCGCTTTAGTCCACCATACCTATGTAGGCGAGAGCCGTCGAATTCTAGCCTTGCCGTGTACTGGCCTCAGTACTGACGCTCCTCTTTTTCCTTTGCCCTTTGTCGGCACCCTTTTTGTTTTAGCAGGTTTGAGATCGATGCCGTTAGCAGGGTTAACCTTCCGACTTGGCCTGGGCAGGGTTATGGACGCCATTGGTTATTCAACAGGGCTCTTAGCCCCATTTGCATCTTGTTCGTACTCGGACGATGTATGGTTTTCAAGGTGATTTGGATCTTTGTACTGAATATGTGTATTCTTGACTCGTTGAGTCGTTGTTGTATATATATGTTCTGTGGGTTCCATCGTGGATTAATGTGTAATGGTATTACTTTCTTTTCCACCCACACGCAAGTGCCTGGTGGGCGTCCTTGAATCGTTTTTATGTGGGTTTGGCGGGAATCGCTAAAACTTGCATAGGGCCGATTCGAGGGTGTTACACACTCTCTGCCAAGTAGCCATCACAACGGATCCCAAGGAGGCCAAGGAGGGCGTCGTGGCGGAGGAGGTGGTGGCAGAAGCCGAAGTCCGGCTCCAAGGCACCACAGCCACAACCGACACTCAGGACGATCTCTATCCCCGAATGACTCAAGGCACAGGATCAACTCCAATATAGAGGCGCGACGCTATGAAAATGATGATATATACATGGGCCCAAAGTGCTTCGGACCATGCATAAGAGCTACAAGATTCCCGGAAGGATTTTCTATCTCAAGACATATCCAAGCTTACAACGGCATAGCTCGGCCAGATACTTGGCTACAGGATTTCTTCCAAGCTTGCTCCATCACCAAAGGCGGAAATAGCCTGGTCACAACCTGATATCTCCCACTCATGTTGTGGAAGATGGCACGATCATGGCTCAATGAACTTCCGGAGAACACCATCCATTACTGGTATGACATGCAAAGCGCGTTCTTTCGGAATTTCGAAGGCACATATCGGAGGCCCTGAATGGTCGGAGACTTACAGCGTTGCACCAAGAAAGCCATAGAAACTTGCCGGGATTACCTCGGATGATGGATTGACACCAAGAACTCCTGTGAAGGAGTGAATGACCAAACTGCGATTGAAGCTTTCATTGCAGGTCTCCCAATTGGTTTACTGCGTCATCGCTTGAAGTGCGATAAAGTCACTGATTTGGGAGAGATGATAGAAACAGCGAGCAATTATGTAGATGCTGACGACGATGCAGAGGGATTACTCAATGCCTTGGTTGTGCCACAGTCGGCAAAACAACCAAATCAACAAGCTCAGAAGCGCAAGAATACCTCGGAAGAGAAAGCCAATGCGGAAACGGCAGTGGTCACTTCCACTTTCGGGTCTGGAGGACGAGGAGGACGTGGTGGAGGCCGCGGACGCGGTCGTGGGACTTCGAGAGTTCAAGGTAGAGGAGACCAGCAACCAGGCAAAACCTACTCTTGGGCCGACATTGCCAATAACCCATGTGTGCATCACTTAGACGCCAATGGGGGCTCGTCCCACACAAACGCCGAGTGTCGTTTCAACGATGACATTAAGAGAGATTATACAGCTGGGTACAAAGCTAAGCGGAAGAAGGGCCGCTTCCGCGGAAAGGGGGGCTCGAATCGCTGCCATGAGTCCAAGCAATAGGGCATGGCGCCATGAACATGCGAAGAAGAACATACGGAATATAGTAAAACAGATAAAGGAGCCCTCGCCGGGGAGTTCACCCAAAGTCTTAACTACGAGACAGAAGAAAAACAACAAACTAAGGCATCACGCCAGGAGGATATAGCTCCACACACCTCACAAAAGCGCTATGGTGACCATGCTCATTGTCATGGTATTTCCGACGAGTACGCCATGGAGGGGTCCTCATAGTGCGTGTTTAGAGACGTGGGGTAAGGCGGAGAGTTGGCGGGTACAAGGTAACATAGCTTACCCAGGTTCAAATCCCACAACGGTGGCAGAACTCTACTCCTGCTATAAATCACTATAATGGAAATATGCCGAGTTAGAGAGATAGGTTTGTCGTGCGAGGTGTTGCACGTTGTACGTAGCAATCTGATAACTTGTGCCCTGAAGGTTCCCCCAGGTATGGTTTATAAAGGCACCAGAGCCTAGGGTTATAGGGAAAGGACCTTGCCGGACAAGGTAAAGAGTCCTACACTAATACGAACTAGTCTTTCGTGTCTTGCACTCCAAGGCTTCAAGTACGTCGGTGATTCCTGCGTAGCCTTCCTTTATTCGGCATGGGCCTCCCTTCTGGATCCGTCTAACTGGGCCGCCCAGCAGGCCATATGCCTTGCTACCAACTGTGGACCACCTGGGTTATTCGGAATAAGGACGTGCTATGATGATACCCATATGGCATATCCCCAACAGCAGCCTCCGGAGGACTTTGAAATCTTGAGTCGTCTTACCTATTGATCTTGAATGCTCCGTCTAGGAGATGCCGGTAATCCGTCAAGAAATATCTGAAAGGTCTCCCAAAGAACCCTGTAATCCTCACCGGCTTCGCAATATAGTCAGAGATTCCGTGAGTCTTCATTTCTAGAGCCGGATAGTTTCTCCCTTCGATGGAATCTTCAGACATGACCCTTCATTGCAACTGTCAGGAGGATGACGTAGGGTACAGCCTACGCTACCTCGAAACTCACAGAAGGTAGGGAATTAATCATTAGCTATTTTTACGCGCATGAAATTCGAAATGGTAAAGTGGCAAAGACGGAGGACGTGGTGAAATTACCGCGCACGCTCGTCTCCACTTCGGCAACACTCTATCCATTGGATCCCTTTGCACGAATCTTGATGCTGGGTTTATATATTTTGACTGCAACTAGGTTATTTTCTTTTACTTGCATTCGCTCCTACGTCTTCATCTTCCTCCAGCCATGCACCTATTTGTGCTCCTCCTCGGAAAACCCTAGCCAGAGCTTCCTCTTTCTCCACTCACTACCAGTATCGCAATGGCCTCCAGCAGCTCTGCCCCTTCAACGATGGCGACTCCTGAGGCTACAGCGGACCCATCTTAGGGAGTGACGGTCCCACCAGAGGGGTTCATCGTCCCTGCCACCACCGTGGTGGAATCCACCGGTGTTGACCAAGAACGGGCGGCCCCAGAAGCCGCTGAAGAGGATAATGACTCTTGCAAGGGAGTGTGGAGAGGCTCCGACCTCTCGCTGAAGATTTGCAAGAACATGTCACCGAGGGATATCTCCTCGCGGTGGAGGGTTTGGTCTGGCGGCCGACATCGGCCGGCGAGGTGACTCCTTCTCCCCAAGCCGGAGAGAAGGTGTACCTCAAAGCACAGCTGGTACGAGGCATAAGCCTGCCAGTCTCTGACTTCTTCCTAGACGTCCTCCGGCACTTCCGGGTGCTTCCCCACAACCTCTCCCCTAACAGCACCCTCATCCTTGTAGCTTTGTGCGAAGGATATCTAGGAATCAAAGCTAGATTAGATCTGTTTGTATACTTCTACACCATCAAGAGAGAGTCTCTAGAGTCCAAGGATGAATTGCGGACTTGTGGAACCATTAGCTTTAAGATCTAGTCGGCGCTTCCTCGACATCGTAGGGCATGAGTCATGCAAGAAATGGCAGCGCATATATTTCTACGGCCCATATATTCCCCTGCGTGATCGTTTTGAGACATGTCCCGACTTCGTCGATGGAGCCACTGCTGAAGTACCTGCCTGGAGGACCCCAGCCTCCCTTTCGTCCGACAATGAGGCCAACCGTGCCATAAGGCAGATTGAATGGCTCGTGGATGAAGGTCTGATGGGCTTGGACCTAGCCATGTGCTGGTTTGTTAGGCGGATCCAACCTCTACAGCATCGTGCCAAGTTGATGTGAAAGTACTCACAGGACAGAAGGGATCCCATGCGAATTTCGTGGGATAACTTCTCCACGGACTCTGTCAAACTCCGGCTTAAGGACATCGTCAATGTAAAGGACAGGAAGCGTGGCTTCAAGATCACCTATGACATGTTCGACTACGACAAATGCCAGAGGTAGCTTTTGTTTCCTTTATTGCTTGTTATATACTCTAAGGATTTTCTGTCTTCAAGTTATGAGTCTAGCACACCTTTGTTTTCGAGCTGGCGACCTTGTGGAAGATCAGATGGCCTCCGAGGTCTATGATCCCAAGATTAAGGATATCCAGGTGGTGTCCGATGATGACACCCCCAAGGATCACCCAGCTCTAGTAGCACAAAAGTGGAAGAGCTCCACCTCTGACGTCGCTGCCGAGGCCAAGAAGAAGAAGAAATCGGAGAGTGGAGTCTCCAGGCGATCCACCGCCGCCTTAGAGGCGGAGAAGAAGAAATCCACCAGCATTCCCCTGAACAAGGCTCCTGCCAAGGAGTAAGTATATTCATTCTCCGGCTTGTATTTTTAGCTCGCACCTTATTCAACTCTTGTACTTATACTTTGTACGTTTCAGGAGGAAAGCTGGTGTTATCTTGAAGCGATCCTCCAGAGATGCTGGAGGGTCAAAAAATATTCATGATATGTTGACCAGGGATGTGGCCGCAAAGCCCTCTCCCGCTACTGCTCCCCCACTCCTGCCGCCAAGCCCTCGTCCCCCGTCATCCTGAGATCTCTGCCATGGAGACATATGTCAATCCAATCTGTGATATCTTAGGATCTGTCGAGGTGGACATCTCTCCTAGCGGTTAGGCGATACAGGAAAGTACCTCCTCCAAAGTGGCTGAAGCTCCGGCTAAGGATGCCACCGAGAAAGGGAAACATGTAATGGAAGATAAGGCAGGAGCCTCTGAGCCATCAACTACAATGGCAACACAATAGGAGGCTAGGGCATAACCCATGCCTCCGGCTTCAACAACTCCTCTGGCCGCGACTCCTCCGACATTGTGCCTGGATGACCTCATTGCACAGGCAGATGTCGTGTATAACAATGTTGGCGTCTTCCATACTACATATGCCAATCTGGCTAACAATCTCAAAGTTATTGCCATTGTAAGTCTTTAAACTTCACTTTGTTAGACTTTGTACTATATGCCACTGTAGCCCTCGAGCTCTTAGGAAAAAGCTTGATAGGTTTGGCCTGAGTGCTCCAAAAGAACTGAGTGTAGAATTTGTCTGTGTAGCCCCCAAGTTTCTAGTTTAGAATGATAATTCCGACTAGACACTCTAAGAGAGAACACTAGTTGATTAAAATATTATACTGTAGCCCTCGAGCATGTAGTTGAAACTAGATAGTTCTGACAATATGCTCTAGAGAAACCAAGCATGTTTTGATGGGGATATGCCGAATGCGGTATGCCCAGAAGGACGTTCCGATCGGACCGAAAGCCTAGCGAGTGGGCCTGCAGGATGGCGACTGGAATGCGATTGAGGAGAAGGACTAGCGATTGGAGACTGGAGGCCTGGAAGCGTACTCGAAGCCCAGTCGGATTAGGTTAAAGCCTCTGAATCCATATCTTGTTCGGTTGTAAACTGTAAACCCTAGCGAGGTGCCTCCTATATAAACCTCCCTAGGATACTCTAAGGACTTACGTTCCATCATACACCCCTTCAAGCGACTTTCTACTTAGACGCCGAGCTCGCCACCCCTGTAACTCGCTCTCTATCAATCTAATCTAGCAGGAGTAGGTCTTTACCCTCTAGGGGGTCGAACCTAGATAAATCCATGTGCATCCGCCCCCATCTCGCACCGCAGATGGCCACCAACTCTCGCCCCTGATTCTATCAATTGCTGCCTATGGTAGCGATTGCCATGGCCATTTCCACGACAGTGGTGCCTACTGTGGGGCCTAGCCGGACTGGCCTGAGTTCTGCGGCGAGACCCTACTCGCTGATCGATCGGTCGATCGCCACCGGTCGCATGATCTCCACCGGCGGGATCTTACAGATCCTGCCCAGCAGCTACATCCCGGTGTCGCGCCCGATCACCCACAGCGTGATAATACCAGTTGGCACCATCAACCTGTTCGTCGGTTTCACCGACGCAGTCGACCCGGCGGCAACGATGATCATTGGCGGATCGCCGCCATGCCGTGATCTACTCTCAGAGGAGCAGGTCCACTCCATCAGCCGCCTCGCCACCGAATATGACTCGGCCGCCAGCAACGCGGTCGAGACCAACACCGCCGCGGATGACGCGGCCCTCCACGACGACGCTACTCCGCGACCCCTACCTCGGTCGACGGAACCATCACCACAGCATCACGGGAGGACTCCATCACGCGGGTCTCCAACCCTGAGGAAATCAAGGATTCCTCCATCCTTGGGATCTTCGATTCTGACTCTAGCTCGAAGTCCCTCGAGGACTTCCGCGCCAGATCCAATCACTTCAACGTGATCTACATGGCGGGCAGCACGGTCGCCCCGCCAGATCCATTCTCCACATCGATCCCTGCAAACGCTACGGCCACGGAGGTGCAGGAAGCCCGCCTGCGACTAGAGGAGGCACAGCGCAAGGAGGTAGCCGAGCGCGAGAAATTCCTCCTCGAGCGGGCAACGGCGCAGGAGCTGTCGCTCTACCACCAGCGCCGCATCAGGACCCTCCTGAACTCCAACGTTCAAGGCCACGTCCTAAACTTCAACGACGAAAGCGACCCCGCATGCGTGGCTGAGCGCGAGTACTGCGAGAATGCGCCACCAGGTGGCAGCAACCGACCACCACCCGGCGCACCGGCGCCTGGGGCCCCACCGCCACCCATTGGTCGCACACCCCCACTGGACCAGCCGCGGATCATAATCTCGCCACAGGCCCGCGATGCCAACAGGATCCCATTGTACTCCACTCCAATGGACAAAGTCGTCACGGCTGACGCCGCAGTCGCCCACCTCGACGTCTAAGGAGAAGGCGTGCTACAGATCCAGTATGCCAAGGCCCTACTCGCTAGGGTCGTCGAGCAGCAAGCCGCGGGAGATGACCCACGGGGGCGGATGTATTCCCGCTCATCGGCAAGCAGGGCGGCCTCAAGCGGCCACCCAACCGTCGCCAACACCATGACCTGCCCACCGCCCCAGCCCCTGGCGCACCAGCCACGGGCCGCCAACCCCGCGCTCTCCACCCACGAGCTACGACCAGTGAACAACACGGTCGCTGCCAACGGGCAACCCATCAACGCCAGAACACACATCGTCAACAACCAGGCTTGGCGGGCGCGCCAGCCCAACGACTTGAGGCACACCCTCACAAACCGCGGCGACCCTGAACCCAGGGCCGCTTAGCCAAGTCGGTCCCCAGTGCTTCGGACCTATGATCCGAGGCAAGAAGTACCCCGCCAACTTCAAGGCGCCCAAGGAGATCGAAAAATATGACCCAACATATGACCCAACAGTGTGGCTGGACACATACCTCATAGCGATGGGAATCGCCGGCCACAACGACCTGCTAGCCGCTCGCTACCTCCCCCTGATGATGGAGGGCGCGACCCGGCAATGGATCAACACCCTCCCCGCAGACAGCATCGACTCATGAGAGGACATGCGGGATGCTTCGTCAGGCACTTTGAGGACTCCTACACCCGCACCACCACCATTGAGGACCTAGAATGATGCATCCAGGGACAACGCGAGTCGACCCGCCACTAGATCTAAAGGTGGCAGGAACTATGGATCAACGCCTCCGGCATCCACCCAGACACGGTGATACACTGCTTCAAGAATGCGTGTCGATACGAACCCCTGGTTGCTAAGATCAAGACGGTCTACCAGACGCTCGACATCATCCCCGACCTCCTCGAGATCACCAAGCGCTACACGGAAGAGGACCCCAACCAGGAATCCGATGACGAGTCGGGAGGAAGATGCTGCATCAGTGCCCATGACAACGGGCGACAGCGCAACATGCGCTACAGCAACACTCGCATCACCAGCAAGCGCCACGGTGATGGGCAAGTCGACTTCGTCGCCAATGCCGGGTACGGACAATGTGACCCGAAGAACTTCCGCCACGATGGAGGAAACTAACGCGACAGCGGGAACTACCGCGCCAACAACATGGAGAGGCCGAAATTCAACCCCGCCGCCCTGCTCAACCAACCCTGCGTCTACCACAGCAGGGAGGGAAAGCCCGCCACCCATACTACCACAGACTGCCACTCCCTCAAGGAAATCGAAAAGGCAAGGCGGGCACGGGACGAACCCAACAACAACAACCCGCCAAGGGACAACGGAAACACCAGCGGCTTCGGCAACACCGTTGGATCGCTCCACACCTTCACCAGGCTCGGCACCAAGCACGAGAAGAAGGTGCTCGCCCGCGCAGTCGCCGTCAATGCGGTGACACAGGTCGATATCCCCCGCTTCCTCAACTGGTCTAAGCAAAGCATCACCTGGAGTCGCTAGGACCACGCACCCAAGATCGAGTACCCAGGGCGAGTCGCCCTGGTGGTCAGGCCAAAGTCGCCAACTACTGGCTGCCCAAGACACTGATGGACGGCAGGAGCTCCATCAATATCATGTACTTGGACACGTTCAAGAGGCTCCAGCTCAAAGAATCAGCAATCGAGCCAACCCTGACAACCTTCCACGACATCGTCCCTAGTCGGAAGGCGTACACGGGTGGAAAAGTAAATCTGTCAGTCAGCTTCAGCACACTAGCAAACTATCGCACCGGGTGGATCGTGTTTGAGCTGGTGAACTTCCACAGCCCCTACCACTGTGTTTAGGGACGCCAAATTTTCACCAAATTCATGGCGACCCCCCACTACGCTTACAACATGATAAAGCTTCCAGGTCCAAGCAGGATCATCACCGTCCACGGCGACCCCGATATGTCCATGGAATGCAAAGACAAAGGCGCTGAGCTCGTCGACAATGTCATCACCGTGGAGACTAACCACACGGAAGAACTCGTGAAATAGGCGGGCAACATCAACAAGGACGACCCACCATCTTGAAGAAGCCAACCGCCGTGAGCTCCACGTTTGAGGCGACCACGCACACCCGCACCATCGAGCTCGTCCCGGGAGACTCCAGCCAGACGGTCACCATTGGGGCGCACATGAGCCCTGCATAGGAAAGCGCGCTCATTGAGTTCCTCCATGAGAATCGCGACATCTTCGCATGGAAACCATCTGACATGCCCGGTGTCCCGAGGGAACTCGCTGAGCACAAACTCAATGCCGACCCCAAAGTGCGACCAGTAAAGCAGTCGTTGTGGCTCTTCAATGAAGAGCTCTGCCGAGCAATCGCCGAAGAAGTACAGCGCTTGCTAGCTGCAGGATTCATTCGGCCAATCAAATACTCCAAGTGGCTGACAAACCCAGTCCTGGTCCTAAAAAAGAACAACACATGGAGAATGTGTATCGAATACACCAACCTCAACAACACCTACCCGAAGGAGGAGATCGTCCTGCCGCGCATCGACCAGATCATCGACTCGACCACGGGATCGGAGTCGATGTTCTTCCTCGACGCGTATTCTGGCTACAACCAGATCAAAATGGCGGTCGATGATGAGGAGAAGATGGCGTTCATCACGCTGTTCATCACCTTCTGCTACACGGCCATGACGTTCGGCCTCAAGAACGCTGGCGCCACCTACCAAAGGTGCATACAGGAGTGCCTCGCGAGCCAAATTGGCTGCAACATACACGTCTACATCGATGACGTGGTGGTAAAATCCACCCGCCAGGACAACCTGCTCGCTGACCTGGCCGAAACCTTCGCAAACCTACGGAGGTACAACATCAAGCTCAACCCAGGAAAATGCACTTTCGGCATCCCCACCGGACAGCTCCTAGGATATGTGGTCTCCGAACAAGATCGACACCATTACGTGACTCAGGAAACCTGAGTGCCTGCATGACGTCCAGAAGTTGGCTGGGCGAGTCGCGGCGCTCAGTCTCTTCATCCCCCGGCTTGGCGAGACGGCAATGCCCCTCTACTGCCTGATGCACAAGAACCCCACGTTCCAATGGGACGCGGAGGCGGACAATGCCTCAAAGCACTCAAATAAGTGCTACTTGCGGCTCCACTCCTCGCCGCCCCAACCGACAAAGAGCCAATGCTCGTCTATGTGGCGGCCTCCACTCGAGTCGTCAGCACCGTGATGGTCGTCGAAAGGCCAGATGAGGGCAAGGAGCGCCCCGTGCAGCGCCTCGTCTACTACATCAGCGAAGTCCTGATGGACTCAAGACAGCACTACCCGTAGTACCAGAAACTGGTATACACGGTATTCTGAGCTCAACGACGACTCCCTCACTACTTCTAGGAGCACCCAATCACGGTCGTCTACTCCGCGCCACTGCAGGACATCATACGCAATCGCGAGGCAACTGGGTGAGTCGCTAAGTGGGTTGTCAAAATCGACGTCCACAACATCAAACACGAGCCCCGCAAAGTGATCAAGTCGCAAGCCCTGGCTGATTTCCTCGCTGACTAGGAAGAAGCGCAACAGCCAGAGAAGCTCCCATATCTCCACTACTGGTTGCTCCACTTCGATGGGTCCAAGAACATCGATGACGCTGGGGCCAGGGTCATACTAACCTCCCCCAAGGGAGACAAGCTCCGCTACATGCTCCACATCAACTTCAAGCCCTACACCAACAACATGGCGGAGTACGAGGCCCTCCTTCACGGCATGCAGGCCACCAAGGAGATGAACATCAACCGCCAATGGTGTTATGGCGACTCTGACCTTGTCGCCGGCCAAGTCGCCGGGACCTGTGATGCCATCTCCCCGACAATGATAGCATACCACCAAGCGGTAGACTAGCTGGAAGGAAACTTCGACGGCTACTCAGTCGAGTGGATCGACCAGCGAAAGAATGAGGAGGAATACACCCTCTCCCGCATCGGGTCAGCTCGGGAAACGCCACCAGCAGGCGTCTTCCTCGACATCATCCATAAGGCTTCGGTCTCCTCCCCGAAGGAGATCGACATCGGGAAACCATGCAACCCGAGCCAGCCCTAGTCGCCATGATCGTGGACCCCAGCAACTGGACAACACCATACGTCGCCTTCCTCGAGCACAAGATCCTCCCAAGCAACAAGACGGAATCGCGAATGATCGTGCGCTGCTGCAAATCTTTCGTCATCATCAACGGCGAGCTCCACAAACACAGCATGACTGGCGTGTTCCAGCTCTACGTACAGCCAGAAGAAGGACGCAAGATCCTCCAGGACATCCAAGCCGGGGACTGTGGCCATCACGTCGGTGACAAGTCGCTGGTCGCCAAGTCCATGCGGATGCCACCGACATCGTCCAACGATGAGTCAGGTGCCAAAAGTACGCCAACCAGACGCATCTCCCTAGTTCGGCACTCAAGACCATCCCCATCACCTGGCCATTCACCGTATGGGGCATGGACATGGTCGGCCCGTTCAAGAAGGCCCCATTCGGCTTCACTCACCTCCTGGTCGCGGTCGACAAGTTCACCAAATGGGTCGAAGCCAAGCCGATCAAAAAGTGTGACGGCAAGACGGCTACCAAGTTCCTCCACGAGCTCATCTACCGGTACGGCTACCCGCACAGCATCATAACCAACAACGGCACCAACTTTGCCAATGGCGCCATGGCAGAATTCTGCGAAGAACATAACATACGACTCGACCTCACCTTAGTCGCCCACCCAGAGTCGAACGGCCAAGCAGAACGCGCCAATCAGAGCGTCCTCCATGGGCTCAAGCCACGACTCCAAGTGCCCCTTGAGCGAACCCCAGGATGCTGGGTCAAAGAGCTCCCCTCCGTAATATGGGGGATCCACACCTCCGTCAACCGCTCCACGGGGTTCACACCCTTCTTCATGGTGTACGGTGCCAAAGCCATAATGCCAACCGACATGGAGCACGGCTCACCCCGAGTCGCCAACTATGTCGAGGCGACAAACGAGATCGCCCGCCAAGACAACATCGACTAGCTCGACGAGGCACACGACCTGGCTTACTCCCGCACTGCCATCTACCAGCAGGGACTCCGTCGCTACCACAGCCGTCGAGTTCGGACCCACACCTTCTACGAGGGTGACTTGGTCCTACGATTGGCCCAGGACAAGAAGGGCAAGCACAAGCTCTCCCTCCCATGGGAGGGGCCATTCGCCATAGGGCGCGTCCTCGGTAACGACACCTATTACCTCATCGACATACGAGGCAATGGCCAGCTTGAGGTCGGGAGGCCATGGAATGTAAACCTCCTCCGAATGTTCTATACATAGAAGTCAAACTTGTACCCAGATGATATATAATGAAATTCATTCGGATTGCACAAATTGTGTCTACTCGCCATACTCTTAAGCCACTCGCACTCATACATTTAGCAATACGCTACCTACGAAAGACAACCCTTGGTCGAGCGACTGGCACGGCTAAGTAGTGCAACCCAAGGGCACCGAAAATATTCAGGCTTTGTGTTGTCCACGAACACGCCAAACCGGAGCCACCATCGGAGTCGCCCCGCTCGACTGGCTCACCGGGCCAAGACGACCGACAAACGCTTCCCACAGCGAACTGTCCTCCCCATCCTCATGCAAAGCGACTCGAACGGTTAAGTACCACGCACGGGGACTTCACAAAAGAAACCCTCAAGCGGCTCGGGAGCACACCAAGTAAGAGAGCTGCCTTGGACTCGCCAAGAGACTGGCTCTCCGAGCCAGGGGAAGAGACGCGTTACAAACAACGCACTAAACCTTACAATAAGCACACACCCAAGACGGCTAAGTACCACGCTCGGGGACTCGCCTAAACAGACCCCACTCGCGCTCGAGGACTTGCCTAAACCGACCCCACTTGCACTCAGGGACTCGCCCCACACCCCACAGCAAATCAGTCACAATCAATACAAAAACCCAAAGCAAACACACACGTACACAAACGAGTTATACCCCACTAAAGGGCGGACGCGCTCGGGGACTCGCTCAAACAAAAGTCAAACATACCACATAACTGAAAATGCATTGCGAGTCGATATTGTTCATATTACAAAAGTGGCCACTTGGCATATCTTACAAAAAGGCCCCAGGGTAGCTATATATTTCACATGCCCCGATGAAGAAGTGCCGCCATCGGCCTTGACACGGACGTATGGCTCCCACGGATTCGTCGGGTAGGTCGACAATGACTTCGACAACACTGACCGAAAGGGATGCTCCGACTTCAGGCCGCGATGATCTGGCTCAGGGTCGCCCTGCGCCACAACCGTCTCCTGGTACGGCAGCAAGTCCCCCACCTGTTGGGAATATGCCCAAGACAAAATCATGTATGATGTTATTCCCAATGTATTCATAAGCTTATGGTCCATGTATGAACTGTTGTTATGTATCATCGAATATGTGATTTGATTGTGGAACTATATATTCATGTTGTTCATACTAATTGTCCTTGGTCATTGAGGTTGTGCTGGACACACAACTTAGACCAATGTGAAAGTCGGCAGATGACTAGGTTCCACTTGTCATGGGCATGGAGATGATATTCCGACTTACACGGATTCGACTAAAGAGTTTAGCGAGTCGGACTGACCCATATTGAGATGCAATGAACAAGTCATCATTTGCATGTCTCAATCAATGTAATCCTTAGACCTGAGGTTATTGCACAATCCGAGTTGAGGATCACCGACTTAGGTTCTGTCAAACGCTGTTCCGTCACTGGGCAGCTATAAAGGCGGATTTCGGGTCGACTGAGAATCAAGCTGCGTGATGTGAATAACTGAGATGGGATTTTTCCCCTCTGTCTAGAGAGATATTCTCTGGGCCCTCTCAGAAGATATGATTCGGAAAGCATGGCCATGCGTGACTCAGTTAAGTGTTAACCGAGGCAACCGACTAAGAGTTAGTCGGATGAATCACTTATCTCGGATCGAGAAAGAGAGTTAGACTATTTAAGGGATGACGATCATTTCGCCTATAGTCCGACAAGGTATATCATGAGGCAAAAGGGACTTAGACAAAAGTCGCATTGGAGGTATGTCGTCATGACTCTTCGGTACTTGGGAGTTGGCACGTTCTGCTAGGAGCCGCTACCAACTGATCGGTCACGAGTGAGACTCGGATTGTGTCCGGGTCGCCATGAGCCTGTCGGGTCACACACTTAAGAGCGGGAGCATATTTGGGTTGGACCCAAAAAGGAAACGGACAGAGTCAGTGAGTTGGACTCGCAGTGACTAATATAGGCCTTTTTGTGAATGGGCCACAAGTGAGTGGAGCCCACTATCACTCCCTATATAAGCTGGGGCGCAGGTGCTTGGAGCACACGGTTAGGTCACTCCATGTGTTGGAAACCCTAGCTCCAGTCCAGTCCAGTCCCGTCGTCGCCGTACCGGACCTAGTAGTCCATCACCGACGCTCCTCCTCGTACGTGTGGATACTGGCGGAGGTGCTGTACATTCAGCACTTCGACGATCGTGGATCAGAACGAATCGTGAGTACTGCACTGCATGAAGCGACGTGCTTCATCGATTCCACAACCGCGCGTCTAGTGGTAATTTTTGTGGCCTACTACCTCAGCTAGATCTTGGGATCACCGCGTAGGAAAAAGTTTTGTTTTTCTCTGCTTTTGGTTTTAGGCTCTGGTTTTAGGCTCGAGATTGTGCATATGTGATATGCGGTTGGCGTTAGATTGGATCTAATTGCAGTTTTGGTGGTCGATCTATAAGATAGATCGGTTTTGTACAAAGTTGATTGGATCAACTGTACTCGGGGGAATGGATGATCTAGTTTTCGTGATCTAACTGCTAAGGTCATGGAACGACATACCCCCACCGGTCGGCTTTCGCCATCGGGTTAGACTGTGACATGTAAACCCAGATGTGGTGATCAAAGATCAAAGAGTTTGGTCGAATCGGATGCGGGGACTGCCGGCTTCGCCCTGTCGTAGCGCCTTAGATATCGTTGCGAGTTTTACAACACCGGTAGATATCGTGTCTATGCATAACTTGTTTTTGCAGGATGATGTTGTGAATGGTATGTCTTATGTGCATATGATGTGTGTAATCCATACGTGGTTTGCGTATCACGTTTTTTGTCAGCCGGCTGGAGCCTAGGTGTTGTCATCTTATTGTATAACGACCTGCGTGTCGGATTCTCTATGTAATTTACATTACTGGCTAGGGTAGCTGTTTGGAGAACCCGGATGGCATGCAAGTCGTTGTACAAGTCGGCTACATGGAGTAATACGGCACGTGACAAGAGTTGACACGAGTCGGATTACAGATTTTGTGGAGATGGAGATCGCCATGAAGAGAGCCATACCATTTCACATTATAATTTCTTTATTTTGTGTTATTGTTATGTCTCTGTTTTACCTCTATTAGATAGTTGGTAGAAATTAATCCCTCAAAGAAGGTCTAGTCGGTTTCCCCGCTAGTGCTGCACCATCACTAGTCGGACATTTTTGGTAGTGGGCTCATAAAATTGAGGTGCTATCAATTCTTTCCGACTAGGTGGGTTCGAGTCGGACTCTTACAGCGGAAGCACTTGGTAATCTAGACGGGTTTATCACAACGGTTGTGGGACTCGGGGAAAGGTCGGATGGGAGCCGGGGCATGTGATGCCACCCATCCAACAGGAGTCGTATCAGATACTATTGGCAAGGAGTTGTCTACCTAGATCACTTGACGGCTAGTGGTGATGCTAAAGCTCACTAGTCGACTTGCTTATTTAGGGTCCTGAATCACTAAGTAACCATCGGGGGAGTGTTGGTTCTAGTGGGAGCATAAGTATTAAAGTGTTTAATATGCTTGCTCTTTTATGGATACATGTCTTAAGTGTTTTGCAGATTTTCTGTTGTAGATCAATGGCACCTAGCAGTCTCCCTCAGATTTCGAGTTTTGCTTTGAGAACCATCTTAGAGAAAGATAAGCTAAATGGAACTAACTTCACCAACTAGTATCGTAATCTAAGAATTGTTTTCAAGCAAGAAAAGAGGGACCATGTCCTAGACAACCCACTTCCAGATGAGACGAATGAGAATGCGACTGTCGCAGCCACCAACGCCTACCGTCGGATTTGTGATGAATCCACAGAGAATAGCTGTCTTATGCTTGCTCACATGGAACCGGACTTGCAGCAGCAGTTCGAGAATGTTGAGGCCTACGATATGATCGAAAGCCTCAAAAGTATGTTCCAGGCTCAGGCAAAGACTGAGAGGTATCAAGTCTCTCAGTCTTTGTTGAGATGCAAGCTTAAGGATGGTGATCCACTGAGTCCGCATGTGATCAAGATGGTTGGTTACGTGCAGTCTCTGGAAAGGCTGGGCTACCCCATTAGCGAAGAGTTCGCTACAGACATAATTCTGAACTCTCTTCCTAGTGTGTATGGTCAGTTCATATCGAACTACCACATGCATGGTATGGATAAGAAGCTCACTGAATTACATGGGATGCTCAAGCAGGCTGAGGCGGATCTCAAGAAAGGTGCCAGTCAAGTGTTGATGGTACAGAATAAGGCTAAGTTCAAGAAGAGTTCTTGGACTAAGAAGAAGAAGGCTAAGTCGGGAGGTAAGGCTGAGGACCCGGTCCATAGCGCTTCCTCAGGGACTAAGCCATCTCCTGCAGCCGGATCCACTTGCTTCTACTGCAAGGCGGATGGCCACTGGAAGAGGAATTGCAGCAAGTATCTGGCTGACAAAGCCAAGGGCGGAGGTGTGACTTCCGGCTCAGGTACTCTTGTTTGCAATGTTATGGACATTTATCTTGCTGATGCACCTGGTAGTTCTTGGGTATATGATATCGGATCAGTCATTCACATATGCAACTCGTTGCAGGGACTGGTAAGAACTAGGAGCGTGGCAAGAGGTGAGGTTGACATTCGGGTCGGCAACAAAGCAAGAGTTGCTGGTTTGGAAGTCGGCACAATGCAACTTCATTTACCTTCCGGATTCTTAATGGAGCTGAATAATTGTTATTATGTTCCAGTGCTTAGTCGAAACATTATTTCTGCCTCATGTTTGATGAGACAAGGCTATGAGTCGAATATTAATAATAATGGTTGTTCTTTGTATTTGAATGATATGTTTCACGGCTTTGCACCCGTCCAGGACGGGTTATTTATTTTGAATCTTGACGGTGAATCTGTCTTTAACATAAATGTGAAAAGGTTAAAACCAAATGATCTGAATATGACTTACTTTTGGCATTGTCGGCTTGGTCATATAAGTTGGAAACGCACGAAGAGGCTCCATGATGATGGACTCCTAACTTCGTTTGACTTAGAGTTGTTCGAGACATGTGAATCCTGCCTTCTCGACAAGATGACCAAGACACCTTTTGCAAAGATTTGTGAAAGGGCGTCCGACTTATTAGGACTAGTACAGAGTGATGTATGTGGCCCAATGAGCACGACAGCCAGAGGTGGTTATGAGTACTTCATTACCTTCACTGATGATTTTAGTAGATATGGATATATCTACTTGATGAAACATAAGTCGGAAGCCTTTTAAAAGTTCAAGGAATTCCAGAATGAGGTACAAAATCAACTTGGCAAGAAAATAAAGTTTCTGCGGTCGGACCGAGGAGGCGAGTACATGAGCCATGAGTTTGATGACCATCTGAAGAGTTGTGGAATAGTTCCCCAGCTCACTCCTCCAGGAACACCGCAGAGAAACGGTGTATCAGAAAGGATGAATGGACCTTGTTGGACATGGTACAATCAATGATGAGTCGGACAGATCTGCCTTTATCATTTTGGGGTTATTGTCTAGAAACTGCAGCGTTCATACTAAACAGAGTACCATCAAAGTCGGTAGAGAAGACACCACATGAGATGTGGACTGGCAAGAAGCCGAGTTTGTCTTTTCTTAAGATTTGGGGTTGTGAAGCTTTTGTCAAGCGACTTCAGTCGGACAAGCTTACAGCTAAGTCGGATAAGTGTATTTTCGTAGGATATCCAAGGGAAACCTTGGGTTACTACTTCTACAACCGAGAAGAGGGCAAAGTGTTTGTCGCTCGGAATGGTGTCTTCCTTGAGAAAGAGTTTCTCAGTCGGGGAGTCAGTGGGAGCACGGTGCAACTCGAAGAAATTCGAGATGTACTGGCCAGTAGAGAGTCGGCAAAAGCCTTGGAGGTTGAGCCGGTCATGGTACCTGAGCCGGAAACAACACCGACACTACGAAGATCGGCCAGATTGCGAAGTGTTCATGATGTGTTACTGTTAGACAGTGATGAGCCGGCAACTTATTCGGAAGCGATGGTGGGTTCTGATTCTGAGTCATAGCTTGGAGCCATGAGATCCGAGTTAAAGTCCATGAATGAAAATCAAGTTTGGAACTTGGTTGATCTGCCAGACGGTGCAAGACCCGTCGAGTGCAAATGGGTCTTCAAGAAGAAAACTGATATGGATGGAAATGTTTCTATCTATAAGGCATGGCTTGTCACGAAGGGGTTCCGACAAGTTCAAGGAGTTGACTACGATGAGACTTTCTCTCCCGTGGCGATGCTTAAATTAGTTCGGATCATGTTAGCTATAGCAGCCTATTTCGACTATGAGATATGGCAGATGGATGTCAAGACGGCTTTCCTTAATGAAAATTTAACCGAGGACATGTATATGATACAGCCCGAGGGTTTTGTTGATCCGGCTAATGCTGACAAGGTATGCAAACTTCGGAAATCCATTTATGGGTTGAAGCAAGCATCTCGGAGTTGGAACATTCACTTTGATGAGGTAGTCAAATCGTTTGGCTTCATCAAGAGTGATCATGATTCTTGTTTATACAAGAAGTTTAGTGGGCGCAAAGTAATCTTTCTGATCTTATATGTGGATGACATATTACTGATTGGAAATGATGTCCAGATGTTGCAAGAGACCAAGGAATCATTGTAAAAGAGTTTTTCGATGAAAGACTTGGGTGAGGCGACTTACATACTAGGAATCCGGATCTATAGAGATAGATCAAGGCGGCTCATTGGATTGAGTCAAAGTACATATTTGGACAAAGTATTGAAGAAGTTCAATATGGAATCGTCTAAGAAGGGGTTCTTACCGATGACCCATGGCGTGAAACTTAGGAAGACTCAGTGTCCTTTGACAACTGATGAGCAAAGTCGGATGAGTGCGATTTCATATGCTTCTGCAGTCGGATCCATCATGTACGCTATGATTTGTACTAGGCGGATGTTTCCTATGCTCTAAGTGTTGTGAGCAGGTACCAGGCTGACCCTGGAGAAATCCACTGGGCAGCGGCTAAAAATATCCTCAAGTACTTGAGAAGGACTAAGGATATGTTCCTGTTTTATGGAGGTGAGGATGAACTCAGTGTAAGGGGTTACACGGATGCGAGTTATCTCACTGACTTGGATGATTCTTGTTCGCAATCCGGATATGTGTTTGTGATAAACGGAGGGGCTGTGAGCTAGAAGAGTTCCAAGCAAGAGACGGTGTCTGCGTCTACGACAGAGGCTGAGTGTATTGCTGCCTCGGAGGCGGCAAAGGAAGCCGTTTGGATGAGGAATTTCCTCATGGATCTTGGTGTGGTTTAGGGCTCGTCCAATCTGTTAAACGTGTATTGTGACAACAATGGTGCTATTGCACAAGCCAAGGAACCTAGACAACACCAGAAGAACAAACATATACTCATGCGGTACCACCTTATTCGCCAGTTCGTGGAATAAGGTGATATCAAGTTATGCAAGGTACACACGGATGCAAACATTGCGGATCCGTTGACAAAGCCACTTCCACATCCGAAGCATGAGGCGCACCTGAGAGCTATGGGCATTAGATGCCTAGACATGTGATGTCGGATGATTGACTCTAGTGCAAGTGGGAGACTGTTGGGAATATGCCCTAGAGGCAATCATGTATGATGTTATTCCCAATGTATTCATAAGCTTATGGTCCATGTATGAACTGTTGTTATGTATCATCGAATATGTGCTTTGATTGTGGAACTATATATTCATGTTGTTCATACTAATTGTCCTTGGTCATTGAGGTTGTGCTAGACACACAACTTAGACCAATGTGAAAGTCGGCAGATGACTAGGTTCCACTTGTCATGGGCATGGAGATGCTATTCCGACTTACACGGATTCGGCTAAAGAGTTTAGCGAGTCGGACTGACCCATATTGAGATGCAATGAACAAGTCGTCATTTGCATGTCTCAATCAATGTAAGCCTTAGACCTGAGGTTATTGCACAATACGAGTTGAGGATCACCGACTTAGGTTCTGTCAAACGTTGTTCCGTCACTGGGCAGTTATAAAGGCGGAGTTCGGGTCGACTGGGAATCAAGCTGCGTGATGTGAATAACCGAGATGGGATTTTTCCCCTCTGTCTAGAGAGATATTCTCTGGGCCCTATCGGAAGATATGATTCGGAAATCATGGCCATGCATGACTCGGTTAAGTGTTAACCGAGGCAACCGACTAAGAGTTAGTCGGATGAATCACTTATCTTGGATCGAGAAAGAGAGTCGGACTATTTAAGGGATGAAGCTCATTTCGCCTATAGTCCGACAAGGTATATCATGAGGCAAAAGGGACTCAGACGAAAGTCGCATTGGAAGGCATGTCGTCATGACTCTTCGATACTTGGGAGTTGGCACGTTCTGCTAGGAGCCGCTACCAACTGATCGGTCACGAGTGAGACTCGGATCGTGTCCGGGTCACCATGAGCCTGTCAGGTCACACACTTAAGAGCGGGAGCATATTTGGGTTGGACCCAAAAAGGAAATGGACAGAGTCAGTGAGTTGGACTCGCAGTGACTAATATAGGCCTTTTTGTGAATGATCCACAAGTGTGTGGAGCCCACTTTCACTCCCTATATAAGCTGGGGCGCAGGTGCTTGGAGCACACGGTTAGGTCACTCCATGTATTGGAAACCCTAGCTCCAGTCCAGTCCAATCCTGTCGCCGTACCGGACCTAGCAGTCCATCGCCGGCGCTCCTCCTCATACGTGTGGATACTGGCGGAGGTGTTGTACGTTCAGCACTTCGACGATCATGGATCAGAACGGATCGTGAGGACTGCACTGCATCAAGGGACGTGCTTCATCGATTCCACAACCGCGCGTCTAGTGGTAATTCTCGTGGCCTACTACCTCAGCTAGATCTTGGGATCACCGTGTAGGAAAAAGTTTTGTTTTTCTCTGCGTGGCTCAACACCACCGCCCGCACCCGATCCGCGAAGGGGGCAGCCTTGGCGGTTAGCCTCAACACCTCCGACATCTCCACGAGCCAGTCGCCGAAGGATAGCCGCTGGTGACGTCGTCGAGGTCGAATTGTCATGGAAATGTGTGAGCCCCAGGGTCAACGCCATGGTGGCCCCGTGCCTGAAAGCCAAACGCGCCATCCATTCTACAACGGTGGGTGCCTCTTCCAGGTAGCTCCATACTTTAGTCAATCCCCTAAGTATAACCTTGGTGGGGGTGATACGTCCATTTTGCATCACTATTCTATGTCATAATTCACTGTTATTCATTGATATATTTCGTATTGAGAGGTGATACTTATGTTATTTCATCTGTTTTTGCATGGTTGATGATTTTTGGAGCATGGACCGCTACAGTCAGGATTTTGATGGAAAAGGTGCTGTTTGGAGGCAAAATTCGCGAAGATCAGAAAATCCGGGAAAATATACGAAAAATCCTATTTTTGCAGAGGACGAACGAAGCCAGAAGGGGGGCTGGAGATGGGCCACAGGGGGCCCACACCACCCCCTGGCACGGGCTAGCCTAGGCCGCGCCACCAGATGGTGTGGCCACCCTGGTCCACCCCTGGCACTCCCCTCTAGCGTATATTATCCCCCCGAAACCCTAAGACCCGGGGAGCAACCACAGAAATATTCCACTGCCTCTGCGGGGCGGAAAACACCGAGAGAGAAAGATGTCTCCGGCAGACAGATTTCTGCCGGGGGAATTCCTTCCCAGAGAGGGGAGATCGTCGCCATCAACACGACCATCAAGATGGACTTCATCGGGATCATCATCATCGTCACCACCATCAGCACCATCTCTATATTGCTGTAACAATTGGGTTGAATCTTGCATAGTTCATAGGGGAAACATTCCCGGTGTTGATTACTCTTTGTAGTTGATGCTATTGAGTGAACCATTGAATTATTGTTTATGTTTAGATTGCTATACATCATTATTCCATCTCTGATCATGATCCATATGATGTCTTGTGAGTAGTTCGTTTTGTTCTTGAGGACATGGGATAAGTCATGTTGTTAGTAGTGGACTTGTGTTGAGAAATATTCAATAGTTTGATATTTAAGTTGTGGTGTACTTCTTATAGTGATGTCATGTAAACATCGACTACATGATACTTCACCTATATGGGCCTAGGGGAATGCATTGTGTATTTGGCTACTAATCATAGGGGTTGCCCGAGTGACAGAAACCTGAACCCCCGGTAGGAAACCATTGCACAAGGGACGTAAGGGTCTTAGAGTTTAAAGCTGTGGTTAGGTTTCTACCTTAATTACTTTCTTGTACTTACGGATGTTTGCAAGGGGTATAATCACAAGTATGTATTAGTCCTAGGAAGTTTGGTACATTAGCACAGGTTCACCCACACAACACATAGCAAGCTAAAGAAGATTAATCAACTATATGAAGCGAAAGCACTTGACAGTCTTCCCATGTGTCCTCGAGAACGTTTGGTCATCTTAAGTAATACAACCGGCTTGTCCTTTGCTGCATAAAGGATTGGGCCACTTGCTGCATTTATTCCTACTGTCTTTTATTTACTCATACTTTGTTTACTTGCTTTATCAAAAACCCCTAAAAATCCGTTTGCTAAGTATTTGTAGAGAATTCCTGATCCATACCACTAGCCAGCACCTTCTGCTCCTCGTTGGGTTTGACACTCTTACTTATCGAAAACACTGCGATACACCCCATATACTTGTGGGTCATCAAGACTATTTTCTGGCGCAATTGCCGGGGAGTGAAGCGCTATTGGAGAGTGGAACTGGTAAAGGAAACTTCTACTGTGAGTATTGTTTACTTCAGTTAGTTGCTTTATTTTCGTTATGGATAATTCGCTGAGTTTCTTATTTGGTAATGCTACTACCACTACTAAGGTAGTAGATAAACCACCACCTGCTGAAATTGATGCTTTCAAAATACCTACAAGAATTATTGACCGTGTTATGGATAACTACTATGTTGGGGATGGAACTGTCCATCCCGGTGATCATTTACTCTTTATACACGAATTATGCGGGTTGTTCAAGTGTGCAGGTATTACTACAAATCAAGTTAAGAAGAAGTTATTATCGTGGTTGCTGAGAAATGGTATAAGCTGCTGAAGAATGGTCAAGCTCTAGAATGGGAGGAAATAGTGCCTCTCTTTTATTCAAAGTTTTATCCTCCTAGTGAGATTCATAAAGATCGGAATCAAATCTACAACTTTTGGCCTCTTGATGGAGAGAGTACAGCTCAAGCTTGGGGGAGATTGAAGTTACTAATGCTCAAATGTCCCATTCATGATCTCCCCAACAATATTATTATCAATAACTTTTATGCAAGGCTCCCTCTACATGATAAGGATTTATTGGATGCTTCTTGTGCTGGATCATTCACTCGCATGGAAGAAGAAGCTAAATGGGATCTTCTGGACCGTATTCAAGATAATGCTGAAGCCTGGGAGAATGACAAAGGTAGAAAGTCAAGTATAAATTATGATTATGAATGCATTGAATCTTTTATGGGAACCGATGACTTTCAAAATATTAAAAATGCTTATGGTCTTAATTTACAAGTTATTACGAATTGCTTTAGGGATTTTGCTTCTTATATTGAAATTCCAAAAAGGGGATGAAACAAGTACCATGAACCTTATAAAGATATTGTTGACTGCGTTCCTGTTGGGAGTGCTGAGTATTGCACTATTGTTCCCATCTTACCTGAACCTTATATTGAGAAGATTCCCTTCCCAGACAAGGTAAAGGATCATCCTATGATAACTAATGTAATCACCAAAAGTAAAAAGAGAACTGTAAAACCTGATGAACAAATAAACGTTGAACCTGTGGTAGCAATTGTGAAAGACCTTGTCAGTAAAAGCATAGAAGATGGATACATAGTCTTTTGTGAGGATGCTTCTAACATTGTTTCACATCCTAATAGAACTAAAAAATCTAGTGTCCCTGTGCTTTTTGTTAGAATTTGTGATCATTGCTATTATGGTTTATGTGATATTGGTGCAAGTTCCAGTGCTATTCCTTATGAGCTTTACAATGAAATTATGCATGAAATCTGTCCCTGCGAATTGGAAGAGATTGATGTGGTTATTCACCTTGCTAATAGAGAGACCATCTCTCCAATTGGTATTGTACGAGACGTGGAAGTTCTTTGTGGTAACATTAAGTACCCTACTGATTTTCTAGTACTTGGTTCAGCTGCTAGTAAAACTTATCCTATTATTTTTGGTAGACCTTTCTTGAGTACTTGTGGAGCTATTATAGATTGCAAAAGGGAGAAAATCTTGACTAAGTTTGATGGGGAATCTTATGAGTTTAATTTCTCGAAATTTGCTAAAGAACCTTGTGAAGAGGAAACCCATAATGAGGATTTTAGAGTTGAACAACTTGCTTATATTTCTCTTGCTCCTAACAATGCTTTGCAGCAATTTATGGAAGATCATGAAAGTGAAATCTTCATGGAAGAAAGGAATGAGATTGACAAGATTCTCCGTGATTAGCCTAAGATGCTTAAGCATAACTTGCTTGTAGAAGACTTGGGTACCACGTTGCCACCTAAAAAGGATCCGGTCTTCGATCTAAAACCTCTCCCTGATGATCTTAAATATGCGTATATTGATGATAAAAAGATATATCCTGTTATTATTAGCTCTAAACTTTCATGAAAGGAAGAAGAAAGGTTATTAGAGGTTTTAAAGAAACACCGAGGAGCTATGGCCTATACTCTAGATGATTTAAAAGGGATTTCACCTACTATATGTCAGCATTCTATCAACATAGAACCAGATGCAAAGCGAGTAGTAGAGCATCAACGACGTTTAAATCCTAAAATGAAGGAAGTGGTAAGGAATGAGGTATTGAAACTCCTTGATGGTGGTATTATTTACCCTATTGCTGATAGTGAATGGGTTAGTCCTGTTCATTGTGTTCCTAAAAAGGGAGGTATTACCGTTGTTCCTTATGATAATGATGAGCTTATTCCTCAAAGAATAGTGGTAGGCTATAGGATGTGTATTGATTTTAGAAAAGTCAATAAAGTTACTAAAAAGATCACTACCTGCTTCCTTTTATTGATCAAATGTTGGAAAGATTGTCTAAAAAGACCCATTTTTGTTTTCTTGATGGTTATTCTAGTTTCTCTCAAATTGCTGTTAAACAACAAGATCAAGAAAAAACTACTTTTACTTGCCCTTACATAACTTATGCTTATAGACGTATGCCTTTTGGTTTATGTAAAGCTCCTGCTACTTTCCAAAGATGCATGTCTGCCATTTTCATGATTTTTGTGAGGAAATTGTAGAAGTATTCATGGATGACTTTTCTGTCTATGGAACTTCTTCTGATAATTGTCTACACAACCTTGATAAAGTTTTGCAGAGATGTGAAGAAACTAATCTTGTTCTTAATTGGGATAAATGCCACTTCATTGTTAATGAAGGGATTGTCCTTGGGCATAAAGTTTCTAAAAGAGGCATAGAAGTTGATAGAGCTAAGGTTGAGGCAATTGAGAAGATGCCATGCCCAAGAGACATCAAAGGTATTCGTAGTATCATTGGTCATGCTGGTTTCTATAGAAGGTTTATTAAAGACTTTTCTAGGATTTCAAAACCCCTCACTAATCTTATTCAAAAAGATGTACCCTTCGTTTTTGATGATGATTGTAAGGGAGCTTTTGAAACTCTTAAGAAGGCTTTAACTACAACCCCTATTGTTCAACCACCTGATTGGAGTTTACCCTTTGAAATAATGTGTGATGCTAGTGATTTTTCTATAGGTTCTGTCCTTGGGCAACAAATTGATAAAAAGTTAAATGTTATTCATTATGCTAGTAAGACTTTAGACGCTACTCAAAGGAATTATGCTACTACTGAAAAGTAATTTCTAGCTGTCATTTTTGCTTGTGATAAGTTTAGACCCTATATTGTAGACCCAAAACTCACCATTCATACTGATCATGCTGCTATTAAATACCTTATGACGAAGAAGGACGCTAAGCCTAGGCTTATTAGATGGGTGCTGCTTTTACAAGAGTTTGATCTACATATAGTAGATAGGAAAGGTGCTCAAAACCCTATAGCTGATAATTTATCTCGATTGGAAAACATTTCTTTTGACCCTATGCCTGTTAATGATAGTTTCCCAAATGAGCAGTTAGCCACAGTAGGGGTAAGCTCGCGAGGGAGCCCTTGGTATGCTGATTATGCTAACTTTATTGTCTCCAAGTATTTGCTTCCAACTTTCACAGTTCAGCAAAGAAGGAAGTTCTTCTATGATCTGAGGCATTATTTTTGGGATGACCCACACTTATACAAAGAAGAAGTGGATGGTATTATGCGAAGATGTGTTCCAGAATATGAACAAAAGGAGATATTGCATAAATGTCATGGTAGTGCTTACGGAGGACATCATGCAGGAGATAGAACTGAGCAAAAGGTGCTACAATCATGTTTCTATTGGCCTACTCTTTTTAAAGATGCAAGAAAATTTGTTTTATCTTGTGATGAATGTCAGCGTGTTGGTAATATTTCTAGACGCAGTGAAATGCCTATGAACTACTCTCTAGTTATTGAACCCTTTGATTGCTGGGGATTTGACTTTATGGGTCCTTTCCCTCCCTCGAAAGGTTATACTCATATTCTTGTTGCCATTGATTATGTTACTAAGTGGGTAGAAGCCATTCCTACGAAGAGTGTTGACGGGGAAACCTCTCTAAAAATGCTTAAATATGTTATCTTTCCTAGGTTTGGAGTGGCTAGGTATCTCATGACTGATGGGGGTTCTCATTTCATTCATGGTGGTTTTAGAAAGACCCTTGCTAAATATGATGTTAATCATTGAATTGATTCAGCTTATCACCCCCAAACTAGCGGGCAAGTAGAGTTATCAAATAGAGAAATTAAATCCATCTTGCAAAAGACTGTTAATAGATCTAGAAAAAACTGGGCTAAAAAGTTGAATGATGCTTATAAAATCCTATGGGGATTCCCCTTATAAAATCCTATGGGGATGTCCCCTTATAAAATGGTTTACGAGAAAGCTTGTCACCTACCTTTAGAATTAGAACACAAAGCTTACTGGGCAGTTAAAGAACTAAATAGAGATTGTAAGCTCGCTGGTGAGAAAAGGTTATTTGATTTAAGTTCTTTAGATGAATGGAGGAGTGAAGCCTATGAAAATGCTAGGCTCTTTAAGGAAAAAGTTAAAAGATGGCATGACAAGCGAATACTTAAGAGAGAATTTCATGTTGGTGAGAAAGTTCTATTGTATATGTCTCGTCTCAGATTTTTTGCAGGAAAGATACTGTCAAAATGGGAAGGACCTTTAATTATTGAATAAGTATACCGTTTAGGAGCAATAAAAATTTCTTCTTTAAAAGATAATACTACACAAGTAGTGAATGGGCAGCGACTCAAACACTATATTGCTGGGTATTCTTACAATGAAGATGTTGATGCCTTTCAAGTTATAACTCCGGAAAAATTTATCAAGGACCAAATTCAGAGACCTGCAGAGTCCGCATTCAAATAGGTAATAGTTCTGGTAAAGAAAAGTTCTACGAAAACACTATCCAACTATATTTTTGCAGTTTTTAGTCAGTATGGAAAGCTACGAAGTGAAAGGGGGACGGAAATGGAGCCAGGGTGGCTCACACCACCCTGTGGTGCGGGCCCACCCCTAGCCACGCCACCAGGTGGTGTGGCCACCCCAGACTCCGCCTCCGACTCGTTTTCTCCTAGTACTTTCCTTTTGTTATGAAACTTCGTAATATATAACCCCCCAGATCTCCCGAGGTTCATATATCGTGTTTTCGTCGTGTTTTCGTTTCGATCTATTTCTGACAGACAGAGTCCCAGATTTGGAGCTACAATGTCTTCCTCTGTATCAGCCAAGGAAGATTCTTTAGAGGATATCATTAACCCATACATGAGAGAGTTGAAGATTCATCCCAAGGAGTTGTTGCTTGAAGACGGGGAGCTCCGGATAAAATAGGTTTGAGGCCCTAACGGTGAATGAAGTCTGGAGGACAGGATGGAAGCACTGGAGCAAGAAGTCTTTAGGTACAGGAAGATGGCGGAACGCGAAGTGGATATCATCCATAAGATTTGTTCCGAACTCATCGCCGAGCACCAAAAGGAGACTGCTGAGCTCAAGGATGAAGTCCTCTCACTCCGCCAAACAACCAATGAACTTTAAGCACAACTCTACGATGTTCAAAATCAAAACTATGAGTATGAAGTTAGATTTAAACGCATAAGTGTTGCTACAAGTTTCAGGATGCTGGAGACCACGATGTCCTTTGTTGATGGGAAGCCCTTACCCTGGAAGTCGGACGAAGATGAGAGGATACCACCACCACCAAAAGAGTGATTCGTCATCAGGTTTGGCATCCCCTTGGTTTGTTCCATGCTTGGGGGAGTGCCGCAGTATCACATCACTATCTTCTATCTTTTTACCTTATTAGTAGAGTCATATCATGAATAGAGAAGTTATTATGTAGTATGGTTTGCATTATGGAAGTGTCCCCTCTCTCGTTAGATATGTACCCCTTGGTGTGAGTTGTCGTTATGGATTATTAATGAGAAGTTCTATCATTTACTCTTTTGCATAGCTTATATTAGTTTTCAATTTGTGGTTATATGATTGATCTTGTCGTTAGTATTGGTATCACTTTGGGATCATTGAGTTAATTTAGTTGGTTTTGGCAAACCTGGCTCGGTCAGTAGCAACACTATTTTTGAGAGTTGAAAGAAAAGATAAAAGTACTCTAAAGAAAAATTATTTCATCATCTTTCTTTGTTGATTTGCTCATAAGTCTAGTATTCTCTAGTTAAGATCTTTTGTGCTTCCAAGGAAGATTGCATGTTTGTTTTTATCACTTGTATGTTTGTTTGTTTCCTTCAACTCTTATACTTGCTACCCAGCCTTGCTAGCCAAAAACCTGTACTGAGAGGGAATTCTTCTCGTGCATCCATTCCTTAAACCAAACCCCTGCCATTTGTGTCCACCATACCTACCTATTAGCATTATTGCTATTCCAAGTAAATTCTTGTTTTATCTACCTCCCAAATTAAACTTGTTATGTGAAAATTAGTGATTAAATCTCTCACAAACTTGATGGCACACTTTACTTTTCTTGCATTTAATAACCCGAACCATTGGGTCCTTCTTTGTTGCGTATATGCTTGCGCTTTATGAGTTGAAGTTAGCAGAACCATGTATCATGGGGAACGCTTTCAACATTGCATTGGTACTTTGTACCTAGTTGATATCATGTTCTTTTGCTTATGGATCCCGGCGGTGTGAAATAAAAGGGGAACTTGTAAGATCATGGAGTTTATATGTGTGTTAGAGAAATGCCTGGGCCGCTAGCCTAAGCCATGCCTAATCATGGTGGAAACTTGCAGCATAACTATAGTGAGCATTCTATGAAGCATCCTCAATAAAAACCTATGCAAGTAGCAAATAAAAAGATCGCTGAGATGCTCACTGTCTGCTTGCCTTGTCATTTTGATTGTGGGATAGCTCATGTGTCATGTTCAAGGGGTACCCCGTTGGCGGTTCTCAATGATACTCATGTATTTACAATGACAAGAGCTTGCTCGTGACTGAAGTTGAGTAGCATGAGGTTCAGTACTCATAAGTAAGGGGCATGAGATTTCAACTTATAACTTGTCAAGCATATCCTCTTAGTTGTGTCACTTTAACCTTAATCACCAAAAGATACCTATGATAGGGGCAATGAGAGCTGAAAGCTAGTAAGTATCATAATTTTTGGGAGCTCTTTATGAGACTTGCAATCCCTGCTTCCCTCTGCGAAGGGCCTTTCTTTTACCTTGTAGTTGAGTCAGTAAACCTATTCCTTTCTATCTCAGCAAGTATTTTGAGTTGTTGTGTTTCATTCATTCATATGATGATTTATTCAATCATGTTTCTTATGTTCCTTGTTTTGCACATTGCTCTTATCTTGATGTTTACTACTCTCAAAGCTATCATTGAAAACTAGTTATTTGTGAACTCTAGCAAATTATCAACTATTCTTCGACCAAGAGCTAAGTTTGCCATTACCAATTATGAATTACTTTATGTATCTTTATTGTGTTTCCTTTGCTTATTGCAAGTAAGTTATATAATAGTGAGTTGTCTTCAATTATGATCTATGTATTGACGAATGTGATGCTTCTTGTCTATATTCTTTTATCGACTCTTGACTCCATAAACCTGAGGCCATGTTTAATGAGCTCAGTTTCGCTTGGGGACAAGCGAAGTATAAGCTTGGGGGAGTTGATACGTCCATTTTGCATCACTATTCTATGTCATAATTCACTGTTATTAATTGATATATTTCGTATTGAGAGGTGATACTTATGTTATTTCATCTGTTTTTGCATGGTTGATGATATTTGGAGCATGGACCGCTGCAGTCAGGATTCTAATGGAAAAGGTGTTGTTTGGAGGCAAAATTCGCGAAGATCGGAAAATCCGGGAAAATATACGAAAATCCTATTTTTCCAGAAGACGAAGGAAGCCAGAAGGGGGGCTGGAGATGGGCCACAGGGGCCCCACACCACCCCCTGGCGCGGGCCAGCCTAGGTCGCGCCACCAGGTGGTGTGGCCACCCTGGTCCACCCTTGGCACTCCCATCTGGCGTATATTATCCTCCCAAAACCCTAAGACTCGGGGAGCAACCACAGAAAGATTCTGCCGCCTCTGCGGGGCGGAAAACACCGAGAGAGAAAGATCTCTCCGGCAGACAGATTTCTGCCGGTGGAATTCCTTCCCGGAGAGGGGATATCATCGCCATCAACACCACCATCAAACTAGACTTCATCGGGATCATCGTCATCATCATCACCACCATCAGCACCATCATCACCATCTTTATATTGCTGTAACAATTGGGTTGAATCTTGCATAGTTCATAGGGGAAACTTTCCCGGTGTTGATTACTCGTTGTAGTTGATGCTATTGAGTGAACCATTGAATTATTATTTATGTTCAGATTTTTATACATCATTATTCCATCTCTGATCATGATCCATATGATGTCTTGTGAGTAGTTCGTTTTGTTCTTGAGGACATGGGAGAAGTCATATTGTTAGTAGTGGAGTTGTGTTGAGAAAGATTCAATAGTTTGATATTTAAGTTGTGGTGTACTTCTTCTAGTGGTGTCATGTGAACGTCGACTACATGACACTTCAAATATATGGGCCTAGGGGAATGCATTGCGTATTTGGCTACTAATTGTAGGGGTTGCCGGAGTGAAAGAAACCCGAACCCCCGTTAGGAAACCATTGCACAAGGGACGTAAGGGTCTTAGAGTTTAAAGCTGTGGTTAGGTTTCTACCTTAATTACTTTCTTGTACTTACGGATGTTTGCAAGGGGTATAATCACAAGTATGTATTAGTCCTAGGAAGGTCGGTACATTAGCACGGGTTCACCCACACAATACTTAGCAAGCTAAAGAAGATTAATCAACTATATGAAGCGAAAGCACTTGATAGTCTTCCCATGTGTCCTCGAGAACGTTTGGTCATCTTAAGTAATACAACCGGCTTGTCCTTTGCTGTATAAAGGATTGGGACACTTGCTGCATTTATTCCTACTGTCTTTTATTTACTCATACTTTGTTTACTTGCTTTATCAAAAACCCCTAAAAATCTGTTTGCTAAGTATTTGTAGAGAATTCCTAATCCATACCACTAGCCAGCACCTTCTGCTCCTCATTGGGTTCGACACTCTTACTTATCGAAAATACTGCGATACACCCCTATACTTGTGGGTCATCAGGGGGACATCCCTAGAAGAACCGCCTGGACGCACAATGCCGAGGCGGTGGCCACGTTCACCACCGCGGTCATGCACTATGAGGCATTGAAGGTCTGCACCACCAGATCGCCTTGCCCTATCAAAGCTGCAACGTTAGACGCCCAGTGTCACTACGGACTCGCCCACTCAGGGATTCTTAGCACATATCGAAGAAAAGAGCAACGACTCACCAAGGAGTTTCCGGCAGTTCTCGGTCACGTGCTTCTCCAAGGCAGCAAGATCGCTCTGTAGCCCAAAGGATGATTGAGTCAGCAACCTTCTGCTCCTCCTCAGCCGCAGTGACTGCGGCCTTGGCCCTATCCTTAGAAGAGATCATCACTGCTTTCGCCTCCTCCAATTCCTTAACTAGCGAATCGATGTGCCCATTCTCCACGTCTAGCTCTGCAACCAGAACATACCCCTCTCGGGCTTTGGCAATGGCAGCTGGAAGACCATCTGAAAGGAACAGCAACAATAGTCAGCCTACCGTAAACACCAGTAGCTCGCAATCGCCAAACAAAACAAGTACTCACCAGCAGTCTCCTGGAGTCGCCGGTTAGCCTCCTACGCCATGCGCAGGTCACGCTCCAGATGCTCCTTCGCGGCCTGCCAATCAACCGAGTCCCTCTGCAAGCCCTACAAGCAGAATGAACAATTAGCAACTGCAAAAACAAAAACTCAGTGCCTAGTCGCTGAATTCGCTGAAATTCAGTGACTAGACACTCGAGGACTAGCGACCGGAATAAATTCAATGCCTAGCCGCTGAAATTCAGCGACTAGACACTCGAGGACTAGCGACCAGAAGAAATTCAGTGCCTAGCCGCTGAAATTTAGTGACTAGTGATACGTTGTATCTATAATTTTTGATGTTCCATGCTTGGTTTTATATACTTTCTTATGTTTTGCCCACACTTTGGAGTACTTTTTATACACTTTCTTGGACTAACCTATTAACAAGATGCCACAGTGCTAGTTGCCTGTTTTCTGCTATTTTTGGTTCGAGGAAAGTTAGAAAATGAATATTCTCAGAATTGGACGGGACAGAAGCCAAAGTCAGTTTTTCACCGAGGGGGACACAGAGCCAGAATACGAGATGGAGAGGGGCCAGAGGGTCGCCACACCACCTGGCCGTGCGGCCAGGCCTGGCCCGCGCCAGGGGGCGCTGTGGCCTCCTAGGGCACCCCCTCGGTCTCCCCTTTCACCTATAAGTACCCCGATCAAAATTCCACGAAAGAGTCTGTAGCCGCCGTCATCTCCATCCCTAGATCGGGAGGGATCTGAAGCTCTTCCCGACACCATGCCGGAGGAGAGAATTCACCCTGGAGGCCTTCTTCATCAACATGCAAGCCTCCGGTGTGATGCGTGAGTAGTTCATCCTTGGACTACGGGTCCATGCAGTAGCTAGATGGTTGGTTCTTCTCCTTTGTGCTACCATGTTTAGATCTTGTGAGCTCCGTTCATGATCAAGATCATCTATTTGTAATTCTGCATGTTGTGTTTGCGGGGATCCGATGGATATTGAGATGCTATTTTAGATTGATTATTGATTCTATCATGTCTTTGTTATTTGTGATCTTGGATGGTTTCCGTTGTTAGTAGCTATCTTGGCCAAGTAGATTCTAGCAACTCCAAGAGTTAGTATTTATGCTCGATAGTGGGTTCATGCCTCTAGTAATCTGGGGAAGTGACAGAAATCTCTAAGGTACTAGATGTGTTGTTGCTACTAGGGAGAAAACAACAATCCTTTTTTCATAGAACAATCGTATTGTTTACTTTACACGCAATGCATAATGCAATTATCTGTTGCTTGCAACTTAATACTAGAGGGGGTTCGGATGATAACCTGAAGGTGGATTATTAGTCATAGATGCAGTTGGATTACGGTCTATGTATAATGTTGTAATGCCTAATCAAATCTCAAAGGAGTCAAGATGATTAGTATATGCATGTATGCTTTCTCGATGTTTGTCAATTGCCCCGCTGTAATTTGTTCACCCAACATGTCATCTACCTTAAGGAGAACCACCACTAGTGAACTATGGACCCCGGTCCTTTCTTTTACCATCAATCTACAACTGTTTACTGTTTTCTATTTACTTTCTGCAAGCTTTTACTTTCTTCCACACAATATGTTTAATCCTTTGTTTTTAGCAAAACCGGTGAGATTGACAACCTCACTGTAAGTTGGGGGCAAAGTTCTGTGGTTGTGTTGTGCAGGATTCCAAGTTGGCAACAACACCTTGGAGGTGTTTCCTTGCTCCTACTGGTTCGATAACCTTGGTTTCATAACTGAGGGAAAACTTGCTGCTGTGCTCAGCATACCTTCCTCTTGGGGTTCCCCAACGAGCTCGATATATTTTGGGCCATCAACTAGACACTTGGGGATTGGCGACTAGAAGAAACTCAGTGCCTAGCCATTGAAATTCAGTGACTAGACACTCGGGGACTGGACGTACCTGAATGGCGGCACCAAGCATACTATGAAGTCCACTGGCGTTGGTTGAAGGGACCACGAAGGAGGTGCGCCCACGACGAGGTCCAACGTCCTCATCGATGATCTCTAGCATCTACGGACACTGGTTTTCTTCCACGAACGGAAAACCCTTCGCCATGAAGCGCGAAAACGACACGGACGCTCTTGTCGGGGCACTGGTTGCTGGAGCCGGAGGTTCTGTCGTCGGATCCCCCTTAGCTAGCTCCGATTGAGTGGCCGCCACCTCGTCGCTGTTGGTGGCAGGGTCACTACACTTGGTTCTGTCGTTTGTTGCAGCATCGTCGGGCTCACACCTCTGCTTCTTTGCACCCTCAGCAGGCGCAACGTTCGCAACAGGATTCCTCTTCCTAGGGGATCGCCTTCCCCCGTGGTGATGATCGGCGGAATCTTAGCCACTGAAGGGCGACCTATCTTCTTAGCACCGGACCTGCAAAACCACCAAAGTCAGCAAAGAAATCATACAAGAAGTCGCCCAAGAATTGGAGAGGAAAACTCATGACTCACTTGGCGACCGGAAGACTACATAACCCCGTGCTTATGTGGGCGGGCTTGTCTAGCTGCGGGCCCAGCTTGCATGTGAGACCCTTCTCGAAGACATCCGGAGCTCATGACACCGCGGGCTTCTTTGGTGATCAAGCCGCGGTCACGGGAACCTCCGGCCGTCCCCGAAGGTTGTGGCGACTTTGACATCGCAGCTTTAGCAGCCTCCTGCTCCGACACCACCAAAGCTATCGACGCGATCACCGCGAGCGGAACTTCCACCGCCACTCCCACGTCTTTAGCCTCCGATCCCATCATCGGAGTCGCACCCTCCGGGATCTCGTGTGAAGTTCTCTTCACATCATCATCGGATTCATCGTCTGACTCGAACACCACTGCCTATTTGTATGGTGACGCTGGCTTCGGATCCGGCTTCGTCACCGGCGACTGCGGTTTGCGCGCAGGTTTCGCCGACGTGGCTGTTCACCGTGAGTTGTGCTCTTGCAAAATCTCGTCGTCTTCGTCGCGCTCTTCAAGACTACGGCTCTCCTTGAACTCGTGTTGCTTCTGCATGTGAGTCTTGCGAGCCTCGGGCGCTAGGGGAGGGACCTCCCTCTCTTCCTCTTCGCCCTCGGAGGACTCTCCTTCGGTACCCTCCTCGAGCTCCTTGGGGACCTTTTCGTCGAGTGGGGGAAGCCAGCCTTCGAGAACCTGAAATAACTCAGAGTGGCCAAGAACAAACATCAAAGGATGCGGTCGCAAATTACACTGCGAGAATCATGACTTAAGATAAACCCAGAGGGGGGGCTTACTATAGGAGCTTCATTCTTCTCGGGCACGTACGGGGCGAGCCCGGCCAACATGGTTGTAAATTCCATGTCGGTAATCTTCTTCAAGGCGGCCTTGTAGTCCGCAGCATCCCACGACTCCATGCTGGTCCAGGAAGGATCGTTATTCCCGGTGTACTCGTACATCCAATGGGGTCAGGTCGCCAACAGGACCAAGCGCCGCCCGAGCCATCAGTTGTACAGATTGATCGGGGATAGCCCTTGGTCCTTCAACTTATGGATCTGGTCCATCATCTCCACAACGGCCATCCTCTGATCATCGGGGAGCTTGTCCGCTGCTAGCCGGCGAGGCTCGCTTCTCTCCGCAATGAACTCGGGTAGCACCACTTCGCCGGAGGGGGTAGACTCTCTCACATAAAACCATCTCTTCTTCCATTCACTCGCGACCTTCTTTGGAAACAGGAGCTTGATGAAATTGGCCTTCGGCTTCAATTGAAATGTAACGCCTCCGACCACCAAGATCGGGCCGCCGGACCCCTCACGCCCGATGCGGCCGTGGAACAGCTCCAACCACAGTGGGAAGTACGCCATGCAGCCGAGATAGCATTCACAGAAGGCGGCGAAGATTGCCAGCTGCTCGATGCTGTGCGGGTTGAGATCCGACGGCTTGATCGCGTAGTACGCGCAGAACCGCTAGAAGAATAGTGAGGTGGGGAACCCCAAGCCCCTCTCCAAGTGGCTTGGGAAGCAGATGAACTCGCCGGTGCGTGGCTTCGGCTCAACTTCAGAAGACGTGGGGATCCGCCAATTCCCCTTATAGAGGACCCTCGCATCCTCAAATGACTTGAGCTGTGCCACCATGCACTTGGATTTCCCCCACGGGATTTCGGAGGCGCCATCAGGAAAGAGGCAAGGTCGTTCGGTCTGGAGAATCTAGATCGAGGGGAGACAGAGGGAATGGATGCGCAAAGATGAGGAATGTGGGGAACGTTCTACAAGACTGATTAGTCACTCCCCTTATAAAGAAGCGTTACCCGCCAATCTCGGGATAGCCGTTACCCGCGGTAATCATGCTGAAGTTACCGTTGGACCACCCAACGGATAATTCGACCAAGCTGACGGTCCATCTTCTTCCACTTGACTCGCCTGCAACTATGCCCTGTCCGGTCAATGGGGGCAGCGACTCGGCAGTGATTGCATCCGCCAAGGCTGCAACTAGAAACCCGGTGGAAAATTTCCTCGGTTCTTGGCAGAGTCCATCATCGATTCGACTGGGCGTCCAAATTGGACTCGCCTACTCCGACTGCCAAATAAACACCTGTGTTTGAATCAACGATGGCCTCGGGGACTACTGATAGGGATATGCCGAATGTGGTATGCCCAGCAGGACATGCCGATCAGGTCAAAAGCCTATCGAGTGGGTCTGTAGGACGCCGACTGGAATGCGATTGAGGAGAAGGCTTGGCGATTGGAGACTAGAGGCCCAGAAGCATACTCGAAGGCCAGTCGGATTAGGACAAAGCCTCCGAAGCCATATCTTGTTTGGTTGTAAACTGTAAACCCTAGCGAGGTGCCTCCTATATAAACCTCCCTAGGGTACTCTAAGGACTTACGTTCCATCATACACCCCTTCAAGCGACTCGCTTCTTAGACAAAGAGCTCGCCACCCCTATAACTCGCTCTCCATCAATCTAATCTACCAGGAGTAGGTCTTTGCCCTCCGGGGGGCCGAACCTGGATAAATCCATGTGCATCTGCCCCATCTCGCACCGCAGATGGCCGCCAACTCTCGCCCCCGATTCTATCAATCGTTGCCTATGGCAGCGACTGTCGTGGCCATTTCCACGACAGGTTTGCTGCCTTGCGGATGGAACTGGACCTTGAAGAGGGTAAAATAGCCTTCCTGAAGCAATAGATAAAAAATAGCCAGAGTCTGTTTCTTTTAATAGCTCCTTACTTTTTCTCATGGATTCATTTTTGCCGTCTTCTCATAGTGCTTTCCATTTTCCATCTTGCAGAGGCCATTGCCAAAGCTAAGAGCATCGTCGAGCAATCCAAGCATATTCAAGAGCTTGACAATGAAAATAAAATCTTGAAGAAAGACCTGGTTGATGCTGTTAAGGGCCATGAGGAGGCGATGAAGGTGCTGCAAGAGTCTGCTAACACCGAGATGCAGGGCCTGAAGAACAAAATTGCACAACCCGAGGAACAGAACCAAGCTTCCAAAGAGCAGAATGAGAGGAACCTTTAGATGTACAAGACAGTTCAGAAGGAGCAGGACATCTTGGTGGGGACTTGCAAGCAAGCTCAGACGAGCATCTTCGGTAACTTTCCTCCGACTTTGTCAATTCTATAACTTGGACAAATGTTTGATGTGCTTTATACTCATGATCCTTGTATCTTATGCAAACCACATCTCCCATTGGCTTGGCCAACTTGGGTGAAGGTTCTCCGGATTCCAAGGAATGCATGATTCTTGCAGGTAACTTCGTGAGCACCTCCATTGCCTAGGACAAGGAGATAACCTAGCCTCTAGGACTAAACATCAAGTCGGCAGACTCAGAGGCCGAGTACCCGGAAATCCTACGCCGAGCCCCCGAGAAAGTCAAGGACTGGAAAGCCTCTTGTGTCCGGGATGGTGCAAGGATGACCCTGTCCTTGGTCAAGGCACACTACGATAATGCCCACATCGATCTGGTGTCCTCTGGCATGCCCAAGATAGATGAGGAAGGAAAAGAAATTGATAGTGAAGCTATTTGGAATGCCCTCGCCGTCTTTGACACCAAAATTGCCAGAATGGTCAAGGCGGACGTCTTCGTGCCCGCCGAGATCCTTGATGAAGACATGGCTTCGTCTGAGTCTAGCCATCTCCTTCCGAGTTTGATGAGCTATCCCGGCCTGGCTCTCCTATTGCTGATGATGCCACCACGAAGTCCCCTGCAATAGAGCCATGAAAGACAATATTTGTATTAAATGTATCTCTGCAATGTGTATGCGGAAAAACTTATGTGTTTTCTTAAGGCGGAAAAACTTGTACTCAAGTTTCCTGCTACTTATCTGTTTCTAGCATGTATATATTTTTAAGCAAGTGTTGGCTTATTCATTATTCTGGTTCGTATGCTTTTCCCTTCGTGAGATGGAAGACTCGCAGCACAGAACTATGCCCACAGGTGATGATGCTTAATAGCACCGTCAAGAACCTAAGAGCAAAATCGCCGGCTTTGAGTGCCGAGAAGTCACTACTCCGAAATCCACATAAAAACTTCAGAAAACATGTAGACCAAAAAACTTAAGCTAACCCCCATAGGCGGAATTTTCACAAGTGCAAATGCAAAATTGCGCATAAAGGGTTTATATGATCCAAAAATGAACAACTAAAGGAGGTAAAAGACTCAGAGAATATGAGTGAACCAAATGCTTTATTTCATTGATCATATAAGAAACTTATTACAAAATATAAATGTGCCAAGTGTAAAAGGGACGTAGCTGTCCTATGTTCCATGGCTGATCTGTCTCCCGGTAATCATCATCGGAGTCATGTTGCTTGCGCTAGCGATTTTTTGGCCTATCTTTCAACTCGCGAATATCGATGAGGTAATAGGAACCATTGAGCAATGCTTTGCTTATGACGAGTGGTCCTTCCCAAGGCGGGGATAGTTTGTGTGATTTCTCCTACTTGAGTCTAAGCACCAGATCCCATTCTTTAAGCGAGCGATGCTTAACACGGCGACTATGGTAGCCACATAGCTTCTGCTGGTAGACGGTGGATCTCTGGCATGCCAGCACGTGCTCTTCCTCGAGTAGGTCCACAGATAAGCATCTGGAGTCTTCAGCGTCATCCTCTTTGTAGACGGCGACCCTTGGTGCATCGTGGAGTATGTCGGATCGTAGGACGGCTTCTGCTCCATAAACCATGAAGAAAGGAGTCAAGCTTGTGGATCTGTTGGGTGTTGTTCGTAAACTCCACAAGACAGATGGCAATTCCTCCGCCCAGGCTCCAGCTACTCTACGTAGCGGTGCTTCTAAGCGTGGCTTGATTCCGTGTAGAATTAGTCCATTGGCCCTTTCAACTTGCTCATTTGACTATGGGTGTGCCACAAATGCTAGATCAATGCGGATGCCTTTTTCATGACAGTACTCCTCAACTTCCCCGAGAGACAAATTTCTGCCGTTGTTGGTGATGATGTTGTGTGGGAGACCAAACCTGACCAATAGATCCCGGACTAATTTCAGGGTTGTTGCCCCATCAAGCTTTCTAATGGGTTTAGCTTCAATCCATTTTGTGAACTTGTCCACTGCTACTAGCAAGTGTGTAAATCCACATGGTGCTGTCTGCAAAGGTCCCACCATGTCTTGCCCCCAGACTACAAACGGCCAAGTTATTGGTATGGTTCGCAGTTCTTCAGCTAGAACACTTGGTTGTATCGCATAGAACTGACACCCAAGGCATGTTTGTACCAACTTGTCAGCGTCTGCCTTGGCAGTTAACTAGTAGAATCCTTGTCGGAAATACTTAGCTACCAATGATCGGGGAGCGACGTGATGCCCGCGATCTCCGAGATGTATCTCTCTAAGGATTTCAATACCTTGCTACTGGGAGACGCATCGAAGAAAAACTCCAGTGGCACTTCCTTTGTATCGCTAGCCGTCAATGATGATGTAGCCTTTTGCTCTGCGTACTATTTGCCGGCTTTCGACTTTGTCGGTGGGCAAAGCTCCGTCTTGTAGATAGCCCATGAACGTTTTCGTCCAAGCCGGAGAGGTCACTATTATTGTGTTAACGAATGAGTCCACTCTATCTAGGTTTTTGGGGTCCGCTCCCTTCACGGATGGGGTCCGTAAATGTTCTAGGAAAATGCCTAGCGGAATTTGTCGGCGAGCTGATCCAAGCTTTGACAGTAGATCTGTCGCCTCATGTTCCTCCCTTTTGACGTACTTGACTTCGTAGCCATTGAAGCACTTGGCTATTTCGTCTACTTCGTCTCGATATGCCGCCATCATAGGGTTCCACGCATTCTAGGTGCCAGCTACATGCTGGGCAACCAAGTCAGAATCTCCATAGCAAACTATGCGCTTGATGCCAATATCCTTGGCTACTCGTAGTCCGTGAATGAGGGCCTCATATTCCGCCATGTTGTTGGTAGCGTTGAAGTGGATCTGCAGGATTTATTGCAACTTCTCCCCTATTGGTGATTATAGTAATACACCAGCCCCCAAGCCATTGATTAGCTTTGATCCGTCAAAGTGCATGACCCAATATTCTGGCTCTAGCATAGGAGTGTCTTCTAGCAGTTCTGTCCAATCTGCAATAAAATCCTCCAATGCATGTGATTTGATAGCATCGCATCTCTTGTTGGTGATTTCAAAGGTGGCAAGTTCAATCACTCTTCCTGTAGCGTAGCTGTTGTTGATGATGTCGGACAGTGGAGCTTTTCTCACTACTGTGATGGGGTGTTCTTGGAAGTAATGCCTTAACTTCTGTGAAGCAAGGAATACTCTATGGGCTATCTTCTGGTAGTGCGGGTAACACTGCTTAGATTCCATCAAGACCTCGCCTACGTAGTAAACATGCCACTGAACTCCGTATTCGTGCGTTGGTTCCTTGTGCTCCACCATGATGAAGATGCCGATGACTCGGTTGGTTGTCGCCATGTAAACTAGCATCGGCTCCCTTGACACCGGTGTTGCAAGTATTGGTGGGGAGGAAAGTATTCTCTTCATCTCCTAAAGTGTTGCGTCAGCCTCGTCTGTCCATATGAATTTGTCTGCCTTGTTGAGCAACTTGTAGAGCGGCATAGCCTTCTCCCCAAGTTGGCTGATGAACCAGCTTACTTCTGCTACGCAGCATGTGAGCCTTTGTATGTCCTTCAGGCATGTCGGACGCTTGATGTCAAGGATGGACTTGATTTTCTCCTAGTTCACCTTGATTCCACGGTGTGAAACGATGAAGCCCAACAGCTTGCCGAATGGTACCCCAAAGACGTACTTCTTGGGGTTTAGCATCATTTTGTATTTCCGGAGATTGTCGAAGGTTTCCTACAAGTCAGCAATAATATCGTTTGATTTCTTTGACATTACTATGATATCGTCCATGTAAGCGTGTACGTTGCGACTTATTTGGTCGTGTAGGCAGCGTTGCATTGTCCGCTAGTAAGTGGCACCAATGTTTTTCAGCCCAAAGGGCATCGTGACATAGCAATACGTGCTATAAGGTGTGGTGAACGAAGTGTCCAATTGGTCCGACTTTCGCATCTGGATTTGATGGTAACCTGAGTAGGCATCAAGAAAACACAGAAATTCCGAGCCAACCGTCGATTCAATGACCTGGTCAATGCAAGGCAAAGCAAACGGATCCTTCAGACATGCTTTGTTCAAGCCGGTGTAATCAACGCACATTCTTAATTCATTGGTTCCCTTTTTGGGGACAAGTACAGGATTTGTAACCCATCGGGTGTGAATAACTTCTCGGATATAGCCAGCCTTAAGTAACCTAGCTATTTCTTTGCTTATAGCCCTTCGTCTTTCGTCACCAAAGTAGCGTAGAGGTTGTTTCACCGGTTTATCATTAGGATCAAGATTCAAGCTGTGCTCGGCAGGTTCCCTAGGTACACCTTTCATATCGGCAGGTTGCTAGGCAAATATGTCCCTATTCTCATGCTGGAACTTGACGAGCGCTCTTTCCTATTTGGGATCCAGGTCCGTGCCAATGGTGTTGGTGTTGGAGGAATCTCCTTCAACAAGCTCCACCTGCTTTGTCTTGATGGCGGCCTTGAAGGCGGGTTCGGCAGCAGTGATGTTCTTCTTCGAAGCTGGCATCTCCGAGTTATCGACCTGGTTCTGGACCTCCTTGAACTCCTCATCATAGAGAACTGCTTCGGCAAAGGCGGCTTCACTTAGCTCACACTCCCTTGCCTTGGTGAAGCTTCTATCAACGGTGATGATGTCATTTGGTCCGGGTATCTTGAGCTTGTTGTAGAAAAATCATGGCCTTGCGAGGAAGGAGTGGAAGATGTCACGGCCAAAGATGACGTGGTACACGCTCTTGAAAGGCACCACTTCGAAGGTCATGTATTCTTGGCGGTAATTGTTGACATCGCCAAAAGCGACCGGAAGGGTGATGCAGCCTAGGGAATTTTCTTGTCGGCCAGGGACAACCCCATGGAACACGTTGCTCTTCCTTAGTTGGGTCACCGTCAAGTTCATCTTGTGAAGTGTATCCAGGTACAAGCTGTTGATGCTGCTTCCACTGTCCATGAGGCACTTGGTGAACTCTCTGCTATCAATCAAAGGGTTGATGACCATGGCATACTGGTTCTCTGTTGGGATAAGATCTGGGTGATCCTTCCTATCCCAAGTAATTGGAATCTCCGACCACCTGACATACTGGGGAACTGGAGGCAGTGTAGCCATCAGTATCCCCAGTGAGGTTTTCTAGGCCCGGACGGTGGGGGTACCAAGGAAGCTATGGTAACACGGAGCCTTCTTTTCGAAGGTTTTTTGTCCTTTACCCTCTCCCTTGTCGGAATATTAGGGTTCCACGTCTTCATCCATATCGCTTGATTCCTTGGAATCCTCCCCTTCTTCTTCCCTTTGCCCTTTCCATAGGGTCTGTTCTTCTGACTTTGCTTGTAGCCAGACTCAGGGTCTTCCTTGAGGTCATTGACAAACTTGCATTGGCGGTTGGTGTGGGTGGCTTTGCTGTTTGCGTCGAGGTGGATGAAACATGGCATATCGCGGTACACTTCATAAGTTTGGGGAACTCGGGGCGCTGACGATGTAGAAGCACTCCTCTGCTAGCCATGGCTAGCCCCCCGACCACGTCCACGTTGTCCGCCCCCTCCTCTGCCAGTGAATGTTGCGGCGACCATGTCGGCTGTTTGCTTTTCTTCAGGCGGAGTCTTCCGCTTGTTATTGTTGTTCTTTCTAGCCTCGGTAGGGATTGCTATTACTGGCAACGATCCGTGCGCGTCGTCATCAGCAGCGGCGAACTCTCTAGCCATGGCGATCATTGCATTGAGGCTGAGCTCATTTTTGTGTTGCTTGCGCTTCAACGTATGCTAGAGCAAAGTTCCCTTCTCTAGACCGTCGATGAAGGCGGCCATAGTGGTTTGTTCGTGCACCCTGCGCAAGAATTTTTCATATCCAGCCAGCAAGAGAGGTAGGCACGAGAGGTTTCATCCTTTTCTTGTACGCACCGTTGTAGGTCTCCGATAGTGCAGGGATGCTTGTATGTACCCTTGAAGTTCTTGGTGAACGCTTCATGCATGTCCAACCAATTGCATATTGATTTCTCCGGCAAGTCATCGATCCATTGTTGGGCAGTTCTGGTTAGCATGAGTGGGAGGTACTTGACGGCGACATTGGGGTTTCCCCCTGCGATGTGAATCGCTTCTCTTTAATCCTGCAACCATGTTGCTAGTTTGGTGGTGTCGTCATAGGGCTTGATGGTCTTGTCTATCCGGAGACCCTTGGGGTAAGTTGTAGCCCGTATTACTGGTCTAAAACAACGTGGCCCAAGGTCTTGGAGCTTCCGATCTTCTTGGATCTTGTCCGGGCCGTGAACGCGCGCCATACGGCTCTGGTTGCTTCCCTTTTCCGTCATGAGGAGGGGAGTTGTGGTGCGATGTATGAGATCCACCGTTTCCTTCGCCATGATGGCTACTAGGTGGCAATGGTGGCGGTGGAGGCGGTGGTTTAGCCTTCTTGCTGTTACCCTCCTGTGACTCTTCACGCTTGTCGTGGTTGCTTGTCGAACGTAGCGGCTCCTTGTGGGACCTGCTCCTATGTCCTTCAATGACGCTGGGCTCTCCGGCATGCCGAGGCTACTCGCCCTGATCGCGTATAACGATGCCAACCTGGGGATGCCTAGGTAGTGGCATGCTTGTACGGTGGCATGTCTATGGTTCCTCGTGAAGCCGGGATGGTGGTGGAGGCGGTGACCGACGAGGGTGAGCCTTTTCTCTATGATCCGAAGATATGGGTATGGCGTCAGCCCTATTGCGCGCGTCACTCCATCTTCGCTCTATGGAGCCTCTATGGGATCCCTCGTCACATGGAGATCTTGGACTTATGCGGCTATTCAGGGTGGACTGGCAAAGCTCCAGGTTGGACTCAAGCCTCTGCGAGGTAGCCTTTTCCTGTTACTTGCATGCCTTGGCGACAAGGTCATACACCTGAGCAACTGCTTCTAACGACCTGTCCTGCTCCAGGAGGGTCTTGGCAACGACAATGTTGAGGGCGGGAGTTGGCATTACTTGCCTCCCCTCGAATCAATGCATGGGGTAGCTTTTGCCGGCTTGGATCCCTTGTATCCCAACTTGCATCGTACGCCGGGGTCTTCGACGACGTGAGCTGGTGCTTTCTTTGCCTAGTGCTTCAGTAGCAACTGCTTGTACTCAGCATCCATAGCTCTTGCCGCCTTGATAGATTGTTGCGCCTTGGCCATGTATTCTTCTAGCTTAGCGCCTTGCTCTGCAATGCACTTGGCCTCCGCTAGGATTGCCGCACGCTTCTCATCAAGCTCCGTAACGCTCCGGATATGGTCGACGGTAATGGGCTCGATGAGGAGTGCGCCATTAAATTGCCTTGTCGGCGGGAGTAACCAATTGGTTGCCAACTGCAGAAGTTGATGGTGGCATTGGCAGTTGGTTTGACTGCTTGGCAGTACTGGGGGCCGTGGTGAGTTCCTACGCCATTTGCGGGCAGATAACCGGAGGGGGCATGTCCTTGGATGGAGCCGGAGGCTTGGCGGCTTTTCCGCTCTAGTAACCGCTAGCATGGGCGGAGCTCTTTCACGCTCTGGTTCCTGTCCGTCTTCTTCCATCACGCACCCAATGGCGACTAGCACCTGGTGGGATGTTTTGGCCTTCTCGGCGCGCTCCTCCTTCTCGATCTCCTGCTTGATCTCCCTCATAACAGCATCATATTCCTCCGATTTAGCATCCGAGCCACCGCCATCCATATTGATGTCGATGTATAGGGCGTTCAAGATGGAGTTGGAGTTGGCTTCGGTGTTGTTGATGGTGGATGTGGAGGGTGATGGAGGCAGGCGGTTGTTGTTGTTGTTGTTGTTGTTGTTGTTTCCTCGTGCGGCTACAATGACGATCGTGCCCTCGGCCTCCTCATTGGCGTCCGCGTATTCATTGACAATACGACCATATCAACAAGGGTGAGAGGACCCGCGGCCTGCTGCTTTCGGAGGGTATGCCGGAGGAGTGTTCCCGGTGTGAGCCCTTGCACAAAGTGGTACACGAGCTCGTCGGTGTGATCACCCTCTAGGGTTTTCCTTCCCCTCATCCATCTGGCGAGGTATTCGTGGGGAGGTTCTCCGTCCCTTTGAATGCATCTGGCCAGATCGAAGATGGTGATGACACCGACAAAGTGTGACATGCGCATCTCTAACGCTCGGGGAAGCCAAGCGGATTTTCGGGGCCCTTCCACCTTTATATCCTGCATAGGGGTGGTTTGGGTGGGCCTTGAATTTTCCTGATCTGAGCCGACATACTCTAGAGAGAGGTACGACCCAGATCCTTCCGTGAACGTGTCCTGCTCGTAGGCGGTCCATGCAGGGCTTGATGAGTTTCCGACTTCCTGGGAGCTAGGTACCAAGTTAGTTTCGCCAATGAAGATGTGGATGTCTCTGAAGGGGATGGCAACGTATCGCATAGGGTTCGTCTTTGCCGGCACCCAGAACTCATCTGGAGGGACGATTGGGACGTTGCCAGAGAAGAGAACACGTCTGATGGCTATGGAGTCGCCGATTCCCACGAGATTGGACCTCACCCGGTGTAGAGCTCGAAGCACCTCTTGCCCCACAGTGGGCGCCAACTGTCGTGGTATTGCCGACGAGTACACCATGGAGGGGTCCTCATAGTGTATATTTAGAGACGTGGGGTACGGCGGAGAGTTGGCGGATATGAGGTAACATAGCTTACCCATGTTCAAGTCCCACAACAGTGGTGGAACTCTACTCCTGCTATAAATCACTATAATGGCAATACGCCAAGTTACAGAGATAGGTTTCCTATGCGAGGTGTTACAGGTTGTACATAGCAATCTGATAGCTTGTGCCCTAAAGGCTCCCATAGGTCCAGTTTATAAAGGCACCAAAGCCTAGGGTTACAGGGAAAGGACCTTGCCGGACAAGGTAAAGAGTCCTACACTAATACGAACTAGTCTTTCGTGTCTTGCACTCCAAGGCTCCGAGTACGTCGGTGACACTTGTGTAACCTTCCTTTATCCGGCATGGGCCTCCCTTCTAGATCCGTCTAACTGGGCCACCCAGCAGGCCATAGGCCTCACTACCAACTATGGGCCACCCGGGTTATCTGGAATAAGGACGTGCTATGGTGATACACATTTAGCATATCCCCAACACTCATCGAGCGGCAGGGAGGTGAGGGGTGTAGTCGACGCGACACAACTACGTGTCAAACATCAAGATGGAGAAGTCCCCCTCCCCAGCATACCGGAACCATAGCGTGAAGCCGGGATGGATGTGGTGCTTAGAGAGGAAATGACACCAGCCGTCGGTGATGAACTTCTTGCCCCCTCGAAGGTCGTGACGAGTACATCCCACTTTTCATGCCCCCCGGAATGGCACAGCCGTATCACGTTGGGGTGGTCGTGGGAGGTCCCTAGCATGAACAACCCAAGGAGCTTCACCCTAAAGAACTAGTCTGCGTTGTCAAGGGCGGCGAGGAAGTCGATGACCCTCTCGGGTTCGGGGTCGTCCTCAATCTTGATGACCACGGGCTCAGGGGCCTCCAGGGAAGGAGCCTCGACGGCCGCAGGGGCATGAGAGTTGGTCCTCATCCCGGAGCCATCGCCACACCCCCCACGGCGACCCATGCCGCTCCTGTGAGGATGACCACGCCCGTTCCAAGTAGAGGTTTCTCCTGAGGCCGTGCTCTCCCTAGGGGGGAAATTACGGCCGGAGCCGCACCACGACCGCTGCGACCCCCTCGGTCACTTCCACGCGGGCACCCGCGACCGCGCTTGAACAGCAAGGTCTCCACTGCCTCGAGCACCACGACCTCGCCATTCTCCTCAGCCGAGAGGCGCTTGGAATCCATTGGAGAAAAAGGGGGTTTTCGACTCGGGAGCACGCGAGAGGAGGGGAGAATGCAGTGGAGTGGAAGTGACAAGATTCCTTCCCAACTTTTAACTGTGCTAGCCGAGAGGATGTATCGCTGCGCCGTCTATGCGGTATTAACTGTCAGGCCCCATGTATCATTGTGTCGTGGCCACAACTCCCGAGGCAGGAGCGGCACATGTTGAATCCATGGTTAGGCATCTATGATCGACTAGGCTTCACGACCGAGTTTGGAGCCAGGGCCAATCCACTGTACAAGGCCATCTCTCCCTTTCGAGCCCACAAAGGGGCACGCACGGGTGAAACACTCGGGGGCTACTATCGGATCCCTGGCATCGGAGGTGCCACGTCTCCACGCTGGACAAGCCCCATGCCCTTGGAGACTAAGCCCTCTAGAGGTGAGACGCCTCTAGGGGAACCGAGCCCAAAGAGCCTCACGAGGTCCCCTCATGAGGGAGAGAGACACCTCCCAAGGATGTCGTTACCACAGTTTGGTCTGACAGACTCTCGCCTCGGATACTCTCAGGTGAGCCCGGGGTTAAAGCCATAATCACGCCCGACGGGGTACTAGCCGCGTCCCTAGCCGCCTGTACTAGGCGTGCATGGCGTCAGCCGCCTCGGTAAAGAGGACCCGGTCCACCCTGTTCCGCAAGGAAGAGACAGGCGATCACGTGGCAGAGGGCATCCCACAGTTGCTGTTTTGGTGAAAGGAAGGGAAAAGCGGAGAGAGTTAGATAAGGACAAGCAACGTCAACAAAGGGCACTTTATAGGAGGATAGAGTGGAGCGCGGTGAGCTAGACCGAGTCCACCCAAAGTAGTCTCACTTGTGGCGACCCTCCCCACCGATGAACCGGGGGAAGAGGCCCGACGCCGCCCTATATAAGGGACCCTTCTCCTACCTAGATGGGGACAGATCCTAGAGATCTAAAACCCTAGACTTTCATCCACCATTGTAACCTCGCGAGGCAAGTGAGCAATACAACCAAGCAGGAGTAGGGGCTTTACCTCCTTAGGAGGGTCTAGAACCTGGGTAAAAAACCATGTGTCAACTCTCTGCCATGCATCCACTTTGCCGCCGCATCCATCGCCGAACTTCTTCAGACTCGCGTGTTCAGCCCCCACATGAACCAAGGGATCGTTGGACCCTAGTTCCATCGCGGGACAAATCCCTGACACTTCCTTGCGAGTTTCTAGCACCCATTTTTCTCAGATTTAGATTTGAGGTTTTTCCGGCCAACATTCGGCCCAATTTCGAGATCTATGCCCCTAGGATTTCCAAAAGCGGTACTACTAGTGGTCCAAGCGGTAGTACCGGATGCATGCAGTCCTACCGGCCAGAATTTCCGGTACTACTGATCTACGGCTCTACCAGCTGAAAACAACGGTACTACGACTCGAGCCCGAGAGCTCTGCAACATCCTTCTTTTGATTGTTCGTGTTTTGCGTGCGTGTCACCCATATAACAACAAGCTTCTGCAAATTCATCATTGTCGTGGTGTCGAACACGGCAGTACCATCAGGGATGGCATGAGAGAGGACAATCAGGATCCTATCGGTGGCTGCTCGCAATGGCTTGGGCACAGATACTGCAAACACAGCGATGTACCCAGGTTCAGAGCCCTCTTGGCGAGGTAAAACTCCTACTCCTACAAGGATCTACTACCAAGGGGCGAACGCCTAGTACAGATGCTCCTTGAGCTGTTTTCCTGGCCCTCTTGGCTACTCCCTGGCAGTTTACGAGATGGGTTCTAGGGTTTACTGTTTGGATTTGGGCTTTACATAGTGGGCCGGCTGGATGGTCCCGGACGGTAGGCCCGGGTCCAGTCAAGACTCCAGTATAGGGGAGGATAGCGCTACAGTGTCCAGCGCCCTTGCTTTACTCGTCAGCCGGCTCTTTATCCGTTAGCCGGAGCTTTATTCGTAAGCCAGAGCTTTACTCGTCAGCGCTTGCTTTGTTCGTGAGCCTCCAGCTTTGGCACAGTTTTTCGGTAGCGCTGACCGGGCTAGCCAGCCTATCCGGTCAGAGGTGCACTCAGCAAGGAGCGTCACCCCCACTGTACCATGGCCAGCGGATCCGAGGCGGTCGGCTTGGAGCGGCCTTCCAGCCAGTTCTTCTGGCTACCCGGCTAGACGGGCCAGCCGGGGAAACTTGGGTGCGGACCGGGTGGAGGATTCCATCCGGCTGTGGTTCCTTATCTTGGGTCCAGACGACTAGAGTACTTTAGAGTCGGCCGGTTGGTCCCGTCTTGGCCTATCTGGGGATCATCCCTCGACACTAGTCCCCGAGCGTGTTAGGACTTCGTCCCATGGAGAAGTTCTTACGTGCTCATTGGTCGAGTTTTGAAATGATTGGTGATGCAGAGACTTTTTCGTTTGCCTTTGTCTTGTAGTTTTTGTCTTGTACCGGCTTGAGATTCTTCGTCGCTTCTCGGCTGGGGTTTACCGGCTACGGAGCCGATGGCCCCACCCACAGGGTGTGAGCGGTGATCTCATTGACCGGCTGCCGCACCCGGACGGGAGAGGGATCGCCAGTTTGCTATCGTCGCTGCTCGCGTCAGCCACGACTACCACTTCTGGTGCGCGTCGCATCAGTTTGACCTCTTGGTCTACCGCGACAATTTTTGATAACCGCGCGCACGTCTTCATTATTGCGGTTTCTCGAGGATCGTGGGTGCGTTTTGCCTCCCGCAGTAATGCCTGCAGGATCCTCTACGCGTTCTGCATGGGCGCACGCGATCCGCCCTGAAACGTTGTGTGGAGGTGGGGCAGTTGCCTGCCACGTGGCGGGGAGGGAGGACAACAAGCACAGTTCTTCTGCCCAGATAAATAGGGATGCAAGGGAGCGAACTTCCTCACTTCGTCTTCCTGCACCCTAGCCTTCTTCTACTTGCCCGTGCCACTGCCTCTTGTCGCCGGCACCATTCTTCTTCTTCCGCGACGATAGGCCCACGCGCTTCCAACACGGCCTCCTTCCCCGACAAGATGTTGCTGGATAGCGTCGGCGGGTGGTGTGGCTCCTACGTCACCGATGATCTGGTGTGGAAGTATTGGCATGGGAAGTTCCTGCCATTGGAACACTTGGTGAGGCACCGCCTCGCACCGGAGGACGATCGGGTGCCTAACCCTCAGCCCGGCGAGGCTGTCGTCTTCCTCGGCCACGTCACCCATGGCCTTGGGCTGCTGTTGAGCAGGTTCATGCTAGAGCTACTCGTCTCCTTCGACCTCCAGCTCCACCACCTCGGAGCCAATGCCTTGGCGATGCTGGCGCATCACGCGTCCTGCTGTGAGGCTTACCTCGGCTTCCGCCCTGACGCCGTGAATTTCTTGAAGTTTTTCTACTTCAAGGTTCAAGTGGTGGGGAAGGGCGATCCGCTGACGGAGATGGGCTGATGCGCCATTTACCCATGGCCGTCGGTGGTGATGCTGCGCCTGGAGATCCCAGACACCGTCAAGCTGTGGCAACGCTCGTATTTATACATGCGCAACACCACCAAGGCAGATTGGATCAAAATTCCAGTCTTTTCAAACATCCCTTCCACCCGGAAGGCCTAGAGCGTCCACACTTGGGCGCCCAAGGGGACATCGACCGGATGGCTGCCCGGCTGGCGGTGCTGGTGGGGAAGGAGCAGCTCACCGCCCGGGACATTCTGCTGTCCTGGATGGCGAGTCACGTGCTTCCGCTGCAGCAGCGGTCGCACAAGATGTGTCACCTCTCCGGCCATTTGGATCCCACCCGGGTTTCCTAGCTAGACGTGCCGTACGCGGCCCTCCACGAGTGGCTCGCCACCATCTCGAAGGAGGCGTTGGTGGAGGACTAGGAGTTCTCCTGCCGGCCGTACCACCGCAGCCGGCTCCCATCAAAGGTAGGCCTTTCTTCCCCTCTTCGGGGTGGATTTTTCCCGAGGGATTCTTGCTTCGTGCCTCTTATCTTCCCCAGTTGAGTAGATTTTTACGGCGCAGTTAGCGGAGGACGTCATGGGGGACGGTGAGCTCCCCAACTTCTCTGCTGACCTCAAGCTCGCGAAGTACCCGCAGACGGAGCCAGAGCGATTCCCCATTCGGGCCAACGAGGGCTGCGAGTTCCCGCCCGGTGAGAAGTGTTTCCTTGTCCTTGCCTGCTTTGCTCCCACTGCCTTTTAGCTGTAAAATTCATATTCCGTCATGCCGAGCATCACCGGGTAGGTGCTCCTGTACCCCTTGCTTGCATTGGTGGGATTGCACTTGCTTATTTTGTCCTTGTTCTTCTTGTAGTGAGGCGATGGCCTTGCTCGGCTCCACGACCGTCGCCATCGCGTCCGCCCCTTCGTCTGCCGGGGCTGGGGACTCTGGTACGCCGGCTGTGGCTCCGGAGGCTGCGTCTGCTACGCCTGATCCGGATGTGACGGAGGTGGCTCCACCGGCTACTCCCATGACGCTGCACCGGGTCGGCGCTGTATCCCGGCTCGCCGAGGCTCTCCTGCTTGGGCACAGTGTTGCGGCCACGCCTCCCCTTAGTCTGATAGCAGGGGCTGACTCCGGCGCCTACCAGGTGCAGGAGTCGGTGGAGGTGCCACCACCAGAGGTCCCTGCCCAGCCGACGGTTGGGCCCTCCGTGGCTGCGGGTAGAAACGATGACCTCCAGGTCACCGGCTGGACGCCGGCTCGGGCTGCGCCGCCATTGGACCCCGCCTTGGCACAGCTGTCAGGGGCGCTGCCCCTAGTTGTCGGCCATGCCCGCCAGCTAGTGGAGGCACTGCCCCTAGTTGTCGGCCAGGCCCGCCAGCTGGTGGAGGCACTGGGGGCCTCCATCAAGGTATGTGTCCCTTTGCTGATTTCGATGTCTTTCACCGCCTTGCACTACAGCCGGTTCCTTTGGTTCTTACTTCTCTCTCTTATGCAGAGGGATCTTGCCAACATTGCCAAGGCCTCGCAGGATCTGGGCTGTAAGATTGCTTGCTCTGCCGTGTCTTCCCAATTGTGCGACTTCTCGCGCTTCTTGTTGACCATTGGGTACCCTCCTGCAGCTCTGTTGGCGGACCGGGACCACAAGGTGGCCAGGCTGAAGGGGGAGGTTGCCCGGCTGGAGGAGTCCAACAAAGCCCGCTAGGACCAGATCACCCAGCTGACTTTGCATCAACAACAGATGGAGGTCAAGGCTGGCCAAGCCAAGAAGGTGGCAGACATCCAGACCGAGGTGCTGAAGAACCTGGAGTAGCTGCACGCCACTCAGGCGGATGCTCTCAAGGCCTCCCAGGCCAAGGAGATGGCGGCACTGGGGGAGCTTTGCCAGATCACTGAGATTGTCGTCAGTAAGTGTTCTCAAACCAGACCAGCATTGCCATTTGTCTTCCACGGCTGATATTGATCGTTGTCCCTTTTCCCAGGTGCAGCTCTGTATCTTGAGGTGACTGAAAAGGCGCTAGCCCGCATCCCCGAGACGGACCCGAAGTGGGATTTCCACCCTAGGGAGTTGGTGGCGGTTGTCAGCGAGGAGGCGAACCGGCTGCGCACCACCGCTCTCGAGGTGTACGACTATGTCTGGCCTGACACCGTCCAGCTGGCCACCATGGACGCTCTGGCCGAGAGGCTTTCGGGTGCTCCGAACCTCATGGACATGGCTCAGGAGTGGGCAGCACGTGGCGGCGCGGAGATGGTGCTGGCCCTGCTGAAGTCCTGGTACCCGGACGTGGATCTGCGGAGTCTCTCTCGCGGATTTTGCCAAGGGAACATCTATGAGCAGCTCCGTGCCGAGGTTCCTGATATCTGCTCTCGTGGCGTGAAGATTGGGAGCTTTGTCCAGCTGGACCGGGATTTCTGTGACCCGGCTAGCACGGAGCCGTATCACTTCAGTCCGGATGTGGTGCGCACTGAAGCACCGTCTGCGCCAGAGACCACCTCAGCCGTCGCCGCCTCCAGCAGCCAAGCCCCAGCTGATGCCTCCGGCCCTTCTGCCAGTCAGCAAGCTTGATCCCCGATATGCCGGGAGTATTTGTAGGTGAAAAACTTGTTATTTTGTGTTGGTGAACAATTATTTTTGTTCTGTACTGAACTCTGGTGGGACCATCGCCTCCCTTTGGATATTGCTCGTGCTTTCCATCTGCACTTTCTATTTTGTATTTGCTGCATGCTTGTTTCTGCATGGGGGTGCGCGAGCGCACCCACAGGGTGTAGTCCCCGAGGTTCAGGCCGGCTGGAGAATACAGCCGGGTCGAAGCTCCTCTATGTTGTTGTCTGTTTGTAGGTTTCTATGTGGGGGCACGCGAGCGCACCGACTGGGTGTAGTCCCCGAGGTTCGAGCCGGCTAGAGAATACAACCGGGTCGAAGCTCCTTTACCTGCTCTTCTGCCGCCTGGGAAGCGACTAGCCTCTGGCTCGGGCGTTCATCATGGAACTTTGGCTCATGCAAAGAGGAAAATACAAACAAGTTGTTTGCCTGGTTAAATAGACGCAAAATGGAATTGTAATCTGAGGTTCACTAGTCTTGAAATTTTGCTGTTTCGCGCGAAGCCAATGACTTTGCCCTTTTCTCAGGGAGCATTGGCCAATTTTATGATGTGCCCTTGCCGGCTACGATCTAGAGTCGAAGGGTTAGCTTAGTAGGCGTACTGCACGATACTTCAGGTTTCGGTCATTGGCCTTGGGGAAGAGAGCACAACTGGAACGTCCAGACGTCTTTGTTTTCCTCGTAGCTTTTTTGTGTAAGGGTCGTCAAGCGTTCTGCTGCTGCCGAATCTGTTAGCCGGCTTGCGGTCTGCAGCCGGAACCGAAGAGGAAGCTCTAGGAGCCACGTACAGTACGTTTCCGCGTGGATTGCACGGCCGTCTGGGCCAACCGGCGAGTCCCCGGTGGAGATCACCGGCTCTGGGGTTAGAATAATGCAGCCGGAAAAGCCAAATTGTGCATCATGACTTGCTAATTTATTGTAGAGTCCCCGGGACTGCGTCGAGGCTCCCATGCTTCTTCATTACATAGAGGTAAGATACATACCCTTCTTGTTCAAGTGTAAAAGGGGCGAAGCAGGTTCGTGTTCCATGGGCGCTCAGTTTCTTCGCTTGAACGGTCCATCCTGTTATTTTCTGGCTGGCAAGCGTTGATGAGGTAGTATGAGTTGTTCTGTAGTGCCCGACTAATGATGAATGGGCCCTCCCAAGGTGGAGATAATTTGTGCATGCCCTTGGTGTCCTGTACCAGCCTTAGTACCAGGTCGCCTTCGCGAAACGAGATGTTGCGGATCCGGCTGGCGTGGTAACGGCGCAAGTTTTGCTGGTAGATGGCAGATCTAGACAAGGCCAACTCACGCGCTTCTTCGAGGAGGTCGACGCTGTCCTCACGTGCTTCCTTGGCAGATCTAGACAAGGCCAACTCAAGCAGCTTGCGGGGTGCGTCAAACTAGATGCCTGTGGGCAAGACCGCCTCTGCCCCGTATACGAGGAAGAATGAGGTAGCCGGTGGACCAGTTTGGCGTGGTACGGAGGCTCCAAAGCACAGCTGGCAGCTCCTCTATCCAGCAGCCGGGGGATCGCATTAGTGGTTCGATCAGCCAGGGCTTGATTCCGGATAGGACTAGATGATTTGCTCGCTTGCATTGCTCGTTGGATTGTGGGTGTGCCACAGATGCAATGTCTAGGCGGATTCCCTTGTCTCCACAAAAGCGTGCGAAAGCTTCCTTGGAGAAATTCGTGCCGTTGTACGTTATGATGTTGTTGGGGTAGCCGAAGCGCGTGATTATGTCTGTGAAGAATTTGACCATTGTTAGCCAATCCAACTTCTTTATCGGTTTTGCCTCGATCCACTTGGTGAATTTGTCCACCGCCACCAGCAAGTGCGTCATGCCGGATCAGGGTATTTTGAAAGGGCCAACCATATCTAGCCCCAGACGACGAAGTGCCAAGTGATGTGGATTGTCTTGAGTGATGCAGATGGAGTGTGCTTCTGCTGGCTGAACCGCTGACAACCGTTGCATGCTTTGACTATTTGGTCGGCGTCTTCCAGCACCATGGGCTAGTAGAACCCATGGTGAAATTCCTTTGCCACTATGGCTCGTGATGACGCGTGGTGTCCGCACTCGCCCTGGTGAATGTCGATCAGCAGCCGGATTCCTTCTTCCTGGCTCACGCATCGTTGATAAATTCCCCCAAAGCTTCGTTCGTAGAGCTTGTTGTTGATGATAGTGTACGCGCTAGCCCTGCGCTTCACCTGCCTTGCCTCGACCTCCTCTTCGGGCAGCTCTCCTCTGGCTAGGAAATCTATGAACGGCTTGGCCCATGTTGGAGTTTCACGGATGGCGCATACCACTTGCATGAGCAGGTTTACCTCTACGCGGATGGCTGGGTTGGGCTTGTCTGGTGGCTGACTCGGCGAAGTAGCGGAGCCGGCAGCCTCTAGGCTGGACGCGAAGTCCCCGGGCATGGTGAAGCAGTCCCCGGGTGCGGTGAAGCCATCACGGAGGACTTGGAGCCGATAGTCCCCAGGTGCAGTGAAGCAGTCCCCAGGTGCGGTGAAGTAGTCGTGGAGGTCTTGGAGCCGGCAGTCACCAGGTGTGGTGAAGCAGTCCCCGGTTGCGGTGAAGCCGTCGCGGAGGTCTTGGAGGTGGCAGTCTCCGGGTGCATTGAAGCAGTCCCCGGGTGCGGTGAAGCTGTCGCAGAGGCCTTGGAGCCGGCAGTCCCTGGGTGTGGTGAAGCCCTCACCGAGGTCTTGGAGCCGGCAGTCCCCAGGTCCGCGTCCAATATAATGGAGTCAGATTATGGAGACGGCGTGATTGACGGCTTGCACAGGTGTTCAAGGGAGACTCCAGGCGGAATTGCGTACCTTGTTGACCCGATGCGGGCGAGCGTGTCCGTGACTTCGTTGTTTAATCTAGGGACATGGTGAAACTCGCATCCTTCAAAACATGCGCACAACTGTTGTACGAAGAAGCGATATAGAGCCATGTTTGCGCCCCTGGCGTCCCAATCGCCTGACTCTTGCTGCACCACCAAGTTTGAGTCGCCCAAGCATAGGATGTGCCGGATGCTGATCTCTTTTGCCATCTTGAGGCCATGGACGAGCACCTCGTATTCAGCAACGTTGTTGGTCGCGCGGAAGTGGATCTACAGCACGTACTCTAGCCGGTCCCCTTTGGGGGAGGTGATGACCACTCCGGCTCCGAGCCCTCCATACATCTTGGAGACGTTGAAATGCAGCTTCCAATGCATGGAGTCAGGGAAAGGCAGCAGGTATTGCATCTCTGCCTAGTCAACATGGAAATCCGGCAAGGCCTGAGACTTGATTGTCGTTCTTGGCTCGTATTGTATGTTGTGGGCAGCGAGCTCCAATGATCTCCAAAAGTGGCGCGAGCGCCACCACCCGGATGGAGTGTTCTTGGAAGTAGTGCTTCAACTTCATGGCGGCCATGTACACGCCATACACCAGCTTTTGGTAATGGGGGTAGTTCTGCTTCGAGAGCGAGAGCACTTCGCTCAAGTAGTACACCGGTCGCTGCACCGGATGCGCCTTTCCTTCTTCCGGTCTCTCCACCACCAGCACCACACTGACGACCCGGTTGGTGGCTGTGATGTACATCAGCATGGTCTCCTTTGCCTCTGGTGCTACCAGTATGGGCGGTGAGGTTAGCATGCACTTGAGGTCATGGAAAGCTTCATCCGCCTGCGATGTCCAGATGAATTTGTCTGTCTTCTTCATGAGTTGGCATAGCGAGAGTGCTTTCTCGCCCAGCCGGCTGATGAACCGGCTGAGGGAGGCCAGGCATCCGGTGCACTTCTAGACATCTCGCAAGTTCTTAGGCGGCTGCATGCGCTCGATTGCGCCGATCTTCTCTAGGTTCGCCTTGATTCCTCGCTCTGATACGAGAAAACCGAGGAGCTGGCCGGCTGGGACGCCAAACACGCACTTCTCCGGGTTCAGCTTCATCTGGAAGCGGCGGAGGTTGGTGAATGTTTCCTTCAGATATTCAAGGAGTGTCTGGTGCTCCTTGGTCTTGACTACCACATCATCGACGTAGGCATGTACGTTTCTGCCGATCTGAGTCTGCAGGCATTTCTGCATGCAGCGCTGGTACGTTGCCCCAGCATTCTTCAATCCAAACGGCATGGTGGTGTAGCAGTAGGCTCCATAAGGAGTAATGAATGCCATCTTTATTTGATCGGCGGGGTTCAGTTGGATCTAGTGTTAGCCAAAATACGCATCCAAAAACGACAACAACTCGTAGCTAGCCGTGGAATCGATCACTTGGTCTATCCTTGGTAGGGCGAACAGATCTTTGGGGCATGCTTTGTTGAGGCTGGTGTAGTCGACACACATGCGCCAAGTTTTGTTCTTCTTCAGCACCAACACGGGGTTTGCCAGCCATTCCGGGTGGAAAACCTCCATGATGAATCCCGCTGCGAGGATCCGGGTGATCTATTCACCTATGTTCTTCTTTTCTCTTCCGTGAAGCGGCATAGTGACTGTTTGACTAGCTTTGCATCCGGCCTGACATGTAAAGAGTTCTCGGAGAGCTCCCTCAGAACACTTGGCATGTCCTTGGGGTACCATGCGAAGATATCCTGATTCTCATGGAGAAAGTCGACAAGCGCGCTTTCCTATTTGCTGTCAAGGCCGTCTCTGACTAGGACGAACTTGTCCGGCTCGGCCTCGTCTAGCAGGATCTTTTTGGTGCCCTAGGATGGCTTGAACTGTGCTTCCTCAGTCAGCTTGGGCTCGCTAGCTGGCATGTCCTTCTGGAGGGCCGCCACGTTCTGCATGATAATGCGCTTCTCTTTCGCAATGATCATGGCTTCCTCTAGCTTGGATACATCTGTGGCGCATTCCATAGACCGTCTGTAGCAGCCGGCCATGGTGATGACACCCTTTGGCCCTGGTAGTTTCATCTTGAGGTACGCATAATGTGGTACCGCCATGAACTTGGTGAGTGCCGGGCTCACCAGGATTGCTGATGCCAAGCCAGTACAACGAACTGCGGTACAGGAGGTTGATGTTGTTCCCGCTGTCTACAAGGATGCGGGAGAATCTACAGGAATGCTTCTTGGAGACAATGATGGGATCCAAAACCATTGCGTAAGTGCCTAGGTGAGGCAGCACAGTTGGCTGGTCCTTCCGGCTCCATGCAATTTCTTGCTCCAACCAGTTGAGGTACTGGGGGACAGGGGGCAAGATCGCATTCACCTTCGCCTCACGGCGTCTCTTGACATGCTTGGTCTCCGGCTCAGTCGTGAAGATGTGGTAGTTTCCCACCTGGCGGGGATAGTTGTTGTTGGAGATATGCCCAAGAGGCAATAATAAAGTGGTTATTATTATATCTTTATGTTTATGAAAAATGTTTACATCCCATGCTATAATTGTATTAACAGGAAACATTAATACTTGTGTGTTTTGTAAACATAAAAGAGTCCCTAGTAAGCCTCTTGTTAAACTAGCTTGTTGATTAATGGATGATCATGGTTTCCTGATCATGGACATTGGATGTCATTAATAACAAGATCATATCATTAGGAGAATGATGTGATGGACACACACCCATAGTAAGCATAGCATAAGATCAAGTCATTAAGTTCGTTTTGCTACAAGCTTTCAAATGCATAGTAACCTAATCCTTCGACCATGAGGTTATGTTAATCACCATCACCGGATGGGTACTTTGATGACATCAAACGCCGCTTCGTAACTGGGTGGTTATAAAGGTGTCATTGGGTATTCTGAAAGTATGTGTTGAAGCGCATGGACCAAGATTGGGATTTGTCCATCCATATGACGGATAGATATGCTCTGGGCCCTCTCGGTGGAATGTCATCTAGTTAGCTTGCAAGCATGTGACTAGGTCACAAGGGATGACATATCACGGAACGAGTAAAGAGTACTTATCAGTAACGAGGTAGAACAAGGTATGGAGATACCGATGATCAAACCTCGGATAAGTAGAATATCGCGTGACAAAGGGAATTGGTTTCGTATGTTAAATGGTTCTATCGATCACAAAGTCATCGTTGAGTATGTGGGAGCTATTATGGATCTCCAGATCCCGCTAATGGTTATTGATCGGAGATGTGTCTCCATCATGTCTACATGTTCACGAACCGTAGGGTGAAACACTTAAGGTTCGAAGTTGTTTTAAGTAGATATGGAATGTGCGTTGGAGACCGAATATTGTTCGGAGTCTCGGATTGGATCCGGGACATCACGAGGAGATCCGGAATTATCCAGGGAATAAGATTCATATATTGGGGATCATTTTCTAAGTTAGGAAATGTTTCGGAGTGTTTGTATGGAGATTCTAGAAGGTTTCGGAATGTTCTGGAAGGTTCTAGAAGATTTCTTGGAGTTTGCTTGAAAACCAAGAAAGGATCAAGGAATCCTTGTGGGGTAAGACAAGGATTCATGGGGGAGTAGGACTCTCCCACCACCTCCTTGATCCGCCGGCCAAGGGAGAGGGGAGTCCTACAAGGACTCCACCTCCCCATGGCGCCTCCCTCCTTTAAATAGAGGGGTGGAGGCACAAGCCCCCTTGCCCCTTCTATTCTATAAATCTCAAGTTGCCTCTCTCCTCCTCCTTCCCTCTGCTCCGGCTTAGGCGAAGCCCTACAGAAATCTCTACTCCACCACCACCACCACACCGTCGTGCTGATGGGATTTCGTGGAGAGATCTACTACCTCCGCTGCTCGCTGGAACGAGGAGAGGAAGGTCTGCTTCAACTCCGCACGTGTGACCGACTGCGGAAGCGCTGCCGGAACGCGGCGCCGAAAGGATCATCTACTCGATCTTGAGATCGGCAAGTGATTGACTACATCAACCATGAGATCCGATCTCGTAACACTTTCAGGTCTACAAGGGTTAGTATAGATCTATCTCGTTGCACATGTCTAATAGATTAGATCTTGGCTTTTATCTAGATTAGATCTAGGTTTTGTTTGTTCTTGCGGTAGAATTTTTTTGTTTTCCATGCTACGAACCCATCAGTTGTCATCATCATTCTCCCTCTGGCGCTAGCTATTGCGGTCGTGTGGCGGCGACCGGCTGGGGGTGGTGGTGCCTGCGCAGCCGGCATGCCAGCAATCTCTGCCATCTTCTTTGTCTAGGTGTACTAGCGTGTGGTAAGTGTAGCCGGTTTGTTGCCTCCGCTATGGAACTTGCATGGCCCATCAAGCATTGACTCGATGGTGTACTTGGGCCTTGGCGGCCGGTCATCAGGCTTTTGTATCCGCCTTTCGCCTGCAGCCGGATCCTCCTGCACTGCCGCCACCTTCCTGGAACCATATTGGTTATCCGGCTGGTCGTCCTTTCTCTTGTCGTGGTGGTTGTCATGCTGCCTTGAGCTATGGCTATTCCCCTCTAGCTGGCGCCGATCCACATGAACGTCAATGATGATTTGCCCCTGGCCGTCCACCCGAACAGATCTTTTCATTGCCGCGTCGGCAGTGGCATACTTGTCCATGATGGCCATGGTCTGTGCCATGGTGGTGGGCTCCACCCGGCGAAGCTTGTGCTTGAGCATAGTTCCGTCTCTACAGCCGTTGACGAAGAAGTCGACCGCTTGGTGCTCGTGTACCCCCTCGCAGGAGTTGTGCATGCTCGTCCACCAGGTGATGTAGGAGCGATCGGATTCGTCTAGACCCTGCACGCAAAGGGCTAGCTCACCGGGTCGACCCGGGCACTTGTAGGTGCCGGTGAAGTTGCGGACGAACGCCTGCTCAAAATTGATCCAAGCGTTGATGCTGTTGTCGGGGAGGCTATTGAGCCATGTCCTGGCCGAGTCAACGAGCATGAGAGGGGCGTAGCGCACAGCCACCAGGCGGTTGCCGTTCGTGATTCCTACCGCGGTGGTGTAGTCCACTAGCCAGTCCTCCGGCTTGATCGAGCCGTTATACTTTGGCGTATCCCTTGGGAGCGAAAGTCCCTTTGGAAATGGTTCATTCCGGATTCGCGTCCCAAAGCACCTTGGACCAGCTGGGCTTTCTTCTTCCAGCGCGCGCGACTGGACCAGTAGGTCGATGCATGCACGCGCGTCTTGTGGTTCTTCCGGCTCGAGTGGTCCCAACCGACCAGATAGGCGGGACTTGGGAAGCGCTTGGCCTTTTTTGGCTTCACCGACCGGCTCGCGGTTCCTACTGGTGACGGCCGCGGCGTCACGGCCGTTGTGCCCGTGGCCTGCCGATCCGCCGCGTGGACGGTTGCTTGGCCTCACACTGTTTGGGGAAGAGGCTTTGCTGGCACTTGTGGCCGGATCCGCCATCCGGCGAGCCGGTAGGGTCTTGTTGTTGCCGCCCATGCTGAGCTTTGCCTCAACCTGATGTTTGTTTGCCGTGACCATGAGGAGCTGGAAACGTGCTTGCTAATGGAGCAGCTCCTCGCCCTCTAGGTGGCTTAGTTAGGCGACTGCCGCCTGTGCAGCCCTCATGGTTTTGGCATGAGTGCTGTAGACCAGCTGCACCACGAGTGTATGCGGATCAGCGGCACGATCCATCTCTGAACCGAGGTTTCGGCCTTGGGGCTGGGCCAGGCGGCTGGCATCGGGCAGGCGGGCGAAACCATGCATGATGTTGTACTCACACATGGTCTCGTTCATTCGTAGTTTGGCGGCTGCCACCTTGCCAGCTTCTTCCAGGAGGCTCTGGCGAGTAGCCTCAAGCGCTGCTGCAACTGCTGCTGGATCTGCCTCGATGCGGGTGATGGGGTTGTGAAGGTGCTCAATGGACGCGGTGAGCAGGTCCTGGTTCGGGAGGCGCGGGTTAGCAGCGAGGCCATCCCCGTTGTGCTCCAGAGGTGGGCAGCGGTTCTCGCCCGAGCCCGCCATCATAACCTCGACGCTACCACTCGCGACGCGCGAAGCGGAGAAGCCAGGGGTGCACCGGACATGGTGAGGTTTGATACATTGCAAACGTATCTATAATTTTTGATGTTAAATGCTTGGTTTTTATCAACTCTCTTATGTTCTGTCCACACTTTGGAGTACTTTCTGTACACTTTCTTGGACTAACCTATTAACAAGAGCCACGGTGCCAGCTGCCTGTTTTCTGCTGTTTTTGGTTCCAGGAAAGTCAGAAAATGAATATTCTCGGAATTGGACGGGACAAAAGCCAAAGTTAGTTTTTCACTGAGGGGGACACAGAGCCAGAATACGAGACGGAGAGGGGCCAGAGGGCCACCAGACCACCTTGCCGCGCGGTTAGACCTGCCCCGCCCCAGGGGGTGGTGTGGCCGCCTAGGGCACCCCCTCGGTCTCCCCTTTCACCTATAAGATGCCTCCGATACAGAAACCCTAAGTACCCCGATCAAAATTCCACGAAAGAGTCTGTAGACGCCGTCATCTCCATACTTAGATCGGGAGGGATCTGAAGCTCTTCACGACACCCTGCCGGAGGGGAGAATTCACCCTAGAGGCCTTCTTCATCACCATGCAATCCTCTGGTGTGATGCGTGAGTAGTTCATCCCTGGACTATGGGTCCATGTAGTAGCTAGATGGATGGTCCTTCTCTTTTGCGCTATCATGTTTAGATCTTGTGAGCTTCGTTCATGATCAAGATCATCTATTTGTAATCCTACATGTTGTGTTTGCGGGGATCCAATGGATATTGAGATGCTATTTCAGATTGATTATTGATTCTATCATGTCTTCGTTATTTGTGATCTTGGATGGTTTCCGTTGTTAGTAGCTATCTTGGCCAAGTAGATGCTAGCAACTCCAAGAGTTAGTATTTATGGTCGATAGTGGGTTCATGCCTCTAGTAATCTGGGGAAGTGACAGAAATCTCTAAGGTACTAGATGTGCTGTTGCTACTAGGGAGAAAACAACAATCCTTTGTTCATAGAACAATCGTATTGTTTACTTTACACGCAATGCGTAATGCAATTATCTGTGGCTTGCAACTTAATACTGGAGAAGGTTCGGCTGATAACCTGAAGGTGGATTATTAGTCATAGATGTAGTTGGATTACGGTCTATGTATAATGTTGTAATGCCCAATCAAATCTCAAAGGAGTCAAGATGTTTAGTATATGCATGTATTGCTTTCTCGATGTTTGTCAATTTACCCGCTGTAATTTGTTCACCCAACATGTCATCTATCTTAAGGAGAGCCACCACTTGTGAACTATGGACCTCGGTCCTTTCTTTTACCATCAATCTACAATCAATTGTTTACTACTTTTTGTTTACTTTCTGCAAACTATTACTTTCTTCCACACAATATGTTTAATCCTTTGTTTTCAGCAAAACCGGTGAGATTGACAACCTCACTATAAGTTAGGGGCAAAGTTCTGTGGTTGTGTTGTGCAGGTTTCCATGTTGCTGTTGACGCCGGTAGTGTGCCCTGCCAAAGTCTAGATAGCAACACCTTTGAGGTGTTTCCTTGCTCCTACTGGATTGATAACCTTGGTTTCATAAATGAGGGAAAACTTACTGCTGTACTCATCTTACCTTCCTCTTGGGGTTTCCCAACAAGCTCGTTAATACACGAGTCAACAAGTATATTTTCTGGCGCCGGTGCCGGGGAGTCAAGGACATCTTCACAAGGGGAGTCCCTCATAACCAATCTCTTTACTTTGTTATTTTTGTTTTGCTTAGTTTATTTCTTCTTTGTTTTCTTGTTTCTTTATCAAAAACACAAAAAAAAATAGTTTTACTAGTTTGCTTTCTTTATTAAAAACACAAAAAATGACTACTCTTGAAAACACTAAGTTGTGTGACTTCACTAGCACCAACAACAATGATTTCATGTGCACACCTATTGCTCCACCTGTTCCTGAAGCTACTTTCTTTGAAATAAAACCTGCTTTACTCAATCTTGTTATGAGAGAACAATTTTCTGGTATTGGTAATGAAGATGCTGCTGCTCATCTAAATAACTTTGTGAGATGCAAAAGCATAGGGATATAGATGGGGATATTATTAAGCTTAAATTGTTTCCTTTCTCTTTTAGAGTAAAAGCTAAAGAATGGTTGAATTCCTTTACTAGGAATAGTATTGATTCTTGGACTAAATGCAAAGATGCTTTCATTGGAAAATACTATCCTCCTGCTAAGATTATATCTATGAGAAGTGAAATAATGAAGTTTAAACAATCTGATAATGAACATGTTGGTCAAGCTTGGGAAAGAATGAAACGTTTGGTAAAGAATTGTCCCACTCATGGACTGACTGCATGGATGATTATCCAAACCTTTTATGCAGGATTGAACTATTCTTCAAGAAATCTACTGGATGCTGCTGCTGGAGGTACCTTTATGACCATTACTTTAGGTGCTGCAACAAAGCTCTTGGATAATATGATGGTTAACTATTCTGAATGGCATACTGAAAGAGCTCCACAAGGTAAGAAGGTAAATTCTATTGAAGAAACCTCCTCCTTCAGTGATAAAATTGATGTTATTATGTCTATGCTTGTTAATGGAAAAGCTCATATTGATCCAAATCATGTTCCCTTAGCCTCTTTGGTTGCTTAAGAAGAGCAAGTTGATGTGAACTTTATAAGAAATAACAATTTTAGCAACAATGCCTACAGGAATAATTTTGGTAACAACAATTATAGGCCATATCCTCCCAACAATGGTAATGCTTATGGAAATTCCTACAACAATAATAGGAGTGCTCCCTCTGAACTCGAAGTTATGCTTAAAGACTTTATTAGTAAACAAACAGCTTTCAATAAATCTATTGAGGATAAACTCTTTAATGCTGAATGAAATATAGCATCATTGGCTAAAGCTCAATCTTCTTTGAATAAAATGGCTGCTAAACCTGAAACTATTGAGAATCCCTTTGCTGCTACTAATGCCATACAAGTTAGAATTGATGAAAATGGTAGATTATTAGCTGAATTGCATGCTAAGTGGGAAAGAGAGGATGAAATTGCTAGAAACATTAGTGTTTCTACTATCACTACCACTAGTGTTGAGGCTAGTAATACCTCTACTACTTTTGATGATAATTATGACTTTGATCTTGATGGTTGCAACATCTCTGAAGTTATTAAGTTCCTACAAAAGCTTGATAAAAGTCCTAATGCTAGTTCTATGAATATGGCCTTTACAAAACACATTACTGATGCTCTCATAAAAATTAAAGAAGAAAAGATGAAACATAAAGCTTCTATTCCTATAAAACAAGAAGATGGTTGGGAACCCATCATTAATATGAAAGTGAATGATTTTGATTTCAAAGCTTTATGTGATCTTGATAGTAGTGTTTCTATTATGCCTAGAAGGATTTATGATATGCTTGATTTGCCACCATTGGAAGATTGTTATTTGAATGTCCCACTTGATGATAATGCTAAAAAGAAACTCATGGGGAGTATTAATAATGTTCTTATTATGGTTAACAATGCCTATGTCCCCGTTGATTTCTATGTTTTGGATGTTGAATGCAATGCTTCTTGTCATATTACTTTGGGAAGACCTTTTCTTCGAATTGTTGGTGCCATTATTGATATGAAAGAAGGCACCATTAAATATCAACTCCCACTCAAGAAAGGTATAGAACACTTCCCTAAGAAGAGAGAGAAGATTTCTTTTGCCTCTCCTATGAAAACAAAATTTGCTCTTAATGCTTCTTCATTTGAGAACACTTGATTCTTTTTCTTGCTTCTTATGCCTAACTTAAAGGCGTTAAAGAAAAGTACTTATTCGGAGATAACCCAAAAGTTTTAGATGAGTCTTGGAAGTTATTACTTCAGTAATAACCTCTCGTTATCCTTTTTATTTGCTTTTTGTGCCAAGAGTAACCTCTAATGAGAGAGAAGTAATGATTGGGAAAGTTGTTGTCCCGAAACAGGTTTATGTGCTTCACCATACAAATTCGTGTAAAATCTCTGTACGTCATTTTGAGGCATGAATTTTTGTGCTTCTGCCCCAGGTTGTTATCTAACTTTTGTTAGTTCAAAACTGTTTGATTTGAGTAATAGAAGGTCTTCAAAAAAATTGGTTTTTACCTGTTGGTCTGTTTTGACAGATTTCTGCCATTATTTGCATTTGCTTCTTGTTGGTTCCTTTTTAAGTACTTTTGGGGAATTGAGATTTTTGAGGGAAGTGCTACAGTAGCTTGTGTTTTAATGGAAGTTTTATTGGTGTTGAAACTAAATCTAAAGACTTATTATCTTGAGTGCACTAATGTTGCTAATAAAGATTGTGTGAAGTTTTGTATGAAGGAAAAATTTCAGGTGTATGGAGGGAATGATGTAATGAGATGAAGAATGGACTAAATCTCAATCTTGGGGATGCCACCCCGTGTCACCCCAAGAAATATTCAAGAGGTACGAGCGTCAAAGCTTAGGGATGCCCAAGGCATCCCTTTCTTCATCAATAAAAATCCCAGGTTTCTTCCAAACACTTCGTTTTTATTGTTTCATGCATAGTTGTGTTGTTCTTGGAGCGTCTTCTTTTTTGTTTTTTTTGGTTTTCATTTGGTTGGTTTTCTTAGTTTGCTGAATAAATTGGTTGGACCCCCCCTTTCATGCATTGGTTTTCAAATAGTTTGGTTTGGATTGGAAAAGAGTAGGAAAGTTCATGCTTAAGTGGTAAAAGGAGCTTGTTTTTGACTATGGCCTATGCTTTGTCATGCCATGCTTGATATTGTTTTGGCTTTATGCTTAGTGATCTTTGCTGTAGCATGACATGTTATAAACAATTGATATTGCTTAATGTGCCTTTGAAGAATCATGCATTGTTTTAGCATATTAAAAGCATAGTATTGTGGTATTCTCCTTTGATGCTTTATTTGGGTCGACTTGGCGCATGCTCACACCATGTTATGACTATCCCAAGTCACCATAAGCCTTTATGATCCTTTAGTTTTAAACTTGTAATATCACTTTATGCTTTGATTAATAATGTTTTGTCGCTCTGCATGATTATGGCCATTATTGCTCTCTTAGTTGGTCGCTCCCAGTCTTTTGCTAGCCTCCATAACCAAGTATGAGTTCCACTCATGCATCCAACTCCTAAAACCAAGTTATTCCAAAGAGTCCACCATACCTACCTATTAGCATTTTCTATTCCAAGTATATTAATGTTTTTATCTACCTTCCGAATTAAACTTGTTATGAGAAAACTAGTGATTAAAGCTCTCACGAACTTGATGGCACACTTTACTTTTCTTGCCCTTAATAAACTTGAACCATTGTGTCGTTTGTGTTGTATATGCTTGCACTTATATGTTGGGGATTAGCAGAACCATGCTGTCATGGGGAACACTTTCAACATTGCACCTATACTTTGTACCTAGTTGATATCATGCTCTTTTGTCTATGGATGTCGTCGGTGTGAAATGAAGGGTGAGCTTGTAAGTCCATGGAGTTATGTATGTGTGTTAGAGAAACGCTTGGGCCGCTAGTCTAATCCATGCTGAAGGCTAGCTTGGGCCATTATGTATGACGGCATGGATTAACCATAATGAGCTGTCTATGAAGCATTCTTCTTATAAAAAAAGAGTTAGATATTGAGAAAAAGGAGAAAAAGAAAATAAGAGATATGAGAAAAGAGGAAAGAGAGGAAAAAGCACAATTTTCCCATGGTAAATAAGAAGATTGCTGAGATGCTCGTTGTCTGCTTGCCTTGTCATTTTGATATGGGGATACTTCCGTATCATCGGGCAAGGGGTACCCCATTAGCGGTTCTCTATGATACACATGTACTTACTATGACGAGAACTTACCGGTAACTAAACTTGAGTAGCATGAGGAGCAGCCCTCGTATTGAAGGGACATGAGATTTCCAACTTATACTTCGTCAAGCATATACACCATAGTTTGTTTACTTTAACCTTAATCACTTCAAGATTCTTATGATAGGGGCAATGAGAGCTGAAAGCTAATAAGTACCATAATTACTGGAAGCTCCTTATGAAACTTGAATCCCTACTTCCTTCTATGAAGGCCTTTCTTTTACTTTTATGTTGAGTCTCCACCTTCTATCTTTATGCACCTACTTTGAGAGCATAATGGCCATTCTTAGTTCTATGTGCATTGTCCAAAGACTTGTTGATTGATGCATAAATTTGATATTGCTTTTTCTTAAACTATTTGTATGTAGTCACTCTTATGAACTTTGAAGGTGTCATATGCATTTATGTTTACTACTCTATGACGGACAAGCTGAATGCCACTATCCTATGTTTTCTTTATGTGAAACAAACAAACGTCTTGCAAAGCATTGTTATTCATGAATCTTTTGTTTGTGCCTTTTCATGTTGCAACATAGTTGCTTTGTCTTATTTTTAGAACTTTATCTTTCATCCTACATTGAAGTACTATGATCCCAGCTATCAATGTTTTACGAATAATTTGATCAAGTTTATGATGGTGCATGTCACCTCAAAATTTATTCTTTCTTTTTATCACTTACCTACTCGAGGACGAGCGGGAGTTAAGCTTGGGGATGTTGAGACGTTGCAAACGTATCTATAATTTTTGATGTTCCATGCTTGGTTTTTATCTACTTTCCTATGTTTTGTCCACACTTTGGAGTACTTTCTATACACTTTCTTGGACTAACCTATTAACAAGAGCCATAGTGCCAACTGCATGTTTTCTGCTGTTTTTGGTTCCAGGAAAGTCAGAAAATGAATATTCTCGGAATTGGACGGGACAAAAGCCATAGTCAGTTTTTCACTGAGGGAGCCGTAATACGAGATGGGGAGGGGCCAGAGGGCCGCCACACCACATGGCCGCGCGGCTAGGCCTGGCCCGTGCCAAGGGGTGGTGTGGCCGCCTAGGGCACCCCCTCGGCCTCTCGTTTTGCCTACAAGATGCCTCTGATACAGAAAACCTAAGTACCCCGATCAAAATTCCACGAAAGAGTCTATAGCCGCTGTCATCTCCATCCCTAGACCGGGAGGGATCTGAAGCTCTTCCCGGCACCCTGCCGGAGGGGTGAATTCACCCTGGAGGCCTTCTTCATCACCATGCAAGCATCCGATGTGATGCGTGAGTAGTTCATCCCTAGACTATGGGTCCATGTAGTAGCTAGATGGATGGTTCTTCTCCTTTGTGTTATCATGTTTAGATCTTGTGAGCTTCGTTCATGATTAAGATCATCTATTTGTAATCCTACATGTTGTGTTTGCGGGGATCCGATGGATATTGAGATGCTATTTCAGATTGATTATTGATTCTATCATGTCTTTGTTATTTGTGATCTTGCATTCTTTCCGTTGTTAGTAGCTATCTTGGCCAAGTAGATGCTAGCAACTCCAAGATTAGTGAGAGAAATCGCTAAGGTACTAGATGTGATGTTGCTACTAGGGAGAAAAGAACAATCCTTTGTTCATAGAATAATCGTATTGTTTATTTTACAAGCAATGCATAATGAATTATATGTTGCTTGCAACTTAATACTGGAGGGGGTTCGGATGATAACCTGAAGGTGGACTATTAGTCATATGAAGTTGGATTACGGTCTATGTATAATGTTGTAATGCCCAATCAAATCTCAAAGGAGTCAAGATGTTTAGTATATGAGTGTATTGCTTTCTTGATGTTTGTCAATTGCCCCGCTGTAATTTGTTCACCCAACATGTCATCTATCTTAAGGAGAGCCACCACTAGTGAACTATGGACCTCGGTCCTTTCTTTTACCATCAATATACAAGCAACTGTTTACTGCTTTCTGTTTACTTTCTGCAAACTATTACTTTCTTCCACACAATACGTTTAATCCTTTGTTTTCAGAAAAACCGGTGAGATTGACAACCTCACTGTAAGTTGGGGGCAAAGTTCTATGGTTGTGTTGTGCAGGTTTCCACGTTGCTGCTGGCGCCGGTAGTGCGCCCTGCCAAAGTCCAGCCAGCAACACCTTTGAGGTATTTCCTTGCTCCTACTTGATTGATATCCTTGGTTTCATAACTGAGGGAAAACTTACTGTTGTACTCATCTTACCTTCCTCTTGGGGTTCCCTAACGAGCTCCTTAATACACGAGTCAGCAACGATCTCGCGAGGAAAGGCATCAGCGACGGTGGCGCCGGTAGTGCTCGCCGAAGTGCATGATAGAGCTGCCGCTTTGGAAGGTTCCCCTGGTGAAGCAGGATGCGTTGTCGAGGACGCATTCGAAAGGAGCCGAAGGTGAGGACGAGGCCGGAGGCGACTCGCTCGCTGGCGACGAGCGGAAGTCCCGTGCGAAAGGTGATCCCAACCGAAGCATTGTGCCCCATGGTCGGCTCCAACTGTCATGGTGTGGAACACGGCAGTACCATCAGAGATGGCATGATAGGGGACAATCAGGATGCTATCGGTGGCTACTCACAACGGGTTGGGCACAGATAGTGCAAACACAGCGATGTACCCAAGTTCGGAGCCCTCTTGGCGAGGTAAAACTCCTACTCCTGCAAGGATCTACTATCAAGGGGCGAACACCCAGTACAGATGCTCCTTGAGCTGTTTTCCTAGCTAATACTTGCTAGAAGAAGAAGAGGAACTACTCAACTTGTCCAATCTAGAGAACTTCTCCCTTATATACTGTTGAGGAGGCAGTTTACAAGATGGGTTCTAGGGTTTACTGTTTGGATTTGGGCTTTACAAAGTGGGCCGGCTGGACGGGCCCGAATGGTAGGCCTTGGTCCCGTCAAGCCTCCAGTACAGGGGAGCACGTCGCTACAGTGTCCGACACCCTTTCTTTACTCGCCAGCCGGCTCTTTATCTGTCAGCCGAAGCTTTATTCATAAGCCGGAGCTTTACTCGTTAGCCCTTTCTTTGCTCATCAGCCTCCAGCTTTGGCACAGTTGTCCGGTAGCACCGACCGGGCTAGCCAGCCTGTCCGGTCAGAAGTGCGCTTGGCAAGGAGCATCACCCCCATCGTACCATGGACACCGGATCCGAGGCGGCCGGCTTGGAGCGGCCTTCCAGCCGGTTCTTCTCGCTACCAGGCTAGACAGGCCAGCCAGGGAAACTTGGATGCCGACCGGGTGGAGGATTCCATCCGGCTGTGGTTCCTTGTCTTGGGTCCAGACGGCCAAAGCTCTTTGGAGCCGGCCGGTTGGTCCCGTCTTGGTCTATCCAGGGGTCGTCCCACCGACAATCATATACCGCGCTCCTCGACACCGCATTTTGGAACATCACCCCCATCACTGGTAGCAAGTTGTCAATACCGAAGGTATAACTGGCTCCATCTTTTTAACCCTTCTTCCTTTGTGTGTATCTATCCTATGAGAGCATCTCACCTTGTGTTTGCCTAAGCATTGTGCACTTTCCCTTGGAAAGTGAGACTGTGTAAGCAAATTCAAGAGTTGACATAGTAGTGTAGAAAGGGAGAAAAAGAATCAAAAAAAGAGAAAAAGAAAAGCAAAAGAAAAATAGCAAGATACATAGTCTCCCAATACAAAGAGAGTCCCAAGCTTGTAAGCAAAGAGAGAGCGCGACCAAGGCAACTGCACAAATCCGTTGCTTATTTCTATTTTGGTGAACGAGTTGTGGTCTCTCCTTGCGTTGGCATGACACCAAGCGTAGTCTTTGTTAGGACATTTTGGGCTCATTTTTATAGTCGTGCTAACCACATCTGTCTCCACGTGTGTGTATCCTTGTGTTTTTGTAGATCGTATACTTTTTGCTTTTGATCTTTGGTTCTCTACCACCTTTAACAATAACCTTTTCTTTGGATTGTTTCGTTTGGTTTTCCACCACCCTAACCTTACACCAAAAGCTTTTCAGAGTTTAGTTCTTTATTTAGTGTGAGATTTCTTTGCGTTTTCAATTTTCAAACTAATAGCTCTCACTTGTGGTTTGTAGTTTGGTGCAATCCCCAAGGTGAGGTAAAAGGCTACCACCTCCATATTCCACTTCCATATACAATCCTTGTGTGTTTTGCATGATGGATACGCACAGTGAGTCGAGCCAACCACCTCCCCAAGAAGAAGAAAAAGGAACATACATGATGCGAGCAAGACATTACATCATCTATCATGAGTTACGTGATCGTTGCCAAGCGCTTGGGATGCGACAAGATGAACAATTCAGCGAGAATCAAGCTGAATTCAAGAACATCGACAACCGCTTTGATGGCCTTGAAAGACAAATGCATGCAATGTAACACAACTTTGTCCATCAAAATGAAGCGCTCCAACGCTCCGTCACCGAAACAAATGACAAGGTCCGACTCCTCGCCGACGGAATGATAAACAACACAAGACCATGCTCACACGCATAAAGCTCTTCAAGATCGTCGCACCACCATTCTCCTCTTCGTCAAGATCATCATCCAAGTGATCCAATACGCAATGACGCCCCTGTGGTTGAAGATGGAAGCTCTTCGCACTATGTACCTTCCCCACGGCATGCCGCAATGACAAGCTATGATGGTGATTTATCCTCAAGGCCCCAAACAACACGAGAAGTACACTGTAATCATGCAAGGGCACTAGTGATCCAACAAGCACAACCACAAGTGGAACCTCAAGAACAACATCAAGTCCACCACCGTCGCCCGCGACACATACTTGAAACAACAAATGATGACTCCAACTTGGAGGAACAAGCTCGTTAACAACATGAAGCTCTCCAAGAACCTCATCTTCGTCATCACCATCATGAACATCCACGCCGACACTATGGTCATCACGAGGCTCCCCTCCACCACATCAAGACATGGAGCATCAAATTGTACATGTTGAGCAACGCCGACCTCATCATAAGGCTCAAGACCACGATATTCGTCGTGAGGCCCAAGTGCCTAACCCTCAACAACAATTGAGGAACGAGCCTCCCCTTCGTCAATAAACGCGCCAAGATCAAGAGCAAGCTCCTCAACAATGTTGTGAGAATCAAGTTCCGCCACCTCCAAATGCGGCTCCTCAACATTGTGAGAATCAAGAGAAGAGCCACCAATCACAACTCGGCATGACATGAAGGATCATATGAGATCTTGCTTTGTTCCTTCGCACTAGACGCGTGACCTCTTCAACAAGCTTCAATCTCTTAGTAAAGGGACAAAGGCCATGGAAAAGTACTTCAAGCGAATGGAACTCAACATGATCCACGCCAACATTAAAGAGCGCAAGGAGAAAACAATGGCACATTTTCTCATTGGCTTGAATCATCCAATCAAATGCATCATTGAGTTCCAAACATACAACGAAATGGTTGGGTTTTGCACATCGGAATAAAAGACGAGCGTCAAGTGCAAGAGGACATAAAGTACAACAATCCCAAGACGTATTTCACCTACAAGCAAGCTTCAACCGCTACACCAACAATCTTCAATGGAAGCTCCTCAAGTACCTCCAATCCTTCCTTCAAGCCCACACTTCCTCAAGGAAAACAACCCCCAAGTGGCAAGCTTACAAAGGATAACACACCATTCAACGACGAATGCTACAAGTGTGGAGGTAAAGGACACAAGTCGGCCGAGTGTGCAAACAAGAAAGTATTGTTTATCCATGACAATGGCGATGAAGAGTACTTGAGTGACGATGAATTTGATGCCCGGCTCAAAGAGGCAATGACAAGGCAACATGTGGAAGATGACCAAGAACTCCTCATGTGTGAACATGACGCAAGTCCATCGCTTGTCGTCACAAGTATCTTGACCACACAAGCACAAGATCATTAAGATCAACGATCAAATATCGTCATACACGTGTCGGCATCAATGGGAAATCTATCAAGGTGATAATCGATGGAGGGAGTGGCCACAACCTTGCTAGCACCGAGTTGTGTGAGAAGCTCAACCTCAACCTTCCTCCGCACAAGCACCCCTACCACGTGCAATGGCTAAGTGACCAAGGGTCCATGAAGATCAAGCATACCGTCTCGGTAACATTCTCAATTGGTACTTACAAAGACACGGTGGAGTGTGATGTAGTTCCAATGACGGTTTGCCACATGTTGCTTGGTCGACCATGGAAATTCGACAAAGGTGCTGTACATGAGGGTTGCACAATTGTATACACCTTCAAATGGTTTAACAAAAGATGTGTTTTGCAACTGATGACTCCTAGCCAATAATTGCAGACAATGCAAAGGCTCTAGCGAGGGAACAAAACACAACACCTTCTTGTGACAAGAGTGGTAATCTAGAGAACCACCTCATATTGAGTGAGAGCCACAAGCCTAACTCGAGTGGAAAAAACTAAGAGTGTTCTTCTTGCCACCAAAAGTGAGATGAGAGATGTGAGGAACAACCCATCCATTTTGCACTATGTCCTCGTTTGCAAGGGACTAGCGCAGGGAACTAATGACTTGACAAATATTCCTCCCTATTTGATGATTGTCTTGCAGGAATTCAAGGATGTGTTCTCCGAAGAGCTCCCATAGAACTACATCCTCTTCGCGGCATCGAACATCGCATTGACCTCAACCCCGGTGCCCTGCTACCAAACCGAGCTGCCTACCGCACGAACTCGGAGGAGACGAAGGACATCAAACATCAAATCAACCAACTCGTCTCCAAAGTTTAGATCCAAGTAAGCACTAGTCTATGTACGGTACCTGTGATTCTTGTTCTAAAAACAGATGATATGTTGCGGTTATGCATGGACAACCGTCCAATTAATGCTATCATCTTGAGTTATCGACATCCCATACCATGTCTCGAAGACATGCTTGACGAGTTGTGTGGAGCCACTATTTTGTCGAAAATTGATCTTCGTAGTGGTTACCATCAAATACGCATGGCGGAAGGTGATGAGTGGAAAACCACCTTCAAGACAAAACTTGGTCTCTATGAATGGTTGGTCATGCCCTTTGGATTATCTAATGCCCCATCCACCTTCATGCGCCTTATGAATCATATTTTGCGTTCTCTCATTGGCAAGAGTGTTGTTGTCTATTTAGATGATATACTTGTTTATAGAAAGTCACTTGAGGAACATGTTACACATGTCAAGGAGGTTTTGCAAATCCTTCGACATGAAAAGCTATATGCTAATCTTCCCAAGTGCACTTTTTCTAAAGACAAGTTGATTTTTCTTAGATTTGTCGTTTCTTCGAACGGCATTGAAGTTGATGTTTTCAAGGTCAATGACATATGAGATTGCCCCATCCCAACAAATGTGAGTGAACTCCAAAGTTTTCATGGTTTGCCTGCTTCTACCGTCGCTTTGTGAAAGACTTTTCTACCATTGCTTGTCCTCTCAACGAGTTGACCAAAAGAATATCACAGACGCGCATCTTCTTGCAAAGCACAACAAAAAGGTTTTGATGAACTTAAAAAGAGGCTCACGGAAGCGCCTCTTATTGCATTGCCGAATTTCACAAAAACTTTTGAGATAGAGTGCAACACTAGTGGTATTGGCATTGGAGGATTCCTCATGCAAAATGGGTGTCCTTTTTCTTTAATGGCGAGAAACTTGACGGTGCTCGCGTTAATTATCTGATTTATGACAAAGAGCTTCGTGTTCTCCAAATTTAGCAACTCTAACTTTGGCCTAAGGAATTTATCTTACATTCCGACCATGAGTGGTTGAAATATCTCAAAGGCCAAGTCATCTTGAGAAAGAGACACGCTAAGTGGGTTGAGTTCGTGGAATCTCTTCCGTACATTGTCAAGTCTAAGAAGGGCAAAGATAATGTAGTCACGGACGCTTTGTCCTCGCTAGCACACGAGCCTTCTTACTCGCCTTGACACAAACGTGTTGGATCTTGATCAAATTAAAACTTTGTATGCTTCCGACCCATTATTTGGACCAATTTCAACAAAGTGCTCTAGTGACAAAGGAGTTGATGATTTCTATTTGCATAAGGGCTATCTTTTTAAACAAAACAAGCTATGCGTTCCGAAGTCGTCTCTCCAACTTTTACTTCTCCACGAATCACATGGTGGAGGCCTCATGGGTCACTTTGGCTGTGACAAGACATTGGACATGCTTTCCACTCATTACTATTGGCGAAAGATGAAGCAAGAGGTGGAGCGGTACGTTCAACGATGCATGACATGCGTTCGAGCTAAGTCCAAGTCTAACCCCTTTGGTCTCTATATGCCATTGCCTATTCCTCATGCACCTTGGTCTGACATTAGCATGGATTTTGTGTTAGGATTACCTAGGTATAATCATGGTAATGACTCTATATTTATTGTCGTGGATCACTTTTCAAAAATGGCACACTTCATACCGTTCCATAAGACTAACGATGCTTCACATGTTGCAAATTTGTTATTTAGGGATATCGTTCATCATCACAGTGTGCCAAGAACGATCGTCTCCGACCACGACATAAAATTCATGATCTACTTATGGAAGACCCTCATGTCCAAGCTTGGCGTCAAGCTCCTATTTTCATCTGCATCGCATCCTCAAACCGATGGCCAAATCGAAGTCATCAACCGTAGCCTCGAGACCCTTCTACGCGCGTTGATCAAGAAGAACTTGAAGGATTAGGAGGAATACATTCCCCACAATGAGTTCGCCTACAACCGAGCCAAGCACTCAACAACCAAGATGAGTCCCTTTATGATTGTCTATGGTTTCGAGCCCCTCATCACGCTCGACATCCTACCGCTACCTCTTCATGAGTGCACCGACATGGACGTCGACAAGCACGCACAAGCTCTGAAGAAGATTCATGAAGAAACAAGAGCTACTATCGAACAACAGGTTCTTCGCCAAACTTCAAGGTTAAACAAGGACAAGAGGGCGATGATCTTTGAAGAAGGTGACCTTGTGTGGATACACTTGAGCAAGGACCGCTTCCCCAAGGAACATGATTCCAAGCTCAAACCAAGAGGAGATGGTCCCTTCAAGGTCCTCGAGAGAATCAACAACAACGCCTACATCATCGGCATTCTGATCTCCAAGTACCTTGTGAGTAATACATTCAATGTCAAGATGATAACCATGAATAGTCGAGGACGACTCTTTCCCAAGGGGAGGGAGCTGATGCAGCCCATCCTACGGACGCCTCTATATCTACACCACCAAGTCCCCCAAGTGGACCGAGGACTCGCGCTCGAGCCAAACTCCTCCAAGCTAAGGTGAACTCGCTCCTATACTCATGTGATTTCGATACACCACTAGATGGCTTGCTACTTCATGCCCTGACACTATGTACCATCAGGTATGAAGACTCGGGCCAACGGAGCGTTGCAGCATCCACCAGCTGCCTGGACCAAGCGATGCTACCGGCCCCGGAGAGCAGTACTACCGAGCGCCCCTGAAGACCACGCCCTCTCCTCGGCCCGCTCCGGTACCAGTGTGTGGTAATACCGGCCATCACTAGTACTACCGGTTACTAGTTCCGGTACTACCGGATGACACAGTTCTTGCGTGCACAAGGTCAGCCCTTAGGCCCTGTAACGCACCCTTTTATAGTTTAGGTTACCCAAACTACCCTTGAACCTGTGGCTGGCCTATATATAGCCCCTACCTCTATTGTAAAGCCTAGGCTTGATGTTTGGAATTAGTGGACACCCCTTGTGGATCTATCTAGTTCTTGCCTCATGCTCCTTTCATAGAGGAGCACCAAATATCACAAACCACGTTGGAGTTTGCATCATGCCTTTCTCATTGTACAAGGCCTTGGAATCGGAGTCCTTTTGCCAAGACGCCAAGGTCTCACTAAGACTCCCTACTCACTATGCCGGTCCAAGAGAGAGCACTCCGTCCGATGTTGATCCTAGGGATTGCGCCAGACCGATCACCTCCAGCGTGAGTTATAGGTGTGTATCGTGTCTTTGTGTGTGCGTGTGTTCATCGGGTTCTTTGTGTTCTTGGTGCGTGAGTTCGTGGATTCCATTCTCTCCCTCTTTCCGCACTCACTCCGCCTTGATTTCAAGGGATTCGTGAAAGATCGGGCCGCCCTCGAGGTTTGCCCTCAACACGGCTTCCATGTTAAACCCTTTTATCAGGTTGTGGACTTTTAGAGGATGGGTGTTGGACTCCATCGGTATGATCTATCTGACATCATCAAAAGGGCATTGGTACATATTGGTGGAAACTCAATATTTTACCAAATGTTCTGAAGCAATACCTCTTAAAAGTATGTTGTTGGGCCACGCAGAGAAAAACAAAAAAAATTCCTACACGGTGATCCCAAGATCCAGCTCAGGTAGAAGGCCACGAGGATTACCACTAGACGCGCAGTTGAGGAATTGATGAAGCACGTCGCTTGATGCAGTGCAGTCCTTGCGATCCGTTCCGGTTCCACGATCCACGATCCGTTCTTTCTTCACGATCGTCGAAGTGCTGAATGTACAGCACCTCCGCCGGTATCCACACGTACGAGGAGGAGCGACGGCGATGGACTTCTAGGTCCGGTACGGCGGCGACAGGACTGGACTGGAGCTAGGGTTTCCAACACATGGAGTGACCTAACCTTGTGCTCTAAGCACCTGTGCCCCAGCTTATATAGGGAGTGAAAGTGGGATCCACTCACTTGTGGCCCATTCACTAAAAGGCCTATATTTGCCACTGCAAGTCTCACTTGCTGACTAAGTCCATGTCACTATTTGGGTCCAACCCAAATAGGTTTCCTGTTTTGGGTCTAACCCAAACTGCTCCCGCTCTTAAGTGTGTGACCCGATAGGCTCATGGTAACCCTGACACGATTCCGAGTCTCACTCGTAATCGATCAGTCGGTAGCAGCTCCTAGCACAACGTGCCAACTCCCAAGTACCAATAAGTCATGACGACATACCTTCCAATGCGACTTTCGTCTGAGTCCCTTTTGCCTCACGATATACCTTGTCGGACTATAGGCGAATGATCGTCATCCCTTAAATAGTCCGACTCTCTTTCTCGATCGGAGATAAGTGATTCATCTGACTAACTCTTAGTCGGCTGCCTCGGTTAACACTTATCCGAGACGCGCATGGCCATGCTTTCCGAATCATATCTTCCGAGAGGGCCCAGAGAATATCTCTCTGGATGGAGGGGCAAAATCCCGTCTTGGTTATTCACATCACGCAGCTTGATTCTCAGTCGACCCGAACTCTGCCTTTATAACTTCCCAGTGACGGAACATCGTTTGACAGAACCTAAGTCGGAGATCCTCAACTCGGATTGTGCAATAACCTCAGGTCTAAGGATTACATTGATTGAGACATGCAAATTACGACTTGTTCGTTGCATCTCAATATGGGTCAGTCCGACTCGCTAAACTCTTTAGCCGAATCCGTGTAAGTCGGAATAACATCCCCATGCCCATGACAAGTGGAACCTAGTCATCTGCCGACTTTCACATTGGTCTAAGTTGTGTGTCCAGCACAACCTCAATGACCAAGGACAATTAGTATGAACAACATGAATATATAGTTCCACAATCAAATCACATATTCGATGATACATATCAGCAGTTCATACATGGACCATAACCTTATGAATACATTGGGAATAACATCAAACATGATTGCCTATAGGGCATATTCCTAACATATGTCTCATGAGGAGGCGATCTGGTGTATCAGTGAACACATCATCCATCACTTCGGCATACCCTTCACCTTAACTACTAATCAAGTTACATCTTTCATGGCAGAAGAGGTACATTAGTTTGCCAAAACATGTGGGATCAAGATGTTGAGTTCATCACCTTACTATGCTCAAGCTAATGGAGAAGCTAAATCCACCAACAAGGTCTCAATCAAACTCATTAAGAGGGATATTCAACAACATCCAAGAAGGTGGCATGGGATTATTAGAGGCATTGTGGGCTAACAAAATCTCAAGTCATGGAGCTACTAAAGATATTCCCTTTGAGTTAGTATATGGATAAGAAGCCATTCTACCTCTTTGTAATGCCACCAAATCGGCTCTATGCAGCATAGAGCCAATTTGGGGCGTTACAGGTGGTATTAGAGCAAAGGTTTACGATACCCCACTGGTTCATCCTCTAGGTTAACCTTGCCAACGGACGTTGTAGTGTCAAAACTATTTTTTTACAAATGAGTTGGATATATCTAATTAGTTCTTCTTTTACTCCTTATCTCTATTCTTTCTCCTCTTATCCTTACGTGTTTTAATCTGCTCGCTTACCTTTCTTCAAGTCTAGGATTTATCGTGGTTGGGTTTCAGTCGTACGTTTAAGGTTCCGCCTCCTTTTTGTAACTTTGGAGCTACTTTCATTCTATCGGATCTCTCTTCGTATTTTTCTGGTGTTTTGCGACTCTTGAGACGACATCATCTTTTTTCGAATCTTTGCAAATATCAATTATCAAATCTTTCGTCTAAATTTCGAGAGTTTTGTTGCACAATTCTCCTATTCTTGTAAGAAGTAATGCTTTGAGGGCAAGATGGACTCACGACCATACCACTATTCTTATCATTAGCTCTTGTGCATTGAAGTGGTGGATTAATGCGATCTCTACTCATTCCGTAGAAGTTAGAGGTGGCCATACCTTTTAGACCTTTACTTCCTCCTTTTACCTCGGAGTGTTCTCTCAAAAAAAGTGAGCAACACCCCTTGTTGGTGGTGTCGACGATTTCAAGATGGAGCAAGAATTCTTATTAGTGGTGTCACGACCATCAGCCTGGTGCAAGAAGATCCGATCATCAAACCTCCCCCGGTGTCTTTTCTTGGATCTCGGGATGCGATCCTTGTTAGTGGCGTCAAGTTGTAATGTCCATAAAAAAATCCGATTAGAATTGCTTATTGTTTTTATCTTGTGTATTATCATGACATCGTGCATATTTTGCCTCTAAAATATTTTTTGTGAAAGGCCTATTTTATTTTCTAATTATCCTCCTCTTTTTTTCAAATTGAAACCCCATTTTTTCCGGACCATTTATTTGTCTAAAAACTATTTACACAAATATTTTATAAAAATATAAAACAAATAAATAAATAAAATAAAAAGTTTTTCCAGGGAAGGCTGCGACGAGCCAGGCCTAAATGCCCATCTAGAGGAAGCCTACTACCCCTGACCAAACCCTAATCCTACCTAACCCTACTCCCCTGTCGCATCACACCCAACGGTCGCCGCAACACATCACGTGCATCCTCACCCCGGCCATCCAGCGTCTCTCGACTCCGCATCGAGCGCTCGCAAAAGCCTCACCAGTGAGCACCACCGTCGCTAGGTCCCTACCATGCCTTCGCCCCCCTCGACCTCGCCATGTCCCTGTCGTGGCGCCACCTCCGTAGCCTCTCCCCACAGCAGCGCCTCCGTCTTGTTGTGCCACATAGCACCGCTGCGAGCCGGCGCTCGCGCGTCTCCCCTCCACTTGCCCCTCGCCTTCTGAAGTGCCTAGCTCGCCTCCTCGAGATCACGCGCCCTCTCCTCGGTTATCATCGCCACCGCGTCATTGCACCCCCATGAGCCCTCCATCTCGCAGCTCACCGATTCTCACCTCGGGAGCGCATTGCTACGGCCTCCCTCCTCTCCACCTCAAGCCTCCCCGACCTCTTGAGCTTCCCCTCCAGGAGCTCATCCTCCTCGATCCATTCCTCCTACGCAGAAGCTTGCCCAACCACTAGCCGTCGACCTTCTCGGTCCCTCCTCGTGCTTGCCTACACGCTCGCCCCGCCTGGGCCCTGTCGGCCTCAACCCCTCGCAAGCACCTCTGCTTCTAGCACCATTGTCCTCTTTTGCTCAGAGACAGTGCCTCCTTGTCCTCATCACATTCCCGTATGCTTGTGCACATGTAGACCCACGGGTTCTTGTGTCTACCTCTATGTTTGTTTTGGTGTTCTAATGTTGTCCATGATCTTCAGTGGGGATATGGTGACTCTGTGTAGATAGTGCTGCCCAAGACAGAGGCAAGGAGCCATATCCCGTGCGATGTTAAGACAGATGCCAAGACCATCCCATTGACAAGAGCTTCGCCCACTTGATGTCATGACGTATTCGCCAATATTAACCGATCACAAGCTCCCCTTGGCCGAAGAGTGAGATAACCCCGAACACACGCGACTCCGCCCTGAACACATGTGACTCCGACCTGGGACATCAAGTTCTCCATCACAGAACGCCACATTCTCCTTCATGGACCCAAAGACCAAACCCGAACCATCTGAAGCCAAGACCTCCGAAACTAAACGTGCGACACCTGTCCATCCATATTTTGTATAAATCCATTATAACTTGTTTCATATTAAATTATTCATGCTCGCATACATATTTAGATGTTTAGGGTATTTTGTCGAATCACCTAATAGTTAAATATGGAGTATATATGCGGGATATTTATCCCGACTTCATTTAAATTTGTGTATCGAACCGATGTCATGATTTATTTTATTAAGTTAACATTTAAATTTCGGGGTACCTAAATAACTTGAACCTTCTATTTAATAGTCAGGATCTCGATCTCTCTTAATATTGATAAGTTACATCGCATATTGCCATGTCATGTATCATATCATGATCATGTTGGATCTTTGTCATAGTATGAAATATTGCATTTGGTGTTTCCTGCTAGTGCTTCGCTACTTTTCGGATAGGACATTGAGTTAATGCGAGATACGATAAACTTTCGGTTGATCTTCTCAGTCGAGCATTCTTCCCCTTCTACCTATTTTGCATTTATAGTCTTTACTTTCTTCCTTTGTCTACTGCTATCCTTTATTGTCGATGCTTTAGTTGCCATACCTTTAAATCCCCTATGACTACTTATTGCACTGGCTATCCTATTACATGTTCCTTGAGTAGATAGGTTGGACTTGCAAGCCATAGCGCATGCTTAGGTTTGTTGTTCACTCTCATATAGGTGAACCGTAACATTTGGATATGGTTGATACCATGTTAATTGAATTGGTGATGTTTGCTATGGTTATGGTTAAGATTTCACCTAATGATAAGGCCTCGTAAGGGACCACCTTTGGGAACTGCTTGAGTCGACCTAGGAACTGTGTGTTCTATGATACCAGTTCTAGGTTGATTGTGCTAACCAAACGTGGGGCCTCTGGGATCCCCCCCTTAACTACCGGCGCTATTCGTATATCCAGAGGGTCACAAAATTGGTTTTCCATTTGGTGCGTACCCATAATATATTCTCGGACATGGGTGAGTTGAATATGTCTTCAGACTAGATATTTTTGTGGACTGACATGGCTTGCATATATAAATCGTGGTACACGGTGGAGGCACCCATGGTGTCTACAAGTTACCCCGTAGGGCTCGATCCACCATTAGGCGCAAACGTTGTGCCTTCCTTGAGAATCACCGTACCTCTTATTGGTTCCACACAGTAGGTGATACCTCTGGATGTGTGCGTAGTTTTGGGATAGTTCTTGTTGAGAGATTCGGAAGGCACGTGTAATATGTTGCCTGACGGCTGAACATGCGTTTGGCTATAGTCGTGCACTCGTGGAGGGTAAATCTTTTCGAGAAGCCATGTGTCCACCATTATGGACGCCTCTAGAGTACAATGCCATGATCATAGACAACTCCACTAATGTTTTGTCTTTGCTTATATGATTAGTAATTAGCCTTATCAACTAAACAACTACTTAACTAAAATTGCCACCGTTTGTGTTTTGTAAGAGGACTTCCTCGACTGGTCTTCGAGGGGGAAATCTTTGGATGGGTTATGTTTATTGTTATATTATAGTTGTCGAATAGCCCTTTCTTATATTGCTCTAATTGCCAAAGTTGTAGTGTGTCTCTATAAGTTGGATAGTGCAAGTTTTGCTGCCGCTGAGCCCACCATACCCTTGTAGGCGAGAGCCACTGAATTCTAGTCTTGCTGTGTACTAGCCTCAGTACTGACCACTCCCTTTCTTTTATGTTTTCCCATTGCCGGCACCTCTTTAGTTTTGTCAGGGATGTGATTGACGATGTTAGCAAGGTTACCCTTTTGGCTTGGCCTGGGCAGGGTTTATGGACACCGTTTGGTTATTCTTCAGGACTCTTAGTCCCATTTGGATCTTGTCTGTACTCGGATACTATTTTGCTTTCTTCTTGAGTTGTATCTTTGAATTGTATCATTTGTATTCTTGACTCGTCAAGTCATTTTTGTATATATATGTTTCTTGTGGGTTCTGTTGTAAACTATTGTGATGCACCTACTTGTTGAAAATCCCACCCCACGAAAATGTATGGTGGGCATCTTTGAATCGCTTCTATGTGGATTTTGGCAGGAAATGCTGAGATCTGCATAGACCCGATTCGGAGGAGTTACACTCTTGAGGTAAATCTGGCAGCCTTGTGATTCGCTAAGCAGAACGGTTTATCATCTAAATATTACTACAATTTTATGATGGACACCATCGATGAAGTGGTCGATAAATGCTTGATGTCTCTTCAAGACAGCGATAAAAACAAGTTATGGGTAGCTAGGACATACAAAAAGAAACTCTGGCTTTAGACCATTCAAGTTGGAGACTTGGTCTGGAAAACTATCTGGTCGATTGGAACCCAACACAAGGCAAGTGGTCTCCTAACTCGCAAGGGCCTTTGCGGGTTACTAGGGTGATACCCGACAACTCCTATCTGATGGAAACTCTGGAGGGGAAATAGAAATATATTGAAAAGATGATAGGCACGATCCAAAATCCATAACCATATCATAGGACTCATGTCCACATACACTAATCATCAAGCAAGCGAATAGTTAAAATACGAGTATGGATCAAGATACAAATCTAGCATAAGATGCCTAGCACAAACAAAATAACCCTTCAAACAGATCTCAAGATTCCTGCCTTGAAAACTCTATGCAAGTGGATCAGTGTCGTCTTCAAGTTCGTCCATGTAGTAGCCTCCATTCGAGTTAGCCTGACAATCTATAGAAATTCTGAGTGTGAGACCCTATGGTACTCAGCAAGTGTTTGTGTAACTAAAGGGAAACTTGGGGGTTCGATGCAATAGCGACAAAACATACAACATCTATAACAGTTCTATAGAGACATGCAACAACTTGCATGTTAATAGATATAGACAAGAGAGCGCAAAAGATGATAACCAATAAACAAAGGTAACATAACTAAAGTAACAAACCCAACATTATCAACTCGCTTACCAAACGGGAAATTAACTACTGGCACTCAACTGTTGGCACTTTTAGTTAACCATTTCGTTGTAGTTGCACTATTTACTAGTCAAGTTTATAGAGATACTTTAGTTCAAGTTGTCTATGGTCGACAAAATGTGCTCCAAATAGTCCATAACCGCATACACGGATTTTCGAGAAGATTTACCCTCTAGGGGTGCAGCAAATTACCCATACACGCACGATCTGTTATGGGTCTCCTTATGGATATCCCCTTGGAGTGCCCCGATCTTCACGGATTTGAGACGTGGGAGTGAGTGGAAACACGATGAACATGATGAACACATCTCTAATGCAAGGTAAAGATACAAACACACGCCAAAACACACCCGATTCGATTTGCTCCCGTTGGTTTGAATAACCATTACAATATAATCCTCGGCGAGAGACCTTGCAATATAATCACCAAAGGAGAGATCGGCAAGCGGATGATAGAATCCAAATCAAGGAGAGAGTACCAACCAAGTAGAATCCCAAAGGGGAGAGACCAGAAACTACTAGAATCCTTCATAGGGAGAGACCAAACACTTGAGGCGGGTATTGATGACTTGGAGAAGGACACCGACTCCAAGGCCTTGTACAATTGATAGATCTACTATTGAGATAGGGTTCCCATCTAGGGTTAGGCACATGCCTCAATTCATCATCATCTCTAGGTTTTTAAGAAGAGGGTGGGGCATATATATAGGCTAGCCACGAGCTAGGGGTAAAATGGGCATAAACAGGAAGTTCTGGGTGTTACATGGGCCAAGCCCAACTTGAGGCGCGCAGGCCCTAGATGCTCACTCCAAAGTCTTCGGTGTGGATGGTCCAAAGACTCCGGTGTGGTCCGGAAACTCCGGTCTCAGTAGCTTTTATGTGGTCCAGAAACTCCGGTCTCAGTAGCTTTTATGCCAAGAGTGGGGTTTAGATTGTCCTTGGCGCGGGTCCAGTGGCTGGTCTGGAGATCGGCCGAAGATTCTGGTGTGGAAGATCAGAAACTCTGGTGTGCTAGCCGGAGACTCCGGTCTTGCTCCAGTGACTTATTGCATATTCTCTTCTAGGCTTCTTGCTTGGGTGTCTTGGCTCCAAGTTCATCCTTGTTGCATCCTCTTGGCATCATGTTCATGGACCTAGTCACATCATACATATTTGTCTCAAGTAGGATCCCATTCACATGGTAACCAAAGGAAGACGAGGTATGGAAGGAATTCACCTTTGGAGTGATAGTTAGTGTAGCATGATGTGGACCAATGGTGGTTTCCACATGTTGGGCTACATCATCTCCCCCTCTTGAAAAAGAGTCGACCTCTACAATATCCTGGCATCATATTGTAAGGAAGGAGATGTACCCTTTATATCTTGTTGGATGCTCTCAAGAGCTCATTTTGTCAACTCGTGCTCAATTGAGGTTGACATTGGAATGCGCGTACCTACACACATCATAGATGAAATAAACAACGTATGTGCGTGGTAGATGAATACATCATCCATCATGATGCATTGCGTCTTGTGCACATCACCATTAGCATTGAGCAATATATCATAGAAAGTATGGTGATTATGTGAACCAAGGGTGGGAGCATGCTTATCATGGCAAGTATCAAAGTCTCCAAATGTTGCAAAAGCTATGGGGGGATCTCAATGTGAACCATATGGTCCTTGTTGCAAGCAATAACGGGAGAAAATGAAGAACATGCATGATCAAGCATTTCCAAAGTACGAGTATGGTTGCCGCAAACATAGGGAAAGAGCAATTGTTCATCAAGTTTGTCGGAACAATTGTAGGCAATATCATACCATTCAAGTATTTCCACATGATCAACATTATGCATGGGTAAATCATCACATGGGAACATGAATGAAGCAGATGAAATGTCACAAGTAGTGTCCATAGCATGCATATCTTCAAAATTCATCATGTCCACTAGTGGGAGCATGGCATCATCAACACCTATACCATTACCTTTGTAGTTCCACTCATGTGTAGTAGATGTTGTGGTAGTTGTGGCCTTCATAGGCTCCTCTTCGTCATCCATGGGTATGGTCAAGTCCATGCTTCTTGTAGCATCGTCATACATGCAACCTAGTAAAGAGGAAAACAACGCAAGAGGAGTATAGGTGAAGTTGTTAGAAATCCAAATGTCCTCACTCAACTCATGTGGTGTATCACTCATGCTCTCATGGTGGAAGAACTCATCCTCACATATGGTGAATGCACACAACTCACTCTCATTTTCACTCAAGTGGTGTATGTGGCTCTCTACCTCACATGGGATAGGAGGATCTCTCAACTCGGTATGATGGTGCCGGTGTTTTGGTTGAGTCAAGTGGATTTACTCATCCTCACATATGGTGAACGCACACAACTCACTCTCATTCTCACTCAAGAGGTCTATGTGGTTCTCGACCTCACATGGGATAGGTGGATCTCTCAACTCACTATGGTGGTGCCGGTGTTGGGGTTGAGCCAAGGTGGTGTGTCGCCTGTCTCGAGGCTCTTCTTCATCGTTGTCGCTTGGATCTCAAACCGGTGCACCTTTGAAGTCTTTTCTTGCGTTGAGGATTTTGATATCTTGGTTTGTAGGCGGATTATGCTCATGACAAGATTGATGAAGGTCTTGGGGTCATTATTGGTGTCGATCATGAGAAATATGGCACCGATGATGTTTTGCTCGGTGTGGATGGCGCTCTTGTGTAGTGTCCACTTGTTCATGGTGGTGCCGAGCTTTGCTTTCCTCATTATTGTGGTGGGGTTCTCCGTGACGGGAGTGTGATCGTGAAGGCTTGCCATGACGACTCGGGAGATGTGCGTGTGACGAGCTTGCGTGATGTCCATGACATTTGTCGATGTTGGCGATAGCTTGGTGGAGAGCTTTGAAGTTAGCGTGATGCTCCGCTTGATGTTTCTTGTCATGGTCCTCGAACTCTCGGATTTTTTCATCGAGGTGGTTCTCAAACCGATCCAATTGGTCGATGATTGCTTGGCGGTGCCTCCATAAGTTTAGGCGCGTGGCAAAGCCTTCTTGGTTGTGGAGGTTGTTGCTGTCCTCTCCATGATGTTCGGTTGCCCTATACATGGTTCTCACAAGGCGAAGGGTATCATGGTGGAATGGTATGTTCTACCTTGCCTCACCAAGTCAAAAATTGGAAAGGGTGTTCTTGCCGAGAGAAAAGCGAATACACAAGACACACACACACCAAAGGCATATGGTGGACGGTTAGGAAGGTGGATAGCAAATGGAACAACCAAACACAAAGGTTGTTGTCAAAAGTGGGTAACATCCAACAAAAACAAAGTGAAAGGAAAAGGTTAAAAGGGTGACGAGAACCTATGAATATACACACACACGGTGGAGATTAATGTGGCTAACACGACTATGAAAATGAGCAACGAACAAAATTGGTCCTAACAAAGACTAATGCTCGGTGTCATGTCAACACTAGGAGAGACCATAGCCCGTTTGCCAAAAGATAGAGAAGCAACAGATTTGCATGCTTTCCTTGATCTTGCTCGCACTCTTGCTTAGAACCTTTGGACTCTCTTTTGCTATTGGTATCTTTCTCTTTTTCTTTTGCTTAGAAACTTTTTTTGTACTTATTTCTTTTGTATGCTATGGAGTCAAGTTTTGCTATCGCCTCTACACTATGAATATGCAAGAGCAAGCGCACAATGATTTGGCAAACGCATGATGGGATACTCTCGATAGGCTAGGTAACACACAAAGGAAGAGAGGGGGTTAACAAGGGTGGTGCAAGTTATACCTTGTGGGGTTGTCGTACTTGCAACCTTTGGTGGAGGGATGGTTTGTGGTCTGCGGTGTCAATGTCGAGCGCGAGGTGTTATTGGTGTTGCAGAAGCTTGTTAGTTGATAGACACGCACACGAAACACAAACACAGAAACAAAACTAGTTGAAAAAGGAAAAGGGGTCAAAAGTTTGTCAGGGCCGGAGACTCCGGTGTGGGTAGGCCAGAAACTTCGGTGTGGTCCGGAGACTCCAGTGTGGGAGACCAGAAACTCTGGTGTGGATCGCGCACCACGAACAACTCGTGTTCTTGAGCAGAAATTTGGCCCTTAAGCCCTCAAATCTGGATAATTTAGGCCAAATTGGGCTCGGAAACGTATGCCAAAGGTAGACCAACTCCAAAGACAAGTTTCTATTGGACCAAAAGCACAATCAACTCACCAAAACGAGATATCGATCCAAAAGAAATTTGGGGCTATATTTTTGGTATTTTTCAATTTATGGTGGAAATCGAAGGACGGGGTCAAATCCGTGGCAACCAAAAGCTGCTGATACTGATTGTTATGGGTCTCCTCGTGGATTTACCCTTGGAGTGGCCCGATCTTCACAGATTTGAGGCGGGGGAGTGAGGGGACACGTGATGAACACGATGAACACAACTCTAATGCAAGGTAAAGATACAAACACATGCCAAAACACACCTGATTCAAATTTCTCCCATTTGTTCGAACAGCCAATCCAATAGAATCATCAGCGAGAAACCATGCGGTAGTATCACCAAAGGAGAGATTGGCACGCGGATGATACAATCCAAATCAAGGAGAGGGTAGCAACTAAGTAGAATCCCAAAGGGGAGATATGAAGTACTACTAGAATCCTTGATAGGGAGAGACCAAACACTTGAGGAGGGTCTTGACGACTTGGAATAGGGCACCAACTCCAAAGCCTTGTGCAACTCATAGAGCTACTATTGAGAGGGGGTTCCCATCTAGGGTTAGGCACATGCCTCAATTCATCATCATATCTAGGGTTTAAAGGAGAGGGTGGGTCATATATAGGCCAACCACGAGCTAGGGGTAAAATGGGCATAAACAAGAAGCTCTGGGCATTACATGGGCCAAGCCCAACTTGAGGCACGGGCCCGAGATGCTTAGTCCAGAGTCTCCGGTGTCGATGGTCCGGAGACTCCGGTGTGGTCTAAAACTCTGATCTCAGTAGCTTTTCTCCTGTTCGTCTCCGGAGTGGGGTTAGATTGTCGCTAGCGTGGGTCTGGGGGCTGGTCCGGAGATCGGCCAAAGATTCCCATGTGGCAGACCAGAAACTCCGATGTGGAGGCCGGAGACTGGTCTGGCTCCAGCGACTTCTTGCGTATTCTCTTCCAGGCTTCTTGCTTGGGTGTCTTGGTTCCAGGTTCATCCTTGTTGCATCCTCTTGGCATCATGTTCTTGGACATAGTCACATCATACACATTTGTCTGAAGTAGGATCCCATTCACATGGTAACTAAAGGAAGTCAAGGTATGGAAGCAATTCACCTTTGGAGTAATGGTTAGCGTAGCATGATGTGCACCAATGGTGGTTTCCGTATGTTGGGCTACATCACGATCATCCTCGGAAAAACCAAAGGGAAGCAAAAAGCAACGAGGTATCACGATAGAGAAAATCCAAAACACAAAGAGTGGTTTAGGGGGCACCCAACTAAGCTACCTGTGACAAAGTCAGTTGATCTCCGAACACAAACACAAAGTTTGCGTCCACGGCTAAAAAACCTCAGAGGCCCAAAAGTGTGAATGGGCGTGTCCATATAGGATAAACATTCTTCATTGAAAACAGTACATAATAATAAACACTCCTCGTGCAACAGTAGTTAAAGCATGTCATAAGAAAAAATAGTAACAAATCGGCAAACTAGTTGTGGCCCCCAAAACGAACTTCAAATCAAGTTCATGCTGAGGGCGAACCCAGAAAGCCTCCCCGAGTGGTTAGCGTGATAGTCAAGGAATAGGTATCAAGTAGTCGGGTCCTACAGGACACAAGCGAGCAGATAAATCCAAATTTCAGCTATTGCTCAACGATGCCTCTTTTATTTATTGATCCCATTACTAAGACAGATTAATTTGTTTCGGTACCACATTATCCACATATTCCCAAATGAGATATACTATATCTCCACAAACCCTAAACATATAATTCTACGAATCACATAGACTTCACATAACTCCTATGTAATGGCTCATGGTATAGAGGGAATAAGCCTTATAGTGGGTGTCGTCACCCATTTTGGGCCAGGTTGGTATCAAGACAGTAAAGACTTGTTTTCGAAGACGGGCTTGACGGACGCGTTCAGCTTGGAGCCATACCAGGATGGAGTCAAGGAGCAACCGCGAATGAGCTTGCTTATGTCGGCAAGCTTCTATCGATGCTCCGTCTTCAGGGACAACAACTATTGCACCAACTTGGCCTAGCAGGAGGCCATGGCGCGCTCTCCCTCTAGCACCAAGGTCGGTCCGCCACAAGCACACGATCTCTCATCCACAGGGAGTTCACACACGTAATTGCAAACTAGGTGGACATGTGCGGCTTCAAGCCGCGCCACTAATATTGCGTTTGGCATCACTTTATATTAGCCGCGGCAAGCATGCTGGATTTCAGTCACACCATTTCATCGGTTTTCATCCATCTTGTTCTTGGACTATAAGTACCATTTCGTGGATTGCCGTGAGGACAAGGCACACATTAGACCGAGCTTTCAAAGCCAATGAAAGCATGTATATACTACATAGGGCACAAAAAATAACATTATCAGAGCATTATCAAGGAGCTACATTTGACAGATTTTAGGAGGAAACAATGTTGTTAGATGTAAGATAATTGCATTGTTCCCAAGCTGATTTATAAGATAACTGCATTGTTAGATGTAAGATAACTACCTAATAGAAATATAGATGAAAGAGCGTTTGTAGGCTGCCTCTCTAGTCCACCACCTGAAATCACTGGTTGGGGTCAGGGTCATCGATAGCATCAGATAATGGAATAAAAAGTTCAACTTGTAAACCTGAAAAAACAATCAAATAACATGGAAGGTCAGGAGCTTACTAAGATACCAAGTGGCTCACATTAGTAGCAAAACTTAACTTTTTTGGACTATGGACGTAGCATGCATATTTTGGCTGAGAAAAGAAAACTATGGTTATAGACATGAACATGATTTCCCTAACAGGTTTCATCACTTATTTTGGCTTAGAAAAACATAGTTATAGCACATAAGACATCATACACAACATTTTACAGAATTAGCGAATACCAAGTATAGAAGGAGTAGGGAAGAGAAGATTCATACACAAAGACTTATATTTTGTTAATCATGCAGAACCTGAATATAAATAAGCACCAAATGAAAGAAGTGGTTACAAAATAAAGTGAGAACATGATGTTCACCATTAATCGTAGGGTCCAAGATAAATACTTACACTCATCGATGAAATTCATAGGTATATGCTGATAACTGCACAATACATAATAAAAGAACTTTGATTACCAAATGATCTAACAACCTGTTCTTCCTATATCTGAAGAAAACCAAAAACCATCTACGGTTTTTCAGCCACTCTGGTAGCAGCTGAATCTGTATATCTCTTACAACAACAAAAGTTCACCTGCATTTAGTATTGCTAGATCACCATGCAACTTTGAGATCGTGGTATCCTACATTCAATAAAAAGGTGGAGCGTGTGCGAAAAAAGAATAACATGCTATGTCGTGCTAACCGAAATCCTACACAAGTGTCGGATGTCTAGCCTAAGTAAAAGAAGAGTTTGAAACTGATGGTACAAACAAGGTGTACAAACAGTTGAGTTGACTCAGTTATCACATAATATAGTTGGGTTCCATATGTTCAGCAATTCAGGTAAATTTTCCAACATGTTAATACAAAACGATAGTAACTTCCAAATACTAAGCTAATTCAGGTCAAGCAAAACTAAACCACATGTCCTATGTAACCAAGGTCTTAGGAATTTCTTGGCCAAAACTTTTGCATACACTGTAAATAGAAAAATGAAAGGAAAAACATAAAACTAAATGTATCATGCTTCTGCTGGTTGCATATATATGATATTCCATAAAACACATCGGGACAGATTGTTAGTTTAGGAAACAATAGGCATTCTATAAACTAAATACTATAGAGATGCGTATATCTGAAGAAATGAAAAGGAGATGAGAGAATATAGTGTTACACCTGACATGGTAAGCCACGTGTTCTAGATCAAGTGTATTAACAAATTCTTCCTCTCCACGGTTCTAGATCAAGTCTATTAACAAATTCTTCCTCTTCAAACAAATTTAACCTTGACTTGTTTATAAAGGTGGGGAAGCATAATAGAAAAAATATAAGAGGATTATGCAGTGGTGAAGTGCTCTGTATACCATAAATTTCACCAAAACCATAGAACACGAACCTTATATATGAAATACCCTCTAGTGTAATTCATGGATTTTTCTTAAGACGACCAACCAGTAAACATATTGGTCTATAAATTTTCTCTTCTGTAAAATCTCGCCGCATAAATGCTTCAACCTCTTTATCTAGCAACATATTGGTTTGTACCTCAAATTTTCTTTGCCGAAAATGACGTCGAGCCAAATTCTTTGGCCTCATTATCCCATAAATTAATTGTTGTGTCATGCATGTAATCATGAGCGACATATGTGATTTATGGCACCTAAAAAACTACTACTAGAAAATCGCTTGTTGTTTCCTATTTTGTGCATCATCATGACATCATACATATTTGCCTCTAAAATATTTTCGCTAAAAGCCTACTTTGTTTTCTAAATATCCCCTTCTTTATTTCAAATTATAAAACCCAGTTTCTCTAGATATTTTGTCTGTTTAAAACTAGTTACAAAATCTTTTATTAAAAATGAAAACAAACAAATAATAAATAAAAATGTTTGTACCGGGGGAGACTATCTGGCCCGTAGGCTAGGCCGCCTACTACCTCGGTCCAACCAAACCTAGACCTAACCAACCAGACCTTAAGGGCCCAACCGGTGGATCCAGACCTAAACCCACCTAACACAAACCCTAACCAACCCTACCTAGCTACACCACAACACACACAACACCACACCCCACCTGCCGCTGCCACATAACGCACACAGCAACACCCACACACAACAATGCACCACACACCTGCCTGTCATGCTACGCATGCAACACAGGCCACACATGCACCTGCGCGCAGCAAGCACACACACACACCTTACCGTCGCCCACCCTGACGTGACGCCCACCAACGTGCGAGCCACCCTATCGCTACTGGACGAACCCTACCAACCCCACTACCCCCGCTCACTATGTTAAGGGCCTCCTTGTGGATTTACCTTGGAGTGGCCCAATCTTCACGGATTTGATGCGGGGAGTGAGGGAACATGCGATGAACATGATGAACGAACTCTAATGCAAGGTAAAGATACAAACACAGGCCAAATCACACCCGATTTGATCTTCTCCCGTTGGTTCGAACAACCAATCCAATATAATCCTCGGCAAGAGACCTTGCGGTAGAATCACCAACGGAGAGATCGGCAAGCGGATGATAGAATCCAAATTAAGGAGAGAGTAGCAACCAAGTAGAATCCCTAAGGAAAGAGACAAAGCACTGCTAGAATCCTTGATAGGGAGAGACCAAACACTTAAGGAGGGTCTTGATGACTTGAAGAAGCGCATCGACTCCAAGGCCTTGAACAACTCATACATCTACTATTGAGAGTGGGTTCCCATCTTGGGTTAGGCACATGCCTCAGTTCAGCATCATCTCTTCCCAGATTTGAGCCACAAGGAGGTATTTGTAGTACTAGGGGCGAAGGGGTAGGTACGAGAGAATATTCTGGGCATCAAACCCTTCACAGTGCATAGACTGGTATTTCGGTGATAAGTCCGGTCGCGCCGGAATCAGCACCGATATTTCCGGTGGTCGCCAGTTTGGTTCGGCGGGCGCCAGTTTGGCCTTTTGTCTCGTATTTCGGTGTCTGCCGGTTTGCTTCGGTGGCGATCGGAAATTCCGGCGTGAATTTTGGTCGGCCGGTCCAGGCGCTGGAAGTTCCGGCATGGATTCCGGCGGCGCCGGACTTGGCACCGTACCTGGCGCCGGAATCCTTGTCCCATCTTCTTTTCCATGCTTATTTCTTGGTGGTCTTGGCTCCAGGTTCATCCTTGTCGCATCCTCTTGGCATCATGATCATAGGCCTAGTCACACAATAGATATTTGGCTAAAGTAGGACTCCATTCACATGATAGCCAACTGTAACGCCCTCGAATCGGCCCTATGCAAGTTTTAGCGATTCCCGCCAAACCCGCATAGAAACGATTCAAAGATGCCCACCAGGCACTTGCGTGCGGATGAAAAACGAAGTAATACCATTACACAATAGTCCATGATGGAACCCACAGAACATATATATACAACAACGACTCTATGAGTCAAGAATACAAATATACTATACAAAGATCCAAATCACCTTGAAAACGATAGAGCGTCCGACTACGAACAAGATGCAAATGGGGCTAAGAGCCCTGAAGAATAACCAATGGCGTCCATAACCCTGCCTAGTCCAAGCCGGAAGGGTAACCCTGCTAATGACGTCGATCTCATACCTGCTAAAACAAAAGGGGTGCCGACAAAGGGCAAAGGAAGAAGGGAGCGGTCAATACTGAGGCCAGTACACGACGAGGCTAGAATTCGGCGGCTCTCGCCTACATAGGTATGGTGGACTGAGGCGGCAGCGTAGCATGCACTAAACAACCTATAGAGACTCGATACATCTGTCGGCTATTAGAGAGGGGTAAGAAAGACCTATTCGAATCCAACCTGATACTAACACCAATCATACCCATCCTGGTATTTCCCCCTCGAGACCAAACGAGGAAGTCAGACCGAGGAACTCACATAGTTGGCAGTTTTATTCATGCATTCCATTATAGTTGCAGCACTTACTAGTCAGATATAGATAGCTTGAGTCATCCCAAAACCAGCAGTTGTTGGCACTTTTATTTACTCATTCCGTTGTAGTGTAGCTGATTACTAGTCATTCCAAAGTAAAATTTGTAACACTACTTTAGTTATAGTTGGCCGCAACGAAGTTGGCCGGCTCCGAGACGGACCCAAGGTTTGCGCCAATGGCTGTAAACGACTGGGAACCCAAAAGTGTGACTGGGCTTATCGATACCGCGAAAACACTCCGCGATTCCTAAATAGTACAGGTGCTCCACGCACAATCGTAAATAAAGTAGTAAAGCATGGCATAAGTACAGGATAGTAATAAAGCCCAAAACTAGTTTGTGGCCCCAAGAAATAAGAAATGAATCAAGCTCTGGCTAAGGGGATTCATGGTCCCACATGCGGATAGTGCGATAGTCAAGGAATAGGTATCAAGTACTCGGGGCCTACGGGACACAAGTGAGCGGTTAAAAACCAAATATTTTCTATTGCCCATCGATGCCTCTGCATTAGTTATATCTATTCCCATCAGTTAATCAAGTTGTTTTTAAAGTCAGGATCATCTCCACCATTAAGCATCTCCACCATTTATCAAGTGCCAACTTGCCGTCAACGGTGGAACGGCAACGACGCGAAGCAACACATAAGCAAGTCACTACGACTCGCATGGCCGACTATCTAACAAACAACAGGCAATAGGATGTGTCCATGGCAATATAGAGGCTGCAAGGATTATAAATGGTGCACGGAAACTAAAGCATCGCAACACGGATAGCAATAGATCAACAGGGGGAAATAAAGACTATAAAAGCAAAATAGGTAGAAAGGGGGAGAATGCTCGCCTGGAAAACATAGCCAAAGATTCATCTGGAGATCGGGTCGACACTCGCATCCACTCAACGGCCTAATCCATGAAGAAGCAAAGCACTAGAAGGAACACCGGATACACTGTTTAATACTACGGCAGAAGATCAGGCATGATGCACGTATGATGCATGACATGGCAAAGATGCGATCCAACTAGACAATATTAAGCGGAACCGGGGTCCTGACAATTAATTAGGATGGTTCATGTTGTTTAGCTACCCCGCAATTTAAATGTTGGCTTAACAAGGTGAAACATGGCATCGGTTTGCTACACCAATTTACATAGAGGCGTTAATAGAGAGGAATAACCCGCATATGCACTCCACATTTAATTATGACTGAATTAGCATAATGCGCCCAAACCACCAAACATGTATGCAAGCATGAATAATTATATGCAACAAGTATGTGTCATATATTATAAAAAAATAGGGTCTCAGGTAGAGGTCACACATGTCGGATCGGAGATCTTGGGTGCTCGGAGGGATTTGGGTCGGCCTTGAACTCCGGGAAGGGGATCGGGATCTTCGGGTCCGTGAAGGGGACCTCAGCGGGATCGGTCTTCAAGGTCTTCGGCCGTTGAATCCGCGATGGAGAACTTGGTGGTTTTTCCAGGAATGGTCTTCAGGCTCCTCGAGGTTCCGCTCTCGGATCCACGAAGGAGTACTTGGAGTTCCGAACGGAGGTCTTGTCGAGGGTTCTTCTAGTACCACCGGGTTCGGCTGCTCGCATCGATATTGGTGGCTCCCTCGGTTCGTTTTCATGCTTCTGCCTTGGAACGCTCTCTGCAACGATACAAGCACCACAACGAGATGCAGGGACGGCCACCTGGAGTTCTGCAGCGACTCAACATGAACAAACGCATGACCCAAAACTTGACAACATGCATCATGGTTGGTGGCCAGTAGTTGCGGGTCGGGGTCGTGCTCGTCGAGCGGAGTTGCAGGGGACTGAAGCGCCGGCGACAAGGAACATGCGTTGCAGAGCTTGGCTCGGGAGGAAGCAGGTTGGCGAGGAGCTCCTGCAGGCGGCAGCGGCACCAGGGGGAGATGGGATGGTGGGCGCGGGTCGACGACGAGGCACACCGCGGAAGGAGCTGTGCGGCCGTAGCGCTGGGTCAAGGCACAACGGGCGTGATGGCTCGACGGGGCTCTGCATCGGGGCAGCAGACGGCTCGGCCGCTGGCGGCAGAAACAGAGCGGTTCTTCTCCCGACAGCGAGGCAGAGAGGAGGCCCGGGCCGAGGACAAGGCGCTAACGGGTAGAGGCGGGCCAGAGGCGACCTGGCTGCGCAAGGACGAGCTCGCTGGCGGGGTCGACCACGACGGCGGATGGGGGGAGCTCACGAACAGAGGCGGCGGTTGGGCGAGCGACGGCAGCAGGCCAGAGAGGATGTGGCGGCGCGAGGAGAGCAGAGAAGGGAGCGGGGTGCACGGGGCGGCGGCCATGGGGATCGAGCGGGTCCTCTCCCCTGGCAGCAGCAATGCGCTGCGAGCGAGCAGGATCGGGGGCGAGATGCTGGTTGGTGAGAGGAGCAGGGCCGCGTCGGTGGGGGTTAGGCATGTAGCGCAGTTGGTGTGCAACGCGACGAGGGTAGGGCAGCGTGCGTGCGATGTACGCGAAGTGTGGTCGGGTAGGGGCAGCGAGGTGGTGGGGCTGGGTGCAGGAGCGGGCGGTGTTGCAACACTGCTGCGCGGCTGTTTGTGGCTGGCGGTGGCAGGTGGTTAGGGTAGGTGTGGGGCTTAGAGGATTAGGTTAGGGTTTGATTTTGAGGATGGTAGGCTACTGTCAGCTGGGCCCTTTGGGCCTGGCCGATGGCGGCCTCCTCGGATCAAAAATAGTTTTTATTTATTTTTAGTTTGTTTTAATTTCAAAGATGGTTTTTAGACAAAACAAAATATCCGCAAATAGGCCGGGTTTTAATTTGAAATAGAGATGGTGGACATTTAGAAAACAAAGGTACTCTTTTAGAAAATAGTTTAGGCAAACAAATGCATGATCACATGACGATACTCAAATGCAATGTGGCATGATGACATGAGCATGCAGTCATGATGATGCGCAAAACAAAAACACTGCGATTTTTTTAGTAGTGGTTTTACCGGGGTGTTACACCAACGAACTATAAGAGATGGAAGGAATTCACCTTTGTAGGAGTGGTTGGTGTAGCATGATGTGGACCAATGGTGATTACCATATGTTGGGCCGTATCACTCTCTTTCCCGATTGACCTTCCCCCGAGCCCGTCTTCCTCCTCCCTAGTGAGACCCCGCCTCCTCCGGTGCCGCCCGCGCCACCAGCTGCTTCTCCGGCCTCGCCCTACTCTGCCACTACCACCCCGCCACTGCACAGCCCTCTCCCTACACCGGTCTCCGTGTGCCCACCACCTCCTGCGCCCCTACCGCTCATTTTCCTCGGCTGCCGCACGCATTCCTCACCAGCCGCTCTACTTCTCATATCCCGGCATTGCCCTCCCTTGCCGGAACCCTCGCCGCCGCCCGCTCGGACCTCGTGAGCACCGCCACCAGTGACTCTCCTCGACGACGGACACACGCGCCCCCGGTCTCTCCTTCCCGCGTCGCTTCACCGAGCAGAGCCTGGCCATGCGGCACCCCGCCACGACCCCCTCCGCCACCACGCCGGACATTGTCATCCTCTCCCCACCCAGGCCCTGGCGTCGCCATGCCGCAGCACGCTCCATTGCCGGTCTGCACTGTAACAACCCAAGTTTGTAATATATGTAATTATTACTTAAGAGCATAAGAATGCATGAATCTTTTGCATTCTTCTTGTGTTTTGGAGACAAGAGGGGATAAAAACCCTAATCTCTTCTATCCCATTTTTCAAATGGTTTTGATTTGGTTAAATGGATCCACATGTGGACCCTACTGTTTAGATGCTCAAAAGGTTTATAAAATGTTTCTGAAACTTTGACATTCAAATCTGTTCAAAATATTTTGATTTGAGTAAATATAAGGAGGGTTTGGATAGAAAGTAAATAGAAAAGGTTTTACAGAAAAAAAGGTGAACACAGAGGAAAAAGGCCGCAGCCCAGCAAGCCAGCCCGCCTCTCCTTCTCTTCCCGCGGCCCACTTGGGGCCCAACTGCAGCCCGTACCGCTTCGGTCACTGTCGTCTTCGTCGACAATGACGCACTGATTTGCTGCCACCGCCGATGCCGTCTGCCGCCACGGCAGTGCCAAGATCCGTGTCGCCGCCCCCTGGAGCCTACAAGTACCGTGCCGACGCTGCTAGGAAACCCTCGCACACCACTTCCCCCTCCCCCTTATCCTCTCTCGCCAATGGCCGGCAAGATCTTGCTCGCTGCCATCGACGCCCTTGTCGTCTCTCTGTTTTGCCGTTTGCTCACCGTAGCAGCACCACACCATGAAGCCGAGCCCGCCGCTGTAGTAGCTCGCCGCCGGCCACGCTCTAGTGACCAAAACCGGGCGGGGCTAGTGTTGGCTTTCTTGCCATCTTTGCGCGGTTCTAGCGTGCCCAACCGCGCGTCCAGGGGTGCCCTGGATCGCCGCCAGTGACCACCGTCTGGTGGCTCCGCCGTGGGTGACGTGGCCCTGACGTGGCCACAGTGTGGCAGTGACATGGCCATCGCCACAGTGACGTCACGCTGACGTAGTAATTTCTTTTTATTTTCTGTTTTTTAAATCTGTTATGACAGGTGGGCCCTATCTGTCGGGTTTTTCATATTTTTGGAAATATTTTCGGAAATGATTAAAAGTCTGATATGTGGGCCAGATGGAAACAATTTAATTATTCCAAAAATGTTAATTGTTTTAAAAATGATTAAAAATGAGAAAAATCATAACTAATTCATTTTAAGTCAGAAAATGTGTATAATATATAAAAATGTTTAGAAAAATGAGATCTACATTTTAAAAATATAATCATGCATTCTCAATTAACCTAAACCCTAGCTAGTTAGAGGAACATCAAAACCCCCCTAATTGCATATGGGATCGATGGAATGCCAAACCCTCGGCACTCCGAACCCATTTAAATCGATGTTAATCCTAGGTTTGCTATGATAACTTTAATCTGCCATATCATTCATATGCTTGCGCATTGCATGGTTCGAGATATTAATTGTTGCCTTTCTTTCTGGTATTGCTTCTTCGCAATAGGATCCGAGCACGAGATTGAAGATCCATATATGTCTACTGAAGGACAAGGCAAGCGTAGCCTCTCATTCTAAACCTATGTTTTACAAAGTATCTACTTTCTCGCTATATTGCACACGATTCCAATGTGGTTTTTTGTCAGTAGCTAGAGTTACCTATCTGCTACATAGTTTCCTTGTTGTAGCCTTATACGCCTGATCCACTACTCCTAGCATACCTAGGTCTGGCATATGAGAGTTGCTAGAGCTTTTTTGATGGTCAAGCTTAGCCATGCTTAGTACTACGCTTGATCCATCTCGATGATGAAGAGTTGGAGATGCCAAAGAATCTAGAAAGGTAGGAGATGGAGACATGATCGGAGGTGACCGATAAATATGCTAAGCCTTATACAGGAGGCCATGTTGGGTGTGGTTTTTGTAGTCCCATGCTCTCCATCACTAGGAACCGAGTTCTTGCCTTTGGAACTGAGACGAGCGTACAACCACACGGGGCTTGGGAACCCCTCGACTAACTAACTTGCCTAGTAGATTCCACGAGTCACATAGTTCGGGCTTTCCATTTGACATACGCATTGAAAATGTTTTCAAAAGAGGAGGTGAAGGACAGGTAGGTAAGCGTGGCTGGGGTTGCTTGGGGTAGATAGCGCCCCTGATAAACCAATCTCGCCTCACATCTCTAGGGACCGGCTTCGGGATTTGACCCGTTACGGTGAAACCCTCCTTAGGACGTGACTTATGGTCTCGGCGAAAGAAAGGTAAAGGTCGTGGTCAACCACCCTCTGCCATCCCTCCAAGGAAGAGGGCTAATAATATTTGGCATTAAGACTCGGTTGGTACGTGTGGGTCAAGTTGTACACCTCGACAGGGTTAAATCTTTTCGAAAAGTCGTGTTCACGGTTATGAACGATTGGTGACTAAATTCTAAGATCATAGATAACCTTAACTAAAAGTAAAACTTGTTGATCCATGTGTGCTTAAGGATGCTTCCTCAGGGGTTCGAGGGGTTGATCCTAGATAAGGAGTTCATATGTACTTGGTTAACAAGTTCGGATGTTCAAGATGGAGTTGTCGCTCTCTTACCCCGTTTTGAAAGTATTTTGTGTAGACAAGCTTCTTCTCTTTCTTGTTTACAAACAAAGTTGGCTTTACGCAAAGAAAATCCAAAGAAAGCTTTTCTAGCAAGAGCATGTAAATACTAAGTTATCTAAGTCTTGCGGAGTAAATTCTCGTACTCAGCCTTGCGCTATTGTTGTTTTTCTTCAGATGATCTAGTCGCGACTGAAGGTGGCTTCTACGTTGACATCGACGAGTACTTGGGGGTCCCAGGTAGCAGCCTGAGGACTATGGGTTGGACGTCGCTTATGTTTATGGCCTCTTAGGCCCTTTGTTAAGTTTGTTGTGTAGAACAACATAATTTGCTTTCACTGTTTGGTGTAATGATGGGTCTGTGACCCCTGGTTTGTAATAATCTGATATCGTACTCTATTAAGAGTTTAAACTTATGCTGTTGAATCCCTGTGTTCTGTAATGCTACCGAATCATATACTATGAATCTCTGAGGTTGGAGTTAAGTTTATCTTGGAGGATAATCCGAGGTTTGTTGAACCCTAATCCCTGGGGTGTTACATGTTTTGGTATCAAAGCAGGACTGCTGTAGGAAACCCTAGTATTGGTCGATGTTGAGTCTAGAAGCTGACAAAACTATTTAAAGGTTGAAAACTATTTGTAGAAACTCTGACTAGGACTCTTTTTACTCTTTCCTGGTGTGATTCTACTGCTGGAGTTTTCTCATCCTATTTGGTTTGAAAAGGTTTTCATTCTTTACCCCTAAATTCAAACGTTTAGGATCGTATCTTCGGGGTTGTTTTTCTAAGTACTCGGTAACTGGTTGCTATTCTCAGAGTTATCAAGATGTCTCAGTTTTTCTTTATACATAACTTCTTAGCACTCCATTGCTATGGTTTCTAAGTCAGCTAGTTAGTGTATACGTTAGTATGCTTTGATACTACCATGCTTGATGAGATGACATGTTTTACATCCAGCATCTTCTGTCTTTGAAACCCTTTGCTAACGCCTTCTGTTCTTACAGGATGGGTGACACTTCTCGAGCTCGCACCCGTGCTCAAGCTCATGGGTCTAGGAATGAGGATGATCCTTCTAACCTTCCTCCACCACCATCAATGGTTCAACTCATGGCTATATATGAGACCAACCGTGCTGACAACACGAGGCTCCTTGAAAGGATTTAGCGTAATACCCAGCGCCCAAACAACCAAGTTGGTATCAAGGATTTCATACGTCTCACTCCACCAGTCTACATCTATTCCACTGAGCCACTTGATGCAGACTACTGGCTTCACACCATGGAGCGGAAACGTCAGGTTGGTCATGTTCCTGAAGCTGATTGGGTAACCTTTGCCGCCTACCATCTAGAGGGAGTAGCTAACTCCTAGTGGGAAAATTTCTTGGCACTGCAAGATGTTCATCATGTTGTTACTTGGCAAGAATTCACTGAAGGATTTCGAGCCTATCATATTCTAGAGGGTCTAATGGATGAAAAGAGGGAGGAGTTCCTTAAGCTGAAAGAAGGCACTGGTTCTGTGTATGATTACTAGCGCATCTTCAATCGTCTTGCGTGCTATGCTCCTGAAGAAGTTTCCAATGATGCTAATAAGCAAGCTCTATTCCGCAAGGGACTGGACCATGAGGTTCGTCGTGATCTTCATATGATAGATTTTGGGAACCTGCAAACTCTTGTGAACAAGGCAATGAAAGCAGAGCATGGAAAGATGGAGTATGAGGAAACTTGTAAGCGTTCTTATGAAGGATCCAACAAGGCTGGTTCAAGCAATAAGAAGCGTCGTGTCTTTCTGCCTTATAGTGTTGTGCCATGTGCTCCTTACACCCCAAGGTCTTCTAGATATGCTCCTCGCCCGAATGCTATCTCAAGCAATGCTGGTGGGACAAACTATCCTACTGCTGGTACGACATCAGGTCTTATCTGCTTCAACTGTCGCCAGCCTAGGCCTTTTGCAAGACACTGTCTGCAAAAGGTTGCTACTGAGAGAGCACCACCAAAGAATTATACCAAGCCTAAAGGTGCTGGAAGTGTTCGTCTGACCCATATCTCTACTGAAGAGGCTCGAGAAGATCCAAGCGCTGTTATGGGTACGCTTCATATCAATCACATTCCAGCTAAAGTTTTGTTTGATTCTGGAGCATCGCATTCATTCATGTTGCAAGCTTTTGCTAAATTGCATGGGATAAGTATTGAGGGGTTGTCTAAACCTTTGCTGGTTCAGTCTCCTGGTTCTAGTTGGCGTACCACCATGGTTAGTCATGGGAACCTAATCAATGTTGCCTCCTAGTTGTTCCCCACTTCTCTTATTGCCCTCAAGTCAATTGATATTGACATCATTTTGGGCATGGACTGGTTGTCCCAATATCAAGCGGTCATTGACTGTGCAACCAAGTCCGTGACTCTTACTAGTCCTGCTAGCATAGTAGTCACTTATTGGACCGTAGGGTCACTATCTCCTTCAGTTGTTTCTTTTCCTCAAGCGGAGTTGTATGCTCTTGAAGTTCAACCTCCATTAGAGATTCAAGATGTTTCCGTGGTATGTGAATTCACGGATGTCTTTCCTGAAGAGTTGCCTGGCATGCCACCTGATCGAAGTGTGGAGTTTGTCATAGAGTTGGTCCCTGGAACTGTACCTGTTTCCAAGAGACCCTATCGTATGCCCCCTCATGAGTTAGTGGATTTGAAGAAGAAATTAGAGGAGTTGGAGATAAAAGGATACATCCAACCTAGCACATCTTCTTGGGGATGTCCTACCATCTTTGTTAAGAAGTGGGATACCAATATACCGCGACTGGTTGTGGATTATCGCCCTCTCAATGCTGTGACTGTCAAGAACAAGTATCCTCTTCCTAGGATCAACGATCTTTTTGATCAGTTAAGTGGTGCCACCGTCTTTTCCAAAATGGATTTGAGATCAGGGTATCACCAAATCAAGATCAGAAAGGAAGAGATTCCAAAGACTATTTTTACTACTCGTTATGGTCTTTACGAGTACACCGTCATGTCCTTTGGTCTTATCAATGCTCCAGCCACTTTTATGCGGCTTATGAACTCTACCTTCATGGAGTATCTCGACAAGTTCGTTGTGGTCTAGATCGATGATATTTTGGTCTATTCCAAGACTGAAGAAGAACACGCTGAACATCTGCGTTTGGTGTTGACAAAGCTTCGAGAACATCGTCTCTACGCAAGTTCTCCAAATGTGAGTTTTGGTTGCAAGAACTCATATTCCTTGGTCATGTTGTTTCTACCGAAGGGGTTGCTGTTATTCTGGACAAGATTCAATCCACTCTTGACTGGGAATCCCCCAAATCCGTTAAGGATGTTCGAAGTTTCCTTGGGTTGGCGGGATACTACCATCGATTCATCGAGAAATTTTCCAAGATTTCCAAGCCAATGAGTGATCTTCTTAAGAAGGATAAGAAGTCCGAATGGTCTGATAAGGCTGAAGAAAGCTTCCAGGTTTTGAAAACCAAGCTAACAACTGCTCCGGTGCTAGTTCTTCCAGACATCAGTAAAGGCTTTGTTATCTTATGTGATGCCTCGCACCAAGGTCTCGGATGTGTGTTGATGCAAGATGGTCATGTGGTGGCCTATGCCTCTCGATAGCTGAAATCACATGAGAACAACTATCCAACTCATGATCTCGAGCTTGCAGCTGTTGTTTGTGCTCTTAAGCAATGGTGACATTACCTCATCGGTAGTCGTTGTGAGTTATACTCAGATCATCAGAGTCTAGAGTATCTTTTTACACAACCTGATCTGAATCTCAAGCAAAGAAGATGGTTGGAACTCATCAAAGATTATGATTTGGGTCTCAACTATCAACCCGGCAAAGCCAGTGTCGTTGCTGATGCGCTAAGTCAGAAATCCTACTACAACAATCTGTTGATTAAACAATCTCAACCTTCTCTTCATGAGGAATTTTCTCGACTGAATCTTGAAGTTGTTGTTCGTGGATTTCTTTCTACTCTTGAGGTGAAATCTTCTATAGAGGATGAAATCAAGCTTGCTCAAAAGAATGATTCCGAAGTTGCTGAGATCAAAGAGAACATTGTTAAGGGAGTTGCAAAATGTTTCTCTACTGATGATCAAGGTATTGTCTATTTCGGTAACCGTTTGGTAGTGCCGAAGAGAACAAAGATGAGGGGTTTAATTCTTAAAGAGGCTCATGAATCACCTCTCTCCATTCACCCTGGAGGTACCAAGATCTATCGGGATCTTCGTCAAAGATTCTAGTGGTCTGGTATGAAGAAAGATATAGCTCGTTTTGATGTTGAATGTGACATTTGCCGTCGCATCAAGGCTGAACACCAAAGGCCTGCTGGTCTCCTACAACCACACAGTATTCCTGAGTGGAAATGGGATGAAGTTGGTATGGATTTCATCACTGGTTTTCCCAAGACTCAAAAGGGAAATGATGCCATATGGGTAATCGTTGACTATTTGTCCAAGGTTGCTCACTTCCTACCTGTCCGTGAGAGCATTACTGCTAATTAGTTGGCTAAATTATACATCTCTCGGATAGTGGTCCTTCATGCAGTTTCAAAGAAAATTGTCTTCGACCGAGGGAGTTTGTTCAACAAGGTTTTGGTCCAGTTTCCAACAAGCTATGTGAACTCATTTATCCTTTAGTACAGCTTATCATCCTAGCAGCAGTGGTCAAACCGAAAGGGTGAACCAAATCCTTGAAGACATGCTTCGAGCATGTGTCATATCTTTTGGTAAGAACTAGGAGAAATGCCTACCTTTTTCCAAGTTCTCCTACAACAATAGTTATCAGTCCATTATAGACATGGCACCTTTCCAGTTCTTATATGGAAGAAAATGTCGTACTCCTTTGAATTGGTCTTAAACCGGTGAAAGAAAGTTCTTTGGACCAGATATGATCAAGGAAGCAGAAGATCAAGTTCGTATTATACGAGATGGTTTGAAAACTGCTCAGTCTCGTCAGAAGAGCTATTATGATCATCACCATCCACATGTTGAATATGAAGTTGGTGATCAAGCTTATCTTCGAGTCACTCTGTTAAAGGTTGTCCATTGTTTCGGTATCAATCGTTCCTCGTTACGTTGGTCCTTTTTGTGATCTTTCCAAGTGTGGTAAGCTCGCATATCAATTGGAGCTTCCTGCCAACTTCCCTGAGGTGCATGATGTTTTTCATGTGTCTCAACTCAAGCGTTGCTTCAAAGACCCTGTCCGTGGTGTTGATCACCAAACTCTTGACCTTCAAGAGGATTTGACTTATCGAGAGTATCCTGTTCGTATCCTTGATGAAGTCGAGCGCAAGACTCATCGTCAGAGCATCAAGTTTATGAAAGTTTAATGGTCTCATCCCTCTGAGGATGAAGCAACCTGGGAACAAGAAGATCATCTTCGATCTGAGTACCCTACCTTCTTTTCTAAAACTTAGGAAACTCGGGACGAGATTCTTGTAAGGGGTAGAGCTATAACAACCCAAGTTTGTAATATATGTAATTATTACTTAAGAGCATAAGCATGCATGAATCTATTGCATTTTTGTTGTGTTTTGGAGACAAGAGGGGATAAAACCCTAATCTCTAAATTGTTTTCCTTCAAAATTCTATCCCATTTTTTCAAATGGTTTTGATTTGGTTAAATGGATCCACATATCGACCCTACTGTTTAAATGTTCAAAAGGTTTATCAAATGTTTCTGAAACTTTGCCTCATTCAAATCTGTTCAAAATATTTTAATTTGAGTAAATATAAGGAGGGTTTGGAGAGAAAGTAAATAGAAAAGGTTTTACAGAAAAAATGTGAACAGAGAGGAAAAAGGCCGCAGCCCAGCAAGCCAGCCCGCCTCTCCTTCTCTTCCCGCAGCCCACTTGGGGCCCAACTGCGGCCCGTACCTCTTTGTTCACTGCCGTCTTCGTCAATGACGACATAGTGATCTGCTATCGTCGGTGATGTCGTCCGCTGCTGCGGCCATGCCAAGATCCGTGTCACCGCCCCCTGGAGCCTACAAGTACTACGACGGTGCTGCCAGGAAACCCTCGCACGCCACTTCCCCCTCCCCCTTATCCTCTCCCGCCAATGGCCGGCAAGATCTAGCTCGCTGCCGTCGAAGCCCTCGCCGCCTCTGGTTGCCCCGAGCTCTGTTGAGACCACCACCATGACCGCCTTCATCTCCTCATTCTCCCCATATAGTTCACGTAGCTCGGCGAGCCTCCAATCGCCGGAATCGAAGCTTCCCTCCGCCCCTAGTCACCGTCGATCCCCACCATTCCAGAGTTTGCCTCGCCTCGCCATCAAGACCTACACGCTCCTGGTGAGCTTCTCGTCTGTGCAGTGCTCTCCATTTTGCCGTTTTCTCACCATAGCACCACCGCACCGTGAAGCCGAGCCTTCCGCTGCAGTAGCTCGCCGGCGGCCACGCTCTGGTGACCAAAACCGGGCGGGGCTAGTGCTGGCTTGCTCACCGTCTTCGCGTGGTTCCAGCGCGTCCAACCGCGCGTCCAGGGGTGCCATGGATCACCGCCGGTGACCACCGTCTGGTGGCTCCGCCGTGGGTGATGTGGCCCTGATGTTTCCACCACGTGGACCTAACGTGGCCACAGCATGGCAGTGACGTGGCCAGCGGCACATTGACGTCATAGTAACGTCACGCTGACGCGATAATTCCTTTTTATTTTCTGTTTTTTAAATTTGTTATGACAGGTGGGCCTTGTCTGTCAGGTTTTTAATATTTTTGGAAATATTTTCGGAAATGATTAAAAGTCTGACATGTGGGCCAAATGGAAACAATTTAATTATTCCAAAAATGTTAATTGTTTTAAAAATGATTAAAAATGAGAAAAATCATAACTAATTCATTTTAAGTCAGAAAATGTGTATAATATATCAAAATGTTCATAAAAATGATATCTACATTTTAAAAATATAATCATGCATTGTTGATTAACCTAAATACTAGCTAGTTAGAGGAACATCGAAACCCCCTAATTGCATATGGGATCGATGGAATGCTAAACCCTCAGCACTCCGAACCCATTTAAATCAATGTTAATCCAACTTTAATCTTCCATATCATTCATGTGCTTGTGCATTGCATGGTTCGAGATATTAATTGTTGCCTTTCTTTTCGGTATTGCTTCTTCGTGATAGGATTCGAGCACGAGATCAAAGATCCATATCTATCTACTGAAGGACAAGGCAAGCGTAGCCTCTCATTCTGAACCTATGTTTTACAAAGTATCTACTTTCTCGCTATATTGCACACGATTCCAATGTGGTCTCTTGTCAGTAGCTAGAGTTACGTATCTACTGCATAGTTTCTCTGTTGTAGCCTTATACACCTGATCCACTTCTCCTAGCATACCTAGGTCTGGCATGTGAGCGTTGCTAGAGCTTCTTTGATGGTCAACCTTAGCCATGCTTAGTACTACGCCTGATCCATCCCGATGACCAAGAGTTGGAGATGCCAAAGAATCTAGAAAGGTAGGAGATGGAGACATGATCGGAGATGACCGATAAATATGATAAGGCTTGTATGGGAGGCCCCGTTGGGTGTGGTTTTTGTAGTCCCATGCTCGCCACTACTAGGAACCGAGACAAGCGTACAGCCACATGGGGCTTGGGAATCCCTCGACTAACTAACTTGCCTAGTAGATTCCATGAGTCACATAGTTCAGGATTTCCATTTGGCATACGCATTGAAATTGTTTACGAAAGAGGAGGTGAAGGAAGTGCATCATAACAGGTAGGCAAGCGTGGCGAGAGTTTCTTGGGGTAGATAGCGCCCCTTATAAACCAACCTCGCCTCACATATCTAGGGACCGGCTTCAGAATTTGACCCGTTATGACGAAACCCTTCTTAGGGCGTGACTCATGGTCTCGGCGAAAGCAAGGTAAAGGTCATGGTCAACCACCCTCTGCCAGCCCTCCAAGGAAGAGGGCTATTAATATTTGGCATTAAGAGTCAGTTGGTATGTGTGGGTAAAGTTGTACACCCCTGTAGGGTTAAATCTTTTCGAAAAGCTGTGTTCATGGTTATGAACGCTTGGTGACCGAATTCTAAGATCATAGATAACTTAACTAAAAGTAAAACTTGTTGATCCACGTGTGCTTAAGGATGCTTCCTCGGAGGTTCGACGGGGTGATCCTAGATGACGAGTTTAGATGTACTTGGTTAACAAGTTTAGATGTTCAAGATGGAGTTGTCGCTCTCTTACCCCGTTTTGAAAGTATTCTGTATAGACGAGCTTCTTCTCTTTCTTGTTTACAAACAAAGTTGGCTTTATGTAAAGAAAATCTAGAGAAAGATTTTCTAGCCAGAGCATGTAGATACTAGGTTATCTAAGTCTTGCGGAGTATATTCTCGTACTCAGCCTTGCGCTATTGTTGTTTTTCTTCAAATGATCTAGTCGCGACTGAAGGTGGCTTCTACGTTGACATCGACGAGTAGTTGGGGGTCCCAGGTAGCAGCCTAAGGACTATGGGTTGGACATCGCTTATGTTTATGGCCTCTTAGGCCCTTTGTTAAGTTTGTTGTGTAGAACAACATAATTTTCTTTCACTGTTTGGTGTAATGATGGGTCTGCGACCCCTGGTTTGTAATAATCTGATATCGTACTCTATTAAGAGTTTAAACTTATGTTGTAGAATCCCTGTGTTTTATAATGCTACCGATTCATATAATGTGAATCTCTGAGGTTAGAGTTAAGTTTATCTTGGAGGATAATCCGAGGTTTGTTTAACCCTAATGCCGAGGGTGTTACATGCACCATGCTCGCCTCCCTCTCTGCATCACCATCGCCAAGCCCCTGCAGGGACCTTCTGTCTGTGGTTGCATCCACTGTCGCTCCCAAGCTCGCCTCCTAGGGCACGGGTGTCCATCTCCCTCACCCTGCGCCCCTCCGGGCGATCGACCCATCTCACCGACGCGCATTAGGTGTTTAGACATTTGTCTGAACCAAGTTGAGCCCCAACAAGTGTGCTTGTAGGTGGTGATACCATGTTGGTGCTCCAAGGCAGGAGGGAGAAGTTGCACAAGATAGTCGTCATTGAGGGGACTACCTGGACTTAGGAGATCGGCTACACAGACGTCTAGTACTCCGATTCCAAGGATGGTACCAGAATTTTGCCTACACGGGACGACAAGTTCTCCATCACGGATCCGAGACCCCAATCCCGGAGTTTGAAGACCGAACCCGAACCCCTCTGAGCCCCCAAGATCTTTGATCTGAGATGTGTGAACCCTAGCCGATACCCTATTTTTATAACATAATACAAGTTGTTGCATATAAATCATTCATGCTTGCATCTCATCATGTGGTTTGGGGCGTTATGTCGATTCACCTAATAATTAAATATGGAGACTATATGCGGGATATTCTTGACTTATATCGACTCCATTTAAATTTGTGTAGCGAACCGATTCCATGTTAGCCTTTTTCATACAACACTTAAATTGTAGGGAAGCTAAATAACTTGAACCGTCTAATTAATTGCCAGGATCACGATTCTGCTTAATATTGACTAGTTGCATCCCATCTTTGCCAGCTCATGCATCATATCACGAACATGCCCGATATTGTGTTGTACTATTAAATAGTGCATCCGGTGTTTCTTTTAGTGTTTTGCTTCTTCATGGATTAGGGTGTTGAGCTGATGCGAGCTTCGAACCATTTTTCGGATGTATCTTAGTGTTTCCCAGGCGAGCATTCTCCCCCTTCCACCTATTTTGCATTTATAGTCTTCACTTCCTCCTGTTGATCTATTGTTATCTGTTTTGCGATGCTTTAGTTTCCGTACCATTTATACTCCTTGCATCCTATATTTCCTTGGTCAGTTCCTATTGCCCATTGATTTGGTAGATAGTTAGCCTTGCGAGTCGTAGTTGCTTGCTCAGGAGTTGTTTCGAGTTGTCGAGTTCCACAATTGTTGGGAGGTTGTCACATGGTTAATGGTGGAGCTAATCATGGTTCTACTTATAACTTGTTAATTAAATGTTGGTAGTGGATATAACTAATAAAGAGGCACTGGTGGGTAATAGTTGAGATCTGGGTCTTATCCCGCCCACTTGTGTCCACCTAGGATCCGAGTTCCTGACACCTGTAACGAGACCGAGCGTGTTAACCACATGTGGGGTGTATGGGAACCCCTATCAGCTTATTACCTGATTTCAAAGTACTATACTGGGGGTCACAAACTAGTGTGAGGTTTTAATGCCATGTTATGCCATGTTTATTATCTATTGCTCGATGAGCGTTTACTACTATATTGTTTAGGATGTGGGTCATTATGTTGAGGCTTATACCTATGGCCTCTGATCTCTCGGCCGATCTCACAACCTTTGGGTCTGTCTTCGGAGCCCGGCTGACTTTGTTACGTGTAGCTTAGTGGTGTGGCCCCCATGTACTTGCTTTGGGTCTGGGAAACGTCGTGTCTGAAGCCCCGCTGACATACTGATGGGTGTATGTTAATTTACTGGAAAACGTGGGTGGAAGTGCGTGTGGATACTTTGGTCCACCCCGGCAGGGTTAAATATTTTCGAAAAGCCGTGTCCATGGTTATGGAAGACTTGGAGCACAGTTTCTCAATCATAGACAACTTACATTAAATAAGTACTGTTATAATTTGACTTGGATATGACATGACTAGTAAGTTGGGCCACCACCATGGAATGACTAATAAAACTACGAACTATGTGAGTTTTTGTTGGAAGGACTTCCTTGTTTGGTCTCGAGGGGGAAATACCAGGATGGATATGTTTTGTGTTAGTATTTGGTTGGTTCAGAATAGGTCTTTCTTATCCCTCTCTGATAGCTGACAGTTGTATCGATTCTCTATAGGCTTAGTGCATGCTTCGCTTCCACTTCAGTCCACCATACCTATGTAGGAGAGAGCCACCGAATTCTAAGACTCGCCGTGTACTGGCGTCACTTCTGACCTCTCCCTTTTTTCCTTTGCATTTTGTTAGTACCCCTTTGTTTTAATAGGTATGAGTTCGATGATGTTAGCTAGGTTAACCTTCCGGCTTGGCCTGGGAATGGTTATGGATTCCATTGGTTTTTCTTTAGGACTCTTAGTCCCATTAGCATCTTGTCCATACTCGGATGTTGTATCGTTTTCAAGGTGATTTGGGTATGTGTACTATATATGATGCAGCCCGTTCTACGGACACGCCAACATCTACATCACCAAGTCCCCCAAGTGGACCGATGACTCGTTCCCTAGCCAAGCTCCTCCAAGCTCAGGTGAATTCGCTCCTATCCTCATGTGACTTTGATACATCCTTGGATGGCTTACTACTTCATAATTCGGCGCTGTGTATCCTCAGGTATCAAGAAATGAACCCATGGAGTGGAGTAGCCTCGACCGAAGGCTCCACCAACTGCGGTACTGTCGCTCCAGCGGTACTACCGCCCCAAATAGAGAGCCAGCGCCTGAAGCCCTAGGCCTCACCGGTACCAAGACAGCGGCACTACCGCCTCGACCGGTACTACCGCATATAGCAAGCAGTACTACCGAACGCCCCTGAAGAACATGTCATCACCTTGGCTCGATCCGGTACCAGTGTGCGGCACTACCGTCCGTCACCGGTACTACTGGTAACCAGCATCAGTACTATCGGATGACCTAGTGCCTGCGCACCACGTCGGCCCTTAGGCCCTGTAACGCAGCCTTCTATATTTTAAGTTGCCCAAATTACCCTAGAACCTGCGGATGGCCTATATATAGTCCCCCACCTCTATTGTAAACCCTAGGAATGCTATTTGGAATTAGTGTGCATCTATCTAGTTCTTGCCTCATGCTCCTTTGATAGAGGAGCACCAAATATCACAAACCTCGTTAGAGTTTGCATCGTGTCTCTCGCGTGTACAAGGCCTTGGCATCGGAGTCCCTTTGCCAAGACGTCAAGATCTCACCGAGACTCCCTACTCGTCGTGCCGGTTTGAGAGAGAGCCCTCCGCCTAATCCTGATCCTGGGGATTGCGCCGAACCGGTCACCGCCAGCGTGAGCTATTGGTGTGTATTGTGTCTTTGTGTGTGTGTGTGTTCATCGTATTCTTCGTGCGTGAGTTCATCGTGTTCACCTCCCCTCTCCTTCTCCCGCACTCCACCCTCGATTTGAAAGGGATTCGTGAAAGATCAGGCTATCCTTGAGGGTTAGCCCTCGACATATTGGTATCAAGACCTTCGTTGCTCACGAATTCCCCCACAAATTTTTCTTCTATCCACCAAGAATCCGAAAATCCCCAAAAAAGAGCCCCTAATTGCCTTCGGATCGATCTCTAGATTTGGTGCGTTTTTCGTGGTTTTGGTCCATAGATTTGTTGCTTAAGGTGTCGATCTACCTTTGTTGCGAGTTTCTAGCCCCAATTTTGGTCATATTTCCGCAGATTTGAGGATGCTCGGGCCGAATTTCTGCCCAAGTTCGAGTTCTACGCTTCCAGGATTTCCAGAAGTGGTACTACCGCTGGTCCAAGCAGTACTACTAGTCGGAATTTCAGGTACTACCGGTCAGTGGCACTACCGGCTGAAAATAGTGGTACTACCGCTCGAGCCTGAGAGCTCTACAACACCCTTTTTCGCCTCAAGTTTGTTTTCTGGCCTTCTTTTGTTTGTTCGTGTTTTGCGTGCGTGTCGCCCATATAACAACAAGCTTCTGCAAATTCATCATATACCGTGCTCCTCGACATCGCATCACCCGAATATCATCCCAACACCAGTTATAAGTCGTCAATACAGAAGGTATAACTTGCTCCACCTTGTTAACCCTTCTTCCTTGTGTGTATCTATCATGTGAGAGCATCTCATTTCGTGTTTGCCTAAGCATTGTTCACTTGTCCATGGATAGTGAGAGTCTGTAAGCAAATTCAAGAGTTGGCATAGTAGTATAGAAAGGCAGAAAAAGAATAAAAAGGAGAAAAAGCAAAAGCAAAAGAAAAATAGCAAGATACATAGTCTCCCAATACAAAGAGAGTCCCAAGCTTGTAAGCAAAGAGAGAGAGAGTGCGACCAAGCCAAGTGCACAAATCTGTTGCTTATTTCTCTTTTGGCAAACGAGTTCTGGTCTCTCCTTGCATTGGCACGACACCGAGCGTAGTATTTGTTAGGAAATTTTGTGATCATTTTTATAGTCGTGTTAACCACATCCGTCTCCACATGTGTGTATCCTTGTGTTTTTGTAGATTGTATACTTTTTGCTTTTGATCTTTGGTTCTCTACCACCTTTAACAATAACCTTTTCTTTGGATTGTTTCGTTTGGTTTTCCACCACCCTAACCATCCACCAAAAGCTTCTGAGAGTTTAGTTCTTTCTTTAGTGTGAGATTTCATTGCGTTTTCACTTTGCACACTAATACCTCTCACTTGTGGTTTCTAGTTCGGTGCAATCCTCAAGGTGAGGTAAAAGGCTACCACCTCCATATTCCACTTACATATACAATCCTTGTGTGTTTTGCATGATGGATAGGCACGGTGAGTAGAGCCAACCACCTCCCTAAGAATAAGAACAAGGCCCATACATGACGTGTGGAAGCCATTACATCATCCGACATGAGTTCCGTGATCATTGCCAAGAGCTTGAGATGTGACAAGATGAACAATTTGGTGAGACTCAAGCCGAGTTCAAGAAAACCGACAACCGCTTTGATGGCCTCGAAAGACAAACGCATGCAATGCAACACAACTTTTGCCATCAAAATGAAGCGCTCCAACGCTCCAGCGCCGAAACAAATGATAAGATTCGACTCCTCATCGATGGAATGACAAACAACACAAGACCACACTCATGCGCATCAAGCTCTTCAAGCTCGTCGCGCCACCATTCTCCTCTTCGTCAACATCATCATCCAAGTGCTCCAAGACGCAATGACGCCCCAGTGGTTGAATATGGAAGCTCTTTGCACTATGTACCTTCCCCACGACACACCGCAATGACAAGCTATGATGGTGATTTCTCCTCACGGCCCCAAGCAAGGCGAGAAGAACATCGTGATCATGCAACAGCACTAGTGATCCAACAAGCGCAACCACAAGTGGAACCTCAAGCAAAACCTCAAGTCCACCACCATCGCCCGTGACACATACTTGAAACAACAAGTGATGACTCCAACTTGGAGGAACAAGCTCGTCACCGACATGAAGCTCTCCAAGAACCTCATCTTCGTCATCACCATCATGAACGTCCATGTCGACACCATGGTCATCACGAGGCGCATCCTCCACCACATCAAGACATGGTGCATCAAATTGTACATGCTGAGTGATGTCTGCCATGTCATGAGGCTCAAGACAATGATCTTTGTCATGAGGCCCAAGTGCCTAACCCGCAACAACAATCGAGGAATGAGCCTGATGCAGCCTAACACTCGGCTTTCACGATTGGTCCACATCATGCTACACCAACCCCTCGTACAAAGGTGAATTCCTTCCATCTCTTATCGTCTGTTTGCTATCTTGTGAATGGGATCCTACTTGAGACAAATATGTATGATATGACTGGGCCCATGACCACGATGAAAAGAGGAGATGACAAGGATGGACCTGGATCCAAGACACCCAAGAAATAAGCATGGAAAAGAAGACAGAAGAATGATTCTAGTGCCAGGCTCGACGCCGCCAGAATTCACGCCAGAACTTCCGGCGCTAGGACCGGTCGACCGGAACCCACGCCAGAAATTCCGGTCGCCACCGAAGCAAACCGACGCGAACCGAAACACCATACAGAAGTGCGGTCTAGTGCCCGCCGATGCAAACCGACGCCGGCCGATCCAAACCGACGCCCACTAGAAATTCCGGCTCTGCATCCGGCGCGACCGGACTTATTGCCGAAACTCCAGTCTGCGCACTATGAAGGGTTTGATGCCCGGAATATTCCCTCTTACCTACCCCTTCGCCCCTAGTACTATAAATACCCCCTTGTGGCTCAGATCTGGGTAGACATGATGATGAATTAAGTCATGTGCCTAACCCTAGATGGGAACCCCCTCTCGATAGTAGATCTATGAGTTGTACAAGGCCTTGGAGTCGGTGCCCTTCTCCATGTCGTCAAGACCCTCCTCAAGTGTTTGGTCTCTCCCTATCAAGGATTCTAGTAGTGCTTGGTCCCTCCCCTTTGGGATTCTACTTGGTTGCTACTGTCTCCTTGATTTGGATTCTATCATCCTCTTGTCGATCTCTCATTTGCTAATTCTACCGCAAGGTCTCTCGCTGAGGATTCTATTAGATTTGTTGTTCGAACCAACGGGAGCAAATCGAATCGGGTGTGATTTGGCGTGTGTTTGTATCTTTACCTTGCATTAGAGTTGCATTCATCGTGTTCATCGCGTGTTCCCTCACTCCCCGCCTCAAATCCGTGAAGATTAGGCCACTCCAAGGGTAAATCCACAAGGAGACCCATAACAACTAGTATCAGCAGCTTTTGGTTGCCACAGATTTGACTTCGCCCTTCAATTTCCACCATAAATTCGAAAATACCAAAAATAGTGCCCCAAATTGCTTTTGGATCAATCTCTCGATTTGGTGATTTTTTGTGGTTTTGGTCCATAGATCTGTTGCTTTGGGTGTCGATCTACCTTCTTTGAACCTTTCCCCAACCCAATCCCAACAGATTTGCAAACAATTTCCATGTTTTGACCTTTTGAGTTCCTGACGAACACAAACTGGCGCCATGCCCGGTGGACCGACTATGCCACCGAAATTTCTGGCATAGCTTCCAGCGAACCGGAATTCCCGCCGAATATTCCGGCTATAGGTCCGGCGCAGCCGGTTTGGCCGCCGAAACCACCCTTCTGGCCCAGTTCTGACCGTTTTCTTCTTGAAGTTGTTCGTGTTTCGGGTGCGTGTCGCCCTGACTATCATCAAGCTCCCACAACATCATAACATCCCGTGCTCCTTGACACCACGATGCCCGAACATCATCCTTAACACCGGTAACAAGTCCTCAGCAATACCAAAGGTATAATTTGCTCCACCTTGTTAACCCTTCTTCCTTTGTGTGTATCTATCCTATGAGACTAGCTCATTTTGTGTTTGCCTAAGCATTGTGCACTTGCCCTTGGAAAGTGAGAGTGTGTAAGAAAATACAAAAGTTGACATAGTAGAATAGAAAGGGAGAAAAAGAAAAAGAATAAAAAAGAGAAAACCTTTTAAGCAAAAGAAAAATAGAAAGAAAAATAGACTCCCAATACAAAGAGTGTACCAAGCTTGTAAGCAAAGAGAGAGAAAGAGCGCACCCAAGGCACGTGCACAAATCCATTGCTTATCCTCTTTTTGCAAACGAGTTGTGGTCTCTCCTTGCGTTGGCATTGCAACCGAGCTTAGTCGTCGTTAGGAAATTTTGTGCTCATTTTGATAGTTGTGCTAACCACATCCGTCTCCACGTGTGTGTTCCTTTGTGTTTTTGTAGATCGTATCCATTTTGCTTTTGATCTTTGGTTCTTTACCACCCTTAACAATAACCCTTTCGTTTGGTTGTTCCATTTGCTGTCCACCTTCCTAACCTTCCACCATACTCCCCCCGTCCGCAAATAAGTGTACTTCTAGATTTTTCCTAAGTCAAACTTTATTAAATTTAACCATCTTTTTAGATAAATATATAAACATATATTACATCAAATTGCCATATTATGAAACTAAATTTGAAAACAAATCAAGTGGTACTAATTTAGTGTCATAAATATTGCTATGTTTTCCTATAAAGTTAGTCAAAGTTTACTAAGTTTGACTTAGGACCACGCTAGAAGTACACTTATTTGCGAACGGAGGGAGTATGGCTTTGTGTGTGTGTCTTGTGTATTCACTTTGTTCTCGGCAAGAACACTCTTTCCAATTTTTGACTTGGTGAGGCAAGGTAGCACATACCATACCACCAATACCACCCCTCCTTTCACGTGTGGTCATACAACATGTCTAGGAGAAGCGGACAAAGTGGAGATGTAAAATTAAACAACGAAGATGGTTTCGCCACGCGCCACAACTTATGGGTGCAACGCCAAGAATTCAATGCCCAATTTGAAAGGCTTGAGAACTGGCTTGATGAAACTTTCCGCGAGTTCAACTACCATGACCGGCAATGCCAAATGGAGCACAATGCTCAATTCCAAGCTCTTCACCAAGCTATTTCCAACCTTGGCAACCGTTATGGACATTGTTCAAGATCGTCAACTTTGTCTCATACGCACTCCTCAAGCCGTCATGGCGAGTCTTCGCACTCACACTCTCGTCAAGGAGAACCCCACCACCACAATGGGGAACAATGAGCTTGTTATCGACAAGAACAAGCGGCTAATCCACAACATCAACAACCACACCATGCAAGACATCATCGGCACCATGACCATCATGCTCATACACAACAATAAGAAGTACATGGTCGCCCCCCACAACAAGCATTGGTTCAAGCGCAACATCCACAAGAACAAGAGCATCATGGTGATGACCATCGCAATGATAGGCGACAACACCCACATCATGACCATCGCCAACCACCACAAGTCAATCGAGCACCGCAATGGGATACAAGTGACAATGATGAGAATGCACGCTTCGCGAGAGGCAACAAACGCTATGCTCAACCACACCATTGTCATCAACAACCAATAAATGTAAATGATCCCGAGTAAAGGCGTAGAAGAGACTTTGATCATCAAGCTCCTCCTCCACCACCGCCTCGAGACAATCATGCTCCTCCCCCTCCACGTGGTCCAAGTGAAGCAAGCATGCGACAAGAATGCCGCAACCACCACCGTGAGCATGAAGATGGAAAGTTTGGGAAGCTCAAATTCATTATGCCCAAGTTCAAGGGAGAAGAAGACGCCGATCCATACATTGATTGGGAGCTCAAAGTTGACAACATCTTCTGAGTCCACAACTACTCCGAAGAGAAGAAATTTGTAATGGCATCCCTTGAGTTTGAGGACTATGCAAATGTTTGGTGGGAAGACTACCAAAAACACCATGAGAACCAAGATGAACCTCCAATTGAAACTTGGAAGGAGATGAAGGAAGTGATGTACAATAGGTTCATCCCCGACCATTATAGACAAGATCTCTTTGACAAGCTACAAAATTTGAGGCAAGGCACCAAATCATTTGAAGAGTTCTACAAGGAAATGGAGAAAACCATGATGCGAGCTTATGTGGGAGAACTCGAAGAGCAAACCATAGCAAGGTTCCTAAACGGTTTGAGCCGCCCAATAAGGAGAATTGTTGACTTTCAACCGTACAAGAATCTCACCGAGCTCCTCCATCAAGCTACCAAAGCCGAGCGCCACTTGCAAAAAGAGAATTCTTATGATAAGTCCAAGGAATACTTTCCATCCATCAATGCAAATGCCTCCAACAAGCCCACAAACCAAGCACCAAGCTCATCCAAGCAACAAAGATGATGATAGCACCCTACTCCAACACGACATCAGATAGTCAAGTCACTTGCTTCAGGTGTGGAGTGAAAGGTCACAAGTCATATGAGTGCACCAACACAAGGGTAATGCTTACGGATGAGAATGGTGCAACCTACTCCATCAGTGAATAGGAATATGAAGCATTGACTCAACGGGTGATTGCAAGGGAAGCCACGATGGAAGTGGATGACACCCTCAACTGCGAGCATGATCCAAGCCCTTCCTTAGTCATTTCTCAAGTATTGACAACAAACTACATCCGAAGAGAGAACCAAAGCCAGAATTAGTGGCAAGTCCATAAAGGTTATCATTGATGGAGGTAGTTGCCACAACCTCGCAAGTACGGAGCTTTGTGAGAAACTCAAGTTGCAATACATAGAGCACCCTCACCCCTACCACGTCAAATGGCTTGATGATAATGGAACACTCAAGATAACATCAAAGGTCAACGTCTCCTTCAAAATTGGCCCATATGAAGACACCGTTGAGTGTGATGTTGTGCCAATGTCTGTGTGCCACATGCTACTTGGGAGACCATGGCAATACGATAGAAGAGCAATACATCATGGTTCCACCAACCAATACTCCTTCAAGTGGAATGACAAGACATTTGTACTCAAACCAATGACGACAAGCCAAGTTATCGCATCCAACATGACATCCGTGCACAAGATAATGAAAGCTAAGGACCCTTGTGAGATGAGTGCTGAGAGAGTGGACCACCATCACGAGAGTGAGTGCCACCAGCCCCAAATGAGTGGAAAAATCACGAGTGCCATGAAGCAAGCCACCAAATGTGAGAAGAGCGACTTGAGTGTCACTATATTAACAACCCATCATACAATTCTCCCTCTTTGTTGTCGGTTTTGCAAGGTACCCAAGATAGACAACCACCTTCAAGGATCAGGATACAATATCTCCAACCACAACATGATGGTAAAAAGTACCACAAGCTCTTCAACAAGTTTGAGAATGGCTTCGACACCAGTGATCCGTCCGTGTCCAAGAACAAGACCAAGTGCACACCTCCTTCCTTGTATGATGAAAGGACATTGTCGAGGTCGACTCGTTTTCTAGCGGGGGGAGATGATGCAGCCCAACACCCGACTTTCACTATTGGTTCAAATCATGCTACACCAACCCCTCGTACAAAGGTGAATTCCTTCCATCTCTTACCATCCGTTGGCTATCTTGTGAATGGGATCCTACTTGAGACAAATACGTATGATATGACTAGGCCCATGAACATGATGGCAAGAGGATACGAAAAGGATGGACCTGGAGCCAAGACCCCCAAACAAGAAGCGTGGAAAAGAAGACGGAAGAAGGATTCTGGTGCCAGGCTCGGTGCCGCCGGAACTTCCGGCTCCAGGACAGGTCGACCGAAGCCCACGCCGTAAATTCTGGTCACCACCGAAGCAAACCGGCGTGAACCTAAATGCCATACAGAAGTGCAGTCCGGCACCCGCTGATCCAAACCGGCGCCCACCGGAAATTCTGGCTCTGCGTCTGGCTGACCGGACTAATCTCTGAAACTCCAGTCTCGGCACTATGAAGGGTTTGATGCCCATAATATTCCCTCCTACCTACCTCTTCGCCCCTAGTACTATAAATACACCTTGAGGCTCACCCTAGATGGATGAATTAAGGCATGTGCCTAACCCTAGATGGGAACCTCCTCATGGGCACTCAAGGCATGTGACCGCAAGGATGAAGAAACTTTTGTCAAGCTCAAGTTCACGATGGACAAGTTCATCGGATCAAATGACCCCAAAGAATACCTCTCATGGGCACTCAAACCTGATAAGATCTTCCGTATGCACAATTATAGCAACAAGAAGATGGTCTCCATGGCGTCACTTGAGTTTGATGATTACGCCAAACTTTGGTGGGAACAAGTTCTAGTTTCTTGTGATGCAAGATAAAAGCCTCCAATCACAACTTGGCATGACATTAAGGCTCATATGAGATCTCGCTTTGTTCCTTCGCACTACACGCGTAACCTCTTCAACAAGCTTCAATCCCTTAGTCAAGGGACAAAGACCGTGGAAGAGTACTTCAAGCAAATGGAGCTAAACATGATCCGTGCCAACATTGAAGAGCGCAAGGAGCAAACAATGGCACGTTTTCTCATTGGCTTGAACCACCTATCAAGCGCATCGTCGAGTTCCAATCGTTTAGCGACATGGTTGAGCTTGTGCACATCGCCATAAAAGCTGAGCGTCAAGTGCAAGAGGACATCAAGTACAACAAGACCAAGACATACTTCACCTACAAGCAAGCTTCAACCGCTACACCAACAACCTTCAATGGAAGCTCCTCTAGTACCTCCAAGCCTTCCTTTAAGCCCACACTTCCTCAAGGAAAATCGCCCCCAAGTGGCAAGTATACAAAGGATGCCACCCCATTCAACGACGAATGATACAAGTGTGGAGGCAAAGGACACAAGCCGGCCAAGTGTGGAAACAAGAAACTATTGTTTATCCATGACAATGGCGACGAAGAGTACTTGAGTAAAGATGAATTTGATGCCCGAGTCAAGGAAGCAATGACAAGGCAACATGTGGAAGATGACCAACATGTGTGAACATGATGCAAGTCCATCGCTTGTCATCACAAGGATCTTGAACACTCAAGCACAAGAGCATGAAGATCAAGGATCCAACATCTTTCAAACCCGTGCTGGCATCAATGGGAAATCTATCAAGGTGATCATCGATGGAGGGAGTTTCCACAACCTTACTAGCACTGAGTTGTGTGAGAAGCTCAACTTCACCCCTACATCCTCAAAAGCACCCCTACCATGTCCAACTATGTGACCAAGGGTCCGTGAAGATCAAGCACACTGTCTCAGTAGCATTCTCTATTGGGCCATACAAAGACACGGTGGAGTGTGATGTTGTCCCAATGAAGGTTTGCCACATGTTGCTTGGTCGTCGATGGCCGCACAAATGTATACACCTTCAAATGGCTTAACAAGACATGTGTTTTGCAACCGATGACTCCTAGCCAAATAATTGCGGACAATGCAAAGGATTTAGCAAGGGTGCAAACCACAACACAAACTTGTGAGAAGAGCGATGAGTGAGAGAACCACCTCATAGCGAGTGAGAGCCACAAACCCAACTTGAGTGGAAAAACTAAGAGTGTTCTCCTTGCCACCAAAAGTGAGATGGGAGATGTGAGGAAGAACCCATCTATCTTGCACTACGTCCTCATTTGCAAGGGACTAGCGCAAGGAACTAATGACTTGACAAATATTCCTCCCTCTTTGATGATTGTTTTGCAGGAATTGAAGGATGTGTTCCCCGAAGATCTCCCACATGGACTACCTCCCCTTCACGGAATTGTGCATCGCATTGACCTCATATCCGGCGCACCCCTTTCAAACCGCGCCACCTACCGCATGAACCCGGAGGAGATGAAGGAGATCGAACATCAAATCAACTAACTCGTCTCTAAAGGTTTGATCCAAGTAAGCACTAGTCCAAGTGCGGTACCCGTGATTCTTGTTTCAAATACGCATGGCGGGAGGTGATGAGTGGAAAACCGCCTTCAAGACCAAACTTGGCAAGAGTGCCGTTGTCTATTTTGATGATATACTTGTCTAATGCCCCATCCACCTTCATGCGTCTTATGAATCATATTTTGCATTCTCCCATTGGCAAGATTGTCATTGTCTGTTTCGACGATATTCTTGTTTATAGAAAGTCACTTGAGGAACATGTTACACACGTCAAGGAGGTTTTGTAAATCCTTCGGCATGAAAACCTATATGCTAATCTTCCCAAGTGCACTTTTGCTAAAGACAAGCTGATTTTTCTTGGATTAGTCGTTTCTTCGAAGGGCATTGAGGTTGATGTTTACAAGGTAAAGAACATACGAGATTGGCCCATCCCCACAAATGTGAGTGAACTCCAAAGTTTTCATGGGTTGACCAAGAAGAATGTCACCTTCGTGTGGGGTAAAGCACAACAAAGATATTTTGATGAACTCAAAAAGAGGATTACCGAAGCACCTCTTCTAGTGTTACCGGATTTCACTAAAACTTTCAAGATAGAGTGTGATGCTAGTGGTATTGGTATTGGAGGAGTTCTTATGCAAAACAGACGTCCTATTGTCTACCACAGCGAGAAACTTGATGGCACACACCTCAATTATCCAATTTATGACAAAGAGCTTTTTGCCTTAGTACGTGTCCTTCAAGATTGGCAACACTACCTTTCTCCTATGGAATTTATCATAAATTCTGACCATGAGTCATTGAAATATCTCAAAGGCCAAGCCAACTTGAGTAAGCGACATGCTAAGTGGATTGAGTTCATGTAGTCTTTTCCTTACATTGTCAAGTATAAGAAGGGCAAAGATAATGTAGTTGTGGACGCTTTGTATCACAAGCACACAAGCCTTCGTACTCGACTCGAAGTAAATGTGTTGGGTCTTGATGAAATCAAAACTTTGCATGTTTCTGACCCGTTCTTTGGACCAATTTTCGCAAAGTGCTCCATTGATAAAGGAATTGATGATTTCTATTTGCATAAGGGCTTTCTCTTTAAACAAAACAAGCTTTGCATTCTAAAGTCATCTCTCCAACTTTTGCTTCTCCAAGGATCACATGGTGGAGGCCTCATGGGTCACTTTGTCCGTGACAAGACATTGGATATGCTTTCCACTCATTACTATTGGCCCAAGATGAAGCGAGACGTGGAGCGCTGTGTTCAACGATGCATGATATGCGTTCAAGCTAAGTCCAAGTATAATACTTTTGGTCTATATATGCCATTGCCTATTCCTCATGCACCTTGGTAAGGAGAATATCATTTTGCGGCCCAAAAGTTGGGGTGGACAGGCAACGCGGTACCCGAGTTCCCTGATATCATCCACGATGACTATAGTTGGCGTGCCAAATACTCAGAGGGTCCTTTTCATCCCGAATTCAACTTTACGTTTCAATACAAAAAATCAGGCTAACAACTGTTAAGTTGGGCCCCCCTGTCAGCTTTCGCCGTTATGTCGCTGCTGTCGTCGCTGCCATGTAGGCTGCCATGTAGGCTTGCAGCGTTGGCGCATGCATCCTTTACGCGTCTGCTTCTTCCTCCGGGGTGGCAATCTGTAGTCGTGGCCTTGGCGCGGAGCTAGGACTTGGACAAACCTGCTCGGCCCGTTCTCCTTCCCATCCCGAATCGGAGCTCGCCCTCATGATGACTGCGCCATTGGCACGGCGCGGGGACGGGAATTCATTCCCGGGTGAGATCTGTACCCATGCCGACCATGCTCGGTCCTGTTGGTCTCCTCCAGAATCCGAGCTCACCGTCGCCGTGGTCGCACATGCGCCTTCCTCTCCGAACCCCAAAGCTACATCCACCCAGTTCGGCAAAACGCCAACAAGGTGAAAATGCATCAAGTTTTCTTCTTGTGATTGTAGAAAAACATGTATGTACCGTGGCCGTAGCATACTCTAACAATGTACACATATATTGTTTACTAGATTTTCATTTGAAATTAGTAGCTCCGTGATGACGAAACATAGAGAACCTAAATGGAATGACGATGACGACCATGTTTTGTACTTTGCATTGCATCAACAAGTGCTCGCTGACGAAGCAAGTTACCAAGAGAGTGGAGTTCATCAGCCATTGCCAAAAAATATGTGAACAAATCAATGAGCGATTCAATGCAAATAAGCGTAGAAAATCTAGATCCATGTCATCAATCATCAATAGGTGGCACATTCTAGTGATGCGTTCAAATGCGTACACGATATATCATTTGCTTGAAGTGGTTGTTATCCTAAGCAAAAATGCCTGGTATGCACATTACATTTGTATGTTCTATGCTGCAATTCTGTTGTTTTGGGCGTGGAAAGAAAAGCTGGGCTTCACTGAATATTACGCAGTTAGGCCTAACTTAGTCTTACACAAATAAGCACAGCTTAGTCTTTACACACATAAGCATAACTAATGATAAAGATAAAGACAAATGGTTCATCGGATCTGCCAGTATGAGCACTAGGTCCCTGGAGCTAGTGGTATCGTCGGAACGAACCAGAATGCTGCGTTTGGCTATCTTTCATTCTCCTTCAAATAGTACGACCCCACTGATGAGCCAATTGTAGGACCCCCTCCCCCCGACGTGGATTCGGCTCCAGGTCGGATCTAGAGTGTCAACATGATAGGCGCGTGAGTGTGCAGCAAACACACAGTCTGCTATCAACACTAGAAGTGCTGGCACCTCAGCAACAACACCAGCATGTTCTTCCTGGACTCCGGCAGCAGCCTCAGCAGGTATTTCGTCAGCTTCACCAGCAGCAGCATCACCAAGTATTTCGTCAGCTTCACTAGGAGCAGCAGCAGCTAGTTCTTCATCAGCTCCACCACCACCAACACCACCACCACCATCAGTAGCAGAAGCGGCAGCAGCATCAGGGGCCAGGGCTTCCTGAGCAATTACAGGTTCAATAGCTCCAGGGGCTCCGACAAAGAAAGGGTAGTTGATCCCAAGAAACACAGATTGTCCATTCAGATTGTTGACTCTGCGCCAGACTTGCTCTACTGGGTCTTCGGATGGGCATGCGGACCTCGAGAAAACGCGACACCGCAGCAATAGGTATGAAGAAAGTTGTGTCCCCATATGTTCTATTGTATCACCAACGCTGTTTAGTGCTCCCCTGATATGAATCCACAAGAGTTCATCATGTTGTTCCGTGTTGTCTCCGAGAGGTGCCAGGAACCAGCGCCGTGTCCCAAGTTCAGCATCTGCTACTGCATCTTGATGACCGGAGCTAGAATTATACGCGGGGCTGCGTGGGTACCTACGTGTTACTAACAGTCAGTAAGCAGAATTTTGAATGGGATTTTACATGCTATATGACACCATGACTCACCCCAAATGGACGGCTCCCAAACACGCACGTCGCCGCTAGGTTCAGTGACCGCATAAATGCGTTCCGGTCTGTACGAAGAGTAGCCGTAGGTGAATACGGCATCGACATACTTCTCCGGCCGCAGGAAGTCGTCGCGCAAGACTGTCCATTCCTTGTCTTCTGGGCATCTAATGAATGTGATTGCCTTGTCGAACACCGCTAAGAGGTCGTACTCCCAGTTCTTCCACGCCCCCTCCCGTGGTCTATGTGGGAGTTGTACCTTCACGAGCTCAAGTTCTGCCATGTTGAACCTGTAAGCGAATTCGGAAATGTGCGGCGGCCACCCGTTGTTGAATGCAGTAATGCCGACACCCTTCAAAGATGGAACTACAAGTCTCTTCGATCTGTAGCATTTTTTTAGAGTCCAAGTACTCCCATCCTGGGATAAAAGGACCAGCCACTCGTCGTTGCCACCCACCTAGTTCTGGTCATCTCTCATTTCCGTCTCTTCTTCTTCCTTGATATTCACCACTACTGATTCCAACCACTTATCCAGCAGCATCAGTTTTGCATGAATATTCTGCAGAGTTTGTTGTCAGTTGGTACAATCACCTAGCATGGATTCCATTGCAAATACAATTTGACAACTGGACCTTTAGATTAAAGTACACAAAATATCGCCTAAATACGAGTGTCTCCTCAGATATCGCCTAAATTGTGCCTGCGTCACTATGAAGATACTCAATATATGGAGTAGGAGCAGACCCCCCCCAGAACAAACTCCTGACGATGATCATAATTAAACAGCTCGGGGCATAATAGCCTTAAATCTTCTAATTTGTTTGTTTTTATTTTAGGAAACAGAATATCACCTAGCAGGCATTCCATTGCAAAATCGAAATTGATAACTCATCTATCACCTAAAGTAAGACTGTGTCACTACGAAAATACCAGAATATTAGGTACGAGCAGAGCTTCCGCTATACAGAATAGTTTTATATGTTCGATTTGTTCAAACCGCGCGTGCACACAACACGTTCGACGAAAGGAACATAGGATTCTGATGAGAGTTCAGCACATATGAATCAATGATATGACTGAACGAATAAGCTAGATACTGGAACTTATGTGGCCATCGCGGTCGTTTAGCCATTTGTTGTTATCGGGGTAAAGAAGGCCTGGCGTGCCGAATGGTTGTTCGTCCATGTTCCGCATCGTCACGCGGTAGCCAGGGATGCAGCGAGCGAGGCGGCTGGCTGAGATGATGTCCAACTCCGAGGCGATCCTGTGCACGTTCGCGGCACTGAGGTTCGGCCATCCCCAATCCTCGCGGTAGCAGTCGCCCTGGCCATCCGCGTCGTCGTCACATGACTTTTGCTTCAGCCTGCTGCTACCCCAAGCTCTACCCATAGCGGCAAATGGAGTCTGGAATCCGGTAGATTAACGGAGGCGTTGTGATAAGGAGGCGGATGGATTCGAGAGGGGGTGGAATCAGGGATGGGGGAAGTTGTTCGAGTAGGGAGTGAATCTGCAAGGAACCGCCGCCGCCGCCGGTTCTCGTCCGCATGGAAGAAAAGAAGGGGGGCGTAATTATTGAGGGCGGGCACCGGAACCGTCTAGAGGAAGTGAAAAAATAAATCGTAAAAGGGAAATGTGCGGCCCGCCTGTCAGTGAGTGAAGGTCGACACGCGTAAACGTGCCTACGTTTGAATTGATTCCACTGCATGCAAGTGGCGTAGAACAAATTTTAGGAAGTGCTAGCGTCGACGTGTAAAACCGCCGTTTTTCGCCACCTTCACCCTACTACGAACGGTCGTGCACCATTCCAGATATTGGTAAGGGAGGTTCCAATCTTTCACTTCTTCGTCTCATTTCCTCCTCCACGACCTCATCGTCTTTCTCCTCCACGGCCTCATCCATTTCCTCCACCACCGCATCACCCTCTTCCTCCGTATCCTTTCCCTCTTTCCTGTAGTCATGGACGCTCCGGACGTCCAAAACAACGGCAGGCAAGAAACTGCGCACTTCGACATCGAAGTACATGGCAGGAAGAAGATCGATGTCGTCTACACCACCAACCCTCGGACGGTGAGGAACACTCTGAATAATTTCACGAGTTGGCTGCAGTTCGAAGAAAACAGGTTCGTAGGTCTCGACCTCGAGTACAGCCGCGATTGCCGTAGGATCACTGTGGTGCAACTCTCCATGAAGGGACACGTCCTCGTATACCGGCCTTTTTGCGAGAAGGGGGCTCACGGGATCTGGTAGACTTTGATGTCTTTTTGTTCCTGAACTGTCTGTTTGCAAAAGTTATTGCTATATTATTTGTCTAAATTCATTTTCATGCAGGTGGGGCGAAAGCATTAGGGATCTGTTTCATGACTTTCTCGTGAACCAGCACATAACATTTACCAGTGTTGACATCACGAATGACAATAAACTGCTAGAAAGCCCGACTGTCAATATTAGAATCCCAAAGGAGTGCAGAGTGGACATCCAAGAAATTTACTGGATCCCAGGGACGAAGGGCGGCAAGACCGGGATGGCTGCTCTTGCCTCCAAACTCATAGACCCGTGGTACGCTAACATGAAGGACAAATTGCCGAGATGTTCGTGGAGGTATTTAGGGCATGATTACTGGGAGGATAAGCCACTTTCTGAACCTAATCTGAAGTACGCTGCAATTGACGGGTATGTTAGCCACGACCTGTGTCGTTGTATTGGGAACGGCAGTACCTGGGGAGGTTAGATAGAGGTGTGGGGACTGGCAGGGAAGCTATCCACGGCGTCCGCAGGCGATATTGGATACAAGCGAGCGTGGCGGGACGCAAAAAGTACCCAGGTTCGGGGCCCTCGTGGTGAGGTAAAGCCCCTACTCCTGCCTGATCTGACTATGTGGGATATACGAACTACAAGTGCTCCTTGAGCTGTGTTCTTTAGCTACTGCCTTAAATGCACTGAGACCAACCCTTTCTACTGAGGCCTTGCCTCTCCTTATATAGGCAGAGAGGCAAAGGCCTCACTGGCTAGTCCGACTGGCGGGCCCCACAGGCGGGTCCCAGCCGACTAGTCATCTCCAGTATCCAGTATGGCTTGTCTTATCGGAGTATGAGCGGTATGGTTGTCGTAGGTACAGTGGATGCCGTGCGAGCCCGTCGTCAGCACAGGCCACTGTTCCAGCGTCAACCATGCAAAGTCTTCGGTATGGGCAGGTGGTTGCCCGTCTTATCATCGTACAGGGCGTACCGTGCACTGATACGCACGTCGTCTTGTCTCACTGATTGGGTCCGGCTATGTCGTCGTATCCGGCTGTCTCTTGCTGATCCGGCTACTGGGTGATAGTCGGCCCGTCCTGTCCTGTTCGGCTGCGTCTGGTAAGCCGGACGCGATTCGACTGTCCTGTTTCTTATCCGGATGGGGTACCTAGGGATCATCCCCCTGACACTAGCCCCCGAGCTCGTGTGCATTCCGCCCTTAGGAGAAATGTGCGCGCGCTCCTTCTTGCTTTTTGAATTTTCATCTGGCTGAGCCTGGCGGTTGCGCTACCCGTGACGTCAGCGCTGACGCCGGCCACGTGCGCACGCGTCATTATTGCTCTGCGGCGGGCAGCGTAACGTCCCGTCGCACGTCGCCTCGGGAAACTGATGTCCGGCGCTTTAGTTCCTGCTCCAGGATCTTCTGCACATCCTGCCCTGGCACATGGGATCTAGGCGGCGGTTGGGGTGTGGGTTGCCCGGATGCACGCCACGTGGCCCCGTCGACGGTTACCCTTCCGGTCCTTTAAAGGGACGCCGCGGGGGAGGCAGTTCTTTTCCTTCGCTCCCCCGCTGCAGTCTCCTTCTCCCTCGCGTGCTCTTGCTCTTGCTCTTGCGCTCTTGCCCTCTGCGCCGCCCGCTCGCCGTCGTCAACGCTACGGGCCACCGCCACTCTTCCGTTGCCGCTCCTCTCCACCAGCCGGAAATGGCCGCCGACCGCGGAGCCTGGTGCGGCTCCTCCGTCACCGAAGACCAAATCGCGAAGTGCCGCGCGACCCGCATCCTCCCGCTAGCGGAGGATGTGCCGGTGCGGTTGGCGCCGGTGGGGGAGGTGTTGTTGCATCCGGCGGAGGGGGAGCGTGTCATCTTCCTTTCGCACCTGGCGCGCAGGTTTGCGCTGCCGCTGCACCCATTCTTCCTCACGTTCCTGGCCTTCTTCGACCTCCGCCTCCACCACCTCGACGCCAACGCAATCGGAACGCTGGCGCACTTCATGGCGTTCTGCGAGAGTTATCTCGGGATCCAGCCGGATCTCGGGCTCTTCTGCCGGCTCTTCCGAGTTCGGCCGCAGGTGCAGTACACGATGGGGCCACTAGTCGTCTGCGGCGGCGCCTCCATATACTCCCGCACCCAATCCGGCTACCCGAAGTTCTTGCTCCAGGACACGGTACGGCTGTGGCAGCAGTCGTACTTCTACGTCAAGAACGTCACCAACGTCGACCGGATAAACCTTCTGGCCTTCCAAGACGTCGAGTCCAGCCGGCAGAACTGGGACCTGAAGGTCCATGGCGACAAGGCGGAGACGGACGCGATGCTGGCACGCATGCGCTCCCTCGTCACCTGCCAGCTAACTGGTCGGGACATCACCCTTAGCTGGATGTCCCGGCTAATGATGCCGATGCAGCAGCGGGCGCACAAGATGTGCTACTACTCCGGCCGGCTGGACCCGACCCGGCTATCACGCCGCGATCCCCGCTACCACAACTTGAAGGAGTGGTTATGGACGATCAGCAAGGAGCGGCTGCCGGAGAACTGGAAGTTCAGTCTAGCACCCTACAGCCGGGAGAACCGCGCGCCTCGGGTAAGTTCTCGTAGCCGGAAATTTTGCTTATTCTTTCTGTGTTATTTCCTTGTTCTGTCTGATTGACTTCTTGCATTCGGCAGATCTTCGCCTGCATTCGTCGCGAGGAGGGCGAGGCTCCCCTCGAGGCATTTACAACAGACTTGCCTGAGCCGCGCGCTCGGAGGTCCGGCGAGGAATCGGATGGGGACAGCGACGCCTTCCCCAGCCGGAACGACGAGCCGGCCGCCGACCCGCACGCGGAGGTGCACGAGGAGGAGGAGGCCGGGCCGACCGCTGAGCCGGTGACGCGCTCTGCGACGGACGGCGAAGCAGGTGGGAGCGGCTCCAGCCGTTCCGGCTCACGCCGGCCTGCGGCGGAGGAGCCGGTCCGGCACCCTGCCGCCGAGCCGCCTTGGCCGGAAGAAAGGGCCGCCCCCGATCGTGTCGGGGTACGTTTTTCTTCTCCCCCTCTATCTTTCGGTGCTTTCTGTCTATTTGTGCACCTTCTTGTTTTTCTGACTTTGGCTTATTTTGCTTTTGCCTTTTCCTCCTTCTCTTTAGCACATTGGTTTCTTTCGGAGCTGCGAGCCCGGCCCGGACGCCAACCGGGTCGCCGCCCCGCGCCCCAACTGAGCCAACCGGCGCCTCTCCTTCTTCTGAGGCACAGCCTCCGTCTCCCCCTCGAGCTGAGCCGGCTGCGTCCTCCCAACCGGAGGGTCCCCAGCCGGAAGCAGATCTCTCCCAGTCAGAAGGCTCCTCCCCGGGCGCACGGGGGGCTGCCGGCAAGGAGCTCGTCGTTGTTGGCGACGACAACTCCGACGAGGAGCTCGGGGAGGAGTGGCAAACGGCGGTGGTCACGGCAAAGGAGTCCTTGGCCGTCAACACCGTGGACGACGACGCTTCCTCTGCCGCTTCGCTGTCGGACCTTGCCGCCACGCTCGAGCTAGCGGTGAAGGAGATCCGGCTGCTTGAGGCCACAGTCGGCAGGAACCGGACCCTGGAGCAGAAGCTTGCTACCGCCAACAGGACCTCCCAGAGTAAGTTTGCTTTATCCGTCTTGCTCTCCTTTTTTTTTACTGATAGCCGGTTTCGTTGCAGCCATCCTCGTGTGCGCTCAGCGCGAGATCGATCGCTTGAAGAAAGCGAACAACCGGCTGAGCAAGTCCAACTCCACTCTGCGGCTACAGAACAAGGATTAACACGCGCGGGTAGACGGTTTGGATGCCACCGTCAAGGAGCGCGACGCCTCGCTCGCTAGCCAGGCCGAAGCCTTCTCCCTTCTTGAGGCCCAGAACAAGGACCAAGAGAAAGAGATAAAAACGGCTAGCGGTCAAGGAGAAGGCGCTGGTGGAGGAGCTGATGCAGGTTGGCCACACTGCCAAGGGTGAGTTCTTTCTTCCGTCTTCCTTTCTTTCCGGATCCGGTAGCCGGATCTGACTCCTATTTTCTGACAGCTTTTCACCCCGGCATAGACCTGTTGGGCTACAACCGGCTGCAGGAGAACTGGCCGGGAGCACAGCCGACGGCTTAGGAGCTCGTCATCCTTCTTGGCGAGGAAGCTGTGAAGCTTCGTGAGGCGGCACGGGACGTCTTCTCCTTCATGTGGCCGGAGGCTCCGGTTCCAGAGATGATGGCGCAGCTGGCGGCGAAGGTGGGAGAGGTACCGGCTGCGGTGGATCGGCTGCGGGACTTGGCGGCACGGGCCGGAGCGGAGATGGCTCTGGCCCTCATGCTCTCCTGGTACAAGGACGCCCGCGTCGAGAAGATCGACGATGGCTTCCATGCCGGAGGCGACCTTGCCGCCATCCGCCAAGCCCATCCGGAACTCCGTGGGTCAGCCATCAAGATTGCCGATTACGTGGATCCTGACGAGGTGCTCACCGACTTAGAGTCCATCGGCACTCCTGATGCGGAGGGCTCGATGCCGCCACCCGCAGGCGTAGGAACCGGATCAAGCTTCGCGCCCCCTCCGCCGCCTGAAGCTTCTGCCGGACAGGGTCCCCCGCATGGCAAGGGTCCTGCCGTCTAGTTATTGCCCCGGGATGCCGGGTGTATTTGTCTTGTCTTATATGTTCGTGAACCTTGTCCGTTTGTACCGGCTGTCTGTGATGCCGGGTAACTTATGGGAGCTTCGTCTCCTTTTTGTTTATTATTGTTGAAATTCTTGAATCTTCCTTGTGCGTTGAGCTTTCCTTTTGCGTATTTTTCCCGACTAACTTCGTCCGGCTACACACCTTTAGCCGGGCGCCCTGCACCTCTAGTGGGGGCGCGCTAGCACACCCACTTGGTGTAGCCCCCGAGATTCGGAGTAGCTGGCGCAGCCAGGTGCTTCGAATCTTTCTTATTTCTGCCAAGTCTTCTAACTTTATCCGACTATCCACGTCGCTGTCGGCCGCTTTCGTCGGCTGAACGCCTTCAGCCGGGGGAACTAACATTCTAGTGGGGGCGCGCGAGCGCACCCACTGGGTGTAGCCCCCGAGATTCGGAATAGCTGGCGCAGCTAGGTTCTTCGAATCTTTCTTGTCTTTCCTTGCTCCCGCCCTTGCCCTCACCTGGGCTCCGAGTGGCCGGCTAAACGCCCTTAGCCGGTCAGGAACTACAAGATTCCACTGGGGGCGCGCGAGCACACCCAGTGGGTGTAGCCGTCGAGATTCGGAGCACTTGATGAAGGCAAGGGCTTCGAATCTTCTTTCCTTCTCCTGAATTCCGACTCTAGGTAGTCGAACAAGAATGAACATATGCGTACACATACATCTTCACAGGTTAATAGGTTAGTCTGTTAAATCGTAGCTAGAAAAGGGCTTGTTTTTTAGAAAATTGGCTTGCTCCTTTCTAGACACTTAGTCGCCTTCTCGTGCGTTCTGCTGTTTTCGCTGCGTCCTTGCCGCGCAGCCGGGTTGCGGTCTGCAGCCGGAATCGAAGGGAGCTGACAGTACATTACGCACGGTACTAGCGGCTTAGCAGCTGGATTGGTTCGACCTAGTTGTAGGGCCGGGACGCCCGATCTGTCGCGTCTCCTCCCCGTTTTTCGTGTGGGATGCCTCGGGCTTTTGCTCTTGCTAGCCGGACAACCGGGTTGCGATCTGTAGCTGAGACGAAGAGTGGGCCTCTGACATCATCGCACACTACTCAGCCGGTTTGTTGACTTGACAGGCCGGGCCAGCCGGCGAGCCCCCGGGTAGGGGTTGCCGGAGCCGGAAAATTTGAACCGGAAAACAGGTGCACATGCATTTCTAGAAGGAGCCCCCGAAATTCTCGTGGGAGTCCGCATTTTCATTCATGGGGTTTTCGGGATACATACACTATCCGGCTACTAGGTGTAAAACGGGCGCAGCAGGGCCGCGTTCCAAGGACGTTCGGTCTCCTTGTCTGATTTGTCCATCTTGTTCTTGCGCGGCTGCTGTGCGTCGATGAGGTAGTAGGAGTCGTTGGGCAGCGCCCGGCTGATGATGAAGGGGCCCTCCCAGGGTGGTGATAGTTTGTGCATGCCCTTCGTGTCTTGCACCAGCCGGAGAATCAGGTCGTCCTCGCGGAATGCGACTGGGCGAATCCAGCTTGAATGGTAGCAACGTAGTCGCTGCTAGTACAGGGCAAATCTGGACAGGGCCAGCTCGCGGGCCTCCTCCAGGAGATCCACCCCATCCTCCCGTGCCTCCTTGTTGGCTTGCTCGTCGTAGAGGAGTTTGCGAGGGGATTCGAATTCGATGTCGGCGGAGAGGACGGCTTCTGATCTGTAGACCAGGAAGAATGGCGTGTAGCCGGTTGACCTATTCGGTGTGGTGCGAAGGCTCCACAGCACAGCCGGAAGTTCTTCGATCCAACATCCGGGTGACCATTCCAACGGCTCGATGAGACGTGGTTTGATGCCGGCTACCACCAAGCCGTTTGCTCGTTCGACTTGCCCGTTGGACTGCGGGTGTGCAACGGAGGCGAGGTCCAGTCGGATGCCCTTGTTGCTGCAGAACCGGGCGAAGGCCCCCTTAGCGAAGTTCGTGCCGTTGTCGGTGATGATGCTATTGGGGTAGCCGAAGCGGTTGATGATGTCGGTGAATAAGGTAACAACTATCGCTCCATCCAGCTTCTGGATAGGCTTGGCCTCGATCCACTTTGTGAACTTTTCCACCGCTACTAGCAGGTGGGTCATTCCCGCGTGGGCTCGCTTGAAGGGACCGACCATGTCGAGGCCCCAAACTGTGAAGGGCCAGGTGATCGGTATGGTCTTGAGTACCGAGGTTGGCATGTGCCTGAGCTGCCCGAAGCGCTGGCACCCATTGCACGTGCGGACCAGTTGCTCGGCATCCTCGAGGGCGGTGGGCCAATAGAAACCATGGTGGAATGCCTTGTCGACTATCGCCCTTGATGAAGCGTGGTGCCCGCACTCGCCCTGGTGGATATCCTTGAGTAGCCGGTAGCCCGTGTCCACATCATCACATCTTTGGAAGATACCGGAGACGCTGCGCTTGTACAGCTCGCCGTTTATGATGGTGTACATGTGTGCGCGGCGCCGGATTTGCCTGGCATCTACCTCGTCGTCCGGGAGTTCTCCGTTGGCGATGTAGTTCATGAAGGGTTGTGCCCAGGATGGCACTTCCCGGATGACGAGGATGCTCCTGTCCTCTGGCTGACGGGTGTCGGGGGATCGTCCGGATGGAATATCCGGGACGGCAGCCCCCGAGCCATTAGGCGAGCCGGCAGCCCCCGGGTCTTGCGAGCCGGAGGGAACTGGCTGGCCGGAATTGGTGCGGGTTTTGTTCTTTGGTGGTTCTGCCGGCTCCGTTTCTGCTGCTCTGGCCGCCGGAACGCTTCCCGCCCAGACGATGGAGTCCGACTCCGGCGACGGGTTGATGGATGGCTTGCGCAGATGCTCCAAGGAGACCCCTGGCGGGATGTCCTGCCTGGTGGATCCTATCTTGGAGAGCGCGCCGACTGCCTCGTTGTTGGTGCGGGGGACGTGGTGAAATTCGCATCCGTCGAAGGAGGCGCTGAGCTTCTGGACGTGGAACCGGTAGAGAGCCATGTTTGCATCTCTGGCATCCCATTCCCCAGACACCTGTTGCACCACCAAGTCCGAATCACCGAAGCACGGGATCCGGTTGACACCGATCTCCTTGGCCACCCGGAGCCCGTGCGCTAGTGCTTCGTATTCGGCTACGTTGTTGGAGGCCTTGAAGTGGACTTGCAGCACATACTCCAGCCGGTCTCCTTTGGGCGAGGTGAGCACGATGCCGGCTCCCAAGCCCCCGAGCATCTTCGACCTGTCGAAGTGCATCCGCCAGTGGTCCGAATCCGGAACCGATGGGAGATATTGGGTCTCGGCCCAGTCGACGAGGATGTCTGCCAACGCTTGTGACTTGATCATGATCCGGGGCTCGTACTGGATGGAGTAGGCGGCGAGCACGATGGCCCACTTGGCGACTCGGCCGGTGGCATCCTTGTTGCCAATGATTTCTGAAAGGGGTGCGGTGCACACAACCTTGATCGAGTGCTCCTGGAAGTAGTGCTTGAGCTTCATGCATGCCAGGTACACACCATAGCACATCTTCTGGTAGTGGGTGTAGTTCTTCTTGGAGAGCGAGAGAACCTCGCTGAGGTAGTAGACGGGTCTCTGAACCAGCTGAGCCTTGCCTTCCTCGGGGCGCTCCACCACCAGGACGACGCTGACGACCCGGCAGGTGGATGCTATACAGAGCAACATCGGCTCCTTGCTAGCCGGCGTGGCCAGAACCGGTGCTGTGGATAGCATGTGCTTGAGGTCGTGAAACGCGGTGTCGGCTTGCGAAGTCCAGGAGAACTTGTTCGTCTTCTTCATCAGTTGGTATAACGGGAGTGCCTTCTCTCCCAGACGGCTGACGAAACGACTGAGGGAAGCCAGGCATCCGGTGAACTTCTGGACTCCGAGCAGGTTCTTGGGCGGCTGCATCCTCTCGATGGCTGCGATCTTCTCCGGATTCGATTCGATACCTTGTTGTGATACGAGGAAACCGAGTAGCTGACCGGATGGTACCCCGAAGACGCACTTCTCTGGGTTTAGCTTCATCTGGTACTGGCGGAGGTTGCCAAATGTTTCTCCCAGATCCTTGAGGAGGGTGCGCTTTTCCCTGGTCTTGATGACCACGTCATCCACGTAAGCGTGCACGTTTCGGCCTATCTGCGAGTGCAAGCATTTCTGCATACATCACTGATAGGTGGCGCCTGCGTTCTTTAGGCCGAAAGGCATGGTTACATAGCAGAAAGCCCCGTAGGGGGTGATAAATGATGTCTTAATCTGATCAGCCGGGTTTAGCCGGATCTGATTGTACCCGGAATAACAATCTAGAAAAGACAACAAATCACAGCCGGCCGTGGAATCGATGACTTGATCGATAAGGGGCAAGGCAAAGGGGTCTTTCGGGCATGCCTTGTTCAGGCTGGTGTAGTCGATACACATGCGCCAGGTCTTATTCTTCTTCAACACCAAGACTGGGTTCGCCAGCCAGTCTGGGTGGTACACTTCCATGATGAACCCGGCTAGAAGGAGCCAGGTGATCTCGTCACCGATTATCCTTCTCTTCTCCTCTGCGAACCGGTGCAGAGGTTGCTTGACCGGCCTGGCATCCGGACGCACATGAAGTGAGTGCTCGGCGAACTCCCTCGGCACACCCGGCATGTCCTTGGAGACCATGCGAAAATGTCCCGATTCTCACGGAGGAAGTCGACGAGCGCGCCTTCCTATTTGCTGTCCAAGCCGGCACCAATGGTGACGAACTTAGTCGGATCGGAGGGGTCGAGCAGGGTCCTCTTCGTCTCCTTTTCCGGCTGGAAAGCTCCTTCTCCAGCCGGTTTGGTGCTAGCCGGCATGTCCTGCTGGGCCATGGCCACATTGCGCATGATCACGCGCTTTTCTTCGGCTATGATGAGGGCCTCTGGCAGTTTGGAACCGGCTGAGGCGCACTCCATCGATCGCCTGAAGCAGCGGGCGACGGTGATCACGCCGTGGGGTCCTGGCATCTTCGTCTTGAGGTACGCGTAGTGGGGGATGGCCATGAACTTGGCGAGGGCGGGGCGCCCGAGGAGAGCATGGTAGGAGCTCGTCAGATTTACCACCTCAAACCAGATTGGTTCGCGGCGGAAGTTCTCCTCGGTCCCGAAGATGACGTCCTACTGGATTTTCCCCAGCGGGGCGCACGCTGGTCCCGGCAGTACACCGTGGAACGTCGTGGTAGTCGGGCGCAGGTCGCTTTCGCGAATGCCCAGCTTCTCCAGCGAGGACTGGTAGAGGAGGTTGAGGCTGCTGCCTCCGTCGATGAGGACGCGTGAGAATCGGCAGGTGTGCACGCTGGAGACGATGAGAGGGTCGAGCACCATGGCGTAGCCCCCGGGAGTTGGCAGATGCTCCGGCTGATCTGCCTGGCTCCAGGTGATGGGGGTTTCCGACCAGTTCAAGTACTTGGAGACCGGAGAAACGATGGCGTTGACCTCCTTGGAGCGTCGCCTGCGGCTGTGCTTGTCGTCCTGCTCTGTCTCGAAGATGTGGTAGGCGGCGTGCGGCTGGGGGGTAGCCATTGTTGTTGTTGCTGTCGTTTCTGATGTTACCATCATTACCGTCTCCCCTAGCCGATGGTGGGGGTCCACCCGGTGGGGGAGGCGGGAGACGAGGCTGGTTGCCCTGGTCCTTTAGCTGGCGGGTCCAGCTGCAGTTCCGGGTGGTGTGTGTAGCCGGTTTGAAGGGACCGCTATGCCACTTGCACAGGCCATCGATCATCTGGTCGAAGATGAGCCGGGGTTTTTGCCTTTTTGCATCATTAGCCGGTGCGTCGGGCGCACCCTCCACAGCATTGACCTACCGTGCGTGGTAGCAAGGCTTCTGTTGTCCGGCCTGGCGGTCCCCGTGGAACCGATTGTCGTTGCCGTGGCGTCTGGAGGATCCGGCTTCGCCAGCCGGATTGCTCGGACGGTCGCGAGCCGGCTCCGTGGGAGTCGGACGGCCGTCCGCGTTTACTCGGAGGGGCTTCTTCATGGCGGCATCCGCCATGGCGTACTGGTCTGCAACCGTCATGAGCTCCGCCATGGTTTTCGGCTCGTCACACAGTAGCCGGTGGCGAAGCATGGTGCCCTCTCGGCATCCTTCGATGAAGAAGCTGATGGCTTGGCTCTCCAGGATGCCCTCGCAAGTGTTGCGGAGCTCCATCCACTTGGCGAGGTACTCGCGGTCTCGCGGTCGCCCTGGACGCACAAGGCCAGGTCGCGCGGGCGCCCTGGACGCCTGTACGCCGTTGAAGTTGCGGAAGAACACCTTCTCGAAGTCAGGCCAGGCGTTGATGCTGTTGGGCGCAAGGCTATTGAGCCATGTCCTTGCCGACCCGGTTAGCATGAGAGGGACGTAGCGCACAGCTGTGCGCTTGTTCCCGTGGGCGATGCCGACTGCCGTAGCATAGTCGGTCCACCAGTCTTCCGGTTTCATGCTGCTGTCGTACTTGGGGGTGTCCCTGGGCAGGGAGAATTTATCCGGAAACGGCTCGTTCCGGATGCGGGGTCTGAAACAAACCGGGCCGGTTGAATCTTCCTCCTCCGTGACACGCGCTTGAGCGAGGAGCTCGATGCGGTCGCGGGCATCTGGACAATCCGGGTTGGGCGCTCCCACCCGGCCCGAGAGACGGGAACCGGCTGGTCTGGGCACTTCGGCTGGCGGTGGGGGAGGTGGTGGGTTGCTGTTCGCCGTCTGCTCCTGGCGCGGCTGGCCCCTGTTGCCCGAGCAGCGACGCCTGTTGCGGGCCCTGGGCGGCTGAGGGGAGGATGCCTACCGAGTGTCGCGCGGCGCACCCCTGCTGTTGGCAGGTAGCTTGCTCCCTCTGGAGTAGCTAAGGTCTTCTTGCATCTGCCGGTTGGCATCGGCCTGCTCATCCGCGACGCGGAGGAGCTCCTGCACGCGAGCGTGCTGGCGCGCTCGAGCCTCGCCCTCCAGGGTGGGAAGCTCCTCTGCTGCGGCTCGCGCAGCGCGCAAGTTCTTGATGGGCGTGTTGTAGGTGGGCCATGTGAGGGCAGGCGCGGGATCCGGTTCCCCGTCCTTTTCCATCCTACCGCCCAGCTCACCGCCCCGACGCCGTACCTGGCCGCGTCGGCTCGGTTCTGCGGTAGCCAGAGTGAGGCCGTGCGCGCGGTCGTACTCGCGCCGAGTGATCTCAAGTTGCTTGCGGGCTGCTGCCAGCTTCATGGACTCCTGGAGGAGGATCTGTCTCTCCATGGTGAAGTTGGCCTCCGCCTCCTCCGGGTTATCCCCGAGGTTAACCGGCGTCAAGAGCCGATCAATGGCATCCTCCACCGGGTTCCGAGGCTGCGGGGGAGCGGAAGTTCCGACCTCGTCCGCGCCTCGCTCCCGCGGCTGGCGGGGATGCGAGCTGGATTCGGCCATCATGACCTCCACGTCGCGGGGTGCGGTGGAGGTGCTGCCGTCTGAGCGCGGCAGCTCCGTGACGGAGACGATTTCCCTAGGGAAACGCTCCGGGATGGTGGCGACGTAGATGGGGAGATCGCCGAATAGTAGGACGGTGCCGTTCGCTGGGAAGGAAGTTCCGGCGAAGCAGGAGGCGTTGTCGATGACGCAGTCGAACTTGCCAAGCGTGAGCACCAGGCCGGAGGCCACGCGCTCACCGGCTGAAGTGCGGGGTCCCGTGCGGAACGTGACTCCGGTCGAAGCCATTTGCCCCACGGTGGGCGCCAACTGTCATTGTACTGGGAACAGCAGTACCTAGGGAGGTTAGATAGAGGTGTGGGGACTGGCAGGGAAGCTATCGACGGCGTCCGCAGGCGAGATTGGATACAAGCGAGCATGGCGGGACGCAAGAAGTACCCAGGTTCGGGGCCCTCGTGGTGAGGTAAAGCCCCTACTCCTGCCTGATCTGACTATGTGGGATATACGAACTACAAGTGCTCCTTGAGCTGTGTTCTTTAGCTACTGCCTTAAATGCACTGAGACCAACCCTTTCTACTGAGGCCTTGCCTCTCCTTATATAGGCAGAGAGGCAAAGGTCTCACTGGCTAGTCCGACTGGCGGCCCCCACAGGCGGGTCCCAGCCGACTAGTCATCTACAGTATCCAGTATGGCTTGTCTTATCGGAGTATGAGCGGTATGGCTGTCGTAGGTACAGTGGATGCCGTGCGAGCCCATCGTCAGCACAGGCCACTGTTCCAGCGTCACCCACGCAAAGTCTTCGGTATGGGCAGGTGGTTGCCCATCTTTTCATCGTACAGGGCGTACCGTGCACTGATACGCACGTCGTCCTGTCTCACTGATTGGGTCCGGCTACGTCGTCGTATCCGGCTGTCTCTTGCTGATCCGGCTACTGGGTGATAGTCGGCCCGTCCTGTCCTGTCCGGCTGTGTCTGGTCAGTCGGACGCAATCCGACTGTCCTGTTTCTTATCCGTATGGGGTACCTGGGGATCATCCCCCTGACAACCTGTACCGCCAGATTGTAAAATCTCGTTCTAGGCATCGCATCATTGAACTACCGCCAAGGCAGGTTGTTTGTCCCAGATGTCGTTTCGTAGATGAATCTACAAACCAAATCGAATACTGATCCCAACTACGAACAGGGGGATTCATTGAAAATCGATATCTAACACAATAGGATTAGCTACTTAAAAAATACGAACAGCCGAGCCCTAATAACATACGATCTAGCATCCAACAATGGGAATGGGGGAAGAACAAGGGGAGAAAACCCTGGTTACCTCATTGCTGGTGTCGTAGGGGTTCTCCGGCCTTATGTAGACAACCTCCTCGTAGGGGTCCCAGCCGAGCGGGATCTGTCCGAGACCGGTGGGGGCCTCCTCGCCGGAGGCTACGGCGGATGCAGGGACGGGGACGGGGGGCTCCTCGCTGGCTGCCTTGGAGGTGCCGATGGCCACCACGCCGACCTTCTCCATCACCGGCGTGGTTGGGGTTTTGTTGGGTGTTTGCAAAAGGTGATGGGACAGTGGAGACGGTTGAGTGAGCGAGTGCGTGATGAGTGGGAGTGGGGAGGCCTCTATTAAAGGAGAAGGGAAGCGGCGTTTCGTTGCACTACCGTGCACCGCGTAGGCTAATTCACCGTGCACGGCCACACGTGTCCGCTACCGCCCCGTGCACCGCACACGCGTACCGTGAGTCATGTTTTTTCCCTCGTGTCTAACCATGACGATTCAATTGTACTCAGTTTTGCCCACCAACCGTTGATCCTCTGTGATCTAGCGGACAGGATCACCCTTATATCTGCCGGGGGCACCCCTCTATCCATGCAAAATAACGAGTATGCCACCAGAACTTTAACAACATAAACAGATGAACTTGAATATATTTTGAAGGGTACGAAAATAGAAATCCACATAGTTTAAGGGTCTAGATACGGTAAGAGAACTAAATATTATTAGTGGTCGGGCCAACACAGTGACGGGTTGGTCGGCTAGGAGTTGCTGATTCCTATGTAAGGGGACACTAGGCCGTTCTTGACATACTCCCTCAGGAACTTGCCATAAGCAGCGTGCTTAGCCTTGGTCGTCGACTTGTGTTTACTAGCCGGGCTTTTACCGATGCCAGCCGCATGCGGAATCAATCTAGCAATCCTCGGGTTGACTCCTTTCTTACAGAAAGGGCACCTGAGCTCCCCAAGTCGAGTCCGGAAAGGGATTATCCCGCTCTTGAGCTTCTTCATGACATGGCGGCTCTTGTTGTCCCTAGTCTCCTTCTCAGAGTCCATCTCACTTGAATACACCTGTAATGTATGGAATACAAACCGAAATGAGCAAAATAATAAATATATATTCCTTCCACCATTCCAAGTTACTTTCGATGCAATAACATGTCTATATAGGTTCAGCAGTTCATTACGGCCGTCTCTCCAGCTCGCTCCTAAATTAATGTGGTTTGTGTTCTTGGTAACTTATTAATAAATAAATAATGTGGATTCATTCAGAACAGACTAGATCTCTCCATGTACCGGTTCATACGTTGCATCTAATCATTAGGACTAGATTTTTTTATGACGCCTGGATAGATTAAGCTCGAGTAGAAAATATGAAACATGTAGAAATAGATGTACCTCCGGGTACATGAGCGGAGCGTCTTCGTCGAACTCCATGCCCTCATCGGCGCCTCCGAAGTCATCAGCACCGGCGTGCACATGGTCCCCCAAGGGGTTGAACTGCACGTCCTCCTCGGCCTGTTCTGCGTGATGCTCCTCCAGATCTGCCACGTGAAGCACCACCCCGGCGGCGATGCCCGGACACTCACCCCCACGCACTGGTTTCATGGAGGAGGTTCGTGCAAGTACGTTCACTATTGTGGTGTTTTGCTGGATAGGGAAGAGAGAGTAGTGGATGAGTGCGAATGGAGGAGCCGATAGGCTGGGTTTTTAATGCGGGGATGTTTAGGCCTCCTCGAGGGCCCCGGTTGACAGCTCTTCCGACTGGGGCTGCCGCGTGGAAGGTTCGTGTGGTGGGGGCCTGACGGAAGTGAGAGTGCAGGCGCACTGCATAGTAAAAATGGTATAGCCGATGGTCCGTGGATGACCAGTTGCCGTTTAGTAGACTTGTAGCCTTTGCAGACTAGATTAAACATGACATGACCACTCGACCACTTTTTCCATGGACGGCATCGTGTTCCTTCTTGTAGAAGTCTCTTTGAGGGAGACATCCGTGCTGTCTCGCGTTGTCCTGTGAAGGGCACGACATGTGCAACGAGCCTCGTTGGATCACACAAGATCAACGGTTGGTGCGCACGATCCGCGTGACAGCTGTGACAACCAAACAAGGCGTAGCATACAGAGTGGGCACAGGTTTGGGCTTCTACGAAAGAGAGAGAGAGAGAGAGAGAGAGAGAGAGAGAGAGAGAGAGAGGATGTTTGTTCTTATACTAAAACCACAAACAAACACTAGAGTCATTGCATGTGTGTTCTTTTCCACAAACCACATATGGATACACTAGACTCATTACATGTGTGTTTTTTTCCACAAACAACTTATGGATCAACCAGTGGTCATTGCATGTGTGTTCTTTTCACAAACCACATGTGGACCCACTAGAGTCATTGCATGTGTGTTCTTATACTAAACTTAGCACTAGAGTCATTGCATGTGTGTTCTATCCATAAACAACTTATGGATCCATTACAGTCATTGCATGTGTGTTCTTTCCACAAACCACACATGGATCCACCACTAGAGTCATTGCATGTGTATTCTTTCCACAAACAACATATGGATCCACCAGTGGTCATTGCATGTGTGTTCTTTCCACAAACCACTTATGGATCCATTACAGTCATTGCATGTGTGTTATTTCCACAAACCACACATGGATCAACCACTAGAGTCATTGCATGTGTGTTATTTCCACAAACCACACATGGATCAACCACTAGAGTCATTGCATATGTGTTCTTATACTAAAACCAACACTAGAGTCATTGCATGTGTGTTCTTTTCACAAACCACACATGGATCCACCACTGTCATTGCATGTGTGTTCTTTCCACAAACTTTACATGCATCAACCACAAGTGGTCATTGCATGTGTGTTCTTTCCACAAACCACGTATGGATCCACCAGTGGTCATTGCATGTGTGTTCTTTCCACAAACCACATATGGATCAACCAGAGTCATTGCATGTGTGTACTTTCCACAAACCACACATGGATCAACCACTACAGTCATTGCATGTTTGTTCTTATACTAAAACCACAAACCAGGACTACAGTCATTCCATGTGTGTTCTTTCCACAAACCACACATGGATCAACCACTAGAGTCATTGCACGTGTGTTCTTTCCACAAACCCTATATGGATCAACCAGTGGTCATTCCATGTGTGTTCTTTTCCATAAACCAATTATGGATCCAATACAATCATTGCATGTGTGTTATTTCCACAAACCACACATGGATCAACCACTAGAGTCATTGCATGTGTGTTATTTCCACAAACCACACATGGATCAACCACTAGAGTCATTGCATATGTGCTATTTCCACAAACCACACATGGATCAACCACTAGAGTCACTGCATGTGTGTTCTTATACTAAAACCAACACTAGAGTCATTGCATGTGTGTTCTTATACTAAAACCAACACTAGAGTCATTGCATGTGTGTTCTTATACTAAAACCAACACTAGAGTCATTGCATGTGTGTTCTTTTCACAAACCACACATGAATCCACCACTGTCATTGCATGTGTGTTCTTTCCACTAACCACAGATGGATCAACCAGTGGTCATTGCATGTGTGTTCTTTTCCACAAACCACACATGGATCCACCAGTGGTCATTGCATGTGTGTTCTTTCCACAAACCACATATGGATCAACCAGAGTCATTGCATGTGTGTTCTTTTCACAAACCACATATGGATCAACCAGTGGTCATTGCATGTGTGTTCTTTTCCATAAACCACTTATGGATCCATTACAGTCATTGCATGTGTGTTATTTCCACAAACCACACATGGATCAACAACTAGAGTCATTGCATGTGTGTTATTTCCACAAACCACACATGGATCAACCACTAGAGTCATTGCATGTTTGTTCTTATACTAAAACCACAAACCAGCACTAGAGTCATTGCATGTGTGTTCTTTTCCACAAACCACACATGGATCCACTAGACTCATTGCATGTGTGTTATTTTCCACAAACAACTTAAGGATCAACCAGTGGTCATTGCATGTGTGTTCTTTTCATGAACCACATGTGGACCCACTAGTCATTGCATGTGTGTTCTTATACTAAAACTAGCACTAGAGTCATTGCATGTGTGTTCTATCCACAAACCACACATGGATCCACCACTGTCATTGCACGTGTGTTCTTTCCACAAACCACACATGGATCAACCACTAGAGTCATTGCACGTGTGTTCTTTCCACAAACCACATATGGATCAACCAGTGGTCATTGCATGTGTGTTCTTTTCCATAAACCACTTATGGATCCATTACAGTTATTGCATATGTGTTATTTCCACAAACCACACATGGATCAACCACTAGAGTCATTGCATGTGTGTTATTTCCACAAACCACACATGGATCAACCACTAGAGTCATTGCATATGTGTTCTTATACTAAAACCAACACTAGAGTCATTGCATGTGTGTTCTTTTCACAAACCACACATGGATCCACCACTGTCATTGCATGTGTGTTCTTTCCACAAACTTTACATGGAGCAACCACAAGTGGTCATTGCATGTGTGTTCTTTCCACAAACCACATATGGATCCACCAGTGGGCATTGCATGTGTGTTCTTTCCACAAACCACATATGGATCAACCAGAGTCATTGCATGTGTGTTCTTTCCACAAACCACACATTGATCAACCACTAGAGTCATTGCATGTTTGTTCTTATACTAAAACCACAAACCAGCACTAGAGTCATTGCATGTGTGTTCTTTCCACAAACCACACATGATCCACCACTATCATTGCATGTGTGTTCTTTCCACAAACTATACATGGATCAACCACAAGTGTTCATTGCATGTGTGTTCTTTCCACAAACCACATATGGATCCACCAGTGGTCATTGCATGTGTGTTCTTTCCACAAACCACATATGGATCAACCAGAGTCATTGCATGTGTGTTCTTTCCACAAACCACACATGGATCAACCACTACAATCATTGCATGTTTGTTCTTATACTAAAACCACAAACCAAGACTACAGTCATTCCATGTGTGTTCTTTCCACAAACCACACATGGATCAACCACTAGAGTCATTGCACGTGTGTTCTTTCCACAAACCACATATGGATCAACCAGTGGTCATTGCATGTGTGTTCTTTTCCATAAACCACTTATGAATCCATTACAATCATTGCATGTGTGTTATTTCCACAAACCACACATGGATCAACCACTAGAGTCATTGCATGTGTGTTATTTCCACAAACCACACATGGATCAACCACTAGAGTCATTGCATATGTGTTATTTCCACAAACCACACATGGATCAACCACTAGAGTCACTGCATGTGTGTTCTTATACTAAAACCAACACTAGAGTCATTGCATGTGTGTTCTTATACTAAAACCAACACTAGAGTCATTGCATGTGTGTTCTTATACTAAAACCAACACTAGAGTCATTGCATGTGTGTTCTTTTCACAAACCACACATGAATCCACCACTGTCATTGCATGTGTGTTCTTTCCACTAACCACACATGGATCAACCAGTGGTCATTGCATGTGTGTTCTTTTCCACAAACCACACATGGATCCACCAGTGGTCATTGCATGTGTGTTCTTTCCGCAAACCACATATGGATCAACCAGAGTCATTGCATGTGTGTTCTTTTCACAAACCACATATGGATCAACCAGTGGTCATTGCATGTGTGTTCTTTTCCATAAACCACTTATGGATCCATTACAGTCATTGCATGTGTGTTATTTCCACAAACCACACATGGATCAACCACTAGAGTCATTGCATGTGTGTTATTTCCACAAACCACACATGGATCAACCACTAGAGTCATTGCATGTTTGTTCTTATACTAAAACCACAAACCAGCACTAGAGTCATTGCATGTGTGTTCTTTTCCACAAACCACACATGGATCCACTAGACTCATTGCATGTGTGTTATTTTCCACAAACAACATAAGGATCAACCAGTGGTCATTGCATGTGTGTTCTTTTCATGAACCACATGTGGAACCACTAGTCATTGCATGTGTGTTCTTATACTAAAACTAGCACTAGAGTCATTGCATGTGTGTTCTATCCACAAACCACACATGGACCCACCACTGTCATTGCATGTGTGTTCTTTCCACAAACCACACATGGATCAACCACTAGAGTCATTGCAGGTGTGTTCTTTCCACAAACCACATATGGATCAACCAGTGGTCATTGCATGTGTGTTCTTTTCGATAAACCACTTATGGATCCATTACAGTTATTGCATATGTGTTATTTCCACAAACCACACATGGATCAACAACTAGAGTCATTGCATGTGTGTTATTTCCACAAACCACACATGGATCAACCACTAGAGTCATTGCATATGTGTTCTTATACTAAAACCAACACTAGAGTCATTGCATGTGTGTTCTTTTCACAAACCACACATGGATCCACCACTGTCATTGCATGTGTGTTCGTTCCACAAACTTTACATGGAGCAACCACAAGTGGTCATTGCATGTGTGTTCTTTCCACAAACCACATATGGATCCACCAGTGGGCATTGCATGTGTGTTCTTTCCACAAACCACATATGGATCAACCAGAGTCATTGCATGTGTGTTCTTTTGACAAACCACACATGCATCAACCACTAGAGTCATTGCATGTTTGTTCTTATACTAAAACCACAAACCAGCACTAGAGTCATTGCATCTGTGTTCTTTCCACAAACCACACATGGATCAACCACTAGAGTCATTGCATGTCTGTTCTTTCCACAAACCACATATGGATCAACCAGTGGTCATTCCATGTGTGTTCTTTTCCATAAACCACTTATGGATCCATTACAATCATTGCATGTGTGTTATTTCCACAAACCACACATGGATCAACCACTAGAGTCATTGCATGTGTGTTATTTCCACAAACCACACATGGATCAACCACTAGAGTCATTGCATGTGTGTTCTTATACTAAAACCAACACTAGAGTCATTGTATGTGTTATTTCCACAAACCACACATGGATCCACCACTGTCATTGCATGTGTGTTCTTTCCACAAACCACACATGGATCAACCACTAGTCATTGCAAGTGTGTTCTTTTCCACAAACCACACATGGATCCACCACTAGAGTCATTGCATGTGTGTTCTTATACTAAAACCGACACTAGAGTCATTGCAGTTCTTTTCACAAACCACACATGGATCCACCACTGTCATTGCATGTGTGTTCTTTCCACAAACCACACATGGATCAACCACAATTGGTCATTGCATGTGTCCTCTTTCCACAAACCACATATGGATCCACCAGTGGTCATTGCATGTGTGTTCTTTCCACAAACCACATATGGATCAACTAGAGTCATTGCATGTGTGTTCTTTCCACAAACCACACATGGATCAACCACTAGAGTAATTGCATGTTTGTTCTTATACTAAAACCACAAACCAGCACTAGAGTCATTGCATGTGTGTTCTTTCCACAAACCACACATGGATCAACCACAGGTGGTCATCGCATTAGTGTTCTTTCAGCAAACCACATATGGATCCACCAGTGGTCATTGCATGTGTGTTCTTTCCATAAACCACTTATGGATCAACCACAAGAGTCATTGAATGTGTGTTATTTCCACAAACCACACATGGATCAACCACTAGAGTCATTGCATGTGTGTTCTTTTCACAAACCACACATGGATCAACCACTAGAGTCATTGCATGTGTGTTCTTATACTAAAACCAACACTAGAGTCATTGCAAGTGTGTTCTTTTCCATAAACCACTTATGGATCCATTACAGTCATTGCATGTATGTTATTTCCACAAACCACACATGGATCAACCACTAGAGTCATTGCAAGTGTGTTATTTCCACTAACCACACATGGATCATCCAGTGGTCATTGCATGTGTGTTCTTTTTCAGAAACCACACATGGATCCACCACTAGAGTCATTGCATGTGTGTTCTTATACTAAAATCAACACTAGAGTCATTGCATGTGTGTTCTTTCCACAAACCACACATGGATCAACCAATGGTCATTGCATGTGTGTTCTTTCCACAAACCACACATGGATCAAGCACTAGAATCATTGCATGTTTGTTCTTATACTAAAACCACAAACCAGCACTACAGTCATTGCATGTGTGTTCTTTTCCACAAACCAAACATGGATCCACTAGACTCATTGCATGTGTGTTATTTTCCACAAACAACTTATCGATCAACCAATGGTCATTGCATGTGTGTTCTTTTGACAAACCACATGTGGACCCACTAGAGTCATTGCATGTGTGTTCTTATACTAAAACTAGCACTAGAGTCATTGCATATGTGTTCTATCCACAAACCACACATGGATCCACCACTGTCATTGCATGTGTGTTATTTCCACAAACCACACATGGATTAACCACTAGAGTCATTGCATGTGTGTTATTTCCACAAACCACACATGGATCAACCACTAGAGTCATTGCATGTGAGTTATTTCCACAAACCACACATGGATCAACCACTAGAGTCATTGCATGTGTGTTATTTCCACAAACCACACATGGATCAACCACTAGAGTCATTGCATGTGTGGTATTTCCACAAACCACACATGGATCAACCACGAGAGTCATTTCATGTGTGTTTTTATACTAAAACCAACACTAGAGTCATTGCATGTGTGTTCTTTCCATAAACCACTTATGGATCAAGCACTAGAGTCATTGCATGTGTGTTCTTTCCACAAACCACACATGGATCAACCACTAGTCATTGCATGTGTGTTATTTTCCACAAACCACACATGGATCCAGCACTAGAGTCATTCCATGTGTGTTCTTTTAATAACACCAACACTAGAGTCATTGCATGTGTGTTCTTTTCACAAACCACACATGGATCCACCACTGTCATTGCATGTGTGTTCTTTCCACAAACCACACATGGATCAACCACAAGTGGTCATTGCATGTGTGTTCTTTCCACAAACCACATATGGATCCACCAGTGGTCATTTCATGTGTGTTCTTTCCACAAACCACATATGGATCAACCAGAGTCATTGCATGTGTGTTCTTTCCACAAACCACACATGGATCAACCACTAGAGTCATTGCATGTGTGTTATTTCCACAAAGCACACATGGATCAACCACTAGAGTCATTTCATGTGTGTTATTTCCACAAACCACACATGGATCAACCACTAGAGTCATTGCATGTGTGTTATTTCCACAAACCACACATGGATCAACCACTAGAGTCATTGCATGTGTGCTCTTATACTAAAAGAAACACTAGAGTCATTGCATGTGCGTTCTTTTCACAAACCACACATGGATCCACCACTATCATTGCATGTGTGTTTTTTCCACAAACCACACATGGATCAACCACTAGTCATTGCATGTGTGTTCTTGTCCACAAACCACACATGGATCCACCACTAGAGTCATTGCATGTTCGTTCTTATACTAAAATCAACACTAGAGTCATTGCATGTGTGTTCTTTTCACAAACCACACATGGATCCACCACTGTCATTGCATGTGTGTTCTTTCCATAAACCACACATGGATCAACCACAAGTGGTCATTGCATGTGTGCTCTTTCCACAAACCACATATGGATCCACCAGTGGTCATTGCATGTGTGTTCTTTCCACAAACCACATATGGATCAACTAGAGTCATTGCATGTGTGTTCTTTCCACAAACCACACATGGATCAACCACTAGAATCATTGCATGTTTGTTCTGATACTAAAACCACAAACCAGCACTGGATTCATTGCACGTGTGTTCTTTCCACAAACCACACATGGATCAACCACAAGTGGTCATTGCATGTGTGTTCTTTCCACAAACCACATATGGATCCACCAGTGGTCATTGCATGTGTGTTCTTTCCATAAACCACTTATGGATCAAGCACTAGAGTCATTGCATGTGTGTTATTTCCACAAACCACACATGGATTAACCACTAGAGTCATTGCATGTGTGTTATTTTCACAAACCACACATGGATCAACCACTAGAGTCATTGCATGTGTGTTATTTCCACAAACCACACATGGATCAACCAGTGGTAATTGCATGTGTGTTCTTTTCCACAAACCACATATGGATCCACCACTAGAGTCATTGCATGTGTGTTCTTATACTAAAACCAACACTAGAGTCATTGCATGTGTGTTCTTTCCAGAAACCACACATGGATCAACCAGTGGTCATTGCATGTGTGTTCTTTCCACAAACCACACATGGATCAACCACTAGAGTCATTGCATGTGTGTTCTTTTCCACAAACAACTTGTAACTACCTCGGTGAATTACGCTCTTAGTTACAAGCCTAGATGAGCGGAAATGGTTAAAATAGTACGGTGTGGCCCAAATGCCACTCACAGGTAGACCTTTCGGCCGTCCTAACCATTTCCAAACATCGGGACAAGAACGAGCGGCGTAATTGGCAGGCGAAGGGATCAACTACATACACAAATGAGTATGTATGCAAGCCACCATACAACAGTCCTCAGAGCCATTCCATCTAAAAGAAACAGAAATATTGCAACGCCATACGGCAAGATCCAGATATCCTAGATAGATATAATAGTTTAGGATATCTCCTCATACATCAAACATCAGAGTATCAGGCGGAAGCGGAAAACAAGATCCGAGTACGGATAAGAAGCAAATCGGCATAAGATGCCCCATAAATAAACACATCCCGCCCACAGATCTCACGGATCCCCATTCCCGGAATCTCGACACCGAGTGATCGTTGCCCACATCGCCCGTCTCCTCCACCCAGTATCCATCTTGCGAGTTTACCTATACATCTAAATCAAACAATTTATCGTGTGAGACCCTAGGGGTACTCAGCAAGTCTTTATGCCTCTAAAGGGGACACAACCTGGGGTGACGCAATTGCAGCAAAAGATAATACCTAACAGTTCTATAGATACTCGCTAACCATCCGCCTAACCAAAGATAGACGGATGTCCGTGAATTAATAACAACAGTTATAACAGCAATATCAACAGATCCATCCTCCCCCTCGCTTACCAACGAGGAAGCGGACGAACAACCCCCCCATCCGTTGGCAGTTTTATTATCCATTCCATGAGTATTGCAATATTTACTAGACAGGTACTTAGTCAAATTAAAAGCGGTACTTTAGTTATACTTGTCTATGATCGAGAAACTGTGCTCCAAGTCGTCCATAACCGCGGACACGGCTTTCAGAAAGTTTTACCCTGCAGGGGTGCACAAATAGCAACACACACTCGATCAACCTCGGAAAAACCAAATCAAAACCCAACGAGGCATTCACGACAAATGGATCACAGGATTCAGAAATATTTCAGGGGGCCACCCCATTAAGCTACCCGCAACGAAGTTGGCCGGCTCCGAGACGGACTCAAGGTTTCCGTCAATGGTTGTAAACGACTGGGAACCCGAAAGTGTGACTGGGCTTGTCGATACCGCGAAAACACTCCGCATCCAAAACAGTACAGGTGCTCCTCGCACAATCTTAAATAAAGCAGAAGCATGGCATAAGTACAGGATAGTAATAAAGCCCCAAACTACTTGTGGCCCCAAGAAATAAGAATGAATCAAGCTCTGGCTCAGGGGGGTCCATAGGCCTCCCGGATGTGGATAGCGTGAATATTCAAGGAACAGGAATCAAGTACTCGGGGTCCTACGGGACACAAGTGAGCATGAAAAACCAAATAGTAGATATTGCTCACCGGTGCCACTTTCATTAGTTATCCCATTACTACTCAGGTTAAGTTGTTTAGGTACCTCGTTATCCATCAGGCGCTCACATACCCTACACATGTTGTTCTACGACTCGCATGGCTCAAACAACTCCTGTAGTAATGTCTCATGGGATGGAGGAACAAGCTTCGGTGGGGTTTAAAAGTAAAGGCTATGCAGTACATGGGATTCAGTTTAATGCAATCGCGACTCAATGATGCAAGAATAAGATAGAGGCAATAGGTACTATATGTATGCGAGCATGTGGTAGTGCTTGCCTGGCAGCTCAGTTGAAGTGAGAGAAGGATCTGGGTAGTGCTCCTGGTTTTCTTGATATATCCCCTGCTCAGCGTCTATTCGAAGAAGAACCAAACAAACAAGGGCCACATAAATAAATTGCACAAGCATATGAATAAAATGCGACAAGCAAACAATCATGCCATGATGAATGATGCACAATTTGCATGGCAATAAAGTAGCATGGCATGGGTGAGGCGTGGAATACAAGAAGAAGGCATTTTAGGGTGTTTTAGTCACATTTTAACCTCAAATAAGTTGCTGTAATCTTTATATTTATATGATGCATGCTGCAATTCAGAACATGGAATGCATAAACAGAAAGGTCTCGTCGAGCTGATCATTTTAGACATATTATTTGCCAAATTCGGAGTTATAAAACCAAAGTTATTAATTAATTAAGAAAAAGGGCATTTTATTGTAATTTTGATCAACTCGAAAAATTAAAGTGTTCAAAATATATTTTGAAGGGCATATTTGAAATCCTCACATTTTTCTGATTTCAAAACATATATTACATGTTTAATTTGGAATTATATTTTAAAAGATATAAAAAACAGATTTGAATTTGAATTTTAAAACAAATTTGAAAAGGTTTTAATTAAACAGCAAGCAGAAAACATTTTATACTCACACAGTCCTAGCCATAGACACAGACGGGTGGGACCGTTGCTGACTGGGCGTAAACGGCGCGCAATAGCTTTTCTCACCGCGTGGACGGCTAGCCGCAACAACTGACAGGCGGACCCGGCGCTAGAGCGGGCCCACGCCCCAGCGGGGGGGCAAGGGTTCTTGCCACGCGGCGAGGATGTGGAGCGCGGGTTGAGGTCCTGGAAACAGGGGTGCTTTTCTGCAAAACTACACAGAGGCAGACAGGTAGGACCAGGCTGGACCGCGGGTTGCGCGCGCAAAAAGGCAGGGGGGTATCGGCAAAAGAGCACCTCGCACTATTGTTCTTCTACGCGTGTAATGACGACAGATCGATGCCGACCGCGTCAGAGCGCGGCGCGGGGTTCGATCCCGCGACGCGAGGCGTGCGTGCTGCGGACCGGAACCAGCGCGGATGGTTGAGGGTTGGTGACAGGAGGGGCGGACGGGGCCTAGATGGGGTTCTGCGCGATGCGGGAGCGAGCATATGCGGTGGTCGACGGCGCGCGCAGCCTGCTCGACGAAACGAACGGCGGCACTAGACGACGACAGCGAGGCGGATCATGTCAGAGAGGGAGAGAGGCTCACCGCGGTTGAGTTGGTGTGGTCGGAACAGGGAGTGGCGCAGAGGATCGTCGGGGTTGCAGGCGTCCTGGCGGGTTTAGGGTTCCGACGGGATGGCGCGGTACTGGCGCTCCTGGGGAGTTCTCCTTCGCGTCGGCACGTACGAGTCGAGGTAGGGGAACCTCCTTGGTCTGCTAGACCACCTCCACGTCGTGCTGGCCGGCTAGAACGAAGGGGCGACGCGGTGCTGGCGACGACCGGCGGCAGGTGCTGGCGGCGGTGGAGAAGAAAGGAAGGAGAGGAGGGCAGGCTCGGGCGGATCTGGAGAGGCCAGAGGAGGCGTGGGGAAGGAGGAAAAGGAGGGAGAGGGGAGAGACCAGCTGTGGCAGGGGGGTAGATAAAGGTGGCTCAGGTGCCACCTTTTCCCTCCTCCTCACGTGGTGGCTCGGGCTGGGGTAGCTAGGGCTGGTCCAGGGCAAGGCAGAGAGGCTGCAGGGTGGGTCCAGGCTTGTGTGTGGGGGGGGTGGGGTCGGCCTGGCAGGGATAGAGAGAGAGAGGGGGGTGTGGCATGGAACTAGGGCCGGGTTAGGGTTTTAGGGCTGGGGTAGGGTAGCTAGGTGGGGCATGCATGGCATAGAGGAAGGGAGAGAGGCCGAGAGAGAGGGAGGGAGCTAGGTGCTCGGCATGGGTAAAGAGGAGAGGGTAGGTGGGGTAGATCATGGTGGTGGTAGGGTTTAGAGATAAAAAAAGAGAGAGGGGGGTTAGGGTTTAGGGATGGTTTGGTTTAGCCAAACCAAAGGGTAGGTTTATATTATGGTTTAAGAGATTCAAAAACAAAGAAACATCTAGTTTGAATTAAAAAAAACAAAGCTCAAACCAAGATAAAACAAAACAAAGAGAAAAAGGCCAAGGGTTATGTTTGCATGGCCCATGCATAACATTAATGCTAGGTTTTATCTTGTGAAAACAAAATAAATATCCATGGCATTCATACATATGCATTCCAAAATATGGAATAAAGCCAAGCTAAAAGAATTAAAGGAATGCTCCATGTGGAGTAGAAGGGGATGACCATATTTGAATAAAAATGGGACATGCTAGTGTGTATGTGCCACTAGTATTTAGTAAGCCCAAAAATATCCCAACATGATAATAACCCCAAAACAACCCATATGGAAGCTAGAAAAGGGTTCCACTCACAAGGCATGCAAAGGTGGCCATGTGGCTCTCATAAACCAGTAATGTGGGAACAATATGGTGCATATATGAGAGCATGTGGAGATAGAATTGGATCCATCCCAACCCACATGAGCTAGACGTAAAACCAAATAAGTTGCAATGCTCATATATGGTGGAATGGTGGAATGATGGGGTGATGACAAGAAAGGTGGTGGAGTTAATAAAAGATATGCCCCCAACTCAACTTGGGCATTAAACAATATATCAATAACCAAATACAATATGAAGAGGCAAATACAATTTACAATGCATATGAGAGAAGAACCAAAACAAAAAGGGTTTTATGTGATGCTCAAATGCAAGGTGGCATGATGACATGAGCATGATATAATTATGATGCAACAATTATATGTAGGAAGTAGCATATATATAGACTAGGCTAGTAGCATTGCAATTGTTAGACAATTGGGATGCTACAACTCTCCCCCACTAAACAAGAATCTCTCCCCGAGATTCCTAGGAAAAAGAAAACAACACAAGGAGAGGCGGGTGTTCAGAACGAAGGTGACCCTCATGTTCCCAAGTTGATGAACAACGGAATGATGCGACCACTACACCTTGCAAAACTTGCTAGACTTGTTGCGAGTCTTGCGTTTTGCTTGAGAAACAACGGGTTAGAAGAGTTGAAGGATTGTCGTGAGACAAGAAGGATAGGATGGACATAGATCCGGTTTTCTCAAGGAACATGATAAAAGAATAGATCCACTTGTGAAAGAAAGGACAAGATGATGTATCATGGATAAAGAAAGACACACCATTAAGATTAAAGATTTACCGATACGAGAGAGGATGAATCTTTATCTCGCCGGGAGAAAAAGAGCTAGATTGGAGAGGTTTTGAACCACTATGACAATAGCATCGTATCTTCTCTCGGATTTGAGAAATGAAGTTCGGAAACAATATTGCCTTCAAACAATAGAGTTTCTTGATATCAATAGAAAGATTTAGTTAGACATCGTCGGATTAGATTCTTCTTGCGCCAGTAAGACCCAAAGGATCACGCAATTGAGGTGCGTGGATATAACTTCCAGAGACGGATGTGAAGCTAGATCATGGTGGAATCCCGAGAAGCAAAGAAAATGGAGGATCTGGAGTTTATTGTAGATATACTTATTGCTTTCTTTAGCCTTAAGGCTAACACAATAGATTTGCGGCTGATGGCATCAACCATAATTGGCTTTACCACAGAAAAAGAATTGATGAAACAAGGAGAGAGATAGTTTCCTTCCATCTTGTTTGGGGATGCCGAGCATCGGTAGAATGACGAGGACAGAAAAGAGTTTGCGTTTGTTTCCACCAGATAATTGAAGATTTTGCTCCATCTAAAATAGACAGACCACCAACAAGAGATTATTGATTACTTTCTTCGAGAGAGCACTCCGGAAAAACAAGGACGGAAGTAAAAGTATCAAGGGATAAAGGCCACTTCTAACTTCCATGGAATGAGTGAAATCACATTAATTCACCAATTCAATGTACAAGAGCGAATGATAAGAGTAGTGGTATGGTAGCTACTCCATCCTGCACTCAAAGCATTACTCCGCACATGAATAAGAAAACCATGCACCCCAACTACCGAACAGACTGAAGGTATTAACAATAACTCATGGAACTCCGTTAGAAAACAAGGATAGATGCAAACGATTTGCCGGATTCATAGGTAGATAAAGATGATGATGTTGTCATCATGTCGGAAATACCAAGCCACCGGAAAGATATGAAGGAAGATTACGGAGAACAACTGCAAGATTCAACAGCTACAGAAAAGATAGCACCAACTTGAACGGAAGGAATACAAGATCTGGAAGGTCTTCATGGCCTCCGGTGGATTGAGCATAGACGATAGAGCGAGAGGGTTTCAAGAGATTACTTAATGAGATAGAGGTGAAAGAACTCCATGTTCTTCTTGAAGTGATTGAGAGAAATTTAGCAGTTTTGAGGAAATCTACGGCGGAACGACGATGATAACTCGCCAACAAGGAATAACTCCAGATTGGTTGAAGATGGAGGATGGAATTAACAATGGACTTGCTGATTCCAGAGTTGAAGCGATCTATTTAGAAGAAGGACGTGGCCGAGATAGGTGACTTCAAAAAGTCAGAATTCTCACTTTGAGACTTTGCACACAGGCAGTGCTCACGAAGCTTGAGAGAAAGAGACACAGATGATCTTCCATGTCCTTCCATTGATATTGAATAGGCAAGCATATTATCAACATATACCACCATGGATTAACAAGATATCCCTAGAGTACCAAGTTCAAAAGACGAGAGAAACGAACAAATGCTCGAACACTTCCTGAGCTCAACGCTCTTAGAAAGATCAATATTAAGAGCACGGGTTCGTGTTGAAGAAGATGCACTGGAAGAATAGATTATCTGGTCCTTCGGAAGAAAAAGAGATGTCACCTGATTCACATTGTCGATCGGATCACCGGTTACAAAGATAAAGAGATCTTGGATAAAGAAACGATGATAGCTCACACCTCAAGCAAAGCTACCAGAGACGAAAAGATGCAATTCCCTCGTCTCAAAGAGAATTTTGCAGATATGGAGTTCAAAAAGATGTGCAGATATGCTGAGAACCAAATTACAATCACCAGCATCGGATCGACACATGTTATGTAATTAGCCCAAGAGAATTGGAGATGAAATGAAACTCTAGGATTAAGCGCCGGTGACAAAAGAATGAGTTAGCATGGAGATGCTGATAAAAGGGAGATAGATAATGTTTCACACACGACTGAAAAGGAGTGTGGAAGCACAGATGTATCAAAGAAAAATTTTCCGCATTTTTGGCATTAAAATACCAATAGATGCGCAAAATCACTTATCAGGTAGCGATTAGCAACTGATGGTTTCACAGAATGTGGAGTTGCTAGAAGGAAGGACACCCTTAAGAAGATGGCACCGGTTAACAAGGAGTCAGATAGATCGCGCCGGTTTTCAAAAGCTTGTCGGTATGGAATATACCAACAATTGATAACCAAAGGCAGATATAGATAACAAATTGGATGCAACAGATAGACAAGGAATTACACACACACACACTTTCTATGGTACTACGGAAACCCAGAACACGTGAATCCTAGATTGAATTTTAAGAAGAGGATTGAAAACGTTACACTTCCTTACCAGAAAAGGGTTGGTGGGTGGGTAAGAAGAAAAGTGGAAGCAGTCCTACTCTCGCGTTTTGTTTTTCCCTAGTATACATAGCTACCAAAAATATTTGCTAGACTGACAACGACCATTTGGCTGAGACCCTGAAGGGCGGGATGGCTCTGATACCAATTGTAACTACCTCGGTGAATTACGCTCTTAGTTACAAGCCTGGATGAGCGGAAATGGTTAAAATAGTACGGTGGGGCCCAAATGCCACTCACAGGTAGACCTTTCGGCCGTCCTAACCATTTCCAAACATCGGGACAAGAACAAGCGGCGTAATCGGCAGGCGAAGGGATCAACTACATACACAAATGAGTATGTATGCAAGCCACCATACAACAGTCCTCAGAGCCATTCCATCTAAAAGAAATAGAAATATTGCAACGCCATACGGCAAGATCCAGATATCCTAGATAGATATAATAGTTTAGGATATCTCCTCATACATCAAACATCAGAGTATTAGGCGGAAGCGGAAAACAAGATCCGAGTACGGATAAGAAGCAAATCGGCATAAGATGCCCCATAAATAAACACATCCCGCCCACAGATCTCACGGATCCCCGTTCCCGGAATCTCTACACCGAGTGATCATTGCCCACATCGTCCGTCTCCTCCACCCAGTATCCATCTTGCGAGTTTACCTGTACATCTGAATCAAAAAATTTATCGTGTGAGACCCTAGGGGTACTCAGCAAGTCTTTATGCCTCTAAAGGGGACACAACCTGGGGTGACGCAATTGCAGCAAAAGATAATACCTAACAGTTCTATAGATACTCGCTAACCATCCGCCTAACCAAAGATAGACGGATGTCCGTGAATTAATAACAACAGTTATAACAGTAATATCAACAGATCCATCCCCCCCCTCGCTTACCAACGAGGAAGCGGACGAATAACCCCCCCATCCGTTGGCAGTTTTATTATCCATTCCATGAGTATTGCACTATTTACTAGACAGGTACTTAGTCAAATTAAAAGCGGTACTTTAGTTATACTTGTCTATGATCGAGAAACTGTGCTCCAAGTCGTCCATAACCGCGGACACGGCTTTCAGAAAGTTTTACCCTGCAGGGGTGCACAAATAGCAACACACACTTGATCAACCTCGGAAAAACCAAATCAAAACCCAACGAGGCATTCACGACAAAGCGATCACAGGATTCAGAAATATTTCAGGGGGGCACCCCATTAAACTACCCGCAACGAAGTTGGCCGGCTCCGAGACAGACTCAAGGTTTGCGTCAATGGCTGTAAACGACTGGGAACCCGAAAGTGTGACTGGGCTTGTCGATACCGCGAAAACACTCCGCATCCAAAACAGTACAGGTGCTCCTCGAACAATCTTAAATAAAGCAGTAAAGCATGACATAAATACAGGATAGTAATAAAGCCCCAAACTACTTGTGTCCCCAAGAAATAAGAATGAATCAAGCTCTGGCTCAGGGGGGTACATAGGCCTCCCGGATGTGGATAGCGCGAATATTCAAGGAACAGGAATCAAGTACTCGGGGTCCTATGGGACACAAGTGAGCATGAAAAACCAAATAGCAGATATTGCTCACCGGTGCCACTTTCATTAGTTATCCCATTACTACTCAGGTTAAGTTGTTTAGGTACCTCGTTATCCATCAGACGCTCACATACCCTACACATGTTGTTCTACGACTCGCATGGCTCAAACAACTCCTGTAGTAATGGCTCATGGGATGGAGGAACAAGCTTCGGTGGGGTTTAAAAGTAAAGGCTATGCAGTACTTGGGATTCAGTTTAATGCAATCGCGACTCAATGATGCAAGAATAAGATAGAGGAAATAGGTACTATATGTATGCGAGCATGTGGTAGTGCTTGCCTGGCAGCTCAGTTGAAGCGAGAGAAGGATCTGGGTAGTGCTCCTGGTTTTCTTGATATATCCCCTGCTCAGCGTCTATTCGAAGAAGAACCAAACAGACAAGGGCCAATATAAATAAATTGCACAAGCATATGAATAAAATGCGACAAGCAAACAATCATGCCATGATGAATGATGCACAATTTGCATGGCAATAAAGTAGCATGGCATGGGTGAGGCGTGGAATACAAGAAGAGGGCATTTTAGGGTGTTTTAGTCACATTTTAACCTCAAATAAGTTGCTGTAAGCTTTATATTTATATGATGCATGCTGCAATTCAGAACATGGAATGCATAAACAGAAAGGTCTCGTCGAGATGATCATTTTAGACATATTATTTGTCAAATTCGGAGTTATAAAACCAAAGTTATTAATTAATTAAGAAAAAGGGCATTTTATTGTAATTTTGATCAACTCGAAAAATTAAAGTGTTCAAAATATATTTTGAAGGGCATATTTGAAATCCTCACATTTTTCTGATTTCAAAACATATATTACATGTTTAATTTGGAATTATATTTTAAAAGATATAAAAACAGATTTGAATTTGAATTTTAAAACAAATTTGAAAAGGTTTTAATTAAACAGCAAGCAGAAAACATTTTATACTCACACAGTCCTAGCCACAGACACAGACGGGTGGGACCGTTGCTGACTGGGCGTAAACAGCGCGCAATAGCTTTTCTCACCGCGTGGACGGCTAGCCGCAACAACTGACAGGCGGACCCGGCGCTAGAGCGGGCCCACGCGCCAGCAGGGGGCAAGGGTGCTTGCCACGCGGCGAGGATGTGGAGCACGGGTTGAGGTCCTGGAAACAGGGGTGCTTTTCTGCAAAATTACACAGAGGCAGACAGGTGGGACCAGGCTGGACCGCGGGTTGCGCGCGCAAAAAGGCAGGGGGTATCGGCAAAAGAGCACCTCGCACTGTTGTTCTTCTACGCGTGTACTGACGACAGATCGATGCCGACCGCGTCAGAGCGCGGCGCGGGGTTCGATCCCGCGATGCGAGGCGTGCGTGCTGCGGACCGGAACCAGCGCGGATGGTTGAGGGTTGGTGACAGGAGGGCGGACGGGGCCTAGATGGGGTTCTGCGCGACGCGGGAGCGAGCATATGCGGTGGTCGACGGCGAGCGCAGCCTGCTCGACGAAACGAACGGCGGCACTAGACGACGACAGCGAGGCGGATCATGTCAGAGAGGGAGAGAGGCTCACCGCGGTTGAGTTGGTGTGGTCGGATCAGGGAGTGGCGCAGAGGATCGTCGGGGTTGCAGGCGTCCTGGCGGGTTTAGGGTTCCGACAGGATGGCGCGGTACTGGCGCTCCTGGGGGCTTCTCCTTCGCGTCGGCACGTACAAGTCGAGGTAGGGGAACCTCCTTGGTCTGCTAGACCACCTCCATGTCGTGCTGGCCAGCTAGAACGAAGGGGCGACGCGGTGCTGACGACGACCGGCGGCAGGTGCTGGCGGCGATGGAGAAGAAAGGAAGGAGAGGAGGGCAGGCTCAGGCGGATCTGGAGAGGCCAGAGGAGGCGTGGGGAAGGAGGAAAAGGAGGGAGAGGGGAGAGACCAGCTGTGGCAGGGGGGTAGATAAAGGTGGCTCGGGTGCCACCTTTTCCCTCCTCCTCACGTGGTGGCTCGGGCTGGGGTAGCTAGGGCTGGTCCAGGGCAAGGCAGAGAGGCTGCAGGGTGGGTCCAAGCTTGTGTGGGGGGGGTCGGCCTGGCAGGGATAGAGAGAGAGAGGGGGGTGTGGCATGGAACTAGGGTCGGGTTAGGGTTTTAGGGCTGGGGTAGGGTAGCTAGGTTGGGCATGCATGGCATAGAGGAAGGGAGAGAGGCCGAGAGAGAGGGAGGGAGCTAGGTGCTCGGCATGGGTAAAGAGGAGAGGGTAGGTGGGGTAGATCATGGTGGTGGTAGGGTTTAGAGATAGAAAAAGAGAGAGGGGGGGTTAGGGTTTAGGGATGGTTTGGTTTAGCCAAACCAAAGGGTAGGTTTATATTATGGTTTAAGAGATTCAAAAACAAAGAAACATCTAGTTTGAATTTAAAAAAACAAAGCTCAAACCAAGATAAAACAAAACAAAGAGAAAAAGGCCAAGGGTTATGTTTGCATGGCCCATGCATAACATTAATGCTAGGTTTTATCTTGTGAAAACAAAATAAATATCCATGGCATTCATACATATGCATTCCAAAATATGGAATAAAGCCAAGCTAAAAGAATTAAAGGAATGCTCCATGTGGAGTAGAAGGGGATGACCATATTTGAATAAAAATGGGACATGGTAGTGTGTATGTGCCACTAGTATTTAGTAAGCCCAAAAATATCCCAACATGATAATAACCCCAAAACAACCCATATGGAAGCTAGAAAAGGGTTCCACTCACAAGGCATGCAAAGGTGGCCATGTGGCTCTCATAAACCAGTAATGTGGGAACGATATGGTGCATATATGAGAGCATGTGGAGATAGAATTGGATCCATCCCAACCCACATGAGCTAGAGGTAAAACCAAATAAGTTGCAATGCTCATATATGGTGGAATGGTGGAATGATGGGGTGATGACAAGAAAGGTGGTGGAGTTAATAAAAGATATGCCCCCAACTCAACTTGGGCATTAAACAATATATCAATAACCAAATACAATATCAAGAGGCAAATACAATTTCCAATGCATATGAGAGAAGAACCAAAACAAAAAGGGTTTTATGTGATGCTCAAATGCAAGGTGGCATGATGACATGAGCATGATATAATTATGATGCAACAATTATATGTAGGAAGTAGCATATATATAGACTAGGCTAGTAGCATTGCAATTGTTAGACAATTGGGATGCTACACAACTTATGGATCAACCAGTGGTCATTGCATGTGTGTTCTTTTCACAAACCACATGTGGACCCACTAGAGTCATTGCATGTCTGTTTTTATACTAAAACTAGCACTAGAGTCATTGCATGTGTGTTCTATCCACAAACCACACATGGATCCACCATTGTCTTTCCATGTGTGTTATTTCCACAAACCACACATGGATCAACCACTAGAGTCATTGCATGTGTGTTATTTCCACAAACCACACAAGGATCAACCACTAGAGTCATTGCATTTGAGTTATTTGCACAAACCACACATGGATCAACCACTAGAGTCATTGCATGTGTGTTATTTCCACAAACCACACATGGATCAACCACTAGAGTCATTGAATGTGTGCTATTTCTAAAAACCACACATGGATCAACAACTAGAGTCATTGCATGTGGGTTCTTACACTAAAACCAACACTAGAGTCATTGCATTGTGTGTTCTTTTCACAAACCACACATGGATCCACCACTGTCATTGCATGTGTGTTCTTTCCACAAACCACACATGGATCAACCACTAGTCATTGCATGTGTGTTATTTTCCACAAACCACACATGGATCCACCACTAGAGTCATTGCATGTGTGTTCTTATACTAGCACCAACACTAGAGTCATTGCATGTGTGTTCTTTTCACAAACCACACATGGATCCACCACTGTCATTGCATGTGTGTTCTTTCCACAAACCACACATGGATCAACCACAAGTGGTCATTGCATGTGTGTTCTTTCCACAAACCACATATGGATCCACTAGTGGTCATTTCATGTGTGTTATTTCCACAAACCACATCTGGATCAACCAGAGTCATTGCATGTGTGTTCTTTCCACAAACCACACATGGATCACCCACTAGAGTCATTTCATGTGTGTTATTTCCACAAAGCACACATGGATCAACCACTAGAGTCATTGCATGTGTGTTATTTCCACAAACCACACATGGATCAACCACTAGAGTCATTGCATGTGTGTTATTTCCACAAACCACACATGGATCAACCACTAGAGTCATTGCATGTGTGTTCTTATACTAAAACCAACACTAGAATCATTGCATGTGTGTTATTTTCACAGACCACACATGGATCCACCACTATCATTGCATGTGTGTTTTTTACACAAACCACACATGGATCAACCACTAGTCAATGAATGTGTGTTCTTTTCCACAAACCACACATGGATCCACCACTAGAGTCATTGCATGTGTGTTCTTATACTAAAACCAACACTAGAGTCATTGCATGTGTGTTCTTTTCACAAACCACACATGGATCCACCACTGTCATTGCATGTGTGTTCTTTCCGCAAACCACACATGGATCAACCACTAGAGTCATTGCATGTGTGTTATTTCCAGAAACCACACATGGATCAACCACTAGAGTCATTGCATGTGTGTTATTTTCACAAACCACACATGGATCAACCACTAGAGTCATTGCGTGTGTGTTCTTATACTAAAACCAACACTAGAGTCATTGCATGTGTGTTCTTTTCACAAACCACACATGGATCCACCACTGTCATTGTATGTGTGTTCTTTCCACAAACAACACATGGATCAACCACTAGTCATTGTATGTGTGTTCTTTTACACAAACCACACATGGATCCACCACTAGAGTCATTGCATGTGTGTTCTTATACTAAAACCAACACTAGAGTCATTGCATGTGTGTTCTTTTCACAAACCACACATGGATCCACCACTGTCATTGCATGTGTGTTCTTTCCATAAACCACACATGGATCAACCACAAGTGGTCATTGCTTGTGTGCTCTTTCCACAAACCACATATGGATCCACCAGTGGTCATTGCATGTGTGTTCTTTCCACAATCCACATATGGATCAACTAGAGTCATTGCATGTGTGTTCTTTCCACAAACCACACATGGATCAACCACAAGTGGTCATTGCATGTGTGTTCTTTCCACAAACCACATATGGATCCACCCGTGGTCGTTGCATGTGTGTTCTTTCCATAAACCACTTATGGATCAACCACTAGAGTCATTGCATGTGTGTTATTTCCACAAACCACACATGGATCAACCACTAGAGTCATGGCATGTGTGTTATTTTCACAAACCACACATGGATAAACCACTACAGTCATTGCATGTGTGTTCTTATACTGAAACCAACACTAGAGTCATTGCATGTGTGCTATTTCCACAAACCACACATGGATCAACCACTAGAGTCATTGCATGTGTGTTATTTCCACAAACCACACATGGATCAACCAGTGGTCATTGCATGTGTGTTCTTTTCCACAAACCACACATGGATCCACCACTAGAGTCATTGCATTTGAGTTATTTCCACAAACCACACATGGATCAACCACTAGAGTCATTGCATGTGTGTTATTTCCACAAACCACACATGGATCAACCACTAGAGTCATTGAATGTGTGCTATTTCTAAAAACCACACATGGATCAACAACTAGAGTCATTGCATGTGGGTTCTTACACTAAAACCAACACTAGAGTCATTGCATTGTGTGTTCTTTTCACAAACCACACATGGATCCACCACTGTCATTGCATGTGTGTTCTTTCCACAAACCACACATGGATCAACCACTAGTCATTGCATGTGTGTTATTTTCCACAAACCACACATGGATCCACCACTAGAGTCATTGCATGTGTGTTCTTATACTAGCACCAACACTAGAGTCATTGCATGTGTGTTCTTTTCACAAACCACACATGGATCCACCACTGTCATTGCATGTGTGTTCTTTCCACAAACCACACATGGATCAACCACAAGTGGTCATTGCATGTGTGTTCTTTCCACAAACCACATATGGATCCACTAGTGGTCATTTCATGTGTGTTATTTCCACAAACCACATCTGGATCAACCAGAGTCATTGCATGTGTGTTCTTTCCACAAACCACACATGGATCACCCACTAGAGTCATTTCATGTGTGTTATTTCCACAAAGCACACATGGATCAACCACTAGAGTCATTGCATGTGTGTTATTTCCACAAACCACACATGGATCAACCACTAGAGTCATTGCATGTGTGTTATTTCCACAAACCACACATGGATCAACCACTAGAGTCATTGCATGTGTGTTCTTATACTAAAACCAACACTAGAATCATTGCATGTGTGTTATTTTCACAGACCACACATGGATCCACCACTATCATTGCATGTGTGTTTTTTACACAAACCACACATGGATCAACCACTAGTCATTGAATGTGTGTTCTTTTCCACAAACCACACATGGATCCACCACTAGAGTCATTGCATGTGTGTTCTTATACTAAAACCAACACTAGAGTCATTGCATGTGTGTTCTTTTCACAAACCACACATGGATCCACCACTATCATTGCATGTGTGTTCTTTCCGCAAACCACACATGGATCAACCACTAGAGTCATTGCATGTGTGTTATTTCCAGAAACCACACGTGGATCAACCACTAGAGTCATTGCATGTGTGTTATTTTCACAAACCACACATGGATCAACCACTAGAGTCATTGCGTGTGTGTTCTTATACTAAAACCAACACTAGAGTCATTGCATGTGTGTTCTTTTCACAAACCACACATGGATCCACCACTGTCATTGTATGTGTGTTCTTTCCACAAACAACACATGGATCAACCACTAGTCATTGTATGTGTGTTCTTTTACACAAACCACACATGGATCAACCACTAGAGTCATTGCATATGTGTTCTTATACTAAAACCAACACTAGAGTCATTGCATGTGTGTTCTTTTCACAAACCACACATGGATCCACCACTGTCATTGCATGTGTGTTCTTTCCATAAACCACACATGGATCAACCACAAGTGGTCATTGCTTGTGTGCTCTTTCCACAAACCACATATGGATCCACCACTGGTCATTGCATGTGTGTTCTTTCCACAATCCACATATGGATCAACTAGAGTCATTGCATGTGTGTTCTTTCCACAAACCACACATGGATCAACCACAAGTGGTCATTGCATGTGTGTTCTTTCCACAAACCAGATATGGATCCACCCGTGGTCGTTGCATGTGTGTTCTTTCCATAAACCACTTATGGATCAACCACTAGAGTCATTGCATGTGTGTTATTTCCACAAACCACACATGGATCAACCACTAGAGTCATGGCATGTGTGTTATTTTCACAAACCACACATGGATAAACCACTACAGTCATTGCATGTGTGTTCTTATACTAAAACCAACACTAGAGTCATTGCATGTGTGCTATTTCCACAAACCACACATGGATCAACCACTAGAGTCATTGCATGTGTGTTATTTCCACAAACCACACATGGATCAACCAGTGGTCATTGCATGTGTGTTCTTTTCCACAAACCACACATGGATCCACCACTAGAGTCATTGCATGTGTGTTATTTCCACAAACCACACATGGATCAACCACTAGAGTCATTGCATGTGTGCTCTTATACTAAAACCAACACTAGAGTCATTGCATGTGCGTTCTTTTCACAAACCACACATGGATCCACCACTATTATTGCATGTGTGTTTTTTCCACAAACCACACATGGATCAACCACTAGTCATTGCATGTGTGTTCTTGTCCACAAAACACACATGGATCCACCACTAGAGTCATTGCATGTTTGTTCTTATCCTAAAACCAACACTAGAGTCATTGCATGTGTGTTCTTTTCACAAACCACACATGGATCCACCACTGTCATTGCATGTGTGTTCTTTCCATAAACCACACATGGATCAACCACAAGTGGTCATTGCATGTATGCTCTTTCCACAAACCACATATGGATCCACCAGTGGTCATTGCATGTGTGTTCTTTCCACAAACCACATATGGATCAACTAGAGTCATTGCATGTGTGTTCATTCCACAAACCACACATGGATCAACCACTAGAGTCATTGCATGTTTGTTCTGATACTAAAACCACAAACCAGCACTAGATTCATTGCACGTGTGTTCTTTCCACAAACCACACATGGATCAACCACCAGTGGTCATTGCATGTGTGTTCTTTCCACAAACCACATATGGATCCACCAGTGGTCATTGCATGTGTGTTCTTTCCATAAACCACTTATGGATCAACCACTAGAGTCATTGCATGTGTGTTATTTCCAGAAACCACACGTGGATCAACCACTAGAGTCATTGCATGTGTGTTATTTTCACAAACCACACATGGATCAACCACTAGAGTCATTGCGTGTGTGTTCTTATACTAAAACCAACACTAGAGTCATTGCATGTGTGTTCTTTTCACAAACCACACATGGATCCACCACTGTCATTGTATGTGTGTTCTTTCCACAAACAACACATGGATCAACCACTAGTCATTGTATGTGTGTTCTTTTACACAAACCACACATGGATCCACCACTAGAGTCATTGCATGTGTGTTCTTATACTAAAACCAACACTAGAGTCATTGCATGTGTGTTCTTTTCACAAACCACACATGGATCCACCACTGTCATTGCATGTGTGTTCTTTCCATAAACCACACATGGATCAACCACAAGTGGTCATTGCTTGTGTGCTCTTTCCACAAACCACATATGGATCCACCAGTGGTCATTGCATGTGTGTTCTTTCCACAATCCACATATGGATCAACTAGAGTCATTGCATGTGTGTTCTTTCCACAAACCACACATGGATCAACCACAAGTGGTCATTGCATGTGTGTTCTTTCCACAAACCAGATATGGATCCACCCGTGGTCGTTGCATGTGTGTTCTTTCCATAAACCACTTATGGATTAACCACTAGAGTCATTGCATGTGTGTTATTTCCACAAACCACACATGGATCAACCACTAGAGTCATGGCATGTGTGTTATTTTCACAAACCACACATGGATAAACCACTACAGTCATTGCATGTGTGTTCTTATACTAAAACCAACACTAGAGTCATTGCATGTGCGTTCTTTTCACAAACCACACATGGATCCACCACTATTATTGCATGTGTGTTTTTTCCACAAACCACACATGGATCAACCACTAGTCATTGCATGTGTGTTCTTGTCCACAAAACACACATGGATCCACCACTAGAGTCATTGCATGTTTGTTCTTATCCTAAAACCAACACTAGAGTCATTGCATGTGTGTTCTTTTCACAAACCACACATGGATCCACCACTGTCATTGCATGTGTGTTCTTTCCATAAACCACACATGGATCAACCACAAGTGGTCATTGCATGTATGCTCTTTCCACAAACCACATATGGATCCACCAGTGGTCATTGCATGTGTGTTCTTTCCACAAACCACATATGGATCAACTAGAGTCATTGCATGTGTGTTCATTCCACAAACCACACATGGATCAACCACTAGAGTCATTGCATGTTTGTTCTGATACTAAAACCACAAACCAGCACTAGATTCATTGCACGTGTGTTCTTTCCACAAACCACACATGGATCAACCACCAGTGGTCATTGCATGTGTGTTCTTTCCACAAACCACATATGGATCCACCAGTGGTCATTGCATGTGTGTTCTTTCCATAAACCACTTATGGATCAAGCACTAGAGTCATTGCATGTGGGTTATTTCCACAAACCACACATGGATTAACCACTAGAGTCATTGCATGTGTGTTATTTTCACAAACCACACATGGATCAACCACTAGAGTCATTGCATGTGTGTTATTTCCACAAACCACACATGGATCAACCAGTGGTAATTGCATGTGTGTTCCTTTCCACAAACCACACATGGATACACCACTAGAGTCATTGCATGTGTGTTCTTATACTAAAACCAAAACTATAGTCATTGCATGTGTGTTCTTTCCAGAAACCACACATGGATCAACCAGTGGTCATTGCATGTGTGTTCTTTCCACAAACCACACATGGATCAACCACTAGAGTCATTGCATGTGTGTTCTTTTCCACAAACAACTTATGGATCAACCAGTGGTCATTGCATGTGTGTTCTTTTCGCAAAACACATGTGGACCCACTAGAGTCATTGCATGTCTGTTTTTATACTAAAACTAGCACTAGAGTCATTGCATGTGTGTTCTATCCACAAACCACACATGGATCCACCATTGTCTTTCCATGTGTGTTATTTCCACAAACCACACATGGATCAACCACTAGAGTCATTGCATGTGTGTTATTTCCACAAACCACACATGGATCAACCACTAGAGTCATTGCATTTGAGTTATTTCCACAAACCACACATGGATCAACCACTAGAGTCATTGCATGTGTGTTATTTCCACAAACCACACATGGATCAACCACTAGAGTCATTGCATGTGTTCTATTTCTAAAAACCACACATGGATCAACAACTAGAGTCATTGCATGTGGGTTCTTACACTAAAACCAACACTAGAGTCATTGCATGTGTGTTCTTTTCACAAACCACACATGGATCCACCACTATCATTGCATGTGTGTTCTTTCCACAAACCACACATGGATCAACCACTAGTCATTGCATGTGTGTTATTTTCCACAAACCACACATGGATCCACCACTAGAGTCATTGCATGTGTGTTCTTATACTAGCACCAACACTAGAGTCATTGCATGTGTGTTCTTTTCACAAACCACACAAGGATCCACCACTGTCATTGCATGTGTGTTCTTTCCACAAACCACACATGGATCAACCACAAGTGGTCATTGCATGTGTGTTCTTTCCACAAACCACATATGGATCCACTAGTGGTCATTTCATGTGTGTTATTTCCACAAACCACATATGGATCAACCAGAGTCATTGCATGTGTGTTCTTTCCACAAACCACACATGGATCACCCACTAGAGTCATTTCATGTGTGTTATTTCCACAAAGCACACATGGATCAACCACTAGAGTCATTGCATGTGTGTTATTTCCACAAACCACAAATGGATCAACCACTAGAGTCATTGCATGTGTGTTATTTCCACAAACCACACATGGATCAACCACTAGAGTCATTGCATGTGTGTTCTTATACTAAAACCAACACTAGAATCATTGCATGTGTGTTATTTTCACAGACCACACATGGATCCACCACTATCATTGCATGTGTGTTTCTTACAGAAACCACACATGGATCAACCACTAGTCATTGAATGTGTGTTCTTTTCCACAAACCACACATGGATCCACCACTAGAGTCATTGCATGTGTGTTCTTATACTAAAACCAACACTAGAGTCATTGCATGTGTGTTCTTTTCACAAACCACACATGGATCCACCACTGTCATTGCATGTGTGTTCTTTCCACAAACCACACATGGATCAACCACTAGAGTCATTGCATGTGTGTTATTTCCAGAAACCACACATGGATCAACCACTAGAGTCATTGCATGTGTGTTATTTTCACAAACCACACATGGATCAACCACTAGAGTCATTGCATGTGTGTTCTTATACTAAAACCAACACTAGAGTCATTGCATGTGTGTTCTTTTCACAAACAACACATGGATCCACCACTGTCATTGTATGTGTGTTCTTTCCACAAACGACACATGGATCAACCACTAGTCATTGTATGTGTGTTCTTTTCCACAAACCACACATGGATCCACCACTAGAGTCATTGCATGTGTGTTCTTATACTAAAACCAACACTAGAGTAATTGCATGTGTGTTCTTTTCACAAACCACACATGGATCCACCACTGTCATTGCATGTGTGTTCTTTCCACAAACCAAACATGGATCAACCACAAGTGGTCATTGCATGTGTGCTCTTTCCACAAACCACATATGGATCCACCAGTGTTCATTGCATGTGTGTTCTTTCCACAATCCACATATGGATCAACTAGAGTCATTGCATGTGTGTTCTTTCCACAAACCACACATGGATCAACCACAAGTGGTCATTGCATGTGTGTTCTTTCCACAAACCACATATGGATCCACCCGTCGTCGTTGCATGTGTGTTCTTTCCATAAACCACTTATGGATCAACCACTAGAGTCATTGCATGTGTGTTATTTCCACAAACCACACATGGATAAACCACTAGAGTCATTGCATGTTTGTTCTTATACTAAAACCAACACTAGAGTCATCGCATGTGTGTTCTTTTCACAAACCACACATGGATCCACCACTGTCATTGCATGTGTGTTCTTTCCATAAACCACACATGGATCAACCACAAGTGGTCATTGCATGTGTGCTCTTTCCACAAACCACAAATGGTTCCACCAGTGGTCATTGCATGTGTGTTCTTTCCACAAACTACATATGGATCAACTAGAGTCATTGCATGTGTGTTCTTTCCACAAACCACACATGGATCAACCACTAGAGTCATTGCATGTTTGTTGTGATACTAAAACCACAAACCAGCACTAGATTCATTGCACGTGTGTTCTTTCCACAAACCACACATGGATCAACCACAAGTGGTCATTGCATGTGTGTTCTTTCCACAAACCACATATGGATCCACCAGTGGTCATTACATGTGTGTTCTTTCCATAAACCACTTATGGATCAAACACTAGAGTCATTGCATGTGTGTTATTTCCACAAACCACACATGGATTAACCACTAGAGTCATTGCATGTGTGTTATTTTCACAAACCACACATGGATCAACCACTAGAGTCATTGCATGTGTGTTATTTCCACAAACCACACATGGATCAACCAGTGGTAATTGCATGTGTGTTCTTTTCCACAAACCACACATGGATCCACCACTAGAGTCATTGCATGTGTGTTCTTATACTAAAACCAACACTAGAGTCATTGCATGTGTGTTCTTTCCAGAAACCACACATGGATCAACCAGTGGTCATTGCATGTGTATTCTTTCCACAAACCACACATGGATCAACCACTAGAGTCATTGCATGTGTGTTCTTTTCCACAAACAACTTATCGATCAACCAGTGGTAATTGCATGTGTGTTCTTTTCACAAACCACATGTGGAGCCACTAGAGTCATTGCATGTCTGTTTTTATACTAAAACTAGCACTAGAGTCATTGCATGTGTGTTCTATCCACAAACCACACATGGATCCACCATTGTCTTTCCATGTGTGTTATTTCCACAAACCACACATGGATCAACCACTAGAGTCATTGCATGTGTGTTATTTCCACAAACCACACATGGATCAACCACTAGAGTCATTGCATTTGAGTTATTTCCACAAACCACACATGGATCAACCACTAGAGTCATTGCATGTGTGTTATTTCCACAAACCACACATGGATCAACCACTAGAGTCATTGCATGTGTGCTATTTCTAAAAACCACACATGGATCAACAACTAGAGTCATTGCATGTGGGTTCTTACACTAAAACCAACACTAGAGTCATTGCATGTGTGTTCTTTTCACAAACCACACATGGATCCACCACTGTCATTGCATGTGTGTTCTTTCCACAAACCACACATGGATCAACCACTAGTCATTGCATGTGTGTTATTTTCCACAAACCACACATGGATCCACCACTAGAGTCATTGCATGTGTGTTCTTATACTAGCACCAACACTAGAGTCATTGCATGTGTGTTCTTTTCACAAACCACACAAGGATCCACCACTGTCATTGCATGTGTGTTCTTTCCACAAACCACACATGGATCAACCACAAGTGGTCATTGCATGTGTGTTCTTTCCACAAACCACATATGGATCCACTAGTGGTCATTTCATGTGTGTTATTTCCACAAACCACATATGGATCAACCAGAGTCATTGCATGTGTGTTCTTTCCACAAACCACACATGGATCACCCACTAGAGTCATTTCATGTGTGTTATTTCCACAAAGCACACATGGATCAACCACTAGAGTCATTGCATGTGTGTTATTTCCACAAACCACAAATGGATCAACCACTAGAGTCATTGCATGTGTGTTATTTCCACAAACCACACATGGATCAACCACTAGAGTCATTGCATGTGTGTTCTTATACTAAAACCAACACTAGAATCATTGCATGTGTGTTATTTTCACAGACCACACATGGATCCACCACTATCATTGCATGTGTGTTTCTTACAAAAACCACACATGGATCAACCACTATTCATTGAATGTGTGTTCTTTTCCACAAACCACACATGGATCCACCACTAGAGTCATTGCATGTGTGTTCTTATACTAAAACCAACACTAGAGTCATTGCATGTGTGTTCTTTTCACAAACCACACATGGATCCACCACTGTCATTGCATGTGTGTTCTTTCCACAAACCACACATGGATCAACCACTAGAGTCATTGCATGTGTGTTATTTCCAGAAACCACACATGGATCAACCACTAGAGTCATTGCATGTGTGTTATTTTCACAAACCACACATGGATCAACCACTAGAGTCATTGCATGTGTGTTCTTATACTAAAACCAACACTAGAGTCATTGCATGTGTGTTCTTTTCACAAACAACACATGGATCCACCACTGTCATTGTATGTGTGTTCTTTCCACAAACAACACATGGATCAACCACTAGTCATTGTATGTGTGTTCTTTTCCACAAACCACACATGGATCCACCACTAGAGTCATTGCATGTGTGTTCTAATACTAAAACCAACACTAGAGTCATTGCATGTGTGTTCTTTTCACGAACCACACAAGGATCCACCACTGTCATTGCATGTGTGTTCTTTCCACAAACCATACATGGATCAACCACAAGTGGTCATTGCATGTGTGCTCTTTCCACAAACCACATATGGATCCACCAGTGTTCATTGCATGTGTGTTCTTTCCACAATCCACATATGGATCAACTAGAGTCATTGCATGTGTGTTCTTTCCACAAACCACACATGGATCAACCACAAGTGGTCATTGCATGTGTGTTCTTTACACAAACCACATATGGATCCACCCGTGGTCGTTGCATGTGTGTTGTTTCCATAAACCACTTATGGATCAACCACTAGAGTCATTGCATGTGTGTTATTTCCACAAACCACACATGGATAAACCACTAGAGTCATTGCATTTTTGTTCTTATACTAAAACCAACACTAGAGTCATTGCATGTGTGTTCTTTTCACAAACCACACATGGATCCACCACTGTCATTGCATGTGTGTTCTTTCCATAAACCACACATGGATCAACCACAAGTGGTCATTGCATGTGTGCTCTTTCCACAAACCACAAATGGTTCCACCAGTGGTCATTGCATGTGTGTTCTTTCCACAAACTACATATGGATCAACTAGAGTCATTGCATGTGTGTTCTTTCCACAAACCACACATGGATCAACCACTAGAGTCATTGCATGTTTGTTGTGATACTAAAACCACAAACCAGCACTAGATTCATTGCACGTGTGTTCTTTCCACAAACCACACATGGATCAACCACAAGTGGTCATTGCATGTGTGTTCTTTCCACAAACCACATATGGATCCACCAGTGGTCATTACATGTGTGTTCTTTCCATAAACCACTTATGGATCAAACACTAGAGTCATTGCATGTGTGTTATTTCCACAAACCACACATGGATTAACCACTAGAGTCATTGCATGTGTGTTATTTTCACAAACCACACATGGATCAACCACTAGAGTCATTGCATGTGTGTTATTTCCACAAACCACACATGGATCAACCAGTGGTAATTGCATGTGTGTTCTTTTCCACAAACCACACATGGATCCACCACTAGAGTCATTGCATGTGTGTTCTTATACTAAAACCAACACTAGAGTCATTGCATGTGTGTTCTTTCCAGAAACCACACATGGATCAACCAGTGGTCATTGCATGTGTATCCTTTCCACAAACCACACATGGATCAACCACTAGAGTCATTGCATGTGTGTTCTTTTCCACAAACAACTTATCGATCAACCAGTGGTAATTGCATGTGTGTTCTTTTCACAAACCACATGTGGAGCCACTAGAGTCATTGCATGTCTGTTTTTATACTAAAACTAGCACTAGAGTCATTGCATGTGTGTTCTATCCACAAACCACACATGGATCCACCATTGTCTTTCTATGTGTGTTATTTCCACAAACCACACATGGATCAACCACTAGAGTCATTGCATGTGTGTTATTTCCACAAATCACACATGGATCAACCACTAGAGTCATTGCATTTGAGTTATTTCCACAAACCACACATGGATCAACCACTAGAGTCATTGCATGTGTGTTATTTCCACAAACCACACATGGATCAACCACTAGAGTCATTGCATGTGTGCTATTTCTAAAAACCACACATGAATCAACAACTAGAGTCATTGCATGTGGGTTCTTACACTAAAACCAACACTAGAGTCATTGCATGTGTGTTCTTTTCACAAACCACACATGGATCCACCACTGTCATTGCATGTGTGTTCTTTCCACAAACCACACATGGATCAACCACTAGTCATTGCATGTGTGTTATTTTCCACAAACCACACATGGATCCACCACTAGAGTCATTGCATGTGTGTTCTTATACTAGCACCAACACTAGAGTCATTGCATGTGTGTTCTTTTCACAAACCACACATGGATCCACCACTGTCATTGCATGTGTGTTCTTTCCACAAACCACACATGGATCAACCACAAGTGGTCATTGCATGTGTGTTCTTTCCACAAACCACATATGGATCCACTAGTGGTCATTTCATGTGTGTTATTTCCACAAACCACATATGGATCAACTAGAGTCATTGCATGTGAGTTCTTTCCACAAACCACACATGGATCACCCACTAGAGTCATTTCATGTGTGTTAATTCCACAAAGCACACATGGATCAACCACTAGAGTCATTGCATGTGTGTTATTTCCACAAACCACACATGGATCAACCAGTGGTAATTGCATGTGTGTTCTTTTCCACAAACCACACATGGATCCACCACTAGAGTCATTGCATGTGTGTTCTTATACTAAAACCAACACTAGAGTCATTGCATGTGTGTTCTTTCCAGAAACCACACATGGGTCAACCAGTGGTCATTGCATGTGTGTTCTTTCCACAAACCACACATGGATCAACCACTACAGTCATTGCATGTGTGTTCTTTTCCACAAACAACTTATGGATCAACCAGTGGTAATTGCATGTGTGTTCTTTTCACAAACCACATGTGGACCCACTAGAGTCATTGCATGTCTGTTTTTATACTAAAACTAGCACTAGAGTCATTGCATGTGTGTTCTATCCACAAACCACACATGGATCCACCATTGTCTTTCCATGTGTGTTATTTCCACAAACCACACATGGATCAACCACTAGAGTCATTGCATGTGTGTTATTTCCACAAACCACACATGGATCAACCACTAGAGTCATTGCATTTGAGTTATTTCCACAAACCACACATGGATCAACCACTAGAGTCATTGCATGTGTGTTATTTCCACAAACCACACATGGATCAACCACTAGAGTCATTGCATGTGTGCTATTTCTAAAAACCACACATGGATCAACAACTAGAGTCATTGCATGTGGGTTCTTACACTAAAACCAACACTAGAGTCATTGCATGTGTGTTCTTTTCACAAACCACACATGGATCCACCACTGTCATTGCATGTGTGTTCTTTCCACAAACCACACATGGATCAACCACTAGTCATTGCATGTGTGTTATTTTCCACAAACCACACATGGATCCACCACTAGAGTCATTGCATGTGTGTTCTTATACTAGCACCAACACTAGAGTCATTGCATGTGTGTTCTTTTCACAAACCACACAAGGATCCACCACTGTCATTGCATGTGTGTTCTTTCCACAAACCACACATGGATCAACCACAAGTGGTCATTGCATGTGTGTTCTTTCCACAAACCACATATGGATCCACTAGTGGTCATTTCATGTGTGTTATTTCCACAAACCACATATGGATCAACCAGAGTCATTGCATGTGTGTTCTTTCCACAAACCACACATGGATCACCCACTAGAGTCATTTCATGTGTGTTATTTCCACAAAGCACACATGGATCAACCACTAGAGTCATTGCATGTGTGTTATTTCCACAAACCACACATGGATCAACCACTAGAGTCATTGCATGTGTGTTATTTCCACAAACCACACATGGATCCACCACTAGAGTCATTGCATGTGTGTTCTTATACTAGCACCAACACTAGAGTCATTGCATGTGTGTTCTTTTCACAAACCACACATGGATCCACCACTGTCATTGCATGTGTGTTCTTTCCACAAACCACACATGGATCAACCACAAGTGGTCATTGCATGTGTGTTCTTTCCACAAACCACATATGGATCCACTAGTGGTCATTTCATGTGTGTTATTTCCACAAACCACATATGGATCAACCAGAGTCATTGCATGTGTGTTCTTTCCACAAACCACACATGGATCACCCACTAGAGTCATTTCATGTGTGTTAATTCCACAAAGCACACATGGATCAACCACTAGAGTCATTGCATGTGTGTTATTTCCACAAACCACACATGGATCAACCAGTGGTAATTGCATGTGTGTTCTTTTCCACAAACCACACATGGATCCACCACTAGAGTCATTGCATGTGTGTTCTTATACTAAAACCAACACTAGAGTCATTGCATGTGTGTTCTTTCCAGAAACCACACATGGGTCAACCAGTGGTCATTGCATGTGTGTTCTTTCCACAAACCACACATGGATCAACCACTAGAGTCATTGCATGTGTGTTCTTTTCCACAAACAACTTATGGATCAACCAGTGGTAATTGCATGTGTGTTCTTTTCACAAACCACATGTGGACCCACTAGAGTCATTGCATGTCTGTTTTTATACTAAAACTAGCACTAGAGTCATTGCATGTGTGTTCTATCCACAAACCACACATGGATCCACCATTGTCTTTCCATGTGTGTTATTTCCACAAACCACACATGGATCAACCACTAGAGTCATTGCATGTGTGTTATTTCCACAAACCACACATGGATCAACCACTAGATTCATTGCATTTGAGTTATTTCCACAAACCACACATGGATCAACCACTAGAGTCATTGCATGTGTGTTATTTCCACAAACCACACATGGATCAACCACTAGAGTCATTGCATGTGTGCTATTTCTAAAAACCACACATGGATCAACAACTAGAGTCATTGCATGTGGGTTCTTACACTAAAACCAACACTAGAGTCATTGCATGTGTGTTCTTTTCACAAACCACACATGGATCCACCACTGTCATTGCATGTGTGTTCTTTCCACAAACCACACATGGATCAACCACTAGTCATTGCATGTGTGTTATTTTCCACAAACCACACATGGATCCACCACTAGAGTCATTGCATGTGTGTTCTTATACTAGCACCAACACTAGAGTCATTGCATGTGTGTTCTTTTCACAAACCACACAAGGATCCACCACTGTCATTGCATGTGTGTTCTTTCCACAAACCACACATGGATCAACCACAAGTGGTCATTGCATGTGTGTTCTTTCCACAAACCACATATGGATCCACTAGTGGTCATTTCATGTGTGTTATTTCCACAAACCACATATGGATCAACCAGAGTCATTGCATGTGTGTTCTTTCCACAAACCACACATGGATCACCCACTAGAGTCATTTCATGTGTGTTATTTCCACAAAGCACACATTGATCAACCACTAGAGTCATTGCATGTGTGTTATTTCCACAAACCACACATGGATCAACCACTAGAGTCATTGCATGTGTGTTATTTCCACAAACCACACATGGATCAACCACTAGAGTCATTGCATGTGTGTTCTTATACTAAAACCAACACTAGAATCATTGCATGTGTGTTATTTTCACAGACCACACATGGATCCACCACTATCATTGCATGTGTGTGTTTTACACAAACCACACATGGATCAACCACTAGTCATTGAATGTGTGTTCTTTTCCACAAACCACACATGGATCCACCACTAGAGTCATTGCATGTGTGTTCTTATACTAAAACCAACACTAGAGTCATTGCATGTGTGTTCTTTTCACAAACCACACATGGATCCACCACTGTCATTGCATGTGTGTTCTTTCCACAAACCACACATGGATCAACCACTAGAGTCATTGCATGTGTGTTATTTCCAGAAACCACACATGGATCAACCACTAGAGTCATTGCATGTGTGTTATTTTCACAAACCACACCTCGATCAACCACTAGAGTCATTGCATGTGTGTTCTTATACTAAAACCAACACTAGAGTCATTGCATGTGTGTTCTTTTCACAAACCACACATGGATCCACCACTATCATTGTATGTGTGTTCTTTCCACAAACAACACATGGATCAACCACTAGTCATTGTATGTGTGTTCTTTTACACAAACCACACATGGATCCACCACTAGAGTCAGTGCATGTGTGTTCTTATACTAAAACCAACACTAGAGTCATTGCATGTGTGTTCTTTTCACAAACCACACATGGATCCACCACTTTCATTGCATGTGTGTTCTTTCCACAAACCATACATGGATCAACCACAAGTGGTCATTGCATGTGTGCTCTTTCCACAAACCACATATGGATCCACCAGTGGTCATTGCATGTGTGTTCTTTCCACAATCCACATATGGATCAACTAGAGTCATTGCATGTGTGTTCTTTCCACAAACCACACATGGATCAACCACTAGAGTCATTTCATGTTTGTTCTTATACTAAAACCACAAACCAGCAGTAGAGTAATTGCATGTGTGTTCTTTCCACAAACCACACATGGATCAACCACAAGTGGTCATTGCATGTGTGTTCTTTCCACAAACCACATATGGATCCACCCGTGGTCGTTGCATGTGTGTTCTTTCCATAAACAACTTATGGATCAACCACTAGAGTCATTGCATGTGTGTTATTTCCACAAACCACACATGGATCAACCACTAGAGTCATGGCATGTGTGTTATTTTCACAAACTACACATGATTAAACCACTAGAGTCATTGCATGTGTGTTCTTATACTAAAACCAACACTAGAGTCATTGCATGTGTGTTCTTTTCACAAACCACACATGGATCCACCACTGTCATTGTATGTGTGTTCTTTCCACAAACAACACATGGATCAACCACTAGTCATTGTATGTGTGTTCTTTTACACAAACCACACATGGATCCACCACTAGAGTCATTGCATGTGTGTTCTTATACTAAAACCAACACTAGAGTCATTGCATGTGTGTTCTTTTCACAAACCACACATGGATCCACCACTGTCATTGCATGTGTGTTCTTTCCATAAACCACTTATGGATCAACCACTAGAGTCATTGCATGTGTGTTCTTTCCACAAACCACACATGGATCAACCACTAGAGTCATTGCATGTGTGTTATTTCCAGAAACCACACATGGATCAACCACTAGAGTCATGGCATGTGTGTTATTTTCACAAACCACACATGGATAAACCACTAGAGTCATTGCATGTGTGTTCTTATACTAAAACCAACACTAGAGTCATTGCATGTGTGTTCTTTCCACAAACCACACATGGATCAACCAGTGGTCACTGCATGTGTGCCCTTTCCACAAACCACACATGGATCAACAACTAGAGTCATTTCATGGTTGTTCTTATACTAAAACCACAAACCAGCACTAGAGTGATTGCATGTGTGTTCTTTTCCACAAACCACGCATGGATCCACTAGACTCATTGCATGTGTGTTCTTTTCCACAAACAACTTATGGATCAACCAGTGGTCATTGCATGTGTGTTCTTTTCACAAACCACATGTGGACCCACTAGAGTCATTGCATGTGTGTTCTTATACTAAAACTAGCACTAGAGTCATTGCATGTGTGTTCTATCCACAAACCACACATGGATCCACCACTGTCATTGCATGTGTGTTCTTTCCACAAACCACACATGGATCAACCACTAGAGTCATTGCATGTGTGTTCTTTCCACAAACCACATATGGATCAACCAGTGGTCATTGCATGTGTGTTCTTTTCCATAAACAACTTATGGATCCATTATGGTCATTGCATGTGTGTTATTTCCACAAACCACACATGGATCAACCACTAGAGTCATTGCATGTGTGTTATTTCCACAAACCACACATGGATCAACCACTAGAGTCATTGCATGTTTGTTCTTATACTAAAACCACAAACCAGCACTAGAGTCATTGCATGTGTGTTCTTTTCCACAAACCACACATGGGTCCACTAGACTCATTGCATGTGTGTTCTTTTCTACAAACAACTTATGGATCAACCAGTGGTCATTGCATGTGTGTTCTTTTCACAAACCACATGTGGAACCACTAGAGTCATTGCATGTGTGTTCTTATACTAAAACTAGCACTAGAGTCATTGCATGTGTGTTCGATCCACAAACCACACATGGATCCACCACTGTCATTGCATGTGTGTTCTTTCCACAAACCACACATGGATCAACCACTAGAGTCATTGCAGGTGTGTTCTTTCCACAAACCACATATGGATCAACCGGTGGTCATTGCATGTGTGTTCTTTTCCACAAACCACTTATGGATCCATTACAGTCATTGCATGTGTGTTATTTCCACAAACCACACATGGATCAACCACTAGAGTCATTTCATGTGTGTTATTTCCACAAACCACACATGGATCAACCGCTAGATTCATTGCATGTGTGTTATTTCCACAAACCACACATGGATCAACCACTAGAGTCATTGCATGTGTGTTATTTCCACAAACCACACATGGATCAACCACTATAGTCATTGCATTTGTGTTATTTCCACAAACCACACATGGATCAACCACTAGAGTCATTGCATGTGTGTTCTTTTACTAAAACAAACATTAGAGTCATTGCATGTGTGTTCTTTTCACAAACCACACATGGATCCACCACTGTCATTGCATGTGTGTTCTTTCTACAAACCACACATGGATCAACCACTAGTCATTGCATGTGTGTTCTTTTCCACAAACCACACATGGATCCACCACTAGAGTCATTGCATGTGTGTTCTTATACTAAAACCAACACTAGAGTCATTGCATGTGTCTTCTTTCCACAAACCACACATGGATCAACCACTAGAGTCATTGCATGTTTGTTCTTATACTAAAACCACAAACCAGCAGTAGAGTCATTGCATGTGTGTTCTTTCCACAAACCACACATGGATCAACCACAAGTGGTCATTGCATGTGTGTTCTTTCCACAAACCACATATGGATCCACCTGTGGTCGTTGCATGTGTGTTCTTTCCATAAACCACTTATGGATCAACCACTAGAGTCATTGGATGTGTGTTATTTCCAGAAACCACACATGGATCAACCACTAGAGTCATGGCATGTGTGTTATTTTCACAAACCGCACATGGATAAACCACTAGAGTCATTGCATGTGTGTTATTATACTAAAACCAACACTAGAGTCATTGCATGTGTGTTATTTCCACAAACCACACATGGATCAACCACTAGAGTCATTGCATGTGTGTTATTTCCTTAAACCACACATGGATCAACCAGTGGTCATTGCGTGTGTGTTCTTTTCCACAAACCACACATGGATCCACCACTGGAGTCATTGCATGTGTGTTCTTATACTAAAACCAACACTAGAGTCATTGCATGTGTGTTCTTTCCACAAACCACACTTGGATCAACCAGTGGTCATTGCATGTGTGGCCTTTCCACAAACCGCACATGGATCAAACACTAGAGTCATTCCATGGTTGTTCTTATACTAAAACCACAGACTAGCACTAGAGTGATTGCATGTGTGTTCTTTTCCACAAACCACGCATGGATCCACTAGACTCATTGCATGTGTGTTCTTTTCCACAAACAACTTATGGATCAACCAGTGGTCATTGCATGTGTGTTCTTTTCACAAACCACATGTGGACCCACTAGAGTCATTGCATGTGTGTTCTTATACTAAAACTAGCACTAGAGTCATTGCATGTGTGTTCTATACACAAACCACACATGGATCCACCACTGTCATTGCATGTGTGTTCTTTCCACAAACCACACATGGATCAACCACTAGAGTCATTGCATGTGTGTTCTTTCCACAAACCACATATGGATCAACCAGTGGTCATTGCATGTGTGTTCTTTTCCATAAACCACTTATGGATCCATTATAGTCATTGCATGTGTGTTATTTCCACAAACCACACATTGATCAACCACTAGAGTCATTGCATGTGTGTTATTTCCACAAACCACACATGGATCAACCACTAGAGTCATTGCATGTTTGTTCTTATACTAAAACCACAAACCAGAACTAGAGTCATTGCATGTGTGTTCTTTTCCACAAACCACACATGGGTCCACTAGACTCATTGCATGTGTGTTCTTTTCTACAAACAACTTATGGATCAACCAGTGGTCATTGCATGTGTGTTCTTTTCACAAATCACACGTGGACCCACTAGAGTCATTGCACGTGTGTTCTTATACTAAAACTAGCACTAGAGTCATTGCATGTGTGTTCGATCCACAAACCACACATGGATCCACCACTGTCATTGCATGTGTGTTCTTTCCACAAACCACACATGGATCAACCACTAGAGTCATTGTAGGTGTGTTCTTTCCACAAACCACATATGGATCAACCGGTGGTCATTGCATGTGTGTTCTTTTCCATAAACCACTTATGGATCCATTACAGTCATTGCATGTGTGTTATTTCCACAAACCACACATGGATCAACCACTAGAGTCATTGCATGTGTGTTATTTCCACAAACCACACATGGATCAACCACTAGATTCATTGCATGTGTGTTATTTCCACAAACCACACATGGATCAACCACTAGAGTCATTGCATGTGTGTTATTTCCACAAACCACACATGGATCAACCACTAGATTCATTGCATGTGTGTTATTTCCACAAACCACACATGGATCTACCACTAGAGTCATTGCATGTGTGTTATTTCCACAAACCACACATGGATCAACCACTAGAGTCATTGCATGTGTGTTATTTCCACAAACCACACATGGATCAACCACTAGAGTCATTGTATGTGTGTTCTTATACTAAAACAAACACTAGAGTCATTGCATGTGTGTTCTTTTCACAAACCCCCCATGGATCCACCACTATCATTGCATGTGTGTTCTTTCTACAAACCACACATGGCTCAACCACTAGTCATTGCATGTGTGTTCTTTTCCACAAATCACACATGGATCCACCACTAGAGTCATTGCATGTGTGTTCTTATACTAAAACCAACACTAGAGTCATTGCATGTGTCTTCTTTCCACAAACCACACATGGATCAACCACCTAGAGTCATTGCATGTTTGTTCTTATACTAAAACCACAAACCAGCAGTAGAGTCATTGCATGTGTGTTCTTTCCACAAACCACACATGGATGAACCACAAGTGGTCATTGCATGTGTGTTCTTTCCACAAACCACATATGGATCCACCTGTGGTCGTTGCATGTGTGTTCTTTCCATAAACCACTTATGGATCAACCACTAGAGTCATTGCATGTGTGTTATTTCCAGAAACCACACATGGATCAACCACTAGAGTCATGGCATGTGTGTTATTTTCACAAACCACACATGGATAAACCACTAGAGTCATTGCATGTGTGTTCTTATACTAAAACCAACACTAGAGTCATTGCATGTGTGTTATTTCCACAAACCACACATGAATCAACCACTAGAGTCATTGCATGTGTGTTATTTCCTTAAACCACACATGGATCAACCAGTGGTCATTGCATGTGTGTTCTTTTCCACAAACCACACATGGATCCACCACTTGAGTCATTGCATGTGTGTTCTTATACTAAAACCAACACTAGAGTCATTGCATGTGTGTTCTTTCCCCAAACCACACATGGATCAACCAGTGGTCATTGCATGTGTGGCCTTTCCACAAACTGCACATGGATCAACCACTAGAGTCATTCCATGGTTGTTCTTATACTAAAACCACAGACCAGCACTAGAGTGATTGCATGTGTGTTCTTTTCCACAAACCACGCATGGATCCACTAGACTCATTGCATGTGTGTTCTTTTCCACAAACAACTTATGGATCAACCAGTGGTCATTGCATGTGTGTTCTTTTCACAAAACACACATGTGGACCCACTAGAGTCATTGCATGTGTGTTCTTATACTAAAACTAGCACTAGAGTCATTGCATGTGTGTTATTTCCACAAACCACACATGGATCAACCACTAGAGTCATTGCATGTGTGTTATTTCCACAAACCACACATGGATCAACCACTAGATTCATTGCATGTGTGTTATTTCCACAAACCACACATGGATCAACCACTAGAGTCATTGCATGTGTGTTATTTCGACGAACCACACATGGATCAACCACTAGATTCATTGCATGTATGTTATTTCCACAAACCACACATGGATCAACCACTAGAGTCATTGCATGTGTGTTATTTCCACAAACCACAGATGGATCAACCACTAGAGTCATTGCATGTGTGTTATTTCCACAAACCACACATGGATCAACCACTAGAGTCATTGTATGTGTGTTCTTATACTAAAACAAACACTAGAGTCATTGCATGTGTGTTCTTTTCACAAACCACACATGGATCCACCACTATCATTGCATGTGTGTTCTTTCTACAAACCACACATGGATCAACCACTAGTCATTGCATGTGTGTTCTTTTCCACAAACCACACATGGATCCACCACTAGAGTCATTGCATGTGTGTTCTTATACTAAAACCAACACTAGAGTCATTGCATGTGTCTTCTTTCCACAAACCACACATGGATCAACCACTAGAGTCATTGCATGTTTGTTCTTATACTAAAACCACAAACCAGCAGTAGAGTCATTGCATGTGTGTTCTTTCCACAAACCACACATGGATGAACCACAAGTGGTCATTGCATGTGTGTTCTTTCCACAAACCACATATGGATCCACCTGTGGTCTTTGCATGTGTGTTCTTTCCATAAACCACTTATGGATCAACCACTAGAGTCATTGCATGTGTGTTATTTCCAGAAACCACACATGAATCAACCACTAGAGTCATGGCATGTGTGTTATTTTCACAAACCACACATGGATAAACCACTAGAGTCATTGCATGTGTGTTCTTATACTAAAACCAACACTAGAGTCATTGCATGTGTGTTATTTCCACAAACCACACATGGATCAACCACTAGAGTCATTGCATGTGTGTTATTTCCTTAAACCACACATGGATCAACCACTGGTCATTGCATGTGTGTTCTTTTCCACAAACCACACATGGATCCACCACTTGAGTCATTGCATGTGTGTTCTTATACTAAAACCAACACTAGAGTCATTGCATGTGCGTTCTTTCCACAAATCACACATGGATCAACCAGTGGTCATTGCATGTGTGGCCTTTCCACAAACCGCACATGGATCAACCACTAGAGTCATTCCATGGTTGTTCTTATACTAAAACCACAGACCAGCACTAGAGTGATTGCATGTGTGTTCTTTTCCACAAACCACGCATGGATCCACTAGATTCATTGCATGTGTGTTCTTTTCCACAAACAACTTATGGATCAACCAGTGGTCATTGCATGTGTGTTCTTTTCACAAACCACATGTGGACCACTAGAGTCATTGCATGTGTGTTCTTATACTAAAACTAGCACTAGAGTCATTGCATGTGTGTTCTATACACAAACCACACATGGATCCACCACTGTCATTGCATGTGTGTTCTTTCCACAAACCACACATGGATCAACCACTAGAGTCATTGCATGTGTGTTCTTTCCACAAACCACATATGGATCAACCAGTGGTCATTGCATGTGTGTTCTTTTCCATAAACCACTTATGGTTCCATTATAGTCATTGCATGTGTGTTATTTCCACAAACCACACATTGATCAACCACTAGAGTCATTGCATGTGTGTTATTTCCACAAACCACACATGGATCAACCACTAGAGTCATTGCATGTTTGTTCTTATACTAAAACCACAAACCAGCACTAGAGTCATTGCATGTGTGTTCTTTTCCACAAACCACACATGGGTCCACTAGACTCATTGCATGTGTGTTCTTTTCTACAAACAACTTATGGATCAACCAGTGGTCATTGCATGTGTGTTCTATTCACAAACCACATGTGGACCCACAAGAGTCATTGCACGTGTGTTCTTATACTAAAACTAGCACTAGAGTCATTGCATGTGTGTTCGATCCACAAACCACACATGGATCCACCACTGTCATTGCATGTGTGTTCTTTCCACAAACCACACATGGATCAACCACTAGAGTCATTGCAGGTGTGTTCTTTCCACAAACCACATATGGATCAACCGGTGGTCATTGCATGTGTGTTCTTTTCCATAAACCACTTATGGATCCATTACAGTCATTGCATGTGTGTTATTTCCACAAACCACACATGGATCAACCACTAGAGTCAATGCATGTGTGTTATTTCCTCAAACCACACATGGATCAACCACTAGATTCATTGCATGTGTGTTATTTCCACAAACCACACATGGATCAACCACTAGAGTCATTGCATGTGTGTTATTTCCACAAACCACACATGGATCAACCACTAGATTCATTGCATGTGTGTTATTTCCACAAACCACACATGGATCAACCACTAGAGTCATTGCATGTGTGTATTTCCACAAACCACACATGGATCAACCACTAGAGTCATTGCATGTGTGTTATTTCCACAAACCACACATGGATCAACCACTAGAGTCATTGTATGTGTGTTCTTATACTAAAACAAACACTAGAGTCATTGCATGTGTGTTCTTTTCACAAACCACACATGGATCCACCACTATCATTGCATGTGTGTTCTTTCTACAAACCACACATGGATCAACCACTAGTCATTGCATGTGTGTTCTTTTCCACAAACCACACATGGATCCACCACTAGAGTCATTGCATGTGTGTTCTTATACTAAAACCAACACTAGAGTCATTGCATGTGTCTTCTTTCCACAAACCACACATGGATCAACCACTAGAGTCATTGCATGTTTGTTCTTATACTAAAACCACAAACCAGCAGTAGATTCATTGCATGTGTGTTCTTTCCACAAACCACACATGGATCAACCACAAGTGGTCATTGCATACGTGTTCTTTCCACAAACCACATATGGATCCACCCGTGGTCGTTGCATGTGTGTTCTTTCCATAAACCACTTATGGATCAACCACTAGAGTCATTGCATGTGTGTTATTTCCAGAAACCACACATGGATCAACCACTAGATTCATGGCATGTGTGTTATTTTCACAAACCACACATGGATAAACCACTAGAGTCATTGCATGTGTGTTCTTATACTAAAACCAACACTAGAGTCATTGCATGTGTGTTATTTCCACAAACCACACATGGATCAACCACTAGAGTCATTGCATGTGTGTTATTTCCTCAAACCACACATGGATCAACCAGTGGTCATTGCATGTGTGTTCTTTTCCACAAACCACACATGGATCCACCACTGGAGTCATTGCATATGTGTTCTTATACTAAAACCGACACTAGAGTCATTGCATATGTGTTATTTCCACAAACCACACATGGATCAACCACTAGAGTCATTGCATGTGTGTTCTTTCCACAAACCACACATGGATCAACTAGTGGTCATTGCATGTGTGCCCTTTCCACAAACCACACATGGATCAACCACTAGAGTCATTCCATGGTTGTTCTTATACTAAAACCACATACCAGCACTAGAGTGGTTGCATGTGTGTTCTTTTCCACAAACCGTGCATGGATCCACTAGACTCATTGCATGTGTGTTCTTTTCCACAAACAACTTATGGATCAACCAGTGGTCATTGCATGTGTGTTCTTTTCACAAACCACATGTGGACCCACTAGAGTCATTGCATGTGTGTTCTTATACTAAAACTAGCACTAGAGTCATTGCATGTGTGTTCTATACACAAACCACACATGGATCCACCACTGTCATTGCATGTGTGTTCTTTCCACAAACCACACATGGATCAACCACTAGAGTCATTGCATGTGTGTTCTTTCCACAAACCACATATGGATCAACCAGTGGTCATTGCATGTGTGTTCTTTTCCATAAACCACTTATGGATCCATTATAGTCATTGCATGTGTGTTATTTCCACAAACCACACATGGATCAACCACTAGAGTCATTGCATGTGTGTTATTTCCACAAACCACACATGGATCAACCACTAGAGTCATTGCATGTTTGTTCTTATACTAAAACCACAAACCAGCACTAGAGTCATTGCATGTGTGTTCTTTTCCACAAACCACACATGGGTCCACTAGACTCATTGCATGTGTGTTCTTTTCTACAAACAACTTACGGATCAACCAGTGGTCATTGCATGTGTGTTCTTTTCACAAACCGCACGTGGACCCACTAGAGTCATTGCATGTGTGTTATTATACTAAAACTAGCACTAGAGTCATTGCATGTGTGTTCGATCCACAAACCACACATGGATCCACCACTGTCATTGCATGTGTGTTCTTTCCACAAACCACACATGGATCAACCACTAGAGTCATTGCAGGTGTGTTCTTTCCACAAACCACATATGGATCAACCGGTGGTCATTGCATGTGTGTTCTTTTCCATAAACCACTTATGGATCCAGTACAGTCATTGCATGTGTGTTATTTCCACAAACCACACATGGATCAACCACTAGAGTCATTGCATGTGTGTTATTTCCACAAACCACACATGGATCAACCACTAGAGTCATTGCATGTGTGTTATTTCCACAAACCACACATGGATCAACCACTATTTATTGCATTTGTGTTATTTCCACAAACCACACATGGATCAACCACTAGAGTCATTGCATGTGTGTTCTTTTACTAAAACAAACATTAGAGTCATTGCATGTGTGTTCTTTTCACAAACCACACATGGATCCACCACTGTCATTGCATGTGTGTTCTTTCCACAAACCACACATGGATCAACCACTAGAGTCATTGCATGTGTGTTATTTCCAGAAACCACACATGGATCAACCACTAGAGTCATGGCATGTGTGTTATTTTCACAAACCACACATGGATAAACCACTAGAGTCATTGCATGTGTGTTCTTATACTAAAACCAACACTAGAGTCATTGCATGTGTGTTCTTTCCACAAACCACACATGGATCAACCAGTGGTCACTGCATGTGTGCCCTTTCCACAAACCACACATGGATCAACAACTAGAGTCATTTCATGGTTGTTCTTATACTAAAACCACAAACCAACACTAGAGTGATTGCATGTGTGTTCTTTTCCACAAACCACGCATGGATCCACTAGACTCATTGCATGTGTGTTCTTTTCCACAAACAACTTATGGATCAACCAGTGGTCATTGCATGTGTGTTCTTTTCACAAACCACATGTGGACCCACTAGAGTCATTGCATGTGTGTTCTTATACTAAAACTAGCACTAGAGTCATTGCATGTGTGTTCTATCCACAAACCACACATGGATCCACCACTGTCATTGCATGTGTGTTCTTTCCACAAACCACACATGGATCAACCACTAGAGTCATTGCATGTGTGTTCTTTCCACAAACCACATATGGATCAACCAGTGGTCATTGCATGTGTGTTCTTTTCCATAAACCACTTATGGATCCATTATGGTCATTGCATGTGTGTTATTTCCACAAACCACACATGGATCAACCACTAGAGTCATTGCATGTGTTATTTCCACAAACCACACATGGATCAACCACTAGAGTCATTGCATGTTTGTTCTTATACTAAAACCACAAACCAGCACTAGAGTCATTGCATGTGTGTTCTTTTCCACAAACCACACATGGGTCCACTAGACTCATTGCATGTGTGTTCTTTTCTACAAACAACTTATGGATCAACCAGTGGTCATTGCATGTGTGTTCTTTTCACAAACCACATGTGGAACCACTAGAGTCATTGCATGTGTGTTCTTATACTAAAACTAGCACTAGAGTCATTGCATGTGTGTTCGATCCACAAACCACACATGGATCCACCACTGTCATTGCATGTGTGTTCTTTCCACAAACCACACATGGATCAACCACTAGAGTCATTGCAGGTGTGTTCTTTCCACAAACCACATATGGATCAACCGGTGGTCATTGCATGTGTGATCTTTTCCACAAACCACTTATGGATCCATTACAGTCATTGCATGTGTGTTATTTCCACAAACCACACATGGATCAACCACTAGAGTCATTTCATGTGTGTTATTTCCACAAACCACACATGGATCAACCACTAGATTCATTGCATGTGTGTTATTTCCACAAACCACACATGGATCAACCACTAGAGTCATTGCATGTGTGTTATTTCCACAAACCACACATGGATCAACCACTATAGTCATTGCATTTGTGTTATTTCCACAAACCACACATGGATCAACCACTAGAGTCATTGCATGTGTGTTCTTTTACTAAAACAAACATTAGAGTCATTGCATGTGTGTTCTTTTCACAAACCACACATGGATCCACCACTGTCATTGCATGTGTGTTCTTTCTACAAACCACACATGGATCAACCACTAGTCATTGCATGTGTGTTCTTTTCCACAAACCACACATGGATCCACCACTAGAGTCATTGCATGTGTGTTCTTATACTAAAACCAACACTAGAGTCATTGCATGTGTCTTCTTTCCACAAACCACACATGGATCAACCACTAGAGTCATTGCATGTTTGTTCTTATACTAAAACCACAAACCAGCAGTAGAGTCATTGCATGTGTGTTCTTTCCACAAACCACACATGGATCAACCACAAGTGGTCATTGCATGTGTGTTCTTTCCACAAACCACATATGGATCCACCTGTGGTCGTTGCATGTGTGTTCTTTCCATAAACCACTTATGGATCAACCACTAGAGTCATTGGATGTGTGTTATTTCCAGAAACCACACATGGATCAACCACTAGAGTCATGGCATGTGTGTTATTTTCACAAACCGCACATGGATAAACCACTAGAGTCATTGCATGTGTGTTATTATACTAAAACCAACACTAGAGTCATTGCATGTGTGTTATTTCCACAAACCACACATGGATCAACCACTAGAGTCATTGCATGTGTGTTATTTCCTTAAACCACACATGGATCAACCAGTGGTCATTGCGTGTGTGTTCTTTTCCACAAACCACACATGGATCCACCACTGGAGTCATTGCATGTGTGTTCTTATACTAAAACCAACACTAGAGTCATTGCATGTGTGTTCTTTCCACAAACCACACATGGATCAACCAGTGGTCATTGCATGTGTGGCCTTTCCACAAACCGCACATGGATCAAACACTAGAGTCATTCCATGGTTGTTCTTATACTAAAACCACAGACTAGCACTAGAGTGATTGCATGTGTGTTCTTTTCCACAAACCACGCATGGATCCACTAGACTCATTGCATGTGTGTTCTTTTCCACAAACAACTTATGGATCAACCAGTGGTCATTGCATGTGTGTTCTTTTCACAAACCACATGTGGACCCACTAGAGTCATTGCATGTGTGTTCTTATACTAAAACTAGCACTAGAGTCATTGCATGTGTGTTCTATACACAAACCACACATGGATCCACCACTGTCATTGCATGTGTGTTCTTTCCACAAACCACACATGGATCAACCACTAGAGTCATTGCATGTGTGTTCTTTCCACAAACCACATATGGATCCACCAGTGGTCATTGCATGTGTGTTCTTTTCCATAAACCACTTATGGATCCATTATAGTCATTGCATGTGTGTTATTTCCACAAACCACACATTGATCAACCACTAGAGTCATTGCATGTGTGTTATTTCCACAAACCACACATGGATCAACCACTAGAGTCATTGCATGTTTGTTCTTATACTAAAACCACAAACCAGAACTAGAGTCATTGCATGTGTGTTCTTTTCCACAAACCACACATGGGTCCACTAGACTCATTGCATGTGTGTTCTTTTCTACAAACAACTTATGGATCAACCAGTGGTCATTGCATGTGTGTTCTTTTCACAAATCACACGTGGACCCACTAGATTCATTGCACGTGTGTTCTTATACTAAAACTAGCACTAGAGTCATTGCATGTGTGTTCGATCCACAAACCACACATGGATCCACCACTGTCATTGCATGTGTGTTCTTTCCACAAACCACACATGGATCAACCACTAGAGTCATTGTAGGTGTGTTCTTTCCACAAACCACATATGGATCAACCGGTGGTCGTTGCATGTGTGTTCTTTTCCATAAACCACTTATGGATCCATTACAGTCATTGCATGTGTGTTATTTCCACAAACCACACATGGATCAACCACTAGAGTCATTGCATGTGTGTTATTTCCACAAACCACACATGGATCAACCACTAGATTCATTGCATGTGTGTTATTTCCACAAACCACACATGGATCAACCACTAGAGTCATTGCATGTGTGTTATTTCCACAAACCACACATGGATCAACCACTAGATTCATTGCATGTGTGTTATTTCCACAAACCACACATGGATCTACCACTAGAGTCATTGCATGTGTGTTATTTCCACAAACCACACATGGATCAACCACTAGAGTCATTGCATGTGTGTTATTTCCACAAACCACACATGGATCAACCACTAGAGTCATTGTATGTGTGTTCTTATACTAAAACAAACACTAGAGTCATTGCATGTGTGTTCTTTTCACAAACCACACATGGATCCACCACTATCATTGCATGTGTGTTCTTTCTACAAACCACACATGGCTCAACCACTAGTCATTGCATGTGTGTTCTTTTCCACAAACCACACATGGATCCACCACTAGAGTCATTGCATGTGTGTTCTTATACTAAAACCAACACTAGAGTCATTGCATGTGTCTTCTTTCCACAAACCACACATGGATCAACCACCTAGAGTCATTGCATGTTTGTTCTTATACTAAAACCACAAACCAGCAGTAGAGTCATTGCATGTGTGTTCTTTCCACAAACCACACATGGATGAACCACAAGTGGTCATTGCATGTGTGTTCTTTCCACAAACCACATATGGATCCACCTGTGGTCGTTGCATGTGTGTTCTTTCCATAAACCACTTATGGATCAACCACTAGAGTCATTGCATGTGTGTTATTTCCAGAAACCACACATGGATCAACCACTAGAGTCATGGCATGTGTGTTATTTTCACAAACCACACATGGATAAACCACTAGAGTCATTGCATGTGTGTTCTTATACTAAAACCAACACTAGAGTCATTGCATGTGTGTTATTTCCACAAACCACACATGAATCAACCACTAGAGTCATTGCATGTGTGTTATTTCCTTAAACCACACATGGATCAACCAGTGGTCATTGCATGTGTGTTCTTTTCCACAAACCACACATGGATCCACCACTTGAGTCATTGCATGTGTGTTCTTATACTAAAACCAACACTAGAGTCATTGCATGTGTGTTCTTTCCACAAACCACACATGGATCAACCAGTGGTCATTGCATGTGTGGCCTTTCCACAAACCGCACATGTATCAACCACTAGAGTCATTCCATGGTTGTTCTTATACTAAAACCACAGACCAGCACTAGAGTGATTGCATGTGTGTTCTTTTCCACAAACCACGCATGGATCCACTAGACTCATTGCATGTGTGTTCTTTTCCACAAACAACTTATGGATCAACCAGTGGTCATTGCATGTGTGTTCTTTTCACAAACCACATGTGGACCCACTAGAGTCATTGCATGTGTGTTCTTATACTAAAACTAGCACTAGAGTCATTGCATGTGTGTTATTTCCACAAACCACACATGGATCAACCACTAGAGTCATTGCATGTGTGTTATTTCCACAAACCACACATGGATCAACCACTAGATTCATTGCATGTGTGTTATTTCCACAAACCACACATGGATCAACCACTAGAGTCATTGCATGTGTGTTATTTCCACGAACCACACATGGATCAACCACTAGATTCATTGCATGTATGTTATTTCCACAAACCACACATGGATCAACCACTAGAGTCATTGCATGTGTGTTATTTCCACAAACCACAGATGGATCAACCACTAGAGTCATTGCATGTGTGTTATTTCCACAAACCACACATGGATCAACCACTAGAGTCATTGTATGTGTGTTCTTATACTAAAACAAACACTAGAGTCATTGCATGTGTGTTCTTTTCACAAACCAAACATGGATCCACCACTATCATTGCATGTGTGTTCTTTCTACAAACCACACATGGATCAACCACTAGTCATTGCATGTGTGTTCTTTTCCACAAACCACACATGGATCCACCACTAGAGTCATTGCATGTGTGTTCTTATACTAAAACCAACACTAGAGTCATTGCATGTGTCTTCTTTCCACAAACCACACATGGATCAACCACTAGAGTCATTGCATGTTTGTTCTTATACTAAAACCACAAACCAGCAGTAGAGTCATTGCATGTGTGTTCTTTCCACAAACCACACATGGATGAACCACAAGTGGTCATTGCATGTGTGTTCTTTCCACAAACCACATATGGATCCACCTGTGGTCGTTGCATGTGTGTTCTTTCCATAAACCACTTATGGATCAACCACTAGAGTCATTGCATGTGTGTTATTTCCAGAAACCACACATGAATCAACCACTAGAGTCATGGCATGTGTGTTATTTTCACAAACCACACATGGATAAACCACTAGAGTCATTGCATGTGTGTTCTTATACTAAAACCAACACTAGAGTCATTGCATGTGTGTTATTTCCACAAACCACACATGGATCAACCACTAGAGTCATTGCATGTGTGTTATTTCCTTAAACCACACATGGATCAACCAGTGGTCATTGCATGTGTGTTCTTTTCCACAAACCACACATGGATCCACCACTTGAGTCATTGCATGTGTGTTCTTATACTAAAACCAACACTAGAGTCATTGCATGTGCGTTCTTTCCACAAATCACACATGGATCAACCAGTGGTCATTGCATGTGTGGCCTTTCCACAAACCGCACATGGATCAACCACTAGAGTCATTCCATGGTTGTTCTTATACTAAAACCACAGACCAGCACTAGAGTGATTGCATGTGTGTTCTTTTCCACAAACCACGCATGGATCCACTAGACTCATTGCATGTGTGTTCTTTTCCACAAACAACTTATGGATCAACCAGTGGTCATTGCATGTGTGTTCTTTTCACAAACCACATGTGGACCACTAGAGTCATTGCATGTGTGTTCTTATACTAAAACTAGCACTAGAGTCATTGCATGTGTGTTCTATACACAAACCACACATGGATCCACCACTGTCATTGCATGTGTGTTCTTTCCACAAACCACACATGGATCAACCACTAGAGTCATTGCATGTGTGTTCTTTCCACAAACCACATATGGATCAACCAGTGGTCATTGCATGTGTGTTCTTTTCCATAAACCACTTATGGTTCCATTATAGTCATTGCATGTGTGTTATTTCCACAAACCACACATTGATCAACCACTAGAGTCATTGCATGTGTGTTATTTCCACAAACCACACATGGATCAACCACTAGAGTCATTGCATGTTTGTTCTTATACTAAAACCACAAACCAGCACTAGAGTCATTGCATGTGTGTTCTTTTCCACAAACCACACATGGGTCCACTAGACTCATTGCATGTGTGTTCTTTTCTACAAACAACTTATGGATCAACCAGTGGTCATTGCATGTGTGTTCTATTCACAAACCACACGTGGACCCACAAGAGTCATTGCACGTCTGTTCTTATACTAAAACTAGCACTAGAGTCATTGCATGTGTGTTCGATCCACAAACCACACATGGATCCACCACTGTCATTGCATGTGTGTTCTTTCCACAAACCACACATGGATCAACCACTAGAGTCATTGCAGGTGTGTTCTTTCCACAAACCACATATGGATCAACCGGTGGTCATTGCATGTGTGTTCTTTTCCATAAACCACTTATGGATCCATTACAGTCATTGCATGTGTGTTATTTCCACAAACCACACATGGATCAACCACTAGAGTCAATGAATGTGTGTTATTTCCTCAAACCACACATGGATCAACCACTAGATTCATTGCATGTGTGTTATTTCCACAAACCACACATGGATCAACCACTAGAGTCATTGCATGTGTGTTATTTCCACAAACCACACATGGATCAACCACTAGATTTATTGCATGTGTCTTATTTCCACAAACCACACATGGATCAACCACTAGAGTCATTGCATGTGTGTATTTCCACAAACCACACATGGATCAACCACTAGAGTCATTGCATGTGTGTTATTTCCACAAACCACACATGGATCAACCACTAGAGTCATTGTATGTGTGTTCTTATACTAAAACAAACACTAGAGTCATTGCATGTGTGTTCTTTTCACAAACCACACATGGATCCACCACTATCATTGCATGTGTGTTCTTTCTACAAACCACACATGGATCAACCACTAGTCATTGCATGTGTGTTCTTTTCCACAAACCACACATGGATCCACCACTAGAGTCATTGCATGTGTGTTCTTCTACTAAAACCAACACTAGAGTCATTGCATGTGTCTTCTTTCCACAAACCACACATGGATCAACCACTAGAGTCATTGCATGTTTGTTCTTATACTAAAACCACAAACCAGCAGTAGATTCATTGCATGTGTGTTCTTTCCACAAACCACACATGGATCAACCACAAGTGGTCATTGCATACGTGTTCTTTCCACAAACCACATATGGATCCACCCGTGGTCGTTGCATGTGTGTTCTTTCCATAAACCACTTATGGATCAACCACTAGAGTCATTGCAAGTGTGTTATTTCCAGAAACCACACATGGATCAACCACTAGATTCATGGCATGTGTGTTATTTTCACAAACCACACATGGATAAACCACTAGAGTCATTGCATGTGTGTTCTTATACTAAAACCAACACTAGAGTCATTGCATGTGTGTTATTTCCACAAACCACACATGGATCAACCACTAGAGTCATTGCATGTGTGTTATTTCCTCAAACCACACATGGATCAACCAGTGGTCATTGCATGTGTGTTCTTTTCCACAAACCACACATGGATCCACCACTGGAGTCATTGCATATGTGTTCTTATACTAAAACCGACACTACAGTCATTGCATATGTGTTATTTCCACAAACCACACATGGATCAACCACTAGAGTCATTGCATGTGTGTTCTTTCCACAAACCACACATGGATCAACTAGTGGTCATTGCATGTGTGCCCTTTCCACAAACCACACATGGATCAACCACTAGAGTCATTCCATGGTTGTTCTTATACTAAAACCACATACCAGCACTAGAGTGGTTGCATGTGTGTTCTTTTCCACAAACCATGCATGGATCCACTAGACTCATTGCATGTGTGTTCTTTTCCACAAACAACTTATGGATCAACCAGTGGTCATTGCATGTGTGTTCTTTTCACAAACCACATGTGGACCCACTAGAGTCATTGCATGTGTGTTCTTATACTAAAACTAGCACTAGAGTCATTGCATGTGTGTTCTATACACAAACCACACATGGATCCACCACTGTCATTGCATGTGTGTTCTTTCCACAAACCACACATGGATCAACCACTAGAGTCATTGCATGTGTGTTCTTTCCACAAACCACATATGGATCAACCAGTGGTCATTGCATGTGTGTTCTTTTCCATAAACCACTTATGGATCCATTATAGTCATTGCATGTGTGTTATTTCCACAAACCACACATGGATCAACCACTAGAGTCATTGCATGTGTGTTATTTCCACAAACCACACATGGATCAACCACTAGAGTCATTGCATGTTTGTTCTTATACTAAAACCACAAACCAGCACTAGAGTGGTTGCATGTGTGTTCTTTTCCACAAACCACGCATGGATCCACTAGACTCATTGCATGTGTGTTCTTTTCCACAAACAACTTATGGATCAACCAGTGGTCATTGCATGTGTGTTCTTTTCACAAACCACATGTGGACCCACTAGAGTCATTGCATGTGTGTTCTTATACTAAAACTAGCACTAGAGTCATTGCATGTGTGTTCTATACACAAACCACACATGGATCCACCACTGTCATTGCATGTGTGTTCTTTCCACAAACCACACATGGATCAACCACTAGAGTCATTGCATGTGTGTTCTTTCCACAAACCACATATGGATCAACCAGTGGTCATTGCATGTGTGTTCTTTTCCATAAACCACTTATGGATCCATTATAGTCATTGCATGTGTGTTATTTCCACAAACCACACATGGATCAACCACTAGAGTCATTGCATGTGTGTTATTTCCACAAACCACACATGGATCAACCACTAGAGTCATTGCATGTTTGTTCTTATACTAAAACCACAAACCAGCACTAGAGTCATTGCATGTGTGTTCTTTTCCACAAACCACACATGGGTCCACTAGACTCATTGCATGTGTGTTCTTTTCTACAAACAACTTACGGATCAACCAGTGGTCATTGCATGTGTGTTCTTTTCACAAACCGCACGTGGACCCACTAGAGTCATTGCATGTGTGTTCTTATACTAAAACTAGCACTAGAGTCATTGCATGTGTGTTCGATCCACAAACCACACATGGATCCACCACTGTCATTGCATGTGTGTTCTTTCCACAAACCACACATGGATCAACCACTAGAGTCATTGCAGGTGTGTTCTTTCCACAAACCACATATGGATCAACCGGTGGTCATTGCATGTGTGTTCTTTTCCATAAACCACTTATGGATCCAGTACAGTCATTGCATGTGTGTTATTTCCACAAACCACACATGGATCAACCACTAGAGTCATTGCATGTGTGTTATTTCCACAAACCACACATGGATCAACCACTAGATTCATTGCATGTGTGTTATTTCCACAAACCACACATGGATCAACCACTAGAGTCATTGCATGTGTGTTATTTCCACAAACCACACATGGATCAACCACTATAGTCATTGCATGTTTGTTCTTATACTAAAACCACAAACCAGCACTAGAGTCATTGCATGTGTGTTCTTTTCCACAAACCACACATGGGTCCACTAGACTCATTGCATGTGTGTTCTTTTCTACAAACAACTTATGGATCAACCAGTGGTCATTGCATGTGTGTTCTTTTCACAAACCACACGTGGACCCACTAGAGTCATTGCATGTGTGTTCTTATACTAAAACTAGCACTAGAGTCATTGCATGTGTGTTCGATCCACAAACCACACATGGATCCACCACTGTCATTGCATGTGTGTTCTTTCCACAAACCACACATGGATCAACCACTAGAGTCATTGCAGGTGTGTTCTTTCCACAAACCACATATGGATCAACCGGTGGTCATTGCATGTGTGTTCTTTTCCATAAACCACTTATGGATCCATTACAGTCATTGCATGTGTGTTATTTCCACAAACCACACATGGATCAACCACTAGAGCCATTGCATGTGTGTTATTTCCACAAACCACACATGGATCAACCACTAGATTCATTGCATGTGTGTTATTTCCACAAACCACACATGGATCAACCACTAGAGTCATTGCATGTGTGTTATTTCCACAAACCACACATGGATCAACCACTATAGTCATTGCATTTGTGTTATTTCCACAAACCACACATGGATCAACAACTAGAGTCATTGCATGTGTGTTCTTATACTAAAACAAACACTAGAGTCATTGCATGTGTGTTCTTTTCACAAACCACACATGGATCCACCACTGTCATTGCATGTGTGTTATTTCTACAAACCACACATGGATCAACCACTAGTCATTGCATGTGTGTTCTTTTCCACAAACCACACATGGATCCACCACTAGAGTCATTGCATGTGTGTTCTTATACTAAAACCAACACTAGAGTCATTGCATGTGTCTTCTTTCCACAAACCACACATGGATCAACCACTAGAGTCATTGCATGTTTGTTCTTATACTAAAACCACAAACCAGCAGTAGAGTCATTGCATGTGTGTTCTTTCCACAAACCACACATGGATCAACCACAAGTGGTCATTGCATATGTGTTCTTTCCACAAACCACATATGGATCCACCCGTGGTCGTTGCATGTGTGTTCTTTCCATAAACCACTTATGGATCAACCACTAGAGTCATTGCATGTGTGTTATTTCCAGAAACCACACATGGATCAACCACTAGATTCATGGCATGTGTGTTATTTTCACAAACCACACATGGATAAACCACTAGAGTCATTGCATGTGTGTTCTTATACTAAAACCAACACTAGAGTCATTGCATGTGTGTTATTTCCACAAACCACACATGGATCAACCACTAGAGTCATTGCATGTGTGTTATTTCCTCAAACCACACATGGATCAACCAGTGGTCATTGCATGTGTGTTCTTTTCCACAAACCACACATGGATCCACCACTGGAGTCATTGCATGTGTGTTCTTATACTAAAACCAACACTAGAGTCATTGCATATGTGTTATTTCCACAAACCACACATGGATCAACCACTAGAGTCATTGCATGTGTGTTCTTTCCACAAACCACACATGGATCAACCAGTGGTCATTGCATGTGTGCCCTTTCCACAAACCACACATGGATCAACCATTAGAGTCATTCCATGGTTGTTCTTATACTAAAACCACAGACCAGCACTAGAGTGATTGCATGTGTGTTCTTTTCCACAAACCACGCATGGATCCACTAGACTCATTGCATGTGTGTTCTTTTCCACAAACAACTTATGGATCAACCAGTGGTCATTGCATGTGTGTTCTTTTCACAAACCACATGTGGACCCACTAGAGTCATTGCATGTGTGTTCTTATACTAAAACTAGCACTAGAGTCATGCATGTGTGTTCTATACACAAACCACACATGGATCCACCACTGTCATTGCATGTGTGTTCTTTCCACAAACCACACATGGATCAACCACTGGAGTCATTGTATGTGTGTTCTTTCCACAAACCACATATGGATCAACCAGTGGTCATTGCATGTGTGTTCTTTTCCATAAACCACTTATGGATCCATTATAGTCATTGCATGTGTGTTATTTCCACAAACCACACATGGATCAACCACTAGAGTCATTGCATGTTTGTTCTTATACTAAAACCACAAACCAGCACTAGAGTCATTGCATGTGTGTTCTTTTCCACTAACCACACATGGGTCCACTAGACTCATTGCATGTGTGTTCTTTTCTACAAACAACTTATGGATTAACCAGTGGTCATTGCATGTGTGTTCTTTTCACAAACCACACGTGGACCCACTAGAGTCATTGCATGTGTGTTCTTATACTAAAACTAGCACTAGAGTCATTGCATGTGTGTTCGATCCACAAACCACACATGGATCCACCACTGTCATTGCATGTGTGTTCTTTCCACAAACCACACATGGATCAACCACTAGAGTCATTGCAGGTGTGTTCTTTCCACAAACCACATATGGATCAACCGGTGGTCATTGCATGTGTGTTCTTTTCCATAAACCACTTATGGATCCATTATAGTCATTGCATGTGTGTTATTTCCACAAACCACACATGGATCAACCACTAGAGTCATTGCATGTGTGTTATTTCCACAAACCACACATGGATCAACCACTAGATTCATTGCATGTGTGTTATTTCCACAAACCACACATGGATCAAGCATTAGAGTCATTGCATGTGTGTTATTTCCAGAAACCACACATGGATCAACCACTAGATTCATTGCATGTGTGTTATTTCCACAAATCACACATGAATCAACCACTAGAGTCATTGCATGTGTGTTATTTCCACAAACTACACATGGATCAACCACTAGAGTCATTGCATGTTTGTTCTTATACTAAAGCCACAAACCAGCACTAGAGTCATTGCATGTGTGTTCTTTTCCACAAACCACACAAGGGTCCACTAGACTCATTGCATGTGTGTTCTTTTCTACAAACAACTTATGGATCAACCAGTGGTCATTGCATGTGTGTTCTTTTCACAAACCACATGTGGACCCACTAGAGTCATTGCATGTCTGTTTTTATACTAAAACTAGCACTAGAGTCATTGCATGTGTGTTCTATCCACAAACCACACATGGATCCACCATTGTCTTTCCATGTGTGTTATTTCCACAAACCACACATGGATCAACCACTAGAGTCATTGCATGTGTGTTATTTCCACAAACCACACATGGATCAACCACTAGAGTCATTGCATTTGAGTTATTTCCACAAACCACACATGGATCAACCACTAGAGTCATTGCATGTGTGTTATTTCCATAAACCACACATGGATCAACCACTAGAGTCATTCCATGGTTGTTCTTATACTAAAACCACAAACCAGCACTAGAGTGATTGCGTGTGTGTTCTTTTCCACAAACCACGCATGGATCCACTAGAATCATTGCATGTGTGTTCTTTTCCACAAACAACTTATGGATCAACCAGTGGTCATTGCATGTGTGTTCTTTTCACAAACCACATGTGGACCCACTAGAGTCATTGCATGTGTGTTCTTATACTAAAACTAGCACTAGAGTCATTGCATGTGTGTTATATCCACAAACCACACATGGATCCACCACTGTCATTGCATGTGTGTTCTTTCCACAAACCACACATGGATCAACCACTAGAGTCATTGCATGTGTGTTCTTTCCACAAACCACATATGGATCAACCAGTGGTCATTGCATGTGTGTTCTTTTCCATAAACCACTTATGGATCCATTATAGTCATTGCATGTGTGTTATTTCCACAAACCACACATGGATCAACCACTAGAGTCATTGCATGTGTGTTATTTCCACAAACCACACATGGATCAACCACTAGAGTCATTGCATGTTTGTTCTTATACTAAAACCACAAACCAGCACTAGAGTCATTGCATGTGTGTTCTTTTCCACAAACCACACATGGGTCCACTAGACTCATTGTATGTGTGTTCTTTTCTACAAACAACTTATGGATCAACCAGTGGTCATTGCATGTGCGTTCTTTTCACAAACCACACGTGGACCCACTAGAGTCATTGCATGTGTGTTCTTATACTAAAACTAGCACTAGAGTCATTGCATGTGTGTTCGATCCACAAACCACACATGGATCCACCACTGTCATTGCATGTGTGTTCTTTCCACAAACCACACATGGATCAACCACTAGAGTCATTGCATGTGTGTTATTTCCACAAACCACACATGGATCAACCACTAGATTCATTGCATGTGTGTTATTTCCACAAACCACACATGGATCAACCACTAGAGTCATTGCATGTGTGTTATTTCCACAAACCACACATGGATCAACCACTAGATTCATTGCATGTGTGTTATTTCCACAAACCACACATGAATCAACCACTAGAGTCATTGCATGTGTGTTATTTCCACAAACCACACATGGATCAACCACTAGTCATTGCATGTCTGTTCTTTTCCACAAACCACACATGGATCCACCACTAGAGTCATTGCATGTGTGTTCTTATACTAAAACCAACACTAGAGTCATTGCATGTGTGTTCTTTTCACAAACCACAGATGGATCCACCACTATCATTGCATGTATGTTCTTTCCACAAACCACACATGGATCAACAACAAGTGGTCATTGCATGTGTGCCCTTTACACAAACCACATATGGATCCACCAGTGGTCATTGCATGTGTGTTCTTTCCACAGTCCACATATGGATCAACTAGAGTCATTACATGTGTGTTCTTTCCACAAACCACACATGGATCAACCACTAGAGTCATTGGATGTGTGTTATTTCCAGAAACCACACATGGATCAACCACTAGAGTCATTGCATGTGTGTTATTTCCACAAACCACACATGGGTCAACCACTAGAGTAATTGCATGTGTGTTCTTATACTAAAACCAACACTAGAGTAATTGTATGTGTGTTCTTTTCACAAACCACACATGCATCCACCACAATCATTGCATGTGTGTTTTTTCCACAAACCACACATGGATCAACCACTAGTCATTGCATGTGTGTTCTTTTCCACAAAACAAACATGGATCAACCACTAGAGTCATTGCATGTGTATTATTTCCACAAACCACACATGGATCAACCACTAGAGTCATTGCATGTGTGTTATTTCCACAAACCACACATGGATCAACCACTAGATTCATTGCATGTGTGTTATTTCCACAAACCACACATGGATAAACCACAAGTGGTCATTGCATGTGTGTTCTTTCCACAAACCACATATGGATCCACCAGTGGTCATTGCATGTGTGTTCTTTCCACACACCACATATGGATCAACCAGAGTCATTGCATGTGCGTTCTTTCCACAAACCACACATGGATCAACCACTAGAGTCATTGCATGTGTGTTATTTCCACAAACCACACATGGATCAACCACTAGAGTCATTGCATGTGTGTTCTTATACTAAAACGAACACTAGAGTCATTGCATGTGTGTTCTTTTCCCAAACCACACATGGATGGACCACTATCATTGCATGTGTGTTTTTCCCACAAACCACACATGGATCAACCACTAGTCATTGCATGTGTGTTCTTTTCCACAAACCAAACATGGATCCACCACTAGAGTCGTTGCATGTGTGTTCTTGGACTAAAACCAACACTAGATTCATTGCATGTGTTATTTTCACAAATCACACATGGATCCACCACTGTCATTGCATGTGTGTTCTTTCCACAAACCACACATGGATCAACAACAAGTGGTCATTGCATGTATGCTCTTTCCACAAACCACATATGGATCCACCAGTGGTCCTTGCATGTGTGTTCTTTCCACAAACCACATATGGATCAACTATAGTCATTGCACGTGTGTTCTTTCCACAAACCACACATGGATCAACCACTAGAGTCATTGCATGTGTGTTATTTCCACAAACCACACATGGATCAACCACTAGATTCATTGCATGTGTGTTATTTCCACAAACCACACATGGATCAACTAGAGTCATTACATGTGTGTTCTTTCCACAAACTACACATGGATCAACCACTAGAGTCATTGCATGTGTGTTATTTCCACGAACCACACATGGATCAACCACTAGATTCATTGCATGTATGTTATTTCCACAAACCACACATGGATCAACCACTAGAGTCATTGCATGTGTGTTATTTCCACAAACCACAGATGGATCAACCACTAGAGTAATTGCATGTGTGTTATTTCCACAAACCACACATGGATCAACCACTAGAGTCATTGTATGTGTGTTCTTATACTAAAACAAACACTAGAGTCATTGCATGTGTGTTCTTTTCACAAACCAAACATGGATCCACCACTATCATTGCATGTGTGTTCTTTCTACAAACCACACATGGATCAACCACTAGTCATTGCATGTGTGTTCTTTTCCACAAACCACACATGGATCGACCACTAGAGTCATTGCATGTGTGTTCTTATACTAAAACCAACACTAGAGTCATTGCATGTGTCTTCTTTCCACAAACCACACATGGATCAACCACTAGAGTCATTGCATGTTTGTTCTTATACTAAAACCACAAACCAGCAGTAGAGTCATTGCATGTGTGTTCTTTCCACAAACCACACATGGATGAACCACAAGTGGTCATTGCATGTGTGTTCTTTCCACAAACCACATATGGATCCACCTGTGGTCGTTGCATGTGTGTTCTTTCCATAAACCACTTATGGATCAACCACTAGAGTCATTGCATGTGTGTTATTTCCAGAAACCACACATGAATCAACCACTAGAGTCATGGCATGTGTGTTATTTTCACAAACCACACATGGATAAACCACTAGAGTCATTGCATGTGTGTTCTTATACTAAAACCAACACTAGAGTCATTGCATGTGTGTTATTTCCACAAACCACACATGGATCAACCACTAGAGTCATTGCATGTGTGTTATTTCCTTAAACCACACATGGATCAACCAGTGGTCATTGCATGTGTGTTCTTTTCCACAAACCACACATGGATCCACCACTTGAGTCATTGCATGTGTGTTCTTATACTAAAACCAACACTAGAGTCATTGCATGTGCGTTCTTTCCACAAATCACACATGGATCAACCAGTGGTCATTGCATGTGTGGCCTTTCCACAAACCGCACATGGATCAACCACTAGAGTCATTGCATGTTTGTTCTTATACTAAAACCACAAACCAGCACTAGAGTCATTGCATGTGTGTTCTTTCCACAAACCACACATGGACCAACCACAAGTGGTCATTGCATGTGTGTTCTTTCCACAAACCACATATGGATCCACCAATGGTCATTGCATGTGTGTTCTTTCCATAAACCACTTATGGATCAACCACTAGAGTCATTGCATGTGTGTTATTTCTAGAAACCACACATGGATCAACCACTAGAGTCATTGCATGTGTGTTATTTTCACAAACCACACATGGATCAACCACTAGAGTCATTGCATGTGTGTTCTTATACTAAAACCAACACTAGAGTCATTACATGTGTGTTATTTCCACAAACCACACATGGATCAACCACTAGAGTCATTGCATGTGTGTTATTTCCACAAACCACACATGGATCAACCAGTGGTAATTGCATGTGTGTTCTTTTCCACAAACCACACATGGATCCACCACTAGAGTCATTGCATGTGTGTTCTTATACTAAAACCAACACTAGAGTCATTGCATGTGTGTTCTTTCCACAAGCCACACATAGATCAACCAGTAATCATTTGATTTGTGTTCTTTCCACAAACCACACATGGATCAAGCACTAGAGTCATTGCATGTTTGTTCTTATACTAAAACCACAAACCAGCACTAGAGTCATTGCATGTGTGTTATTTCCACAAACCATAAACCAGCACTAGAGTCATTGCATGTGTGTTATTTCCACAAACCACACATGGATCAACCACTAGATTCATTGCATGTGTGTTATTTCCACAAACCACACATGGATCAACTACTAGAGTCATTGCATGTGTGTTATTTCCACAAACCACACATGGATCAACCACTATAGTCATTGCATGTGTGTTATTTCCACAAACCACACATGGATCAACCACTAGAGTCATTGCATGTGTGTTCTTATACTAAAACCAACACTAGAGTCATTGCATGTGTTTTTTTTTCAAAAACCACACATGGATCCACCACTGTCATTGCATGTGTGTTCTTTCCACAAACCACACATGGATCAACCACTAGTCATTGCATGTGTGTTCTTTTCCACAAACCACACATGTATCCACCACTAGAGTCATTTCATGTGTGTTCTTATACTAAAACCAACACTAGAGTCATTGCATGTGTGTTCTTTTCACAAACCACACATAAATCCAGCACTGCCATTGCATGTGTGTTCTTTCCACAAACCACACATGGATCAACCACAAGTGGGCATTGCATGTGTGTTCTTTCCACAAACCACATATGGATCCACCAGTGGTCATTGCATGTGTGTTCTTTCCACACACCACATATGGATCAACCAGAGTCATTGCATGTGTGTTCTTTCCACAAACCACACATGGATCAACCACTAGAGTTATTGCATGTGTGTTATTTCCACAAACCACACATGGACCAACCACTAGAGTCATTGCATGTGTGTTATTTCCACAAACCACACATGGATCAACCACTAGAGTCATTGCATGTGTGTTATTTCCGCAAACCACACATGGATCAACCACTAGAGTCATTGCATGTGTGTTCTTATACTAAAACCAACACTAGAGTCATTGCATGTGTGTTATTTTCACAAACCACACATGGATCCACTACTATCATTGCATGTGTGTTTTTTCCACAAACCACACATGGATCAACCACTAGTCATTGCATGTGTGTTCTTTTCCACAAACCAAACATGGATCCACCACTAGAGTCATTGCATGTGTGTTCTTATACTAAAACCAACACTAGAGTCATTGCATGTGTGTTATTTTCACAAACCACACATGGATCCACCAATGTCATTGCATGTGTGTTCTTTCCACAAACCACACATGGATCAACAACAAGTGGTCATTGCATGTGTGCTCTTTCCACAAACCACATATGGATCCACCAGTGGTCATTGCATGTGTGTTCTTTCCACAAACCACATATGGATCAACTAGAGTCATTGCACGTGTGTTATTTCCACAAACCACACATGGATCAACTACTAGAGTCATTGCACGTGTGTTATTTCCACAAACCACACATGGATCAACCACTATAGTCATTGCATGTGTGTTTTTTCCACAAACCACACATGGATAAACCACTAGAGTCATTGCATGTGTGTTCTTATACTAAAACCAACACTAGAGTCATTGCATGTGTGTTCTTTTCACAAACCACACATGGATCCACCACTGTCATTGCATGTGTGTTCTTTCCACAAACCACACATGGATCAACCACTAGTCATTGCATGTGTGTTCTTTTCCACAAACCACACATGTATCCACCACTAGAGTCATTTCATGTGTGTTCTTACACTAAAACCAACACTAGAGTCATTGCATGTGTGCTCTTTTCACAAACCACACATGGATCCACCACTGTCATTGCATGTGTGTTCTTTCCACAAACCACACATGGATCAACCACAAGTGGTCATTGCATGTGTGTTCTTTCCACAAACCACATATGGATCCACCAGTGGTCATTGCATGTGTGTTCTTTCCACACACCACATATGGATCAACAAGAGTCATTGCATGTGTGTTCTTTCCACAAACCACACATGGATCAACCACTAGAGTCACTGCATGTGTGTTATTTCCACAAACCACACATGGATCAACCACTAGAGTCATTGCATGTGTGTTATTTCCACAAACCACACATGGATCAACCACTAGAGTCATTGCATGTGTGTTATTTCCGCAAACCACACATGGATCAACCACTAGAGTCATTGCATGTGTGTTCTTATACTAAAACCAACACTAGAGTCATTGCATGTGTGTTATTTTCACAAACCACACATGGATCCACTACTATCATTCATGTGTGTTTTTTCCACAAACCACACATGGATCAACCACTAGTCATTGCATGTGTGTTCTTTTCCACAAACCAAACATGGATCCACCACTAGAGTCGTTGCATGTGTGTTCTTATACTAAAACCAACACTAGAGTCATTGCATGTGTGTTATTTTCACAAACCACACATGGATCCACCACTGTCATTGCATGTGTGTTCTTTCCACAAACCACACATGGATCAACAACAAGTGGTCATTGCATGTGTGCTCTTTCCACAAACCACATATGGATCCACCAGTGGTCATTGCATGTGTGTCCTTTCCACAAACCACATATGGATCAACTAGAGTCATTGCACGTGTGTTCTTTCCACAAACCACACATGGATCAACCACTAGCATCATTGCATGTTTGTTCTTATACTAAAACCACAAACCAGCACTAGAGTCATTGCATGTGTGTTCTTTCCACAAACCACACATGGACCAACCACAAGTGGTCATTGCATGTGTGTTCTTTCCACAAACCACATATGGATCCACCAGTGGTCATTGCATGTGTGTTCTTTCCATCAACCACTTATGGATCAACCACTAGAGTCATTGCATGTGTGTTATTTCCACAAACCACACATGGATCAACCACTAGAGTCATTGCATGTGTGTTATTTTCACAAACCACACATGGATCCACTACTATCATTGCATGTGTGTTTTTTCCTCAAACCACACATGAATCAACCACTAGTCATTGCATGTGTGTTCTTTTCCACAAACCAAACATGGATCCACCACTAGAGTCGTTGCATGTGTGTTCTTATACTAAAACCAAAACTAGAGTCATTGCATGTGTGTTATTTTCACAAACCACACATGGATCCACCACTATCATTGCATGTGTGTTCTTTCCACAAACCACACATGGATCAAGCACTAGAGTCATTGCATGTTTGTTCTTATACTAAAACCACAAACCAGCACTAGAGTCATTGCATGTGTGTTCTTTTCCACAAACAACACATGGATCCACTAGACTCATTGCATGTGTGTTCTTTTCCACAAACAACTTATGGATCAACCAGTGGTCATTGCATGTGTGTTCTTTTCACAAACCACATGTGGACCCACTAGAGTCATTGCATGTGTGTTCTAATACTAAAACTAGCACTAGAGTCATTGCATGTGTGTTATATCCACAAACCACACATGGATCCACCACTGTCATTGCATGTGTGTTCTTTTCCACAAACCACACATGGATCAACCACTAGAGTCATTGCATGTGTGTTCTTTCCACAAACCACATATGGATTAACCAGTGGTCATTGCATGTGTGTTCTTTTCCATAAACCACTTATGGATCCATTACAGTCATTGCATGTGTGTTATTTCCACAAACCACACATGGATCAACCACTAGAATCATTGCATGTGTGTTATTTCCACAAACCACACATGGATCAACCACTAGAGTCATTGCATGTTTGTTCTTATACTAAAACCACAAACCAGCACTAGAGTCATGGCATGTGTGCTCTTTTCCACAAACAACACATGGATCCACTAGACTCATTGCATTTGTGTTCTTTTCCACAAACAACTTATGGATCTACCAGTGGTCATTGCATGTGTGTTCTTTTCACAAACCACATGTGGACCCACTAGAGTCATGGCATGTGTGTTCTTATACTAAAACTAGCACTAGAGTCATTGCATGGTGTTCTATCCACAAACCACACATGGATCTACCACTGTCATTGCATGTGTGTTATTTCCACAAACCACACATGGATCAACCACTAGTCATTGCAAGTGTGTTATTTCCACAAACCACACATGGATCAACCACTAGAGTCGTTGCATGTGTGTTATTTCCACAAACCACACATGGATCAACCTCTAGAGTCATTGCATGTGTGTTATTTCCACAAACCACACATGGATCAACCACTAGAGTCATTGCATGTGTGTTATTTCCACAAACCACACATGGATCAACCACTAGAGTCATTGCATGTGTGTTCTTTTCCATAAACCACTTATGGATCCATTATAGTCATTGCATGTGTGTTATTTCCACAAACCACACATGGATCAACCACTAGAGTCATTGCATGTGTGTTCTTTCCACAAACCACACATGGATCAACCACTAGAGTCATTCATGGTTGTTCTTATACTAAAACCACAAACCAGCACTAGAGTGATTGCATGTGTGTTCTTTTCCACAAACCACGCATGGATCCACTAGACTCATTGCATGTGTGTTCTTTTCCACAAACAACTTATGGGTCAACCAGTGGTCATTGCATGTGTGTTCATTTCACAAACCACATGTGGACCCACTAGAGTCATTGCATGTGTGTTCTTATACTAAAACTAGCACTAGAGTCATTGCATGTGTGTTATATCCACAAACCACACATGGATCCACCACTGTCATTGCATGTGTGTTCTTTCCACAAACCACACATGGATCAACCACTAGAGTCATTGCATGTGTGTTCTTTCCACAAACCACATATGGATCAACCAGTGGTCATTGCATGTGTGTTCTTTTCCATAAACCACTTATGGATCCATTATAGTCATTGCATGTGTGTTATTTCCACAAACCACACATGGATCAACCACTAGAGTCATTGCATGTGTGTTATTTCCACAAACCACACATGGATCAACCACTAGAGTCATTGCATGTTTGTTCTTATACTAAAACCACAAACCAGCACTAGAGTCATTGCATGTGTGTTCTTTTCCACAAACCACACATGGGTCCACTAGACTCATTGCATGTGTGTTCTTTTCTACAAACAACTTATGGATCAACCAGTGGTCATTGCATGTGCGTTCTTTTCACAAACCACACGTGGACCCACTAGAGTCATTGCATGTGTGTTCTTATACTAAAACTAGCACTAGAGTCATTGCATGTGTGTTCGATCCACAAACCACACATGGATCCACCACTGTCATTGCATGTGTGTTCTTTCCATAAAGCACACATGGATCAACCACTAGAGTCATTGCATGTGTGTTATTTCCACAAACCACACATGGATCAACCACTAGATTCATTGCATGTGTGTTATTTCCACAAACCACACATGGATCAACCACTAGAGTCATTGCATGTGTGTTATTTCCACAAACCACACATGGATCAACCACTAGATTCATTGCATGTGTGTTATTTCCACAAACCACACATGGATCAACCACTAGAGTCATTGCATGTGTGTTATTTCCACAAACCCACATGGATCAACCACTAGTCATTGCATGTCTGTTCTTTTCCACAAACCACACATGGATCCACCACTAGAGTCATTGCATGTGTGTTCTTATACTAAAACCAACAATAGAGTCATTGCATGTGTGTTCTTTTCACAAACCACACATGGATCCACCACTATCATTGCATGTATGTTCTTTCCACAAACCACACATGGATCAACCACAAGTGGTCATTGCATGTGTGCCCTTTCCACAAACCACATATGGATCCACCAGTGGTCATTGCATGTGTGTTCTTTGCACAGTCCACATATGGATCAACTAGAGTCATTACATGTGTGTTCTTTCCACAAACTACACATGGATCAACCACTAGAGTCATTGCATGTGTGTTATTTCCAGAAACCACACATGGATCAACCACTAGAGTCATTGCATGTGTGTTATTTCCACAAACCACACATGGGTCAACCACTAGAGTCATTGCATGTGTGTTCTTATACTAAAACCAACACTAGAGTAATTGTATGTGTGTTCTTTTCACAAACCACACATGGATCCACCACAATCATTGCATGTGTGTTTTTTCCACAAACCACACATGGATCAACCACTAGTCATTGGATGTGTGTTCTTTTCCACAAAACACACATGGATCAACCACTAGAGTCATTGCATGTGTGTTATTTCCACAAACCACACATGGATCAACCACTAGAGTCATTGCATGTGTGTTATTTCCACAAACCACACATGGATCAACCACTAGATTCATTGCATGTGTGTTATTTCCACAAACCACACATGGATCAACCACAAGTGGTCATTGCATGTGTGTTCTTTCCACAAACCACATATGGATCCACCAGTGGTCATTGCATGTGTGTACTTTCCACACACCACATATGGATCAACCAGAGTCATTGCATGTACGTTCTTTCCACAAAGCACACATGGATCAACCACTAGAGTCATTGCATGTGTGTTATTTCCACAAACCACACATGGATCAACCACTAGATTCATTGCATGTGTGTTATTTCCACAAACCACACATGGATCAACCACTAGAGTCATTGCATGTGTGTTATTTCCACAAACCACACATGGATCAACCACTAGATTCATTGCATGTGTGTTATTTCCACAAACCACACATGGATCAACCACTAGAGTCATTGCATGTGTGTTATTTCCACAAACCCACATGGATCAACCACTAGTCATTGCATGTCTGTTCTTTTCCACAAACCACACATGGATCCACCACTAGAGTCATTGCATGTGTGTTCTTATACTAAAACCAACAATAGAGTCATTGCATGTGTGTTCTTTTCACAAACCACACATGGATCCACCACTATCATTGCATGTATGTTCTTTCCACAAACCACACATGGATCAACCACAAGTGGTCATTGCATGTGTGCCCTTTCCACAAACCACATATGGATCCACCAGTGGTCATTGCATGTGTGTTCTTTGCACAGTCCACATATGGATCAACTAGAGTCATTACATGTGTGTTATTTCCACAAACTACACATGGATCAACCACTAGAGTCATTGCATGTGTGTTATTTCCAGAAACCACACATGGATCAACCACTAGAGTCATTGCATGTGTGTTATTTCCACAAACCACACATGGGTCAACCACTAGAGTCATTGCATCTGTGTTCTTATACTAAAACCAACACTAGAGTAATTGTATGTGTGTTCTTTTCACAAACCACACATGGATCCACCACAATCATTGCATGTGTGTTTTTTCCACAAACCACACATGGATCAACCACTAGTCATTGGATGTGTGTTCTTTTCCACAAAACACACATGGATCAACCACTAGAGTCATTGCATGTGTGTTATTTCCACAAACCACACATGGATCAACCACTAGAGTCATTGCATGTGTGTTATTTCCACAAACCACACATGGATCAACCACTAGATTCATTGCATGTGTGTTATTTCCACAAACCACACATGGATCAACCACAAGTGGTCATTGCATGTGTGTTCTTTCCACAAACCACATATGGATCCACCAGTGGTCATTGCATGTGTGTACTTTCCACACACCACATATGGATCAACCAGAGTCATTGCATGTACGTTCTTTCCACAAACCACACATGGATCAACCACTAGAGTCATTGCATGTGTGTTATTTCCACAAACCACACATGGACCAACCACTAGAGTCATTGCATGTGTGTTCCTATACTAAAACGAACACTAGAGTCATTGCATGTGTGTTCTTTTCACAAACCACACATGGATGCACCACTATCATTGCATGTGTGTTTTTTCCACAAACCACACATGGATCAACCACTAGTCATTGCATGTGTGTTCTTTTCCACAAACCAAACATGGATCCACCACTAGAGTCGTTGCATGTGTGTTCTTGTACTAAAACCAACACTAGATTCATTGCATGTGTGTTATTTTCACAAATCACACATGGATCCACCACTGTCATTGCATGTGTGTTCTTTCCACAAACCACACATGGATCAACAACAAGTGGTCATTGCATGTATGCTCTTTCCACAAACCACATATGGATCCACCAGTGGTCATTGCATGTGTGTTCTTTCCACAAACCACATATGGATCAACTATAGTCATTGCACGTGTGTTCTTTCCACAAACCACACATGGATCAACCACTAGAGTCATTGCATGTTTGTTCTTATACTAAAACCACAAACCAGCACTAGAGTCATTGCATGTGTGTTCTTTCCACAAACCACACATGGACCAACCACAAGTGGTCATTGCATGTGTGTTCTTTCCACAAACCACATATGGATCCACCAATGGTCATTGCATGTGTGTTCTTTCCATAAACCACTTATGGATCAACCACTAGAGTCATTGCATGTGTGTTATTTCCAGAAACCACACATGGATCAACCACTAGAGTCATTGCATGTGTGTTATTTTCACAAACCACACATGGATCAACCACTAGAGTAATTGCATGTGTGTTCTTATACTAAAACCAACACTAGAGTCATTACATGTGTGTTATTTCCACAAACCACACATGGATCAACCACTAGAGTCATTGCATGTGTGTTATTTCCACAAACCACACATGGATCAACCAGTGGTAATTGCATGTGTGTTCTTTTCCACAAACCACACATGGATCCACCACTTGAGTCATTGCATGTGTGTTCTTATACTAAAACCAACACTAGTGTCATTGCATGTGTGTTCTTTCCACAAACCACACATAGATCAACCAGTGATCATTTGATTTGTGTTCTTTCACAAACCACACATGGATCAAGCACTAGAGTCATTGCATGTTTGTTCTTATACTAAAACCACAAACCAGCACTAGAGTCATTGCATGTGTGTTATTTCCACAAACCATAAACCAGCACTAGAGTCATTGCATGTGTGTTATTTCCACAAACCACACATGGATCAACCACTAGATTCATTGCATGTGTGTTATTTCCACAAACCACACATGGATCAACTACTAGAGTCATTGCATGTGTGTTATTTCCACAAACCACACATGGATCAACCACTATAGTCATTGCATGTGTGTTATTTCCACAAACCACACATGGATCAACCACTAGAGTCATTGCATGTGTGTTCTTATACTAAAACCAACACTAGAGTCATTGCATGTGTGTTCTTTTCACAAACCACACATGGATCCACCACTGTCATTGCATGTGTGTTCTTTCCACAAACCACACATGGATAAACCACTAGTCATTGCATGTGTGTACTTTTCCACAAACCACACATGTATCCACCACTAGAGTCATTTCATGTGTGTTCTTATACTAAAACCAACACTAGAGTCATTGCATGTGTGTTCTTTTCACAAACCACACATGGATCCACCACTGTCATTGCATGTGTGTTCTTTCCACAAACCACACATGGATCAACCACAAGTGGGCATTGCATGTGTGTTCTTTAAACAAACCACATATGGATCCACCAGTGGTCATTGCATGTGTGTTCTTTCCACACACCACATATGGATCAACCAGAGTCATTGCATGTGTGTTCTTTCCACAAACCACACATGGATCAACCACTAGAGTCATTGCATGTGTGTTATTTCCACAAACCACACATGGACCAACCACTAGAGTCATTGCATGTGTGTTATTTCCACAAACCACACATGGATCAACCACTAGAGTCATTGCATGTGTGTTATTTCCGCAAACCACACATGGATCAACCACTAGAGTCATTGCATGTGTGTTCTTATACTAAAACCAACACTAGAGTCATTGCATGTGTGTTATTTTCACAAACCACACATGGATCCACTACTATCATTGCATGTGTGTTTTTTCCTCAAACCACACATGGATCAACCACTAGTCATTGCATGTGTGTTCTTTTCCACAAACCAAACATGGATCCACCACTAGAGTCGTTGCATGTGTGTTCTTATACTAAAACCAAAACTAGAGTCATTGCATGTGTGTTATTTTCACAAACCACACATGGATCCACCACTATCATTGCATGTGTGTTCTTTCCACAAACCACACATGGATCAAGCACTAGAGTCATTGCATGTTTGTTCTTATACTAAAACCACAAACCAGCACTAGAGTCATTGCATGTGTGTTCTTTTCCACAAACCACACATGGATCCACTAGACTCATTGCATGTGTGTTCTTTTCCACAAACAACTTATGGATCAACCAGTGGTCATTGCATGTGTGTTCTTTTCACAAACCACATGTGGACCCACTAGAGTCATTGCATGTGTGTTCTAATACTAAAACTAGCACTAGAGTCATTGCATGTGTGTTATATCCACAAACCACACATGGATCCACCACTGTCATTGCATGTGTGTTCTTTTCCACAAACCACACATGGATCAACCACTAGAGTCATTGCATGTGTGTTCTTTCCACAAACCACATATGGATTAACCAGTGGTCATTGCATGTGTGTTCTTTTCCATAAACCACTTATGGATCCATTACAGTCATTGCATGTGTGTTATTTCCACAAACCACACATGGATCAACCACTAGAATCATTGCATGTGTGTTATTTCCACAAACCACACATGGATCAACCACTAGAGTCATTGCATGTTTGTTCTTATACTAAAACCACAAACCAGCACTAGAGTCATGGCATGTGTGCTCTTTTCCACAAACAACACATGGATCCACTAGACTCATTGCATTTGTGTTCTTTTCCACAAACAACTTATGGATCTACCAGTGGTCATTGCATGTGTGTTCTTTTCACAAACCACATGTGGACCCACTAGAGTCATGGCATGTGTGTTCTTATACTAAAACTAGCACTAGAGTCATTGCGTGGTGTTCTATCCACAAACCACACATGGATCTACCACTGTCATTGCATGTGTGTTATTTCCACAAACCACACATGGATCAACCACTAGTCATTGCAAGTGTGTTATTTCCACAAACCACACATGGATCAACCACTAGAGTCGTTGCATGTGTGTTATTTCCACAAACCACACATGGATCAACCTCTAGAGTCATTGCATGTGTGTTATTTCCACAAACCACACATGGATCAACCACTAGAGTCATTGCATGTGTGTTATTTCCACAAACCACACATGGATCAACCACTAGAGACATTGCATGTGTGTTCTTTTCCATAAACCACTTATGGATCCATTATAGTCATTGCATGTGTGTTATTTCCACAAACCACACATGGATCAACCACTAGAGTCATTGCATGTGTGTTCTTTCCACAAACCACACATGGATCAACCACTAGAGTCATTCCATGGTTGTTCTTATACTAAAACCACAAACCAGCACTAGAGTGATTGCATGTGTGTTCTTTTCCACAAACCACGCATGGATCCACTAGACTCATTGCATGTGTGTTCTTTTCCACAAACAACTTATGGGTCAACCAGTGGTCATTGCATGTGTGTTCATTTCACAAACCACATGTGGACCCACTAGAGTCATTGCATGTGTGTTCTTATACTAAAACTAGCACTAGAGTCATTGCATGTGTGTTATATCCACAAACCACACATGGATCCACCACTGTCATTGCATGTGTGTTCTTTCCACAAACCACACATGGATCAACCACTAGAGTCATTGCATGTGTGTTCTTTCCACAAACCACATATGGATCAACCAGTGGTCATTGCATGTGTGTTCTTTTCCATAAACCACTTATGGATCCATTATAGTCATTGCATGTGTGTTCTTATACTAAAACCAACACTAGAGTCATTGCATGTGTGTTCTTTCGACAAACCACACATGGATCAACCAGTGGTCATTGCATGTGTGTTCTTTTCCACAAACCACACATGGATCCACCAGTGGTCATTGCATGTGTGTTCTTTCCACAAACCACACATGGATCCACCAGAGTCATTGCATGTGTGGTCTTTCCACAAACCACACATGGATCAACCACTAGAGTCATTGCATGTTTGTTCTTATACTAAAACCACAAACCAGCACTAGAGTCATTGCATGTGTGTTCTTTTCCACAAACCACACATGGGTCCACTAGACTCATTGCATGTGTGTTATTTCCACAAACCACACATGGATCAACCACTAGAGTCGTTGCATGTGTGTTATTTCCACAAAACACACATGGATCAACCACTAGAGTCATTGCATGTGTGTTATTTCCACAAACCACACATGGATCAACCACTAGAGTCATTGCATGTGTGTTATTTCCACAAACCACACATGGATCAACCACTAGATTCATTGCATGTGTGTTATTTCCACAAACCACACATGGATCAACCACAAGTGGTCATTGCATGTGTGTTCTTTCCACAAACCACATATGGATCCACCAGTGGTCATTGCATGTGTGTACTTTCCACACACCACATATGGATCAACCAGAGTCATTGCATGTGCGTTCTTTCCACAAACCACACATGGATCAACCACTAGAGTCATTTCATGTGTGTTATTTCCACAAACCACACATGGACCAACCACTAGAGTCATTGCATGTGTGTTCCTATACTAAAACGAACACTAGAGTCATTGCATGTGTGTTCTTTTCACAAACCACACATGGATGCACCACTATCATTGCATGTGTGTTTTTTCCACAAACCACACATGGATCAACCACTAGTCATTGCATGTGTGTTCTTTTCCACAAACCAAACATGGATCCACCACTAGAGTCGTTGCATGTGTGTTCTTGTACTAAAACCAACACTAGATTCATTGCATGTGTGTTATTTTCACAAATCACACATGGATCCACCACTGTCATTGCATGTGTGTTCTTTCCACAAACCACACATGGATCAACAACAAGTGGTCATTGCATGTATGCTCTTTCCACAAACCACATATGGATCCACCAGTGGTCATTGCATGTGTGTTCTTTCCACAAACCACATATGGATCAACTATAGTCATTGCACGTGTGTTCTTTCCACAAATCACACATGGATCAACCACTAGAGTCATTGCATGTTTGTTCTTATACTAAAACCACAAACCAGCACTAGAGTCATTGCATGTGTGTTCTTTCCACAAACCACACATGGACCAACCACAAGTGGTCATTGCATGTGTGTTCTTTCCACAAACCACATATGGATCCACCAATGGTCATTGCATGTGTGTTCTTTCCATAAACCACTTATGGATCAACCACTAGAGTCATTGCATGTGTGTTATTTCCAGAAACCACACATGGATCAACCACTAGAGTCATTGCATGTGTGTTATTTTCACAAACCACACATGGATCAACCACTAGAGTAATTGCATGTGTGTTCTTATACTAAAACCAACACTAGAGTCATTACATGTGTGTTATTTCCACAAACAACACATGGATCAACCACTAGAGTCATTGCATGTGTGTTATTTCCACAAACCACACATGGATCAACCAGTGGTAATTGCATGTGTGTTCTTTTCCACAAACCACACATGGATCCACCACTTGAGTCATTGCATGTGTGTTCTTATACTAAAACCAACACTAGTGTCATTGCATGTGTGTTCTTTCCACAAACCACACATAGATCAACCAGTGATCATTTGATTTGTGTTCTTTCACAAACCACACATGGATCAAGCACTAGAGTCATTGCATGTTTGTTCTTATACTAAAACCACAAACCAGCACTAGAGTCATTGCATGTGTGTTATTTCCACAAACCATAAACCAGCACTAGAGTCATTGCATGTGTGTTATTTCCACAAACCACACATGGATCAACCACTAGATTCATTGCATGTGTGTTATTTCCACAAACCACACATGGATCAACTACTAGAGTCATTGCATGTGTGTTATTTCCACAAACCACACATGGATCAACCACTATAGTGATTGCATGTGTGTTATTTCCACAAACCACACATGGATCAACCACTAGAGTCATTGCATGTGTGTTCTTATACTAAAACCAACACTAGAGTCATTGCATGTGTGTTCTTTTCACAAACCACACATGGATCCACCACTGTCATTGCATGTGTGTTCTTTCCACAAACCACACATGGATCAACCACTAGTCATTGCATGTGTGTACTTTTCCACAAACCACACATGTATCCACCACTAGAGTCATTTCATGTGTGTTCTTATACTAAAACCAACACTAGAGTCATTGCATGTGTGTTCTTTTCACAAACCACACATGGATCCACCACTGTCATTGCATGTGTGTTCTTTCCACAAACCACACATGGATCAACCACAAGTGGGCATTGCATGTGTGTTCTTTAAACAAACCACATATGGATCCACCAGTGGTCATTGCATGTGTGTTCTTTCCACACACCACATATGGATCAACCAGAGTCATTGCATGTGTGTTCTTTCCACAAACCACACATGGATCAACCACTAGAGTCATTGCATGTGTGTTATTTCCACAAACCACACATGGACCAACCACTAGAGTCATTGCATGTGTGTTATTTCCACAAACCACACATGGATCAACCACTAGAGTCATTGCATGTGTGTTATTTCCGCAAACCACACATGGATCAACCACTAGAGTCATTGCATGTGTGTTCTTATACTAAAACCAACACTAGAGTCATTGCATGTGTGTTATTTTCACAAACCACACATGGATCCACTACTATCATTGCATGTGTGTTTTTTCCTCAAACCACACATGGATCAACCACTAGTCATTGCATGTGTGTTCTTTTCCACAAACCAAACATGGATCCACCACTAGAGTCGTTGCATGTGTGTTCTTATACTAAAACCAAAACTAGAGTCATTGCATGTGTGTTATTTTAACAAACCACACATGGATCCACCACTATCATTGCATGTGTGTTCTTTCCACAAACCACACATGGATCAAGCACTAGAGTCATTGCATGTTTGTTCTTATACTAAAACCACAAACCAGCACTAGAGTCATTGCATGTGTGTTCTTTTCCACAAACCACACATGGATCCACTAGACTCATTGCATGTGTGTTATTTTCCACAAACAACTTATGGATCAACCAGTGGTCATTGCATGTGTGTTCTTTTCACAAACCACATGTGGACCCACTAGAGTCATTGCATGTGTGTTCTAATACTAAAACTAGCACTAGAGTCATTGCATGTGTGTTATATCCACAAACCACACATGGATCCACCACTGTCATTGCATGTGTGTTCTTTTCCACAAACCACACATGGATCAACCACTAGAGTCATTGCATGTGTGTTCTTTCCACAAACCACATATGGATTAACCAGTGGTCATTGCATGTGTGTTCTTTTCCATAAACCACTTATGGATCCATTACAGTCATTGCATGTGTGTTATTTCCACAAACCACACATGGATCAACCACTAGAATCATTGCATGTGTGTTATTTCCACAAACCACACATGGATCAACCACTAGAGTCATTGCATGTTTGTTCTTATACTAAAACCACAAACCAGCACTAGAGTCATGGCATGTGTGCTCTTTTCCACAAACAACACATGGATGCACTAGACTCATTGCATTTGTGTTCTTTTCCACAAACAACTTATGGATCTACCAGTGGTCATTGCATGTGTGTTCTTTTCACAAACCACATGTGGACCCACTAGAGTCATGGCATGTGTGTTCTTATACTAAAACTAGCACTAGAGTCATTGCATGGTGTTCTATCCACAAACCACACATGGATCTACCACTGTCATTGCATGTGTGTTATTTCCACAAACCACACATGGATCAACCACTAGTCATTGCAAGTGTGTTATTTCCACAAACCACACATGGATCAACCACTAGAGTCGTTGCATGTGTGTTATTTCCACAAACCACACATGGATCAACCTCTAGAGTCATTGCATGTGTGTTATTTCCACAAACCACACATGGATCAACCACTAGAGTCATTGCATGTGTGTTATTTCCACAAACCACACATGGATCAACCACTAGAGTCATTGCATGTGTGTTCTTTTCCATAAACCACTTATGGATCCATTATAGTCATTGCATGTGTGTTATTTCCACAAACCACACATGGATCAACCACTAGAGTCATTGCATGTGTGTTCTTTCCACAAACCACACATGGATCAACCACTAGAGTCATTCCATGGTTGTTCTTATACTAAAACCACAAACCAGCACTAGAGTGATTGCATGTGTGTTCTTTTCCACAAACCACGCATGGATCCACTAGACTCATTGCATGTGTGTTCTTTTCCACAAACAACTTATGGGTCAACCAGTGGTCATTGCATGTGTGTTCATTTCACAAACCACATGTGGACCCACTAGAGTCATTGCATGTGTGTTCTTATACTAAAACTAGCACTAGAGTCATTGCATGTGTGTTATATCCACAAACCACACATGGATCCACCACTGTCATTGCATGTGTGTTCTTTCCACAAACCACACATGGATCAACCACTAGAGTCATTGCATGTGTGTTCTTTCCACAAACCACATATGGATCAACCAGTGGTCATTGCATGTGTGTTCTTTTCCATAAACCACTTATGGATCCATTATAGTCATTGCATGTGTGTTATTTCCACAAACCACACATGGATCAACCACTAGAGTCATTGCATGTGTGTTATTTCCACAAACCACACATGGATCAACCACTAGAGTCATTGCATGTTTGTTCTTATACTAAAACCACAAACCAGCACTAGAGTCATTGCATGTGTGTTCTTTTCCACAAACCACACATGGGTCCACTAGACTCATTGCATGTGTGTTCTTTTCTACAAACAACTTATGGATCAACCAGTGGTCATTGCATGTGCGTTCTTTTCACAAACCACACGTGGACCCACTAGAGTCACTGCATGTGTGTTCTTATACTAAAACTAGCACTAGAGTCATTGCATGTGTGTTCGATCCACAAACCACACATGGATCCACCACTGTCATTGCATGTGTGTTCTTTCCACAAAGCACACATGGATCAACCACTAGAGTCATTGCATGTGTGTTATTTCCACAAACCACACATGGATCAACCACTAGATTCATTGCATGTGTGTTATTTCCACAAACCACACATGGATCAACCACTAGAGTCATTGCATGTGTGTTATTTCCACAAACCACACATGGATCAACCACTAGATTCATTGCATGTGTGTTATTTCCACAAACCACACATGGATCAACCACTAGAGTCATTGCATGTGTGTTATTTCCACAAACCCACATGGATCAACCACTAGTCATTGCATGTCTGTTCTTTTCCACAAACCACACATGGATCCACCACTAGAGTCATTGCATGTGTGTTCTTATACTAAAACCAACAATAGAGTCATTGCATGTGTGTTCTTTTCACAAACCACACATGGATCCACCACTATCATTGCATGTATGTTCTTTCCACAAACCACACATGGATCAACCACAAGTGGTCATTGCATGTGTGTTCTTTGCACAGTCCACATATGGATCAACTAGAGTCATTACATGTGTGTTCTTTCCACAAACTACACATGGATCAACCACTAGAGTCATTGCATGTGTGTTATTTCCAGAAACCACACATGGATCAACCACTAGAGTCATTGCATGTGTGTTATTTCCACAAACCACACATGGGTCAACCACTAGATTCATTGCATGTGTGTTATTTCCACAAACCACACATGGATCAACCACTAGAGTCATTGTATGTGTGTTCTTATACTAAAACCAACACTAGAGTAATTGTATGTGTGTTCTTTTCACAAACCACACATGGATCCACCACAATCATTGCATGTGTGTTTTTTCCACAAACCACACATGGATCAACCACTAGTCATTGCATGTGTGTTCTTTTCCACAAAACACACATGGATCAACCACTAGAGTCATTGCATGTGTGTTATTTCCACAAACCACACATGGATCAACCACTAGAGTCATTGCATGTGTGTTATTTCCACAAACCACACATGGATCAACCACTAGATTCATTGCATGTGTGTTATTTCCACAAACCACACATGGATCAACCACAAGTGCTCATTGCATGTGTGTTCTTTCCACAAACCACATATGGATCCACCAGTGGTCATTGCATGTGTGTACTTTCCACACACAACATATGGATCAACCAGAGTCATTGCATGTGCGTTCTTTCCACAAACCACACATGGATCAACCACTAGAGTCATTGCATGTGTGTTATTTCCACAAACCACACATGGACCAACCACTAGAGTCATTGCATGTGTGTTCCTATACTAAAACGAACACTAGAGTCATTGCATGTGTGTTCTTTTCACAAACCACACATGGATGCACCACTATCATTGCATGTGTGTTTTTTCCACAAACCACACATGGATCAACCACTAGTCATTGCATGTGTGTTCTTTTCCACAAACCAAACATGGATCCACCACTAGAGTCGTTGCATGTGTGTTCTTGTACTAAAACCAACACTAGATTCATTGCATGTGTGTTATTTTCACAAATCACACATGGATCCACCACTGTCATTGCATGTGTGTTCTTTCCACAAACCACACATGGATCAACAACAAGTGGTCATTGCATGTATGCTCTTTCCACAAACCACATATGGATCCACCAGTGGTCATTGCATGTGTGTTCTTTCCACAAACCACATATGGATCAACTATAGTCATTGCACGTGTGTTCTTTCCACAAACCACACATGGATCAACCACTAGAGTCATTGCATGTTTGTTCTTATACTAAAACCACAAACCAGCACTAGAGTCATTGCATGTGTGTTCTTTCCACAAACCACACATGGACCAACCACAAGTGGTCATTGCATGTGTGTTCTTTCCACAAACCACATATGGATCCACCAATGGTCATTGCATGTGTGTTCTTTCCATAAACCACTTATGGATCAACCACTAGAGTCATTGCATGTGTGTTATTTCCAGAAACCACACATGGATCAACCACTAGAGTCATTGCATGTGTGTTATTTTCACAAACCACACATGGATCAACCACTAGAGTAATTGCATGTGTGTTCTTATACTAAAACCAACACTAGAGTCATTACATGTGTGTTATTTCCACAAACCACACATGGATCAACCACTAGAGTCATTGCATGTGTGTTATTTCCACAAACCACACATGGATCAACCAGTGGTAATTGCATGTGTGTTCTTTTCCACAAACCACACATGTATCCACCACTTGAGTCATTGCATGTGTGTTCTTATACTAAAACCAACACTAGTGTCATTGCATGTGTGTTCTTTCCACAAACCACACATAGATCAACCAGTGATCATTTGATTTGTGTTCTTTCCACAAACCACACATGGATCAAGCACTAGAGTCATTGCATGTTTGTTCTTATACTAAAACCACAAACCAGCACTAGAGTCATTGCATGTGTGTTATTTCCACAAACCATAAACCAGCACTAGAGTCATTGCATGTGTGTTATTTCCACAAACCACACATGGATCAACCACTAGATTCATTGCATGTGTGTTATTTCCACAAACCACACATGGATCAACTACTAGAGTCATTGCATGTGTGTTATTTCCACAAACCACACATGGATCAACCACTATAGTCATTGCATGTGTGTTATTTCCACAAACCACACATGGATCAACCACTAGAGTCATTGCATGTGTGTTCTTATACTAAAACCAACACTAGAGTCATTGCATGTGTGTTCTTTTCACAAACCACACATGGATCCACCACTGTCATTGCATGTGTGTTCTTTCCACAAACCACACATGGATCAACCACTAGTCATTGCATGTGTGTACTTTTCCACAAACCACACATGTATCCACCACTAGATTCATTTCATGTGTGTTCTTATACTAAAACCAACACTAGAGTCATTGCATGTGTGTTCTTTTCACAAACCACACATGGATCCACCACTGTCATTGCATGTGTGTTCTTTCCACAAACCACACATGGATCAACCACAAGTGGGCATTGCATGTGTGTTCTTTAAACAAACCACATATGGATCCACCAGTGGTCATTGCATGTGTGTTCTTTCCACACACCACATATGGATCAACCAGAGTCATTGCATGTGTGTTCTTTCCACAAACCACACATGGATCAACTACTAGAGTCATTGCATGTGTGTTATTTCCACAAACCACACATGGACCAACCACTAGAGTCATTGCATGTGTGTTATTTCCACAAACCACACATGGATCAACCACTAGAGTCATTGCATGTGTGTTATTTCCACAAACCACACATGGATCAACCACTAGAGTCATTGCATGTGTGTTCTTATACTAAAACCAACACTAGAGTCATTGCATGTGTGTTATTTTCACAAACCACACATGGATCCACTACTATCATTGCATGTGTGTTTTTTCCTCAAACCACACATGGATCAACCACTAGTCATTGCATGTGTGTTCTTTTCCACAAACCAAACATGGATCCACCACTAGAGTCGTTGCATGTGTGTTCTTATACTAAAACAAAAACTAGAGTCATTGCATGTGTGTTATTTTCACAAACCACACATGGATCCACCACTATCATTGCATGTGTGTTCTTTCCACAAACCACACATGGATCAACAACAAGTGGGCATTGCATATGTGCTCTTTCCACAAACCACATATGGATCCACCAGTGGTCATTGCATGTGTGTTATTTCCACAAACCACATATGGATCAACTAGAGTCATTGCACGTGTGTTATTTCCACAAACCACACATGGATCAACTACTAGAGTCATTGCACGTGTGTTATTTCCACAAACCACACAGGGATCAACCACTATAGTCATTGCATGTGTGTTATTTCCACAAACCACACATGGATCAACCACTAGAGTCATTGCATGTGTGTTCTTATACTAAAACCAACACTAGAGTCATTGCATGTGTGTTCTTTTCACAAACCACACATGGATCCACCACTGTCATTGCATGTGTGTTCTTTCCACAAACCACACATGGATCAACCACTAGTCATTGCATGTGTGTTCTTTTCCACAAACCACACATGTATCCACCACTAGAGTCATTTCATGTGTGTTCTTACACTAAAACCAACACTAGAGTCATTGCATGTGTGTTCTTTTCACAAACCACACATGGATCCACCACTATCATTGCATGTGTGTTCTTTCCACAAACCACACATGGATCAACCACAAGTGGTCATTGCATGTGTGTTCTTTCCACAAACCACATATGGATCCACCAGTGGTCATTGCATGTGTGTTCTTTCCACACACCACATATGGATCAACCAGAGTCATTGCATGTGTGTTCTTTCCACAAACCACACATGGATCAACCACTAGAGTCATTGCATCTGTTATTTCCACAAACCACACATGGACCAACCACTAGAGTCATTGCATGTGTGTTATTTCCACAAACCACACATGGATCAACCACTAGAGTCATTGCATGTGTGTTATTTCCGCAAACCACACATGGATCAACCACTAGAGTCATTGCATGTGTGTTCTTATACTAAAACCAACACTAGAGTCATTGCATGTGTGTTATTTTCACAAACCACACATGGATCCACTACTATCATTGCATGTGTGTTTTTTCCACAAACCACACATGGATCAACCACTAGTCATTGCATGTGTGTTCTTTTCCACAAACCAAACATGGATCCACCACTAGAGTCGTTGCATGTGTGTTCTTATACTAAAACCAACACTAGAGTCATGGCATGTGTGTTATTTTCACAAACCACACATGGATCCACCACTGTCATTGCATGTGTGTTCTTTCCACAAACCACACATGGATCAACAACAAGTGGTCATTGCATGTGTGCTCTTTCCACAAACCACATATGGATCCACCAGTGGTCATTGCATGTGTGTCCTTTCCACAAACCACATATGGATCAACTAGAGTCATTGCACGTGTGTTCTTTCCACAAACCACACATGGATCAACCACTAGAGTCATTGCATGTTTGTTCTTATACTAAAACCACAAACCAGCACTAGAGTCATTGCATGTGTGTTCTTTCCACAAACCACACATGGACCAACCACAAGTGGTCATTGCATGTGTGTTCTTTCCACAAACCACATATGGATCCACCAGTGGTCATTGCATGTGTGTTCTTTCCATAAACCACTTATGGATCAACCACTAGAGTCATTGCATGTGTGTTATTTCCACAAACCACACATGGATCAACCAGTAGAGTCATTGCATGTGTGTTATTTCCACAAACCACACATGGATCAACCAATGGTCATTGCATGTGTGTTATTTTCCACAAACCACACATGGATCAACCAGTGGTCATTGCATGTGTGTTCTTTTCACAAACCACACATGGATCAACCACTAGTGTCATTGCATGTGTGTTCTTATACTAGAACCAACACTAGAGTCACTGCATGTGTGTTATTTCCACAAAACACACATGGATAAACCACTAGAGTCATTGCATGTGTGTTATTTCCACAAACCACACAGGGATCAACCACTAGAGTCATTGCATGTGTGTCCTTTTCCACAAACCACACATAGATCAACCACTAGAGTCATTGCATGTGTGTTCTTATACTAAAACCAACACTAGAGTCATTGCATGTGTGTTCTTTCCACAAACCACACATGGATCAACAAGTGGTCATTGCATGTGTGTTCTTTTCCACAAACCACACATGGATCCACCAGTGGTCATTGCATGTGTGTTCTTTCCACAAACCACATATGGATCCACCAGAGTAATTGCATGTGTGGTCTTTCCACAAACCACACATGGATCAACCACTAAGTCATTGCATGTTTGTTCTTATACTAAAACCACAAACCAGCACTAGAGTCATTGCATGTGTGTTCTTTTCCACAAACCACACATGGATCAACCACTAGAGTTATTGCATGTGTGTTCTTTCCACAAACCACATATGGATCAACCAGTGGTTATTGCATGTGTGTTCATTTCCATAAACCACTTATGGATCCATTACAATCATTGCATGTGTGTTATTTCCACAGACCACACATGGATCAACCACTAGAGTCATTGCATGTGTGTTATTTCCACAAACCACACATGGATCAACCACTAGAGTCATTTCATTTGTGTTATTTCCACAAACCACACGTGGATCAACCACTAGAGTCATTGCATGTGTGTTCTTATACTAAAACCAACACTAGAGTCATTGCATGTGTGTTCTTTTCACAAACCACACATGGATCCACCACTGTCATTGCATTTGTGTTCTTTCCACAAACCACACGTGGATCAACCAGTGGTCATTGCATGTGTGTTCTTTTCTATAAACCACACATGGATCCACTAGTGGTCATTGCATCTGTGTTCTTTCCACAAACCACATTTGGATCAACTAGAGTCATTGCATGTGTGTTCTTTCCACAAACCACACATGGATCAACCACTGGAGTCATTACATATGTGTTATTTCCACAAACCATACATGGATCAACCACTAGAGTCATTGCATCTGTGTTCTTATACTAAAACCAACACTAGAGTCATTGCATGTGTGTTCTTTTCACAAACCACACATGGATCCAGCACTGTCATTGCATGTGTGTTCTTTCCACAAACCACACATGGATCAACCAGTGGTCATTGCATGTGTGTTCTTTTCCACAAACCACACATGGATCCACCAGTGGTCATTGCATGTGTGTTCTTTCCACAAAACACATATGGATCCACCAGAGTCATTGCATGTGTGTTCTTTCCACAAACCACACATGGATCAACCACTAGAGTCATTGCATGTTTGTTCTTATACTAAAACCACAAACCAGCACTAGAGTCATTTCATGTGTGTTCTTTTCCATAAACCACACAAGGATCAACCACTAGAGTCATTGCATGTGTGTTCTTTCCACAAACCACATATGGATCAACCAGTGGTCATTGCATGTGTGTTCTTTTCCATAAACCACTTATGGATCCATTACAATCATTGCATGTGTGTTATTTCCACAGACCACACATGGATCAACCACTAGAGTCATTGCATGTGTGTTATTTCCACAAACCACACATGGATCAACCAATGGTCATTGCATGTGTGTTATTTTCCACAAACCACACATGGATCAACCAGTGGTCATTGCATGTGTGTTCTTTTCACAAACCACACATGGATCAACCACTAGTGTCATTGCATGTGTGTTCTTATACTAGAACCAACACTAGAGTCATTGCATGTGTGTTATTTCCACAAAACACACATGGATAAACCACTAGAGTCATTGCATGTGTGTTATTTCCAGAAACCACACAGGGATCAACCACTAGAGTCATTGCATATGTGTTATTTCCACAGACCACACGTGGATCAACCACTAGAGTCATTGCATGTGTGTTCTTATACTAAAACCAACACTAGAGTCATTGCATGTGTGTTCTTTCCACAAACCACACATGGATCAACAAGTGGTCATTGCATGTGTGTTCTTTTCCACAAACCACACATGGATCCACCAGTGGTCATTGCATGTGTGTTCTTTCCACAAACCACATATGGATCCACCAGAGTAATTGCATGTGTGGTCTTTCCACAAACCACACATGGATCAACCACTAGAGTCATTGCATGTTTGTTCTTATACTAAAACCACAAACCAGCACTAGAGTCATTGCATGTGTGTTCTTTTCCACAAACCACACATGGATCAACCACTAGAGTTATTGCATGTGTGTTCTTTCCACAAACCACATATGGATCAACCAGTGGTTATTGCATGTGTGTTCATTTACATAAACCACTTATGGATCCATTACAATCATTGCATGTGTGTTATTTCCACAGACCACACATGGATCAACCACTAGAGTCATTGCATGTGTGTTATTTCCACAAACCACACATGGATCAACCACTAGAGTCATTTCATTTGTGTTATTTCCACAAACCACACGTGGATTAACCACTAGAGTCATTGCATGTGTGTTCTTATACTAAAACCAACACTAGAGTCATTGCATGTGTGTTCTTTTCACAAACCACACATGGATCCACCACTGTCATTGCATTTGTGTTCTTTCCACAAACCACACGTGGATCAACCAGTGGTCATTGCATGTGTGTTCTTTTCCACAAACCACACATGGATCCACTAGTGGTCATTGCATCTATGTTCTTTCCACAAACCACATTTGGATCAACTAGAGTCATTGCATGTGTGTTCTTTCCACACACCACACATGGATCAACCACTGGAGTCATTACATATGTGTTATTTCCACAAACCATACATGGATCAACCACTAGAGTCATTGCATCTGTGTTCTTATACTAAAACCAACACTAGAGTCATTGCATGTGTGTTCTTTTCACAAACCACACATGGATCCAGCACTGTCATTGCATGTGTGTTCTTTCCACAAACCACACATGGATCAACCAGTGGTCATTGCATGTGTGTTCTTTTCCACAAACCACACATGGATCCACCAGTGGTCATTGCATGTGTGTTCTTTCCACAAAACACATATGGATCCACCAGAGTCATTGCATGTGTGTTCTTTCCACAAACCACACATGGATCAACCACTAGAGTCATTGCATGTTTGTTCTTATACTAAAACCACAAACCAGCACTAGAGTCATTTCATGTGTGTTCTTTTCCATAAACCACACAAGGATCAACCACTAGAGTCATTGCATGTGTGTTCTTTCCACAAACCACATATGGATCAACCAGTGGTCATTGCATGTGTGTTCTTTTCCATAAACCACTTATGGATCCATTACAATCATTGCATGTGTGTTATTTCCACAGACCACACATGGATCAACCACTAGAGTCATTGCATGTGTGTTATTTCCACAAACCACACATGGATCAACCGATGGTCATTGCATGTGTGTTATTTTCCACAAACCACACATGGATCAACCAGTGGTCATTGCATGTGTGTTCTTTTCACAAACCACACATGGATCAACCACTAGTGTCATTGCATGTGTGTTCTTATACTAGAACCAACACTAGAGTCATTGCATGTGTGTTATTTCCACAAAACACACATGGATAAACCACTAGAGTCATTGCATGTGTGTTATTTCCACAAACCACACAGGGATCAACCACTAGAGTCATTGCATATGTGTTATTTCCACAGACCACACGTGGATCAACCACTAGAGTCATTGCATGTGTGTTCTTATACTAAAACCAACACTAGAGTCATTGCATGTGTGTTCTTTCCACAAATCACACATGGATCAACAAGTGGTCATTGCATGTGTGTTCTTTTCCACAAACCACACATGGATCCACCAGTGGTCATTGCATGTGTGTTCTTTCCACAAACCACATATGGATCCACCAGAGTAATTGCATGTGTGGTCTTTCCACAAACCACACATGGATCAACCACTAGAGTCATTGCATGTTTGTTCTTATACTAAAACCACAAACCAGCACTAGAGTCATTGCATGTGTGTTCTTTTCCACAAACCACACATGGATCAACCACTAGAGTTATTGCATGTGTGTTCTTTCCACAAACCACATATGGATCAACCAGTGGTTATTGCATGTGTGTTCATTTCCATAAACCACTTATGGATCCATTACAATCATTGCATGTGTGTTATTTCCACAGACCACACATGGATCAACCACTAGAGTCATTGCATGTGTGTTATTTCCACAAACCACACATGGATCAACCACTAGAGTCATTTCATTTGTGTTATTTCCACAAACCACACGTGGATCAACCACTAGAGTCATTGCATGTGTGTTCTTATACTAAAACCAACACTAGAGTCATTGCATGTGTGTTCTTTTCACAAACCACACATGGATCCACCACTGTCATTGCATTTGTGTTCTTTCCACAAACCACACGTGGATCAACCAGTGGTCATTGCATGTGTGTTCTTTTCCACAAACCACACATGGATCCACTAGTGGTCATTGCATCTGTGTTCTTTCCACAAACCACATTTGGATCAACTAGAGTCATTGCATGTGTGTTCTTTCCACAAACCACACATGGATCAACCACTGGAGTCATTACATATGTGTTATTTCCACAAACCATACATGGATCAACCACTAGAGTCATTGCATCTGTGTTCTTATACTAAAACCAACACTAGAGTCATTGCATGTGTGTTCTTTTCACAAACCACACATGGATCCAGCACTGTCATTGCATGTGTGCTCTTTCTAGAAACCACACATGGATCAACCAGTGGTCATTGCATGTGTGTTCTTTTCCACAAACCACACATGGATCCACCAGTGGTCATTGCATGTGTGTTCTTTCCACAAAACACATATGGATCCACCAGAGTCATTGCATGTGTGTTCTTTCCACAAACCACACATGGATCAACCACTAGAGTCATTGCATGTTTGTTCTTATACTAAAACCACAAACCAGCACTAGAGTCATTTCATGTGTGTTCTTTTCCATAAACCACACAAGGATCAACCACTACAGTCATTGCATGTGTGTTCTTTCCACAAACCACATATGGATCAACCAGTGGTCATTGCATGTGTGTTCTTTTCCATAAACCACTTATGGATCCATTACAATCATTGCATGTGTGTTATTTCCACAGACCACACATGGATCAACCACTAGAGTCATTGCATGTGTGTTATTTCCACAAACCACACATGGATCAACCAATGGTCATTGCATGTGTGTTATTTTCCACAAACCACACATGGATCAACCAGTGGTCATTGCATGTGTGTTCTTTTCACAAACCACACATGGATCAACCACTAGTGTCATTGCATGTGTGTTCTTATACTAGAACCAACACTAGAGTCATTGCATGTGTGTTATTTCCACAAAACACACATGGAGAAACCACTAGAGTCATTGCATGTGTGTTATTTCCACAAACCACACAGGGATCAACCACTAGAGTCATTGCATATGTGTTATTTCCACAGACCACACGTGGATCAACCACTAGAGTCATTGCATGTGTGTTCTTATACTAAAACCAACACTAGAGTCATTGCATGTGTGTTCTTTCCACAAACCACACATGGATCAACAAGTGGTCATTGCATGTGTGTTCTTTTCCACAAACCACACATGGATCCACCAGTGGTCATTGCATGTGTGTTCTTTCCACAAACCACATATGGATCCACCAGAGTCATTGCATGTGTGGTCTTTCCACAAACCACACATGGATCAACCACTAGAGTCATTGCATGTTTGTTCTTATACTAAAACCACAAACCAGCACTAGAGTCATTGCATGTGTGTTCTTTTCCACAAACCACACATGGATCAACCACTAGAGTTATTGCATGTGTGTTCTTTCCACAAACCACATATGGATCAACCAGTGGTTATTGCATGTGTGTTCTTTTCCATAAACCACTTATGGATCCATTACAATCATTGCATGTGTGTTATTTCCACAGACCACACATGGATCAACCACTAGAGTCATTGCATGTGTGTTATTTCCACAAACCACACATGGATCAACCACTAGAGTCATTTCATATGTGTTATTTCCACAAACCACACGTGGATCAACCACTAGAGTCATTGCATGTGTGTTCTTATACTAAAACCAACACTAGAGTCATTGCATGTGTGTTCTTTTCACAAACCACACATGGATCCACCACTGTCATTGCATTTGTGTTCTTTCCACAAACCACACATGGATCAACCAGTGGTCATTGCATGTGTGTTCTTTTCCACAAACCACACATGGATCCACCAGTGGTCATTGCATCTGTGTTCTTTCCACAAACCACATTTGGATCAACTAGAGTCATTGCATGTGTGTTCTTTCCACAAACCAGACATGGATCAACCACTGGAGTCATTACATATGTGTTATTTCCACAAACCATACATGGATCAACCACTAGAGTCATTGCATCTGTGTTCTTATACTAAAACCAACACTAGAGTCATTGCATGTGTGTTCTTTTCACAAACCACACATGGATCCAGCACTGTCATTGCATGTGTGTTCTTTCCACAAACCACACATGGATCAACCACTAGTCATTGCATGTGTGCTCTTTTCCACAAACCACACATGGATCCACCACTAGAATCATTTCATGTGTGTTCGTATACTAAAACCAACACTAGAGTCATTGCATGTGTGTTCTTTTCACAAACCACACATGGATCCACCACTGTAATTGCATGTGTGTTCTTTCCACAAACCACACATGGATCAACCACAAGTGTTCATTGCATGTGTGTTCTTCCCACAAACCACATATGGATCCACCAGTGGTCATTGCATGTGTGTTCTTTCCACAAACCACATATGGATCAATGAGAGTCATTGCATGTGTCTTATTTCCACAAACCACACATGGTTCAACCACTAGAGTCATTGCATGTTTGTTCTTATACTAAAACCACAAACCAGCACTAGATTCATTGCATGTGTGTTCTTTCCACAAACCACACATGGATCAACCACAAGTGGTCATTGCATGTGTGTTCTTTCCACAAACCACATATTGATCCACCAGTGTTCATTGCATGTGTGTTATTTCCATACACCACTTATGGATCAACCACTAGAGTCACTGCATGTGTGTTATTTCCACAAACCACACATGGATCAACCACTAGAGTCATTGCATGTGTGTTCTGTTCACAAACCACACATGGATCAACCACTAGTGTCATTGCATGTGTGTTCTTATACTAGAACCAACACTAGAGTCATTGCATGTGTGTTATTTCCACAAACCACACATGGATCAACCACTAGAGTCATTGCATGTGTGTTATTTCCACAAACCACACAAGGATCAACCACTAGAGTCATTGCATATGTGTTATTTCCACAGACCACACGTGGATCAACCACTAGATTCATTGCATGTGTGTTCTTATACTAAAACAAACACTAGAGTCATTGCAAGTGTGTTCTTTCCACAAACCACACATGGATCAACCAATGGTCATTGCATGTGTGTTCTTTTCCACAAACCACACATGGATCCACCAGTGGTCATTGCATGTGTGTTCTTTCCACAAACCACATATGGATCCACCAGAGTCATTGCATGTGTGTTCTTTCCACAAACCACACATGGATCAACCACTAGAGTCATTGCATGTTTGTTCTTATACTAAAACCACAAACCAGCACTAGAGTCATTGCATGTGTGTTCTTTTCCACAAACCACACATGGATCAACCACTAGAGTCATTGCATGTGTGTTCTTTCCACAAACCACATAAGGATCAACCAGTGGTCATTGCATGTGTGTTCTTTTCCATAAACCACTTATGGATCCATTAGAATCATTGCATGTGTGTTATTTCCACAGGCCACACATGGATCAACCACTAGAGTCATTGCATGTGTGTTATTTCCACAAACCACACATGGATCAACCACTAGAGTCATTGCATCTGTGTTATTTCCACAAACCACACGTGGATCAACCACTAGAGTCACTACATGTGTGTTCTTATACTAAAACCAACACTAGAGTCATTGCATGTGTGTTCTTTTCACAAACCACACATGGATCCACCACTGTCATTGCATTTGTGTTATTTCCACAAACCACACATGGATCAACCAGTGGTCATTGCATGTGTGTTCTTTTCCACAAACCACACATTGATCCACCAGTGGTCATTGCATCTTTGTTCTTTCCACAAACCACATTTGGATCAACTAGAGTCATTGCATGTGTGTTCTTTCCACAAACCACACATGGATCAACCACTAGAGTCATTCCATGTTTGTTCTTATACTAAAACCACAAACCAGCACTAGCGTCACTGCCTGTGTGTTCTTTTCCACAAACCACACATGGATCAACCACTAGAGTCATTGCATGTGTGTTCTTTCCACAAACCACATATGGATCAACCAGTGGTCATTGCATGTGTGTTCTTTTCCATAAACCACTTATGGATCGATAACAAACATTGCATGTGTGTTATTTCCACAAACCACACATGGATTAACCACTAGAGTGATTGCATGTTTGTTATTTCCACAAACCACACATGGATCAACCACTAGAGTCATTGCATATGTGTTATTTCCACAAACCACACATGGATCAACCAGTAGAGTCATTGCATGTGTGTTCTTATACTAAAACCAACACAAAAGTCATTGCATGTGTGTTCTTTTCACAAACCACACATGGATCCAGCACTGTCATTGCATGTGTGTTCTTTCCACAAACCACACATGGATCAACCACTAGTCATTGCATGTGTGTTCTTTTCCACAAACCACACATGGATCCACCACTAGAGTCATTTCATGTGTGTTTGTATACTAAAACCTACACTAGAGTCATTGCATGTGTGTTCTTTTCACAAACCACACATGGATCCACCACTGTAATTGCATGTGTGTTCTTTCCACAAACCACAAATGGATCAACCACAAGTGTTCATTGCATGTGTGCTTCCCACAAACCACATATGGATCCACCAGTGGTCATTGCATGTGTGTTATTTCCACAAACCACATATGGATCAGTGAGAGTCATTGCATGTCTGTTCTTTCTACAAACCACACATGGATCAACCACGAGAGTCATTGCATGTTTGTTCTTATACTAAAACCACAAACCAGCACTAGAGTCATTGCATGTGTGTTCTTTCCACAAACCACACATGGATCAACCACAAGTGGTCATTGCATGTGTGTTCTTTCCACAAACAACATATGGATCCACCAGTGTTCATTGCATGTGTGTTCTTTCCATAAACCACTTATGGATCAACCACTAGAGTCATTGCATGTGTGTTATTTCCACAAACCACACATGGATCAACCACTAGAGTCATTGCATGTGTGTTCTTTTCACAAAGCACACATTGATCAACCACTAGTGCCATTGCATGTGTGTTCTTATACTAGAACCAACACTAGAGTCATTGCATGTGTGTTATTTCCACAAACCACACAGGGATCAACCACTAGAGTCATTGGATATGTGTTATTTCCACAAACCACACGTGGATCAACCACTAGAGTTATTGCATGTGTGTTCTTATACTAAAACCAACACTAGAGTCATTGCATGGGTGTTCTTTCCACAAACCACACATGGATCAACCAGTGGTCATTGCATGTGTGTTCTTTTCCATAAACCACTTATGGATCCATTACAATCATTGCATGTGTGTTATTTCCACAAACCACACATGGATCAACCACTATAGTCATTACATGTGTGTTATTTCCACAAACCACACATGGAGCAACCACTAGAGTCATTGCATATGTGTTATTTCCACAAACCACACGTGGATCAACTACTGTCATTGCATTTGTATTCTTTCCACAAACCACACATGGATCAACCAATGGTTATTGCATGTGTGTTCTTTTCCACAAACCACACATGGATCCACCAGTGGTCATTGCATCTGTGTTCTTTCCACAAACCACATTTGGATCAACTAGAGTCATTTCATGTTTGTTCTTTTCCACAAACCACACATGGATCAACCACTAGAGTCATTGCATGTTTGTTCTTATACTAAAACCACAAACCAGCACTAGAGTCATTGCATGTGTGTTCTTTTCCACAAACCACACATGGATCAACCACTAGAGTCATTTCATGTGTGTTCTTTCCACAAACCACATATGGATCAACCAGTGGTCATTGCATGTGTGTTCTTTTCCATAAACCACTTATGGATCCATTACAAACATTGCATGTGTGTTATTTCCACAAACCACACATGGATTAACCACTAGAGTCATTGCATGTGTGTTATTTCCACAAACCACACATGGATCAACCACTAGAGTCATTGCATGTGTGTTCTTATACTAAAACCAGCACAAGAGTCATTGCATGTGTGTTCTTTTCACAAACCACACATGGATCCACCACTGTCATTGCATGTGTATTCTTTCCACAAACCACACATGGATCAACCAATGGTCATTGCATGTGTGTTCTTTTCCATAAACCGCACATGGATCCACCAGTGGTCATTGCATGTGTGTTCTTTCCACAAACCACATACGGATCAACCAGAGTCATTGCATGTGTGTTCTTATACTAGAACCAACAGTAGAGTCATTGCATGTGTGTTATTTCCACAAACCACACATGGATCAACCAGTGGTCATTGCATGTGTGTTCTTTTCCACAAACCACACATGGATCCACCACTAGAGTCATTGCATGTGTGTTCTTACACTAAAACCAATACTAGAGTCATTGCATGTGTGTTCTTTCCACAAACCACACATGGATCAACCAGTGGTCATTGCATGTGTGTTCTTTTCCACAAACCACACATGGATCCACCCGTGGTCATTGCATGTGTGTTCTTTCCACAAACCACACATGGATCCACCAGAGTCATTGCATGTGTGGTCTTTCCACAAACCACAGATGGATCAACCACTAGAGTCATTGCATGTTTGTTCTTATACTAAAACCACAAACCAGAACTAGATTCATTGCATGTGTGTTCTTTTCCACAAACCACACATGGATCAACCACTAGAGTCATTGCATGTTTGTTCTTATACTAAAACCACAAACCAGCACTAGTGTCATTGCATGTGTGTTCATTTCCACAAACCACACATGGATCAACCACTAGAGTCATTGCATGTGTGGTCTTTCCACAAACCACATATGGATCCACCAGAGTCATTGCATGTGTGGTCTTTCCAGAAACCACACATGGATCAAGCACTAGAGTCATTGCATGTTTGTTCTTATACTAAAACCATAAACCAGCACTAGAGTCATTGCATGTGTGTTCTTTTCCACAAACTACACATGGATCAACCACTAGAGTCATTGCATGTGTGTTCTTTCCACAAACCACATATGGATCAACCAGTGGTTATTGCATGTGTGTTCTTTTCCATAAACCACTTATGGATCCATTACAATCATTGCATGTGTGTTATTTCCACACACCACACATGGATCAACCACTAGAGTCATTGCATGTGTGTTATTTCCATAAACCACACATGGATCAACCACTAGAGTCATTGCATATGTGTTATTTCCACAAACCACACGTGGATCAACCACTAGAGTCATTGCATGTGTGTTCTTATACTAAAACCAACACTAGAGTCATTGCATGTGTGTTCTTTTCACAAACCACACATGGATCCACCACTGTCATTGCATTTGTGTTCTTTCCACAAACCACACATGGATCAACCAGTGGTCATTGCATGTGTGTTCTTTTCCGCAAACCACACATGGATCCACCAGTGGTCATTGCATCTGTGTTCTTTCCACAAACCACATTTGGATCAACCAGAGTTATTGCATGTGTGTTCTTTCTACAAACCACACATGGATCAACCACAAGAGTCATTGCATATGTGTTATTTCCACAAACCACACATGGATAAACCACTAGAGTCATTGCATGTGTGTTCTTATACTAAAACCAACACTAGAATCATTGCATGTGTGTTCTTTTCACAAACCACACATGGATCCAGCACTGTCATTGCATGTGTGTTCTTTCCACATACCACACATGGATCAACCACTAGTCATTGCATGTGTGTTATTTTCCACAAACCACACATGGATCCACCAGTAGAGTCATTTCATGTGTGTTTGTATACTAAAACCAACACTAGAGTCATTGCATGTGTGTTCTTTTCACAAACCACACATGGATCCACCACTGTAATTTCATGTGTGTTCTTTCCACAAACCACACAAGGATCAACCACAAGTGTTCATTGCATGTGTGTTCTTCCCACAAACCACATATGGATCCACCAGTGGTCATTGCATGTGTGTTCTTTCCACAAACCACATATGGATCAGTGAGAGTCATTGCATGTGTGTTCTTTCCACAAACCACACATGGATCAACCACTAGAGTCATTGCATGTTTGTTCTTATACTGAAACCACAAACCAGCACTAGAGTCATTGCATGTGTGTTCCTTCCACAAACCGCACATGGATCAACCACAAGTGGTCATTGCATGTGTGTTCTTTCCACAAACAACATATGGATCCACCAGTGTTCATTGAATGTGTGTTCTTTCCATAAACCACTTATGGATCAACCACTAGAGTCATTGCATGTGTGTTATTTCCACAGACCACACATGGATCAACCACTAGAGTCATGGCATGTGTGTTATTTCCACAAACCACACATGGATCAACCACTAGAGTCATTGCATATGTGTTATTTCCACAAACCACACGTGGATCAACCACTAGAGTCATTGCATGTGTGTTCTTATACTAAAACCAACACTAGAGTCATTGCATGTGTGTTCTTTTCACAAACCACACATGGATCCACCACTGTCATTGCATTTGTGTTCTTTCCACAAACCACACATGGATCAACCAGTGGTCATTGCATGTGTGTTCTTTTCCACAAACCACACATGGATCCACCAGTGGTCATTGCATCTGTGTTCTTTCCACAAACCACATTTGGATCAACCAGAGTTATTGCATGTGTGTTCTTTCCACAAACCACACATGGATCAACCACTAGAGTCATTGCATATGTGTTATTTCCACAAACCACACATGGATCAACCACTAGAGTCATTGCATGTGTGTTCTTATACTAAAACCAACACTAGAATCATTGCATGTGTGTTCTTTTCACAAACCACATATGGATCCAGCACTGTCATTGCATGTGTGTTCTTTCCACAAACCACACATGGATCAAGCACTAGTCATTGCGTGTGTGTTATTTTCCACAAACCACACATGGATCCACCACTAGAGTCATTTCATGTGTGTTCATATACTAAAACCAACACTAGAGTCATTGCATGTGTGTTCTTTTCACAAACCACACATGGATCCACCACTGTAATTTCATGTGTGTTCTTTCCACAAACCACACAAGGATCAACAAGTGTTCATTGCATGTGTGTTCTTCCCACAAACCACATATGGATCCACCAGTGGTCATTGCATGTGTGTTCTTTCCACAAACCACATATGGATTAGTGAGAGTCATTGCATGTGTGTTCTTTCCACAAACCACACATGGATCAACCACTAGAGTCATTGCATGTTTGTTCTTATACTGAAACCACAAACCAGCACTAGAGTCATTGCATGTGTGTTCTTTCCACAAACCACTCATGGATCAACCACAAGTGGTCATTGCATGTGTGTTCTTTCCACAAACCACATATGGATCCACTAGTGTTCATTGCATGTGTGTTCTTTCCATAAACCACTTATGGATCAACCACTAGAGTCATTGCATGTGTGTTATTTCCACATACCACACATGGATCAACCACTAGAGTCATTGCATGTGTGTTCTTTTCACAAACCACAGATGGATCCACCACTGTCATTGCATGTGTATTCTTTCCACAAACCACACATGGATCAACCAATGGTCATTGCATGTTTGTTCTTTTCCATAAACCGCACATGGATCCACCAGTGGTCATTGCATGTGTGTTCTTTCCACAAACCACATACGGATCAACCAGAGTCATTGCATGTGTGTTCTTATACTAGAACCAACACTAGAGTCATTGCATGTGTGTTATTTCCACAAACCACACATGGATCAACCAGTGGTGATTGCATGTGTGTTCTTTTCCACAAACCACACATGGATCCACCACTAGAGTCATTGCATGTGTGTTCTTATACTAAAACCAATACTAGAGTCATTGCATGTGTGTTCTTTCCACAAACCACACATGGATCAACCAGTGGTCATTGCATGTGTGTTCTTTTCCACAAACCACACATGGATCCACCCGTGGTCATTGCATGTGTGTTCTTTCCACAAACCACACATGGATCCACCAGAGTCATTGCATGTGTGGTCTTTCCACAAACCACAGATGGATCAACCACTAGAGTCATTGCATGTTTGTTCTTATACTAAAACCACAAACCAGAACTAGAGTCATTGGATGTGTGTTCTTTTCCACAAACCACACATGGATCAACCACTAGAGTCATTGCATGTTTGTTCTTATACTAAAACCACAAACCAGCACTAGTGTCATTGCATGTGTGTTCATTTCCACAAACCACACATGTATCAACCACTAGAGTCATTGCATGTGTGGTCTTTCCACAAACCACATATGGATCCACCAGAGTCATTGCATGTGTGGTCTTTCCACAAACCACACATGGATCAAGCACTAGAGTCATTGCATGTTTGTTCTTATACTAAAACCATAAACCAGCACTAGAGTCATTGCATGTGTGTTCTTTTCCACAAACTACACATGGATCAACCACTAGAGTCATTGCATGTGTGTTCTTTCCACAAACCACATATGGATCAACCAGTGGTTATTGCATGTGTGTTCTTTTACATAAACCACTTATGGATCCATTACAATCATTGCATGTGTGTTATTTCCACACACCACACATGGATCAACCACTAGAGTCATTGCATGTGTGTTATTTCCACAAATCACACATGGATCAACCACTAGAGTCATTGCATATGTGTTATTTCCACAAACCACACGTGGATCAACCACTAGAGTCATTGCATGTGTGTTCTTATACTAAAACCAACACTAGAGTCATTGCATGTGTGTTCTTTTCACAAACCACACATGGATCCACCACTGTCATTGCATTTGTGTTCTTTCCACAAACCACACATGGATCAACCAGTGGTCATTGCATGTGTGTTCTTTTCCACAAACCACGCATGGATCCACCGGTGGTCATTGCATCTGTGTTCTTTCCACAAACCACATTTGGATCAACCAGAGTTATTGCATGTGTGTTCTTTCCACAAACCACACATGGATCAACCACTAGAGTCATTGCATATGTGTCATTTCCACAAACCACACATGGATCAACCACTAGAGTCATTGCATGTGTGTTCTTATACTAAAACCAACACTAGAATCATTGCATGTGTGTTCTTTTCACAAACCACACATGGATCCAGCACTGTCATTGCATGTGTGTTCTTTCCACATACCACACATGGATCAACCAGTAGTCATTGCATGTGTGTTATTTTCCACAAACCACACATGGATCCACCAGTAGAGTCATTTCATGTGTGTTCGTATACTAAAACCAACACTAGAGTCATTGCATGTGTGTTCTTTTCACAAACCACACATGGATCCACCACTGTAATTTCATGTGTGTTCTTTCCACAAACCACACAAGGATCAACCACAAGTGTTCATTGCATGTGTGTTCTTCCCACAAACCACATATGGATCCACCAGTGGTCATTGCATGTGTGTTCTTTCCACAAACCACATATGGATCAGTGAGAGTCATTGCATGTGTGTTCTTTCCACAAACCACACATGGATCAACCACTAGAGTCATTGCATGTTTGTTCTTATACTGAAACCACAAACCAGCACTAGAGTCATTGCATGTGTGTTCCTTCCACAAACCGCACATGGATCAACCACAAGTGGTCATTGCATGTGTGTTCTTTCCACAAACCACATATGGATCCCCCAGTGTTCATTGAATGTGTGTTCTTTCCATAAACCACTTATGGATCAACCACTAGAGTCATTGCATGTGTGTTATTTCCACAGACCACACATGGATCAACCACTAGAGTCATGGCATGTGTGTTATTTCCACAAACCACACATGGATCAACCACTAGAGTCATTGCATATGTGTTATTTCCACAAACCACACGTGGATCAACCACTAGAGTCATTGCATGTGTGTTCTTATACTAAAACCAACACTAGAGTCATTGCATGTGTGTTCTTTTCACAAACCACACATGGATCCACCACTGTCATTGCATTTGTGTTCTTTCCACAAACCACACATGGATCAACCAGTGGTCATTGCATGTGTGTTCTTTTACACAAACCACACATGGATCCACCAGTGGTCATTGCATCTGTGTTCTTTCCACAAACCACATTTGGATCAACTAGAGTTATTGCATGTGTGTTCTTTCCACAAACCACACATGGATCAACCACTAGAGTCATTGCATATGTGTTATTTCCACAAACCACACATGGATCAACCACTAGAGTCATTGCATGTGTGTTCTTATACTAAAACCAACACTAGAATCATTGCATGTGTGTTCTTTTCACAAACCACACATGGATCCAGCACTGTCATTGCATGTGTGTTCTTTCCACAAACCACACATGGATCAACCACTAGTCATTGCGTGTGTGTTATTTTCCACAAACCACACATGGATCCACCACTAGAGTCATTTCATGTGTGTTCATATACTAAAACCAACACTAGAGTCATTGCATGTGTGTTCTTTTCACAAACCACACATGGATCCACCACTGTAATTTCATGTGTGTTCTTTCCACAAACCACACAAGGATCAACAACAAGTGTTCATTGCATGTGTGTTCTTCCCACAAACCAGATATGGATCCACCAGTGGTCATTGGATGTGTGTTCTATCCACAAACCACATATGGATTAGTGAGAGTCATTGCATGTGTGTTCTTTCCACAAACCACACATGGATCAACCACTAGAGTCATTGCATGTTTGTTCTTATACTGAAACCACAAACCAGCACTAGAGTCATTGCTTGTGTGTTCTTTCCACAAACCACACATGGATCAACCACAAGTGGTCATTGCATGTGTGTTCTTTCCACAAACCACATATGGATCCACTAGTGTTCATTGCATGTGTGTTCTTTCCATAAACCACTTATGGATCAACCACTAGAGTCATTGCATGTGTGTTATTTCCACATACCACACATGGATCAACCACTAGAGTCATTGCATGTGTGTTCTTCTCACAAACCACACATGGATCAACCACTAGTGTCATTGCATGTGTGTTCTTATACTAGAACCAACACTAGAGTCATTGCATGTGTGTTATTTCCACAAACCACACATGGATCAACCACTAGAGTCATTGCATGTGTGTTATTTCCACAAACCACACAGGGATCAACCACTAGAGTCATTGCATATGTGTTATTTCCACAAACCACACGTCGATCAACCACTAGAGTCATTGCATGTGTGTTCTTATACTAAAACCAACACTAGAGTCATTGCATGTGTGTTCTTTCCACAAACCACACATGGATCGACCAGTGGTCATTGCATGTGTGTTCTTTTCCACAAACCACACATGGATCCACCAGTGGTCATTGCATGTGTGTTCTTTCCAACACACCACATATGGATCCACCAGAGTCATTGCATGTGTGTTCTTTCCACAAACCACACATGGATCAACCACTAGAGTCATTGCATGTTTGTTCTTATACTAAAACCACAAACCAGCACTAGAGTCATTGCATGTGTGTTCTTTTCCACAAACCACACAAGGATCAACCACTAGAGTCATTTCATTTGTGTTATTTCCACAAACCACACATGGATCAACCACTAGAGTCATTGCATATGTATTATTTCCACAAACCACACATGGATCAACCAGTAGAGTCATTGCATGTGTGTTCTTATACTAAAACCAACACAAGAGTCATTGCATGTGTGTTCTTTTCACAAACCACACATGGATCCACCACTGTCATTGCATGTGTGTTCTTTCCACAAACCACACATGGATCAACCAATGGTCATTGCATGTGTGTTATTTTTCATAAACCACACATGGATCCACCAGTTGTCATTGCATGTGTGTTCTTTCCACAAACCACATATGGATCAACCAGAGTCATTGCATGTGTGTTCATATACTAGAACCAACACAAGAGTCATTGCATGTGTGTTATTTCCACAAACCACACATGGATCAACCACTAGAGTCATTGCATGTGTGTTATTTCCACAAACCACACATGGATCAACCAGTGGTCATTGCATGTGTGTTCTTTTCCACAAACCACACATGGATCCACCACTAGAGTCCTTGCATGTGTGTTGTTATACTAAAACCAACACTAGAGTCATTGCATGTGTGTTCTTTCCACAAACCAGACATGGATCAACCATGGTCATTGCATGTGTGTTCTTTTCCACAAACCACACATTGATCCACCAGTGGTCATTGCATGTGTGTTCTTTCCACAAACCACATATGGATCCACCAGAGTCATTGCATGTGTGGTCTTTCCACAAACCACACATGGATCAACCACTAGAGTCATTTCATGTTTGTTCTTATACTAAAACCACAAACCAGCACTAGAGTCATTGCATTTGTGTTCTTTTCCACAAACCACACATGGATCAACCACTAGAGTCATTGCATGTGTGTTCTTTCCACAAACCACATATGGATCAACTAGTGGTTATTGCATGTGTATTCTTTTCCATAAAGCACTTATGGATCCATTACAATCATTGCATGTGTGTTATTTCCACAGACCACACATGGATCAACCACTAGAGTCATTGCATGTGTGTTCTTTTCCATAAACCACTTATGGATCCATTACAATCATTGCATGTGTGTTATTTCCACAAACCACACATGGATCAACCACTAGAGTCATCGCATGTGTGTTATTTCCATAAACCACAGATGCATCAACCACTAGAGTCATTGCATATGTGTTATTTCCACAAACCACACGTGGATCAACCACTAGAGTCATTGCATGTGTGTTCTTATACTAAAACCAACACTAGAGTCATTGCATGTGTGTTCTTTTCACAAACCACACATGGATCCACCATGGTCATTGCATTTGTGTTCTTTCCAAAAACCACACATGGATCAACCAGTGGTCATTAAATGTGTGTTCTTTTCCACAAACTACAGATGGATCCACCAGTGGTCATTGCATCTGTGTTCTTTCCACAAACCACATTTGGATCAACCAGAGTCATTGCATGTGTGTTATTTCCACAAACCACACAAGGATCAACCACTAGAGTCATTGCATATGTGTTATTTCCATAAACCACACATGGATCAACCACTAAAACCAACACTAGAATCATTGCATGTGTGTTCTTTTCACAAACCACACATGGATCTAGAACTGTCATTGCATGTGTGTTCTTTCCACAAACCACACATGGATCAACCACTAGTCATTGCATGTGTGTTCTTTTCCACAAACCACACATGGATCCACCACTAGAGTCATTTCATGTGTGTTTGTATACTAAAACCAACACTAGAGTCATTGCATGTGTGTTCTTTTCACAAACCACACATGGATCCACCACTGTAATTGCATGTGTGTTCTTTCCACAAACCACACATGGATCAACCACAAGTGTTCATTGCATGTGTGCTTCCCACAAACCACATATGGATCCACCAGTGGTCATTGCATCTGTGTTATTTCCACAAACCACATATGGATCAGTGAGAGTCATTGCATGTGTGTTCTTTCCACAAACCACACATGGATCAACCACTAGAGTCATTGCATGTTTGTTCTTATACTAAAACCACAAACCAGCACTAGAGTCATTGCATGTGTGTTCTTTCCACAAACCACACATGGATCAACCACAAGTGGTCATTGCATGTGTGTTCTTTCCACAAACAACATATCGATCCACCAGTGTTCATTGCATGTGTGTTCTTTCCATAAACCACTTATGGATCAACCACTAGAGTCATTGCATGTGTGTTATTTCCACTAACCACACATGGATCAACCACTAGAGTCATTGCATGTGTGTTCTTTTCACAAACCACACATTGATCAACCACTAGTGCCATTGCATGTGTGTTCTTATACTAGAACCAACACTAGAGTCATTGCATGTGTGTTATTTCCACAAACCACACATGGATCAACCACTAGAGTCATTGCATGTGTGTTATTTCCACAAACCACACATGGATCAACCACTAGATTCATTGCATGTGTGTTATTTCCACAAACCACACATGGATCAACCACTAGAGTCATTGCATGTGTGTTATTTCCACAAACCACACATGGATCAACCACTAGATTCATTGCATGTGTGTTATTTCCACAAACCACACATGTATCAACCACTAGAGTCATTGCATGTGTGTTATTTCCACAAACCACACATGGATCAACCACTAGTCATTGCATGTGTGTTCTTTTCCACAAACCAAACATGGATCCACCACTAGAGTCGTTGCATGTGTGTTCTTATACTAGAACCAACACTAGAGTCATTGCATGTGTGTTATTTCCACAAACCACACAGGGACCAACCACTAGAGTCATTGGATATGTGTTATTTCCACAAACCACACGTGGATCAACCACTAGAGTTATTGCATGTGTGTTCTTATACTAAAACCAACACTAGACTCATTTGGGTGTTCTTTCCATAAAACACACATGGATCAACCAGTGGTCATTGCATGTGTGTTCTTTTCCACAAACCACACACGAGTCCACCAGTGGTCATTGCATGTGTGTTCTTTCCACAAACCACATATGGATCCACCAGAGTCATTGCATGTGTGTTCTTTCCACAAACCACACATGGATCAACCACTAGAGTCATTGCATGTTTGTTCTTATATTAAGACCACAAACCAGCACTAGAGTCATTGCATGTGTGTTCTTTTCCACAAACCACACATGGATCAACCACTAGAGTCATTGCATGTGTCTTCTTTCCACAAACCACATATGGATCAACTAGTGGTCATTGCATGTGTGTTCTTTCCCATAAACCACTTATGGATCCATTACAATCATTGCATGTGTGTTATTTCTACAAACCACACATGGATCAACCACTATAGTCATTGCATGTGTGCTATTTCCACAAACCACACATGGAGCAACCACTAGAGTCATTGCATATGTGTTATTTCCACAAATCACACGTGGATCAACTACTGTCATTGCATTTGTATTCTTTCCACAAACCACACATGGATCAACCAGTGGTTATTGCATGTGTGTTCTTTTCCACAAACCACACATGGATCCACCAGTGGTCATTGCATCTGTGTTCTTTCCAGAAACCACATTTGGATCAACTAGAGTCATTGCATGTGTGTTCTTTTCCACAAACCACACATGGATCAACCACTAGAGTCATTGCATGTTTGTTCTTATACTAAAACCACAAACTAGCACTAGCGTCATTGCATGTGTGTTCTTTTCCACAAACCACACATGGATCAACCACTAGAGTCATTTCATGTGTGTTCTTTCCACAAAACACATATGGATCAACCAGTGGTCATTGCATGTGTGTTCTTTTCCATAAACCACTTATGGATCCATTACAAACATTGCATGTGTGTTATTTCCGCAAACCACACATGGATTAACCACTAGAGTCATTGCATGTGTGTTATTTCCACAAACCACACATGGATCAACCACTAGAGTCATTGCATGTGTGTTCTTATACTAAAACCAGCACAAGAGTCATTGCATGTGTGTTCTTTTCACAAACCACACATGGATCCACCACTGTCATTGCATGTGTATTCTTTCCACAAACCACACATGGATCAACCAATGGTCATTGCATGTGTGTTCTTTTCCATAAACCGCACATGGATCCACCAGTGGTCATTGCATGTGTGTTCTTTCCACAAACCACATATGGATCAACCAGAGTCATTGCATGTGTGTTCTTATACTAGAACCAACACTAGAGTCATTGCATGTATGTTATTTCCACAAACCACACATGGATCAACCAGTGGTCATTGCATGTGTGTTCTTTTCCACAAACCACACATGGATCCACCACTAGAGTCATTGCATGTGTGTTCTTATACTAAAACCAATACTACAGTCATTGCATGTGTGTTCTTTCCACAAACCACACATGGATCAACCAGTGGTCATTGCATCTGTGTTCTTTTCCACAAACCACACATGGATCCACCCGTGGTCATTGCATGTGTGTTCTTTCCACAAACCACACATGGATCCACCAGAGTCATTGCATGTGTGGTCTTTCCACAAACCACACATGGATCAACCACTAGAGTCATTGCATGTTTGTTCTTATACTAAAACCACAAACCAGAACTAGAGTCATTGCATGTGTGTTCTTTTCCACAAACCACACATGGATCAACCACTAGAGTCATTGCATGTTTGTTCTTATACTAAAACCACAAACCAGCACTAGTGTCATTGCATGTGTGTTCATTTCCACAAACCACACATGGATCAACCACTAGAGTCATTGCATGTGTGGTCTTTCCATAAACCACATATGGATCCACCAGAGTCATTGCATGTGTGGTCTTTCCAGAAACCACACATGGATCAAGCACTAGAGTCATTGCATGTTTGTTCTTATACTAAAACCATAAACCAGCACTAGAGTCATTGCATGTGTGTTCTTTTCCACAAACTACACATGGATCAACCACTAGAGTCATTGCATGTGTGTTCTTTCCACAAACCACATATGGATCAACCAGTGGTTATTGCATGTGTGTTCTTTTCCATAAACCACTTATGGATCCATTACAATCATTGCATGTGTGTTATTTCCACAGACCACACATGGATCAACCACTAGAGTCATTGCATGTGTGTTCTTTTCCATAAACCACTTATGGATCCATTACAATCATTGCATGTGTGTTACTTCCACAAACCACACATGGATCAACCACTAGAGTCATTGCATGTGTCTTATTTCCATAAACCACAGATGCATCAACCACTAGAGTCATTGCATATGTGTTATTTCCACAAACCACACGTGGATCAACCACTAGAGTCATTGCATGTGTGTTCTTATACTAAAACCAACACTAGAGTCATTGCATGTGTGTTCTTTTCACAAACCACACATGGATCCACCATGGTCATTGCATTTGTGTTCTTTCCAAAAACCACACATGGATCAACCAGTGGTCATTGCATGTGTGTTCTTTTCCACAAACTACAGATGGATCCACCAGTGGTCATTGCATCTGTGTTCTTTCCACAAACCACATTTGGATCAACCAGAGTCATTGCATGTGTGTTCTTTCCACAAACCACACAAGGATCAACCACTAGAGTCATTGCATATGTGTTATTTCCACAAACCACACATGGATCAACCACTAAAACCAACACTAGAGTCATTGCATGTGTGTTCTTTTCACAAACCACACATGGATCTAGAACTGTCATTGCATGTGTGTTCTTTCCACAAACCACACATGGATCAACCACTAGTCATTGCATGTGTGTTCTTTTCCACAAACCACACATGGATCCACCACTAGAGTCATTTCATGTGTGTTTGTATACTAAAACCAACACTAGAGTCATTGCATGTGTGTTCTTTTCACAAACCACACATGGATCCACCATTGTAATTGCATGTGTGTTCTTTCCACAAACCACACATGGATCAACCACAAGTGTTCATTGCATGTGTGCTTCCCACAAACCACATATGGATCCACCAGTGGTCATTGCATGTGTGTTATTTCCACAAACCACATATGGATCAGTGAGAGTCATTGCATGTGTGTTCTTTCCACAACCCACACATGGATCAACCACTAGAGTCATTGCATGTTTGTTCTTATACTAAAACCACAAACCAGCACTAGAGTCATTGCATGTGTGTTCTTTCCACAAACCACACATGGATCAACCACAAGTGGTCATTGTATGTGTGTTCTTTCCACAAACAACATATCGATCCACCAGTGTTCATTGCATGTGTGTTCTTTCCATAAACCACTTATGGATCAACCACTAGAGTCATTTCATGTGTGTTATTTCCACTAACCACACATGGATCAACCACTAGAGTCATTGCATGTGTGTTCTTTTCACAAACCACACATTGATCAACCACTAGTCCCATTGCATGTGTGTTCTTATACTAGAACCAACACTAGAGTCATTGCATGTGTGTTATTTCCACAAACCACACATGGATCAACCACTAGAGTCATTGCATGTGTGTTATTTCCACAAACCACACATGGATCAACCACTAGATTCATTGCATGTGTGTTATTTCCACAAACCACACATGGATCAACCACTAGAGTCATTGCATGTGTGTTATTTCCACAAACCACACATGGATCAACCACTAGATTCATTGCATGTGTGTTATTTCCACAAACCACACATGGATCAACCACTAGAGTCATTGCATGTGTGTTATTTCCACAAACCACACATGGATCAACCACTAGTCATTGCATGTGTGTTCTTTTCCACAAACCAAACATGGATCCACCACTAGAGTCGTTGCATGTGTGTTCTTATACTAGAACCAACACTAGAGTCATTGCATGTGTGTTATTTCCACAAACCACACAGGGATCAACCACTAGAGTCATTGGATATGTGTTATTTCCACAAACCACACGTGGATCAACCACTAGAGTTATTGCACGTGTGTTCTTATACTAAAACCAACACTAGAGTCATTGCATGGGTGTTCTTTCCACAAAACACACATGGATCAACCAGTGGTCATTGCATGTGTGTTCTTTTCCACAAACCACACATGGATCCACCAGTGGTCATTGCATGTGTGTTCTTTCCACAAACCACATATGGATCCACCAGAGTCATTGCATGTGTGTTCTTTCCACAAACCACACATGGATCAACCACTAGAGTCATTGCATGTTTGTTCTTATACTAAGACCACAAACCAGCACTAGAGTCATTGCATGTGTGTTCTTTTCCACAAACCACACATGGATCAACCACTAGAGTCATTGCATGTGTCTTCTTTCCACAAACCACATATGGATCAACTAGTGGTCATTGCATGTGTGTTCTTTTCCATAAACCACTTATGGATCCATTACAATCATTGCATGTGTGTTATTTCCACAAACCACACATGGATCAACCACTATAGTCATTGCATGTGTGCTATTTCCACAAACCACACATGGAGCAACCACTAGAGTCATTGCATATGTGTTATTTCCACAAACCACACGTGGATCAACTAATGTCATTGCATTTGTATTCTTTCCACAAACCACACATGGATCAACCAGTGGTTATTGCATGTGTGTTCTTTTCCACAAACCACACATGGATCCACCAGTGGTCATTGCATCTGTGTTCTTTCCACAAACCACATTTGGATCAACTAGAGTCATTGCATGTGTGTTCTTTTCCACAAACCACACATGGATCAACCACTAGAGTCATTGCATGTTTGTTCTTATACTAAAACCACAAACCAGCACTAGCGTCATTGCATGTGTGTTCTTTTCCACAAACCACACATGGATCAACCACTAGAGTCATTTCATGTGTGTTCTTTCCACAAACCACATATGGATCAACCAGTGGTCATTGCATGTGTGTTCTTTTCCATAAACCACTTATGGATCCATTACAAACATTGCATGTGTGTTATTTCCACAAACCACACATGGATTAACCACTAGAGTCATTGCATGTGTGTTATTTCCACAAACCACACATGGATCAACCACTAGAGTCATTGCATGTGTGTTCTTATACTAAAACCAGCACAAGAGTCATTGCATGTGTGTTCTTTTCACAAACCACACATGGATCCACCACTGTCATTGCATGTGTATTCTTTCCACAAACCACACATGGATCAACCAATGGTCATTGCATGTGTGTTCTTTTCCATAAACCGCACATGGATCCACCAGTGGTCATTGCATGTGTGTTCTTTCCACAAACCACATACGGATCAACCAGAGTCATTGCATGTGTGTTCTTATACTAGAACCAACAGTAGAGTCATTGCATGTGTGTTATTTCCACAAACCACACATGGATCAACCAGTGGTCATTGCATGTGTGTTCTTTTCCACAAACCACACATGGATCCACCACTAGAGTCATTGCATGTGTGTTCTTACACTAAAACCAATACTAGAGTCATTGCATGTGTGTTCTTTCCACAAACCACACATGGATCAACCAGTGGTCATTGCATGTGTGTTCTTTTCCACAAACCACACATGGATCCACCCGTGGTCATTGCATGTGTGTTCTTTCCACAAACCACACATGGATCCACCAGAGTCATTGCATGTGTGGTCTTTCCACAAACCACACATGGATCAACCACTAGAGTCATTGCATGTTTGTTCTTATACTAAAACCACAAACCAGAACTAGAGTCATTGCATGTGTGTTCTTTTCCACAAACCACACATGGATCAACCACTAGAGTCATTGCATGTTTGTTCTTATACTAAAACCACAAACCAGCACTAGAGTCATTGCATGTGTGTTCTTTCCACAAACCACACATGGATCAACCACTAGAGTCATTGCATGTGTGGTCTTTCCACAAACCACATATGGATCCACCAGAGTCATTGCATGTGTGGTCTTTCCAGAAACCACACATGGATCAAGCACTAGAGTCATTGCATGTTTGTTCTTATACTAAAACCATAAACCAGCACTAGAGTCATTGCATGTGTGTTCTTTTCCACAAACTACACATGGATCAACCACTAGAGTCATTACATGTGTGTTCTTTCCACAAACCACATATGGATCAACCAGTGGTTATTGCATGTGTGTTATTTTCCATAAACCACTTATGGATCCATTACAATCATTGCATGTGTGTTATTTCCACACACCACACATGGATCAACCACTAGAGTCATTGCATGTGTGTTATTTCCACAAGCCACACATGGATCAACCACTAGAGTCATTGCATATGTGTTATTTCCACAAACCACACGCGGATCAACCACTAGAGTCATTGCATGTGTGTTCTTATACTAAAACCAACACTAGAGTCATTGCATGTGTGTTCTTTTCACAAACCACACATGGATCCACCACTGTCATTGCATTTGTGTTCTTTCCACAAACCACACATGGATCAACCAGTGGTCATTGCATGTGTGTTCTTTTCCACAAACCACACATGGATCCACCAGTGGTCATTGCATCTGTGTTCTTTCCACAAACCACATTTGGATCAACCAGAGTTATTGCATGTGTGTTCTTTCCACAAACCACACATGGATCAACCACTAGAGTCATTGCATATGTGTTATTTCCACAAACCACACATGGATCAACCACTAGAGTCATTGCATGTGTGTTCTTATACTAAAACGAACACTAGAATCATTGCATGTGTGTTCTTTTCACAAACCACACATGGATCCAGCACTGTCATTGCATGTGTGTTCTTTCCACATACCACACATGGATCAAGCACTAGAGTCATTGCAGATGTGTTATTTCCACAAACCACACATGGATCAACCACTAGAGTCATTGCATGTGTGTTCTTATACTAAAACCAACACTAGAATCATTGCATGTGTGTTCTTTTCACAAACCACACATGGATCCAGCACTGTCATTGCATGTGTGTTCTTTCCACATACCACACTTGGATCAACCACTAGTCATTGCATGTGTGCTATTTTCCACAAACCACACGTGGATCAACCACTAGAGTCATTGCATGTGTGTTCTTATACTAAAACCAACACTAGAGTCATTGCATGTGTGTTCTTTCCACAAACCACACATGGATCAACCAGTGGTCATTGCATGTGTGTTCTTTTCCACAAACCACACATGGATCCACCAGTGGTAATTGCATGTGTGTTCTTTCCTCAAACCACATATGGATCAACCAGAGTCATTGCATGTGTGTTCTTATACTAGAACCAACACTAGAGTCATTGCATGTGTGTTATTTCCACAAACCACACATGGATCAACCACTAGAGTCATTGCATGTGTGTTATTTCCACAAACCACCCAGGGATCAACCAGTGGTCATTGCATGTGTGTTTTTTTCCACAAACCACACATGGATCCACCACTAGAGTCATTGCATGTGTGTTCTTATACTAAAACCAACACTAGAGTCATTGCATGTGTGTTCTTTCGACAAACCACACATGGATCAACCAGTGGTCATTGCATGTGTGTTCTTTTCCACAAACCACACATGGATACACCAGTGGTCATTGCATGTGTGTTCTTTCCACAAACCACACATGGATCCACCAGAGTCATTGCATGTGTGGTCTTTCCACAAACCACACATGGATCAACCACTAGAGTCATTGCATGTTTGTTCTTATACTAAAACCACAAACCAGCACTAGAGTCATTGCATGTGTGTTCTTTTCCACAAACCACACATGGATCAACCACTAGAGTCATTGCATGTGTGTTCTTTCCACAAACCACATATGGATCAACCAGTGGTTATTGCATGTGTGTTCTTTTCCATAAACCACTTATGGATCCATTACAATCATTGCATGTGTGTTATTTCCACAGACCACACATGGATCAACCACTAGAGTCATTGCATGTGTGTTATTTCCACAAACCACACATGGATCAACCACTAGAGTCATTGCATATGTGTTATTTCCACAAACCACACGTGGATCAACCACTAGAGTCATTGCATGTCTGTTCTTATACTAAAACCAACACTAGAGTCATTGCATGTGTGTGCTTTTCACAAACCACACATGGATCCACCACTGTCATTGCATTTGTGTTCTTTCCACAAACCACACATGGATCAACCAGTGGTCATTGCATGTGTGTTCTTTTCCACAAACCACACATGGATCCACCAGTGGTCATTGCATCTGTGTTCTTTCCACAAACCACATTTGGATCAACCAGAGTTATTGCATGTGTGTTCTTTCCACAAACCACACATGGATCAACCACTAGAGTCATTGCATATGTGTTATTTCCACAAACCACACATGGATCAACCACTAGAGTCATTGCATTTGTGTTCTTATACTAAAACGAACACTAGAATCATTGCATGTGTGTTCTTTTCACAAACCACACATGGATCCAGCACTGTCATTGCATGTGTGTTCTTTCCACATACCACACATGGATCAAGCACTAGAGTCATTGCAGATGTGTTATTTCCACAAACCACACATGGATCAACCACTAGAGTCATTGCATGTGTGTTCTTATACTAAAACCAACACTAGAATCATTGCATGTGTGTTCTTTTCACAAACCACACATGGATCCAGCACTGTCATTGCATGTGTGTTCTTTCCACATACCACACATGGATCAACCACTAGTCATTGCATGTGTGTTATTTTCCACAAACCACACGTGGATCAACCACTAGAGTCATTGCATGTGTGTTCTTATACTAAAACCAACACTAGAGTCATTGCATGTGTGTTCTTTCCACAAACCACACATGGATCAACCAGTGGTCATTGCATGTGTGTTCTTTTCCACAAACCAAACATGGATCCACCACTAGAGTCGTTGCATGTGTGTTCTTATACTAGAACCAACACTAGAGTCATTGCATGTGTGTTATTTCCACAAACCACACAGGGATCAACCACTAGAGTCATTGGATATGTGTTATTTCCACAAACCACACGTGGATCAACCACTAGAGTTATTGCACGTGTGTTCTTATACTAAAACCAACACTAGAGTCATTGCATGGGTGTTCTTTCCACAAAACACACATGGATCAACCAGTGGTCATTGCATGTGTGTTCTTTTCCACAAACCACACATGGATCCACCAGTGGTCATTGCATGTGTGTTCTTTCCACAAACCACATATGGATCCACCAGAGTCATTGCATGTGTGTTCTTTCCACAAACCACACATGGATCAACCACTAGAGTCATTGCATGTTTGTTCTTATACTAAGACCACAAACCAGCACTAGAGTCATTGCATGTGTGTTCTTTTCCACAAACCACACATGGATCAACCACTAGAGTCATTGCATGTGTCTTCTTTCCACAAACCACATATGGATCAACTAGTGGTCATTGCATGTGTGTTCTTTTCCATAAACCACTTATGGATCCATTACAATCATTGCATGTGTGTTATTTCCACAAACCACACATGGATCAACCACTATAGTCATTGCATGTGTGCTATTTCCACAAACCACACATGGAGCAACCACTAGAGTCATTGCATATGTGTTATTTCCACAAACCACACGTGGATCAACTAATGTCATTGCATTTGTATTCTTTCCACAAACCACACATGGATCAACCAGTGGTTATTGCATGTGTGTTCTTTTCCACAAACCACACATGGATCCACCAGTGGTCATTGCATCTGTGTTCTTTCCACAAACCACATTTGGATCAACTAGAGTCATTGCATGTGTGTTCTTTTCCACAAACCACACATGGATCAACCACTAGAGTCATTGCATGTTTGTTCTTATACTAAAACCACAAACCAGCACTAGCGTCATTGCATGTGTGTTCTTTCCACAAACCACACATGGATCAACCACTAGAGTCATTTCATGTGTGTTCTTTCCACAAACCACATATGGATCAACCAGTGGTCATTGCATGTGTGTTCTTTTCCATAAACCACTTATGGATCCATTACAAACATTGCATGTGTGTTATTTCCACAAACCACACATGGATTAACCACTAGAGTCATTGCATGTGTGTTATTTCCACAAACCACACATGGATCAACCACTAGAGTCATTGCATGTGTGTTCTTATACTAAAACCAGCACAAGAGTCATTGCATGTGTGTTCTTTTCACAAACCACACATGGATCCACCACTGTCATTGCATGTGTATTCTTTCCACAAACCACACATGGATCAACCAATGGTCATTGCATGTGTGTTCTTTTCCATAAACCGCACATGGATCCACCAGTGGTCATTGCATGTGTGTTCTTTCCACAAACCACATACGGATCAACCAGAGTCATTGCATGTGTGTTCTTATACTAGAACCAACAGTAGAGTCATTGCATGTGTGTTATTTCCACAAACCACACATGGATCAACCAGTGGTCATTGCATGTGTGTTCTTTTCCACAAACCACACATGGATCCACCACTAGAGTCATTGCATGTGTGTTCTTACACTAAAACCAATACTAGAGTCATTGCATGTGTGTTCTTTCCACAAACCACACATGGATCAACCAGTGGTCATTGCATGTGTGTTCTTTTCCACAAACCACACATGGATCCACCCGTGGTCATTGCATGTGTGTTCTTTCCACAAACCACACATGGATCCACCAGAGTCATTGCATGTGTGGTCTTTCCACAAACCACACATGGATCAACCACTAGAGTCATTGCATGTTTGTTCTTATACTAAAACCACAAACCAGAACTAGAGTCATTGCATGTGTGTTCTTTTCCACAAACCACACATGGATCAACCACTAGAGTCATTGCATGTTTGTTCTTATACTAAAACCACAAACCAGCACTAGAGTCATTGCATGTGTGTTCTTTCCACAAACCACACATGGATCAACCACTAGAGTCATTGCATGTGTGGTCTTTCCACAAACCACATATGGATCCACCAGAGTCATTGCATGTGTGGTCTTTCCAGAAACCACACATGGATCAAGCACTAGAGTCATTGCATGTTTGTTCTTATACTAAAACCATAAACCAGCACTAGAGTCATTGCATGTGTGTTCTTTTCCACAAACTACACATGGATCAACCACTAGAGTCATTGCATGTGTGTTCTTTCCACAAACCACATATGGATCAACCAGTGGTTATTGCATGTGTGTTATTTTCCATAAACCACTTATGGATCCATTACAATCATTGCATGTGTGTTATTTCCACACACCACACATGGATCAACCACTAGAGTCATTGCATGTGTGTTATTTCCACAAGCCACACATGGATCAACCACTAGAGTCATTGCATATGTGTTATTTCCACAAACCACACGCGGATCAACCACTAGAGTCATTGCATGTGTGTTCTTATACTAAAACCAACACTAGAGTCATTGCATGTGTGTTCTTTTCACAAACCACACATGGATCCACCACTGTCATTGCATTTGTGTTCTTTCCACAAACCACACATGGATCAACCAGTGGTCATTGCATGTGTGTTCTTTTCCACAAACCACACATGGATCCACCAGTGGTCATTGCATCTGTGTTCTTTCCACAAACCACATTTGGATCAACCAGAGTTATTGCATGTGTGTTCTTTCCACAAACCACACATGGATCAACCACTAGAGTCATTGCATATGTGTTATTTCCACAAACCACACATGGATCAACCACTAGAGTCATTGCATGTGTGTTCTTATACTAAAACGAACACTAGAATCATTGCATGTGTGTTCTTTTCACAAACCACACATGGATCCAGCACTGTCATTGCATGTGTGTTCTTTCCACATACCACACATGGATCAAGCACTAGAGTCATTGCAGATGTGTTATTTCCACAAACCACACATGGATCAACCACTAGAGTCATTGCATGTGTGTTCTTATACTAAAACCAACACTAGAATCATTGCATGTGTGTTCTTTTCACAAACCACACATGGATCCAGCACTGTCATTGCATGTGTGTTCTTTCCACATACCACACTTGGATCAACCACTAGTCATTGCATGTGTGTTATTTTCCACAAACCACACGTGGATCAACCACTAGAGTCATTGCATGTGTGTTCTTATACTAAAACCAACACTAGAGTCATTGCATGTGTGTTCTTTCCACAAACCACACATGGATCAACCAGTGGTCATTGCATGTGTGTTCTTTTCCACAAACCACACATGGATCCACCAGTGGTAATTGCATGTGTGTTCTTTCCTCAAACCACATATGGATCAACCAGAGTCATTGCATGTGTGTTCTTATACTAGAACCAACACTAGAGTCATTGCATGTGTGTTATTTCCACAAACCACACATGGATCAACCACTAGAGTCATTGCATGTGTGTTATTTCCACAAACCACCCAGGGATCAACCAGTGGTCATTGCATGTGTGTTTTTTTCCACAAACCACACATGGATCCACCACTAGAGTCATTGCATGTGTGTTCTTATACTAAAACCAACACTAGAGTCATTGCATGTGTGTTTTTTCGACAAACCACACATGGATCAACCAGTGGTCATTGCATGTGTGTTCTTTTCCACAAACCACACATGGATACACCAGTGGTCATTGCATGTGTGTTCTTTCCACAAACCACACATGGATCCACCAGAGTCATTGCATGTGTGGTCTTTCCACAAACCACACATGGATCAACCACTAGAGTCATTGCATGTTTGTTCTTATACTAAAACCACAAACCAGCACTAGAGTCATTGCATGTGTGTTCTTTTCCACAAACCACACATGGATCAACCACTAGAGTCATTGCATGTGTGTTCTTTCCACAAACCACATATGGATCAACCAGTGGTTATTGCATGTGTGTTCTTTTCCATAAACCACTTATGGATCCATTACAATCATTGCATGTGTGTTATTTCCACAGACCACACATGGATCAACCACTAGAGTCATTGCATGTGTGTTATTTCCACAAACCACACATGGATCAACCACTAGAGTCATTGCATATGTGTTATTTCCACAAACCACACGTGGATCAACCACTAGAGTCATTGCATGTCTGTTCTTATACTAAAACCAACACTAGAGTCATTGCATGTGTGTGCTTTTCACAAACCACACATGGATCCACCACTGTCATTGCATTTGTGTTCTTTCCACAAACCACACATGGATCAACCAGTGGTCATTGCATGTGTGTTCTTTTCCACAAACCACACATGGATCCACCAGTGGTCATTGCATCTGTGTTCTTTCCACAAACCACATTTGGATCAACCAGAGTTATTGCATGTGTGTTCTTTCCACAAACCACACATGGATCAACCACTAGAGTCATTGCATATGTGTTATTTCCACAAACCACACATGGATCAACCACTAGAGTCATTGCATTTGTGTTCTTATACTAAAACGAACACTAGAATCATTGCATGTGTGTTCTTTTCACAAACCACACATGGATCCAGCACTGTCATTGCATGTGTGTTCTTTCCACATACCACACATGGATCAAGCACTAGAGTCATTGCAGATGTGTTATTTCCACAAACCACACATGGATCAACCACTAGAGTCATTGCATGTGTGTTCTTATACTAAAACCAACACTAGAATCATTGCATGTGTGTTCTTTTCACAAACCACACATGGATCCAGCACTGTCATTGCATGTGTGTTCTTTCCACATACCACACATGGATCAACCACTAGTCATTGCATGTGTGTTATTTTCCACAAACCACACGTGGATCAACCACTAGAGTCATTGCATGTGTGTTCTTATACTAAAACCAACACTAGAGTCATTGCATGTGTGTTCTTTCCACAAACCACACATGGATCAACCAGTGGTCATTGCATGTGTGTTCTTTTCCACAAACCACACATGGATCCACCAGTGGTAATTGCATGTGTGTTCTTTCCTCAAACCACATATGGATCAACCAGAGTCATTGCATGTGTGTTCTTATACTAGAACCAACACTAGAGTCATTGCATGTGTGTTATTTCCACAAACCACACATGGATCAACCACTAGAGTCATTGCATGTGTGTTATTTCCACAAACCACCCAGGGATCAACCAGTGGTCATTGCATGTGTGTTTTTTTCCACAAACCACACATGGATCCACCACTAGAGTCATTGCATGTGTGTTCTTATACTAAAACCAACACTAGAGTCATTGCATGTGTGTTCTTTCGACAAACCACACATGGATCAACCAGTGGTCATTGCATGTGTGTTCTTTTCCACAAACCACACATGGATCCACCAGTGGTCATTGCATGTGTGTTCTTTCCACAAACCACACATGGATCCACCAGAGTCATTGCATGTGTGGTCTTTCCACAAACCACACATGGATCAACCACTAGAGTCATTGCATGTTTGTTCTTATACTAAAACCACAAACCAGCACTAGAGTCATTGCATGTGTGTTCTTTTCCACAAACCACACATGGATCAACCACTAGAGTCATTGCATGTGTGTTCTTTCCACAAACCACATATGGATCAACCAGTGGTTATTGCATGTGTGTTCTTTTCCATAAACCACTTATGGATCCATTACAATCATTGCATGTGTGTTATTTCCACAGACCACACATGGATCAACCACTAGAGTCATTGCATGTGTGTTATTTCCACAAACCACACATGGATCAACCACTAGAGTCATTGCATATGTGTTATTTCCACAAACCACACGTGGATCAACCACTAGAGTCATTGCATGTCTGTTCTTATACTAAAACCAACACTAGAGTCATTGCATGTGTGTGCTTTTCACAAACCACACATGGATCCACCACTGTCATTGCATTTGTGTTCTTTCCACAAACCACACATGGATCAACCAGTGGTCATTGCATGTGTGTTCTTTTCCACAAACCACACATGGATCCACCAATGGTCATTGCATCTGTGTTCTTTCCATAAACCACATTTGGATCAACCAGAGTCATTGCATGTGTGTTCTTTCCACAAACCACACATGGATCAACCACTAGAGTCATTGCATATGTGTTATTTCCACAAACCACACATGGATCAACCACTAGAGTCATTGCATGTGTGTTCTTATACTAAAACCAACACTAGAATCATTGCATGTGTGTTCTTTTCACAAACCACACATGGATCCAGCACTGTCATTGCATGTGTGTTCTTTCCACCAACCACACATGGATCAACCACTAGTCATTGCATGTGTGTTATTTTCCACAAACCACACATGGATCCACCACTAGAGTTATTTCATGTGTGTTCGTATACTAAAACCAACATTAGAGTCATTGCATGTGTGTTCTTTTCACAAACCACACATGGATCCACCACTGTAATTTCATGTGTGTTCTTTCCACAAACCACACATGGATCAACCACAAGTGTTCATTGCATGTGTGTTCTTTCCACAAACCACATATGGATCCACCAGTGGTCATTACATGTGTGTTCTTTCCACAAACCACACATGGATCAACCAATAGAGTCATTGCATGTTTGTTCTTATACTAAAACCACAAACCAGCACTAGAGTCATTGCATGTGTGTTCTTTTCCACAAACCACACATGGATCAACCACTAGAGTCATTTCATTTGTGTTCTTTCCACAAACCACATATGGATCAATCAGTTGTCATTGCATGTGTGTTCTTTTCCATAAACCACTTGATCCATTACAATCACTGCATGTGTGTTATTTCCACAAACCACACATGGATCAACCACTAGAGTCATTGCATGTGGGTTATTTCCACAAACCACACATGGATCAACCAGTAGAGTCATTGCATATGTGTTATTTCCACAAACCACACGTGGATCAACCACTAGAGTCATTGCATGTGTGTTCTTATACTAAAACCAACACTAGAGTCATTGCATGTGTTCTTTTCACAAACCACACATGGATCCACCACTGTCATTGCATTTGTATTCTTTCGACAAACCACACATGGATCAACCAGTGGTTATTGCATGTGTGTTCTTTTCCACAAACCACACATGGATCCACCAGTGGTCATTGCATCTGTGTTCTTTCCACAAACCACATTTGGATCAACTAGAGTCATTGCATGTGTGTTCTTTTCCACAAACCACACATGGATCAACCACTGGAGTCATTGCATGTTTGTTCTTATACTAAAACCGCAAACCAGCACTAGCGTCATTGCATGTGTGTTCTTTTACACAAACCACACATGGATCCACCACTAGAGTCATTGCATGTGTGTTCTTTCCACAGACCACTCATGGATCAACTAGTGGTCATTGCATGTGTGTTCTTTTCGACAAACCACACATGGATCCACCAGTGGTCATTGCATGTGTGTTCTTTCCACAAACCACATATGGATAACCCAGAGTCATTGCATGTGTGTTCTTTCCACAAACCACACATGGATCAAGCACTGGAGTCATTGCATGTTTGTTATTATACTAAAACCACAAACCAGCACTAGAGTCATTGCATGTGGGTTCTTTTCCACAAATCACACATGGATCAACCACGAGAGTCATTGCATGTGTGTTCTTTCCACAAACCACACATGGATCAACCAGTGGTCATTGCATGTGTGTTCTTTTCCACAAACCACACATGGATCCACCAGTGGTAATTGCATGTGTGTTCTTTCCACAAACCACATATGGATCAACCAGAGTCATTTCATGTGTGTTCATTCCACAAACCACAGATGGATCAAGCACTAGAGTCATTGCATGTTTGTTCTTATACTAAAACCACAAACCAGCACTAGAGTCATTGCATGTGTGTTCTTTTCCACAAACCACACATGGATCAACCACTAGAGTCATTGCATGTGTGTTCTTTCCACAAACCACATATGGATCAACCAGTGGTTATTGCATGTGTGTTCTTTTCCATAAACCACTTATGGATCCATTACAATCATTGCATGTGTGTTATTTCCACATACCACACATGGATCAACCACTAGAGTCATTGCATGTGTGTTATTTCCACAAACCACACATGGATCAACCACTAGAGTCATTGCATATGTGTTATTTCCACAAACCACACGTGGATCAACCACTAGAGTCATTGTATGTCTGTTCTTATACTAAAACCAACACTAGAGTCATTGCATGTGTGTGCTTTTCACAAACCACACATGGATCCACCACTGTCATTGCATTTGTGTTCTTTCTACAAACCACACATGGATCAACCAGTGGTCATTGCATGTGTGTTCTTTTCCACAAACCACACATGGATCCACCAGTGGTCATTGCATCTGTGTTCTTTCCATAAACCACATTTGGATCAACCAGAGTCATTGCATGTGTGTTATTTCCACAAACCACACATGGATCAACCACTAGAGTCATTTCATATGTGTTATTTCCACAAACCACACATGGATCAACCACTAGAGTCATTGCATGTGTGTTCTTATACTAAAACCAACACTAGAATCATTGCATGTGTGTTCTTTTCACAAACCACACATGGATCCAGCACTGTCATTGCATGTGTGTTCTTTCCACAAACCACACATGGATCAACCACTAGTCATTGCATGTGTGTTATTTTCCACAAACCACACATGGATCCACCACTAGAGTCATTTCATGTGTGTTCGTATACTAAAACCAACATTAGAGTCATTGCATGTGTGTTCTTTTCACAAACCACACATGGATCCACCACTGTAATTTCATGTGTGTTCTTTCCACAAACCACACATGGATCAACCACAAGTGTTCATTGCATGTGTGTTCTTTCCACAAACCACATATGGATCCACCAGTGGTCATTACATGTGTGTTCTTTCCACAAACCACACATGGATCAACCACTAGAGTCATTGCATGTTTGTTCTTATACTAAAACCACAAACCAGCACTAGAGTCATTGCATGTGTGTTCTTTTCCACAAACCACACATGGATCAACCACTAGAGTCATTGCATGTGTGTTCTTTCCACAAACCACATATGGATCAACCAGTGGTCATTGCATGTGTGTTCTTTTCCATAAACCACTTATGGATCCATTACAAACATTGCATGTGTGTTATTTCCATAAATCACACATGGATTAACCACTAGAGTCATTGCATGTGTGTTATTTCCACAAACCACACATGGATCAACCACTAGAGTCATTGCATATGTGTTATTTCCACAAACCACACATGGATCAACCACTAGAGTCATTGCATGTGTGTTTTTATACTAAAACCAACGCTAGAGTCATTGCATGTTTGTTCTTATACTAAAACAACAAACCAGCACTAGAGTCATTGCATGTGTGTTCTTTTCCACAAACCACACATGGATCAACCACTAGAGTCATTGCATGTGTGTTATTTCCACAAACCACACATGGATCAACCAATGGTCATTGCATGTGTGTTCTTTTCCACAAACCACACATGGGTCAACCACTAGATTCATTGCATGTTTGTTCTTATACTAAAACCACAAACCAGCAGTAGAGTCATTGCATGTGTGTTCTTTTCCACAAACCACACATGGATCAACCACTAGAGTCATTGCATGTGTGTTCTTTCCACAAACCACATATGGATCAACCAGTGGTCATTGCATGTGTGTTCTTTTCCATAAACCACTTATGGATCCATTACAAACATTGCATGTGTGTTATTTCCATAAATCACACATGGATTAACCACTAGAGTCATTGCATGTGTGTTATTTCCACAAACCACACATGGATCAACCACTAGAGTCATTGCATATGTGTTATTTCCACAAACCACACATGGATCAACCACTAGAGTCATTGCATGTGTGTTTTTATACTAAAACCAACGCTAGAGTCATTGCATGTTTGTTCTTATACTAAAACAACAAACCAGCACTAGAGTCATTGCATGTGTGTTCTTTTCCACAAACCACACATGGATCAACCACTAGAGTCATTGCATGTGTGTTCTTTCCACAAACCACATATGGATCAACCAGTGGTTATTGTATGTGTGTTCTTTTCCATAAACCACTTACGGATCCATTCCAATCATTGCATGTGTGTTATTTCCACAGACCACACATGGATCAACCACTAGAGTCATTGCATGTGTGTTATTTCCACAAACCACACATGGATCAACCACTAGAGTCATTTCATATGTGTTATTTCGACAAACCGCACGTGGATCAACCACTAGAGTCATTGCATGTGTGTTCTTATACTAAAACCAACACTAGAGCCATTGCATGTGTGTTCTTTTCACAAACCACACATGGATCCACCACCGTCATTGAATTTGTGTTCTTTCCACAAACCACACATGGATCAACTAGTGGTCATTGCATGTGTGTTCTTTTCCACAAATCACACATGGATCCACCAGTGGTCATTGCATCTATGTTCTTTCCACAAACCACATTTGGATCAACCAGAGTCATTGCATGTGTGTTCTTTCCACAAACCACACATGGGTCAACCACTAGATTCATTGCATGTTTGTTCTTATACTAAAACCACAAACCAGCAGTAGAGTCATTGCATGTGTGTTCTTTTCCACAAACCACACATGGATCAACCACTAGAGTCATTGCATGTGTGTTCTTTCCACAAACCACATATGGATCAACCAGTGGTCATTGCATGTGTGTTCTTTTCCATAAACCACTTATGGATCCATTACAAACATTGCATGTGTGTTATTTCCATAAATCACACATGGATTAACCACTAGAGTCATTGCATGTGTGTTATTTCCACAAACCACACATGGATCAACCACTAGAGTCATTGCATATGTGTTATTTCCACAAACCACACATGGATCAACCACTAGAGTCATTGCATGTGTGTTTTTATACTAAAACCAACGCTAGAGTCATTGCATGTTTGTTCTTATACTAAAACAACAAACCAGCACTAGAGTCATTGCATGTGTGTTCTTTTCCACAAACCACACATGGATCAACCACTAGAGTCATTGCATGTGTGTTCTTTCCACAAACCACATATGGATCAACCAGTAGAGTCATTTCATATGTGTTATTTCGACAAACCGCACGTGGATCAACCACTAGAGTCATTGCATGTGTGTTCTTATACTAAAACCAACACTAGAGCCATTGCATGTGTGTTCTTTTCACAAACCACACATGGATCCACCACCGTCATTGAATTTGTGTTCTTTCCACAAACCACACATGGATCAACTAGTGGTCATTGCATGTGTGTTCTTTTCCACAAATCACACATGGATCCACCAGTGGTCATTGCATCTATGTTCTTTCCACAAACCACATTTGGATCAACCAGAGTCATTGCATGTGTGTTCTTTCCACAAACCACACATGGGTCAACCACTAGATTCATTGCATGTTTGTTCTTATACTAAAACCACAAACCAGCAGTAGAGTCATTGCATGTGTGTTCTTTTCCACAAACCACACATGGATCAACCACTAGAGTCATAGTATGTGTGTTTTTTCCACAAACCCCATATGGATCAACCAGTGGTCATTGCATGTGTGTTCTTTTCCATAAACCACTTATGGATCCATTACAAACATTGCATGTGTGTTATTTCCACAAATCACACATGGATTAACCACTAGAGTCATTGCATGTGTGTTATTTCCACAAACCACACATGGATCAACCACTAGAGTCATTGCATATGTGTTATTTCCACAAACCACACGTGGATCAACCACTAGAGTCATTGCATGTGTGTTTTTATACTCAAACCAACACTAGAGTCATTGCATGTGTGTTCTTTTAACAAACCACACATGGATCCACCAGTGTCATTGCATGTGTGTTCTTTCCACAAACCACACATGGATCAACCACTAGAGTCATTGCATGTGTGTTATTTCCACAAACCACACATGGATCAACCACTAGAGTCATTGCATGTTTGTTCTTATACTAAAACCACAAACCAGCACTAGAGTCATTGCATGTGTGTTCTTTTCCACAAACCACACATGGGTCCACTAGACTCATTGCATGTGTGTTCTATTCTACAAACAACTTATGGATCAACCAATGGTCATTGCATGTGTGTTCTTTTCCATAAACCACACATGGATCCACCAGTGGTCATTGCATGTGTGTTCTTTCCACAAACCACATATGGATCAACCAGAGTCATTGCATGTGTGTTCTTATACTAGAACCAACACTAGAGTCATTACATGTGTGTTATTTCCACAAACAACACATGAATCAACCACTAGAGTCATTGCACGTTTGTTATTTCCACAAACCACACATGGATCAACCAGTGGTCCTTGCATGTGTGTTCTTTTCCACAAACTACACATGGATCCACCACTAGAGTCATTGCATGTGTGTTCTTTCCACAAACCACACATGGATCGACCAGTGGTCATTGCATGTGTGTTCTTTTCGACAAACCACACATGGATCCACCAGTGGTCATTGCATGTGTGTTCTTTCCACAAACCACATATGGATAACCCAGAGTCATTGCATGTGTGTTCTTTCCACAAACCACACATGGATCAAGCACTGGAGTCATTGCATGTTTGTTCTTATACTAAAACCACAAACCAGCACTAGAGTCATTGCATGTGTGTTCTTTTCCACAAACCACACATGGATCAACCACTAGAGTCATTGCATGTGTGTTCTTTCCACAAACCACATATGGATCAACCAGTGGTCATTGCATGTGGGTTCTTTTCCATAAACCACTTATGGATCCATTACAATCATTGCATGTGTGTTATTTCCACAAACCACACATGGATCAACCACTAGAGTCATTGCATGTGTGTTATTTCCATAAACCACAGATGCATCAACCACTAGAGTCATTTCATATGTGTTATTTCCACAAACCACACGTGGATCAACCACTAGAGTCATTGCATGTGTGTTCTTATACTAAAACCAACACTAGAGTCATTGCATGTGTGTTCTTTTCACAAACCACACATGGATCCACCACTGTCATTGAATTTGTGTTCTTTCCACAAACCACACATGGATCAACCAGTGGTCATTGCATGTGTGTTCTTTTCCACAAACCACACATGGATCCACCAGTGGTCATTGCATCTATGTTCTTTCCACAAACCACATTTGGATCAACCAGAGTCATTGCATGTGTGTTCTTTCCACAAACCACACATGGGTTAACCACTAGATTCATTGCATGTTTGTTCTTATACTAAAACCACAAACCAGCACTAGAGTCATTGCATGTGTGTTCTTTTCCACAAACCACACATGGATCAACCACTAGAGTCATTGTATGTGTGTTCTTTCCACAAACCACATATGGATCAACCAGTGGTCATTGCATGTGTGTTCTTTTCCATAAACCACTTATGGATCCATTACAAACATTGCATATGTGTTATTTCCACAAATCACACATGGATTAACCATTAGAGTCATTGCATGTGTGTTATTTCCACAAACCACACATGGATCAACCACTAGAGTCATTGCATATGTGTTATTTCCACAGACCACACGTGGATCAACCACTAGAGTCATTGCATGTGTGTTTTTATACTCAAACCAACACTAGAGTCATTGCATGTGTGTTCTTTTAACAAACCAGACATGGATCCACCAGTGTCATTGCATGTGTGTTCTTTCCACAAACCACACATGGATCAACCAATGGTCATTGCATGTGTGTTCTTTTCCATAAACCACACATGGATCCACCAGTGGTCATTGCATGTGTGTTCTTTTCACAAACCCATATGGATCAACTAGAGTCATTGCATGTGTGTTCTTATACTAGAACCAACACTAGAGTCATTACATGTGTGTTATTTCCACAAACAACACATGAATCAACCACTAGAGTCATTGCATGTGTGTTATTTCCACAAACCACACATGGATCAACCAGTGGTCCTTGCATGTGTGTTCTTTTCCACAAACCACACATGGATCCACCACTAGCGTCATTGCATGTGTGTTCTTTCCACAAACCACACATGGATCAACCAGTGGTCATTGCATGTGTGTTCTTTTCGACAAACCACACATGGATCCACCAGTGGTCATTGCATGTGTGTTCTTTCCACAAACCACATATGGATAACCCAGAGTCATTCCATGTGTGTTCTTTCCACAAACCACACATGGATCAAGCACTGGAGTCATTGCATGTTTGTTATTATACTAAAACCACAAACCAGCACTAGAGTCATTGCATGTGTGTTCTTTTCCACAAACCACACATGGATCAACCACTAGAGTCATTGCATGTGTGTTCTTTCCACAAACCACATATGGATCAACCAGTGGTCATTGCATGTGGGTTCTTTTCCATAAACCACTTATGGATCCATTACAATCATTGCATGTGTGTTATTTCCACAAACCACACATGGATCAACCACTAGAGTGATTGCATATGTGTTATTTCCATAAACCACAGATGCATCAACCACTAGAGTCATTGCATATGTGTTATTTCCACAAACCACACATGGATCAACCACTAGAGTCATTGCATGTGTGTTCTTATACTAAAACCAACACTAGAGTCATTGCATGTGTGTTCTTTTCCACAAGCCACACATGGATCCTCCAGTGGTCATTGCATGTGTGTTATTTCCACAAACAACACATGGATCAACCAGTGGTCATTGCATGTGTGTTGTTTTCCACAAACCACACATGGATCCACTAGTGGTCATTGCATGTGTGTTCCTTCCACAAACCACATATGGAACAACCAGAGTTATTGCATGTGTGTTCTTTCCACAAACCACACGTGGATCAACCACTAGAGTCATTGCATGTTTGTTCTTATACTAAAACCACAAACCAGCACTAGAGTCATTGCATGTGTGTTCATTTCCACAAACCACACAGGGATCAACCACTAGAGTCATTGCATGTGTGTTCTTTCCACAAACCACATATGGTTCAACCAGTGGTCATTGCATGTGTGTTCTTTTCCATAAACCACTTATGGATTCATTACAAACATTGCATGTGTGTTATTTCCACAAACCACACATGGATCAACCACTAGAGTCATTGCATGTGTGTTTTTCCACAAACCACACATGGATCAACCACTAGAGTCATTGCATCTGTGTTATTTCCACAAACCACACATGGATCAACCACTATAGTCATTGCATGTGTGTTCTTATACTAAAACCAACACTAGAGTCATTGCATGTGTGTTCTTTCCACAAACCACACATGGATCAACCACTGGTCATTGCATGTGTGTTCTTTTCCACAAACCACACATGGATCCACAAGTGGTAATTGCATGTGTGTTCTTTCCACAAACCACATATGGATCAACCAGAGTCACTGCATGTGTGTTCTTTCCACAAACCACAAATGGATCAAGCACTAGAGTCATTGCATGTTTGATCTTATACTAAAACCACAAAGCAGCACTAGAGTCATTGCATGTGTGTTCTTTTCCACAAACCACACATGGATCAACCACTAGAGTCATTGCATGTGTGTTCTTTCCACAAACCACATATGGATCAACCAGTGGTCATTGAATGTGTGTTCTTTTCCATAAACCACTTATGGATCCATTACAATCATTACATGTGTGTTATTTCCACAAACCACACATGGATCAACCACTAGAGTCATTTCATGTGTGTTATTTCCACAAACCACACATGCATCAACCACTAGAGTCATTGCATATGTGTTATTTCCACAAACCACACATGGATCAACCACTAGAGTCATTGCATGTGTGTTCTTATACTAAAACCACAAACCAGCACTAGAGTCATTGCATGTGTGTTCATTTCCACAAACCACACAGGGATCAATCACTAGAGTCATTGCATGTGTGTTCTTTCCACAAACCACATATGGATCAACCATTGGTCATTGCATGTGTGTTCTTTTCCATAAACCACTTATGGATCCATTACAAACATTGCATGTGTGTTATTTCCACAAATCACACATGGATGAACCACTACAGTCATTGCATGTGTGTTATTTCCACAAACGACACATGGATCAACCACTAGAGTCATTGCATCTGTGTTATTTCCACAAACCACACATGGATCAACCACTAGAGTCATTGCATGTGTGTTTTTATACTCAAACCAACACTGGAGTCATTGCATGTGTGTTCTTTTCAGAAACCACACATGGATCCACCACTGTCATGGCATGTGTGTTCTTTCCACAAACCACACATGGATCAACCAATGGTCATTGCATGTGTGTTCTTTTCCATAAACCACACATGGATCCACCAGTGGTCATTGCATGTGCGTTCTTTCCACAAACCACATATGGATCAACCAGAGTCATTGCATGTGTGTTCTTATACTAGAACCAACACTAGAGTCATTGCATGTGTGTTATTTCCACAAACCACACATGGATCAACCACTAGAGTCATTGCATGTGTGTTATTTCCACAAACCACACATGGATCAACCAATGGTCATTGCATGTGTGTTCTTTTCCACAAACCACACATGGATCCACCACTAGAGTCATTGCATGTGTGTTCTTATACTAAAACCAACACTAGAGTCATTGCATGTGTGTTCTTTCCACAAACCACACATGGATCAACAAGTTGTCATTGCATGTGTGTTCTTTTCCACAAACCACAGATGGATCCACCAGTGGTCATTGCATGTGTGTTCTTTCGACAAACCACATATGGATAACCCAGAGTCATTGCATGTGTGTTCTTTCCACAAACCACACATGGATCAAGCACTGGAGTCATTGCATGTTTGTTCTTATACTAAAACCACAAACCAGCACTAGAGTCATTGCATGTGTGTTCTTTTCCACAAACCACACATGGATCAACCACTAGAGTCATTGCATGTGTGTTCTTTCCACAAACCACATATGGATCAACCAGTGGTCATTGCATGTGTGTTCTTTTCCATAAACCACTTATGGATCCATTACAATCATTGCATGTGTGTTATTTCCACAAACCACACATGGATCAACTACTAGAGTCATTGCATGTGTGTTATTTCCATAAACCACAGACGCATCAACCACTAGAGTCATTGCATATGAGTTATTTCTACAAACCACACGTGGATCAACCACTAGAGTCATTGCATGTGTGTTCTTATACTAAAACCAACACTAGAGTCATTGCATGTGTGTTCTTTTCACAAACCACACATGGATCCACCACTGTCATTGCATGTGTGTTCTTTCCACAAACCACACATGGATCAACCAGTGGTCATTGCATGTGTGTTGTTTTCCACAAACCACACATGGATCCACTAGTGGTCATTGCATCTGTGTTCTTTCCACAAACCACATTTGGATCAACTAGAGTCATTGCATGTGTGTCCTTTTCCACAAACCACACATGGATCAACCACTAGAGTCATTGCATGTTTGTTCTTATACTAAAACCACAAAGCAGCACTAGCGTCATTGCATGTGTGTTCTTTTCCACAAACCACACATGGATCAACCACTAGAGTCATTTCATGTGTGTTCTTTCCACAAACCACATATGGATCAACCAGTGGTCATTGCATGTGTGTTCTTTTCCATAAACCACTTATGGATCCATTACAAACATTGCATGTGTTTTATTTCCACAAACCACACATGGATCAACCACTAGAGTCATTGCATGTGTGTTTTTCCACAAACCACACATGGATCAACCACTAGAGTCATTGCATATGTGTTATTTCCACAAACCACACATGGATCCACCACTAGAGTCATTGCATGTGTGTTCTTATACTAAAACCAACACTAGAGTCATTGCATGTGTGTTCTTTCCACAAACCACACATGGATCAACCAGTGGTCATTGCATGTGTTTTCTTTTCCACAAACCACACATGGATCCACCAGTGGTAATTGCATGTGTGTTCTTTCCACAAACCACATATGGATCAACTAGAGTCATTACATGTGTGTTCTTTCCACAAACCACAAATGGATCAAGCACTAGAGTCATTGCATGTTTGTTCTTATACTAAAACCACAAACCAGCACTAGAGTCATTGCATGTGTGTTCTTTTCCACAAACCACACATGGATCAACCACTAGAGTCATTGCATGTGTGTTCTTTCCACAAACCACATATGGATCAACCAGTGGTCATTGAATGTGTGTTCTTTTCTATAAACCACTTATGGATCCATTACAATCATTGCATGTGTATTATTTCCACAAACCACACATGGATCAACCACTAGAGTCATTGCGTGTGTGTTATTTCCACAAACCACACATGGATCAACCACTAGAGTCATTGCATATGTGTTATTTCCACAAACCACACGTGGATCAACCACTAGAGTCATTGAATGTGTGTTTTTATACTCAAACCAACACTAGAGTCATTGCATGTGTGTTCTTTTAACAAACCACACATGGATCCACCAGTGTCATTGCATGTGTGTTCTTTCCACAAACCACACATGGATCAACCACTAGAGTCATTGCATGTGTGTTCTTTCCACAAACCACACATGGATCAACCACTAGAGTCATTGCATGTTTGTTCTTATACTAAAACCACAAACCAGCACTAGAGTCATTGCATGTGTGTTCTTTTCCACAAACCACACATGGGTCCACTAGACTCATTACATGTGTGTTCTTTTCTACAAACAACTTATGGATCAACCAATGGTCATTGCATGTGTGTTCTTTTCCATAAACTACACATGGATCCACCAGTGGTCATTGCATGTGTGTTCTTTCCACAAACCACATATGGATCAACCAGAGTCATTGCATGTGTGTTCTTATACTAGAACCAACACTAGAGTCATTACATGTGTGTTATTTCCACAAACAACACATGAATCAACCACTAGAGTCATTGCACGTTTGTTATTTTCACAAACCACACATGGATCAACCAGTGGTCCTTGCATGTGTGTTCTTTTCCACAAACTACACATGGATCCACCACTAGAGTCATTGCATGTGTGTTCTTTCCACAAACCACACATGGATCAACCAGTGGTCATTGCATGTGTGTTCTTTTCGACAAACCACACATGGATCCACCAGTGGTCATTGCATGTGTGTTCTTTCCAGAAACCACATATGGATAACCCAGAGTCATTGCATGTGTGTTCTTTCCACAAACCACACATGGATCAAGCACTGGAGTCATTGCATGTTTGTTCTTATACTAAAACCACAAACCAGCACTAGAGTCATTGCATGTGTGTTCTTTTCCACAAACCACACATGGATCAATCACTAGAGTCATTGCATGTGTGTTATTTCCACAAACCACATATGGATCAACCAGTGGTCATTGAATGTGTTTTCTTTTCTATAAACCACTTATGGATCCATTACAATCATTGCATGTGTGTTATTTCCACAAACCACACATGGATCAACCACTAGAGTCATTGCATGTGTGTTATTTCCACAAACCACACATGCATCAACCACTAGAGTCATTGAACATGTGTTATTTCCACAAACCACACATGGATAAACCACTAGAGTCATTGAATGTGTGTTCTTATACTAAAACCAACACTAGAGTCATTGCATGTGTGTTCTTTTCACAAACCACACATGGATCCACCACTGTCATTGAATTTGTGTTCTTTCCACAAACCACACATGGATCAACCAGTGGTCATTGCATGTGTGTTCTTTTCCACAAACCACACATGGATCCACCAGTGGTCATTGCATCTATGTTCTTTCCACAAACCACATTTGGATCAACCAGAGTCATTGCATGTGTGTTCTTTCCACAAACCACACATGGGTTAACCACTAGATTCATTGCATGTTTGTTCTTATACTAAAACCACAAACTAGCACTAGAGTCATTGCATGTGTGTTCTTTTCCACAAACCACACATGGATCAACCACTAGAGTCATTGTATGTGTGTTCTTTCCACAAACCACATATGGATCAACCAGTGGTCATTGCATGTGTGTTCTTTTCCATAAACCACTTATGGATCCATTACAAACATTGCATGTGTGTTATTTCCACAAATCACACATGGATTAACCACTAGAGTCATTGCATGTGTGTTATTTCCACAAACCACACATGGATCAACCACTAGAGTCATTGCATATGTGTTATTTCCACAGACCACACGTGGATCAACCACTAGAGTCATTGCATGTGTGTTTTTATACTCAAACCAACACTAGAGTCATTGCATGTGTGTTCTTTTAACAAACCAGACATGGATCCACCAGTGTCATTGCATGTGTGTTCTTTCCACAAACCACACATGGATCAACCAATGGTCATTGCATGTGTGTTCTTTTCCATAAACCACACATGGATCCACCAGTGGTCATTGCATGTGTGTTCTTTCCACAAACCCATATGGATCAACCAGAGTCATTGCATGTGTGTTCTTATACTAGAACCAACACTAGAGTCATTACATGTGTGTTATTTCCCCAAACAACACATGAATCAACCACTAGAGTCATTGCATGTGTGTTATTTCCACAAACCACACATGGATCAACCAGTGGTCCTTGCATGTGTGTTCTTTTCCACAAACCACACATGGATCCACCACTAGAGTCATTGCATGTGTGTTCTTTCCACAAACCACACATGGATCAACCAGTGGTCATTGCATGTGTGTTCTTTTCGACAAACCACACATGGATCCACCAGTGGTCATTGCATGTGTGTTCTTTCCACAAACCACATATGGATAACCCAGAGTCATTGCATGTGTGTTCTTTCCACAAACCACACATGGATCAAGCACTGGAGTCATTGCATGTTTGTTATTATACTAAAACCACAAACCAGCACTAGAGTCATTGCATGTGTGTTCTTTTCCACAAACCACACATGGATCAACCACTAGAGTCATTGCATGTGTGTTCTTTCCACAAACCACATATGGATCAACCAGTGGTCATTGCATGTGGGTTCTTTTCCATAAACCACTTATGGATCCAATACAATCATTGCATGTGTGTTATTTCCACAAACCACACATGGATCAACCACTAGAGTGATTGCATGTGTGTTATTTCCATAAACCACAGATGCATCAACCACTAGAGTCATTGCATATGTGTTATTTCCACAAACCACACATGGATCAACCACTATAGTCATTGCATGTGTGTTCTTATACTAAAACCAACACTAGAGTCATTGCATGTGTGTTCTTTTCCACAAACCACACATGGATCCACCAGTGGTCATTGCATGTGTGTTATTTCCACAAACAACACATGGATCAACCAGTGGTCATTGCATGTGTGTTGTTTTCCACAAACCACACATGGATCCACTAGTGGTCATTGCATGTGTGTTCCTTCCACAAACCACATATGGAACAACCAGAGTTATTGCATGTGTGTTCTTTCCACAAACCACACGTGGATCAACCACTAGAGTCATTGCATGTTTGTTCTTATACTAAAACCAGAAACCAGCACTAGAGTCATTGCATGTGTGTTCATTTCCACAAACCACACAGGGATCAACCACTAGAGTCATTGCATGTGTGTTCTTTCCACAAACCACATATGGTTCAACCACTAGAGTCATTGCATGTGTGTTTTTCCACAAACCACACATGTATCAACCACTAGAGTCATTGCATCTGTGTTATTTCCACAAACCACACATGGATCAACCACTAGAGTCATTGCATGTGTGTTCTTATACTAAAACCAACACTAGAGTCATTGCATGTGTGTTCTTTCCACAAACCACACATGGATCAACCAGTGGTCATTGCATGTGTGTTCTTTTCCACAAACCACACATGGATCCACAAGTGGTAATTGCATGTGTGTTCTTTCCACAAACCACATATGGATCAACCAGAGTCATTGCATGTGTGTTCTTTCCACAAACCACAAATGGATCAAGCACTAGAGTCATTGCATGTGTGTTCTTATACTAAAACCACAAACCAGCACTAGAGTCATTGCATGTGTGTTCTTTTCCACAAACCACACATGGATCAACCACTAGAGTCATTGCATGTGTGTTCTTTCCACAAACCACATATGGATCAACCAGTGGTCATTGAATGTGTGTTCTTTTCCATAAACCACTTATGGATCCATTACAATCATTACATGTGTGTTATTTCCACAAACCACACATGGATCAACCACTAGAGTCATTGCATGTGTGTTATTTCCACAAACCACACATGCATCAACCACTAGAGTCATTGCATATGTGTTATTTCCACAAAGCACACATGGATCAACCACTAGAGTCATTGCATGTGTGTTCTTATACTAAAACCACAAACCAGCACTAGAGTCATTGCATGTGTGTTCATTTCCACAAACCACACATGGATCAATCACTAGAGTCATTGCATGTGTGTTCTTTCCACAAACCACATATGGATCAACCAGTGGTCATTGCATGTGTGTTCTTTTCCATAAACCACTTATGGATCCATTACAAACATTGCATGTGTGTTATTTCCACAAATCACACATGGATGAACCACTACAGTCATTGCATGTGTGTTATTTCCACAAACGACACATGGATCAACCACTAGAGTCATTGCATCTGTGTTATTTCCACAAACCACACATGGATCAACCACTAGAGTCATTGCATGTGTGTTTTTATACTCAAACCAACACTAGAGTCATTGCATGTGTGTTCTTTTCAGAAACCACACATGGATCCACCACTGTCATGGCATGTGTGTTCTTTCCACAAACCACACATGGATCAACCAATGGTCATTGCATGTGTGTTCTTTTCCATAAACCACACATGGATCCACCAGTGGTCATTGCATGTGTGTTCTTTCCACAAACCACATATGGATCAACCAGAGTCATTGCATGTGTGTTCTTATACTAGAACCAACACTAGAGTCATTGCATGTGTGTTATTTCCACAAACCACACATGGATCAACCACTAGAGTCATTGCATGTGTGTTATTTCCACAAACCACACATGGATCAACCAGTGGTCATTGCATGTGTGTTCTTTTCCACAAACCACACATGGATCCACCACTAGAGTCATTGCATGTGTGTTCTTATACTAAAACCAACACTAGAGTCATTGCATGTGTGTTCTTTCCACAAACCACACATGGATCAACCAGTTGTCATTGCATGTGTGTTCTTTTCCACAAACCACAGATGGATCCACCAGTGGTCATTGCATGTGTGTTCTTTCCACAAACCACATATGGATAACCCAGAGTCATTGCATGTGTGTTCTTTCCACAAACCACACATGGATCAAGCACTGGAGTCATTGCATGTTTGTTCTTATACTAAAACCACAAACCAGCACTAGAGTCATTGCATGTGTGTTCTTTTCCACAAACCGCACATGGATCAACCACTAGAGTTATTGCATGTGTGTTCTTTCCACAAACCACATATGGATCAACCAGTGGTCATTGCATGTGTGTTCTTTTCCATAAACCACTTATGGATCCATTACAATCATTGCATGTGTGTTATTTCCACAAACCACACATGGATCAACTACTAGAGTCATTGCATGTGTGTTATTTCCATAAACCACAGACGCATCAACCACTAGAGTCATTGCATATGAGTTATTTCTACAAACCACACATGGATCAACCACTAGAGTCATTGCATGTGTGTTCTTATACTAAAACCAACACTAGAGTCATTTTATGTGTGTTCTTTTCACAAACAACACATGGATCCACCACTGTCATTGCATGTGTGTTCTTTCCACAAACCACACATGGATCAACCAGTGGTCATTGCATGTGTGTTGTTTTCCACAAACCACACATGGATCCACCAGTGGTCATTGCATCTGTGTTCTTTCCACAAACCACATTTGGATCAACTAGAGTCATTGCATGTGTGTCCTTTTCCACAAACCACACATGGATCAACCACTAGAGTCATTGCATGTTTGTTCTTATACTAAAACCACAAAGCAGCACTAGCGTCATTGCATGTGTGTTCTTTTCCACAAACCACACATGGATCAACCACTAGAGTCATTTCATGTGTGTTCTTTCCACAAACCACATATGGATCAACCAGTGGTCATTGCATGTGTGTTCTTTTCCATAAACCACTTATGGATCCATTACAAACATTGCATGTGTTTTATTTCCACAAACCACACATGGATCAACCACTAGAGTCATTGCATGTGTGTTTTTCCACAAACCACACATGGATCAACCACTAGAGTCATTGCATATGTGTTATTTCCACAAACCACACATGCATCCACCACTAGAGTCATTGCATGTGTGTTCTTATACTAAAACCAACACTAGAGTCATTGCATGTGTGTTCTTTCCACAAATCACACATGGATCAACCAGTGGTCATTGCATGTGTTTTCTTTTCCACAAACCACACATGGATCCACCAGTGGTAATTGCATGTGTGTTCTTTCCACAAACCACATATGGATCAACCAGAGTCATTGCATGTGTGTTCTTTCCACAAACCACAAATGGATCAAGCACTAGAGTCATTGCATGTTTGTTCTTATACTAAAACCACAAACCAGCACTAGAGTCATTGCATGTGTGTTCTTTTCCACAAACCACACATGGATCAACCACTAGAGTCATTGCATGTGTGTTCTTTCCACAAACCACATATGGATCAACCAGTGGTCATTGAATGTGTGTTATTTTCTATAAACCACTTATGGATCCATTACAATCATTGCATGTGTGTTATTTCCACAAACCACACATGGATCAACCACTAGAGTCATTGCATGTGTGTTAATTCCACAAAACACACATGCATCAACCACTAGAGTCATTGCATCTGTGTTATTTCCACAAACCACACATGGATAAACCACTAGAGTCATTGAATGTGTGTTCTTATACTAAAACCAACACTAGAGTCATTGCATGTGTGCTCTTTTCACAAACCACACATGGATCCACCACTGTCATTGCATGTGTGTTATTTCCACAAACCACACATGGATCACACGAATGCTCATTGAATGTGTGTTATTTCCACAAACCACACATGGATCAACCACTAGAGTCATTGCATGTGTGTTCTTATACTAAAACCAACATGGATCCACCAGTGGTCATTGCATGTGTGTTCTTTCCACAAACCACTTATGGATCCATTACAGTCATTGCAAGTGTGTTATTTCCACAAACCACACATGGATCAGCCACTAGAGTCATTGCATGTGTGTTATTTCCACAAACCACACATGGATCAACCACTAGAGTTGCATATGTGTTATTTCCACAAACGACACATGGATCAACCACTAGAGTAATTGCATGTGTGTTCATATACTAAAACCAACAGTAGAGTCATTGCATGTGTGTTCTTTTCACAAACCACACATGGATCCACCACTGTCATTTCATGTGTGTTCTTTCCACAAACCACACATGGATCAACCACTAGTAATTGTATGTGTGTTCTTTTCGACAAACCACACATGGATCAACCACTAGAGTCATTGCATGTGTGTTCTTTTCACAAACCACACATGGATCCACCACTGTCATTGCATGTGTGTTCTTTCCACAAACCACACATGGATCCACCACAAGTGGTCATTGCATGTGTGTTCTTTCCACAAACCACATATGGATCCACCAGTGGTCATTGCATGTGTGTTCTTTCCACAAACCACATATGGATCCACCACTATCATTTCATGTGTGTTCTTTCCACAAACCACACATGGATCAACCACTAGTAATTGTATGTGTGTTCTTTTCGACAAACCACACATGGATCAACCACTAGAGTCATTGCATGTGTGTTCTTTTCACAAACCACACATGGATCCACCACTGTCATTGCATGTGTGTTATTTCCACAAACCACACATGGATCAACCACAAGTGGTCATTGCATGTGTGTTCTTTCCACAAACCACATATGGATCAACCAGTGGTCATTGCATGTGTGTTCTTTCCACAAACCACATATGGATCAACCAGAGTCATTGCATGTGTGTTCCTTTCCACAAACCACACATGGATCCACCAGTGGTAATTGCATGTGTGTTCTTTCCACAAACCACATATGGATCAACCAGAGTCATTGCATGTCTGTTCTTTCCACAAACCACAAATGGATCAAGCACTAGAGTCATTGCATGTTTGTTCTTATACTAAAACAACAAACCAGCACTAGAGTCATTGCATGTGTGTTTTTTCCACAAACCACACATGGATCAACCACTAGAGTCATTGCATGTGTGTTCTTTCCACAAACCACATATGGATCAACCAGTGGTCATTGAATGTGTGTTCTTTCCACAAACCACATATGGATCAACCAGTGGTCATTGCATGTGTGTTATTTCCACAAACCACACATGGATCAACCACTACAGTCATTGCATGTGTGTTATTTCCACAAACCACACATGGATCAACCACTAGAGTCATTGCATCTGTGTTATTTCCACAAACCACACATGGATAAACCACTAGAGTCATTGAATGTGTGTTCTTATACTAAAACCAACACTAGAGTCATTGCATGTGTGTTCTTTTCACAAACCACACAGGATCCACCACTGTCATTGCATGTGTGTTATTTCCACAAACCACACATGGATCAACGAATGCTCATTGAATGTGTGTTATTTCCACAAACCACACATGGATCAACCACTAGAGTCATTGCATCTGTGTTCTTATACTAAAACCAACATGGATCCACCAGTGGTCATTGCATGTGTGTTCTTTCCACAAACCACTTATGGATCCATTATAGTCATTGCAAGTGTGTTATTTCCACAAACCACACATGGATCAGCCACTAGAGTCATTGCATGTGTGTTATTTCCACAAACCACACATGGATCAACCACTAGAGTTGCATATGTGTTATTTCCAAAAACCACACATGGATCAACCACTAGAGTCATTGCATGTGTGTTCTTATACTAAAACCAACAGTAGAGTCATTGCATGTGTGTTCTTTTCATAAACAACACATGGATCCACCACTGTCATTTCATGTGTGTTCTTTCCACAAACCACACATGGATCAACCACTAGTAATTGTATGTGTGTTCTTTTCGACAAACCACACATGGATCAACCACTAGAGTCATTGCATGTGTGTTCTTTTCACAAACCACACATGGATCCACCACTGTCATTGCATGTGTGTTCTTTCCACAAACCACACATGGATCAACCACAAGTGGTCATTGCATGTGTGTTCTTTACACAAACCACATATGGATCAACCAGTGGTCATTGCATGTGTGTTCTTTCCACAAACCACATATGGATCAACCAGAGTCATTGCATGTGTGTTCTTTCCACAAACCACACATGGATCAACCACTAGAGTCATTGCATATTTGTTCTTATACTAAAACCACAAACCATCACTAGAGTCATTGCATGTCTGTTCTTTCCACAAACCACACATGGATAAACCACTAGAGTCATTGCATGTGTGTTATTTCCACAAACCACACATGGATCAACCACTAGAGTCATTGCATGTGTGTTATTTCCATAAACCACAGATGCATCAACCACTAGAGTCATTGCATATGTGTTATTTCCACAAACCACACATGGATCAACCACTATAGTCATTGCATGTGTGTTCTTATACTAAAACCAACACTAGAGTCATTGCATGTGTGTTCTTTTCCACAAACCACACATGGATCCACCAGTGGTCATTGCATGTGTGTTATTTCCACAAACAACACATGGATCAACCAGTGGTCATTGCATGTGTGTTGTTTTCCACAAACCACACATGGATCCACTAGTGGTCATTGCATGTGTGTTCCTTCCACAAACCACATATGGAACAACCAGAGTTATTGCATGTGTGTTCTTTCCACAAACCACACGTGGATCAACCACTAGAGTCATTGCATGTTTGTTCTTATACTAAAACCAGAAACCAGCACTAGAGTCATTGCATGTGTGTTCATTTCCACAAACCACACAGGGATCAACCACTAGAGTCATTGCATGTGTGTTCTTTCCACAAACCACATATGGTTCAACCACTAGAGTCATTGCATGTGTGTTTTTCCACAAACCACACATGTATCAACCACTAGAGTCATTGCATCTGTGTTATTTCCACAAACCACACATGGATCAACCACTAGAGTCATTGCATGTGTGTTCTTATACTAAAACCAACACTAGAGTCATTGCATGTGTGTTCTTTCCACAAACCACACATGGATCAACCAGTGGTCATTGCATGTGTGTTCTTTTCCACAAACCACACATGGATCCACAAGTGGTAATTGCATGTGTGTTCTTTCCACAAACCACATATGGATCAACCAGAGTCATTGCATGTGTGTTCTTTCCACAAACCACAAATGGATCAAGCACTAGAGTCATTGCATGTGTGTTCTTATACTAAAACCACAAACCAGCACTAGAGTCATTGCATGTGTGTTCTTTTCCACAAACCACACATGGATCAACCACTAGAGTCATTGCATGTGTGTTCTTTCCACAAACCACATATGGATCAACCAGTGGTCATTGAATGTGTGTTCTTTTCCATAAACCACTTATGGATCCATTACAATCATTACATGTGTGTTATTTCCACAAACCACACATGGATCAACCACTAGAGTCATTGCATGTGTGTTATTTCCACAAACCACACATGCATCAACCACTAGAGTCATTGCATATGTGTTATTTCCACAAAGCACACATGGATCAACCACTAGAGTCATTGCATGTGTGTTCTTATACTAAAACCACAAACCAGCACTAGAGTCATTGCATGTGTGTTCATTTCCACAAACCACACATGGATCAATCACTAGAGTCATTGCATGTGTGTTCTTTCCACAAACCACATATGGATCAACCAGTGGTCATTGCATGTGTGTTCTTTTCCATAAACCACTTATGGATCCATTACAAACATTGCATGTGTGTTATTTCCACAAATCACACATGGATGAACCACTACAGTCATTGCATGTGTGTTATTTCCACAAACGACACATGGATCAACCACTAGAGTCATTGCATCTGTGTTATTTCCACAAACCACACATGGATCAACCACTAGAGTCATTGCATGTGTGTTTTTATACTCAAACCAACACTAGAGTCATTGCATGTGTGTTCTTTTCAGAAACCACACATGGATCCACCACTGTCATGGCATGTGTGTTCTTTCCACAAACCACACATGGATCAACCAATGGTCATTGCATGTGTGTTCTTTTCCATAAACCACACATGGATCCACCAGTGGTCATTGCATGTGTGTTCTTTCCACAAACCACATATGGATCAACCAGAGTCATTGCATGTGTGTTCTTATACTAGAACCAACACTAGAGTCATTGCATGTGTGTTATTTCCACAAACCACACATGGATCAACCACTAGAGTCATTGCATGTGTGTTATTTCCACAAACCACACATGGATCAACCAGTGGTCATTGCATGTGTGTTCTTTTCCACAAACCACACATGGATCCACCACTAGAGTCATTGCATGTGTGTTCTTATACTAAAACCAACACTAGAGTCATTGCATGTGTGTTCTTTCCACAAACCACACATGGATCAACCAGTTGTCATTGCATGTGTGTTCTTTTCCACAAACCACAGATGGATCCACCAGTGGTCATTGCATGTGTGTTCTTTCCACAAACCACATATGGATAACCCAGAGTCATTGCATGTGTGTTCTTTCCACAAACCACACATGGATCAAGCACTGGAGTCATTGCATGTTTGTTCTTATACTAAAACCACAAACCAGCACTAGAGTCATTGCATGTGTGTTCTTTTCCACAAACCGCACATGGATCAACCACTAGAGTTATTGCATGTGTGTTCTTTCCACAAACCACATATGGATCAACCAGTGGTCATTGCATGTGTGTTCTTTTCCATAAACCACTTATGGATCCATTACAATCATTGCATGTGTGTTATTTCCACAAACCACACATGGATCAACTACTAGAGTCATTGCATGTGTGTTATTTCCATAAACCACAGACGCATCAACCACTAGAGTCATTGCATATGAGTTATTTCTACAAACCACACATGGATCAACCACTAGAGTCATTGCATGTGTGTTCTTATACTAAAACCAACACTAGAGTCATTTTATGTGTGTTCTTTTCACAAACAACACATGGATCCACCACTGTCATTGCATGTGTGTTCTTTCCACAAACCACACATGGATCAACCAGTGGTCATTGCATGTGTGTTGTTTTCCACAAACCACACATGGATCCACCAGTGGTCATTGCATCTGTGTTCTTTCCACAAACCACATTTGGATCAACTAGAGTCATTGCATGTGTGTCCTTTTCCACAAACCACACATGGATCAACCACTAGAGTCATTGCATGTTTGTTCTTATACTAAAACCACAAAGCAGCACTAGCGTCATTGCATGTGTGTTCTTTTCCACAAACCACACATGGATCAACCACTAGAGTCATTTCATGTGTGTTCTTTCCACAAACCACATATGGATCAACCAGTGGTCATTGCATGTGTGTTCTTTTCCATAAACCACTTATGGATCCATTACAAACATTGCATGTGTTTTATTTCCACAAACCACACATGGATCAACCACTAGAGTCATTGCATGTGTGTTTTTCCACAAACCACACATGGATCAACCACTAGAGTCATTGCATATGTGTTATTTCCACAAACCACACATGCATCCACCACTAGAGTCATTGCATGTGTGTTCTTATACTAAAACCAACACTAGAGTCATTGCATGTGTGTTCTTTCCACAAATCACACATGGATCAACCAGTGGTCATTGCATGTGTTTTCTTTTCCACAAACCACACATGGATCCACCAGTGGTAATTGCATGTGTGTTCTTTCCACAAACCACATATGGATCAACCAGAGTCATTGCATGTGTGTTCTTTCCACAAACCACAAATGGATCAAGCACTAGAGTCATTGCATGTTTGTTCTTATACTAAAACCACAAACCAGCACTAGAGTCATTGCATGTGTGTTCTTTTCCACAAACCACACATGGATCAACCACTAGAGTCATTGCATGTGTGTTCTTTCCACAAACCACATATGGATCAACCAGTGGTCATTGAATGTGTGTTATTTTCTATAAACCACTTATGGATCCATTACAATCATTGCATGTGTGTTATTTCCACAAACCACACATGGATCAACCACTAGAGTCATTGCATGTGTGTTAATTCCACAAAACACACATGCATCAACCACTAGAGTCATTGCATCTGTGTTATTTCCACAAACCACACATGGATAAACCACTAGAGTCATTGAATGTGTGTTCTTATACTAAAACCAACACTAGAGTCATTGCATGTGTGCTCTTTTCACAAACCACACATGGATCCACCACTGTCATTGCATGTGTGTTATTTCCACAAACCACACATGGATCACACGAATGCTCATTGAATGTGTGTTATTTCCACAAACCACACATGGATCAACCACTAGAGTCATTGCATGTGTGTTCTTATACTAAAACCAACATGGATCCACCAGTGGTCATTGCATGTGTGTTCTTTCCACAAACCACTTATGGATCCATTACAGTCATTGCAAGTGTGTTATTTCCACAAACCACACATGGATCAGCCACTAGAGTCATTGCATGTGTGTTATTTCCACAAACCACACATGGATCAACCACTAGAGTTGCATATGTGTTATTTCCACAAACGACACATGGATCAACCACTAGAGTAATTGCATGTGTGTTCATATACTAAAACCAACAGTAGAGTCATTGCATGTGTGTTCTTTTCACAAACCACACATGGATCCACCACTGTCATTTCATGTGTGTTCTTTCCACAAACCACACATGGATCAACCACTAGTAATTGTATGTGTGTTCTTTTCGACAAACCACACATGGATCAACCACTAGAGTCATTGCATGTGTGTTCTTTTCACAAACCACACATGGATCCACCACTGTCATTGCATGTGTGTTCTTTCCACAAACCACACATGGATCCACCACAAGTGGTCATTGCATGTGTGTTCTTTCCACAAACCACATATGGATCCACCAGTGGTCATTGCATGTGTGTTCTTTCCACAAACCACATATGGATCCACCACTATCATTTCATGTGTGTTCTTTCCACAAACCACACATGGATCAACCACTAGTAATTGTATGTGTGTTCTTTTCGACAAACCACACATGGATCAACCACTAGAGTCATTGCATGTGTGTTCTTTTCACAAACCACACATGGATCCACCACTGTCATTGCATGTGTGTTATTTCCACAAACCACACATGGATCAACCACAAGTGGTCATTGCATGTGTGTTCTTTCCACAAACCACATATGGATCAACCAGTGGTCATTGCATGTGTGTTCTTTCCACAAACCACATATGGATCAACCAGAGTCATTGCATGTGTGTTCCTTTCCACAAACCACACATGGATCCACCAGTGGTAATTGCATGTGTGTTCTTTCCACAAACCACATATGGATCAACCAGAGTCATTGCATGTCTGTTCTTTCCACAAACCACAAATGGATCAAGCACTAGAGTCATTGCATGTTTGTTCTTATACTAAAACAACAAACCAGCACTAGAGTCATTGCATGTGTGTTTTTTCCACAAACCACACATGGATCAACCACTAGAGTCATTGCATGTGTGTTCTTTCCACAAACCACATATGGATCAACCAGTGGTCATTGAATGTGTGTTCTTTCCACAAACCACATATGGATCAACCAGTGGTCATTGCATGTGTGTTATTTCCACAAACCACACATGGATCAACCACTACAGTCATTGCATGTGTGTTATTTCCACAAACCACACATGGATCAACCACTAGAGTCATTGCATCTGTGTTATTTCCACAAACCACACATGGATAAACCACTAGAGTCATTGAATGTGTGTTCTTATACTAAAACCAACACTAGAGTCATTGCATGTGTGTTCTTTTCACAAACCACACAGGATCCACCACTGTCATTGCATGTGTGTTATTTCCACAAACCACACATGGATCAACGAATGCTCATTGAATGTGTGTTATTTCCACAAACCACACATGGATCAACCACTAGAGTCATTGCATCTGTGTTCTTATACTAAAACCAACATGGATCCACCAGTGGTCATTGCATGTGTGTTCTTTCCACAAACCACTTATGGATCCATTATAGTCATTGCAAGTGTGTTATTTCCACAAACCACACATGGATCAGCCACTAGAGTCATTGCATGTGTGTTATTTCCACAAACCACACATGGATCAACCACTAGAGTTGCATATGTGTTATTTCCAAAAACCACACATGGATCAACCACTAGAGTCATTGCATGTGTGTTCTTATACTAAAACCAACAGTAGAGTCATTGCATGTGTGTTCTTTTCATAAACAACACATGGATCCACCACTGTCATTTCATGTGTGTTCTTTCCACAAACCACACATGGATCAACCACTAGTAATTGTATGTGTGTTCTTTTCGACAAACCACACATGGATCAACCACTAGAGTCATTGCATGTGTGTTCTTTTCACAAACCACACATGGATCCACCACTGTCATTGCATGTGTGTTCTTTCCACAAACCACACATGGATCAACCACAAGTGGTCATTGCATGTGTGTTCTTTACACAAACCACATATGGATCAACCAGTGGTCATTGCATGTGTGTTCTTTCCACAAACCACATATGGATCAACCAGAGTCATTGCATGTGTGTTCTTTCCACAAACCACACATGGATCAACCACTAGAGTCATTGCATATTTGTTCTTATACTAAAACCACAAACCATCACTAGAGTCATTGCATGTCTGTTCTTTCCACAAACCACACATGGATAAACCACTAGAGTCATTGCATGTGTGTTCTTATACTAAAACCAACACTAGAGTCATTGCATGTGTGTTCTTTCCACAAACCACACATGGATCAACCAGTGGTCATTGCATGTGTGTTGTTTTCCACAAACCACTAATGGATCCACCAGTGGTCATTGCATCTGTGTTCTTTCCACAAACCACATTTGGATCAACTAGAGTCATTGCATGTGCGTCCTTTTCCACAAACCACACATGGATCAACCACTAGAGTCATTGCATTTTTGTTCTTATACTAAAACCACAAACCAGCACTAGCGTCATTGCATGTGTGTTCTTTTCCACAAACCACACATGGATCAACCACTAGAGTCATTTCATGTGTGTTCTTTCCACAAACCACATATGGATCAACCAGTGGTCATTGCATGTGTGTTCTTTTCCATAAACCACTTATGGATCCATTACAAACATTGCATGTGTGTTATTTTCACAAACCACACATGGATCAACCACTAGAGTCAGTGCATGTGTGTTTTTCCACAAACCACACATGGATCAACCACTAGAGTCATTGCATATGTGTTATTTCCACAAACCACACATGGATCAACAACTAGATTCATTGCATGTGTGTTCTTATACTAAAACCAACACTAGAGTCATTGCATGTGTGTTCTTTGCACAAACCACACATGGATCAACCAGTGGTCATTGCATGTGTGTTCTTTTCCACAAACCACACATGGATCCACCAGTGGTAATTGCATGTGTGTTCTTTCCGCAAACCACATATGGATCAACTAGAGTCATTGTATGTGTGTTCTTATACTAGAACCAACACTAGAGTCATTGCATGTGTGTTATTTCCACAAACCACACATGGATCAACCACTAGAGTCATTGCATGTGTGTTATTTCCACAAACCACACATGGATCAACCAGTGGTCATTGCATGTGTGTTCTTTTCCACAAACCACACATGGATCCACCACTAGAGTCATTGCATGTGTGTTCTTATACTAAAACCAACACTAGAGTCATTGCATGTATGTTCTTTCCAGAAACCACACATGGATCAACCAGTGGTCATTCCATGTCTGTTCTTTTCCAAAAACCACACATGGATCCACCAGTGGTCATTTCATGTGTGTTCTTTCCACAAACCACATATGGATAACCCAGAGTCATTGCATGTGTGTTCTTTCCACAAACCACACATGGATCAAGCACTGGAGTCATTGCATGTTTGTTCTTATACTAAAACCACAAACCAGCACTAGAGTCATTGCATGTGTGTTCTTTTCCACAAACCACACATGGATCAACCACTAGAGTCATTGCATGTGTGTTCTTTCCACAAACCACATATGGATCAACCAGTGGTCATTGCATGTGTGTTCTTTTCCATAAACCACTTATGGATCCATTACAATCATTGCATGTGTGTTATTTCCACAAACCACACATGGATCAACCACTAGAGTCATTGCATGTGTGTTATTTCCATAAACCACAGATGCATCAACCACTAGAGTCATTGCATATGAGTTTTTTCTACAAACCACACATGGATCAACCACTAGAGTCATTGCATGTGTGTTCTTATACTAAAACCAACACTAGAGTCATTGCATGTGTGTTATTTTCACAAACCACACATGGATCCACCACTGTCATTGCATGTGTGTTCTTTCCACAAACCACACATGGATCAACCATTGGTCATTGCATGTCTGTTGTTTTCCACAAACCACACATGGATCCACCAGTGGTCATTGCATCTGTGTTCTTTCCACAAACCACATTTGGATCAACTAGAGTCATTGCATGTGTGTCCTTTTCCACAAACCACACATGGATCAACCACTAGAGTCATTGCATGTTTGTTCTTATACTAAAACCACAAACCAGCACTAGAGTCATTGCATGTGTGTTATTTTCCACAAACCACACATGGATCAACCACTAGAGTCATTGCATGTGTGTTCTTTCCACAAACCACATATGGATCAACCATTGGTCATTGAATGTGTGTTCTTTTCTATAAACCACTTATGGATCCATTACAATCATTGCATGTGTGTTATTTCCACAAACCACACATGGATCAACCACTAGAGTCATTGCATGTGTGTTATTTCCACAAAACACACATGCATCAACCACTAGAGTCATTTCATCTGTGTTATTTCCACAAACCACACATGGATAAACCACTAGAGTCATTGAATGTGTGTTCTTATACTAAAACCAACACTAGAGTCATTGCATGTGTGTTATTTGCACAAACCACACATGGATCCACCACTGTCATTGCATGTGTGTTATTTCCACAAACCACCCATGGATCAACGAATGCTCATTGAATGTGTGTTATTTCCACAAACCACACATGGATCAACTACTAGAGTCATTGCATGTGTGTTCTTATACTAAAACCAACATGGATCCACCAGTGGTCATTGCATGTGTGTTCTTTCCACAAACCACTTATTGATCCATTACAGTCATTGCAAGTGTGTTATTTCCACAAACCACACATGGATCAGCCACTAGAGTCATTGCATGTGTGTTATTTCCACAAACCACACATGGATCAACCACTAGAGTTGCATATGTGTTATTTCCACAAACGACACATGGATCAACCACTAGAGTAATTGCATGTGTGTTCATATACTAAAACCAACAGTAGAGTCATTGCATGTGTGTTCTTTTCACAAACCACACATGGATCCACCACTGTCATTTCATGTGTGTTCTTTCCACAAACCACACATGGATCAACCACTAGTAATTGTATGTGTGTTCTTTTCGACAAACCACACATGGATCAACCACTAGAGTCATTGCATGTGTGTTCTTTTCATAAACCACACATGGATCGACCACTGTCATTGCATGTGTGTTCTTTCCACAAACCACACATGAATCCACCACAAGTGGTCATTGCATGTGTGTTCTTTCCACAAACCACATATGGATCCACCAGTGGTCATTGCATGTGTGTTCTTTCCACAAACCACATATGGATCAACCAGAGTCATTGCATGTGTGTTCTTTTCCACAAACGACAGATGGATCCACCAGTGGTAATTGCATGTGTGTTCTTTCCACAAACCACATATGGATCAACCAGAGTCATTGCATGTGTGTTCTTTCCACAAACCACAAATGGATCAAGCACTAGAGTCATTGCATGTTTGTTCTTATACTAAAACCACAAACCAGCACTAGAGTCATTGCATGTGTGTTCTTTTCCACAAACCACACATGGATCAACCACTAGAGTCATTGCATGTGTGTTCTTTCCACAAACCACATATGGATCAACCAGTGGTCATTGAATGTGTGTTCTTTTCTATAAACCACTTATGGATCCATTACAATCATTGCATGTGTGTTATTTCCACAAACCACACATGGATCAACCACTAGAGTCATTGCATGTGTGTTATTTCCACAAACCACACATGCATCAACCACTAGAGTCATTGCACATGTGTTATTTCCACAAACCACACATGGATAAACCACTAGAGTCATTGAATGTGTGTTCTTATACTAAAACCAACACTAGAGTCATTGCATGTGTGTTCTTTTCACAAACCACACATGGATCAACCACTGTCATTGCATGTGTGTTATTTCCACAAACCACACATGGATCAACGAATGCTCATTGAATGTGTGTTATTTCCACAAACCACACATGGATCAACCACTAGAGTTGCATATGTGTTATTTCCACAAACCACACATGGATCAACCACTAGAGTAATTGCATGTGTGTTCATATACTAAAACCAACAGTAGAGTCATTGCATGTGTGTTCTTTTCACAAACCACACATGGATCCACCACTGTCATTTCATGTGTGTTCTTTCCACAAACCACACATGGATCAACCACTAGTAATTGTATGTGTGTTCTTTTCGACAAACCACACATGGATCAACCACTAGAGTCATTGCATGTGTGTTCTTTTCATAAACCACACATGGATCGACCACTGTCATTGCATGTGTGTTCTTTCCACAAACCACACATGAATCCACCACAAGTGGTCATTGCATGTGTGTTCTTTCCACAAACCACATATGGATCCACTAGTGGTCATTGCATGTGTGTTCTTTCCACAAACCACATATGGATCAACCAGAGTCATTGCATGTGTGTTCTTTTCCACAAACCACAGATGGGTCCACCAGTGGTAATTGCATGTGTGTTCTTTCCACAAACCACATATGGATCAACCAGAGTCATTGCATGTGTGTTCTTTCCACAAACCACAAATGGATCAAGCACTAGAGTCATTGCATGTTTGTTCTTATACTAAAACCACAAACAAGCACTAGAGTCATTGCATGTGTGTTATTTTCCACAAACCACACATGGATCAACCACTAGAGTCATTGCATGTGTGTTCTTTCCACAAACCACATATGGATCAACCAGTGGTCATTGAATGTGTGTTCTTTTCTATAAACCACTTATGGATCCATTACAATCATTGCATGTGTGTTATTTCCACAAACCACACATGGATCAACCACTAGAGTCATTGCATGTGTGTTATTTCCACAAACCACACATGCATCAACCACTAGAGTCATTGCACATGTGTTATTTCCACAAACCACACATGGATAAACCACTAGAGTCATTGAATGTGTGTTCTTATACTAAAACCAACACTAGAGTCATTGCATGTGTGTTCTTTTCACAAACCACACATGGATCCACCACTGTCATTGCATGTGTGTTATTTCCACAAACCACACATGGATCAACGAATGCTCATTGAATGTGTGTTATTTCCACAAACCACACATGGATCAACCACTAGAGTCATTGCATGTGTGTTCTTATACTAAAACCAACATGGATCCACCAGTGGTCATTGCATGTGTGTTCTTTCCACAAACCACACATGGATCAGCCACTAGAGTCATTACATGTGTGTTATTTCCACAAACCACACATGGATCAACCACTAGAGTTGCATATGTGTTATTTCCACAAACCACACATGGATCAACCACTAGAGTCATTGCATGTGTGTTCTTATACTAAAACCAACAGTAGAGTCATTGCATGTGTGTTCTTTTCACAAACCACACATGGATCCACCACTGTCATTTCATGTGTGTTCTTTCCACAAACCACACAGGGATCAACCACTAGTAATTGTATGTGTGTTCTTTTCGACAAACCACACATGGATCAACCACTAGAGTCATTGCATGTGTGTTCTTTTCACAAACCACACATGGATCCACCACTGTCATTGCATGTGTGTTCTTTCCACAAACCACACATGGATCAACCACAAGTGGTCATTGCATGTGTGTTCTTTCCACAAACCACATATGGATCAACCAGTGGTCATTGCATGTGTGTTCTTTCCACAAACCACATATGGATCAACCAGAGTCATTGCATGTGTGTTCTTTCCACAAACCACACATGGATCAACCACTAGAGTCATTGCATGTTTGTTCTTATACTAAAACCACAAACCATCACTAGAGTCATTGCATGTCTGTTCTTTCCACAAACCACACATGGATCAACCACTAGAGTAATTGCATGTGTGTTCTTTCCACAAACCACACATGGATCAGCTAGTGGTCATTGCATGTGTGTTCTTTTCCACAAACCACACATGGATCCACCAGTGGTCAATGCATGTGTGTTCTTTCCACAAACCACATATGGATAACCTAGAGTCATTGCATGTGTGTTCTTTCCACAAACCACACATGGATCAAGCACTGGAGTCATTGCATGTTTGTTCTTATACTAAAACCACAAACCAGCACTAGAGTCATTGCATGTGTGTTCTTTTCCACAAACCACACATGGATCAACCACTAGAGTCATTGCATGTGTGTTCTTTCCGCAAACCACATATGGATCAACCAGTGGTCATTGCATGTGTGTTCTTTTCCATAAACCACTTATGGATCCATTACAATCATTGCATGTGTGTTATTTCCACAAACCACACATGGATCAACCACTAGAGTCATTGCATGTGTGTTATTTCCATAAACCACAGATGCATCAACCACTAGAGTCATTGCATATGTGTTATTTCTACAAACCACACATGGATCAACCACTAGAGTCATTGCATGTGTGTTCTTATACTAAAACCAACACTAGAGTCATTGCATGTGTGTTCTTTTCACAAACCACACATGGATCCACCATTGTCATTGCATGTGTGTTCTTTCCACAAACCACACATGGATCAACCAGTGGTCATTGCATGTGTGTTGTTTTCCACAAACCACACATGGATCCACCAGTGTGCATTGCATCTGTGTTATTTCCACAAACCACATTTGGATCAACTAGAGTCATTGCATGTGTGTTCTTTTCCACAAACCACACATGGATCAACCACTAGAGTCATTGCATGTTTGTTCTTATACTAAAACCACAAACCATCACTAGCGTTATTGCATGTGTGTTCTTTTCCACAAACCACACATGGATCAACCACTAGAGTCATTTCATGTGTGTTCTTTCCACAAACCACATATGGATCAACCAGTGGTCATTGCATGTGTGTTCTTTTCCATAAACCAGTTATGGATCCATTACAAACATTGCATGTGTGTTATTTCCACAAACCACACATGGATCAACCACTAGAGTCATTGCCTGTGTGTTTTTCCACAAACCACACATGGATCAACCACTAGAGTCATTGCATATGTGTTATTTCCACAAACCACACATGGATCAACCACTAGAGTCATTGCATGTGTGTTCTTATACTAAAACCAACACTAGAGTCATTGCATGTGTGTTCTTTCCACAAACCACACATGGATCAACCAGTGGTCATTGCATGTGTGTTCTTTTCCACAAACCACACATGGATCCACCAGTGGTAATTGCATGTGTGTTCTTTCCACAAACCACATATGGATCAACCAGAGTCATTTCATGTGTGTTCTTTCCACAAACCACAAATGGATCAAGCACTAGAGTCATTGCATGTTTGTTCTTATACTAAAACCACAAACCAGCACTAGAGTCATTGCATGTGTGTTCTTTTCCACAAACCACACATGGATCAACCACTAGAGTCATTGCATGTGTGTTCTTTCCACAAACCACATATGGATCAACCAGTGGTCATTGAATGTGTGTTGTTTTCTATAAACCACTTATGGATCCATTACAATCATTGCATGTGTGTTATTTCCACAAACCACACATGGATCAACCACTAGAGTCATTGCATGTGTGTTATTTCCACAAACCGCACATGCATCAACCACTAGAGTCATTGCATTTGTGTTATTTCCACAAACCACACATGGATAAACCACTAGAGTCATTGAATGTGTGTTCTTATACTAAAACCAACACTAGAGTCATTGCATGTGTGTTCTTTTCACAAACCACACATGGATCCACCACTGTCATTGCATGTGTGTTATTTCCACAAACCACACATGGATCAACGAATGCTCATTGAATGTGTGTTATTTCCACAAACCACACATGGATCAACCACTAGAGTCATTGCATGTGTGTTCTTATACTAAAACCAACATGGATCCACCAGTGGTCATTGCATGTGTGTTCTTTCCACAAACCACTTATGGATCCATTACAGTCATTGCAAGTGTGTTATTTCCACAAACCACACATGGATCAACCACTAGAGTTGCATATGTGTTATTTCCACAAACCACACATGCATCAACCACTAGAGTAATTGCATGTGTGTTCATATACTAAAACCAACAGTAGAGTCATTGCATGTGTGTTCTTTTCACAAACCACACATGGATCCACCACTGTCATTTCATGTGTGTTCTTTCCACAAACCACACATGGATCAACCACTAGTAATTGTATGTGTGTTCTTTTCGACAAACCACACATGGATCAACCACTAGAGTCATTGCATGTGTGTTCTTTTCACAAACCACACATGGATCCACCATTGTCATTGCATGTGTGTTCTTTCCACAAACCACACATGGATCCACCACAAGTGGTCATTGCATGTGTGTTCTTTCCACAAACCACATATGGATCCACAAGTGGTCATTGCATGTGTGTTCTTTCCACAAACCACATATGGATCAACCAGAGTCATTGCATGTGTGTTCTTTTCCACAAACCACACATGGATCCACCAATGGTAATTGCATGTGTGTTCTTTCCACAAACCACATATGGATCAACCAGAGTCATTGCATGTGTGTTCTTTCCACAAACCACAAATGGATCAAGCACTAGAGTCATTGCATGTTTGTTCTTATACTAAAACCACAAACCAGCACTAGAGTCATTGCATGTGTTTTCTTTTCCACAAACCACACATGGATCAACCACTAGAGTCATTGCATGTGTGTTCTTTCCACAAACCACATATGGATCAACCAGTGGTCATTGAATGTGTGTTCTTTTCTATAAACCACTTATGGATCCATTACAATCATTTCATGTGTGTTATTTCCACAAACCACACATGGATCAACCACTAGAGTCATTGCATGTGTGTTATTTCCACAAAACACACATGCATCAACCACTAGAGTCATTGCATCTGTGTTATTTCCACAAACCACACATGGATAAACCACTAGAGTCATTGAATGTGTGTTCTTATACTAAAACCAACACTAGAGTCATTGCATGTGTGTTCTTTTCACAAACCACACATGGATCCACCACTGTCATTGCATGTGTGTTATTTCCACAAACCACACATGGATCAACGAATGCTCATTGAATGTGTGTTATTTCCACAAACCACACATGGATCAACCACTAGAGTCATTGCATGTGTGTTCTTATACTAAAACCAACATGGATCCACCAGTGGTCATTGCATGTGTGTTCTTTACACAAACCACTTATGGATCCATTACAGTCATTGCAAGTGTGTTATTTCCACAAACCACACATGGATCAGCCACTAGAGTCATTGCATGTGTGTTATTTCCACAAACCACACATGGATCAACCACTAGAGTTGCATATGTGTTATTTCCACAAACCACACATGGATCAACCACTAGAGTCATTGCATGTGTGTTCTTATTCTAAAACCAACAGTAGAGTCATTGCATGTGTGTTATTTTCACAAACCACACATGGATCCACCACTGTCATTTCATGTGTGTTATTTCCACAAACCACACATGGATCAACCACAAGTGGTCATTGCATGTGTGTTCTTTCCACAAACCACATATGGATCAACCAGTGGTCATTGCATGTGTGTTCTTTCCACAAACCACATATGGATCAACCAGAGTCATTGCATGTGTGTTCTTTCCACAAACCACACATGGATCAACCACTAGAGTCATTGCATGTTTGTTCTTATACTAAAACCACAAACCATCACTAGAGTCATTGCATGTCTGTTCTTTCCACAAACCACACATGGATCAACCACTAGAGTAATTGCATGTGTTTTCTTTCTACAAACCACACATGGATCAGCTAGTGGTCATTGCATGTGTGTTCTTTTCCACAAACCACACATGGATCCACCAGTGGTCATTGCATGTGTGTTCTTTCCACAAACCACATATGGATAACCCAGAGTCATTGCATGTGTGTTCTTTCCACAAACCACACATGGATCAAGCACTGGAGTCATTGCATGTTTGTTCTTATACTAAAACCACAAACCAGCACTAGAGTCATTGCATGTGCGTTCTTTTCCACAAACCACACATGGATCAACCACTAGAGTCATTGCATGTGTGTTCTTTCCGCAAACCACATATGGATCAACCAGTGGTCATTGCATGTGTGTTCTTTTCCATAAACCACTTATGGATCCATTACAATCATTGGATGTGTGTTATTTCCACAAACCACACATGGATCAACCACTAGATTCATTGCATGTGTGTTATTTCCATAAACCACAGATGCATCAACCACTAGTGTCATTGCATATGTGTTATTTCTACAAACCACACATGGATCAACCACTAGAGTCATTGCATGTGTGTTCTTATACTAAAACCAACACTAGAGTCATTGCATGTGTGTTCTTTTCATAAACCACACATGGATCCACCACTGTCATTGCATGTGTGTTCTTTCCACAAACCACACATGGATCAACAAGTGGTCATTGCATGTGTGTTGTTTTCCACAAACCACACATGGATCCACCAGTGTGCATTGCATCTGTGTTCTTTCCACAAACCACATTTGGATCAACTAGAGTCATTGCATGTGTGTTCTTTTCCACAAACCACACATGGATCAACCACTAGAGTCATTGCATGTTTGTTCTTATACTAAAACCACAAACCATCACTAGCATCATTGCATGTGTGTTCTTTTCCACAAACCACACATGGATCAACCACTAGAGTCATTTCATGTGTGTTCTTTCCACAAACCACATATGGATCAACCAGTGGTCATTTCATGTGTGTTCTTTTCCATAAACCACTTATGGATCCATTACAAACATTGCATGTGTGTTATTTCCACAAACCACACATGGATACCCCACTAGAGTCATTGCCTGTGTGTTTTTCCACAAACCACACATGGATCAACCACTAGAGTCATTGCATATGTGTTATTTGCACAAACCACACATGGATCAACCACTAGAGTCATTGCATGTGTGTTCTTATACTAAAACCAACACTAGAGTCATTGCATGTGTGTTCTTTTCACAAACCACACATGGATCCACCACTGTCATTGCATGTGTGTTATTTCCACAAACCACACATGGTTCAACGAATGCTCATTGAATGTGTGTTATTTCCACAAACCACACATGGATCAACCACTAGAGTCATTGCATGTGTGTTCTTATACTAAAACCAACATGGATCCACAAGTGGTCATTGCATCTGTGTTCTTTCCACAAACCACATTTGGATCAACTAGAGTCATTGCATGTGTGTTCTTTTCCACAAACCACACATGGATCAACCACTAGAGTCATTGCATGTTTGTTCTTATACTAAAACCACAAACCAGCACTAGCGTCATTGCATGTGTGTTCTTTTCCACAAACCACACATGGATCAACCACTAGAGTCATTTCATGTGTGTTCTTTCCACAAAGCACATATGGATCAACCAGTGGTCATTGCATGTGTGTTCTTTTCCATAAACCACTTATGGATCCATTACAAACATTGCATGTGTGTTATTTCCACAAACCACACATGGATCAACCACTAGAGTCATTGCCTGTGTGTTTTTCCACAAACCACACATGGATCAACCACTAGAGTCATTGCATATGTGTTATTTCCACAAACCACACATGGATCAACCACTAGAGTCATTGCATGTGTGTTCTTATACTAAAACCAACACTAGAGTCATTGCATGTGTGTTCTTTTCACAAACCACACATGGATCCACCACTGTCATTGCATGTGTGTTATTTCCACAAACCACACATGGATCAACGAATGCTCATTGAATGTGTGTTATTTCCACAAACCACACATGGATCAACCACTAGAGTCATTGCATGTGTGTTCTTATACTAAAACCAACATGGATCCACCAGTGGTCATTGCATGTGTGTTCTTTCCACAAACCACTTATGGATCCATTACAGTCATTGCAAGTGTGTTATTTCCACAAACCACACATGGATCAGCCACTAGAGTCATTGCATGTGTGTTATTTCCACAAACCACACATGGATCAACCACTAGAGTTGCATATGTGTTATTTCCACAAACCACACATGGATCAACCACTAGAGTCATTTCATGTGTGTTCTTTCCACGAACCACATATGGATCAACTAGTGGTCCTTGCATGTGTGTTCTTTTCCATAAACCACTTATGGATCCATTACAAACATTGCATGTGTGTTATTTCCACAAACCACACATGGATCAACCACTAGAGTCATTGCATGTGTGTTTTTCCACAAACCACACATGGATCAACCACTAGAGTCATTGCATGTGTGTTCTTTCCACAAACCACGTATGGATTAACCAGTGGTCATTGAATGTGTGTTCTTTTCTATAAATCACTTATGGATCCATTACAATCATTGCATGTGTGTTATTTCCACAAACCACACATGGATCAACCACTAGAGTCATTGCATGTGTGTTATTTCCACAAACCACACATGCATCAACCACTAGAGTCATTGCACATGTGTTATTTCCACAAACCACACATGGATAAACCACTAGAGTCATTGAATGTGTGTTCTTATACTAAAACCAACACTAGAGTCATTGCATGTGTGTTCTTTTCACAAACCACACATGGATCCACCACTGTCATTGCATGTGTGTTATTTCCACAAACCACACATGGATCAACGAATGCTCATTGGATGTGTGTTATTTCCACAAACCACACATGGATCAACCACTAGAGTCCTTGCATGTGTGTTCTTATACTAAAACCAACATGGATCCACCAGTGGTCATTGCATGTGTGTTCTTTCCACAAACCACTTATGGATCCATTACAGTCATTGCAAGTGTGTTATTTCCACAAACCACACATGGATCAGCCACTAGAGTCATTGCATGTGTGTTATTTCCACAAACCACACATGGATCAACCACTAGAGTTGCATATGTGTTATTTCCACAAATCACACATGGATCAACCACTAGAGTCATTGCTTGTGTGTTCTTATACTAAAACCAACAGTAGAGTCATTGCATGTGTGTTCTTTTCACAAACCACACATGGATCCACCACTATCATTGCATGTGTGTTCTTTCCACAAACCACACATGGATCAACCACTAGTAATTATATGTGTGTTCTTTTCGACAAACCACACATGGATGGACCACTAGAGTCATTGCATGTGTGTTCTTTTCACAAACCACACATGGATCCACCACTGTCATTGCATGTGTGTTCTTTCCACAAACCACACATGGATCAACCACAAGTGGTCATTGCATGTGTGTTCTTTCCACAAACCACATATGGATCCACCAGTGGTCATTGCATGTGTGTTCTTTCCACAAACCACATATGGATCAACCAGAGTCATTGCATGTGTGTTCTTTCCACAAACCACACATGGATCAACCACTAGAGTCATTGCATGTTTGTTCTTATACTAAAACCACAAACCATCACTAGAGTCATTGCATGTCTGTTCTTTCCACAAACCACACATGGATCAACCACTAGAGTAATTGCATGTGTGTTCTTTCCACAAACCACACATGGATCAACCACTAGAGTCATTTCATGCTTGTTCTTATACTAAAACTAGCACTGCCCCCAATGGATCCACCGTTAGACCGAGTCTTCTAGAAGGCAAACCATAACACAATTGTTCTGCTTGACGATTGTTACATACCGTTCGATTGGGGCGCTTGGGCGATTGGGATGGTCTTCGCGAGAGCGATCCTCGAGTATGGTGTTCTGCGGCATGATTGGCCATGCTTGCTCTGGACAAACTGGCATGTTGCGAGTGTTACAACTCACGAGTTTAGTGGGCCATATCCTAGTGTCACGTCCCCGTTACTTCTCTTCCTCCCCGTACTTCTCTTCCTTCCCCTCGAAGCCACTTTCCCCAGTTCACTCCCATCCTGTCATAGCCGCAAGCCGACGACATCCACCAATTCTCCGGTCGCTACCTTCATGGTAAGAAATCATTTTACAAGCTTTTGAACTTATCCTACACATACCTGCTATTCGCCAATCTAACTGCTGATCTTTTTTCCGATTTCTCGACAAACTTTAGTTGTGGCAGATGTGGGAGCCCAAGAATCTGGAGATCCTCGCGCGCAACTTCACAGTGGCGTTCCCGCTCGTGTGTCCCACCCAGGATGCTTTCGCCGTTACTCCTACCGCGAGCTCCTGCTCCACGAGCTCGCATGCCCGCACGGCGCGTGCACCTGCACGGAGCCGGGCTGCAACTACACCGGCCCGCCGGCAGAGCTCGTCGTCCACCTTGCAGATGGGCACTTGATCGAAGTGAGTAGGATCTCGTACGGGCAAGCCCAACTTCTCCAAGAGCAGGTGCGTTCACTGACTCGACACGCCGCCTGCTAATTTTCTAGGGGGGACGGCTCTGTTTTCGTCCTGACCATCACCGCCGGTGTTCCGAGAACCAAAGCCGGGCCCACCGTCATGGGTTCCGTATCCGTCAGGTCGGTCTCATGCGCCTGGCCCGTATACACGGTATGCATGTGGGCGAACGCCCAGCCGCCATCGTCGGATAGCATTCTTGTGCTAGCCGAGGCACCGAGCTGCTCGACGCCGCGGGAGGTGGAGTATGTGGACCTAAGGTCGATCCTATGCGTGCAATCTCAGTACCTTGTTGGTGCTGGACCGAACAGGCAGATGCATTTCTACATTTGTATCGAGAAGACCGACAGACAAATGTAGTACTTGTGTTGTCGTTACTATTAGACTTAAGCTATGCTTCTCACGTGCTTAGGGCATACGTGTTGTGCGAATGTACCCTAGTTGTAGTTTTCAGTACTCCTTAATACTTCGACGAGTTATTATATTGGTCCAATCAGCTTGCTGTTGTCACGTTGCGAAGTCCACTTGCTCTGGACAGACCAGCAATACCGTGTGCTCCTGCTCCCGCATGTCAGTGTCACATGTTCCGAGGGCCCACCTGCCAGTGTCCTTCCCCTCGAAGCCACTGTCCCAACTTCTCTTCCATCCTGCCACTCTCGTCTAATGGTTGTAATCTGATGATTTTCGTTGGATTGTTTACAAGTAATCTACGTTGATAATGCAACATGCAAATGACACATACACAATTTCTAAAGTGGAAGCACTCACACGCTGCTATTGCACATATTTCTTAATATAGCTCGACAAACACATTACAATAATTGTACTCGCATTAAACACAACCGAAATTGCAACCATCCTAAACAACATCTAAACCCACATCACACAGTTGTCGTCGGAGTCCACCTCGATTGGTGACACCGCCGTGCCCTTCCCGGCGACATCCACTCCTGCCCGTGGCTTGCCCTTCGCCAAGGAGGCAACAATGGCGTTCTGCATAGCTTCGTCCCTGTCGCCCTCCACATCGGAATCGACAATGACGAAGGTTACGGGGTTGGCATGGACCGAGCACCGTCGCGCCTGGTGGCTCCTGCTCGAGCTCGACGCTTCATCAGTCCTTCTATAGGTAGGAGGGGCCGAGCTCGCATAAGTAGCGTCGTCGCTCCTCTTAAGAAACCATGGCCATTTGATACTGCGACGGTAGGATCTTGGGGTGGATCCGCCGCGGCGAGCCCTACCGGAAGCGGTGGAGCGGATGGATCTGCCGGCGCGAGCCATGACAAGTTCCTAGGAGGGAGTAAGATTGTGGGCCAGGCATGTCCGGTTCCTGAGCAAGACCTCCTAGTGATATGTACGCGGGCAAGGTACCAAAAAATTTCGTCCAATGCACGCGACAGGGCTTTTGAACCACGAAGGCACGAGTTTTTTTTGACAAGTCCACACGCTAGGTCCCCCACCTGTCAGCCGAATGCGGACGGTAGGATTCTTCCCGAGTTATTAAGTAGGGATAAATCATGCTTCACCACTACCCTGACATCCAAAGGCTCCTCTTTCCTCTGCCCTCGCTCCCCTCGCTCATGGCTCGCAACTCGTGCAGTTCGTCTCGGGCGGAATCAGGGTCAGCTCAACGCCGTCAGGCGGGTCCCCCCATCAGGTACCGGAGGGCGCCCTACGATTACTACCCTGATATGCTGTGTTTGTGTGATGAGAAGATGCCGAGATGGATTTCGTGGACCGACGAAAATACTGCAGGAAAATTCAGCAACTGCAGCATCAGAGCGGTAAGTTCCTACTATAGGTACAATGGTAACCTGGATCCGGAAAGCGTAATGTAATTCTTTTTTTTGTTTCGTTCGATCTACTACGCAGGAAGGGAGGGGGACTAGCTGTGACAAGTTTGTGTGGATCGAAGAGCCACTGATAGGTTTTCACAGAGAGCTTGTTCAGGATCTGCGTGATGCTGTGTGGGACAAGAAAGAGGAGATTCATGCGATGGAGCGAGAGATCCGGAGCTTCGCCAGGTGCAGGGGAGGCAGGGGCAGGGAGGTGGTGAGACATACGGGCTCAAGATTAGGCCAGATAGTGGACACAATTTCCTCATTATCTGGGCATTATCTGTTGCATTTGCAGTTTATGTTGCCATGTCATTGTCCAGCAGCTGAAATAAGTTGTTGCTTCGTGGAGTGTAGCAGCGATCTTAAGAAATTGTTTTCCAGCCCAGAAACTTATCATAAGTGTAATGCCAACAGCAGGGATTTATTAAGCGCCTATAAATAAATCATGTCTGTGCCACTAACACCCATCGATTTTGGAGAGGATTTAACTGCTCAGCTATCGCGATTATTCAGATAGTAGTGGCACAGTCACAGTTTTGGATTCAACTAGTGGCCTCGGCCGTATCAAATCCTAAAGTCACGATACATTTTACTCCGGGTACGAGAGGCAGATTGTTTCGCCCAACAAGTTCCACGCACACAGCTCCAGAGTTTAACCGAACTACATATATAGGTTCAAGTTCAATACATCATTAGGCTGCTACACGGTTAGCCCTCTTTCTCTGCTTGGGTGCCAACTTTCTTCTTCTTTCCTTCATGTCCACTGGCTTCTTCATCTCCTGCCTTCTTCCTCTTCCTGGGTGCCAATTTTCTTACCTTCACGTACCCTGCATCTTCGGGCCGAGGGAAGTCAGGCCAATCAGCACCAGAATCTTGTCCGGCATCATCACTCCACTCATTTTGGTTTTCTTCCCGCAGCAAAATCACTGAGTCGGCTGTCTTGTTTCTTACCTTGCGCTTCCTGTAAAAAAACAGTACATGGATTACTACCTTATATCTACAGACTATAAACAAATTTTTTGTGTCAATGTACCATCTCATACCTAGGTTTGGGAGCATTAAGGGGACATTCAGCTGCTCTATGGCCTATAAGATGGCAGGTCTTGCATCTGTTTTGCCCTTCTTTGTAGCACAGAAAGACGAACCCTTCTTCTCGAGAAAATTCTTAAACCTATTCACCTGGGGTCTTTCTCTGCCCCTTTTTGTAACTGGCTGGCAAAGCTCGAAAGACAGTTGGACTTGAGGCCACTGAGATGGGTCTATACATGGCTCGACGGATCTAGCATACGCAGCTCTGAACTTTTCCATAGAGTAGTAGTCTGACAAATACTGATCCAAATGTGGTAGAGTTCTTTTCTTCACCAAGAAGGCCAAGGCGTGGTCGCAAGGTTTCTCGGTATGCTGCCACTCTAAGCAGGTGCATTCTCGCAGCTGGATGTTCACAACATCCCTTTTACCACTCTTGGACATATCGACCACCTCACAGCTTCTGTTGGTTGACGGGAGAACCTGAAGATGAGCAAGTCCTCGACTTCTCTTGTGCAGTTGCTGTACAACTGGCAGTAGCATATGTCCTCTAAGTCTCCTACTGATCTCTCTCCTTATATTTAACAGCTTCATGATCATACCACGTATGCTGTCCATCAAGATATGAACAGGACGCACTTTTATGTCCTTCACCCAGTTATTCAGGCATTCTGCAAGGTTGTTGTTTATGTAATCAACTTTGATGTCAGGGTTTAATTGACTCCTCTTCCATAGCTGCGAATGATGGATGGCTAAGTACTCTGGAAGTTCAGGGGCTTCAGCAAAAATCTTGCTCATGAAATAATTGCTGCTACTAGGTTTGTAAACTCTAGCAGCAGGAAACATGTAACGAAATACGCTGCCTGTGTAGTGTGAGTACAAGTTGAGCATCATATGGGCATGGAATTCTCTACCTTCAGCTCGCGGGAACACCTCCTTCACTGCATTCGTTAGCCCTTTGCATGCATCCGTGGATATAGCCAATGGATCCATGTGGCCTATTTATCTCCTGAGCTGCCTCATAAACCAGACCCAGTTTTCCTCCGTTTATGTTTCAAACAGCCCGAATGCCACTGGGAACATCCAGTTGTGACCATCAAGTGCTGTGGCAGATGGCAGGTAGCCCTTTCCATTTGCCAGTTAGGACAGTGCTGTCTACACTCAGATACGGCCTACAGCCGCCCTTGAATCCATCGATGCACGGTTTAAGCGCCATGAAAAATCTTTTGAAATATATTTTACCACCTTCTGATTCGGTGTCAATCTCCACAACACTCCCCAGAAACCTATCTTGTACCTCTTCCTTGAAGTTGTACAGCATCCTAAAGCTATTGGTCCAATCCCCGTGCAAGACACCCAGAGCTTTCTCTTTACCTTTCTAAACCGTGTAATATGGAAGGACAATGTTGTATTTAGAACCGAGGCTAGTCTGAATATTCTTCGCGGTCTCCTTAGGGTTATCCTTTAGTATGGACATAGATTGCATACCCACCCACTCCGTATCAGCCATTGAGGATTTCAGTTTGCTGCCTGTCGGACACATGTGTGGAGGGCCCATTCTGTTCACATGCAACACAGATTCATTTAAAAGATAAGCGGAGTCGACTAGTTGCGAGAAAGATATCGCACATCCATTGTAGTTATAGAGTGAAAAGAGAGAGAGAGTTCTAATGGTTTGCTGCATTCATTGCCCCAATACCCTAATTGCAGTCGACGCAGGTAAGGATCTTGCTGTGATCCTCCATGGACAATGTACCTTGGCATGTCCATTCATCCACGTTAACTTGCAAATGACCTCATACCTCTCGGCAGAGTTATTCAATCGATAAACGTCGAACTCCCCCTTGATACAAAAATGCCGGAACGACATCCTGAACTCATGCATGCTCCTGAACTTGGTGCCGACCGAAATTATAGGATACTCGTGGTCATGTTTCATTTCTTCTACTTCAACACCCAAATCATCGACTAGAATAACAGCCTCATCGTTAAGTTCCTCGTCTATTTCATCATCACCAGATTCTTGATCCTCTACAGTGCCTGCTTCTTCATCTGATTCAGAATCTTCGCCATCGTCTCTAATGCCTATTACTGCACACATCATATTGACTCCCATGGGTGGGGTTGCACCATCGTCTCCACCTGGATGGACAAGAACATTGCCCCAGTCCACCTCACCGGCAACTCTGTTTTCTCCAAGACACTCGGTTGGTTCTGCTGCAACCACATGGGGTGGTCTTACGTTTGCACGCATCGCAGGTACTTCAGTGGACAAACAGCAGTTAGAATCAATTTCGTCTTGAGTGTACAGAACCCTCTTGCTCTTCCTGTGTACATCCTCCTTCCTGATGTAATCTTTCCTAATGGTATCAGTAGGGCTTGACATCCGCGTTCCATTCCCCATCGAACTAGGCCTTTTGCTACCGCTCTTGATCTCCTTACTGCCTCCCCTCACGGGTGTTGGCTCCAGGGTGCTGGCATTATTTCCTGACCTCTGCGGCATGTTCTTCTTCGAATTAGCCCTTTTGCTACTACTATTGGGCGTGTTCTCCTTCGTGCTAGCATTATTTCCTGACCCCAGCGGCGTGTTCCGCTCCAAATTAGCCCTTTTGCTACTACTATTGGGCGTCTTCTCCTTCGTGCTGGCATTATTGCCTGACCTCAGCAGCGTGTTCTGCTCCAAATTAGCCCTTTTGCTGCTACTATTGGGCGTGTTCTCCTTCGTGCTGGCATAATTCCCTGACAGCAGCGTGTTCCGCTCCAAATTAGTGTTTTTTCTGCTCCCACTGGGTGTGGTAGCCTCCGTGCTGGCCATCTTCGCCTCTTTGCTACCACTCCTGGGAGTGTTCACCATCGTGCTAGCCCTCTTAGCGTTTTTGCTTCTACCGTTCGGTGTGGCATTTTGACTGGATCTCAGGGGTGTACTCTGCGGCATGCTGCCTTTTGTCGTGCGACTCTTGGGCGTCCTCTTCTCTGGCGTGGTCTCCTTGGTGACGTTCTTCTTCGGGGTGCCCTTTCTGGGGATGCTCTTCCTGCTCCTCTTTATGACGCTCCTCTGTAAGACTCTCCTCTGTTCGAAGCCACCCTCAGTCGCACCAGCCCCAGTGATGCCATCGATCAGGTCATGCATGCCTTCTAAAAGTCCATCATCTCTATTGTCGATTTCCAATTCCTCTCCAACCGTGAGCACTACCAAGTGGAAGTAAACTTCACCTCTATAATGTTTCCTTGTAAACGGTACGACTAAATCCCTGGTATCTTTCACTTCGATAGCCTTTTTGCTCCTGTAACTATAATATAACAAACGTGCTTCCTGGGAGGACCCCCACAACACCTTCACATGTAACGATGCCATCAGGTCAGATAACTCTACCACTTCAGGGTCGTATCTGCCAAGGATTACATCAAACTCGTCATAGAATTTTTCTGTGCCATCATCTAATTTTGCAGTATAATCCGCGACACCGATACAAATGATTACTTTAGCATCATCAGGTTCTTCAGGATAGAAACCTCCAAGAGGTTCGAGAGATGGAGCGGCACCATCAGACCCAGCCCCAATGCCACCGCCGCCATCACCAGCGTCATCGTTAGCTGGATCAACCTCGGTGGAAGTACCAGGACCAGGAGAAAGGCGGGGGCCCTTAGCAGCGGGAGCTACATTACATGGTGGACAGGCAGGGCTCCTTCTAACGACAGCCACAATAGGATCAGCTGCTGCCATGCCACCTCGACGATTAGGAGCAGTTCCCACAACAAAAGTGTTTCGAGTGCTAGCAGAGTCCAGACCATGAGCTGGCTTCAGACCAGCAGCTCGCTGAACCCGAGCACGGGTTCGAGGAGGAGAGAAGGCATCAGTCTTTGCAACAACAGTGGGGCAGCCTCCGGAAGCCTTAGTTTGCTCAACAGTGGCAGGGATTGGGTCAACAACGTCCAGATCAACAACAACACGAGGACGACCAGTACCAGCAGATTCCAGAGCACGGGTTCACACAAGTTGAGGACGGTTTCGAGGAGGATCAACACACAAGGCGGCGGTCTTGGCAACAACAGCGGGGCAGCCTCCGGACGCCTTAGTTTGCTCAACAGTGGCATGGATTGGGTGAGCAGCAGCCGCAGCAACACGGGCACGGGGAAGGGGACGACCAATACCAACAGATTCTAGAGCAGAGTTTTCCACAACGGCAATACGGGGACTCCTACGAGGAGGTTGCCTGACAGAAGCATGTCGCGGACGAGGAACCACATTTTGCTCAACAACAGCAGGGGTTTGAGTTAGACCTCCCTATCCAATAATAGCTGGGCGACTCCTAGTAGCAGGAGCTTCCTCATCCACTATGTTACACACTAGCATAACCACGCAAAGCCTAACATGTTGTTTCATCAACCCAATTAGCTGACTGTCACACGCTATAGGAACCTTGAAGCCTCGTTCATCAAGGAGGCTGAAACGTGCAGTCTGCTCCGGCCTCATTTCAGCAAGTTCACGCACAACAGCAACCAAACCAGGGATAGTGCATAACTGCACATGCGCTACTTCCATCTTCAGATTCTGAGCCTCTTTCCACGTGCTCTTCCCATGTGCTAATTTAAAGAGGTAGCTGCAGATGGTGACCATAACCGTGTAGTTGGGTTCAGCGGAGATCCTAGTTGACAGAAAATTAGAGACAAAAGATAAGAATTGTTTGTCAGCGTCGTGCTAGCAAACAATTCTATGTTCGATATATCTCTATAATGCCAATAGCCAGCTAGCAGTTATAGGTAGTGCGAATAGCAAAGAGAAGGAGTAGCTCACCCGAAATTAGCCAGAAGTACTTCTTCCTCGGCAAATGGATCTGCCATCCTCCGCGCTGCTCATCTCGTCGATGGTAGAGGTGGGCTAGATCATCACAATGGCTGGCACGACATTCGGCATTAGAGCTCGGTAGCAGCGAGTAGGCGCAGCAACTTGGCGCCGGAAGTCAAATGCCCGAAGAGATCATTCTGGTTGGAGAGGGGATTTCGACGCCGCTGTTGCTAGGGTTCATGCGAAAGGAGGGAGGGGGTGGATTTGTGAATTTGGTCAACGCACAATGCTCCTTTAGTATCTCGTTTCGCCTACGTGGTTGCCGCGTTGGCGCTCGCGTCACGGAAATATTACTGACATGAGGGTCCCGACCGTCTACTTCACGGGGCAGTTTCATGGCATGTTTGGATTTGGTAGGGGTGAGACGAGTTTGCATCAAAATGGCCCCTCTCGGTAGTTGGCGACCCAACTTTTTGAAACGCGGTAATTTCAGGCAACTTAGGTACCGCCATGCGCTGGCCTGCCAGCTTTGGTACCGCAGACGAACAAGCCCCTTGGTCTAACATTAGCATGGATTTTGATAGGATTACATAGGTCTAAGCATGGTCATGACTCTATATTTGTTGTCGTGGATCACTTTTCCACAATGGCACACTTCATACCGTGCCATAAAACGGACGATGCTTCACATGTTGCAAATTTGTTTTTAGGGAAATTGTCCATCTTCACGGTGTGCCAAGAACAATTGTTTCCGATCATGACATCAAATTCATGAGCTACTTATGGAAGACCCTCATGGCCAAGCTCAAACCGATGGCCAAATTGAAGTTGTCAACCAAATCCTCGGGACCCTTCTACACGTGTTGATCAAGATGAACTTGAAGGATTGGGAGGAATGCATTCCCCATGACGATTTTGCCTACAACCGAGCCAAGAACTCAATAACCAAGATGAGTCCCTTCATGATTGTCTATGGTTTCGAGGCCCTCACCGCACTCGACATCCTACCGCTAACTCTTCATGAGCGGACAAACATGGACATCGACAAGCGCGCCTAAGCTATGAAGAAGCTTCATGAAGAAACTAGAGCTACTATCGAACAACAAGATCTTCGCCAAACTTCAAGGTTAAACAAGGACAATAAGGAGACGATATTTGAAAAAGGTGACCTTGTGTGGATACACTTGAGCAAGGACTACTTCCCCAAGGAACGTGATTCCAAGCTCAAACCAAGAGGAGATGGTCCCTTCAAAGTACTCAAGAGAATCAACAACAACGCCTACATCATCGACATTCCAATCTCCAAGTACCTTGTGAGCAATACATTCAATGTCAAGGACCTCTCACCCTACCATGGAGATGTTCAAGATGATAACCATGAAGAGTCGAGGATGACTCTTTCCCAAGGGGGGAGCTGATGCAGCCCGTCCTATGAACGCGCCTACATCTACACCACCTAGTCCCCCAAGTGGACCTATGACTCGTGCCTGAGACAAGTGATACATTGCAAATGTATCTATAATTTTTGATGTTCCATGCTTGGTTTTATCCACTTTCTTGTGTTTTGTCCACACTTTGGAGTACTTTTCATATGATTTCTTGGACTAACCTATTAACAAGAGCCACGGTGCCAGCTGCCTGTTTTCTGCTGTTTTTGGTTCCAAGAAAGTCATAAAATGAATATTCTCGGAATTGGACGGGACAAAAGCCAAAGTGCCTATTTTTCCGGAAGTCATCAGATGCCAGAATACGAGACGGAGAGGTGCCAGGGGGCCACCACACCACCTGGCAGCACGACCCAGCCTGGCCCGCGCCAGGGGGTGGTGTGGCCGCCTCCGGCACCCCTCGGCCTCCCCTTCCGCCTATAAGATGCCCTCGGGACAAAAAACCTAAGGGCCCGATGAAAAATCCATGAAAGAGTCTGTAGCCGCCGTCATCTCCATAACTAGATCAGGAGGGATCTGAAGCTCTTCCTAGCACCCTGCTGGAGAGGGGAATTCACCCTGGAGGCCTTCTTCATCACCATGCAAGCCTCCGGTGTGATGCGTGAGTAGTTCATCCTTGGACTACAGATCCATGTAGTAGCTAGATGGTTGGTTATCCTCCTTTGTGCTTTCATGTTTAGATCTTGTGAGCTCCGTTCATGATCAAGATCATCTATTTGTAATTCTGCATGTTGTGTTTGCGGGGATCCGATGGATATTGAGATGCTATTTCAGATTGATTAATGATTCTATCATGTCTTTGTTATTTGTGATCTTGCATGCTTTCCGTTGTTAGTAGCTATCTCGGCCAAGTAGATGCTAGCAACTCCAAGAGTTAGTATTTATGCTCGATAGTGGGTTCATGCCTCTAGTAATCTGGGAAGTGATAGAAATCTCTAGGGTACTAGATGTGCTATTGCTACTAGGGAGAAAACAACAATCCTTTGTTCATAGAACAATCGTATTGTTTACTTTACACGCAGTTCGTAAAGCAATAATCTGTTGCTTGCAACTTAATACTGGAGGGGGTTCGGATGATAACCTGAAGGTGGATTATTAGTCATAGATGTAGTTGGCTGGCGATCTATGTATAATGTTGTAATGCCCAATCAAGTCTCAAAGGAGTTAAGATGATTAGTATATGCATGTATTGCTTTCTCGATGTTTGTCAATTGCCCGACTGTAATTTGTTCACCCAGCATGTTGTCTATCTAAGGAGAGCCACCTCTAGTGAACTATGGATCCCGGTCCTTGTCTTTTTCTTTACATACAATCTACAAATTGTTTACTGCTTTGTGTTTACTTTCTGCAAACTATTACTTCTTTCCATTCGATACGTTAAATCCTTTGTTTTCAGCAAAACACGGTGAGATTGACAACCTCATCGCAAGTTGGGGACAAAGTTCTTTGGTTGTGTTGTGCAGGTCTCCACGTTGCTACTAGCACCGGTAGTGCGCCCTGCCAAGGCTCAGCTAGCAACACCTTTGGGGTGTTTCCTTGCTCCTACTGGTTCGATTAAACCTTGGTTTCATAACTGAGGGAAACTTGTTGTTGTGCTCATCATACCTTCCTCTTGGGGTTCCCAACGAGCTCTACATCAATACCGCACCAGCACTTTTCTGGCGCCATACACTGAGCCATCAAGCATTTTTCTTGCGCCGTTGCCGGGGAGTCAAGGACATCTTCACAAGGGGAGTCCCTCATAACCAATCTCTTTACTTTGTTATTTTTGTTTTTCTTAGTTTCTTTTTGCTTTGTTAGCTTGTTTCTTTATCAAAAACACAAAAAAATTAGTTTTACTAGTTTGCTTTCTTATTTGAAAACACAAAAAAATTAAGTCTCCTTTAGTTGTCACCTCTTCCTTAGCTCACCATGTTGATCCCTAAATTCACCCTGAAAGACCTTTCAATTGGTAGTGGTTCTATAATTGGGAAAGATAATATTGAAGAATTTTTTAATCATGTTAGCAAACATGAAGATACTGAGGATAGATCCCTTGCAGAACTTGCTCCAAACTATGAGATTGCTGCAGCTTCTTTAATTCATATGTTAGAAGCTAGGTTTGTTAACCTCATACCCTTAATGCAAGTAATGTTTCTTAAGCTTAAAGAAATTGAGGACCCTGAAAAGAGGGATTTTATTTTGGAAACTTTGTTTAAAGAGTTCTATGATGTTGCCAAGGAAGCTAGGAAAGTCTTTGAACATTTCAATATGCTAGGCTCATGTGTAGATGTTGTTGGTACACGAGAAAATATGAACAAAACCGAACCTAATGGGGAGGAACCTAAGATACCAATACCCTTCAAACTAGTAGCAATACTGAAGGAAATATGCCCTGAGAGGCAATAATATAGTTGTTATTATGTATTCCTTGTATATGATAGATGTTTATTTTGCATGCTATAATTGTATTGATAGGAAACATCAATACATGTGTGTTTAATAAACAAAAAGGGTTCCTAGTCATGCCTCTCTTATAGACTAGCTTGTTGATTAACAAGATGATAAAGGTTTCCTGATCATAGACATTGGATGTTGTTAATAACAAGGTCACACCATTGGTGGAATGATGTGATGAACATTCATCTGAAGTATAGCATTACGATCAAGTCATTATGTTTATATTGCTATAACATCATACAAAGTAATCTTTATCCTTAGACCATGAGATCATGTTAATTGCTAACACCGGAAGAGTATCTTGATAACATCAAACGTCACACCGTAACATGGTGACTATAAAGACGGGTTTAGTGCTACGAAGGTGTTATGTTGAGGCTCATGGATCAAGAGTGGAATTTGTCAATCCAGATGACGGATAGATATACTCTGGGCCCTCTTGGTGATATCACATTAGGATAGCTTGCAAGCAAGTGATGTGATCACTACAATGTTATATCACGGGAACGAGAAAAGAGTGCATGTCGGTAACGAGATCAAACTAGGTATGGAGATACCGATGATCGAATCTCGGACATGTAATATATCGAGAGACAAAGTGATTTAGTTACAAGCGTTAAAGGTTCTCATGATCACAGGAGTCATCATTGAATGTGTAGGAGTCAGTACGGATCTCCAGGTCCCGCTGCTGATTATTGATCAGAGAAGGGTCTCGATCATGTCTGCATTATTCGCGAACCATAGGGTGGCACACTTAAGAGTTACCGGACACCATTTTGGAGCACATATGTTTCAGACGAAAGAATTGCAAAGCGTAGGAATTGTTTCAATAGAAACCGGAAATTGTTTCGGGTGAAATTGCAGAAAGTGGTTCTGCATGTGATATTGAAATATTGCAAGGGGCTATATGTGAATGTTTGTTAATTAAAGTAATTAACAAAATTCTGAATAAATTTAATAAAAGAGTTTTATTAAATGAGAGAGCATTAAATTTGGAGAAACTTAATGCATTTAAAGTGGAGACTTTAAAAGGGAATGTGAAGAGGCATTTTAATGTGGAGGAGTTACCACCACATGAATGGGGGAGGTGAGGGGTCACCCCCCATGCGCCGGCCATGGAGAAAGGGGGCACCCCCCCTCCTCCTATAAAAGGCCACCCATTCCCTCCTTCATCCTAACACCTCCTTGTGAAGGATCTCTCTCCCCCTCTAGAATTATTCTCCCATGGTCTCGGATTAGCGAGATACATGTTCCCGGTGGCATTTCGTCTGGAAGGAGTTGCTGCTTCCACTGGATCACTGGAGCGAGGAGGTGGAGGTTGTCCGGTGGCTTGAACGTGTGTGCGAGTGCGGATGCGCTGCTGATTTGGGCGCTTGGACTTCCTCACGATCTTGAGATCGGCAAGTGTACGACTACATCAACCACGAGTTCCTACTCGTTAACAAAGATCGTTGTCTTCGAGGGTAAGTTCTCCATGGATGTATGTCCACCCGTTGCTCTGTACCTAGTAGATAGATCTTGGCGTGTAGTTCTCATCGTAGGAAATTTTTTGTTTTTTATGCTGCGGACCCAACAGTGGTATCAGAGCCTGATCTATGCGTAGGTGCTTTGCACGGGTAGTACACATATGTATATATGTGGGCGATGATGATCATGTTATTCCATCTGCTATGTACTTTGGATATTGGCGGCATAGTGAGATGAAGCGGCCTGGACCAACCTTACATGTCATCGTACATGAGACCGGTTCCACGACTGACATGCAACTTGTTTTGTATAAGTGGCTGGCGGGTGTCTGTCTCTCCTACTATAGTCAATATCTGATTTACAACGAGTTGCTAATAACTTGGTTATCCTCATTGTAGTTCATGTTCGTAGGTTATACAGGTTCTATCTCCGAAAGCCCTAAGCCACGTAAAACTTGCAATTGATAAATTAGAGGCGTCTAGTTTAGATCGTTGCTGGGCTTGTGTTTTGATATGGTATTGTTTTAAGTAGATGTATAATAGATACTCTTACAACTCACTTAACGTGTAAGTTCCATAGACCTTGGCCTTACACACAAAGGAATGATAGAGATCATACCACGATGCAAATGATAGAGATCAAATGCATGGACCATATCACCTCACTTCACACATTAGATGTTAGCATCTTATATTGCTAGTTTGGCGTGTTTGGTAGCATTATAAGATGATCCCTCATTTAGATATCAAGATAAAATGTGTTCTTCCTTAAGTATGCATCGTTTTGTGGATCGTGTTTTGAGGCATCACGTGATGATCGGGTGTTTTCAACTCTATGCTTTCATACAACGGGTGTAAGACAGTTTTACACACGCAAATACTAAGGTTCTTACTTGACGAGCCTAGCATGTACAGACATGGCCTCGGAACACGGACCAAAAGGTTAAGCATGAGTCATATAGTTGATATGATGCCCATATAGATGCTCGCCTTTGAAGCTACACCGACTCACGTGATGATCGGACTTGGTGTAGTGGATTTGGTTCATGTAATCACCAAAAGGACACGAGGGATGTCGTTTTTGAGTGGGAGTTCATTAGTAATTTGGATTAGTTGAACTCAATCTATCATATAATTAGTCTAAATATACTTTACAAATTCTGTTGTAGATGGCAGCACCTGCTTTTAATTTCAATGTGTTCATGGAGAAAGAGAAACTTGCTGCGAATGGTAGCAACTTCACCAACTGGGCTATGAATTTGAGGATTCTCCTCACTGCTGCACAAAAGCAATATGTGCTAGATGCGCCGCTAGGCCCCCCACCAGCTCCTGATGCCCCTGACGAGGAAAAGAACGTCTATATAACTCGTCAGGAGGACCACAACTTAGTTCATTGCGGCATAATGTATGGGCTAGAGCCAGAACTTCGAAAACGTTTCGAAAATGGCAATGCCTTTGATACCATGGGAGAATTGAAGATCATTTTCGATACCCATGTTGCCGTAGAGAGTTATAATGCTACAGAAAAGTTCTTTAGCTGCATGATGGAGGAAAACAGCTCCGTTAGTGAGCACGTACTCAAAATGTCTGGGTACGCCGATAAGCTTGTGTCCTTGGGAATAACGATTCCCATTGACTTAAGCATACATCGTGTTCTCCAATCTCTGCCACCTAGCTACAAGAGCTTCGTGATGAACTATAATATGCAGGGCATGAAGAAGTCTCTTCCCGAGCTTCTGTCAATGCTTAAGACTGCAGAAGTGGAGATTAGGAAAGAACATCAAGTGTTGATGATCAATAGGACCACCGGTTTCAAGAAGGACAAGAAAGGCAAGCACAAGGGAAAGAAGGGTGGCAATTCTATTGCCACGCCTGAAAAGAAACCCCGACATGGCCCTAAGTCTGACACCAAGTGCTACTATTGCAAGGGGACTGGCCATTGGAAGCGCAACTGCCCCAAGTATTTGGCGGACAAGAAGTCCGGCAAGGCAAACAAAGGTATATGTGATATACATGTTATTGATGTGAACTTGACTAGTACTCGCAGTAGCACCTGGGTATTTGATACGGGATCAGTTGCTAATATATGTAACTCGGTTCAGGGGCTGCGGAACAAGCGACAACTAGCAAGGGATGAGGTCTCGATGCGGGCCGGCAATGGATCAAGAGTTGATGTGATCGTCGTCAAAATGTTGCCTCTCCATATGCCATCGAGATTAGTTATAAACCTAAATAATTGTTATTTGGTGCCTGCACTGAGCATGAACATTGTATCCGGATCGTGTTTGATGCAAAGTGGTTATTCATTTAAGTCTGAAAACAATGGTTGTTCGATTTATATGAATAATATCTTTTATGGTCATGCACCTATGTTGAATGGTTTATTTCTGTTGGATCTCGATAGTAGTATTACGCATATTCATAATGTTGATGCTAAAAGGATTAAACTTGATAATGATATATCTACATATATGTGGCACTGCCGTCTAGGTCATATTGGCGTTAAACGCATGAAGAAACTCCATTCTGATGGACTTTTGGAATCACTTGATTTTGAATCATTTGATACATGTGAGCCATGCCTTATGGGCAAGATGACTAGAACGCTGTTTTCCGGTTCAATGGAACGGGCGACAGATCTATTGGAAATCATACATACTGATGTGTGTGGACCAATGAGTGTGTCGGCGCGAGGTGGATATCGTTATTTTGTTACCTTCACGGATGATTTGATTAGATATGGGTATATCTATTTGATGAAACACAAGTCTGAAACTTTTGAAAAGTTCAAAGAATTTCAGAATGAAGTGGAAAATCATCGTAACAGAAAGATCAAATTTCTACGGTCCGACCCGGGAGGAGAGTATCTTAGTTACGAGTTTAGCACACATATGAAAGACTGTGGAATAGTTTCACAACTCACGCCTGCCGGAACACCACAACGTAATGGTGTGTCAGAACGTCGTAATCGTACTTTATTGGATATGGTTCGATCTATGATGTCTCTGACTGACTTGCCACTGTCATTTTGGGGTTATGCACTGGAAACCGCTACATTCACTTTAAATAGGGCTCCATCTAAATCCGTTGAAAAGACACCCTATGACTTATGGTTTGGAAACAAACCTAAGCTATCATTTCTTAAAGTTTGGGGATGCGATGTTGATGTGAAGAAACTTCAACCGGATAAACTCGAACCCAAAGCGGAAAAATGCGTCTTCATAGGATACCCTAAGGAAACGATTGGGTATACCTTCTATCACAGATCCGAGGGCAAGGTCTTTGTTGCCAAGAATGGATCCTTTCTTGAGAAGGAGTTTCTCGCGAAAGGTGTGAGTAGTAGGAAGGTAGAACTCGAAGAGGTTATTGAACCTTCTCTTCATGAAATGGCGAGTAGCGCAGCTCTAGGAGTTGTTTCGGAGTTGACTTCACCTAATGAAGAGAGAGCTAATGATATTGATCATGAAACTCCGAAAGAGGACACTACCGAACCTCGCAGGTCAAGCAGGACATGTGCAACTCCTGAACTGTACGGCAATCCTGTTATGAATTTCATGATTGATGAAATAGATGACCCTGCGACGTATGAAGAAGCGATGATGAGCCCTGATTCCAACAAATGGCTAGAAGCCATGAAATCCGAGATGGAATCCATGTACGAAAACCAGGTTTGGAACTTGGTGGACTTACCTCACGACCGAAAGGCCGTTGAGAATAAATGGATTTTCAAAAGAAAAACTGATGCTGATGGTAATGTGACCATCTATAAGGCTCGACTTGTCGCAAAGGGGTTTCGACAAATTCAAGGAGTTGACTACGATGAGACATTCTTTCCCGTAGCGATGCTTAAGTCGGTTAGGATTATGTTAGCAATTGCTGCATATTTCGATTATGAAATATGGCAGATGGATGTCAAAACTGCGTTCCTCAATGGTAAGATTGAAGAAGAGTTGTATATGATACAACCTAAGGGTTTTGTCGATCCTAAGGATGCTAATAAGGTGTGCAAACTTCAGCGATCCATCTATGGACTGAAGCAAGCATCACGAAGTTGGAATCTCCGCTTTGATGAGGTGATCAAAGAGTTTGGATATGTCCAAACTTATGGAGAGGCTTGTATTTACAAGAAAGTGAGTGGGAGCAATGTGGCATTTCTGATATTATATGTGGATGACATATTATTGATTGGAAATGATTTAGATCTTTTAAATAGTGTTAAAAGTTATCTAAACATCAAATTTTTGATGAAGGACCTTGGTGAAGCTTCATATATATTAGGCATTAAAATCTATAGAGATAGATCAAGACGCCTAATTGGGCTATCGCAGAGTACATACCTTGATAAGATATTAAAGAAGTTTAATATGGACGGAAGTAAGAAGGGGTTCTTACCTATGTTGCAAGGCAAGACATTGAGTAAGACTCAAAGTCCGGCTACGGCGGAAGAAAGAGAGATAATGGATAAGATCCCCTATGCCTCAGCCATAGGCTCTATAATGTATGCCATGCTATGTACAAGACCGGATGTGGCACATGCTATTAGTTTGACTAGTAGGTACCAATCTGATCCAGGTTCGGAACACTGGATAGCGGTCAAGAATATCCTTAAGTACTTGAGAAGAACTAAGGATATGTTTCTTGTATACGGAGGTGAAGAAGAGCTAGTCGCTAAGTGTTATGTCGATGCTAGCTTTGACACTTATCCGGATGACTCTAAGTCTCAATACGGATACGTATTTCTCTTGAACGGAGCAGCAGTTAGTTGGAGGAGCTCCAAACAACCTGTGGTGGCTAGATCAACAACAGAGGCGGAATATCTTGCTGCTTCAGAAGCAGCGCAGGAAGCGGTTTGGATGAAGGAGTTCATAACAGAACTGGGTGTGGTTCCCAGTGCGTTGGACCCAATGGTGATCTATTGTGACAACAATGGAGCCATAGCCAACACAAAGGAACCAAGGTCTCACAAGAATTCCAAGCATATTAAGCGCCGGTTTCACTCCATCCGCGAGCATGTCAAGGATGGAGATATAAAGATTTGTAAAGTGCACACAGACCTGAATGTAGCAGATCCGTTGACTAAAGTACTCCCTAGGGCAAAACATGATCAACACCAGAACTCCATGGGTGTTAGATTTATCACTATGTGAACTAGATTATTGTCTCTAGTGCAAGTGGGAGACCGAAGGAAATATGCCCTGAGATGCAATAATAAAGTTGTTATTATGTATTCCTTGTATATGATAGATGTTTATTTTGCATGCTATAATTGTATTGATAGGAAACATCAATAAATGTGTGTTTAATAAACAAAAAGGGTTCCTAGTCATGCCTCTCTTATAGACTAGCTTGTTGATTAACAAGATGATCAAGGTTTCCTGATCATAGACATTGGATGTTGTTAATAACAAGGTCACACCATTGGTGGAATGATGTGATGAACATTCATCCAAAGTATAGCATTACGATCAAGTCATTATGTTTATATTGCTATAACATCATACGAAGTAATCTTTATCCTTAGACCATGAGATCATGTTAATTGCTAACACCGGAAGAGTATCTTGATAACATCAAACGTCACACCATAACAGGGTGACTATAAAGATGGGTTCAGTGCTACGAAGGTGTTATGTTGAGGCTCATGGATCAAGATTGGAATTTGTTAATCCAGATGACAGATAGATATACTCTGGGCCCTCTCGGTGATATCACATTAGGATAGCTTGCAAGCAAGTGATGTGATCACTACAATGTTATATCACGGGAACGAGAAAAGAGTGCATGTCGGTAACGAGATCAAACTAGGTATGGAGATACCGATGATCGAATCTCGGACATGTAATATATCGAGAGACAAAGGGATTTAGTTACAAGTGTTAAAGGTTCTCACGATCACAGGAGTCATCGTTGAATGTGTAGGAGTCAGTACGGACCTCCAGGTCCTGCTGCTGATTATTGATCAGAGAAGGGTCTCGATCATGTCTGCATTATTCGCGAACCGTAGGGTGGCACACTTAAGAGTTACCGGACACCATTTTGGTGCACATATGTTTCAGACGAAAGAATTGCAAAGCGCAGGAATTGTTTCAATAGAAACCGGAAATTGTTTCGGGTGAAATTGCAGAAAGTGGTTCTGCATGTGATATTGAAATATTGCAAGGGGCTATATGTGAATTTTGTTAATTAAAGTAATTGACAAAATTCTGAATAAATTTAATAAAAGAGTTTTATTAAATGAGAGAGCATTAAATTTGGAGAAACTTAATGCATTTAAAGTGGAGACTTTAAAAGGGAATGTGAAGAGGCATTTTAATGTGGAGGAGTTACCACCACATGAATGGGGGAGGTGAGGGGTCACCCCCCCATGCGCCGGCCATGGAGAGAGGGGGCACCCCCTCCTCCTATAAAAGGCCACCCATTCCCTCCTTCATCCTAACACCTCCTTGTGAAGGATCTCTCTCCCCCTCTAGAATTATTCCCCCATGGTCTCGGATTAGCGAGATACATGTTCCCGGTGGCATTTCGTCTGGAAGGAGTTGTTGCTTCCTCTGGATCGCTGGAGCGAGGAGGTGGAGGTTATCCTGTGGCTTGAACGTGTGTGCGAGTGCGGATGCGCTGCTGAGTTGCGGCGCTCGGACTTCCTCACGATCTTGAGATCGGCAAGTGTACGACTACATCAACCATGAGTTCCTACTCATTAACAAAGCTCGTTGCCTTCGAGGGTAAGTTCTCCATGGATGTATGTCCACCCGTTGCTCTGTACCTAGTAGATAGATCTTGGCGTGTAGTTCTCATCGTAGGAATTCTTTTGTTTTCTATGCTGCGGACCCAACAAATACATGATGCCATCGAAAAGAATCTTGATTGGATTGTTCCTGCAAACCCTTTTGATGAGAATAGTGAACCTAAGAGCATTGAGAGAGGATCCTCTAGAACTTATTTTTATGATATACCTTGCCTTGTTGAAAATATTTCTGGTATTGATCTTAATGCTTCTTCATTTGAGAACACTTGATTCTTTTTCTTGCTTCTTATGCCTAACTTAAAGGCGTTAAAGAAAAGTACTTATTGGGAGATAACACAAAAGTTTTAGATGAGTCTTGGAAGTTATTACTTCAGTAATAACCGCTCCTTATCCTTTTTAGTTGCTTTTTGTGCCAAGAGTAACCTCTAATGAGAGAGAAGTAATGATTGGGAAAGTTGCTGTCCCGAAACAGATTTATGTGCTCCACCGTAAACATTCGTGTAAAATCACTGAAGGTATTTTTGAGGCCTGAATTTTTGTGCTTCTGCCCCAGTTTGTTATCTAACGTTTGTTAGTTCAACAGTTTTTGATTTGAGCAACAGAAGGTCTTCGAAAAAATCCGTCTTTACCTGCTGGTCTGTTTTGACAGATTTCTGCCATTTTTTGCATTTGCTTCTTGTTGGTTCCTTTTTGAGTTATTTTGGGGAATTGAGCTTTTTGAGGGAAGTGCTACAGTAGCTAGTGTTCTAATGGAAGTTTATTTGGTGTTAGAACTGAACCTTAAGACCTTTTATCTTGAGTACACTAATGTTGCTAATAAAGATTGTGTGAAGTTTTGTATGAAGGAAAAATTTCAGGTGTATGGAAGGAATGAGTAATGAGATGAAGGATGGACTAAAGCTCAAGCTTGGGGATGCTACGCGTGTCACCCCAAGAAATATCCAAGAAGTACAAGCGTTAAATCTTGGGGATGCCCAAGGCATTCCCTTCTTCATCAATAAAAATCCCAGGTTTCTTCCAAACGCTTCATTTTTATTGTTTCATGCACAGTTGTGTTGTTCTTGGAGCGTCTTCTTTTTCGTTTTCATTTTGGTTTTTCATTTGCTTGGTTTGCTTAGTATTCTGAATAAATTGGTTGGACCCCCTCTTCCATACATTTGTTTGCAAATAGTTTGGTTTGGTTTGGAAAAGAGTAGGAAAGTTCATGCTTATGTGGTAAAAAGAGCTCGTTTTTGACTGTGGCCTATGCTTTGTCATGCCATGATTGATATTGTTTAGGCTTTATGCTTAGTATTCTTTGCTGTAGCATGACTTGTTATAAACAATTGAGATTGCTAGTGGTATTCTCCTTTGATGCTTTATTTGGGTTGACTTAGCGCATGCTCACACCATGTTATGACTATCTCAAGTCACCATATCCTTTATGATCCTTTAGTTTTCAACTTGTAGTATCACTTTATGGTTTGATCAATGATGTTTTGTCGCTCTGCATGATTATGGCCATTATTGCTCTCTTAGTTTGTCGCTCCCCAGTCTTTTGCTAGCCTCCACAACCAAGTATGAGTTCCACTCATGCATCCAACTCCCTAAACCAAGTTATTCCAAAGATTCCACCATACCTACCTATTATCTTATGCTATTCCAAGTATATTCATGCTTTTGTTTACCTTCCAAATTAAACTTGTTATGAGAAAACTAGTGATTAAAGCTCTCACGAACTTGATGGCACACTTTACTTTTCTTGCCCTTAATAAACTTGAACCATTGTGTCGTCTATGTTGTATATGCTTGCATTTATTTGTTGGGGATTAGCAGAACCATGATTTCATGGGAAACGGTTTCAACATTGCACTTGGTACTTGTACCTAGTTGATATCATGCTCTTTTGTATATGGATGTCGTCGGTGTGAAATGAAAGGGGAGCTTGTAGGTCCATGGAGTTATGTATATGTGTTAGAGAAACGCCTGGGCTGCTGGTCTAATCCATGCTGACATGGTGGAAACCTGTAGCGTAACCATAATGAGCTGTCTATGAAGCATTCTTCTTATAAAAAAAGAGTCCTATTGAAAAAAAAGAGAAAAATAAAAAAAGAGATTATGAAAAGAGGAAAGAGAGAAAAAAGCACCATATTCCCATGGTAGATAAGAAGATTACTGAGATGCTTGTTGTCTGCTTGCCTTGTCATTTTGATATGGGGATTCTTCCGTATGATCGGGCAAGGGGTACCCCGTTGGCGGTTCTCTATGATACACGTGTACTTACGATGACAAGAACTTACCGGTGACTAAACTTGAGTAGCATGAGGAGCGGCCCTCATATACAAGGGACATGCGATTTCTAACTTATACTTCGTCAAGCATGTACACCATAGTTTGTTCACTTTAACCTTAATCACTTCAAGATGCTTATGATAGGGGCAATGAGAGCTGAAAGCTATAAGTACCATAATTTTTGGAAGCTCTTTATGAGACTTGAATCCCTGCTTCCTTCTATGAAGGCCTTTCTTCCACCATTATATTGAGTCTCCACCTTCTACCTTTATGCACCTACTTTGAGAGCATAGTGGCCATTCTTAGTTCTATGTGCATTGTCCCAAGACTAGTTGACTGATGCATAACTTGATATTGCTTGTTTTAAACTATTTGTATCTAGTCACTCTTATGAACTTTGAAGGTGTCCTATGCATTTATATTTTCTACTCTATGAGGGACAAGTTGAATGCATGCTATGTTTCTTTATGTGAAAAAAACAAACGTCTTGCAAAGCATTGTTATTCATGAATCTTTTGTTTGTGCCTTTTCATGTTGCATCATAGTTTCTTTGTCTTATTGCTAGAACTTTGTCTTTCATGTTATTATTGAAGTACTATGATCCCAGCGTTGAATGTTTTACAAATACTTTGATCAAGTCTTTGATGGTGCATGTCACCTCAAAAATTATTCTTTCTTTTTATCACTTACCTACTCGAGGACGAGCAGGAGTTAAGCTCGGGGATGTTGATACATTGCAAATGTATCTATAACTTTTGATGTTCCGTGCTTGGTTTTATCCACTTTCTTGTGTTTTGTCCACACTTTGGAGTACTTTTCATATGATTTCTTGGACTAACCTATTAACAAGAGCCACAGTGCCAGCTGCCTGTTTTCTGCTGTTTTTGGTTCCAGGAAAGTCAGAAAATGAATATTCTCGGAATTGGACGGGACAAAAGCCAAAGTGCCTATTTTTCTGGAAGTCATCAGATGCCAGAATACGAGACGGAGAGGCGCCAGGGGGCCACCACACCACCTGGCTGCGCGGCCCAGCCTGGCCCGCGCCAGGGGGTGGTGTGGCCGCCTCCGGCACCCCCTCGGCCTCCCCTTCCGCCTATAAGATGCCCTCGGGACAAAAACTCTAAGGGCCCGATGAAAAATCGATAAAAGACTCTGTAGCCGCCCTCATCTCCATCCCTAGATCGGGAGGGATCTGAAGCTCTTCCTGGCACCTTGCCAGAGAGGGGAATTCACCCTGGAGGCCTTCTTCATCACCATGCATGCCTCCGGTGTGATGCGTGAGTAGTTCATCCTTGGACTACGGATCCATGTAGTAGCTAGATGGCTGGTTCTCCTTTGTGCTTTCATGTTTAGATCTTGTGAGCTCCGTTCATGATCAAGATCATCAATTTGTAATTCTGCATGTTGTGTTTGCAGGGATCCGATGGATATTGAGATGCTATTTCAGATTGATTATTGATTCTATCATGTCTTTGTTATTTGTGATCTTGCATTCTTTCCGTTGTTAGTAGCTATCTTGGCCAAGTAGATGCTAGCAACTCCAAGAGTTAGTATTTATGCTCGATTGTGGGTTCATGCCTCTGGTAATCTGGGGAAGTGACAGAAATCTCTAAGGTACTAGATGTGTTGTTGCTACTAGGGAGAAAATAACAATCCTTTGTTCATAGAACAATCGTATTGTTTACTTTACACGCAGTTCGTAAAGCAATAATCTGTTGCTTGCAACTTAATACTGGAGGGGGTTCGAATGATAACCTGAAGGTGGATTATTAGTCATAGATGCAGTTGGATGGCGGTCTATTTATAATGTTGTAATTCCCAATCAAGTCTCAAAGGAGTCAAGATGATTAGTATATGCATGTATTGCTTTCTCGATGTTTGTCAATTGCCCCGCTGTAATTTGTTCACCCAGCATGTTATCTATCTAAGGAGAGCCACCTCTAGTGAACTATGGATCCCGGTCCTTGTCTTTTTCTTTACATACAATCAACAAACTATTTACTGCTTTGTGTTTACTTTCTGCAAACTATTACTTCTTTCCATTCGATACGTTTAATCCTTTGTTTTCAGCAAAACACGGTGAGATTGACAACCTCATCGCAAGTTGGGGACAAAGTTCTTTGGTTGTGTTGTGCAGGTCTCCACGTTGCTACTAGCACCGGTAGTGCGCCCTGCCAAGGCTCAGCTAGCAACACCTTTGGGGTGTTTCCTTGCTCCTACTGGTTCGATTAAACCTTGGTTTCATAACTGAGGGAAACTTGCTGCTGTGCTCATCATACCTTCCTCTTGGGGTTCCCAACGAGTTCTACATCAACACCGCACCAACACTTTTCTAGCGCCATACACTGAGCCATCAACAAGCTCCTCCAAGCTAAGGTGAATTTGCTCCTATCCTTGTCTGACTTTGATACATCCTTGGATGGCTTGCTACTTCATACTTCTACATTGTGTATCCTCGGGTATCAAGACATTAACCCACAGAGTGGCTACTTCATACTTCTACTTAGGCCCTGTAATGCATCCTTCTATATTTTAAGTTGCCCAAATTACCCTTGAACCTGTGGCTGGCCTATATATAGTCCCCCACCTCTATTGTAAACCCTAGGCATGATATTTGGAATTAGTGGTCACCCTTGTGGATCTATCTAGTTCTTGCATCATGCTCCTTTGATAGAAGAGCACCAAATGTCACAAACCTCGTGGGAGTTTGCATCGCGCCTCCCGCGTGGTACAAGGCCTTGGCATTGGAGTCCCTTTGCCAAGACGTCAAGATCTCACCGAGACACACTACTCGCCATGCCGGGTCGAGAGAGAGCCCTTCGCCCGACGCTGATCCTAATGATTACACCAGACCGGTCACCGCCCGCGTGAGCTATTGGTGTGTATTGTGTGTTTGTGTGTGTGTGTTCACCGTGTTCTTCGTGCATGAGTTCGGTGTGTTCATCTCCCCTCTCCTTCTCCTGCACTCCACCCTCGATTTGAAAGGGATTCGTGAAATATCGGGCCATCCTCGAGGATAGCCCTCAACAGTATATCTCTATTCTTGACTCGTGGAGTCGATGTTGTATATATATGTTCTTGTGGGTTCCATCATGGACTATTCTGTAATGGTATTTGTTGAGGGAAAACCTCGTGGATGGCCCGATCTTTCATGAATCCCTTGAAATCGAGGCGTGAAAACGCAAAGAAATCTCACACTAAAGAAAGAACTAACTCTCAAAAGCTTTTGGTGGAAGGTTAGGGTGGTGGAAAACCAAATCAAACGATCCAAAGAAAAGGTTATTGTTAAAGGTGGTAGAGAACCAATGATCAAAAGCAAAAAGGATACGATCTACAAAAACACAAGGATACACACACATGGAGACGGATGTGGTTAGCACAACCATGAAAGTAGGAGCACAAATTGTCCTAACGAAAATTACGCTCGGATGTCGTGCCAACAGAAGGAGAGACCACAACTAGTTCTTCCAAAAGACGATAAGAAATAGATTTGTGCACTTTCCTTGGTCGCGCTCTTTCTCTCTTTTTGCTTACAAGGTTGAGACTCTCTTTGTATTGGGAGACTATGTATCTTGCTAATTTTTCTCTCTCTTTTTATTCTTTTTCTTCCTTTCTATACTACTATGTCAACTCTTGAATTTGCTTACACACTCTCACTTTCCAAGTTCAAGTGCACAATGCATAGGTAAACAAAAGATGAGCTTCTCTCATAGGATAGATACACACAAGGAAGAAGGGTAAACAAGGTGGAGCAAGTTATACCTTCGGTATTGAAAACTTTCTACCGGTGTTGTGGATGAAGTTTGGGCGTCGTTGTGTCAAGGAGTGCGGTATGGGATGATTTGCGGAAGCTTAAAGTTATTTGAGGCGACATGCACATGAAGCACAAACAACACAAGAGGAAAACGGACAAAATTGGGTCGAAAAGCGATGTCGACGGCCAAACCGTTGGCACCGGACCGTGCGTCGGAAATTTTGGCGACAATTCCGATTCCCCGAAAATCTCACCAGAATTTCTGAAGGCTAGGTCGGTCCGCCAGGCCTGGAGACGATTTGAGTTTGTGACAAACTCCAAAAGTCAAATCTCAGAATTTTTTTAGAAATCTGTCCAAAACGGGTTGGGGAGAGGTTCTAGGAAGGCAGATCGACACCCAAAGTAACAAATCTTTGGAACAAAACACAAAAAATGCACCAAATCCAGAGATTGATCCGAGGGAAATTTGGGGCTCTTTTTTGGGGATTTTCAAATTTTTAGTGGATAGAAGAAAAATTGATGGGGGAATTCATGAGCAACGAAGCTCTTGATACCAATATGTTGAGGGCAAACCTCGTGGATGGCCCGATCTTTCATGAATCCCTTGAAATTGAGGCGGAGTGAGTGGGGGATGATGGAGAGGATGGAATCCGTGAACTCACACATGAACAACACAATGAACACACGCACACACGAAGAAACGATACACACCTATACCTCACACCAGCGGTGACTGGTCCGGCGCAATCCCTAGGATCAGCGTCGGGCGAAGATCTCTCTCTCTCTCTCGAACCGGCACGACGAGTGGGGAGTCTTGGTGAGATCTTGACGTCTTGGCAAGGGGCTCTAATGCCAAGGCCTTGTACAACGAGTAAGGCACGATGCAAACTCCAACGAGGTGGGGGATAATTGGTGCTCCTTTCTCAAGGAGCATGAGACTAAAAATTAGGGAGATCCACAAAGGTGTCTTCTAATTTCAATTATCCAAGTCTGAGTAATACATGGGGTGTGGGGGCTATATAGGTCAGCCACTAAAATAGGGGTAGTTTGGGCACAAAATGGTAAAACCTGGACGAAATAGAAAAATTCTCGGGCATCAAACCCTTGTTGACTTTGAGACTAGGGTGTTCCGGCGATAAGTCCGGCGGCGCTGGAATCAGCGCTAGAATTTCCGGACGCCACCGGTTATTCCAGTCAAAACTGGAACGGCGTATAGAAGGGCCTTTCGGTCAGCGCCGGTTAGTTTTGGCGGGCATCGGAAATTCCGGTCCAGGTTCCGGTCCTCCGGAGTGTGCGCCGGGATTTTCAGCGTGGGTCCCGGTCCGCCGATCCTGGGGTCGGTTTGACCTGGGGCTCCGTCTTGCGTTGGCTTGGCTCCTTCTCTTGGCATTTCTTTATGGGTTTCATATCTGATGATGCATAAAGTATTGGCACGAAGTAGCAAGCCATCCAGGGATGTACCGAAATCACATGAGACAAGGAGTGAATTCACGTAGCTTGAAGGAGCTTGGCTCTAGCACAAGTCATTGGTCGACTTGGGAGACTTGGTGGTGTAGATGTATGGACATTTGTAGGATGGCTGCATCAGCTCCCCCCGCCCCTTGGGAAAGAGTCGTCCTCGACTCTTCATGGTTATCATCTTGAACATCTCCATGGAAAGGCGAAAGGTCCTTAACATTGAACGTATTGCTCACAAGGTACTTGGAGGTCGGAATGTCGATGATGTAGGCGTTGTTGTTGATTCTCTTGAGGACCTTGAAGGGACTATCTCCCTGAGGCTTGAACTTGGAGTCGTGTTCTTTGTGGAAGCGGTCTTTTCTTAGGTGTATCCATATGAGGTCACCTTCCTCGAAGATCAACACTTTCTTGTCCTTGTTGAGCCTTGTTGCTTGGCGTTGCACTTGTTGCTCAATTGTTGGTCTTGTTTCTTCATCAAGCTTCTTCATAGCTTGGGTGCGCTTGTCAACGTCCATGTTGGTGCGCTCATGGAGAGGTAGTGGTAGGATGTCAAGCACAGTGAGGGGCTCGAAGCCATAGACGATCATGAATGGGCTCATATTCGTTGTAGAGTGCTTGGCATGATTGTAGGCGAAATCGGCGTGGGGAATGCATTCCTCCCAATCCTTCAAGTTCTTCTTGATGAACACACGAAGAAGAGTACCGAGGCTTTGGTTGACGACCTCGGTTTGGCCATCGGTTTGCGGGTGCGATGCGGAAGATAAGAGTATCTTGATGCCGAGCTTGGCCATGAGGGTCTTCCACAAGTAGCTCATGAATTTGATGTCGCAGTCGAAGACGATCATTCTTGGCACACTGTGAAGACGCACAATTTCCCTGAAAAACAAATTGGAAACATGTGAAGCATCATCTGTCTCGTGGCACAGTATAAAGTGTGCCATCTTTGAAAAGCGGTTCACTACCACAAATATAGTCATGACCATGCTTAGACCTAGGCAATCCTAACACGAAATCCATGCTAATGTCGAACCAAGGTGCATGACGTAGGCAATGTCATATAAAGACTAAACGGGTTCGACTTAGACTTACCTTGAACGCATGTCGTGCATCGTTGAACGTAGTGCTCCACATCTCGCTTCATCTTGGGCCAATAGTAATGAGTGACGAGCATGTGCAATGTCTTATCATGGCTAAAGTGCCCATGAGGCCTCCACCATGTGATTATTGGAGAAGCAAAAGTTGAAGAGACGACTTTGGAATGCAAATCTTGTTTTGTTTAAATAGAAAGCCCTTATGCAAATAGAAATCATCAATTCCTTTGTCAATAGATCACTTTGCGAAAATTTTTCCAAAGAACGAGTCAGAAGCATACAAAGTTTTGATTGCGTCAAGACCCAACACATTTACTTCGATTCGAGTGAGAAGGCTTGTGTGCTTGCGAGACAAAGAGTCTGCAACTATGTTATCTTTGACCTTCTTGTACTTGAAAATTTAAGGAAAAGACTCCATGAACTCAACCAACTTAGCGTGTTGTTTACTCAAGTTGGCTTGGCCTTTGAGATATTTCAACAACTCATGGCCGGAATGTATCATAAATTCCTTAGGATAAAGATAGTGTTGCTAAACTTGAAGGACACGAACTACGACAAAAAGCTCTTTGTCATAAATCGGATAGTTAAGGTGAGCACCATCAAGTTTCTCGCTATGGTAGGCAATAGGATGCCCATTTTGATGAGGACTCCTCCAATGCCAATACCACTAGCATCACACTCCTCAAAAGTTTTTGTAAAATCCAGTAACACAAGAAGAGGTGCTTCGGTGAGCCTCTTTTTTCATCAAAAGCTTTTTGTTGTGCTTTGCCCCACACGAAGGTGACATTCTTTTTGTCAACTCGTTGAGAGGACAAGCAATGGTAGAAAAGTATTTCACAAAGCGATGATATAAATCGGCCAACCCATGAAAACTTCAGAGTTCACTCACATTTGTGGGGATGGGCCAATCTTGTATATCCTTTACCTTGGAAATATCAACTTCATTGCCCTTCGAAGAAACGACAAATCCAAGAAAAATTAACTTGTCTTTAGCAAAAGTACACTTGAGAAGATTAGCATATATATTTTTGTGTCAAAAGATTTGTAAGACCTCCTTAACATGTGTAACATGTTCCTCAAGTGACTTGCTATAAACAAGTATATCATCAAAATAGACAGCAACAATTTTTCCAATGAGAGAACGCAAAATATGATTCATATGGCGCATGAAGGTGGATGGGGCATTATATAAGCTAAAAGGCATGACCAACCATTCATAGAGACCAAGTTTGGTCTTGAAGGTGGTTTTCCACTCATCACCTTCTGCCATGCGTATTTGATGGTAACCATTTCGAGAAAATAGTGGATCCACACAACTCATCAAGCATGTCATCGAGACGTGGTATGGGATGTCGATCAAGCACGGTGATAACATTGTTAGGATGGCAGTCCATGCATAACCGCAACGTATCATTCGTGTTTGTAACAAGAATCACGAGTACAACACTTGGACTAGTGCTTACTTGGATCAAACCTTTGGAGACGAGTTGGTTGATTTGACGTTCGATCTCCTTCGTCTCATCCGGAATTGTGTGGTATGCGGCACGGTTTGGAAGAGGTGCGCCTGGTATGAGGTCAATGCGGTGCTCGATTCCGCTAAGAGGAGGAAGTCCATGAGGTAGCTCTTCAGGGAACACATCCTTGAATTCCTACAAAACTATCATCAAAGAGAGAGGGATATTTGTCAAGTCATTAGTTCCTTGATGTAGTCCCTTGCAAATGAGGACGTAGTGTAAGATGGATGGGTTCTTCCTCACATCTCTCATCTCACTTTTGGTGGCAAGAAGAACACTCTTAGTTTTTCCACTCAAGTTAAGCTTGTGGCTCTCACTCGCTATATGGTGGTTCTCTTGTTCACTACTCTTCTCACAAGAAGGTGTTGTGTTTTGTGCCATCGCTAAAGCTTTTGCATTATCTGCAATTATTTGGCTAGGAGTCGTTGGTTGCAAAACACATGTCTTGTTAAGCCATTTGAAGGTGTATAGATTTGTGCGACCATCATGTAGAACACCTTTGTCGAATTGCCATGGTCGACCAAGCAACATATGGCAAACCGTCATTGGTACTACATCACACTCCACCGTGTCTTTGTATGGGCCAATTGAGAATGTTACCGAGACAGTATGCTTGATCTTTACGGACCCTTGGTCACTTAGCCATTTCACGTTGTAGGGGTGCTTGTGTGGATGGAGGGTGAGGTTGAGCTTCTCAAACAACTTGGTGCTAGCAAGGTTGTGGTAACTCCCTGCATCGATGATCACCTTGATAGATTTCCCATTAATGTCAGCACGTGTTTAGAAGATATTTGATCGTTGATCTTCATGCTCTTGTGCTTGAGTATTCAAGATCCTTTTGACAACAAGCTATGGACTTGCGTCATGTTCACACATGAGGAGTTCTTGGTCATCTTCCATGTGTTGCCTTGTCATTGCCTCTTTGACTCTAGCATCAAATTCTTCCTCACTCAAGTACTCTTCGTCGCCATTGTCATGGATGAACAATACTTTCTTGTTTCCACAATCGAATGACTTGTGTCCTTTGCCTCCACACTTCTAGCATTCGTCGGTGAATGGAGTGGCATCCTTTTTAAGCTAGCCACTTGGGGTCGATTTTCCTTGAGGAAGTGTGGGCTTGGAGGTACTTGAGGAGCTTCCATTAAAGGTTGTTGGTGTATCGGTTGAAGCTCGCTTGTAGGTGAAATACATCTTGGGATTGTTGTACTTGATGTCCTCTTGCACTTGATGATCGGCCTTTGTTGCGATGTACGCAAGCTCAACCATGTCGTTGTATTTTTGGAACTCGACAATGCACTTGATTGGATGGTTCAAGCCGATGAGAAAACGTGCAATTTTTTGCTCCTCGCGCTCTTCAATGTTGGCACGGATCATGTTGATCTCCATTTGCTTGAGGTAATCTCCCACGGTCTTTGTCCCTTGACTAAGCGATTGAATCTTGTTGAAGAGGTCACGCGTGTAGTGCGAAGGAACAAAGCGGGGTCTCATATAAGCCTTCATGTCATGCCAAGTTGGAATTGGAGGCTCTTCTCTCGCGTCACGAGCAACTTGAACTTGTTCCCACCAAAGGTTGGCGTAATCATCAAACTCAAGCGAGGCCATGGCGACCATCTTCTCATTGCTATAGTTGTGCATACAAAAAAATTCGACCTTGAGCTCCAATGAGAGGTATTCTTAGGGATCATTGGAGCTGGTGAACTTGGGCATCGTGAACTTGAGCTTGCCAGAGGTTTCTTCATCATTGCGATCACGGTAGCAGTTGTTGCCATGATGTTGGCGTGCTTCATCTTCCATGCAATCATTGTGACGAGCTTGGTGACCTTGTTGATACCCTTGCGGCTGAGGAGCCGCATTTGGAGGTGGCAGAACTTTCTCTTGCTCTTGGCATGGTTGTTGATGAGGAGGAGGCACTTGGGCCTCTTTATGATCATGAGGATGTGGATCCTATTGAGGTTGTTATTGACCAAGAGGAGGCTCATTCCTCAGCTGGTGTTGTGGGTTAGGCACTTGGGTCTCACGGCCAAGATCATGGTCTTGAGCCTCATGATGTGGTGGGTGTCTCTCAATATGAACCATTTGACGATCCATGTCTTGATGTGGTGGAGGAGGCTCGTCATGGTGACCATGGTGGTGGTGTTGACGTTCATGACAGTGATGACGAAGATGAGGGTCTTGAAGAGCTTCACGTCGATGATGATCTTCATTCTTGAAGTTGGAGTCATCACTTGTTGAGTCAAGAATGTCTCGTGGACGATGGCGATGTAGTTGAGGTTGTACTCGAGGTTCCACTTGTGGTTGCGCTTGTTGGATCGCTAGTGCCCTTGCGTGATGATGGTGTCCTTCTCGCCTTTCTTGGGGCCGTGAGGAGAAATCACCATCATAGCTTGACGTTGCAGCATGTCGTGGGGAAGGTACAAGTGCGAAGAGCTTCCATATTCAACCACGGGGGCATCATTGCGTGTTGGAGCACTTGAATGATGATCTTGATGAAGAGGAGAACAGTGACGCGACGAGCTTGATGCACGTGAACACGGTCTTGCCATTCCATCGATGAGGAGTAAAAGCTTGTCATTTGTTTCGGTGACGGAGCGTTGAAGTGCTTCATTTTGATGGCCAAAGTTATGTTGCATTGCATGCATTTGTCTTTCGAGGCCATGGAAGCGGCTGCTGATGTTCTTGAACTCGGCTTGAGTCTCGCCAAATTGTTCATCTTGTCGCGTCTCAAGAGCCTCGCAATGTTCGTGGAACTCATGTCGGATGATATAGTGGCTTGCGCGCGTCATGTACGGGCCTTGTTCTTCTCCTTGGGAAGGTGGTTGGCTCGACTCACCGTGCCTCTCCATCATGCAAAACACACAAGGATGGTATATGGAAGTGGAATATGGTGGTGTTAGCCTTCTACCTCACCTTGGGGATTGCACCGAACTAGAAATCACACGTGAGAACTATAAGTGTGCAAAGTGAAAACGCAAATAAATATCACACTAAAGAAAGAAATAACTCTCAAAAGCTTTTGGTGGAAGGTTAGGGTGGTGTAAAACCAAATGAAATGATCTAAAGAAAAGGTTATAGTTAAAGGTGGTAGAGAACCAAAGATCAAAAGTAAAAAAGGATATGATCTACAAAACCACAAGGATACACACACATGGATACGGATGTGGTTAGCACGGCTATGAAAATGAGCACAAAATGTCCTAACAAAGACTATGCTTGGGTGTCGTGCCAACACAAGGAGAGACCACAACTCGTTCGCCTAAAAGATGATAAGCAACGGATTTGTGCACTTGCCTTGGTCGCGCTCTTTCTCTCTCTTTGCTTACAAGGTTGTGACTCACTTTGTATTGGGAGACTATGTATCTTGCTATTTTTCTCTTTTTTTTATTCTTTTTCTCCCTTTCTATACATACTATGTCAACTTTTGAATTTGCTTCCACACTCTGACTTTCTAAGGGAAAGAGCACAATGCTTAGGCCAACATAAGATGAGATGTTGTCAAAGGATAGATACACACAAGGAAGAAGGGTTAACAAGGTGGAGCAAGTTATACCTTCGGTATTGATGACTTGCTACCGGTGTTGTGGATGATGTTCGGGCATCGCAGTGTCGAGGAGCACGGTATGTGATGATTTGCGGAAGCTTGAAGTTAGTTGGGGCGACACGCACACGTGGCATGAACAACACAAGAGGAAAAACGGATAAAATTGGGTTGAAAAGCGATTTCGGTGGCCAAACCAGCGGTGTCGGACCATGCGCCAGAAATTTCGGCAGCAATTCCGGTTCACCGGAAATCTCGTTGGAATATTCGGCGGCTGGATCGATCCACCGGGACTGCAGCCTATTTGAGTTCGTGACGAACTACAAAAGTCAAATCTCAGAAAAAATTCAGAAATCTGTCAAAATTGGGCTGGGGAAAGGTTCTAGGAAGGTAGATCGACACCCAAAGCAATAGACCTATAGAATAAAACCACGAAAAACGCACCAAATCCGGAGATCAATCCGAGGGAAATTTGTGGCTCTTTTTTGGGGATTTTTGAATTTTGGTGGATAGAATAAAAATTGATAAGGGAATTCATGAGCAACGACGCTCTTGATACCAATATGTTGAGGGTAAACCTCGTGGATGGCCTGATCTTTCACGAATCCCTTGAAATTGAGGTGGAGTGAGTGGAGGATGAGGGAGAGGATAGAATCCATGAACTCTCACACGGAGAACACAATGAACACACGCACACACGAAGAAACAATACACACCTATAGCTCACACTAGCGGTGACCGGTCCGGCGCAATCCCTAGGATCAACGTCGGCGAAGATCTCTGTAACTACCTCGGTGAATTACGCTCTTAGTTACAAGCCTGGATGAGCAGAAATGGTTAAAATAGTACGGTGGGGCCCAAATGCCACTCACAGGTAGACCTTTCGGCCGTCCTAACCATTTCCAAACATCGGGACAAGAACGAGCGGCGTAATCGGCAGGCGAAGGGATCAACTACATACACAAATGAGTATGTATGCAAGCCACCATACAACAATCCTCAGAGCCATTCCATCTAAAAGAAATAGAAATATTGCAACGCCATACGACAAGATCCAAATATCCTAGATAGATATAATAGTTTAGGATATCTCCTCATACATCAAACATCAGAGCATCAGGCGGAAGCGGAAAACAAGATCCGAGTACGGATAAGAAGCAAATCGGCATAAGATGCCCCATAAATAAACACATCCCGCCCACAGATCTCACGGATCCCCGTTCCCGGAATCTCTACACCGAGTGATCGTTGCCAACATCGTCCGTCTCCTCCACCCAGTATCCATCTTGCGAGTTTACCTGTTCATCTGAATCAAACAATTTATCGTGTGAGACCCTAGGGGTAATCAGCAAGTCTTTATGCCTCTAAAGGGGACACAACCTGGGGTGACGCAATTGCAGCAAAAGATAAACCCTAACAATTCTATAGATACTCGATAACCATCCGCCTAACCAATGATAGACGGATGTCCATGAATTAATAACAACAGTTATAACAGTAATATTAACAGATCCATCCTCCTCCTCGCTTACCAACGAGGAAGCGGACGAACAACCCCCCCCCCATCCGTTGGCAGTTTTATTATCCATTCCATGAGTGTTGCACTATTTACTAGCCAGGTACTTAGTCAAATTAAAAGCGGTACTTTAGTTATACTTGTCTATGATCGAGAAACTGTGCTCCAAGTCGTCCATAACCGCGGACACGGCTTTCAGAAAGATTTACCCTGCAGGGGTGCACAAATAGCAACACACACTCGATCAACCTCGGAAAAACCAAATCAAAACCCAACGAGGCATTCACGACAAAGCGATCACAGGATTCAGAAATATTTCAGGGGCCACCCCATTAAGCTACCCGCAACGAAGTTGGCCGGCTCCGAGACGGACTCAAGGTTTGCGTCAGTGGCTGTAAACGACTGGGAACCCGAAAGTGTGACTGGGCTTGTCGATACCGCGAAAACACTCCGCCTCCAAAACAGTACAGGTGCTCCTCGCACAATCTTAAATAAAGCAGTAAAGCATGGCATAAGTACAGGATAGTAATAAAGCCCCAAACTACTTTGTGGCCCCAAGAAATAAGAATGAATCAAGCCTCCCGGATGTGGATAGCGCGAATATTCAAGGAACAGGAATCAAGTACTCGGGGTCCTACGGGACACAAGTGAGCAGGAAAAACCAAATAGCAGTTATTGCTCACCGGTGCCACTTTCATTAGTTATCCCATTACTACTCAGGTTAAGTTGTTTAGGTACCTCGTTATCCATCAGACACTCACATACCCTACACATGCTGTTCTACGACCCGCATGGCTCAAACAACTCCTGTAGTAATGGCTCATCGGATGGAGGAACAAGCTTCGGTGGGGTTTAAAAGTAAAGGCTATGCAGTACTTGGGATTCAGATTAATGCAATCGCGACTCCGTAATGCAAGAATAAGATAGAGGCAATAGGTAATATATGTATGCAAGCATGTGGTAGTGCTTGCCTGGCAGCTCAGTTGAAGCGAGGGACGGATCTGGGTAGTGCTCTTGGGTTTCTTGATATATCCCCTGCTCAACGTCTATTCGAAGAAGAACTAAACAAACAAGGGCCAACATAAATAAAGTGCACAAGCATATGAATTAAAATGCGACAAGCAAACAATCATGCCATGATGAATGATGCACAATTTGCATGGCAATAAAGTAGCATGGCATGGGTGCGATGTGGAATACAAGAATAAAGCCTTTTATTGAGTTTTAGTCACATTTTATCCTCAAATAAGTTGATGTATACTTTATATTTATATGATGCATGCTGTAATTCAGAACATGGAATGCATAGATAGAACGGGCTCGTCACGCTGATCGATTTAGACATATTATTTGTCAAATTCGGAGTTATAAAACAAAAGTTATTAATTAATTAAGGAAAAGGGCATTTCATTGTAATTTTAATCAACTCGAAATTTAAAGTGTTCAAAATATATTTTGAATGGCATATTCGAATTCCTCACATTTTTCTGATTTCAAAACATATATTACATGTTTAATTTGGAATTATATTTTAAAAGTTTTTTAAAAACAGATTTAAATTTGAATTTTAAAACAAATTGAAAAGTTTAAATTAAAACAGAAAACCGAAAAACGTTTTACACTCAGGTAATCCTAGCCACAGACGCTGACGGTGGGCCACTGCTGACCTGGCGAAAACAAACGACGCGGAGAGGCCTTTCTCACCGCGAGCTGCGCTAGCCTATGCGGCTGACAGGTGGGGCCGGTGGCTACGGGTCCACGTGACAGTGACTTAACCCGCAGTGACTGACAAGCGGGGACGTGATGGAGCGCGGGTTGAGAGCTACGAAACCTGGAGTGCTTTCCTGCAAAACGCACACAGCGGCTGGCAGGTGGGGTCGGCGGGACCGCGGGTTGAGCGCGAGAAAAACGGAGGGGGCTATCTGCAAAACGACGGTGGCTGGTACTGTACTTCGTTCTCCTCGATCTGACAAAAAAAACAGCACGCCGCGCAGAGCGGCGAGACAGGGACTCGATCCCGCGACGCGGAGCGCACGCGCAGAGCGGCGGATCTAGTGCGGTAGGCTAGGGGAGTTGATTGGGAGGAGGGCGCGGGCTATATGTGGTTCTGCGCGGGGCGGAAAACTTGCAGACAACGGCAACGACACGCACGGTGGGCGTTCGATGAAAAGATCGGCGGGGCTAGGGCGGTACGGCGAGGCGGAGCGTGTCCAGGAGGTAGAGGAGCTCACCGCGGGGTGGACGACGGAGGTGGATCGGGCTGGGAGTCGACGGATCAGCGAGGAAGCAGAGGCCGGGGCGGAGCTAGGGTTTCGGCGGGCGTCTCGGCGTGCAGCGGCTGGGGTCCTCCTCCTCCTCTCTGGCGCGTACGAGGTGAAGCAGGGGAGCGTCCTCGAGCGCCTCGACCACTCCCACGTCAACCACGACAGCAGGAGCTAGGAGTAGGCGACGGTGCAGACGGTGGCCGGCGATGGGGTAGATGGTGTCGGTGGAGAGGGAGTAGAGGAGCGGCAGGGCTCTGGGCGGATCTGGGAGCGGCAGAGGAGCCGTGTGGAGGGAGGAAAAGAGGGAGAGAGGGAGGAGGCAGCTGGTACACGGCAGAGATAAAGGTGGCCTCAGTGCCACCTTTCCCTCCTCCTCTCACGTGCTCGGGCTGGCGTAGCTAGGGCGGAACAGAGGCAGGCAGAGAGGCTGCAGGGTGGGGCCGGCGTGGCGGTGGGGCTACCTGGCAGGTGGGGAGAAGAGAGAGGGTAGGGAGCTCGGTTGTAACTTAGCTAGGTTAGATGGGGTAGCTCGGTTTAGGGTTTGGCTAGGAGGAGGGGTAGATGGGGTGTGGGACCAGGAAGAGGGGTAGCCAGGTGGGGTCATCACGGTGGAGAGAGGGAGAGGTGAGAGAGGTGTGGGTAGCTAGGGTTAGCTTAGAGGGGGCTCGGGTTAGGCTAGATGGTGCTTCGGGTTAGGGTTAGGTGGTGCTCATGGTAGAGAGAGAAAGAGAGAGAGGGGGGCTTAGGGTTTTGTGGGTGGTTAGGGTGTTTAGGGTTAGAGAGAGGGGGTGAGAGAGGTGTGGGGGTGGCTTTTTAGCAAGACCAAACTAGATCAAGCCAAAGGAGTGGTAGAGAGGGAGATAGATGATTCACTCAAAAGATCAAACAAAAACAAAGGAGGTCAAAAGATGGAGATGGTTGCAGGGTTTTAGCAAGCTCAAACAAAAACAAACATGAAGAGGGGTAGAGAGAGAGATGGTGGTGGGGGATGGAGATGACCCCAAGAAGAGAAAACCCATCTAACACAAGAGAGAAACAATTGGCTAAGGTAGAGGTACTCTTGCATGGCCCATGCAATTTAATAAATGCCATGATTAAATTCTTGTGAAAACAAAATAATAGCATGGCATTATCCTTATGCATTCCCAAGAAATGGAAATAGGCCAAGCAAAAGAATTTATAGATCTAGATCCACCCCACCCACATGAGCTAGAATAAAATCGAAAGAAAAAGAGAAACAAGCTCATGGATAATGGGATGGTGGAATTATAAGGTGGTGAAAGAAAGGGTAGTGGAGTGGAATAAAAGATATGCCCCCAACTCAACTTGGGCATTTAAACAATATATCAAAAACCAAATACAATTATCAAGAGACAAATACAATTTACAATGCATAAGAGAGAAGATCCAAAACAAAAAGGGTTTTATATGATGCTCAAATGCAAGGTGGCATGATGACATGAGCATGATATAATTATGATGCAACAATTATATGTAGGAAGTAGCATTTATATAGACTAGGCTAGTAGCATTGCAATTGTTAGACAATTGGGATGCTACAATCTCTCTCTCAAACTGGCATGGCGAGTGGGGAGTCTTGGTGAGATCTTGACGTCTTGGCAAGGGGGTCTGATGGCAAGGCCTTGTACAATGAGGGAGGCACGATGCAAAGTCCAACGAGGTGGGGGATAATTGGTGCTCAAGTCTCAAGGAGCATGAGACTAGAAATTAGGGAGATCCACAAGGGTGTCTTCTAATTTGAATTATCCAAGTCTGAGTAATACATGGGGGTGTGGGGGATATATATAGGCCAACCACTAAAACAGGGGTAGTTTGGGCACAAAAGGGTAAAACCTGGATGAAATAGGATTTTTCTCGGGCATCAAACCCTTGCTGACTTTGAGACTGGGGCGTTCCAGTGATAAGTCTGGAGGCGCTAGAATCAACGCCAGAATTTCCGATCGCCGCCGGTTATTCCGGTCGAAACCAGAATGGTGTATAGAAGGGCCTTTCAGTCGGCACCGGTTGGTTTCGACGGGCGCCGGGAATTCCGGTCTAGGTTCTGGTCTGCCGGAGTGTGCGCCGGGATTTCCAGCGTGGGTTCCGGTCCGTCGATCCTGGCACCAGTTTGACCCGGGACTCCGTCTTGCGTTGGCTTGGCTCCTTCTCTTGGCATTTCTTCATGGGGTTCATATCTGATGATGCATAAAGTATTGGCACGAAGTAGCAAGCCATCCAGGGATGTATCGAAATCACATGAGACAAGGAGTGAACACCTTAGCTTGAAGGAGCTTTTCTTTAGAACGAGTCATTGGTCCACTTGGGGGACTTGGTGGTGTAGATGTGTGGACGTCCGTAGGACTGGCTACGCCAGTATTACTTCATTTTCCACCCACATGCAAGTGCTTGGTGGGCATCATCGAATCATTTCTATGCGTGTTTTGGCGGGAATCGCTGAAATCTGTATTAGGCCGATTCGAGGGTGTTATATGATTCTTGACACATGTGAGAAAGAAGATAAAAATAGCAATCAAGATAGAAACAGTGAACAATAGAAATAAAATGAATCTTGGTGATTACCAATTCATGTCGAAAGAAGATTTGGGAATGTAGAAAAAAGTAAATCTCAGTTAAGGAAACAGTTATTGATGCAACACTATCCATTGCATAAACATAAATATTGAATATGTAATTGCAACAAACAATATGCAACGTAATTTTCAAGGATATAGGGGAACAATAGAGATTAGAACATGTTTTGAAGGTATGTTGTATGTCAACAAAATAAACAAAAAATAGAACAACAAAGAAATCTACCTATGCTCATGTATGGGGGCCTGTTCGTCTGGGGTACTAAAGTTCGCAGGCTAGCGCATGGCATTACCTAAAATTAGCCTGAAATTAACGTGTTTCGAAAAGTTGGGCCGCCAACTACTGAGAGGGGCCATTTCGAGGCAAACTCATCTCTACCCTGCCAAATTCAAATATTCCGTTAAACCGCCCCGTGAAGTAGACGGTCGGGACCCACATGTCGGTCATCTGTCCGTGACGCGGGCGCCAACACGGCAACCTCTTAGGCAAATCGAGCAGCTAAGTGGATTGGATGCGTTGACCAATTTCACAAATCCATTCCCACCTTTCCCCTAGCACCAATAGCGTCGGAATCCACCCTCCAGACAGGACGATCCCTTCGGACATTTGACTTCCGGGGCCAAGTTGTTGCGCCCAGTTGTTGTGCCCAGTCGCTGATACCGAGCTCCAATGGCGCATGCTGTAGCTGCCGTTGCAAGGCTCTAGCCCGCCTCCACCGCCGACGAGCCGAGTAGTTCAGAGGATGATAGATCCTACTATCAAGGAAGAAGAAGTTCTGGCTACAAGCGGGCGAGCTACCCTTCTCTTTGCTATTCACACTAATTATAACTGCTAGCTGGCTACTGAACCTCAAATTGTTTGTTAGCCCAACGCTGACAAACATATTTTGTCCATAGTTTCTGTCAAGTGGCATCTGCGTGGACCCCCCTTACCTGGTTACGGTAGTCCTCTACAGGTATGACTCTAATGGCAAGTGGTATGGAAGCCATTGTTTCATGATGGAAGAAGCGCCTGCGCAGATCTGCACTATATCTGGTATGGTTGCTGCTCTGCGTAATCATGTTGAATTATGGCTGAAGCAGACAGCAAAGTTTAGCTTCATGGATGAACGTGGCATCATGGTTCCTATAACGTGTGACAATCAGCTAATTGGGTTGATGAAAAGGTATGCTTCGGCTGCCATGTTTGACCTGAAATGTCATGTACTGGATGTGGAAGCTGCTGCAACTGGGAGTCGCCCTTCTATTCTTGGACAGGGTGGTTGCTCGAACCCAATTAGCTCCTGGTAAGCAAAGGTCGCTTGGGGTTCGCATGTTTGTGCTGAATTGTAATATTTGTTTTATTTACTCTGTAGATATTGGGCAGTTATGCAACAGTCTTGTTTCTTTGACAGGAAGCACCGCAAGGTTAGAAACATGACTGCCGGGTCAGTCATTTTGCTGCCCGGAGAAATTAAAAACGAGTGGAAAGATGATGCTGGACACGATTCTCGTGCGCATTGTCCCGGTGATGCAGAGTACGTGAAGCTAAGAAAATTGGCACCAAGGAAGAGGAAGAAGGAAGTAAATGAAGAAGCCAGTGGACGTGAAGGCTTGGCACCCAGGCTGCGGAAGAAGCCTGCTGGCAATGAAGATTCATAGTATTGTGTTGAACTTGAACCTATATATGTAATTCTGTTAAACTCTGATCGCTCTGTGTGTGACACGTTGCTGGGCGAAACAATCTACCCATGTTCTCTGAGTAAAATGTACCGCAACTTAGGGTTTGGAAATGCCCGAATCAGTAGTTGAATCCGAAAATGTGATTGTGCCACTGCTATTTGAAAACAAGGATCCACCGGTTCCACGATTGCTGAGGGGCAGGAGGTCTCCAAATATGACGGAATGTAAGTGGCACAGAAATAAATTATTTAAGCTGCCACACTCCATGAAGCAGCAACTTATTTCAGATGCTGCACAACAACGTGGCAACATAAACAGCAATGTTCTCACCGATAATGCCTAGATGAGGAGGAAATCGGTACCACTTTCTGGCCTAATCTTGAGCCCGTCTATCTCACCACCTCTCTTCTCCTGCATCCCCTGCATCTGGCGAAGCTCCCGGATCTCCAGTAACCGGGTGCTCGTGCTTCCACTTTATAAATTATGGTTGTGCCATTTGCATGCGGCACAATCCATGTAGATTACGTTTAAACAAACCACCAATGTCAGAATACACTAGTAGAAAAGGTGTCTTTGGTCCACGGTCACGTTCCCAATCCGGGACAGAGATCTAAATCGAGGCAGAAATTCATCTAAATCACAAATTCTTCCACAAATTAATCAAGACAGAGATCTAAATCGAGGCATTTCATTACTTCAACCGCAAATTCTTCTAAACAAAGGTGTGATTTCACATCCTACATTAATTCAACCACTAGTCAACAATTTCACTTCCGCTGCCACTGTCCTCCGAGCCGCTGGCTTCCTCGTCGCTGTCAGACAAAACCTCCACGATGTCCGCATTGTTCGCGAGACGGAGCACCTGTTCGTGTCAAGCGGCGGTGATGACAGTGTACTTGGTCTGTCCAGGGACGGACCAGAACCTCTCCCGCCCTTCTCGGTTGCGAAGATCCCGGTGCACCACGCGCCCGTCAACGATGCGGTTGCCAATCTTGGACTTCCACTCCTTCTTGAACAGCGCCGGCCAGTACGGGCTGGCCGCCGCGTACCGGGGCAGCGCCCTCTTCCATGCGGGCATCTGGCGGCGACGTGCCGCGATTTCTCTCTCCATCTCGGCTTGCCCAGGGAGCAGAGCCACCAGCACCCCTACAGAGCTGATGCGCCATCCGTGGGGCACTGTCGCGGCTGGCGGCACGAGGATGTCGAAGTTCGCAAACATCACCGCCTCGTAGAAGTTCAGATCGGGCATCTCCATGGTGGCACGGTGGAGATTGGAGAGAACGAGGAGACGGGCGACCAAGCGAAGCGCTGTGGAGCCTCCTATTTGTACACGAGGACGACGAAGCAACGGGCGGAATATCCAAGGGGCATTGGTCAGACAAAATAAGTAATGCAGGGTAAGAGAAAAATTTTCCTCCCTAGGATCTAGGACCAATAGTTCAGACCGCTAGGTCAACAAGTACAACTATTACAACTTAAAAAGGCACAGAGCTTAAGCTAAATAGAACTAGTTATCACACATCTCCTTGATTTTCCTAATCTTAGCCCGATGCGCATCTTCCTGCGAGAGCAAGGATCGAACCGCCTGCTCCTTCCTTTTAGCATCTTCCTTGCACAGCTTCAATTGTTTCTCTGCATTTTTCCTCATGCACTTGTCAATACTCGTAGTTGTGTACTGTAGGACTTTGGCATGGTGGAAATCATTCCTTGCTTGAGTCAGTTCTTGCTCTGCTTTAGCCTTCTGGGCTAACGTCGCGTCCCTCTCCTTCTCGACTTTGCTAACCTTGTCTTGCACCCACCTGAGATCTTGCTTATGCTTGGTCGTGTCAACTGGTTCCCATAGCTTCATCTCAACACTGTCAAGAAGTGAGCTGAATACGGATTCTTTCAACTCGACAGTCATTTCCCATAGTTTGTCCAACATTTTCTACATCAATTTGGGCCACTCTGGATCTACCCATTTGACAACACCGCAACTTCCGCCTTACATCATTGCACGATGTCCTTGACACCGTAGAAACCTCTTGCCTGTGTTTCGTCCTTCGAATGCTACAAATTTAGCGGGCACATATCCATGTTTACATATAAGAGGTCTGTCTTCATCCGCTAAACCGTGATTATCAAAGTCATACATTGTCTGGTTGTCCTAACATATCATACACGCATGAGTAAATAGATTAGATCTAGCTCAAAAAATAGATAACTGGCCACAGATGATAGAAATAGAGATGCGACGGCTCACATTGAAATCACCGTCCCTGTCGTCACGACGCGTTTCCTCGCCGTCACCCCTTGAACCCATGGCGAGAGGGGAGGGGGGTGGCTGCCGGAGAGGGGATTGGGATGGAGGCGTCGTTGGCTTGCGCCTATGGCAGGATGGGAGTCAAGTGGGGAAAGTGGCTTCGAGGGTAAGTAAGAGAAGTACGGGAGGAAGAGAAGTAATGGGGACGTGACACTGGGATGTGGCCCACTGAACTCGTGAGACATGACACTCGCAACAGGGGAGCGCCCAGTGTTGCCAGTTTTTCCAGAGCAAGTGTGGCCAATCATGCCGCAGAACAGCCTACTCGCGGATCGCTCTCACAAAAACCATCCCAATCGTCCAAGCGCCCCAATCGAATGGTATGTAACAATCGTCAAGCAGAACAACTGTGTTAGGGCGTGCCTTCTAGAAGACTGGGTCTAACGGCTACCCATGCAATGACACTGGTGTATCCATGTGTGGTTTGTGAAAAGAACAGACATGCCATCACACTAGGTGGATCCATATGTGGTTTATGGAAGTAACACACATGCAATGACTCTAGCTATAATTCATGAAAAGAACAGACATGCAATGACACTGGTGGATCCATGTGTGGTTCATGAGAAGAACACACATCCAATGACACTGGTGGAATCTAGTTGTGGTTCATGAAAAGAACAGACATGCAATGAAACTTGTGGATCCATATGTGGTTTGTCTAGAGGAACACACATGCAATGACACTGGGTGTGGTTCATGAAAAGAATAGACATGCAATGCCACTGGTGGATCCTTATGTGGTTTGTGAGAAGAACAGACATGCAATGACACCGGTGGATCCTTATGTGGTTCATGAAAAGAACTGACATGCAATGACACTGGGTGTGGTTCATGAAAAGAACTGGCATGCAATGACACTGGGTGTGGTTCATGAAAAGAACAGCGATGCAATGACACCAGTGGATCCATGTGTGGTTTATGGAAGTAACAGACGTGCAATGACTCTAGCTGTGGTTCATTAAAAGAACAGACATGCAATGACACCGGGTGTGGTTCATGAAAAGAACAGACATGCAATGACTCTAGCTATGGTTCATGAAAAGAACACACATGCAATGACACTAGGCGTGGTTCATGAAAAGAACAGACATGCAATGACACTGGAGGATCCTTATGTGGTTTGTTTAGAGGAACAGACATGCAATGACACTGGTGGATCCATGTGTGGTTCATGAGAAGAACACACATCCAATGACACTGGTGGATCCTTATGTGGTTCATGAAAAGAACAGACATGTAGTGACACCGGTGGATCCTTATGTGGTCTGTCTAGAGGAACACACATCCAATGACACCGGGTGTGGTTCATGAAAAATACAGACATGCAATGACTTATGTGGTTTGTTTAGAAGAACACACATACAATGTCACTGGGTGTGGTTCCTGAAAAGAACAGACATGCAATGACACTGGTGGATCCTTATGTGGTTTGTTTAGAGGAACAAACATGCAATGACACCGGTGGATCCATGTGTGGTTCATGAGAAGAACACACATCCAATGACACTGGTGGATCCTTATGTGGTTCATGAAAAGAACTGACATGCAGTGACACTGGGTGTGCTTCATGAAAAGAACAGATAGACAATTACACCGGTGGATCCATGTGTAGTTCATGAAAAGAACAGACATGCAGTGACATAGGTGGATCCTTATGTGGTTTGTCTAGAGGAACACACATGCAATATCACAGGGTGTGGTTCATGAAAAGAACAGACATGCAATGACACTGGTGGATCCTTATGTGGTTTGTGAGAAGAACAGACATGCAATGACACTGGTGGATCCTTATGTGGTTAATGAAAAGAACTGATATGCAATGACACTGGTGTGGTTCATGAAAAGAATAGACATGCAATGACACCGGTGGATCCATGTGTGGTTTATGGAAGTACAAACATGCAATGACTCTAGCTGTGGTTCATGAAAAGAACAAACATGCAATGACACCGGGTGTGGTTCATGAATAGAACAGGCATGCAATGACGCTGGTGGATCCTTATGTGGTTTGTTTAGAAGAACACACATGCAATGACACTGGGTGTGGTTCATGAAAAGAATAGACATGCAATGACACTAGGTGAACCTTATGTGGTTTGTTTAGAGGTTCAAACATGCAATGACATCGGTGGATCCATGTGTGGTTCATGAGAAGAACACACATCCAATGACACTGGTGGATCCTTATGTGGTTCATGAAAAGAACTGACATGCAGTGACACTGGGTGTGGTTAATGAAAAGAACAGACATGCAATGACACTGGGTGTGGTTAATGAAAAGAACAGACATGCAATGACTCTAGATGTGGTTCATGAAAAGAACACACATGCAATGACACTGGGTGTTGTTCATGAAAAGAACAGACATGCAATGACACTGGTGGATCCTTATGTGGTTTGTTTAGAAGAACACACATGCAATGACACTGGGTGTGGTTCATGAAAAGAACAGACATGCAATGACACTAGTGGATCCTTATGTGGTTTGTTTAGAGGAACATACAAGCAATGACACCGGTGGATCCTTATGCGGTTTGTTTAGAGGAACAGACATGCAATGACACCGGTGGATCCATGTGTGGTTCATGAGAAGAACACACATCCAATGACACTGGTGGATCCTTAAGTGGTTCATGAAAAGAACTGACATGCAGTGACACTGGGTGTGGTTCATGAGAAGAACACACATCCAATGACACTGGTGGACTCTAGCTGTGGTTCATGAAAAGAACAGACATGTAGTGACACCGGTGGATCATTATGTGTTTTTTCTAGAGGAACACACATGCACTGACACTGGGTGTGGTTCATGAAAAGAACACACATGCAATAACACTGGTGAATCCATGTGTGGATTATGAGAAGAACACAGATCCAATGACACTGGTGGATCCTTATGTGGTTCATGAAAAGAACTGACATGCAATGACACTAGGTGTGGTTCGTGAAAAGAACTGACATGCAATGACACTGGGTGTGGTTCATGAAAAGAACAGACATGCAGTGACACCGGTGGATCCATGTGTGGTCTATGGAAGTAACAGACATGCAATGACTCTAGCAGTGGTTAATGAAAAGAACAGACATGCAATGACACCGGATGTGGTTCATGAAAAGAACACACATGCAATGACACTGGTGGATCCTTATGTGGTTTGTTTAGAAGAGCACACATGCAATGACACTGGGTGTGGTTCATGAAAAGAACAGACATGCAATGATACTAGTGGATCCTTATGTGGTTTGTTTAGAGGAATAGACATGCAATGACACCGGTCGATCCATGTGTGGTTCATGAGAAGAACACACATCCAATGACACTGGTGGATCCTTATGTGGTTCATGAAAAGAATAGACATGCAGTGACACCGGTGGATCCTTACGTGGTCTGTCTAGAGGAACACACATGCAATGACACCGGGTGTGGTTCATGAAAAGAACAGACATGCAATGACTTATGTAGTTTGTTTAGAAGAACACACATGCAATGACACTGGGTGTGGTTCATGAAAAGAACAGACATGCAATGACACTGGTCGATCCTTATGTGGTTTGTTTAGAGGAACAGACATGCAATGACACCTGTGGATCCATGTGTGGTTCATGAGAAGAACACACATCCAATGACACTGGTGGATCCTTATGTGGTTCATGAATAGAACTGACATGCAGTGACACTGGGTGTGCTTCATGAAAAGAACAGACATGCAATGACACCGGTGGATCCATGTGTGGTTCATGAAAAGAATAGACATGCAGTGACACCGGTGGATCCTTATGTGGTTTGTCTAGAGGAACACACATGCAATGTCACTAGGTATGGTTCATGAAAAGAACAGACATGCAATGACACTGGTGGATCCTTATGTGGTTTGTGAGAAAAACAGACATGCAATGACACTGGTGGATCCTTATGTGGTTCATGAAAAGAACTGACATGCAATGACACTGGGTGTGGTTCATGAAAAGAACTGACATTCAATGACACTGGGTATGGTTCATGAAAACACCATACATGCAATGACACCGGTGGATCCATGTGTGGTTTATGGAAGTAACAGACATGCAATGACTCTAGCTGTGGTTCATGAAAAGAACAGACATGAAATGACACCGGGTGTGGTTCATGAAAGGAACAGACATGCAATGACACTGGTGGATCCTTATGTGGTTTGCGAGAAGAGCAGACATGCAATGACACTGGTGGATCCTTATGTGGTTCATGAAAAGAACTGACATGCAATGACACTGGGTGTGGTTCATGAAAAGAACCGATATGCAATGAAACTGGGTGTGGTTCATGAAAAGAACAGACATGCAATGACACTGATGTATCCATGTGTGGTTTATGGAATTAAAAGACATGCAATGACTCTAGCTGTGGTTCATGAAAATAACAGACATGCAATGACACCGGGCGTGGTTCATGAAAAGAACAGACATGCAATGACACTGGTGGATCCTTATGTGGTTTGTTTAGAAGAACACACATGAAGTGACACTAGGCGTGGTTCATGAAAAGAACAGACATGCAATGACACTGGTGGATCCTCATGTGGTTTGTTTAGAAGAACACACATGCAATGACACTAGGTGTGGTTCATGAAAAGAACAGAAATGCAATGACACTGGTGGATCCTTATGTGGTTTGTTTAGAACAACACACATGCAATGACACTGGGTGTGGTTCATGAAAAGAACAGACATGCAATGACACTAGTGGATCCTTATGTGGTTTTTTTAGAGGAACAAACATGCAATGACACCGGTGGATCCATGTGTGGTTAATGAGAAGAACACACATCCAATGACACTAGTGGATCCTTATGTGGTTCATGAAAAGAACAAACATGCTGTGACACCGGTGGATCCTTACGTGGTCTGTCTAGAGGAACACACATGCAATGACACCGGCTGTGGTTCATGAAAAGAACAGACATGCAATGACTTATGTGGTTTGTTTAGAAGAACACACAATGCCACTGGGTGTGGTTCATGAAAAGAACAGACATGCAATGACACTGGTGGATCCTTATGTGGTTTTCTTAGAAGAACACACATGCAAAGACACTGGGTGTGGTTCATGAAAAGAATAGACATGCAATGACACTGGTGGATCCTTATGTGGTTTGTTTAGAAGAACACACATGCAATGACACTAGGTGTGGTTCATGAAAAGAACAGACATGCAATGACACTAGTGGATCCTTATGTGGTTTGTTTAGAGGAACAAGCATGCAATGACACCGGTGGATCCATGTGTGGTTCATGAGAAGAACACACATCCAATGACACTGGTGGATCCTTATGTGGTTCATGAAAAGAACAGACATGCAATGACTTATGTGGTTTGTTTAGAAGAATACACAATGCCACTGGGTGTGGTTCATGAAAAGAACAGACATGCAATGACACTGGTGGATCCTTATGTGGTTTGTTTAGAAGAACACACATGCAAAGACACTGGGTGTGGTTCATGAAAAGAATAGACATGCAATGACACTGATGGATCCTTATGTGGTTTGTTTAGAAGAACACACATGCAATGACACTAGGTGTGGTTCATGAAAAGAATAGACATGCAATGACACTAGTGGATCCTTATGTGGTTTGTTTAGAGGAACAGACATGCAATGACACCGGTGGATCCATGTGTGGTTCATGAGAAGAACACACGTCCAATGACACTGGTGGATCCTTATGTGGTTCATGAAAAGAACTGACATGCAATGACACTGGGTGTGGTTCATGAAAAGAACTGACATGCAATGACACCAGTGGATCCATGTGTGGTTTATGGAAGTAACATACATGCAATGACTCTAGCTATGGTTCATGAAAAGAAAAGACATACAATGACACCGGGTGTGGTTCATGAAAAGAACAGACATGCAATGACACTGGTGGATCCTTATGTGGTTTGTTTAGAAGAACACACATGCAATGACACTGGTTGTGGTTCATCAAAAGAAAAGACATGCAATGACACTGGGTGAACCTTATGTGGTTTGTTTAGAGGAACAAACATGCAATGACACCGGTGGATCCATGTGTGGTTCATGAGAAGAACACACATCCGATGACACTGGTGGATCCTTATGTGGTTCATGAAAAGAACTGACATGCAGTGACACTGGGTGTGGATCATGAAAAGACCAAACATGCAATGACACTGGGTGTGGTTCATGAAAAGAACAGACATGCAATGACTCTAGCTGTGGTTGATGAAAAGAACACACATGCAATCACACTGGGTGTGGTTCATGAAAATAACAGACATGCAAGGACACTGGTGGATCCTTATGTGGTTTGTTTAGAAGAACACACATGCAATGACACTGAGTGTGGTTCATGAAAAGAACAGAGATGCAATGACACTGGTGGATCCTTATGTGGTTTGTTTAGAAGAACACACATGCAATGACACTAGGTGTGGTTCATGAAAAGAACAGACACGCAATGACACTAGTGGATCCTTATGTGGTTTGTTTAGAGGAACAGACATGCAATGACACCGGGTGTGGTTCATGAAAAGAACAGACACGCAATGACACTAGTGGATCCATGTGTGGTTCATGAGAAGAACACACATCCAATGACACTGGTGGATCCTTATGTGGTTCATGAAAAGAACAGACATGCAGTGACACCGGTGGATCCATATGTGGTCTGTCTAGAGGAACACACATGCAATGACACCGGGTGTGGTTCATGAAAAGAACAGACATGCAATGACTTATGTGGTTTGTTTAGAAGAACACACATGCAATGACACTGGGTGTGGTTCATGAAAAGAACAGACATGCAATGACACTGGTCGATCCTTATGTGGTTTGTTTAGAGGAACAGACATGCAATGACACCTGTGGATCCATGTGTGGTTCATGAGAAGAACACACATCCAATGACACTGGTGGATCCTTATGTGGTTCATGAATAGAACTGACATGAAGTGACACTGGGTGTGCTTCATGAAAAGAACAGACATGCAATGACACCGGTGGATCCATGTGTGGTTCATGAAAAGAATAGACATGCAGTGACACCGGTGGATCCTTATGTGGTTTGTCTAGAGGAACACAAATGCAATGTCACTAGGTATGGTTCATGAAAAGAACAGACATGCAATGACACTGGTGGATCCTTATGTGGTTTGTGAGAAGAACAGACATGCAATGACACTGGTGGATCCTTATGTGGTTCATGAAAAGAACTGACATGCAATGACACTGGGTGTGGTTCATGAAAAGAAATGACATGCAATGACACTGGGTATGGTTCATGAAAACACCATACATGCAATGACACCGGTGGATCCATGTGTGGTTTATGGAAGTAACAGACATGCAATGACTCTAGCTGTGGTTCATGAAAAGAACAGACATGAAATGACACCGGGTGTGGCTCATGAAAGGAACAGACATGCAATGACACTGGTGGATCCTTATGTGGTTTGCGAGAAGAACAGACATGCAATGACACTGGTGGATCCTTATGTGGTTCATGAAAAGAACTGACATGCAATGATACTGGGTGTGGTTCATGAAAAGAACCGATATGCATTGAAACTGGGTGCGGTTCATGAAAAGAATAGACATGCAATGACACCGATGTATCCATGTGTGGTTTGTGGAATTAAAAGACATGCAATGACTCTAGCTGTGGTTCATGAAAATAACAGACATGCAATGACACCGGCTGTGGTTCATGAAAAGAACAGACATGCAATGACACTGGTGGATCCTTATGTGGTTTTGTTTAGAAGAACACACATGCAGTGACACTGGGTGTGGTTCATGAAAAGAACAGACATGCAATGACTCTAGCTGTGGTTCATTAAAAGAACACATATGCAATCACACTGGGTGTGGTTCATGAAAAGAACAGCCATGCAATGACACTGGTGGATCCTTATGTGGTTTTTTTAGAAGAACACACATGCAATGACACTGGGTGTGGTTCATGAAAAGAACAGACATGCAATGACACTGGTGGATCCTTATGTGGTTTGTTTAGAAGAACACACATGCAATGACACTGGGTGTGGTTCATGAAAAGAACACACATGCAATGACACTAGTGGATCCTTATGTGGTTTGTTTAGAGGAACAAACATGCAATGACGCCGGTGGATCCATGTGTGGTTCATGAGAAGAACACACATCCAATGACAGTGGTGGATCCTTATGTGGTTCATGAAAAGAACAGACATGCAGTGACACCGGTGGATCCTTACGTGGTCTGTCTAGAGGAACACACATGCAATGACACCGGGTGTGGTTCATGAAAAGAACAGACATGCAATGACTTAAGTGGTTTGTTTAGAAGAACACACAATGCCACTGGGTGTGGTTCATGAAAAGAACAGACATGCAATGACACTGGTGGATCCTTATGTGGTTTGTTTAGAAGAACACACATGCAAAGACACTGGGTGTGGTTCATGAAAAGAATAGACATGCAATGACACTGGTGGATCCTTATGTGGTATGTTTAGAAGAACACACATGCAATGACACTAGGTGTGGTTCATGAAAAGAACAGACATGCAATGACACTAGTGGATCCTTATGTGGTTTGTTTAGAGGAATAGGCATGCAATGACACCGGTTGATCCATGTGTGGTTCATGAGAAGAACACACATCCAATGACACTGGTGGATCCTTATGTGGTTCATGAAAAGAACAGACATGCAGTTACACCGGTGGATCCTTACATGGTCTGTCTAGAGGAACACACATGCAATGACACCGGGTGTGGTTCATGAAAAGAACAGACATGCAATGACTTATGTGGTTTGTTTATAAGAACACACATGCAATGACACTGGGTGTGGTTCATGAAAAGAACAGACATGCAATGACACTGGTCGATCCTTATGTGGCTTGTTTAGAGGAACAGACATGCAATGACACCTGTGGATCCATGTGTGGTTCATGAGAAGAACACACATCCAATGACACTGGTGGATCCTTATGTGGTTCATGAAAAGAACTGACATGCAATGACACTGGGTGTGGTTCATGAAAAGAACTGACATGCAATGACACTGGGTATGGTTGATGAAAACACCATACATGCAATGACACTGGTGGATCCATGTGTGGTTTACGGAAGTAACAGATATGCAATGACTCTAGCTGTGGTTCATGAAAAGAACAGACATGAAATGACACCGGGTGTGGTTCATGAAAGGAACAGACATGCAATGACACTGGTGGATCCTTATGTGGTTTGTGAGAAGAACAGACATGCAATGACACTGGTGGATCCTTATGTGGTTCATGAAAAGAACTGACATGCAATGACACTGGATGTGGTTCATGAAAAGAACTGACATGCAATGACACTGGGTATGGTTCATGAAAACACCATACAAGCAATGACACCGGTGGATCCATGTGTGGTTTATGGAAGTAACAGACATGCAATGACTCTAGCTGTGATTCATGAAAAGAACAGACATGAAATGACACCGGGTGTGGTTCATTAAAGGAACAGACATGCAATGACACTTTTGGATCCTTATGTGGTTTGTGAGAAGAACAGACATGCAATGACACTGGTGGATCCTTATGTGGTTCATGAAAAGAACTGACATGCAATGACACTGGGTGTGGTTCATGAAAAGAACCGATATGCAATGAAACTGGGTGTGGTTCATGAAAAGAACAGACATGCAATGACACCGATGTATCCATGTGTGGTTTATGGAAGTAAAAGACATGCAATGACTCTAGCTGTGGTTCATGAAAATAACAGACATGCAATGACACTGGGTGTGGTTCATGAAAAGAACAGACATGCAATGACACTGGTGGATCCTTATGTGGTTTGTTTAGAAGAACACACATGAAGTGACACTGGGTGTGGTTCATGAAAAGAACAGACATGCAATGACTCTAGCTGTGGTTCATTAAAAGAACACATATGCAATCACACTGGGTGTGGTTCATGAAAAGAACAGACATGCAATGACACTGGTGGATCCTTATGTGGTTTGTTTAGAAGAACACACACGCAATGACACTGGGTGTGGTTCATGAAAAGAACAGACATGCAATGACACTAGTGGATCCTTATGTGGTTTGTTTAGAGGAACAAACATGCAATGACACCGGGGGATCCATGTGTGGTTCATGAGAAGAACACACATCCAATGACACTGGTGGATCCTTATGTGGTTCATGAAAAGAACAGACATGCAGTGACACCGCTGGATCCTTACGTGGTCTGTCTAGAGGAACACACATGCAATGACACTGAGTGTGGTTCATGAAAAGAACAGACATGCAATGACTTATGTGGTTTGTTTAGAAGAACACACAATGCCACTGGGTGTGGTTCATGAAAAGAACAGACATGCAATGACACTGGTGGATCCTTATGTGGTTTGTTTATAAGAACACACATGCAAAGACACTGGGTGTGGTTCATGAAAAGAATAGACATGCAATGACACTGGTGGATCCTTATGTGGTTTGTTTAGAAGAACACACATGCAATGACACTAGGTGTGGTTCATGAAAAGAACAGACATGCAATGACACTAGTGGATCCTTATGTGGTTTGTTTAGAGGAACAGACATGCAATGACACCGGTGGATCCATGTGTGGTTCATGAGAAGAACACACATCCAATGACACTGGTGGATCCTTATGTGGTTCATGAAAACAACAGACATGCAGTGACACCGGTGGATCCTTACGTGGCCTGTCTAGAGGAACACACATGCAATGACACCAGGTGTGGTTCATGAAAAGAACAGACATGCAATGACTTATGTGGTTTGTTTATAAGAACACACATGCAATGACACTGGGTGTGGTTCATGAAAAGAACAGACATGCAATGACACTAGTCGATCCTTATGTGGTTTGTTTAGAGGAACATACATGTAATGACACCTGTGGATCCATGTGTGGTTCATGAGAAGAACACACATCCAATGACACTGGTGGATCCTTATGTGGTTCATGAAAAGAATTGACATGTAGTGACACTGGGTGTGCTTCATGAAAAGAACAAACATGCAATGACACCGGTGGATCCATGTGTGGTTCATCAAAAGAACAGACATGCAGTGACACCGGTGGATCCTTAGGTGGTTTGTCTAGAGGAACACACATGCAATGTCACTGGGTATGGTTCATAAAAAGAACAGACATGCAATGACACTGGTAGATCCTTATGTGGTTTGTGAGAAGAACAGACATGCAATGACACTGGTGGATCCTTATGTGGTTCATGAAAAGAACTGACATGCAATGACACTGGGTGTGGTTCATGAAAAGAACTGACATGCAATGACAGTGGGTATGGTTCATGAAAAGACCATACATGCAATGACACCGGTGGATCCATGTGTGGTTTATGGAAGTAACAGACATGCAATGACTCTAGCTGTGGTTCATCAAAAGAACAGACATGAATTGACATCGGGTGTGGTTCATGAAAGGAACAGACATGCAATGACACTGGTGGATCCTTATGTGGTTTGTGAGAAGAACAAACATGCAATGACACTGGTGGATCCTTATGTGGTTCATGAAAAGAACTAACATGCAATGACACTGGGTGTGGTTCATGAAAAGAACCGATATGCAATGAAACTGGGTGTGGTTCATGAAAAGAACTGATATGCAATGACACTGGGTGTGGTTCATGAAAAGAATAGACATGCAATGACACTGATGTATCCATGTGTGGTTTATGGAAGTAAAAGACATGCAATGACTCTAGCTGTGGTTCATGAAAATAACAGACATGCAATGACACCGGGTGTGGTTCATGAAAAGAATAGACATGCAATGACACTGGTGGATCCTTATATGGTTTGTTTAGAAGAACACACATGTAGTGACACCGGGTGTGGTTCATGAAAAGAACAGACATGCAATGACTCTAGCTGTGGTTCATGAAAAGAACACACATGCAATCACACTGGGTATGGTTAATGAAAAGAACAAACATGCAATGACACTGGTGGATCCTTATGTGGTTTTTTTAGAAGAACACACATGCAATGACACTGGGTGTGGTTCATGAAAAGAACAGACATGCAATGACACTGGTGGATCCTTATGTGGTTTGTTTAGAAGAACACACATGCAATGACACTGGGTGTGGTTCATGAAAAGAACAGACATGCAATGACACTGGTGGATCCTTATGTGGTTTGTTTAGAAGAACACACATGCAATGACACTGGGTGTGGTTCATGAAAAGAACAAACATGCAATGACACTAGTGGATCCTTATGTGGTTTGTTTAGAGGAACAAACATGCAATGACGCCGGTGGATCCATGTGTGGTTCATGAGAAGAACACACATCCAATGACAGTGGTGGATCCTTATGTGGTTCATGAAAAGAACAGACATGCAGTGACACCGGTGGATCCTTACGTGGTCTGTCTAGAGGAACACACATGCAATGACACCGGGTGAGGTTCATGAAAAGAACAGACATGCAATGACTTAAGTGGTTTGTTTAGAAGAACACACAATGCCACTAGGTGTGGTTCATGAAAAGAACAGACATGCAATGACACTGGTGGATCCTTATGTGGTTTATTTAGAAGAACACACATGCAAAGACACTGGGTGTGGATCATGAAAAGAATAGACATGCAATGACACTGGTGGATCCTTATGTGGTATGGTTAGAAGAACACACATGCAATGACACTAGGTGTGGTTCATGAAAAGAACAGACATGCAATGACACTAGTGGATCCTTATGTGGTTTGTCTAGAGGAATAGGCATGCAATGACACCGGTGGATCCATGTGTGGTTCATGAGAACAACACACATCCAATGACACTGGTGGATCCTTATGTGGTTCATGAAAAGAACAGACATGCAGTTACACCGGTGGATCCTTACGTGGTCTGTCTAGAGGAACACACATGCAATGACACCGGGTGTGGTTCATGAAAAGAACAGACATGCAATGACTTATGTGGTTTGTTTATAAGAACACACATGCAATGACACTGGGTGTGGTTCATGAAAAGAACAGACATGCAATGACACTGGTCGATCCTTATGTGGCTTGTTTAGAGGAACAGACATGCAATGACACCTGTGGATCCATGTGTGGTTCATGAGAAGAACACACATCCAATGACACTGGTGGATCCTTATGTGGTTCATGAAAAGAACTGACATGCAATGACACTGGGTGTGGTTCATGAAAAGAACTGACATGCAATGACACTGGGTATGGTTCATGAAAACACCATAAATGCAATGACACTGGTGGATCCATGTGTGGTTTAAGGAAGTAACAGACATGCAATGACTCTAGCTGTGGTTCATGAAAAGAACAGACATGAAATGACACCGGGTGTGGTTCATGAAAGGAACAGACATGCAATGCCACTGGTGGATCCTTATGTGGTTTGTGAGAAGAACAGACATGCAATGACACTGGTGGATCCTTATGTGTTTCATGAAAAGAACTGACATGCAATGACACTGGGTATGGTTCATGAAAACACCATACATGCAATGACACCGGTGGATCCATGTGTGGTTTATGGAAGTAACAGACATGCAATGACTCTAGCTGTGATTCATGAAAAGAACAGACATGAAATGACACCGGGTGTGGTTCATTAAAGGAACAGACATGCAATGACACTGGTGGATCCTTATGTGGTTTGTGAGAAGAACAGGCATGCAATGACACTGGTGGATCCTTATGTGGTTCATGAAAAGAACTGACATGCAATGACACTGGGTGTGGTTCATGAAAAGAACCGATATGCAATGAAACTGGGTGTGGTTCATGAAAATAACAGACATGCAATGACACCGATGTATCCATGTGTGGTTTATGGAAGTAAAAGACATGCAATGACTCTAGCTGTGGTTCATGAAAATAACAGACATGCAATGACACCGGGTGTGGTTCATGAAAAGAACAGACATGCAATGACACTGGTGGATCCTTATGTGGTTTGTTTAGAAGAACACACATGAAGTGACACTGGGTGTGGTTCATGAAAAGAACAGACATGCAATGACTCTAGTTGTGGTTCATTAAAAGAACACATATGCAATCACACTGGGTGTGGTTCATGAAAAGAATAGACATGCAATGACACTGTTGGATCCTTATGTGGTTTGTTTGGAAGAACACACATGCAATGACACTGGGTGTGGTTCATGAAAAGAACAGACATGCAATGACACTAGTGGATCCTTATGTGGTTTGTTTAGAGGAACAAACATGCAATGACACCGGTGGATCCATGTGTGGTTCATGAGAAGAACACACATCCAATGACACTGGTGGATCCTTATGTGGTTCATGAAAAGAACAGACATGCAGTGACACCGGTGGATCCTTACGTGGTCTGTCTAGAGGAACACACATGCAATGACACCGAGTGTGGTTCATGAAAAGAACAGACATGCAATGACTTATGTGGTTTGTTTAGAAGAACACACAATGCCACTGGGTGTGGTTCATGAAAAGAACAGACATGCAATGACACTGGTGGATCCTTATGTGGTTTGTTTAGAAGAACACACATGCAAAGACACTGGGTGTGGTTCATGAAAAGAATAGACATGCAATGACACTGGTGGATCCTTATGTGGTTTGTTTAGAAGAACACACATGCAACGACACTAGGTGTGGTTCATGAAAAGAACAGACATGCAATGACACTAGTGGATCCTTATGTGGTTTGTTTAGAGGAACAGACATGCAATGACACCGGTGGATCCATGTGTGGTTCATGAGAAGAACACACATCCAATGACACTGGTGGATCCTTATGTGGTTCATGAAAAGAGCAGACATGCAGTGACACCGGTGGATCCTTACGTGGTCTGTCTAGAGGAACACACATGCAATGACACCGGGTGTGGTTCATGAAAAGAACAGACATGCAATGACTTATGTGGTTTGTTTATAAGAACACACATGCAATGACACTGGGTGTGGTTCATGAAAAGAACAGACATGCAATGACACTAGTCGATCCTTATGTGGTTTGTTTAGAGGAACATACATGCAATGACACCTGTGGATCCATGTGTGGTTCATGAGAAGAACACACATCCAATGACACTGGTGGATCCTTATGTGGTTCATGAAAAGAATTGACATGTAGTGACACTGGGTGTGCTTCATGAAAAGAACAAACATGCAATGACACCGGTGGATCCATGTGTGGTTCATCGAAAGAACAGACATGCAGTGACACTGGTGGATCCTTAGGTGGTTTGTCTAGAGGAACACACATGCAATGTCACTGGGTATGGTTCATAAAAAGAACAGACATGCAATGACACTGGTAGATCCTTATGTGGTTTGTGAGAAGAACAGACATGCAATGACACTGGTGGATCCTTATGTGGTTCATGAAAAGAACTGACATGCAATGACACTGGGTGTGGTTCATGAAAAGAACTGACATGCAATGACAGTGGGTATGGTTCATGAAAAGACCATACATGCAATGACACCGGTGGATCCATGTGTGGTTTATGGAAGTAACAGACATGCAATGACTCTAGCTGTGGTTCATGAAAAGAACAGACATGAATTGACACCGGGTGTGGTTCATGAAAGGAACAGACATGCAATGACACTGGTGGATCCTTATGTGGTTTGTGAGAAGAACAAACATGCAATGACACTGGTGGATCCGTATGTGGTTCATGAAAAGAACTGACATGCAATGACACTGGGTGTGGTTCATGAAAAGAACTGATATGCAATGACACTGGGTGTGGTTCATGAAAAGAACAGACATGAAATGACACTGATGTATCCATGTGTGGTTTATGGAAGTAAAAGACATGCAATGACTCTAGCTGTGGTTCATGAAAATAACAGACATGCAATGACACCGGGTGTGGTTCATGAAAAGAATAGACATGCAATGACACTGGTGGATCCTTATATGGTTTGTTTAGAAGAACACACATGTAGTGACACCGGGTGTGGTTCATGAAAAGAACAGACATGCAATGACTCTAGCTGTGGTTCATGAAAAGAACACACATGCAATCACACTGGGTATGGTTAATGAAAAGAACAAACATGCAATGACACTGGTGGATCCTTATGTGGTTTGTTTAGAAGAACACACATGCAATGACACTGGGTGTGGTTCATGAAAAGAACAGACATGCAATGACACTGGTGGATCCTCATGTGGTTTGTTTAGAAGAACACACATGCAATGACACTGGGTGTGGTTCATGAAAAGAACAGACATGCAATGACACTAGTGGATCCTTATGTGGTTTGTTTAGAGGAACAAACATGCAATCACACTAGTGGATCCATGTGTGGTTCATGAGAAGAACACACATTCAATGACACTGGTGGATCCTTATGTGGTTCATGAAAAGAACAGACATGCAGTGACACCGGTGGATCCTTACGTGGTCTGTCTAGAGGAACACACATGCAATGACACCGGGTGTGGTTCATGAAAAGGACAGACATGCAATGACTTATGTGGTTTGTTTATAAGAACACACATGCAATGACACTGGGTGTGGTTCATGAAAAGAACAGACATGCAATGACATTGGTCGATCCTTATGTAGTTTGTTTAGAGGAACAGACATGCAATGACACCTGTGGATCCATGTGTGGTTCATGAGAAGAACACACATCCAATGACACCGGTGGATCCTTATGTGGTTCATGAAAAGAACTGACATGCAGTGACACTGGGTGTGCTTCATGAAAAGAACAAACATGCAATGACACCGGTGGATCCATGTGTGGTTCATAAAAAGAGCAGACATGCAGTGACACTGGTGGATCCTTATGTGCTTTGTCTAGAGGAACACACATGCAATGTCACTAGGTGTGGTTCATGAAAAGAACATACATGCAATGACACTGATGGATCGATGTGTGGTTCATGAGAAGAACAGACATGCAATGACACTGGTGGATCGTTATGTGGTTCATGAAAAGAACTGACATGCAATGACACTGGGTGTGGTTCATGAAAAGAACTGACATGCAATGACACTGGATATGGTTCATGAAAAGACCATACATGCAATGACACCGGTGGATCCATGTGTGGTTTATGGAAGTAACAGACATGCAATGAATCTAGTTGTGGTTCATGAAAAGAACAGACATGAAATGACACCAGGTGTGGTTCATGAAAATAACAGACATGCAATGACACTGGTGGATCCTTATGTGGTTTGTGAGAAGAACAGACATGCAATGACACTGGTGAATCCTTATGTGGTTCATGAAAAGAACTGACATGTAATGACACTGGTGTGGTTCATGAAAAGAACATACATGCAATGACACTGGGTGTGGTTCATGAAAAGAACAGACATGCAATGACACCGGTGTATCCATGTGTGGTTTTTGGAAGTAAAAGACATGCAATGACTCTAGCTGTGGTTCATGAAAAGAACAGGCATGCAATGACACCGGGTGTGGTTCATGAAAAGAACAGACATGCAATGACACTGGTGGATCCTTATGTGGTTTGTTTAGAAGAACGCACATGCAATGACACTGGGTGTGGTTCATGAAAAGAACAAACATGCAATGACACTGGGTGAACCTTATGTGGTTTGTTTAGAGGAACAGACATGCAATGACACTGGTGGATCCTTATGTGGTTTGTGAGAAGAACAGACATGCAATGACACTGGTGGATCCTAATGTGGTTCATGAAAAGAACTGACATGCAATGACACTGGGTGTGGTTCATGAAAAGAACGGACATGCAATGACACAGGTGGATCCATGTGTGGTTTATGGAAGTATATGACATGCAATGACTCTAGCTGTGGTTCATGAAAAGAAAAGACATGCAATGACACCGGGTGTGGTTCATGAAAAGAACATACATGCAATGACACTGGTGGATCCTTATGTGGTTTGTTTAGAAGAACACACATGCAATGACATTGGGTGTGATTCATGAAAAGAAAAGACATGCATTACACTGGGTGAACCTTATGTGGTTTGTTTAGAGGAACAGACATGCAATGACACCGGTGGATCCATGTTTTGTTCATGAGAAGAACACACATCCAATGACACTGGTGGATCCTTATGTGGTCCATGAAAAGAACTGACATGCAGTAACACTGGGTGTGGTTCATGAAAAGAACAGACATGCAATGACTCTAGCTGTGGTTCATGAAAAGAACACACATGCAATGACACTGGGTGTGGTTCATGAAAAGAAAAGACTTGCAATGACACTGGTGGATCCTTATGTGGTTTGTTTAGAAGAACAGACATGCAATGACACTAGGTGTGGTTCATGAAAAGAACAGACATGCAATGACTCTAGCTGTGGTTCATGAAAAGAACACACATGCAATGACACTGGGTGTGGTTCATGAAAAGAAAAGACTTGCAATGACACTTGTGGATCCTTATGTGGTTTGTTTAGAAGAACACACATGCAATGACACTAGGTGTGGTTCATGAAAAGAGCAGACATGCAATGACACTGGTGGATCCTTATGTATTTTGTTTAGAAGAACACACATGCAATGACACTGGGTGTGGTTCATGAAAAGAACAGACATGCAATGACACTGGTGGATCCTTATGTGGTTTGTTTAGAGGAACAGACATGCAATGACACCGGTGGATCCATGTGTGGTTCATGAGAAGAACACACATCCAATGACACTGGTGGATCCTTATGTGTGGTTCATGAAAAGAACAGACATGCAGTGACACCGGTGGATCCTTACATGGTCTGTCTAGAGGAACACACATGCAATGACACCGGGTGTGGTTCATGAAAAGAACAGACATGCAATGACTTATGTGGTTTGTTTATAAGAACACACATGCAATGACACTGGGTGTGGTTCATGAAAAGAACAGACATGCAATGACACTAGTCGATCCTTATGTGGTTTGTTTAGAGGAACATACATGCAATGACACCTGTGGATCCATGTGTGGTTCATGAGAAGAACACACATCCAATGACACTGGTGGATCCTTATGTGGTTCATGAAAAGAATTGACATGCAGTGACACTGGGTGTGCTTCATGAAAAGAACAAACATGCAATGACACTGGTGGATCCATGTGTGGTTCATCAAAAGAACAGACATGCAGTGACACCGGTGGATCCTTAGGTGGTTTGTCTAGAGGAACACACATGCAATGTCACTGGGTATGGTTCATAAAAAGAACAGACATGCAATGACACTGGTAGATCCTTATGTGGTTTGTGAGAAGAACAGACATGCAATGACACTAGTGGATCCTTATGTGGTTCATGAAAAGACCTGACATGCAATGACACTAGGTGTGGTTCATAAAAAAGAAATGACATGCAATGACACTGGGTATGGTTCATGAAAAGACCATACATGCAATGACACCGGTGGATCCATGTGTGGTTTATGGAAGTAACAGACATGCAATGACTCTAGCTGTGGTTCATGAAAAGAACAGACATGAAATGACACTGGGTGTGGTTCGTGAAAGGAACAGACATGCAATGACACTGGTGGATCCTTATGTGGTTTGTGAGAAGAACAAACATGCAATGACACTGGTGGATCCTTATGTGGTTCATGAAAAGAACTGACATGCAATGACACTGGGTGTGGTTCATGAAAAGAACTGATATGCAATGACACTGGGTGTGGTTCATGAAAAGAACAGACATGCAATGACACCGATGTATCCATGTGTGGTTTATGGAAGTAAAAGACATGCAATGACTCTAGCTGTGGTTCATGAAAATAACAGACATGCAATGACACCGGGTGTGGTTCATGAAAAGAATAGACATGCAATGACACTGGTGGATCCTTATATGGTTTGTTTAGAAGAACACACATGTAGTGACACCGGGTGTGGTTCATGAAAAGAACAGACATGCAATGACTCTAGCTGTGGTTCATTAAAAGAACACACATGCAATCACACTGGGTATGGTTAATGAAAAGAACAAACATGCAATGACACTGGTGGATCCTTATGTGGTTTGTTTAGAAGAACACACATGCAATGACACTAGGTGTGGTTCATGAAAAGAACAGACATGCAATGACACTAGTGGATCCTTATGTGGTTTGTTTAGAGGAACAGACATGCAATGACACCGGTGGATCCATGTGTGGTTCATGAGAAGAACACACATCCAATGACACTGGTGGATCCTTATGTGGTTCATGAAAAGAGCAGACATGCAGTGACACCGGTGGATCCTTACGTGGTCTGTCTAGAGGAACACACATGCAATGACACCGGGTGTGGTTCATGAAAAGAACAGACATGCAATGACTTATGTGGTTTGTTTATAAGAACACACATGCAATGACACTGGGTGTGGTTCATGAAAAGAACAGACATGCAATGACACTAGTCGATCCTTATGTGGTTTGTTTAGAGGAACATACATGCAATGACACCTGTGGATCCATGTGTGGTTCATGAGAAGAACACACATCCAATGACACTGGTGGATCCTTATGTGGTTCATGAAAAGAATTGACATGTAGTGACACTGGGTGTGCTTCATGAAAAGAACAAACATGCAATGACACTGGTGGATCCATGTGTGGTTCATCAAAAGAACAGACATGCAGTGACACCGGTGGATCCTTAGGTGGTTTGTCTAGAGGAACACACATGCAATGTCACTGGGTATGGTTCATAAAAAGAACAGACATGCAATGACACTGGTAGATCCTTATGTGGTTTGTGAGAAGAACAGACATGCAATGACACTGGTGGATCCTTATGTGGTTCATGAAAAGAACTGACATGCAATGACACTGGGTGTGGTTCATGAAAAGAACTGACATGCAATGACAGTGGGTATGGTTCATGAAAAGACCATACATGCAATGACACCGGTGGATCCATGTGTGGTTTATGGAAGTAACAGACATGCAATGACTCTAGCTGTGGTTCATGAAAAGAACAGACATGAATTGACACCAGGTGTGGTTCATGAAAGGAACAGACATGCAATGACACTGGTGGATCCTTATGTGGTTTGCGAGAAGAACAAACATGCAATGACACTGGTGGATCCTTATGTGGTTCATGAAAAGAACTAACATGCAATGACACTGGGTGTGGTTCATGAAAAGAACTGATATGCAATGACACTGGGTGTGGTTCATGAAAAGAATAGACATGAAATGGCACTGATGTATCCATGTGTGGTTTATGGAAGTAAAAGACATGCAATGACTCTAGCTGTGGTTCATGAAAATAACAGACATGCAATGACACCGGGTGTGGTTCATGAAAAGAATAGACATGCAATGACACTGGTGGATCCTTATATGGTTTGTTTAGAAGAACACACATGTAGTGACACCGGGTGTGGTTCATGAAAAGAATAGACATGCAATGACTCTAGTTGTGGTTCATGAAAAGAACACACATGCAATCACACTGGGTATGGTTAATGAAAAGAACAAACATGCAATGACACTGGTGGATCCTTATGTGGTTTGTTTAGAAGAACACACATGCAATGACACTGGGTGTGGTTCATGAAAAGAACAGACATGCAATGACACTGGTGGATCCTCATGTGGTTTGTTTAGAAGAACACACATGCAATGACACTGGGTGTGGTTCATGAAAAGAACAGACATGCAATGACGCTAGTGGATCCTTATGTGGTTTGTTTAGAGGAACAAACATGCAATCACACTAGTGGATCCATGTGTGGTTCATGAGAAGAACACACATCCAATGACACTGGTGGATCCTTATGTGGTTCATGAAAAGAACAGACATGCAGTGACACCGGTGGATCCTTACGTGGTCTGTCTAGAGGAACACACATGCAATGACACCGGGTGTGGTTCATGAAAAGGACAGACATGCAATGACTTATGTGGTTTGTTTATAAGAACACACATGCAATGACACTGGGTGTGGTTCATGAAAAGAACAGACAAGCAATGACACTGGTCGATCCTTATGTAGTTTGTTTAGAGGAACAGACATGCAATGACACCTGTGGATCCATGTGTGGTTCATGAGAAGAACACACATCCAATGACACTGGTGGATCCTTATGTGGTTCATGAAAAGAACTGACATGCAGTGACACTGGGTGTGCTTCATGAAAAGAACAAACATGCAATGACACCGGTGGATCCATGTGTGGTTCATAAAAAGAGCAGACATGCAGTGACACCGGTGGATCCTTATGTGCTTTGTCTAGAGGAACACACATGCAATGTCACTAGGTGTGGTTCATGAAAAGAACAGACATGCAATGACACTGATGGATCGATGTGTGGTTCATGAGAAGAACAGACATGCAATGACACTGGTGGATCGTTATGTGGTTCATGAAAAGAACTGACATGCAATGACACTGGGTGTGGTTCATGAAAAGAACTGACATGCAATGACACTGGATATGGTTCATGAAAAGACCATACATGCAATGACACCGGTGGATCCATGTGTGGTTTATGGAAGTAACAGACATGCAATGAATCTAGTTGTGCTTCATGAAAAGAACAGACATGAAATGACACCAGGTGTGGTTCATGAAAGGAACAGACATGCAATGACACTTGTGGATCCTTATGTGGTTTGTGAGAAGAACAGACATGCAATGACACTGGTGAATCCTTATGTGGTTCATGAAAAGAACTGACATGTAATGACACTGGGTGTGGTTCATGAAAAGAACATACATGCAATGACACTGGGTGTGGTTCATGAAAAGAACAGACATGCAATGACACCGGTGTATCCATGTGTGGTTTATGGAAGTAAAAGACATGCAATGACTCTAGCTGTGGTTCATGAAAAGAACAGGCATGCAATGACACCGGGTGTGGTTCATGAAAAGAACAGACATGCAATGACACTGGTGGATCCTCATGTGGTTTGTTTAGAAGAACACACATGCAATGACACTGGGTGTGGTTCATGAAAAGAACAGACATGCAATGACGCTAGTGGATCCTTATGTGGTTTGTTTAGAGGAACAAACATGCAATCACACTAGTGGATCCATGTGTGGTTCATGAGAAGAACACACATCCAATGACACTGGTGGATCCTTATGTGGTTCATGAAAAGAACATACATGCAGTGACACCGGTGGATCCTTACGTGGTCTGTCTAGAGGAACACACATGCAATGACACCGGGTGTGGTTCATGAAAAGGACAGACATGCAATGACTTATGTGGTTTGTTTATAAGAACACACATGCAATGACACTGGGTGTGGTTCATGAAAAGAACAGACATGCAATGACACTGGTCGATCCTTATGTAGTTTGTTTAGAGGAACAGACATGCAATGACACCTGTGGATCCATGTGTGGTTCATGAGAAGAACACACATCCAATGACACTGGTGGATCCTTATGTGGTTCATGAAAAGAACTGACATGCAGTGACACTGGGTGTGCTTCATGAAAAGAACAAACATGCAATGACACCGGTGGATCCATGTGTGGTTCATAAAAAGAGCAGACATGCAGTGACACCGGTGGATCCTTATGTGCTTTGTCTAGAGGAACACACATGCAATGTCACTAGGTGTGGTTCATGAAAAGAACAGACATGCAATGACACCGATGGATCGATGTGTGGTTCATGAGAAGAACAGACATGCAATGACACTGGTGGATCGTTATGTGGTTCATGAAAAGAACTGACATGCAATGACACTGGGTGTGGTTCATGAAAAGAACTGACATGCAATGACACTGGATATGGTTCATGAAAAGACCATACATGCAATGACACCGGTGGATCCATGTGCGGTTTATGGAAGTAACAGACATGCAATGAATCTAGTTGTGGTTCATGAAAAGAACAGACATGAAATGACACCAGGTGTGGTTCATGAAAGGAACAGACATGCAATGACACTGGTGGATCCTTATGTGGTTTGTGAGAAGAACAAACATGCAATGACACTGGTGAATCCTTATGTGGTTCATGAAAAGAACTGACATGTAATGACACTGGGTGTGGTTCATGAAAAGAACATAAATGCAATGACACTGGGTGTGGTTCATGAAAAGAACAGACATGCAATGACACCGGTGTATCCATGTGTGGTTTATGGAAGTAAAAGACATGCAATGACTCTAGCTGTGGTTCATGAAAAGAACAGGCATGCAATGACACCGGGTGTGGTTCATGAAAAGAACAGACATGCAATGACACTGGTGGATCCTTATGTGGTTTGTTTAGAAGAACGCACATGCAATGACACTGGGTGTGGTTCATGAAAAGAATAAACATGCAATGACACTGGGTGAACCTTATGTGGTTTGTTTAGAGGAATAGACATGCAATGACACTGGTGGATCCTTATGTGGTTTGTGAGAAGAACAGACATGCAATGACACTGGTGGATCCTAATGTGGTTCATGAAAAGAACTGACATGCAATGACACTGGGTGTGGTTCATGAAAAGAACGGACATGCAATGACACAGGTGGATCCATGTGTGGTTTATGGAAGTATATGACATGCAATGACTCTAGCTGTGGTTCATGAAAAGAAAAGACATGCAATGTCACCGGGTGTGGTTCATGAAAAGAACAGACATGCAATGACACTGGTGGATCCTTATGTGGTTTGTTTAGAAGAACACACATGCAATGACATTGGGTGTGGTTCATGAAAAGAAAAGACATGCATTACACTGGGTGAACCTTATGTGGTTTGTTTAGAGGAACAAACATGCAATGACACCGGTGGATCCATGTTTTGTTCATGTGAAGAACACACATCCAATGACACTGGTGGATCCTTATGTGGTCCATGAAAAGAACTGACATGCAGTAACACTAGGTGTGGTTCATGAAAAGAACAGACATGCAATGACTCTAGCTATGGTTCATGAAAAGAACACACATGCAATGACACTGGGTGTGGTTCATGAAAAGAAAAGACTTGCAATGACACTGGTGGATCCTTATGTGGTTTGTTTAGAAGAACAGACATGCAATGACACTAGGTGTGGTTCATGAAAAGAACAGACATGCAATGACTCTAGCTGGGGTTCATGAAAAGAACACACATGCAATGACACTGGGTGTGGTTGATGAAAAGAAAAGACTTGCAATGACACTGGTGGATCCTTATGTGGTTTGTTTAGAAGAACACACATGCAATGACACTAGGTGTGGTTCCTGAAAAGAGCAGACATGCAATGACACTGGTGGATCCTTATGTGTTTTGTTTAGAAGAACACACATGCAATGACACTGGGTGTGGTTCATGAAAAGAACAGACATGCAATCACACTGGTGGATCCATATGTGGTTTGTTTAGAGGAACAGACATGCAATGACACCAGTGGATCCATGTGTGGTTCATGAGAAGAACACACATCCAATGACACTGGTGGATCCTTATGTGTGGTTCATGAAAAGAACAGACATGCAGTGACACCGGTGGATCCTTACGTGGTCTGTCTAGAGGAACAGACATGCAATGACACCGGGTGTGGTTCATGAAAAGAACAGACATGCAATGACTTATGTGGTTTGTTTATAAGAACACACATGCAATGACACTGGGTGTGGTTCATGAAAAGAACAGACATGCAATGACACTAGTCGATCCTTATGTGGTTTGTTTAGAGGAACATACATGCAATGACACCTGTGGATCCATGTGTGGTTCATGAGAAGAACACACATCCAATGACACTGGTGGATCCTTATGTGGTTCACGAAAAGAATTGACATGCAGTGACACTGGGTGTGCTTCATGAAAAGAACAAACATGCAATGACACTGGTGGATCCATGTGTGGTTCATCAAAAGAACAGACATGCAGTGACACCGGTGGATCCTTAGGTGGTTTGTCTAGAGGAACACACATGCAATGTCACTGGGTATGGTTCATAAAAAGAACAGACATGCAATGACACTGGTAGATCCTTATGTGGTTTGTGAGAAGAACAGACATGCAATGACACTGGTGGATCCTTATGTGGTTCATGAAAAGACCTGACATGCAATGACACTAGGTGTGGTTCATAAAAAAGAACTGACATGCAACGACACTGGGTACGGTTCATGAAAAGACCATACATGCAATGACACTGGTGGATCCATGTGTGGTTTATGGAAGTAACAGACATGCAATGACTCTAGCTGTGGTTCATGAAAAGAACAGACATGAAATGACACCGGGTGTGGTTCATGAAAGGAACAGACATGCAATGACACTGGTGGATCCTTATGTGGTTTGTGAGAAGAACAAACATGCAATGACACTGGTGGATCCTTATGTGGTTCATGAAAAGAACTGACATGCAATGACACTGGGTGTGGTTCATGAAAAGAACTGATATGCAATGACACAGGGTGTGGTTCATGAAAAGAACAGACATGCAATGACACCGATGTATCCATGTGTGGTTTATGGAAGTAAAAGACATGCAATGAATCTAGCTGTGGTTCATGAAAATAACAGACATGCAATGACACCGGGTGTGGTTCATGAAAAGAATAGACATGCAATGACACTAGTGGATCCTTATATGGTTTTTTTAGAAGAACACACATGTAGTGACACCGGGTGTGGTTCATGAAAAGAACAGACATGCAATGACTCTAGCTGTGGTTCATTAAAAGAACACACATGCAATCACACTGGGTATGGTTAATGAAAAGAACAAACATGCAATGACACTGGTGGATCCTTATGTGGTTTGTTTAGAAGAACACACATGCAATGACACTGTGTGTGGTTCATGAAAACAACAGACATGCAATGACACTGGTGGATCCTTATGTGGTTTGTTTAGAAGAACACACATGCAATGACACTGGGTGTGGTTCATGAAAAGAACAGACATGCAATGACACTAGTGGATCCTTATGTGGTTTGTTTAGAGGAACAGACATGCAATGACACTGGTGGATCCATGTGTGGTTCATGAGAAGAAAACACATCCAATGACACTGGTGGATCCTTATGTGGTTCATGAAAAGAACAGACATGCAGTGACACCGGTGGATCCTTACGTGGTCTGTCTAGAGGAACACACATGCAATGACACCGGGTGTGGTTCATGAAAAGGACAGACATGCAATGACTTATGTGGTTTGTTTATAAGAACACACATGCAATGACACTGGGTGTGGTTCATGAAAAGAACAGACATGCAATGACACTGGTCGATCCTTATGTGGTTTGTTTAGAGGAACAAACATGCAATGACACCTGTGGATCCATGTGTGGTTCATGAGAATAACACACATCCAATGACACTGGTGGATCCTTATGTGGTTCATGAAAATAACTGACATGCAGTGACACTGGGTGTGCTTCATGAAAAGAACAAACATGCAATGACACCGGTGGATCCATGTGTGCTTCATGAAAAGAGCAGACATGCAGTGACACCGGTGGATCCTTATGTGGTTTGTCTAGAGGAACACACATGCGATGTCATTGGGTATGGTTCATGAAAAGAACAGACATGCAATGATACTGGTGGATCCTTATGTGGTTTGTGAGAAGAACAGACATGCAATGACACTGGTGGATCCTTATGTGGTTCATGAAAAGAACTGACATGCAATGACACTGGGTGTGGTTCACGAAAAGAACTGACATGCAATGACACTGGAATGGTTCATGAAAAGACCATACATGCAATGACACCGGTGGATCCATGTCTGGTTTATGGAAGTAACAGACATGCAATGAATCTAGCTGTGGTTCATGAAAAGAACAGACATGAAATGACACCAGGTGTGGTTCATGAAAGGAACAGACATGCAATGACACTGGTGGATCCTTATGTGGTTTGTGAGAAGAACAGACATGCAATGACACTGGTGGATCCTTATGTGGTTCATGAAAAGAACTGACATGTAATGACACTGGGTGTGGTTCATGAAAAGAACATCCATGCAATGACACTGGGTGTGGTTCATGAAAAGAACAGACATGCAATGACACCGGTGTATCCATGTGTGGTTTATGGAAGTAAAAGACATGCAATGACTCTAGCTGTGGTTCATGAAAAGAACAGCCATGCAATTGCACCGGGTGTGGTTCATGAAAAGAACGGACATGCAATGACACTGGGGGATCCTTATGTGGTTTGTTTAGAAGAACACACATGCAATAACACTGGGTGTGGTTCATGAAAAGAACAAACATGCAATGACACTGGGTGAACCTTATGTGGTTTGTTTCGAGGAACAGACATGCAATGACACTGGTGGATCCTTATGTGGTTTGTGAGAAGAACAGACATGCAATGACACTGGTGGATCCTAATGTGGTTCATGAAAAGAACTGACATGCAATGACACTAGGTGTGGTTCATGAAAAGAACGGACATGCAATGACACCGGTGGATCCATTTGTGGTTTATGGAAGTATATGACATGCAATGACTCTAGCTGTGGTTCATGAAAAGAAAAGACATGCAATGACACCGGGTGTGGTTCATGAAAAGAACAGACATGCAATGACACTGGTGGATCCTTATGTGGTTTGTTTATAAGAACACACATGCAATGACATTGGGTGTGGTTCATGAAAAGAAAAGACATTCATTACACTGGGTGAACCTTATGTGGTTTGTTTAGAGGAACAGACATGCAATGACACCGGTGGATCCATGTTTTGTTCATGAGAAGAACACACATCCAATGACACTGGTGGACCCTTATGTGGTCCATGAAAAGAACTGACATGCAGTAACACTGGGTGCGGTTTATGAAAAGAACAGACATGCAATGACTCTAGCTGTGGTTCATGAAAAGAACACACATGCAATGACACTGGGTGTGGTTCATAAAAAGAAAAGACTTGCAATGACACTGGTGGATCCTTATGTGGTTTGTTTAGAAGAACAGACATGCAATGACACTAGGTGTGGTTCATGAAAAGAACAGACATGCAATGACTCTAGCTGTGGTTCATGAAAAGAACACACATGCAATGACACTGGGTGTGGTTCATGAAAAGAAAAGACTTGCAATGACACTGGTGGATCCTTATGTGGTTTGTTTAGAAGAACACACATGCAATGACACTAGGTGTGGTTCATGAAAAGAGCAGACATGCAATGACACTGGTGGATCCTTATGTGTTTTGTTTAGAAGAACACACATGCAATGACACTGGGTGTGGTTCATGAAAAGAACAGACATGCAATGACACTGGTGGATCCTTATGTGGTTTGTTTAGAGGAACAGACATGCAATGACACCGGTGGATCCATGTGTGGTTCATGAGAAGAACACACATCCAATGACACTGGTGGATCCTTATGTGGTTCATGAAAAGAACAGACATGCAGTGACACCGGTGGATCCTTACGTGGTCTGTCTAGAGGAACACACATGCAATGACACTTGGTGTGGTTCATGAAAAGAACAGACATGCAATGACTTATGTGGTTTGTTTATAAGAACACACATGCAATGAAACTGGGTGTGGTTCATGAAAAGAACAGACATGCAATGACACTAGTCGATCCTTATGTGGTTTGTTTAGAGGAACATATATGCAATGACACCTGTGGATCCATGTGTGGTTCATGAGAAGAACACACATCCAATGACACTGGTGGATCCTTATGTGGTTCATGAAAAGAATTGACATGCAGTGACACTGGGTGTGCTTCATGAAAAGAACAAACATGCAATGACACCGGTGGATCCATGTGTGGTTTATCAAAAGAACAGACATGCAGTGACACCGGTGGATCCTTAGGTGGTTTGTCTAGAGGAACACACATGCAATATCACTGGGTATGGTTCATAAAAAGAACAGACATGCAATGACACTGGTAGATCCTTATGTGGTTTGTGAGAAGAACAGACATGCAATGACACTGGTGGATCCTTATGTGGTTCATGAAAAGACCTGACATGCAATGAAACTGGGTGTGGTTCATGAAAAGAACTCACATGCAATGACACTGGGTATGGTTCATGAAAAGACCATACATGCAATGACACCGGTGGATCCATGTGTTGTTTATGGAAGTAACAGACATGCAATAACTCTAGCTGTGGTTCATGAAAAGAACAAACATGAAATGACACCGGGTGTGGTTCATGAAAGGAACAGACATGCAATGACACTGGTGGATCCTTATGTGGTTTGTGAGAAGAACAAACATGCAATGACACTGGTGAATCCTTATGTGGTTCATGAAAAGAACTGACATGCAATGACACTGGGTGTGGTTCATGAAAAGAACTGATATGCAATGACACTGGGTGTGGTTCATGAAAAGAACAGACATGCAATGACACCGATGTATCCATGTGTGGTTTATGGAAGTAAAAGACATGCAATGACTCTTGTTGTGGTTCATGAAAATAACAGACATGCAATGACACCAGGTGTGGTTCATGAAAAGAATAGACATGCAATGACACTGGTGGATCGTTATATGGTTTGTTTAGAAGAACACACATGTAGTGACACCGGGTGTGGTTCATGAAAAGAACAGACATGCAATGACTCTAGCTGTGGTTCATGAAAAGAACACACATGCAATCACACTGGGTATGGTTAATAAAAAGAACAAACATGCAATGACACTGGTGGATCCTTATGTGGTTTGTTTAGAAGAACACACATGCAATGACACTGGGTGTGGTTCATGAAAAGAATAGACATGCAATGACACTGGTGGATCCTTATGTGGTTTGTCTAGAAGAACACACATGCAATGACACTGGGTGTGGTTCATGAAAAGAACAGACATGTAATGACACTAGTGGATCCTTATGTGGTATGTTTAGAGGAACAGACATGCAATGACACTGGTGGATCCATGTGTGGTTCATGAGAAGAACACACATTCAATGACACTGGTGGATCCTTATGTGGTTCCTGAAAAGAACAGACATGCAGTGACACCGGTGGATCCTTACGTGGTCTGTCTAGAGGAACACACATGCAATGACACCGGGTGTGGTTCATGAAAAGGACAGACATGCAATGACTTATGTGGTTTGTTTATAAGAACACACATGCAATGACACTGGGTGTGGTTCATGAAAAGAACAGACATGCAATGACACTGGTCGATCCTTATGTGGTTTGTTTAGAGGAACAGACATGCAATGACACCTGTGGATCCATTTGTGGTTCATGAGAAGAACACACATCCAATGACACTGGTGGATCCTTATCTGGTTCATGAAAAGAACTGACATGCAGTGACACTGGGTGTGCTTCATGAAAAGAACAAACATGCAATGACACCGGTGGATCCATGTGTGGTTCATGAAAAGAGCAGACATGCAGTGACACCGGTGTATCCTTATGTGGTTTGTCTAGAGAAACACACATGCAATGTCATTGGGTATGGTTCATGAGAAGAACAGACATGCAATGATACTGGTGGATCCTTATGTGGTTTGTGAGAAGAACAGACATGCAATGACACTGGTGGATCCTTATGTGGTTCATGAAAAGAACTGACATGCAATGACACTTGGTGTGGTTCATGAAAAGAACTGACATGCAATGCCACTGGATATGGTTCATGAAAAGACCATACATGCAATGACACCGGTGGATCCATGTGTGGTTTATGGAAGAAACAGACATGCAATGAATCTAGCTGTGGTTCATGAAAAGAACAGACATGAAATGACACCAGGTGTGGTTCATGAAAGGAACAGACATGAAATGACACTGGTGGATCCTTATGTGGTTTGTGAGAAGAACAGACATGCAATGACACTTGTGGATCCTTATGTAGTTCATGAAAAGAACTGACATGTAATGACACTGGGTGTGGTTCATGAAAAGAACATACATGCAATGACACTGGTGGATCCATGTGTGGTTTATGAGAGGAACACACATGCAATGACGCTAGGTGTGGTTAATGAAAAGAACACACATGCAATGACACTGGTGGATCCTTATGTGGTTTGTGAGAAGAACAAACATGCAATGACACTGGTGGATCCTTATGTGGTTCATGAAAAGAACTGACATGCAATGACACTGGGTGTGGTTCATGAAAAGAACTGATATGCAATGACACTGGGTGTGGTTCATGAAAAGAACAGACATGCAATGACACCGGTGTATCCATGTGTGGTTTATGGAAGTAAAAGACATGCAATGACTCTAGCTGTGGTTCATGAAAAGAACAGACATGCAATGACACCGGGTGTGGTTCATGAAAAGAACAGACATGCAATGACACTGGTGGATCCTTATGTGGTTTCTTTAGAAGAACACACATGCAATGACACTGGGTGTGGTTCATGAAAAGAACAAACATGCAATGAAACTGGGTGAACCTTATGTGGTTTGTTTAGAGGAACAGACATGCAATGACACTGGTGGATCCTTATGTGGTTTGTGAGAAGAACAGACATGCAATGACACTGGTGGATCCTAATGTGGTTCATGAAAAGAACTGACATGCAATGACACTGGGTGTGGTTCATGAAAAGAACGGACATGCAATGACACCGGTGGATCCACGTGTGGTTTATGGAAGTATATGACATGCAATGACTCTAGCTGTGGTTCATGAAAATAAAAGACATGCAATGACACCGGGTGTGGTTCATGAAAAGAACAGACATGCAATGACACTGGTGGATCCTTATGTGGTTTGTTTAGAAGAACACACATGCAATGACACTGGGTGTGGTTCATGAAAAGAACAGACATGCAATGACACATTGTGGATCCTTATGTGGTTTGTCTAGAAGAACACACATGCAATGACACTGGGTGTGGTTCATGAAAAGAACAGACATGTAATGACACTAGTGGATCCTTATGTGGTATGTTTAGAGGAACAGACATGCAATGACACTGGTGGATCCATTTGTGGTTCATGAGAAGAACACACATTCAATGACACTGGTGGATCCTTATGTGGTTCATGAAAAGAACAGACATGCAGTGACACCGGTGGATCCTTACGTGGTCTGTCTAGAGGAACACACATGCAATGACACCGGGTGTGGTTCTTGAAAAGGACAGACATGCAATGACTTATGTGGTTTGTTTATAAGAACACACATGCAATGACACTGGGTGTGGTTCATGAAAATAACAGACATGCAATGACACTGGTCGATCCTTATGTGGTTTGTTTAGAGGAACAGACATGCAATGACACCTGTGGATCCATGTGTGGTTCATGAGAAGAACACACATCCAATGACACTGGTGGATCCTTATGTGGTTCATGAAAAGAACTGGCATTCAGTGACACTGGGTGTGCTTCATGAAAAGAACAAACATGCAATGACACCGGTGGATCCATGTGTGGTTCATGAAAAGAACAGACATGCAGTGACACCGGTGGATCCTTATGTGGTTTGTCTAGAGAAACACACATGCAATGTCATTGGGTATGGTTCATGAGAAGAACAGACATGCAATGATACTGGTGGATCCTTATGTGGTTTGTGAGAAGAACAGACATGCAATGACACTGGTGGATCCTTATGTGGTTCATGAAAAGAACTGACATGCAATGACACTTGGTGTGGTTCATGAAAAGAACTGACATGCAATGCCACTGGATATGGTTCATGAAAAGACCATACATGCAATGACACCGGTGGATCCATGTGTGGTTTATGGAAGTAACAAACATGCAATGAATCTAGCTGTGGTTCATGAAAAGAACAGACATGAAATGACACCAGGTGTGGTTCATGAAAGGAACAGACATGCAATGACACTGGTGGATCCTTATGTGGTTTGTGAGAAGAACAGACATGCAATGACACTGGTGGATCCTTATGTAGTTCATGAAAAGAACTGACATGTAATGACACTGGGTGTGGTTCATGAAAAGAACATACATGCAATGACACTGGTGGATCCATGTGTGGTTTATGAGAGGAACACACATGCAATGACACTAGGTGTGGTTAATGAAAAGAACACACATGCAATGACACTGGTGGATCCTTATGTGGTTTGTGAGAAGAACAAACATGCAATGACACTGGTGGATCCTTATGTGGTTCATGAAAAGAACTGACATGCAATGACACTGGGTGTGGTTCATGAAAAGAACTGATATGCAATGACACTGGGTGTGGTTCATGAAAAGAACAGACATGCAATGACACCGGTGTATCCATGTGTGGTTTATGGAAGTAAAAGACATGCAATGACTCTAGCTGTGGTTCATGAAAAGAACAGACATGCAATGACACCGGGTGTGGTTCATGAAAAGAACAGAGATGCAATGACACTGGTGGATCCTTATGTGGTTTCTTTAGAAGAACGCACATGCAATGACACTAGGTGTGGTTCATGAAAAGAACAAACATGCAATGAAACTGGGTGAACCTTATGTGGTTTGTTTAGAGGAACAGACATGCAATGACACTGGTGGATCCTTATGTGGTTTGTGAGAAGAACAGACATGCAATGACACTGGTGGATCCTAATGTGGTTCATGAAAAGAACTGACATGCAATGACACTGGGTGTGGTTCATGAAAAGAATGGACATGCAATGACACCGGTGGATCCATGTGTGGTTTATGGAAGTATATGACATGCAATGACTCTAGCTGTGGTTCATGAAAATAAAAGACATGCAATGACACCGGGTGTGGTTCATGGAAAGAACAGACATGCAATGATACTGGTGGATCCTTATGTGGTTTGTTTAGAAGAACACACATGCAATGACATTGGGTGTGGTTCATGAAAAGAAAAGACATGCATTACACTGGGTGAACCTTATGTGGTTTGTTTAGAGGAACAGACATGCAATGACACCGGTGGATCCATGTTTTGTTCATGAGAAGAACACACATCCAATGACACAGGTGGATCCTTATGTGGTCGATGAAAAGAACTGACATGCAGTAACACTAGGTGTGGTTCATGAAAAGAACAGACATGCAATGACACTGGGTGTGGTTCATGAAAAGAACAGACATGCAATGACACTAGCTGTGGTTCATGAAAAGAACACACATGCAATGACACTGGGTGTGGTTCATGAAAAGAAAAGACTTGCAATGACACTGGTGGATCCTTATGTGGTTTGTTTAGAAGAACACACATGCAATGACACTAGATGTGGTTCATGAAAAGAGCAGACATGCAATGACACTGGTGGATCCTTATGTGTTTTGTTTAGAAGAACACACATGCAATGACACTGGGTGTGGTTCATGAAAAGAACAGACATGCAATGACACTGGTGGATCCTTATGTGGTTTGTTTAGAGGAACAGACATGCAATGACACCGGTGGATCCATGTGTGGTTCATGAGAAGAACACACATCCAATGACACTGGTGGATCCTTATGTGGTTCATGAAAAGAACAGACATGCAGTGACACCGGTGGATCCTTACGTGGTCTGTCTAGACGAACACACATGCAATGACACCGGGTGTGGTTCATGAAAAGAACAGACATGCAATGACTTATGTGGTTTGTTTAGAGGAACACACATGCAATTACACTGGGTGTGGTTCATGAAAAGAATAGACATGCAATGACACTTGTGGATCCTTATGTGGTTTGTTTAGAGAAACAGACATGCAATGACACCTGTGGATCCATGTGTGGTTCATGAGAAGAACACACATCCAATGACACTGGTGGATCCTTCTGTGGTTCATGAAAAGAACTGGCATGCAGTGACACTGGGTGTGCTTCATGAAAAGAACAGACATGCAATGACACTGGTGGATCCATGTGTGGTTCATGAAAAGAACAGACATGCAGTGACACCGGTGGATCCTTATGTGGTTTGTCTAGAGGAACACACATGCAATGTCACTGGGTATGGTTCATGAAAAGAACAGACATGCAATGACACTGGTGGATCCTTATGTGGTTTGTGAGAAGAACAGACATGCAATGACACTGGTGGATCCTTATGTGGTTCATGAAAAGAACTGACATGCAATGACACTGGGTGTGGTTCATGAAAAGAACTGACATGCAATGACACTAGGTATGGTTCATGAAAAGAAGAGACATGCAATGACACCGGTGGATCCATGTGTGGTTTATGGAAGTAACAGACATGCAATGACTCTAGTTGTGGTTTATGAAAAGAACAGACTTGCAATGACACCGGGTGTGGTTCATGAAAGGAACAGACATGCAATGACACTAGTGGATCATTATGTGGTTTGTTTAGAAGAACACACATGCAATGACACTAGGTGTGGTTCATGAAAAGAACAGACATGCAATGACACTGGGTGAACCGTATGTGGTTTACTTAGAGGAACAGACATGCAATGACACCAGTGGATCCATGTGTGGTTCATGCGAAGAACACACATCCAATGACACTGGTGGATCCTTATGTGGTTCATGAACAGAACTGACATGCTGTGACAATGGGCGTGGTTCATGAAAAGAACAGACATGCAATGACACTGGGTGTGGTTCATGAAAAGAAAAGACATGCAATGACTCTAGCTGTGTGATACGTCCATTTTGCATGACTATTCTATGTCATAATTCACTATTATTCATTGATATATTTCGTATTGAGAGGTGATACTTATGTTATTTCATCTGCTTTTGCATGGTTGATGACTTTTGGAGCATGGACCGCTGCAACCAGGAATCTGATGGAAAATGTGCTGTTTGGAGGAAAAATTCGCGAAGATCAGAAAATCCGAGAAAATACATGGAAAATCCTATTTTTCCAGAAGATGAAGGAAGCCAGAAGGGGGACTAGAGATGGCCACAGGGGGCCCACACCACCCCTGGCGCGGGCCCGCCCAGGCCGCGCCACCAAGTGGTGTGGCCGCCCTGGTCCACCCCTGGCACTCCCCTCTGGCGTATATTATCCTCCCGAAACCCTAAGACTGGGAGAGCGACCACAAAAAAGATTCCGCCGCCTTTGTGGGGCGGAAAACACCGAGAGAGAAAGATCTCTCCGGCAGACAGATTTCTGCCAGGGGAATTCCTTCCCAGAGAGGGGAGATCGTCGCCATCAACACCATCATCAAGCTGGACTTCATCGGGATCATCATCATCACCACCATCATCACCATCAGCACCATCATCACCATCTCCATATTGTTGTAACAATTGGGTTGAATCTTGCATAGTTCATAGGGGAAACTTTCTCGATGTTGATTACTCTTTGTAGTTGATGCTATTGAGTGAACCATTGAATTATTGCTTATGTTTAGATTGTTATACATCATTATTCCATCTCTTATCATGATCCATATGATGTCTTGTGAGTAGTTCGTTTTGTTCTTGAGGACATGGGAGAAGTCATGTTGTTAGTAGTGGAATTGTGTTGAGAAAGATTCAATAGATTGATACTTAAGTTGTGGTGTACTTCTTCTAGTGGTGTCATGTGAATGTCGACTACATGACACTTCACCTATATGGGCCTAGGGGAATGCATTGTGTATTTGGCTACTAATCGTAGGGGTTGCCAGAGTGACAGAAACCTGAACCCCCGTTAGGAAACCATTGCACAAGGGACGTAAGGGTCTTAGAATTTAAAGCTGTGGTTAGGTTTCTACCTTAATTAATTTCTTGTACTTACGGATGTTTGCAAGGGGTATAATCACAAGTATGTATTAGTCCTAGGAAGGTCGGTACATTAGCACAGGTTCACCCACACAACACTTAGCAAGCTAAAGAAGATTAATCAACTATATGAAGCGAAAGCACTTGACAGTCTTCCCATGTGTCCTCGAGAACGTTTGGTCATCTTAAGTAATACAACCGGCTTGTCCTTTGATGCATAAAGGATTGGGACACTTGCTGCATTTATTCTTATTGTCTTTTGTTTACTCGTACTTTGTTTACTTGCTTTATCAAAAACCCCTAAAAATCTGTTTGCTAAGTATTTGCAGAGAATTCCTGATCCATACCACTAGCCAGCACCTTCTGCTCCTTGTTGGGTTCGACACTCTTACTTATCGAAAATACTGCGATACACCCCCTATACTTGTGGGTCATCAATACTATTTTCTGGCGCCGTTGCCGGGGAGTGAAGCGCTATTGGAGAGTGGAACTGGTAAAGGAAACTTCTACTGTGAGTATTGTTTACTTCTGCTAGTTGCTTTATTTTCGTTATGGATAATTCGCTGAGTTTCTTATTTGGCAATGCTACTACCACTGCTAAGGTAGTAGATGAGCCACCACCTACTGAGAATGATGCTTTTAAAATACCTACAAGAATTATTGATCGTGTTATGGATAACTACTATGTTGGGGATGTAACTGTCCATCCCGGTGATCATTTACTCTTTATACACGAATTATGCGGGTTGTTCAAGTGTGTAGGTATTACTACAGATCAAGTTAAGAAGAATTTATTCTCATTATCACTGAAAGGAAGAGCTGAGGAATGGTATAAGCTGCTGAAGAATGGTCAAGCTCTTGAATGGTAGGAAATAGTACCTCTCTTTTATTCAATGTTTTATCCTCCTAGTGAGATTCATAAAGATTGGAATCAAATATACAACTTTTGGCCTCTTGATGGAGAGAGTACAGCTCAAGCTTGGGGGAGATTGAAGTTACTAATTCTCAAATGTCCCATTCATGAGCTCCCCAGCAATATTATTATCAATAACTTTTATGCAAGGCTTTCTCTACATGATAAGGATTTATTGGATGCTTCTTGTGTTGGATCATTCACTCACATGGAAGAAGAAGCTAAATGGGATCTTTTTGACCGTATTCAAGACAATGCTGAAGCTTGGGAGAATGACAAAGGTAGAAAGTCAGGTATAAATTATGATTATGAATGCATTGAATCTTTTATGGGAAATGATGACTTTCAAAATATTAAAAATGCTTATGGTCTATACTCTCAAGCTATTGCTTCTTATTTTAAGGCTTTTGCTTCCTACATTGAAGTGCCTAAAAAGAAGTGGAATAAGTATCATGAACCTTATAAATATATTGCTAAGAGTGTTCCTTCAAGAAATACTGAAGTTTATACTGCTAATCATGCTTTACCTAAACCTTACATTGAGAAAATGCCTTTCCTAGTTAAGATAAAGGAACATTCTATGATAGCTAGTATGGTTGATGAAAGTACTAATGAAGCTGTTGAACCTGATAAACAAATGGTTGATGAAACTATTATAGAAAATGTGAAAGACTTTGTTACTAAATATGAATAAGAGGGACACACTATCCTTTGTAAGGATACCTCTAATATTGTTTCGCATAGTAGTGTTATGAGAGCTAGTATTCCTGTGTTTTCTGTTAGAATAAGCGACCATTGCTATGATTGTTCTTGTGATAGTTATATTGTTAAGTTTATGCATGATACTTAAAGTTACTATGAGAGAGGGAAAAGTGTTCTTATGCATCTCAATAATATCAAGTTTCCTTGTTTTATGCTGAAAGTTTTTATGTTGCACTTGTTTTGCCTTCTTATGCTAGTAGCTTCTGGTTTCAACAACTTGTTTGTTTACAAAATTCCCTTGCATAGGAAGTGGGTTAGACTTAAATGTGTGTATTTTTGCTTCTTAATGCTCCCTTTCACTTCAATTCATATTCTTATGTGAGCATCTTCAAAATTATCATGCCCATCTTAATGGCTATAAAGAAAGAGCTTTTTGGGAGACAACCCAGTTTGTTTTTGCTTTCAGTTTGTTCTTCTTTATTTGAGTCTTGGAAGTTAATACTTCGGTAATAACCTCTCCTTATCCTTTTTGTTTGGTTTTGTGTCAAAGATCAACCTCTAATGAGAGAGAAGTAAGATTTGGGAAGTTGCTGTCCCGAAACAGATTTTTTGTGCTTCACCATAAAAAATCATGAGAGATCTCTGTTTGTCAGATTGAGCTGTAATTTTTTGTGATTCTGACCTAGGTTGTTATTTAACTTTCTTTAGTTTTGAACTTCTTGATTTGAGCAACAGACGATTTTCGAAAAAATTGATCTTTACCTGCTGGTCTGTTTTGACAGATTTTGCCACTCTTGCATTTGCTTCTTTATTCGATTTCCTTTTTGAATTCTTTTTGGGTTTTCGGAAGGAGTTGCTACAATAGCTTGTGTTTTGATGGTTTTCAGTTGAAGTTGAACTCAAAAGGTTTTACCACTTCACTTATACTAATGTTGCTAATGAGAACTCTGTGAAGTTTTATGTGAAAGAAATTTCCAGGTAGTGGAGATAATGGTGTAATAAGGAAGTGAAATATTTCATGACTCACAATAAGTGTATGAAGATGAAGATATTGATGTTATTCAAGTGGTGCCTCCGGAAGAATCTAGTAGATACCAAATTCAGAGACCTGCATAGTCCGTTTTCAAATAGGTAACAGTTCTGGTAAGAAAAGTTCCACGAAAATACAATCCAACTATATTTTTGAAGTTTTCAGACAATAAGGAAAGTTATGAAGCGAAAAAGGGACGGAAACGGAGCCAGGGTGGCTCACACCACCCTGTGGCGCGGGCCCACCCCTGGCCGCGCCACCAGGTGGTGTGGCCACTCCGGACTCCTGTCCGACCCGTTTTCTCCCAATACCTTCCTTTTGTTGTGAAACTTCATAATATATAATCCCCCGGATCCCCCGAGGTTCGTATATCATGTTTTCGTTTCGATCTGTTTCTGCCAGGACATACTCTTTGAAAGTTTAGAAGCACATTGGTGTCCGCCAAGGATAAAGGGATGGAGCCTATGGAGGAAGACCTCCAAGACCCCGGGAAGGAGAAGGAGATCAAGAGTGAAGGTGAAGAGGAGGCAAAGCACACCGGCACTACCATTGCAAGCATTGGAGTATTGGCGAACCCTACCAGGATCAGAAGGACTGCACTGATGCAGACTGGGGGGAAGACTCCTCGTCACTGCTTGGCTCCACGATCACTTCCTCCACGCACCAAGAATCCTTTCCATACCCTTATCCATGAGCATCAATACCAGAATATGCCCAAAGGGAAATTACCCTCCAATTGGGATTTGCCTCGTTCTAGCCATGCAGGAAAAGAAGACTTCAAGGAGGAAGACTGGGGAAAGAATAGAAAGAGATGGAATTCTCAACCCGACATAATCATGAGCTGCATTGAGCAAAACTCACAGCTGATTCGTAATCTCACCTTCGAGATCGAGGACTTGGGGAAACTGATCAAAGAGCTCATCGAGAGGATGCCACCACCACCGAAAGAGTGATCCGTCATCAGGTTTGGCATCCCCTTGGTTTTTTCCAAGCTTGGGAGAGTGTCGCGGTATCACATCACTATCATCTATCTTTTTACCTTTTTAGTAGAGTCATATCATGAATAGAGAAGTTATTATGTAGGATGGTTTGCATTATGGAAGTGTCCCCTCTCTCATTAGATATGTATCCCTTGGTGTGAGTTGCCATTATGGAATATTAATGAGAATTTCTATCACTTACTCTCTTGCATAGCTTATATTAGTTTTCAATTCATTGTTATATGACTGATCTTGTTGTTAGTATTGGTATCACTTTGGGATCATTGAGTTAATTTAGTTGGTTTTGGCAAACCTGGCTCGGTCAGTAGCAACACTATTTTTGAGAGTTGAATGAAGAGATAAAAGTACTCTAAAGAAATATAATTTCATCATATTTCTTTCTTGATTTCCTCATAAGTTTAGTATTCTCTAGTTAAGATCTTTTGTGCTTCCAAGGAAGATTGCATGTTTGTTTTTATCACTTGTATGTTTGTTTGTTTCCTTCAACTCCTATACTTGCTACCCAGCCTTGCTAACCAAAAACCTGTACTAAGAGGGAATTCTTCTCATGCATCCACTCCTTTAAACCAAAACCCACGCCATTTGTGTCCACCATACCTACCTATTAGCATTATTGCTATTCCAGGTAAATTCTTGTTTTATCTACCTCCCAAATTAAACTAGTTATGTGAAAATTAGTGATTAAAGCTCTCACGAACTTGATGGCACACTTTACTTTCTTGCATCTAATAAACTTGAACCATTGTGCCCATCTATGTTGCGTATATGCTTGCGCTTTGTGAGTTATGAATTAGCAGAACCATGTTGTCATGGGGAACGCTTTCAACATTGCACTGGTACTTTGTACCTAGTTGATATCATGTTCTTTTGTTTATGGATGTTGTCGGTGTGAAATGAAAGGGGAGCTTGTAAGCCCATGGAGTTATGCATGTGTGTTTGAGAAATGCCTGGGCCGCTTGTCTAATCTATGAAGCATTCTTCTTATAAAAAAAGAGTCTGATATTGAAAAAAAGAGAAAAAGAAAAAAGAGATTATGAAAAGAGGAAAGAGAGAAAAAAAGCACCATATTCCCATGGTAAATAAGAAGATTGCTGAGATGTTTGTTGTCTGCTTGCCTTGTCATTTTGATATGGGGATTCTTCCATATCATCGGGCAAGGGGTACCCCGTTGGAAGTTCTCTATGATACACATGTGCTTATGATGACAAGAACTTACCGGTGACTAAACTTGAGTAGCATGAGCAGCGGCCCTCGTATTCAAGGGACATGAGATTATCAATTTACAACTTGTCAATGCATATCCTCATATTTGATCACTTTAACCTTAACCACCTAAAGATGCCTATGACATGGGCAATGAGAGCTAAAAGCTAATAAGTATCATAATTTTTGGGAGCTCTTTATGATACTTGCAATCCCTGCTTCCCTCCGAGAAGGGCCTTTCTTTTACCTTTTAGTTGAGTCAGTAAACCTACTCCCTTCTATCCCAGCAAGTATTTTGAGTTGTTGTGTTTCATTCATTCATATGATGATCTATTCAATCATGTTTCTTATGTTCCTTGTTTTGCACATTTCTCTTATCTTCATGTTTACTACTTTGAAAGCTATCATTGAAAACCAGTTATTTGTGAACTCCAGCAAATTATTAACTATTCTTCGAACAAGAGCTAAGTTTGCCATTACCAATTATGATTCACTTTATGTATCTTTATTGTGTTTCCTTTACTTATTACAAGTTAAGTTATATAATAGTGAGTTGTCTTCTATTATGACCTATGTATTTGATGAATGTGATGCTTCTTGTCCGTATTCTTTTATCGACTCTTCACTCCATAAACCTGAGGCCATGTTTATTGAGCTCAGTTTCGCTTGGGGACAAGCGAAGTCTAAGCTTGGGGGGAGTTGATACGTCCATTTTGCATCACTATTCTATGTCATAATTCAATGTTATTCATTGATATATTTCGTATTGATTGGTGATACTTATGTTATTTCATTTGTTTTTGCATGGTTGATGACTTTTGGAGCATGGACCGCTGCAACCAGGATTCTGATGGAAAAGGTGCTATTTGCAGGAAAAATTCGCGAAGATCAGAAAATCCAGGAAAATATATGGAAAATCCTATTTTTCCAGAAGTCGGAGGAAGCCATAAGGGGGGCTGGAGATGGGCTACAGGGGGCCCACACCACCCTCTAGCATGGGCCAGCCCAAGCTGCGCCACTAGGTGGTGTGGCCGCCCTGGTCCACCCCTGGCACTCCCCTCTAGCATATATTATCCTCCCAAAACCCTAAGACTAGGAGAGCGACCACAGAAAGATTCCGCCGCCTCTGCGGGGCGGAAAACACCAAGAGAGAAAGATCTCTTCGGCAGACAGATTTCTAATAGGGGAATTCCTTCCCGGAGAGGGGAGATCATCGCCATCAACACCATCATCAAGCTAGACTTCATCGGGATCATCATCATCACCAACATCATCACCAACATCATCACCATCAGCACCATCATCACCATCTCCATATTGTTGTAACAATTGGGTTGAATCTTGCATAGTTCTTAGGGGAAACTTTCTCGGTGTTGATTACTCTTTGTAGTTGATGCTATTGAGTGAACCATTGAATTATTGCTTATGTTCAGATTGTTATACATCATTATTCCATCTCTGATCATGATCCATATGATGTCTTGTGAGTAGCTCAATTTGTTCTTGAGGACATGGGAGAAGTCATGTTGTTAGTAGTGGAATTGTGTTGAGAAAGATTCAATAGTTTGATACTTAAGTTGTGGTGTACTTCTTCTAGTGGTGTCATGTGAATGTCGACTACATGACACTTCACCTATATGGTCCTAGGGGAATGCATTGTGTATTTTTCTACTAATCGTAGGGGTTGCCGGAGTGATAAAAACCTGAACCCCTGTTAGGAAACCATTGCACAAGGGACGTAAGGGTCTTAGAGTTTAAAGCTGTGGTTAGGTTTGTACCTTAATTACTCTCTTGTACTTACGGATGTTTGCAAGGGGTATAATCACAAGTATGTATTAGTCCTAGGAAGGTCGGTACATTAGCATAGGCTCACCCACACAACACTTAGCAAGCTAAAGAAGATTAATCAACTATATGAAGCGAAAGCACTTGACAGTCTTCCCATGTGTCCTCGAGAACGTTTGGTCATCTTAAGCAATACAACCGGCTTGTCCTTTGCTGCATAAAGGATTGGGCCACTTGCTGCATTTATTCTTATTGTCTTTTGTTTACTCGTACTTTGTTTACGTGCTTTATCAAAAAACCCTAAAAATCCGTTTGCTAAGTATTTGCAGAGAATTCCTGATCCATACCACTAGGCAGCACCTTATGCTCCTCGTTGGGTTCGACACTCTTACTTATCGAACATACTGCGATACACCCCCTATACTTGTGGGTCATCAAGAATATTTTCCGGCGCCATTGCCGGGGAGTGAAGCGCTATTGGAGAGTGGAACTGGTAAAGGGAACTTCTACTCTGAGTATTGTTTACTTCTGCTAGTTGCTTTATTTTTGTTATGGATAATTCACTGAGTTTCTTAATTGGCAATGCTACTACCACTGCTAAGGTAGTAGATGAGCCACCACCTCCTGAGAATGATGCTTTTAAAATACCTACAAGAATTATTGATCGTGTTATGGATAACTACTATGTTGGGGATGGAACTGTCCATCCCGGTGATCATTTACTGTCAATGACACTAGGTGTTGTTCATGAAAGGAACACACATGCAATGACACTGGTGGACCCATGTGTAGTTCATGAGAAGAACACACATCCAATGACACTGGTGGATCCTTATGTGGTTCATGAAAAGAACTGATATGCAATGACACTAGGTGTGGTTCATGAAAAGAACTGACATGCAATGACACTGGGTGTGGTTCATGAAAAGAACAGACATGCAATGACACCGGTGGATCCATGTGTGGTTTATGGAAGTAACAGACATGCAATGACTCTAGCCGTGGTTAATAAAAAGAACAGACATGCAATGACACCAGGCGTGGTTCATGAAAAGAACACACATGCAATGACACTGGTGGATCCTTATGTGGTTTATTTAGAAGAACACACATGCAATGACACTGGGTGTGGTTCATGAAAAAACAGACATGCAATGACATTGGTGGATCCTTATGTGGTTTGTTTGAGGAACATACATGCAATGACACCGGTGGATCCATGTGTGGTTCATGAGAAGAACACACATCCAATGACACTGGTGGATCCTTATATGGTTCATGAAAAGAACAGACATGCAGTGACACCGGTGGATCCTTATGTGGTCTGTCTAGAGGAACACACATGCAATGACACCGGGTGTGGTTCATGAAAAGAACAGACATGCAATGACACTGGGTGAACCTTATGTGGTTTGTTTAGAGGAACATAAATGCATGGATCAATGTGTGGTTCATGAGAAGAAGACACATCCAATGACACTAGTGGATCCTTATGTGGTTCATGAAAAGAACTGACATGCAGTGACACTGGGTGTGGTTCATGAAAAGAACAGACATGCAATGACACCGGTGGACCCATGTGTGGTTCATGAAAAGAACAGACATGCAGTGACACCGGTGGATCCTTATGTGGTTTGTCTAGAGGAACACACATGCAATGTCACTGGGTGTGGTTCATGAAAAGATCAGACATGTAATGACACTGGGGGATCCTTATGTGGTTTGTGAGAAGAACAGACATGCAATGACACTGGTGGATCCTAATGTGGTTCATGAAAAGAAATGACATGCAATGACACCGGTGGATCCATGTGTGGTTTATGGAAGTAACCGACATGCAATGACTCTAGTTGTGGTTCATGAAAAGAACGGACATGCAATGACACCGGGTGTGGTTCATGAAAAGAACAGACATAAATTTCACATACCTGCAGAAGTGGTAAACGAGGACCTCCTCATGTATGGCGATTTGCACGACAGCGATCTCTTATGGAGGATTTTTTCACTTATTTGCACGGGTGTACTCCAAGTCTAACCCTACAAACTTGTGCTTCTCTTTCTCAAGCAATTTCTCAAACCTGGCGAGAGTTGTCTCCACAGTCGCTTCATCATTTGTGTACACCACTGTCAAAGTCGTGGTGCCATGGGAAGGGACCAAGTGGGTCTCTGTTGTGCATTTCCCATCCTCCATGCCTGCAAGGAAATTGGTGAAAGGAAATGCCTGCAAGGAACTACCTGCGAGAGGAACAAGAAGATGAACCGACGGTTCTAGAACAGAGGAAGAAGAAGCGCCCAGGAAAAACTGCAGAGGAATGACTAAGGAAGAGGAATGACTGCAGAAGAAACGTGGTAACTGCAACTTTCGGTTCGAGAACTCACCGTGGTTATGTGGAGATCGTGGTAGTGCCGCCGGTTCAACAAGTGGGCCAGTTCCTGCGAGAATATGAAATTAGCAGTGCATTTTTCTATGCGAGAAATTGAGAGAAATCATTTATATTTTGTCTTTCATAATTAAACACAATGAAGTTGGTACAGCCCAAGAGATTTGGACAAAAGAGATTTGCTAGTTTAACATACAACAACACTTACAGGCCCAACATGGCAGATCTTGGAGTGCCTCAGAACTTGAGGTACCACAGAGACCTCGGCAGAGGTGGCAGAATTGGTGCGGGTGCAACCACGGCGACGGCGAGCTCGGATTCTAGAGGAGGAAAATAGAACCAAGCATGGTCGATAAGGTGATAGATCTCACCGGGAACCAATTCTCGTCCCCACACCGTGTCATGGGTGTGTCCACGGTGAGGGCGAGCTTCGACTCGGGATGGGGAGGAGAGCGGGGCCGAGCAGCTTCGTCACGTCCCAGCTCTGTGCCATGGCCGCGACCACAGATTGCCGTTCCGAGGAAGAAGACGCGTAATGGATGCAGGCGCCAACGCTGCAAGCCTACAGGGAGGAGAGCTGGGCCGAGCAGGTTCGTCCACGTCCCAGCTCTGCGCCATGGCTGTGATGCCCCACAGATTGCCGCTCCGGGGAAGAAGAAGATGCGTAATGGATGCATGCGCGAACGCTGCAAGCCTAATTGACACCTAAGCGACAGGAGTGACAGGAGCGACATAACGGCAAGAACTGACAGGGGGGCCCAACTTGACGACCCTTCGCCTGATTTTTTGTATTGAAACGTAAAGTTGAATTCGTGCCGAAAAATACCCTCTCAGTATTTGGCACACCAACTGTAGTCATCGCGGATGATTTCAGGGAACTTGGGTACCGCGTTGCCTGGACACCCCAACTTTCGAGCCGCAAAAAGATATTCTCCATGTATGGAGCGCAATAGGGCTATCACCTACTCGAAACCCTCAGGTAGAGGAACTACAACAAACAATATGCAAAGTAAATTTGAAGCTGATAGAGGAACCATAGAGATCAAAATGTGTTTTCAAGGTATGTTTTATGTCAACAAAGCAAACAAAAAATAGAACAACAAAGAAATCTAGTTATGCTCATGTGTGGAGAGCGGCAGGGCTATCACCTACTCAAAAGCCTCAGGGATAAGAACTGGCATATCTTAAGTGAATGGTGTAGTTGCATAAGGAGCCATATATTTCAAGCACTGAAGCCTAGTTCTTCACAACTAACCTTTGGACTCAGGGACAAACTCTTTTTGTTATGTGAGCCTACAAATGTGGGGACTATCTATGTATCTTTCAATTTTGTTGGGGAAAACAAAATCTTTCTAGCAAAGTATGATTACATATGGTATTGGACAATTTAACCAACAAAAGATTATCAGAGTGGTACAGATCAGATTGCTAATTAAAAATACTTTGGAGAGAGCACTTCTTCCATTTTATTCTATAATGGAAATATCAGGTATGGTATATGAAAAAATTAACAAACCAAAGCTAAAGATGGTCGCAGAGATCTGAATGGAAATACCAGAATACTTACTACTATATGGTTTCATTAAATATCATGTTCTACTATCAAAAATATAGACCAACGTAGGAAAGAGACGAATAAATAACTCACAGGTGATAACCCATGGAACCCATGGTGGATGGTGAAGACAACAAAACCGTGGGGCATTCCGTGAACAAATGGGGCCAGGATGCCTCTCTCCATAGAGCCAATAAATCAAGCAAGGGGCTTGGTGCAAGCTCATATGGCACCCACCCTCAGTGAGGCAAAGTTTACTCTATGGAATGTATTTTATCAGAAAAATATTAACTTTCAAAAACTCTATCTCTAGCATACATATTATCTCATAAATAAACCATGCTCTAACATAGAAAATAAATCCATTAACTACTCAGGCATCCTACTGCACATATGAACTCGAAACAATATCATATAGTTAAAAAATACACAGTTAAATCTATACAAGAATCCTACTTCTTTGAATATTTCTTTTGATACCAAAAAGGGTCTTTGAGATAAGTACAAAGAACAACTTTGAGTTTATTAAATCTACACATTTTTTAGAGATAAACCGCAGACTTATACACATGGGGAAACATAGATGGAACAACCACCTGGCTAAATTATCCAATAATCATATTAGGTAAACTAGGTAACTCCGTGTGGGGTATCCAAAGATCTAAGGATTAATTTATTACTCCCTTGTCACTGAAATACATGAAGCCTTAAACTAGATGGGGAAAACTAAATTGGACAGTAATCTGACTAAAATTATCCAATAATCATATCAACTAAACAATTTAAATCCATGAGGAGCATCCCAATATCTTAGGATTAATTTATTAGTCCTGTGTAACTTAAATACATCAAGCCTTAAAACTATATCTGGGCAACAAATCCTGGAACCAAGTATTGCACGGAAAGATGCAAATGTAGCAAGAGATCTACCATAGCTATACTTCTCAGTCTTCTTGAGAAATGATGGTCCATGAGCTCAAATGGTAGTAGAAGGAGCAAACAAAGAAGAAAGCACATCTTACACCCTATAGAAGAGCCGGATACTATGGTTGGTAGTGCAGACATTTGGGGAGAAAGGAAAGAAATGAAAGTGGTTGAGACTGGGTTGGGTAAGACGAAAGTATTCTCCTTGGATAACCGGGACCTCTAAAAAGGGGCCTGCCATGATGCCTCAATGGTTCTCCACTAGTCCGCCTGTCGGCCGGCTAGACAGCCTACCGAGCCCCACAACCCGTGACTTGTAGCGTCATAGTCGAGATGAGGCTGGGGGTGGTAGCGGGTGTGCCTGGGCAGAACTACTGGCCGAGCTGAGAAAGGTGGCATCCGAATATTAGCCACTGGCTGCCGCAAACCCTAAAGTGTAGCTCTTGAGTAACATGATGAGAGAGTGTGTGCATTTGGAGTGGTGGGTGCTGTCGTGCGTAGTTTCATCATTTGGAGGTCCAAATACGGGATATGCACAAATGCACCGGAGGCCCACCTTCCAGTGACAAAACAACCACAAGGGCCACATGTCAGCAAAAGGGCAACGCCCATAAGGCCACCACCCGATGAAATCCCGTGCGACAAGTGCCCTCGGATGAGCTGCAGATGACCAGGATTAAGCCATTACATAATAATGTCTATGATATTTGCATCATGCAAAACTGAATAAACCAAATGAAGGAAAAAGTGGAGCATGGAAGCTCCCAAGGAACATATAGATCATATATTCATGATTTTTTTACCTTTCTAAGGAAGCACTACATTTCTCAACTTCAGCAAGATTGTGAGAGATTATCTCTCTTTCTCCCTCCCAGACTCTTTCTCTATCTTTGTCTATCTATCTATGTCTCTCTCTCCTTCTAACAAAAACCACTAGATATAATCAACAAGCAATGCATCTGGCTTGCTTCCTGCCTCTTCCTAGAAAAGATGTGCATATATATGAGTTCCTCCATACATGGGCGTGCTAATAAATCATACATTCACAACCATTGGCAAAATAAATATGAAAAATGACTTATGTAGTATGCTTCTAGATTGACAAAATGACTTGCTAACTCAATCATAAGGAAACCATCAAACAAAAATCATCAAGGCAGCAGAAGATGGCTTGTGATGTTACATGCTCCAAAAGAGGAAATGTCGTGTAATCTTTCTCGCGGACCTCAATACTGATACCATCCTTCAAACATGCCTCAAATCCAAGGAGAATAGTAGAAATAACATATATTTTAGAACCTAATAGACTGATGCATACTATCTTCAAAAGTTAGCAGTATATAATTTCATTGGCTCGATAATCTTCTCTTTTGGCTAACTGCCAAGGAATCGACATATTAGGTAAAGAAAACATATTACATATAACTCAGCATTACCTAATTTTCAACCACCAAAAAGCACCATGTGGGATTAAAAAAATAGAGTTCACTCATTCTATATCTGTGCAGGTCATATTATCACTGATTTGTTGTCTGTGGCTACATTTGGAAAAATAAATTTGTGATGAACCACCCAATAAAACTATTGGAAATTACCATAGACTGCATTTACTACCAGTAAAAATATAAACCAAGAGGCACATCAAAATTTAGAATTGTCACAATCAATAGTGATTGTGAACACATAGTCGAAACATTACATCACGAAAATGAACAAACTAAACAACCAGTCAGGAACAGATATTGGGAGTTAGGAAGAGTGAAGGGTTTGATATGTATATTTCGAACTCTAGAAGACACTCCAAGAGGCTACTTCCTCGGCACCTTATCCAAAACCTTAAATGTAAAGTATGTGTAAGTAAGTGCTAATTCAATTACTTTACAATGAGTAAGTACGATGATGTAACCATTCATATGTGTTCACTGACCTTGCTAATAAATTATGCAACGAAAACACTTTGTAATGTGTAAGTAAAATTATTACTACATTTTACTTATCTTGTGAAAACACCATGAGTGTATGTGAAAAACGCTTCACCAAGAAATGATCAAAAGCTCTACAATCAAGAAGTTTATTCTAACTTTGTACTTGATGTGGACATCCCATCTATTGATACAACCGTTGTATCTACAGCTACACAAATACAAGGACCTATCACTCAAGCTCGTGCCAAGCAACTTAACTGTCAGGTACTTTAGTTTATTGGAACTATCCCTCATGTACATGAGAATATGATGCTGCCTAAATCAGATGTGTTTGTTACTCTTAGGAATGATGGACTTATCTTGGAGGAGAGGGACAAGCATTGGAGCATGGTCATGCATAGAGATGGCAACGAGCATGTGAGGATTGAGGAGGACGCCACAAGTGGAGATTTTAGAACTTTCAAGCCACCATAATGATGATTGAAGATTTGGACAAAATATTCAAGAATATTACATCACAAATTCATCCATAGCTTAATATGGTGCTGCGTCATCTTTATTTTGGGCCAGGCCCATGTTATTTTCTCAGGATTTTTAATAGCCACTTTTTAGAGTCCGTATTTGAGGGAAAGGAATTTTGGGGGTTGGATTCGGCCACCATAACTATGGCTGGCCGAAACCCCACCTTTTCTCCTTAAGTACTCCCCATAGCCATCACTTTAGACGCGAATTTTGTTTAGACTAAAAGTTAGCCATCATTGCAACCACGGCTGACGCTTTCATGGGATATGAAGAGGATGGTGAGAACGAGTATGAAGATGAGGATGAGTTTGACGAGTATGTCGAACAACCTGCTGGCTGTCCTTGGTATTACTACCACAGCGCTCGACCACCGATATGTAATGATGATCATGTTTCTAAGCTTAAGTTAAATATTCCACCTTTTGATGGTAGATATAATCCTGATGCATATCTTACATGTGAATTGGAAGTAGATCAACATTTTGCATGTTTAAGATATCCTGAGAATATGGGTGTTAATGCTTCTACTTGCGAGTTTACATATTTTTCTTCACTTTGGTGGTATGAATATTGTCGCGTCAATCATGCTAATATTCATAATACATGGACTGCTTTAAAAACTGCTATGCGAGTTTGTTTTGTACCACCAACTTAACAACGAGATTTGCTAAAGAAAATTACTCGTTTAGCACAAGGAATAAATTCTGTAGAAGAATATTATCAGGAATTACAAACTAGGATGGTTCGTGCTGGTATTGTTGAAAATATGGAACAAATGATGGCTCGTTTCTTTCTTGGTTTAATAAGGAGATTCAAAACATCTTAGACTAGAAGGAATATCATACGATTACTCGTTTGTTTCATCTGAACGTGAAAAGCTGAACATGAAGTGCAGGATCGTTAACCACTACGGAGAAGGTCTAACAATTCTACAGGTCATACATCACCATGGACGTCCCGACAATCCGCGCGTTCTTCGCGTGGTACACCACTAGCACCTACCACATCCAAAGCCACCATGCCTTCGGCTGCTCGACCGCATTCATCCAATGGCCCTACTTATAGTTCTTCTGTGGCCTCCACAAGAAATACGAAGGATATACAATGTTGCAAATGCTGGGGATATGGTCATATTGAGAGGATGTGCACAACACAACATGTTATCATGGTGCGCAATGATGGTGAATACGATTTAGCAAGTGATTTTGATGAAGATACATTATCTCTTATTATTGCACGGGATGAGGATAATTCTGATTCCGAAGAAGAGATGGAGGTAATGGGGGCTGAAACCGCTGATCAATACAAGAGCTTAGTTGCACAACGTGTGTTGATTGTGCAATTGAGCAAAGCTGAGCATGATCAACGCCCCAACCTGTTCCAAACACGAGGCGTTGTCAAGGAAAGAGCTATCCGGATCATTATTGATGGAGGGATTTGTAATGATCTGGCTAGTGTTTACATGGTAGAGAAGCTTCTCTTCCAACAAGAAAACACACACATTCATATTACATCCAATGGTTTGAGAGTTCTCGTCAGATCAAGGTAACAAGAACATTACGCGTGCATTTTACTATTGGTACATATTCTGATTTTGTTGATTGTGATGTTGTGCCAATGCAAGCTTGTTCTTTGTTACTCGGTAGACCTTGGAAATTTGATAGAGAATCTATTCATAATGGTAAAACTAATCAATATTCTCTTATGCATGATGGGAAGAATGTTGGTCTCAAACCTATGACTCCTGAACAAATTTTAAAAGATTATCTTGCTAGAGCTAGTAGAGCTAAAACTGAGGAGACACACAAAAGTGAGAATCAGATGGTTGCTGAAGATTTTGTACCACCAAAGACCACTAAATCTGATTCTAAACATGCGACTGAAATTCATTTGATGGGTCTATGAATGCTTGCAAATAAAATTGATATTGCTGAACTAGATGTGAACAATACTCAATGTTATGCAATTGTCTAGAAAGAGGTTTTGTTTTCATTTGAGGATATGCCTCCTTCTTTGCCACCTATTGTTGCTAACCTTTTGCAGGAATATGAGGACATTTTTCCAGCTGAGATGCGACCAGGACTACCTCCTATTAGAGGAATTGAGCACCAAATTGATTTAATTCCTATTCCCATGTTGCCCAACCATGCGCCATATGGAACCAATCATGAGGAGACAAAGGAGATACAATGCCAAATTCAGGAACTACTTGACAGAGATTACATTCGTGAGTCTCTTAACCCATGTGTTATTCCTATTATATTGGTACCTAAGAAAGATGGTTCTTCGTGCATGTGTACTGATTGTAGAGCTATCAATAATATTACTATTCGTTACCGTCATCCTATTCCATGTTTGGATGATACGCTTGATGAATTGAGTGGATCTACCATGTTTTCTAAAGTTGTTTTGCATAGTGGTTACCACCAGATTCGTATGAAATTGGGAGATGAATGGAAACAACATTTAAAACTAAGTTTGGTTTATATGAGTGGTTAGCAATGCCTTTTGGTTTAACTAATATTTAGAGGATCATTTGGAACATTTGCGTGCTATTTTCAATGCTTTACGCGATGCACGTTTGTTTGTAATCTTGAGAAGTGCACCTTTTGCACCGATCGAGTTGTGTTTCTTGGCTATGTTGTTACATCACAGGGTATTCAAGTGGATCTAGCAAATATTGAAGCGATTCAGAATTGGCCGCAGCCCAAGACGGTCACACAAGTGAGGAGTTTTCTTGGCCTCGCTGGTTTTTATAGACATTTTCTCAAAGATTTTGGATCAACTGTTGCGCCGCTGAATGAACTTACCAAAGAAGGATGTGCCCTTTGTTTGGGGCGGTGCACAACAACAAGCCTTCATGATATTGAAAGATACGTTAACACATGCTCCATTACTCCAACTTCCTGATTTTACTAAGACTTTTGAGCTTGAATGTGATGCTAGTTTAATTGGTTTGGGAGGTGTGTTATTACAAGAGGGCAAAACTGTTGCATATTTTAGTGAGAAATTGAGTAGGGCTAGTCTGAATTATTCTACTTGTGATAAAGAATTATATGCGCTAGTTCGGACATTAGAAACTTGTAAACATTATTTATGGCCTAAAGAATTTGTTATACATTCTGATCATGAATCATTGAAGCATATTTGTAGTTAAGCTAAGATGAATCATCGCCATGCAAAGTGGGTTGAATTTATTGAGTCTTTTCATTATGTTATCAAACACAAAAAGGGTAAAGATAATGTTATTGCTGATGCTTTGTCACGCCATTATACTTTGTTATCCCAACTTGACTTCAAAATATTTGGATTGGAAACTATTAAGGAACAATATGTGCATGATGCTGAATTTAAAGATGTGTTGCGGAATTGTAGAGATGGTAGAACATGGAACAAATTCGTCTTCAATGATGGATTTGTGTTCCCCGCTAACAAACTATGCATCCTAGATAGTTCTATTCGTATTTTGTTGTTATAGGAGGCGCATGGAGGAGGACTAATGGGTCACTTATGTGTAAAGAAGACAAAGGATGTTCTTGCTGCACACTTATTTTGGCCACGCATGCATAGAGATGTTGAGAGATTCATGGCACGTTGTGCTACTTGTCAAAAACCTAAGTCTCGCCTTAATCCACCCTGTTTATATATGCCTCTTCTGTTCCTAGTGTCCCTTGGGAGGATATTTCTATGGACTTTGTTTTGGGTTTGCCTTGTACACAGAAGGGGGGGATAGCATTTTTGTTGTTGTGGATCGATTCTGTAAGATGGCACACTTTATTCCTTTTCATAAGACTGATGATGCTGCACATATTGCTGATTTGTTCTTTCGTGAAGTTGTTCGTTTACATGGTGTGCCAAATAATATTGTTTCTAATTGTGATACTAAATTTCTTAGCCACTTTTGGAGATGTTTATGGGCTAAGTTGGGGACGAAATTGCTGTTTAGTACTACATGTCATCCCCAAACTGATGGACAAACTAAAGTAGTCAATAGAACTTTGCCTACTATGGTGCGGGCTGTTTTAAAGAAGAACTTAAAATTGTGGGAAGAGTGTTTACCTCATATTGAATTTGCTTCTAATCGTTCACGACATTCTACCACAAAGATGTGCCCATTTGAGATTGTGTATGGTTTTCTTCCTCGTGCATCTATTGATTTATTGCCATTACCTTGTTCGGTGCAAAATAATTCGGATGCTACATAACATGCTGAAATGATATTAAAATTACATGAGACTACTAAAGACAACATAGAACACATGAATGCTAAGTATAAACTTGTTGGGGATAGAGGGAGAAAGCATGTTGTGTTTGATGTTGGTGATCTTGTTTGGTTGCATTTGCGCAAAGATCATTTTCCTGATTTGCGCAACTCCAAGTTAATGATGTACATGAGAATATGATGCTGCCTAAATCAGATGTGTTTGTTACTCTTAGGAATGATGGACCTAGCATGGACAAGAGGGACAAGCATTGGAGCATGATCATGCATGTATATGGCAGCAAGCATGTGAGGATTTAGGAGGACGCCACAAGTGGAGATTTCAGAACATTGAAGCCAACATGGTGATGATTGAAGACTTGGATGAAATATTCAAGAATATTACTTCGTAGATTCCTCCATAGCTTAATATGGTGTTGCGTCACATTTATTTTGGGTCAGGCCCATGTTATTTTCGCTGGATTTTTATAGCCACTTTTTAGAGTCTGTATTTGAGGAGAAAAGGCCTTTTACGGTTGGATTCGGCCACCATACATATGGCTGGCCGAAACCCCACCTTTTCCTCCTTAAATACTACCCATAGTTGTCACTTTAGATGAGGATTTTTTTTATACTAAAAGTTAGCCATCATTGCAACTTATCCAAGGCTTGAGTGTCAAAGAGACCTCCTGTACTTCGCACCTATTCAGGATCCCACCGATTTCAATAAAGCTTTCATATTTATCCACAATATCTTGATTGCAATATTAGTTCTTACTTGTTCTCTATTTCAGGTAGGAATTAAGACCCTCGTTGGTCAGGCTGATCATCTTCTGCAAGATCGGTAACCTCTAGAAGATTGGCCTAGTGATTGCATTGGCGCTCGCGCTCGCACGTGTAGTCAGATTGTCTAGTACGAACTCCACCCAAATCTTCTATCACCATCTCATCAAAAGATCAGACACCTTTACCCCATCAGTACTACTGAACAACTTCACAAGAAATGGTCAATGCTCATGAGCTGCATATTTTATTATCTTGCACAAACAATATGGTCTGACAAACTTCCCTGGATAAATCATCATCAACTGGTCGAGAAGATTGCATAAGTATAGGCTGCACAACTGAAATGCACGAACAATTGTAGTCTTAGAAAATCTAAAAAAATTAAAAGGATCTAGAGCTGAGTAACCTAGTTTGGTGAATTGGTCCATATTGAGGCCTTTCATTCTTCCCTGATACCCTCCTGTATCTCATCTTCATTCCCCTCTTGGGAGTAGTGGAGCCGATGGTGAACGGTAGGAACACACTGGTTGGCTGATGACTCGGGAAGGCAGTCAGCAAGAAGGGGAAGATTGGGATGGGACCTACGATGTGCAACAGCCGGAAGCCCCCTGGCAAAGAGATTTCTTATCTTTTTGATGGGTTACCGTAGGGATGAAGAGAAGATGACCTCCAAGATCGGCCCCTCCTCCGCATGTTGTCTTAATCAGTGCCGCCAGCGTGGATCCATGTGCAACATAGATCCACTCTGACGACTCCACCACCGTTCTCAACACCCGCTTGGACCCGATGGCACTGAGTCTATCCTCCTGGCACGTCATCATCCTGAGCTACAACCCAAGCCACCACAAGAAGCAAGCTAGGGGAACCCTGCCCAAATCAGACAGCGGAGGAGCTGAGCTCTCTAGATAGTCCTCCCTCATCACCCTGCAAGCCTCCGAGCGCCACCAACCTCCTTCGTGTAGATGCATGGAGCGGCATGGTGAGGTGCTAGTCGATGGGCGCTACGCCTAGAGGCGAAAGGCCAAGTCAGGGAGAGGAGACACTATGTTCACTAGCCACCGATGCCGTTATTCCACCAGGAGCATAAGAAGGAGCCATAAGGATCCATAAGATATTCTAGTTTACCCAAACATGTATGGCGCATACCACCTTACGCACATGCCATATTGGTTTCTTGCTGATTCAATCATAGAAACTTACCAATTGGCCTACTTGGTAATGGTTTACGCCTGCAAGACCACAAATCAGCATATACTATGGCATGGAGATTAAAGAAGGTTCTTCTCCAACAGGAAAAGGCCACCGACAGCTTGACATGAAAGGAGACAATGGACACTTGAGTCTGGGTCCAGTACAAAGCTGGTGGCAGAACTTACCTAGTTTAGGGATAGAATTAGGAGTTTGATTCCCACTAATAAACTTCTACGAGATACCTTAGCATGCATGGGAATACTAGAAGCCTCATATATATATATGTGATAGGTAATGGCCGATTGAGTTAGAGGCAAATAATCTACAAAATCAATGCCTTTACTTTGGTTTCCTCAACCCTTGTTGATGTAGCCTGACCTATCGTCGTTACCACACCAAGGTCTCCAACTTATGCCAAGTCGTCATGGACTCCAAAGGTGAACCTTATCATCTATGCGAGCCCACTTCCTATCCTATTGAATGGTACACTACTTCATATTCCGTCCCATATTCATGATAGGTTCACACGGACAAGTACGGAGGCAAGGGAGGAAGCCCAGAGTATCAAGCCCGACAAGATGGAGGCTTGGAAGAGGAGAAGGAAGAGACATGAACGAGCGACACTACCGCTCTGTCAGCTGTACTACCACTCACCTCAGCGGTACTACTACCCCGAACCCATGGATCTCCACCTACTCCTTTGATCCCACCGGTAAAACCGGGCCACACCACCGGTCCTACCAGACCTGGAGACCACTTGCCACTAAAAGTCCGAGCTACCGCTCTGCTTGAAGCTTCTACCGCTCCCATCCGGTACTACCGGACCCAAGGACCGGTACTACCGGTCACCATAGTGCCTGCGTGCACTAGATCTAGGCCACAACCCATGTACCCCTTTATTATGTTCCAACCCTAGATCTATCCCCAAACTACCCCTATGTAAGTGCCTGGCCTATAAATAGAGCCCCCACCCCTCATGTATCCCTTAGGCATAGATGGTATACTAAAGACAACCTCCTTTGTGGAATCTCTAATTTTGCCTCATCCCCTTTACCAAGGGGACCGATTATCGTCACCAACCTTGTTGGAGTTTGCATCGTGCATCCATCATTGTGCAGAGCCTACGTTTGCGAGTGTGTGAGCGTAGTTGTCAAGAACCTCTCAAATGTGTTCTTCCCTCTCCGATTGGGATTGAAGGGAGCATGTTGACTGATCTTTATTTGCGAGGATTCTATCGGACTGGTGGCCACCGGTGGGAGCAACTGTCCTTGTATCATGTGAGTTTTGCGTGTGTTTATCGTGTTCCTTGCGAGGTGTGTGTTCGCTTCCGCTACCTTCTCCCTTTCCCCTCGCTTTCCCATTGATTTGACCACGAGATATATGAAGATCGGTCCACCCTAGAGGTCACCCCTTACCATTTGGTATCATAAGCTTTTGGTTTCCACGAATTTCTCACCGATTTTGTCTTTTTCCCATAAATTCGAAAATTTCACCAAAAATAGCCCCAATTCGTGTATTGGATCGATCAAAGATTTGAGTGCATTTTGGTAGGTTTTGATCCATGGATTACTTGCTAAACTTGTTGATCTAACTTCCCTTGTGTTCTCATTGCCTAATTCGTTGATTTACCCCTTCGATTTGGTGTTTTTTCTTGTATATTTTCTGCCCAAATCGCCCCAAAATCGCGAAAACGCGTCAAATTTGGGCGTCCCAGGTATAATCGGTACAACTAGGCTCAAAACCCAGTACTACCGGACCTCCCCGCTACCTAAACGCTACTACCAGGCCTCCGGAAATCTAGTACTACCGCTCAAAAACCAGGTACTACCGCCCATATGTGAACTGAATTAGCAGATTCCCAAATTTCAGGTTTCTCACCGTTTTGAGCATAACTTTTGCATTTGAACTCGGATTTTTGTGTTCTTTAGCTTGTTTCGAAGAGGAGAAGGAGATATACATCATCATCCAAGTGGTTCATGCTACCTACTCCATAAAAATTCCGTGAGCAAGGCAGAATCCAACAATAAAGGGTGAAGGTTGGCGATGAAAGGTATAAATATTCTAAGACTTCTCCCCACTTGCATTCCTTTGTGAGCTACACTCAATTTGGGACCAACAAACACCTATTGAGACTAGTTCCTCCTATGATTGCTTGGGCTATGCACATTTGATACCATGTAGAATTCTGAGCAAAAGTTGTGACCGCGCTATCTCATAGTGTTATTTTGTATAGTTGTTGGCACAAGGAAGATGCAAGTGAAAAAGAATAAAAAGAAAAAGAAATAAGAATCAATAAAAATAGAAAAAAAGAAAGAAAAAAAGTGCCTCATAGAATAGGAAGCGCAAGATCGACGAACATCATATAGGTGGTACTTATTGTGCATATCTTGTAGTCCACCAATTTTTATTGCAATCGAACTAGCATCTCTCCTTGCACTTATGCGACATGAGCTTATAGTATCCGCTAGGTAATCATTTGGTTCTTAACTCACTTTCTCCATTGCACAAGTCCCATTTATCCCACCGTGTGTGTTTCCTTGTACATAATTACTATCTTGTGGGTTAACTTGTTTTTCTTTGTGATCATTGTGGTTCTTTACTTGCCATTACAACATCTTGATTTCAGATTATTTCTTGACATGCCACTTTTCATACCTATCCACCATAAGCTTGGTGTTTTTTAGTGGTTAGTTGGTTTTTTTGTTCCGCGTGAACTTCACTTTACTTGGTTTTGATTGCTCTCAAGTGTGGCCACTTGCATGATACTATCTTCCAAGGTAAATTAAGGTTTGATGTTGTTTCCCTAACACCCTCTACCACTTCCATATACACCACTTGGTCTTGTGAATTGTAACACCCTCGAATCAGCCCTATGCAAGTTTTAGCGCTTCCCGCCAAAACCCGCATAGAAACGATTCAAGGACGCCCACCAGGCAGTTTCGTGCGGGTGGAAAACGAAGTAATATCATTACACAATAGTCCATGATGGAACCCACATAACAGATATATATATATACAGCAACGACTCACTGAGTCAAGAATACAGATATACAATACAAAGATCCAAATCACCTTGAAAACAATACAGCATCCGAGTATGGATAAGAAGCAAATTGAGCTAAGAGCCCTGAAGAATAACCAATGGCATCCATAACCCTGCCTAGGCCAAGCCAGAAGGGTAACCCTGGTAACGACGTCGATCTCAAACCTACTAAAACAAAAGGGGTGCCGACAAAGGGCAAAGGAAAAAGAGGAGCGTCAGTACTGAGGCCAGTACACGGCGAGTCTAGAATTCGGCGGTCCTCGCCTATATAGGTATGGTGGACTGAAGCGGCAGCTCAGCATGCACTAAACAACCTATAGAGACTCGACTCGATGCAACTGTCAGCTATTAGAGAGGGATAAGAAAGACCTATTCGGGACCAACCTGATACTAACACCAATCATACCCATCCTGGTATTCCCCCTCGAGACCAAACGAGAGAGTCAAACCGAGGAACTCACACAGTTGGCAGTTTTATTCTTTCCATTGTAGTTGTAGCATTTACTAGTCAGATATAGATAGCATGAGTCATCTCGATAGCATAAGTAGTGGGCAATTTTAGTTAACCATTCAGTTGTAGTTGCAGTACTTACTAGTCAGATATAATTAGCATGTGACATCCCAAACCTAGCAGTTGTTGGCACTTTTATTTCATTCCATTGGAGTTGCGATACTTACTAGGCAGGTATAACATGACACGATACACCCCAGTTCCACCAGTTGTTGGCACTTTTATTATCCATTCCATTGTAGTGAAGCTGATTACTAGTCACATATTAAATCAAATTTATAGCACTATTTTAGTTATGCTTGTCTATGATCGAGATAATGTGCTCCAAGTCGTCCATAACCACGGACACGGCTTTTAGAAAGATTTACCCTGTAGGGTTGCACAAATAGCAACACACACACACGATCAACCTCGGAAAAACCAAATGAAAACCCAACGAGGCTTTCACGACAAAGCAATCACAGGATTCATAAAAGATTTCAGGGGGCCACCCCACTAAGCTACCCGTGACGAAGTTGGCCGGCTCCGAGACGGACCCAGGGTTTGTGTAGACGGTGGTAAACGACTGGGAATCCGAAAGTGTGACTGGGCTTGTCGATACAGCGAAAACGTGTCACGATCCAAAACAGTATAGGTGCTCCACGCACAATCGTAAATAAAGCAGTAAAGCATGACATAAGTACATGATAGTAATAAAACCCCAAACTAGTTTGTGGGCCCAAGAAATAAGAAATGAATCAAGCTCTGGCTATGGGGGATTCATAGGGCCTCCCGGATGTGGATAGTGCGAATAGTCAAGGAACATGAATCAAGTACTCGGCGCCTACGGGACACAAGTGGACATGAAAAACCAAATAACAGATATTGCCCACCGGTGCCTCTTTCATTAGTTATCCCAGCAATTTAATATCAAGTTGTAATTAAAGTCATGATCATCTCCACCATTAAGCATCTCCACCAATAAGCATGTGTCAACCTTCCAATTACGGTGGAACGACAACGACGCGAAGTAGCACCTGAGCAAGCAACTACGACTCGCAAGACCGACTGTCTATCAAACAACATGCAATAGGATGTGTCTAAGGCAATATAGAGGCTGCAAGGAATATAACTGGTGCTCGAAAACTAAAGCATCACAACACGGATAGCAATAGATCAACATGAGGAACTAAAGACTATAAATACAAAATAGGTAGAAAGGGGGAGAATGCTCGCCTGGGAAACACTGCCGAAGATTCATCTGGAGATCGGGTCGACACTCGCATCCACTCAGCGGCCTAATCCATGAAGAAGCAAAGCACTAGAAGAAACACCGGATACACTATTTAATAGTACGGCAGAAGATCGGGCATGATGCATGTATGATGCATGACATGACAAAGATACGATGCAACGAGGCAATATTAAGCGGAACCGGGGTCCCGACAATTAAATATAAGGTTCAAGTTGTTTAGTTACCCCGCAGTTTAAATGTTGTATTAACAAGGAAAAGCATGACATCGGTTTGCTACACAAATTTAAATGGAGTCAATATAAAACTAGAATAGTCCGCATATAGCCTCCATATTTAATTATGAGGTGAATCAGCATAATATCCGCAAAACCACAAGTTATGAATGCAATCATGTAAAACTAAATGCAACAAGATAGATGTCATATATTATAAAAAATAGGAGGATCTCGGAAAGGGGATCACACATTGACGTTGCCGATCTTGGGTTTCGATGTGGTTCGGGTTCAGGTTACACCAAGATTCCGAAAACACTGGCCAAAATTTTAGAGAGGAAAAATATATAGGGAGAAAGTCGTCAAATAATCTTAGATTTGAACTTGAGTCTACGGAATGGAAGCGCAAGGTTTCATCCACTCCACCTGATGCAAGTTTGATACAAAACTTGGATGAAAACCTTTTTATCTAAAAGATGTTAATTAGCCAAGCTGAATTAAAAACGATGGGACGTGCATAGCTAGCTATCTAGCTGAATTCAATGTGACTATGCAGTGCTCCTAGTGATGCGCATACACCCTCATGCGCAAGAGGCACATGTTGAACTATACGTGCGCGTGCAGCCGGTTGAATGGTGGCGGCGAGAGACCTCGGCGACGGCGGTGCGAGTGCTTGTTCGTGGTGTGCAGGTGGAGTGCAGAAAAACGACGCGGACATGCACGTGAAAAGGACAAAATCAAGGCCGATGTTTTTGCACTGAAAAGGAGCAGAGCGCCATGGCCGGTCGGGAGTTCTGAAAATCGAACTGAGTTTTGATTAGCGTGCGCAGCTAGCTGCCCTGAAGTTTGGGAGACGATTCCGAGCGCATACAGGCTCCAAAACAGATGAGGTTGGAGGCGTTGCAAAGCTGGATGTGCCGAGAAGTGAAATGATCACAGAACGGCGTCGAAGAACCACCAAGTAGGATGTGAGCAAGCAGGGAACAGAGGCAGAAAACAGGGCGCAACTGTCGGACGAACGGAACCCAACTGTTGCTCTAAAAACTGGGATAAGCTGCCGACTTCAGAAGAGATATGCGAGCTGGTCTGGGCGTCGTTTAGACAAAAGTTTGATTCGCAGTGTAGCTGAATGTGCCAGGATCACTCCTGTCTGAAGCAACTTGCCGGAAGAGAAACGGAGGGGGCCGGAAAAACATGGGGAACAGATGGATGTAGCAGCGTCTTCGGTGCGCGCGCAGGTTAACTCAAGTGCGGCACGCGACTGGCCAGCGGCGAGGCACGGACGGCGTCGTTGCTAGGGTGAACGAGAGGTTGAGAAGGACGGGGACAGGGAGTGGAGCTCACCGTGATGACATTCTACAAGGGGCAAGGTGATGACACTGTTGATGGCGAGCCTGCTGGTGCGCAGGGACGGCGATAGGTTACAGGATGTCTCCTCCTCGCTGTTCAGCGACGTTCCGCAGCGCTCTAGGACAAGGTGGCCATACTCCTTAGGCACCGGTTCAACAGCGACAGCTCGGCAGCGGCCATGGCGTGGATAGGCTAGGGATTTAGGTCGGCATGGCGTCGATAAGAAGATGGTTAGCAGATCGAGATCCCGATCTGGTGGGGTGGTTGGGAGGATGATGGGATTGGCTTGCTACTGCTTTTGTGGATAGGAGGCAGCGAGCTAGCAGGCGATCACGTGCTCGGCACGCTCTGACAGGAAAGAAGAGGAACAGGAAGATAGCAAACGCTCTGCTAGCTGTTCCGATCGAACCAGCGATAGAGAGAAGGCCGGTTGGGTCCAGGGAGCCGGGGCTAGGGGTGGTTGTGCCGCTGGGGGTAATGATCAGGATTAGGTGGCCAAATGATGGGGTGGTGCAAGGAATTGATCAGCCTAGTCAGCTAGGCTGATCGATGTGGTCACGGTCCAGCTACATTAGTCGTCGATAGGGGCCTACGTGAGTGTGTGTTAAAATCTAGCTAGGATTCAAAAGGAGAGACACACTACACTAGAGAGACACTAGCAAAGCTCAAAATAAACAGGCACAAGATTGCTCAATCTACCGGTGCACAGATATCACTAGGCCTGTTGCACAATTCTCCTTTTCTTTCTATTTTTCTTTTGTACTGATTCTTTCTCTTTTTGCTTTTTTTTCTATATCCTCTTTTTTTGAATATGTATCACACTATGATCACGACCAAAATATAAAGTACAACACCAAATACCTAAGAGCAGCCTGTAAGAGCGGAAACTAGTCTCAATGGGTAAATAGATGGGCTGTAGCTACGGATGGGAAAATACAAAAGATCAAAGTGTTTGAGAAATTGTACCACGGCATAAAATTGGGGCCAAAATGTGCCGTGGCAGAACAGCACCTCGCGGCAGACACGTGTCGCGGCAGGAAAACAGCAACAAATCGTGTCGCGGCAGGAGTTTGATCCGCGGCAGACATAGACTCGCGGCAGAGAAACAACCCGGTTTCTATGCCGTGACAAAGTGGATGATCGATTTTTTTAATTCTGACTCGGCCAAGAGTAAACAACCAAAATTCTTATGCTTGGATCAGATCTGACTTGTGGTGGCGGAAACAATGGTGTACTCGACTTTGTAATGAAAACTAGATCTAATGCAACAATGAAACCTAGACTCCTACGGATTGACTATAGATCGGATCTACAAGATAGAAGATCAGCGACTAAAACTTGAAAACAATGCAATCTAGGCTATGGCAAATCTTTTTGTGGGGATTTTTCTGTATAGGACAAAAATTAATCTAATATACGAATGGATTGTGGATTGCTCACCGAGTAAACGAGGAGCTCTGATACCAAGATGATATGGGGTGGCCCGTTCTTCTTAGCAAGCACTTCTAGATGATAATAATGGTGGATAGATAACTAGCCTGTAGCTATAAACTCTCCCGCTTGAACCCTTATGCCAATGCAACAACTCTCGAACCCTGTGGGATATTCACAACACCACGCTCTTGCGCACGCAGCCGTCGACCATGAACGGTAGTTTGCAATCTACTGATTCCTAGTGGAACAACAGATCACACTCAATTGAAGCAAGTATTTCGATCACAAGTAATTCCATAGGTTCTAATAAGAATCAACTCTAATATATTTTAACATGGTCTAAACGCTAAGAGAAGTGGCACCCCATCTATTTAAGGACTAGGGGACGACGGCCAATGCTAAGAAACAGGTTTGGTTCAACCTAGACTAAGATAAAAACCGACCCATGGGGTGTGGCCTAAGGCACACAGGCCTGCTCTGCCGTGGCAAAGTTGGTGCCCGTTTTGTGCCACGGCAGCCTACCGTGGCAGAGAAGGAGTCTTTTTTGTGTTGTGGCAGAAAACAACGTCGTTTCTCTGCCACGGCAGAGATCCTTCTGTCGTGTGTTGATCTCCTCCTTTGCAGCTCCTTGCGCTTCCTCCCTCTCCTCCCTCGTGCATTCTTCATTGATCAACATGCCAAGCTCCATATGCTTCAGCTCCTTGCTCCGTGCTACGCCTTCTTCTCCCATGTACCTGATCATACAATAGTACAAAGACTTAGGCAGTATGAAATTCTCATTAAGCAAAACATCAGATTCATTAAGAAACAAATTCACCTGTTGTTCTAGTAGCTTAGCACGAGCTCTTGTAATAGGTCAAATTCTAATCTCATTGGACTGATCCTTCTTAGCAACAACTGGAACATCTTCAATAACAATTGGGGAAGGTGTAAGTATAGGGATGTCCTCATCAAAGGTGCAGCCGCGTGTCATGTAGAGTCAGACTGCCATGTCGGTGCCACGTCGTGCCTCGTTAGCATTCACTCAGCAGGTCAGCGCTTCGTCAGCGTAGTCAACTAACCATTTAAAACTGAATTAGGAAAAAAGATATAAAACATATTAACTTGTATAATTCATATAAAAAGATCTACATGTCCAAAAAAAATTAAATAATATATCAATGGATTCAGAAAAATATGAGAAATACAAATATTCTTTTATATACAATGTTTATAGTATAGATCTACTGTAGTCACTTAAATAGTTTAATGGCCTTTTTAGAGTAAATAAATCATAATAAATTATCTATAGATCGAAAAATACAAATAAGGTATCTATGGAATACTTGTTTCATGTGCGACATTAATATGGACTTAGATATAATTATTGATATGGAAAATATTTTGCAACCAATGTGGCATATTAAATCATCATGCATGCATTGGTTCATCATTGTTTTATTGTATTGTGCAGAATTGAGAATGTTTTGAATGGTGTGTTTGTTGTGCTTTGTTTTATACGTTAGATTGCGAGGAATGCAACTATTGTGATTGTGACGAGTCCAACATTTTCTTTTGTGAGGATTATTTAGATGACTACAACTACCAAAGGCAAGTATAACTATTATAAATGTCCTACTATTTTTCGTATGCATGAAGTATGTTTTAAGTAGAGATTGCATGTGTAGGATTTGTTAGGGGTGACCCATTGGGGTTGCCCGATCTTTCACAAATACCCATGGAAATCGAGGTGAAGGTGAGTGGGGAAGAGGGAGAGGATGAAATCACAAACACACACTTGATGAACTCGACGTACACACACATGAAAACATTATACAAACCAATAGCTCATGTCGGCAACAACCAGTCTGACACAATCCCTAGGATTGGTGGCGGACAAGGATGTCTCTCTAACAGGCACGGCAAGTTGGAGGCTTGGTGACATATTGAAAACTTGGCAAAGGACTCCGATGCCAAGGCCTTGTACAACTTGTATGCACAATTCAATGGTCAAGAGGTGGGGGATAATTGGTGCTCCTTTTTCAAAGGAGCATGAGACTAGAATTACATAGATCCACAAGGGTTTCTTTTAATTCCAATTATCAAGTCTAGGGATTACAATGGAGTGATTGGGCTTTTTATAGGACAACCACTAAAACATGGGTAGTTTGGGTACAAAAGGTAAAGTCTGTATGAAATAGGGAATTACATGGGCAAATCCCAAGAGTTGACTCGAATCCTAGAGGTTTCGACGGTAAGTCCTACACGCCGGAATTTCCGACGGTTGCCGGTTCCTTCGGCACGCGCTGGTATGGCTTACAAAAGCCTGTTTCGGTCGGCCTCCAGTCGAGACCGGACCTAGCACTGGGATTTCCGGCAGGGGTTCCGGTCTGCTAGAACTGTTGCTGGGAATTCCGGCGGTGGCGTCGGTTCGCCAGACCTCGCGCCGGTTCTGTCTGGAGCTTCTTATTGTGAGCGCTTGGTTCCTTATCTTGGCATTTCTTCATGGGGTTCAAAGCTGAGGATGCACAAAGTATTGGCATGAAGTAGCAAACCATCCAAGGATGTATCGAAACACACAAGGAGAGGAGCAAGTTAACCTTAGCTTGTAGGAGCTTGGCTCGGGCGCGAGTCATTGGTCTTCTTGGGGGACTTGGTGGTGTAGATGTAGGGACGTCCATAGGACGGGCTACATCAGCTCCCCCTTGGGAAAGAGTCGTCCTCGACTCTTCAGCCGTATCATCTTGATCATCTCCATGAAATGGTGAAAGGTCCTTTACATTGAATGTCTTGCTCATGAGATACTTCGAGGTCGGTATGTAGACGATGTATGCGTTGTTGCTGATCATCTTGAGAACTTTGAAGGGACCATCTCCTCTTGGCTCGAGCTTGGAGTCGCGATCCTTGGGGAAGCGGTCTTTGCTTAAGTATATCCACATAAGGTCACCTTCTTAGAAGATCATGTAACACCCCAATTTTACTTAACTATTTTTTAGGGGTTTGATTGTGAATTCATGAGCATCATATTTTAAAATATGCATTGAAGAAAATAAAGACAAAACACTAATCCCTTCCTCTCCTTGAAAACCTCTCAAATGGGTTTTAAAATATTTTGAAATCATAAAAGTATGGAGCCCAAATAGTATAAAGGGCCCCAGAGTGTTCTTTATATTATATAAAAGTTCTGGTATTTTAGAAGTATTTAAAATAGAAGAGAAATTGAATTACAAAAGAGAAAAACAGAAAAGAAAAAGGTTCTCACAAAAAACAATATAGCAACCCTAGCTACCTGGGCCAGAGCCCATCTCCCCTCCTCTTTGTTTGCTGCCCACCAGCGCATCCTGCAACCTCTCCTGCATTCCGGTAGAAGCCCACCTCCGCCCAGCCCGCGTACCGCTTCGTCTCGTCGTCTTCGACACCGATAGGAAGTAGCTCGCTGTCCCGCAGGTCACCATCGATCTCCGCATGCAGAGATGCTCGCCGCCACCCCAGGACATGCGGATAAGAATAGCCTCTTCCTCCTCTTTCTCCCCATACCCATTTCACTTTGCCTCTCCCTCTATCGCGGTTTTCCCCTTCTAGCCAAACCCAAGCGCCACCAGTGTCATCCATCGCCGCCGTTTTGAGCCTACCGAAGTCCCACCAAGAATCCCGGGAGAAGTACCTTGCCTTCCTCAACGTCCTCGTCAAATCATGCAGGCAGGGGAGCCGCCTCCTTGCCGTAATCGAGCTTGATTCCAACGCCGGTCATCGTAGTCGCGCCGTTGATTCCTCGCTGTCTGACCTCGCCCGTCCTCACCGCACCCTCCATCACGATCAGGGTTCTCCCTAGCTCCTCCGCTTCCTTCCTCTTGCTCTGCAGTGTCCCCTCGTCGTTCATCTTCCGATGGTGCCCCTCACCGCATTGTGCGTGTACCTCCGCTGACCATTCGATGGTGGCACCACCACCAGAAGGTCCGCCTCGGCCTCCTCTCTCCAACGAGCCCCCTCATGCATCCTAGTGTGCCCCCAATCGGTAGATCCATCATCGATTCTCTCCATTGCTGACGTTAGCAAGGCGTCATGCCTGTGCAATAATTCTTTTCTTTTCTTTAAATAATTTCTGTAATATATTAAACGCTGACAGGTGGGTCCACCCTATAAATGATATAACATTTTCAGAAATGCTTTTATAATTAATGAAAGTATAATGTATTTCCAAAATGCAATTATTTTATAATATTCCAAAAATGATTTAAAATGAATTAAAATTGGGAAAAATCATAACTAATTCATTTATATCAGAAAAATACAAATAATATATCAAAATGATCAGAAAAATGAGATCTATATCATATCATCAAAATCATGCATTGTTAATCAACTTAAATGACAAGTTTAATTAGAATAACAAAATAACCCCTCTCATATGCATCCTGGGTTTCTCCGAATAAAGGTTTGGACCCCTCGGACCCTGCTTAAATTTCCAAGCATGCTTTAGGGTTACATTAAAACTCTATTTAACTTTTCATATCATCATTCATGCTTTAGCATTGCATTGATGCCACGTGTTGATTGTTTCCTTCCTTTCTGGTGTTTCTGCTTCTTCTCGGTAGACCTCGGAGTTGATGTGAGCAACGAGATCGAGTCCGATATTGAAGATCGAGATCAACACCATCGAAGTTTATCGATGAAGAAGATCATTTGATGAATCTTGAAGATCTATAGTCGGGTATCAACAGGCAAAGGCAAGCATAGCCCCACACATGATATAATCCTATGATTTCAAAGTATTCCATTCTTGTCATGTGCATAAAGTTCTAAAGTCTTTATTCGATAGATAGATTAATCCTATCTGATGCATGTTTCCTTTGTAGCATATATTCCCTGATCCACTACTCCTCACATAACTAGGGTTTGGCTTATGAGCTTCGCTAGAGCTATTTATATCTATTGTGCTTAGCCAATCTTAGCTGTTACCATTGGTCCATCCGGTTAATCAATCAGAGATACAAATGAACCTAGTTGGACAGGATGACGTGGTATGATCATAGATGAAAGTTAAACATGCTAAGGCGTGTATGGGAGGCCACGAGGTTGTGGTTTTTGCTCTTCCATACTTGCCACCCATAGGACCCGAGGTTCTTGCGTCTTGAACCAATACCGAGCGTACAACCACACGGGGACTAGGAAACCCCTTGACCCCAACTTGCCTAGTCTGATCCATGAGTCCGTAGTTTGAGATCTGGAGTTGGCATCTGCATATTTGGACGTGGCCGGGTGAAGGGTGCACATCACTGGAACTGGACCCTGGTACACAGAGTCGAGGACCACCTAGGAGTATGGCCAACTACCACAGCCAGGATCCCTTCTAGGTGACTCATGGATTAGGCAAAAGCAAGGGAAAGGTTTCGGTCAACCACCCTCTGTCAGCACACCAAGGAAGTGTGTCAAGTGAAATTAAGAGTCGGTCGGCGCGTGTGGGTAAAGTTATACACCCTTGCAGGTTTAAATCTTTTCGAAAAGCAATGTCCACGATTATGGACGACATGGGAATGGACATGGGATCATAGAGAAGAAAAATCTAATCGTAAAACTTGGCAAGTAAGTTAAGTGTGTTCTAAGGATGTTTCCTCAGGGATCGAGGGGGTGATCCCAGTTAGTAGGTTCAGCTGATAAAGATTCGATGGATGTCAAAGAAGATCAAGTTAGAGATATCGCTTTCTTATCCCCTTTTAAAATGATCTATTTAGTCGAGCTTATTCTCCTCCCTCTTGTTTTACAAACAAAGATAACTTTATGCAAAATAGCTCCACCAGCCATAAGTCTTGCGGAGTACACCCTGTACTCACCCTTGCTTCGTTGATACTTTTGCAGCAGGTAAGTGTTACCATAAGAGATGAGTTCAGTATGACATCGGCATGGACGAGTAGCTTGGGGTTCCTCGTCAGCAGCCCGAAATCTATGAATTGGGACGTCATCGTTATGCTTCAGGCGTCTTAGGCCATTTGTTAAGTTTGCTATACTTAATAGCATAATTTTCCTTCCAGTTTTTGATGTTTGTGGTCAGTGACCTCTGCTTGTAATATTTTGGTTCTCGACTCAGTTATGAGCTTGTTGTAATAACTTTTGAGTCGTAGGGTCACTGTAATGTTACCAATTCTTTCTCCATATGCTTCTGACATTTAGCTTAGGCTTATATCAGACAAAGGTCTGGGATTGGTTTAGCCCTAATCCTAGGGGTGTCACAGGTCATCACTTTCTTACTCTTGCTTAGCCTTGAAGCATGGTGAAGACTTGTTTCTCGATCATAGCTCTTGTGTCTTTGTGGAGTTTCTTCATAGCTTGGGCACGCTTGTCGACGTCCATGTTGGTGTGCTCATGGAGAGGAAGTGGTAGGATGTCGAGCGTGGTGAGGGGCTCGAAACCATAGACGATCATGAATGGACTCATCTTTGTGGTAGAGTTCTTGGCTCTATTGTAGGCGAACTAGGCATGGGGAAATCATTCCTCCCAATCCTTTAGGTTTTTCTTGACCAACACATGAAGAAGAGTTCTGAGGCTTCGGTTGGCAACCTTGGTTTGGACATCGGTTTGCGGGTGCGAAGCGGACGAGAAGAGGAGCTTGACGCCGAGCTTGGATATCAGTGTCTTCCATAAGTAGCTCATGAATTTGACATCACGATCAGAGATGATTGTTCTTGGCAGACTGTGAAGACGAATGATTTCTCTGAAAAACAGATTTGCAATATGTGAAGCATCGTCGGTCTTATGGCAACATATGAAGTGTGTCATTTTGGACAAGCTATTAACTATGACAAATATTGAATCATGACTATGCTTAAACCTAGGCAATCCTATCGCAAAGTCCATGCTAATGCCCAACCAAATGGGTTAGACTTAGACTTAGCTTGAACACATGTAGTGCATCGTTTGATGTGGTGCTCCACATCTCGCTTCATCTTGGGCAAATAGTAATGTGTGGAGAGCATGTCCAATGTTTTGTCACGACCAAAGTGACCCATGAGGCATGTTAGGGGTGACCCCTTGGGGTTGCTCGATCTTCCATGAATCCCTTAGAAACCGAAGCAGGGGCGAGTGGAGGGTGAGGGAGAGGATGAAATCCATGAACTCACGCAAGAAGAACACGGTCAACACACGCACGTGCGAAACACAGTACATATCAATAGCTCAAGCTGGCGGCAACCGGTCCGACACAATCCATAGGATCGGTGGCGGGCAAGGATCACTCTCTCTAACTGACACGATGAGTGGGAGGCTTGGTGAGATCTTGACAACTTGGCGAAGGGACTCCGACGCTAAGGCCTTGTACAACTGGAACATGTGTGGCAAAGTTCAAGAGGTGGGGGATATTTGGTGCTCCTTTGTCAAGGAACATGACACTGGGATTAGGAAGATCCACAAGGGTTTCTTCTAATTCCTAATATCAAGTCTAGGGTTACAATATGGAGGGTGTGGTCTATATATAGGCCAATGACTAAGCAGGGGCAGTTTGAGCATAAAAAGTAGGGTTCTGGACAGAATAAAGGAGGTACATGGGCAAAAGGCCCAACTGTGGCTCGCAGGACCCTCACCTAGGTTGGACACTCTGGTGAGAGTGGGCTAGACAGTCCGGTGATTGTCGGTCGGATAGTCCAGTCCTCTCGGACATTCCTTAGGGATTCCAGGTAGCCTCTGATTCGGCAAACAAAAGGGACACGCCAGGTACGGTTGGAGTTGGTGCCGGACATTCTGGGGTGATTGGGCCGGACACTCTTGGTCTTGTCGGTCAGATAGTCCAGTCCAAAAGGTGACTTGCAGCTTCATCTTTCGGGCTTGGTGGGCGACATGTCGGGGCTTCGTACCTAAGGATGCACAATGTATTGGCATAAGGTATCAGGCCATTCATAGGTGTATCAAAATCACACAAAGCTAGGAGAGAGTTAACCTTGTCATGAAGTAACTTGGCTTTGGCACGAGTCATTTATCCACTTGGGGGACTTGGTGGTGTAAATGTAGGGACGTCTGTAGGACGGGCTACATCATCTCCCCCCTTGGGAAAGAGTCATCCTCGACTCTTCATTCTTCTCATCTTGATCATCTCCATGGAAAGGTGAAAGGTCCTTAACATTGAATGTTGAGCTCACGAGATACTTTGAGGTCGGTATGTTGATGATGTAGGTGTTTTTGTGGATTCTCTTGAGGTCTTTGAAGGGGCCATATCCTCTTGGTGTGATCTTGGAGTCGCGATCCTCGGGGATACCCCTTGCTTAAGTGTATCCACACGAGGTCACCTTCTTCAAAGACCATGTATTTCTTGCCCTTGTTTATCCTTGAAGCTTGGCGAAGCACTTGTTGCTCGATAGTAGTTCTTGTATCTTCGTGGAGTTTCTTCATAGCTTGGGCGCGCTTGTCAATGTCCATGTCAGTGTGCTCATGGAGAGGAAGTGGTAGTATGTCGAGCGCGGTGAGGGGCTCGAAGCCGTAGATGATCATGAATGGACTTATCTTTGTTGTAGAGTCCTTGGCTCGATTGTAGGTGAACTCGACGTGTCGAATGCATGCCTCCCAATCCTTGAGGTTTTTATTGATCAACAAACAAAGGAGAGTGTCGAGGCTTCGGTTGACGGCCTTGGTTTGGCCATCGGTTTGTAGATGTAATGCACACGAGAAGAGTAGCTTCACGTCGAGCTTTCCATGAGTGTCTTCCATAAGTAGCTCATGAATTTGACATCGCGGTTGGAGATGATTGTTCTTGGCACACCATGAAGATGGATGATTTCCCTGATAAACAAAGTGGCAACATGTGAAGCATCATCTTTCTTATGGCATGGTATGAAGTGTGCCATTTTGGAAAAGTGATCCACTACGACAAATATAGAATCATGACCATGCTTAGACCTAGGCAATCCTAACACAAAATCCATGCTAATGTCTGACCAAGGTGCATGAGGAATAAGCAATGGCATATAAAGACCAAAGGGGTTAGACTTAGACTTAGCTTGAACACATGTAGTGCATCGTTAGACGTGGAGCTCCATGTCGCTTCATCTTGGACCAATAGTAATGCGTGGATATCATCTCCAATATCTTGTCATGGCCAAAGTGACCCATGAGGCCTCCACCATGACATTCTTGTAGAAGCAAAATTGAAGGGAGGACTTCGGAATGCAAAGTTTGTTTTTCTTAAATAGAAAGCCCTTATGCAAATAAAATCATCAAATCCTTTGTCAATGGAACACTTGGCAAATATTGGTCCAAAGAACGGGTCAGAAGCATACAAAGTTTTGATGTCATCAAGACCCAACACGTTTACTTCAAGTTGAGTAAGAAGGCTTGTGTTCTTGCGGGACAAAGCGTCCGCTACTACATTATCTTTGCCTTTCTTATACTTGGTGATGTAAGCAAAATACTCCATAAACTCAACCCACTTAGCGTGACATTTACTCAAGTTGGGTTGGAATTATAGATATTTCAACGACTCATGGTTGGAATATATGATAAATTCCTTAGGCCAAAGATAGTGTTGCCAAACTTGAAGGACATGAACTAAGGCAAAAAGAGTTCTTTGTCATAAATCGGATAGTTAAGGCAAGCACCATCAATTTTCTCGCTATGGTAAGCAATATGACATCCATTTTGGATTAGGACTCCTCTAATGACAATACCACTAGCATCACACTCTACCTCAAAAGTTTTTGTGAATTCTAGATATGTAAGAAGGGGTGCTTCGATGAGCCTCTTTTTAAGTTCATCAAAAGCTTTATGTTGTGCTTCTCCCCAAATGAAGGTGACATTATTTTTAGTCAACTCGTTGAGAGGACAAGCAATGGTAGAGAAATCCTTCACAAAGTGATGATAGAAACTAGCCAAACCATGAAAACTCCGAAGTTCACTCACATTTGTGGGAGCTGGCCAATCTCGTATGTCATTTACCTTGGAAATATCAACTTCAATTCCATTCGAAGAAACAACAAAACCAAGAAAAATCAACTTGTATTTATCAAAGGTACACTTGGGGAGGTTAGAATATAGCTTTTCATTTCGAAGGATTTGCAAAACCTTCTTAACATGTGTAACATCCTCCTCAAGCGACTTGCTATAAATAAGGATATCATCAATATAGACAACAACACTTTTTACAATGAGAGATCTGAAATATGGTCAATAAGGCATGACCAACCATTCATAGAGACCAAGTTTGGTATTGAAAGCAGTTTTCCACTCATCACCTTCCGCCATGCGTATTTGATGGTAGCCACAACGAAGATCGATTTTGGAGAAAATAGTGGCTCCACTCAACTCATCACGCATGTCGTCAAGACATGGTATAGGATGTCTATAACGTACGGTGATAACATTGATTGGACGGCAGTCCATGCATAACCGCAACGTATCATCTATTTTGGGAACGAGAATCATGGGTACCACACTTGGACTAGTTCTTACTTGGATCAAACCTTTGGAGATGAGTTGGTTGATTTGGCGCTCAATCTGTTTCATCTCCTCCAGATCCGTGCGGTAGGCTGCACGGTTTGGGAGAGGTGCGCCAGGTATGAGGTAGTCCATATGGGAGCTCTTCCGGAAACACGTCCTTGAATTGTAGCAAAATAACCATCAAAGAGGGAGCAATATTTGTCAAGTCATTAGTTCCTTGCGCTAGTCCCTTGCAAACAAGGATGTAGTGCAAGATGGATGGGTTATTCCTCACATCTCTCATCTCACTTTTGGTGGCAAGAAGAACACTCTTAGTTTTTCCACTCGAGTTAGGCTTGTGGCTCTCACTCGCTATATGGTGGTTATCTCACTCACCACTCTTTTCACAATTTTATGTTGTGGTTTGCATCCTCTCTAAAGCGTTTGCATTGTCCGCAATTATTTGGTTAGGAGTCACTGGTTGGAAAACACATTTCTACTTAAGCCAATTGAAGGTGTACACATCTGTGCGACCATCATGTAGAGAACCTTTGTCAAATTACCACGGTCGACCAAGCAACATATGGAAAACAGTCATGGGGACTACATCACACTCTACCGTGTCTTTGTAAGGGCCAATAGAGAATGTTACCGAGACAGTGTGCTTGATCTTCATGGACCCTTGGTCACTTAGCCATTGGACATGGTAAGGGTTCTTGTGTGGATGCAGGGTGAGGTTGAGGTTGAGCTTCTCACACAACTCGGTGCTAGCAAGGTTGTGACAAATCTCTTCATCGACGATAACTTTAATAGATTGCCCATTGATGTTGTCATGAGTTTGGAAGATGTTAGATCTTTGATCTTCATGTTCTTGAGTAGTCAAGATCCTTGTTACGACCAGCAAAGGACATGCCTCATTCTCACACATAAGAAGTTCTTTATCATCTTCCACATGTTGCCTTGTCATTGATTCTTTGACTCTTGCATCGAATTCATCTTCGCTCAATTATTCCTTATCACCATTATCATGGATGAACAATACTTTCTTGTTTCCACAAGCGGCCGACTTTTGTCCCGTCCTACGGACACCTCTACATCTACACCACCAAGTCCCCCAAGTGGACTAATGACTCGTGCACGAGCCAAGCTCCTTCAAGTTAAGGTGCATTCGCTCCTTGCCTCAAGTGATTTCGATACATCCTTGGATGGCTTGCTATTTGATGCCAATACTTTATGCATTATTAGGTATGAACCCCATGAAGAAATGCCAAGAGAACGAGCCAAGCCATCAGAAGACGAAGGTCCAGGCCAAACCGACGCCAAGCTCGGTGGACCGGAATTCCCGCTGGAGTTTCCGGCGGACCAGAATAGCGATCGGAAATACCGGCGCACGGCGAAACCAACCGATGTTGACCAAACAACACCTCTCCATGCCGTTCCGATTTCAGGAAATTACGGTGCTAATTCCGGCGCCGCCATACTTATTGCTGGAATCGTCCCTCGAAAGTCAACATGGGTTTGATGCCCAAGAATATTCATATTTCGTGCAGTTTATACCCTTTTTTCCCAAACTACCCCTAATATAGTGGCTGGCCTATATATAGCCCCACACCCTCTTGTATTACTCAGACTTGGATAATTGTAATTAGAAGACACCCTTGTGGGTCTCCCTAATTACCAGTCTCATGCTCCTTGAGGAAGGAGCACCAATTATCCCCCACCCTTGTGCCACCCTCGTTGTACAAGGCCTTGGCATCAGAGACCCCTGCCAAGACATCAAGATCTCACCAAGACTCCCCATTCGCCTTGCCGGTTGAAGAGAGAGATATCTTCGCCCGACACTGATCCTAGGGTTTGCATCGGACCGGTCACTACTGAAATTAGCTATAGGTGTGTATCATGTCTTTGTGTGTGCGTGTGTTCATCATTTTCTTCGTGCGTGAGTCTACGGATTTCATCCTCTCCCTCATCTCCCTCCTCGATTTCAATGGATCCGTGAAAGATCGGGCCATCCCAAGGTTAGCCCTCAACACTTGTAGCATTCGTCGTTGAATGGCAAGTCATCCTTTGTATGCTTGCCACTTGGGGTGGTTTTCCTTGAGGAAGTGTGGGCTTGAAAGGAGTCTTGGAGGTACTTGAGGAGCTTCCATTGAAGGTTGTTGGTGTGGCGGTTGAGGCTTGCTTATAGGTGAAGTACGTTTTGGGCTTGTTGTATTTGATGTCCTCTTCTACTTGACGCTCAGCTTTTGTTGGAATGTGCACAAGCTCAACCATGTTGTTGTACTTTTGGAACTTGACGATGCGCCTGATTGGGTGGTTCAAGCCAATGAGAAAACATGCCATTGTTTGCTCATCGCGCTCTTCAATGTTGGTGCGGATTATGTTGAGCTCCATTTGCTTGAAGTACTCTTCCACGGTCTTTGTCCCTTGATTAAGAGATTGTAGATTGTTGAAGAGGTCGTACGTGTAGTGCGTAGGAACATAGTGGTATCTCATATGAGCCTTCATGTCATGCCAAGTTGTGATTGGAGGCCCTTCTCTTGCATCACGAGCGACTTAGACTTGTTCCCACCAAAGTTTGGCATAATCATCAAACTCAAGTGAAGCCATGGCGACCATCTTCTCATCACTATAGTTTTGTATACGAAACATCTTGTCAACTTTGAGCGCCCATGAGAGGTATTCTTTGGGATCATTTGAACCGGTGAACTTGGGCATGGTGAACTTAAGTTTGCCAAAAGTTTCTTCCTCATTGCGGTCATGGTAGAGGTTGTTCCCATGATGGTGATGGTCTTCATCTTCCATGCAAACATTGTGACGAATGCTCCAAATGCAAGCGCATCAACAAGGGGCTTCATTGCGTCTTGAAGCACTTGCATGAGGGTCTTGGTGAAGAGGAGAACGATAGAGTGAAGAGCTTGACGTACTTGAATGCTATCGTGAAGAGCTTGATACATGTGGATGTGGTCTTGTGTCCCGTGTGAGCTCGGCCATCACCATTTGTAAGACATTATTTTGGTTTGCGAAGTTTATGTTCATGGCCCTCATCTCTCGAGAAAGGTTGACGAAGCCTTGTTGCATGTCGTGCATTTGTTGTTGGAGGCCATCGAAGCCGTTGTTGATGCTCTTGAATTCGGCTTGGATTTTGCCGAATTGTTTGTCTTGGAACATCTCGAGGGCATTGCAACGATCATGAAACTCTTGTCGTATGATATAGTGTCTTGCGCGCGTCATGTATGGTCATTCATCTTCTTTGGCTGGAGGTTGTTGGCTTGCATCACCGTGCCTATACATCATGCAAGAAAACAATGGATTGTATATGGAAGGTAATATGTGGTGGGGGTTAGCCTTTTACCTCACCTTGGAGATTGTATCAAACTAGAAGCCACAAGTGAGAACTATAAGCTTGCAAAGTGAAATCTCAAAGAAAGCTCACCTTAAACTTCCACAAAAAGCTTTCGAGATTTTAGTTCTTTCTTTAGTGTAAGAGTTTTTTGCGTTTTCACTTTGCACACTTATAGTTCTCACGTGTGGTTTCTTGTTCGGTGCAATCCCCAAGGTGAGGTAAAAGGCTAACACCACCATATTCCACTTCCATATACAATCCTTGTGTGTGTTTGCATGATGGATAGGCACGGTGAGTCGAGCCAACCACCTCCACAAGAAGAAGAACAAGGCCCATACATGACACGCGCAAGCCACTATGATATGGGCATGAAGAAGGAGGTGAAGCCTAATTTCAGGACTCCACCAATCTAGGTGATGCGGGCATCCCATTGATGATTGGCACGCTAGGACGACCTACGGTATGTAATGAAAGTCTAAGGTTGTGTAAAACATTGTTGTTATGTTATTGAGTCCGAGTCCAGGTTAGGTTCGAGTCTGTTTGTGTGTTTGGTTTGGGTGTATCCAACCGACTAGTTTCAGGCCTCCTATATAAAGGAGCCAGCCACCTAGGGTTTAGGGGACTTCAACTGTTCAGTCTAAAAACTATATTGTGCTCCACCATGTATCATCCCTCCGGGGGCAGCGATACCATTTACCAGATTCTTATAGAGATTGTTGCGGACATTCTTGTGTTCATCAAGGATTGTCGTGCTCAGGTTTGAGGCGTGGTGAACTTCATCACATTAGTTGCTGTATTCATTCCTCTTCTTTAGGTGGCATTCATCGCGTTATTGGAAGAATCATCTATCTGGTTGACTCGCTATGAAACATCAGGACAAAACTCAAGGATCATTGGCATGATCCTTATCATGTGGTCTCAGAGCGCTGTGTTGATCACGGCGAGTGTTTGCTAATGATGTGTGGATTGTTCTTTCCCCGAGCAGTTTTCAGATCAGATCGATTTTAGATTGTTCTTCGTTAAGAGATTTTAGATCGGTGAATTCACTGTACCGATCGTTTTACAATCGGCAGCAAGTCAGGATTAGGATATTTCCGTCGGCAGCCAAGGTCGAGATCGAGCTTCTCGATTTTTGCCCCTACCAGCAATTTTGGAGAGTCCTATCGATCTACTATTGCTAGATCCAATCGGGGCATTAAAAAAGTGGCGTTAGCATCCGATAGCATGTGCCCAAGCACGGAAACTGATTGTTCCTAGATCTGATCATAATTAAAAAAAGAGAAGGAGGCCAGCCGACGTATGCCTCACGACGCTGAGTCTCCTAGGCGATCGCACCCGCCTCTGTTCCTTAGCATGCTCGCGATCAAGGATCACTCACCCCGCGTGCCTCACTGGGAGTGTTGTCGCTCAGTGTGGTGGTGGGCCGCCCCAATAGCTGGACAAGGACTGCATGGATCATTTTTCATTTCCCCCTAGATGCGACCTGGCGTTCGAGCGCCCTGGTGCTAGCAATCATTCGCCCGCATGTGCCTGGCGATCGAAGTTGCCGCGTGTGCCTGGCGGTCTGATCTATGTGTTGCGTCAGTTTGAAACAGATACCCGTGCAGAGATATGGGTTCATCAAGGTCTACTCGTTTAACTGACAAGTCCGATGATGTATATCATGACTATCTTAGTATCGTGGTCGGCTATCAATTTGATGCAACAACAATAAAGTGGAGATTAGACAGTACCGCAATGTTCGAAGAATATGAGACTTGGGAATCTCACATGGTCAATGGTTTTGCACGATGTCGTACATGAGATAGCAAGTTTGGTGGTTATGCGGAATATGCTATTGCCTACCAACAAGTGGATACAATGGTGTCTAGTTGGTGGGAGGAAGCAAGATCACTGAAAGGCATCATATGTAAGACATCTAGTTGGGAGAATTTCAAGCAATTTCTACGCACTAGGAATTTGGAGAAGTCCATGGAGTTGGACAAGGGGGTTGTTCCTGAGGTACAAGCCAAGGTTGAAGGAGATGACACACCATTGCAGGGTATGAGTATCCAACTTCACAAATTTACCGATGGTGATGAAGTCATAAGGCGGAATCAGCGATGCAGCCTATTTCAAACATAGTGTATGATCAAAGGAAAGTCATGCAAGTTGATTATTGATGGAGGAAGCTATACTAATGGCATTAGCAAAGCAATGGTGGCAGCGTTGGGGTTGTCCACATGGCGTATTCCTGAACCTAAGCATCTACAATGGTTAAATAGCTATGGTATGGTGAAGGTAACTCATAAGGTGCGTGTGCCATTTACAGTTGGTAATTATGTTGATGAGATTGAGTGTGATGTGTTGCCATTGGAGGTATGTTGGTTGTTACTTGGTCGTCCATGGCAGTATGATCACAACGTTACACATGCTGGAAGAGAAAATACCTATTCGTTTGTGCATGGTGGCAAACAACAGACTTTGAAGCCTATGAAGGATGATCACATAAAATCTGATGTAGAGCTGGTGGTACATAAGGAGAAGGTGCGCAAGGCTATGCCAAAATCTGGGCTAGCTAAGGTGCAGGATGGAGAGCATGATGCAAAGTGCGACAATGTTGATATTGCTTAAGCTATTCCTGTAGATGACAAGACAGTGGAACTTGTTAGTGAAAAGCCAGTTGAAGTGCATCCTCTTATTGCTGAGAGGAAGGATGTTACAACATGTGTCAGAACGTTGTTTGTGTTGCCACAAGTGTTCATACGGATGATATTTGTGCTCCTGATGTTCCAGTGCATGAGGTGCAGCGGGGTAACAAGAGCATTTTTGTTAGCACACCTGTGAGGTGTTTTGTTGGGACAGTTATACGGATGCATAAAGGCAAGGATGGATATGTTCGTTAGTTGTGTGGTCTAGGCATTACTCATCTTATTTAAGATCGTGCAAAGAAGGTCCATGTTTAGCAACCACGGGTTCCAGCAAGAGTTGAGAAGAAGAAAACGGTGGCGCCTAGGTCCAAGCTCGTATGGAGACACAAGGAGGTGCAGGCGCCAAGGGCTATTTCAAGTCAAGCAAGCCGAGATGGAGGATGCAGAGTGGAAGGCAAGCAAGACTTGAAGATGGCGAAAATGCGTGAAGCTATTGTTCATATCACACGGCCTTTTCGACCCGACCCGCATGCGTTGGGGACAAAGCTTCTTGAAGGGGGGAGGATGATATGGGCATGATGGAGGAGGTGAAGCCTAATTTCAGGACTCCACCAAGCTAGGTGATGCGGGCATACCATTGATGATTGGCACGCTAGAACGATCTACGATATATAATGATAAGTCTAAGGTTGTGTCAAACATTGTTGTTATGTTATTGAGTCCGAGTCCAGGTTAGGTTCGAGTCCGTTTGCGTGTTTGGTTTGGGTCTATCCAACCGACTATTTGCAAGCCTCCTATATAAAGGAGCCAGCCGCCCAGGGTTTAGAGGAGTTCAACTGTTTAGTCTCAAAACTATATTGTGCTCCACCATGTATCATCCCTCCAGGAAAGGCGATACCGTTTATCAGATTCTTATAGAGATTGCTGCAGAGGTTCTTGTGTTCATCAATGATTGTCGTGCTCATGTTTGAGGCATGGTAATCTTCATCATGTTACTTGTTGGATTCGTTCCTCTTCTTCAGGTGGCGTTCATCGCGTTATTGGAAGAATCATCTATCTGGTTGACTCGCTGTGAAAGATCGGGACAAAACTCAAGGATCATTGGCATGATCCTTATCACACTACATCATCTCACATGAGTTCCGTAAATGTTGCGAGGCTCTTGAGTCGTGACAAGATGAACAATTCAGCGAGGCTCAAGCCGAGTTCAAGAACATCGACAACCGCTTTGATGGTCTTGAAACACAATTGCATAACATGCATCACAACTTTGGCCATCAAAATGAAGCGCTCCAACGCTCCATCGCCGAAACAAACGGCGATCTTTGACTCCTCATTGATGGAATGACAACCACGTTCACGCGCATAAAGCTCTTCAATCTCATCGTGCCACCATTCTCCTCTTCGTCAAGATCATCATCCAAGTGATCCAAGACGCAATGACTCCCCCGTGGTTGAAGATGGAAACTCTTCGCACTATGTACCTTCCCCACGGCACGCAGCAATGTCAAGTTATGATGGTGAGGACACCGTCATCACGCAAGGGCACTAGTGATACAACAAGCGCAACCACAAGTGGAACCTCAAGCACAACCTCAAGTTCATCTCCATCGTCCGCGAGACATTTTTGACTCAACAAGTGATGACTCCAACTTGGAGAATCAAGCTCGTCATCGAAGTGAAGCTCTTCAAGACCCTCATCATCATCACCGTCATGAACGTCAACACCACCTCCATGGTCACCATGAAGATCCTCCTCCGCCACATCAAGACATGGAGTGTCAAATGGTTCATACACCACGTCATGAAGATCAATACCATGATCTTCGTCATGAGGCCCAAGTTCCTAACCCGCAACACCAATCAAGGAACGAGCCTCCGCTTTATCAACAACAACCTCAAGAGGCTCCACATCCTCATGATAATCATGAGGCCCAAGTGCCCTCCTCGTCAACAACCACTCCAAGAGCAAGAGCAAGTTTCGCCACCTCCATTTGTGGCTCCTAAACTGCAAGCTCATCAACAAGGTTACCAAGCTCATCGCAATGATTGCATGGAAGATGAAGCACACCAACATCATGGCAACAACCGTTAACATGACCGCAATGCTGAAGAAACCTTTGGCAAGCTCAAGTTCACGATGCCAAAGTTCATCGGCTCGAATGATCCCGAAGAATATCTCACATGGGCGCTCAAGGTCAACAAAATCTTCTGTATGCACAAATATAGCAATGAGAAGATGGTCGTCGTGGCCTCGCTTGAGTTTGATGATTACGAAAACCTTTGGTGGGAACAAGTTCAAGTCGCTCGTGACACAAGAGAAGAGCCTCCAATCACAACTTGGCATGACATGAAGGCTCACATGAGACCCCGTTTTGTTCCTTCGCACTACGCATGTGACCTCTTCAACAAGCTTCAATCGCTTAGTCAAGGGACAAATACAGTGAAAGAGTACTTCAAGCAAATGGAGCTCAACATGATCCGCGCCAACATTGAAGAGCGCGAGGAGTAATCAATGGCACGTTTTATCATTGGCTTGAACCATCCAATCAAGCGCATCGTCGAGTTTCAAAAAATACAATGACATGGTTGAGCTTGTGCACATTGTAACAAAGGCCATGCGTCAAGTGCAAGCGGACATCAAGTACAACAAGCCCAAGACGTATTTCACCTACAAGCAAGCTTCTACCGCTACACCAACAACCTTCAATGGAAGCTCCTCAAGTACCTCCAAGCTTCTCTTCAATCCCACACTTCCTCAAGGAAAACCGGCCCCAAGTGGCAATCTTACATAGGATGCCACGCCATTAAACGGAGAATGCTACATGTGTGGAGGCAAAGGACACAAGTCAGCTGATTGTGGAAACAAGAAATTATTATTCATCCATGACAATGGTGACGAAGAGTACTTGGGTGAGGAAGAATTTGATGCTAGAGTCAAAGAGGCAATGACAAGGCAATACGTGGAAGATGACCAAGAAGTCCTCATGTGTGAACATGACACAAGTCCATCGCTTGTCGTCACAAGGATCTCTACCACTCAAGCACAAGAGCACAAAGATCAACGATCAAATATATTCCAAACACATTCCGAAATCAATGGGAAATCTATTAAGGTGATCATCGATGGAGGGAGTTGTCACAACCTTGCTAGCACAGAGTTGTGTGAGAAGCTCAACCTCACCCTCCATCCACACAAGCACCCCTACCACGTGCAATGGCGAAGTGACCAAGGGTCCGTGAAGATGAGGCATACCGTCTCGGTAACCTTCTCAATTGGTCCTTACAAAGTCATGGTGGAGTGTGATGTAGTCCCACTTATAGTTTGCCATATGTTGCTTGGTCGACCATGGCAATTCGACAAAGGTGCTCTACATGATGGTCGCACAAATGTATACACCTTTAAATGGCTTAACAAAGACATGTGTTTTGCAACCAATGACTCCTAGCCATATAATTGTGGATAATGCAAAGGCTTTAGTGAGGGAGCAAAACACAAAACCTTCTTGTCAGAAGAGTGGTGAGCAAGATAACCACAATATAGCGAGTGAGAGTGACAAGCCTAACTCGAGTGGAAAAACTAAGAGTGTTCTTCTTGCCACCAAAAGTGAGATGAGAGATGTGAGGCAGAACCCATCCATCTTGTACTGCGTCCTCATTTGCAAGGGCTGATGCACTCGACGATCGACGTAGAGCTCGTTGGGAACCCCAAGAGGAAGGTATGACGAGCACATCAGCAAGTTTTCCCTCAGTTATGAGACCAAGGTTTAATCGAACTAGTAGGAGAAAGGAAACACCCCAAAGGTGTTACTAGCTGAGCTTTGGCAGGGCGCACTACCGGTGCTAGTAGCAACATGGAGACCTGCACAACACAACCACAGAACTTTGTCCCCAACTTGCGATGAGGTTGTCAATCTCACCGTGTTTTGCGGAAAACAAAGGATTAAACGTATCGAATGGAAAGAAGTAAAAGTTTGCAGAAAGTAAACACAAAGAGTAAAAGATTGTAGATTGTATGTAAAGACAAAGGACCGGGATCCATAGTTCACTAGAGGTGGCTCTCCTTAGATAGATAACATGCTGGGTGAACAAATTACAGTGGGGCAATTGACAAACACCGAGAAAGCAATACATGCATATACTAATCATCTTGACTCCTTTGAGACGTGATTGGGCATTACAACATAATACATAGACCGCCATTCAACTGCATCTATGACTAATAATCCACCTTCAGGTTATCATCCGAACCCCCTCCAGTATTAAGTTGCAAGCAACAGATTATTGCTTTACGAACTGCGTGTAAAGTAAACAATACGATTGTTCTATGAACAAAGGATTGTTGTTTTCTCCCTAGTAGCAACAGCACATCTAGTACCTTAGAGATTTCTGTCAATTCCCCAGATTACCAGAGGCATGAACCCACTATCGAGCATAAATACTAACTCTTGGAGTTGCTAGCATCTACTTGGCCAAGATAGCTACTAACAATGGAAAGCATGCAAGATCACAAATAACAAAGACATGATAGAATCAATAATCAATCTGAAATAGCATCTCAATATCCATCGGATCCCCGCAAACACAACATGTATGAATTACAAATAGATGATCTGGATCATGAACGGAGCTCACAAGATCTAAACATGAAAGCACAAAGGAGGAGAAACCAGCCATCTAGCTACTACATGGATCCGTAGTCCAAGGATGAACTACTCACGCATCACACCGAAGGCTTGCATGGTGATGAAGAAGGCCTCCAAGGTGAATTCCCCTCTCCGGCAGGGTGCCGGGAAGAGCTTCAGATCCCTCCCGATCTAGGGATGGAGATGACGGTGGCTACGGACTCTTTCGTGAATTTTTGATCGGGTACTTAGGGTTTTCGTCCTGAGGGCAACTTATAGGCGGAAGGAGAGGCCGAGGGGGTGCTGGGGTCGGCCAGACCACCCCCTGGCGCGGGCCAGGTGGTGTGGCCGCCCCCCAGCCCTTCTTCGTCTCGTATTCTAGCACTTGATCCCTTCCGGAAAAACAGGCACTTTGGCTTTTGTCCCGTCCAATTCCGAGAATATTTACTTTCTGACTTTCCTGGAACCAAAAACAGCAGAAAACAGGCAACTGGCACTGTGGCTCTTGTTAATAGGTTAGTCCAAGAAATCATAATAAAATCACTCCAAAGTTGGAACAAAACACAAGAAAGTGGATAAAACCAAGCATGGAACATCAAAAATTATAGATACATTTGCAATGTATCAAGGGCCTAGGTCAAGGAACTAATGACTTGACAAATATTCGTCCCTCTTTGATGATTGTTTTTCAATAATTCAAGGATGTGTTTCCCGAAGATCTGCAAGATGGACTACATCCTCTTCGCGGAATCGAGCATCGCATTGACCTCATACCCGACGCACCTCTTCCAAACTGCGCCGCCTACCACACAAACCTAGAGGAGACGAAGGAGATCGAACATCAATTCAACCAACTCGTCTCCAAAGGTTTAATTCAAGTAAGCACTGGTCCAAGTGCGGTACCTGTGATTCTTGTTCCAAATGGATGATATGTTGCGGTTATGCATGGACTATCGTCCTATCAATGCTATCGCCGTGTGTTATCGATATCCCATACCACGTCTGGATGACATGCTTGATGGGTTGTGTGGAGCCACAATTTTCTTGAAAATTTATCTTCGTAGTGGTTACCATCAAATACGCATGGCGGAAGGTGATGAGTGGAAAACCGCCTTCAAGACCAAACTTTGTCTCTATGAATGGTTGGTCATGCCTTTTGGCTTATCTAATGCCCTATCCACCTTCATGCGCCTTCTGAATCATATTTTGTGTTCTTTCATTGGAAAAAGTGTTGTTGTCTATTTTGATGATATACTTGTTTATATCAAGTCACTTGAGGAACATGTTACACATGTGTTAAGGGGTAACCTCAAGGGTGGCCCGATCTTCACGGATCTCGTGGTCAAATCGGTCGGAAAGCGAGGGGAAAGGGAGAAGGTAGTGGAAGAGGATGCACACCTCGTGAAGAACACGATGAACACACACAAAACTCACACCATACAAGGCCGATTGCTCCCTTCAATGGCCACCGGTCTGATAGAATCCTCGCAAGGAAATATCAGTCAATGTGCTCCCTCGATCCCAAGGAGAGAGGGAAGCACACCTTGGAGAGGGTGTTGATCTCTTGGAAAAGGGCACCGATGCCAAGGCCTTGTACAACGAGGGAGGAGCGATGCAAACTCCAACGAGGTGGTGACCATAGCGGGTCCCCTTTGGTAAGGGGTTGAGGAAAAACTAGAGATTCCACAAAGGAGGTGTCTTTAGTCTATCATCTTTGCCTCGGGTTACATGAGGGGGTAGGGGCACTATATATAGGCTAGCCACATAACTGTAGGGGTTCCGCACATGAAAACAATAAAATTTTACCCTAGGCCGCTGAACCCCTGATGCTGCCAGGACCTATCTATTAGTAATACAGTAACGGGAGGGGCTTTTCGCGAACTTACCCGTGATGACCGAAAAGCGTTGTCAACGCTCAGGAGAGCATGGTTGATGTAGACGAGCCGAAGCTGACCTCAAGGTCGTGATGAAGTCCTTCAGCTCCCGTGGCTCCAACGACTTGAGTGCCTCAAGTGCGACACCTCGTGGGGAGTTACACACGTCCGGTGCCTAACGATGACTCCCTCTTCCCTAATCCAGCAGCAGTTGTGGAAGTAGAGATCTGGATCTGAATCCCGTAGCACGATGGCGCTCTGCGGTGAAGATGTCTCTCATTCGTGCAGTCCGAACTTGGGACCACGGTCACGAGAGAGGGAGGGAGAGAGAGAAAATATCAATTGGAGGTCCTCCTAAAAGTGAGAAGACCTTTATTGATTATTGGGTGTATTTATCTGGCCAAATACCCCCACTATATATAGGGGAGGGGAGGTTCTACCTTCCTCAAAGTCCCAGGGTGGGACTAAAGGAGAGGAGAGGGAGGGGAGGCCACCGGCTAGCCCTAGTGGGCCCCGCGCGGGGGGGGGCTTGGCCCAGCCGGCCACCCCCTTGCCCCTTCTCCCTCTCTCCTTTCCCTAATGGGCCCTCTCCCCTCCGGGAATTGGCCCATTAAGCGATTCTTCCGATCCTATAAAAACTCTCTAAGCATCATTAAGCCCTTAAGAGTGATACCCCACGGTTTGGGAACACTCCAGACATGGTCGGGACACTCCCGCACCAATGATCGACAGAGGGACCTAGATGGCCATGTGACCCCTGTGCGTTCCATGGAGATCTTTCATCGTTAACCGGGACAGTCGTGTCTTATTCCCTTTGTCTTTCAATACTTGCATTGCCTGAGATCTGATCATGGACATCACCATGTCGTGTTCAATCTCCTTACTGAACAATGCTACTTGACTCGCTCTGACAAGTGATATCCCTATGATCATTTCACATGTTGCGTAGCTATTGGATATAACCTCTCCGAGTGGGCCCTTGAGTATCTTCCCGTCACATGGACGGACAAATCCCGCTCTTGACATATATTTCCTCTACGGTTTCCTTCGAGTACCTGAACACACCTTTATAACCACTGTATTACCAAGTGGTGCTTGATGCTATCAAAGCACTCTCGGGAGACAGTGATTGATATAGCCTCACGGTCCAAGGAATAGTCTACGAGGATCCATTTCTAATCATCGTAACTTGAACTTCATGACATGATCTGGTCACGATGTTTAGGTTGGGTATTGGTTGATCATCTCATTCTCAAAATGAGTTGACTCCATTTCCAACTGGCATAAATGCCACATGATCAGGAAACATGATCATCTGTTGACCAATGAACCAGTGACTAGAGTTTCACTGGGAACCCCTGGTTGTTTGTATATCACACGTGTATTGATGTTTCCACTCAATACAGTTATAGCATGATATAAATCTTAATCATAAACTATATGAGACATGATAATAGTCCTTATTACTATTTGTCTCGGGCATATTTCCAACAATAACAAGGGGTAGTTTGGGCATAAAACTAGGGTTTCTAGGGATAAGAGGGGTACATGGGCTGGAGGCCTAGATCAAGGCACTCAAGCCCATTCCACTTAGACCATAGACTCCGGGGTGCAGGAGCCAGAGACTCTGGGGTGTGCCTCGCTATTATGGGTATCCTTGCGGATTTACCCTTGGTGTGGCCCGATCTTCACGGATTTGAGGCGGGGATTGAGGGAACACGTGATGAACACGATGAACGCAACTCTAATGCAAGGTAAAGATATAAACACACGCCTAATCACACCCAATTCCATTTGCTCCCGTTGGTTCAAACAACCAATCCAATAGAATCCTCGGTGAGAGACCTTGCGGTAGAATCACCAAAGGAGAGATCGGCAAGGGGATGATAGAATCCAAATCAAGGAGAGAGTAGCAACCAAGTAGAATCCCAAAGGGGAGAGACCAAGACTACTAGAATCCCTGATAGCGAGAGACCAAACACTTGAGGAGGGTCTTGATGACTTGGAGAAGGGCACCAACTCCAAGGCCTTGTACAACTCATAGATCTACAATTGAGAGGGGGTTCCCATCTAGGGTTAGGCACATGCCTTAATTCACCATCATCTCTGCCCATATCTGAGCCACAAGGGGGTATTTATAGTACTAGGGCGAGGGGGTAGGTAGGAGGGAATATTCCAGGAATCAAACCCTTCACAGTGCACAGACGGAATTTCCAGCGGGCGCCGGTTTGGATCTGCCGGCACCAGACCGCACTTTTGTACGGAGTTTTGGTTCGTGCCAGTTTGCTTCGGTGGCGACCGGAATTTCTGACGTGGGCTCCGGTCGACCGGTCTTGGCCGAAAGTTCTGGCGTGAATTCCGGCGGCGCCGAGCCTAGCGCCAGAATCCTTCTTCCATCTTCTTTTCCATGCTTCTTGCTTGGGGGTCTTGGCTCCAGGTCCATCCTTGGCGTATCCTCTTGGCATCATGGTCATGAGCCTAGTCATATCATACGTATTTTTCTGAAGTAGGATCCCATTCACAAGATATCCAACGGACGGTAAGAGATGGAAGGAAATCACCTTTGTACAAGGGGTTGGTGTATCATGATGTGGACCAATGGTGAAAACCGAGTGTTGGGCTACATCACTCGCCCTCCAGGGTGGACTCCGGGGAGTCAAGTAGAGACTTCCAGGTAGGCGGCCGGAGTCCGGGCCGGAGTCCTGGGGCGGAGACTCCAGTGCGAAGGAACGGAGACTCGGGTGTCACAGGGCCGGAGACTCCGGTGTGGCCAGAGACTCCGCGGTGGACGTCGCTCTCTGGGATTCTCTCTGGAGGGGTGTACTGAATGCTCCTGGGGCGAGTCCGGAGTCTTGGCCGGAGTCATGGCCGGAGACTCCGGGGTTGGAGGCTATAGACTCCGGGGCTTCAGCTGCTGCTTCTTCCGTCTTCTCTTCCAAGCCTCCATCTTGTTAGGCTTGGTGCTCCGGTGTTCCCCCTTTCCTCCGTACTTGTTGGTGTGAACCTATCATGATAATGGGATGCAGTATGAAGTAGTATACCATTCAAAAGGGTTGGAAGTGGGCTCGCATAGAGGAATGGATTCACCTTTGGATTCCATGATGACTTGGCATAAATTGGAGACCTTGATGTGGTAATGACCGTAGGTTGGGATACATCATCTTCCCCCGACCCCTTCAAAAAGAGTCATCCTCGACTCTACATTCTCATCACAAAGTATAAGATGTCGAGAGACCTTCTTGATCCTGGGGTTCACCATATAGTCGTCCTCAGGAAGATTGAATTGACAACACCTCAATGTTCCTTCACCTTCCATGAATCCTACAAAGCTCACATCAAAAGCGAAGCAACACTCAAAGAGTAGCCAATTCATGAAGATTATAGCATGAGTCCTCAAGTAGAAGGAAGTCACCTTAAGATGTAGAGATGGCTCGTTGAAAGGGCAGCCATAGGTAACTCTCTACGGTTTGTCTTGTCAACTCTTGGTTGGTAGAGGTTGACGTGTACGCAATTGTACCTTCACACAACAAAGACCAAGCAAAATATGTTTGTGTGTGATAGAGGAGCATGTTATTTGTGGCATGTATATTCTTGTTCACAACACTATTGGTTTGCCACTAGAGGGCGTCATATGCTCAGTTTTGCCACTAGCGTGGAATGGTGCTCAGTTTTGCCACTATTTTAGGCGCAGATGCTATCGGCTAGTTTAAATGAGCATAAAAAATTCAAAAAAATCAACAAAATGAAAACCTACGCACATAGTCTTCTTATGTCTTATACTAACAATTCAAGTTGATAAACAAGGTCTACATACATTCAAATGAAAAATTCATTAATACATGATAAAGAAGGTCTACATACATGAATACATGAATTTTTCATTTGAATGTATGTAGACCTTGTTTATCAACTTGAATCATTAGTATAAAACATAAGAAGACTATGTGCGCATGTTTTTCATTTTTTTTTGATTTTTTTTGAATTTGTTATGCTCATTTAAACTGGTCTGTTTGCATCGCCATAGCAGCTGCACCCGAAACAGTGGCAAAACTGAGCACCATTCCGCGCTAGTGGCAAAACTGAGCATATTGCAGCCTTTTTCAACATTTTTGTTGAAACACACAAAGCATCAACATCCAATAGCAACGAAACATGATTGTCACAAGGTGAAAGAATACCAATAACATGCTTGCAATCAAACCATAGGAAAGAGCAATTTTTCAACATGCAAGATGCAAAGCATGTAAAAGGTATCAGAGCTGGGTTTGATCTTGAACTCACTTGTGGGATGCTTTCTAGAGCTCTTTTTGTCAACTCGTGCTCAGCTGAGGTTGACATTCTTGTGCGGGTACCTACACACATCAAACACAAAAGGAAAAATGTTTGTGCATGGTAGAGAAACACATCATCCATCATGACGTATCTCTTCTTGCGCACATCACCATTAATGTCAATCAAGTGTAAAATAGAAGAATTGTGAGTATGCAAGTGGGTAACATGCTTATCATGGAAATCATCAAAATCTCCAAATTTTGAGAAAGCTATGGGGGTCATCTCAATAGAAACCATATGACAATTATTGTTGCAAGCAAAACAAGTGAAAGCGCAATCATCCATATTATTGCTAGCCATGGGAGAAATCGTAAAAAAACATGGCAAAGCATTGTCCGAGGGGTACCATTTTGATCATCATTGGAAGCAAAACATTGGAAAGAGAAATTGTTCAACAAAGTGCAAGCAATGATATCATCAACGTAATGTTTAGAGCATGGCATGTCTATGGCAACATCATCACAATCAAATAATTTCACATGCTCAACATTATGCAAAGGAAAAGTATCACATGGAAATGTCAATGAGTCATATGTAATATCACAAACATCATCCATAGCATGCGAATCATCACAAGTCATCATGTCCACTAGTGGGATCATGGCATCATCAACACCCTTGTTTTTACCTTTTTCATACCTCTCATATGAAGTGGGTGTTTTGGAATTATTGGCCTCCATGTGTGCGACTTCATCTAGTATGGGAATGACATCATCTTCATCCACCGTGTACATCTTCTTGGTTGGAGGCATCATCATCTCCAATCTTGGCGTTTCTTGATCCATGGAACCTAGCACATCATGAGATAACACACTAGAGGTAGAGGGTAAGTTGTTAGAAATCAAAGTGGCCTAACATGACCCATCAACTACCACTCTCAACTCACTCGGTGTATCACTCATGTCCTAAAAGTGGAAGCACTCAATCGCACATATGGTGGAGTCCCACATCTCACTCTCGCTCTCACTCAAGTGGGCTAAGTGGATCTCATACTCACATGGGATTGGTACCTGACATGGGTATACCCTACAGGTACTCGAGTTTGGTATATACGGTCTAGATACAGCATAAGCCCACGGTGTTGTCAAGGCCCGATGAAGAATTCGAGTGGCCCACGGACTCTCCGATTGCTTGCGAGGCAAGAAGAAGCTTAAGATAGAAAGTTCAAAGGGCGAACCCTAATCTGTAACCGACTCGACCTGCTACCTGAGACCTCGCCTATCTATATAAAGGCTAGGAGGGGGCGGCGAGGAGGACAATCACAACCCTAGTTTCCACAACTCCCGCTAGATTGTATCTGCGCACCCCTGTAATCTTCGATTCTCTCGATAATTCCAAGAGCAGACAAGTAGGAGTAGGGACCTCTACGAGGCCTGAACCTAAGTAAACCTTGCATCACTGTGTGCTTGTTTGCTAGCTGATTGATGCCTCCAGCGCTCCCTCCTTCTCCAAAACCAAAGTCCATAACAATGGGCATTGACGAGTTGAACCCTCGTCAATTGGCGCCGTCTGTGGAAATTGGGAGTGCTGATGTCACGGCTTATTTGGCCCCGTCAACCGTGATCTAAAACTCTGCAATAGTGGAGATTCGCTAGCTCTTCGGCGCGTTCGACTTTGCCGTCCACACGCCGGCCACTCGCCCTGCTTTCGAGTTCGTGGGCGATGGGATCAGCCTGGCGATTGGGAGCTTCCGCTTCCAGGTTGGTCAAGTGGGCACGCTTCGCATGCCTGACCAGCCAACGACACCCGCGATTGCTCCAGGATCATGGTTCCCGCCACCAATCGGCACCCTCATCGAGCTAAACACCTCAGCAATAGCTGGGAGTACAAACATCAACAGCAGTCGCGGATCCGATCTGGGTGACCTAGCCACAGAAGATGGAGCCTACGGCTCCGGATCTGAAAGTTGTGGGAGCAACAGCTTCCCCAATCACTTCATGTGCGCTGTCATCAACACGGGCGATACCAGCGTCAATCGCAAAAACGCCGGCACCGGATCTGGTACCGGACCGCCCAACGGTGGTATACCCAACAGCGGCCCCACCAACAGTGGCAAAGGCGCGCCCGTCAATAATGGGACAGGAGCAGAACCATCGCTCACGATGAATGAGAACACCGGCGAGCGTATGCTGATCAAGCTCAACGACAACGAGTGGGCCCGCTATCGAGAAGCTTTACGGGGCAATCCTCTACCCCCAAACACACCGCAGGACATGCTGATAGACTATCATTTGCTGCTGAAGGAGGAATTCAAGTGCCAGCAGCAGGTGATCACGCAACTCGAGGCATGAAGAAAGGCGGTGGATGAGTCCAGTCTTCGACGAGCTGGGCTCTCCTCCCACGGAGGATCCTCCTCCAAAGGCAACGAGTACATGGCCAACAAGAGGCGATCTCGACTGGCCCACCTCACTGAGCAAGAGAGCGTAGAAGCCGTGAAAGTCCTCGACTTTGGCTCTATGATGGTGGATACACGGGGCAACATGCTCCCAAAGACACCGCAAGCTGCGGTGACAGCGGCCATCATGTACCTCCTCAACAACCAGCCACCGGATGGAGACCCGTGAGCTACCATGCACCAATCTACGATCGTGGGCCTAGGGCTAATCGAGGCCGCCCTTGACAAAGAACCAACACCAGAGCCGAAGAAAAGCAAGGCTCTAGACAAATACTACTACTCGTACTCCTCCAGTGATGACATTCACGATCTATCACGACGACGTCGCTCACAGCGGCATGACCGCAATTACGACACGCGTGATGACATCACGCAGCGCAAGGTCGAGAAGATGCGGGAAATGCATGCTCATTCGACTGACTCGGAAGAAGACGAGACTGAGCTCTACGGCGCCAGATGCTTCAGTAGGGCCATCAGGCAGAAGCGAATGCCGAAGGGGTTCAAACTCCCGTCGGAGAACCAAAAATTTGGCGGCCTACATGACCCGAAAATCTGGTTGGAGGCCCACATCTCCTCCATCAGGCTGCACGGCGGGATTCGAAGCACGGCCATGCAATGCCTACAGCTGCAGCTGTAGGGCGCCGCTCGCGCATGGCTCCACAACCTCCCGCGCGGAACCATTCACAGCTGGGAAGAACTGGTCTACAGCTTCGTGCGCAACTTCAAGGGCACTTACAAAATGCCCGCATCAATCGAAGAACTGAGAAGCTGCCAGCAAAGGTCTGGAGAGTTGCTGCACTCGTACATCTAGAGGTGGTCCATCATTAAGAACTCCGCAGAAAATATCTCGGAGGACCGCGCAATTGATGCATTCAACGGTGGCGTCCACCGTATAGAGCTCAGGAGGGAGCTGGGCCGTTCGAAGCCCAAAACGATCGACCACCTGATGGAAATCACGAATCGGTGGGCGGACAGAGAAGACTCGGTGAAAAACCGCACCTACTCCGACGACGACGATGTTCTCGGGCGTAGACGCGACCGCCGAGGCAAACGTCAAATGCGCGTCTAAGAAGACCACGACAAAGTCAATATGGTCACAGCCGGCTACGCCGACAAACGCGACGATAACTACAACAGCGGATATCGTAGTGGTGGATACCGCGATAGCGGGAAAACCACACAAGTGTGGCAGCGCCGCACTCGCGAAGAAGCACCTGAAACATCCATCCAGGACAAACTATCCGGACCATGCAACGTGCACTTCTACATTGACAAGCACGACGGCAAGAAAAAATCTAGCCACCTTCTCAAGGATTGCCGCGAGTTCCTCAAACTCCACGAGGGCCTAGATCAGATGAATCGTGACGTGATCAGCAGGGGCTATGGAGCTTCCCTAGGCGTTGTGGCACATGGAGCTCCTCCACCACCGCCCGGACCACCACCACCCACGGCCGCGCCGGTCCAGCATCATGGAGGCGAGCCATACCCACGAGCCGTGGGCAACATGGGGATGATCCAAAAAGGGCATCCCTCAAATTGAGTGTAGAAGGCCATCACTCGCCAAGTCAATCTGGCGATAAACTCTCCACCCTCCACCACTAAGTACCTTAGTGGAAGCGACTCCTGCATCACCTTCGACAAGCGCGATCATCCGCGCCAAGTTCCTCATAGAGGCCACTGTCCCCTCGTACTCGAGGCGCAGATCAGGGGCTTTGATATGAGCCGAGTCTTCATGGACGGCGGGAGCATCATCAACCTCATGTTCGCGAGTACCTTGTGTGCGATGAGGATCCCTCTGACTTGTCTGGAAGTTTCAGACACGACGGCCCACGACATTGTCCCAAGGAAGGGCATATATCCTCTGGGCAAAATCAACCTCGACATCATCTTCGGCATGCCGCAAAACTATCAGCGTGAGAGCATCGACTTTGAGGTCGTCGACTGGCCCTCACAATACCACTACATCCTCAGACGTGTTGCATTCGCTAGGTTCATGGCAGTGCCGCACTAGGCCTACCTCCAGATGAAAATGCCAGGTCCAAACGGCGTCATCACAATCAATGGAAGCTTTGAGAGGTCCGACAGCTGCGACAGGGAATTCAACAGAATCTCCCAGTCCTTCGGCATGCAGGAGGAACTCGCAAGATTGAAGGAGTCGACAAACAACAGTTTGCCTCCCCTAAGCAGGCCAAGTTCACCCAACCTGTCCTTCGACTCGTCAGTGCATACGAAGAAAGTCCAGGTCCACCCAACGGACCCAACCAAGACGGCCCTCATCACCAACAACTTGAGTTCCGCATAAGAAATCGCGCTCGTCGAATTCCTCCGTGAGCACTAGGAAATCTTCGCCTGGTGTCCAGTGGACATGCCAGGAGTTCCCAGGGAATTCGCCGAGCACTCACTCAACATGAATCCAGACGAAAGGACAGTCAAGCAAATGATACGACGACTATGTGAACCAAGACCAAAAGCAGTCAGAATGGATATCAACAGACTTCTCGATGCAAACTTCATACGCGATATCAAGGAAAGCACCTAGCTCGCTAACATAGTGATGGTGCCTAAAAAGACACGGATATCCTGCGGATGTGCGTGGACTTCACCTCCTTGAATAAGCACTACCCAAAGGATCACTTCCCATTGCCACGAATTGACCAAATCATCGACTCCACCGCGGGATGTGAGCGCCTCTGCTTCCTCGACGCCTACTCATGCTACAATCAGATTCGAATGAAGGAGGAAGACTAGGATAAAACAGCGTTTACAATGCCTTTTGGTGTGTTCTGCTACAACATGATGCCCTTCGGGCTAAAAAACCGCAGGAGCCACCTATCAGCAGTGCATGCAGGCTTGCCTCAAGAACCAACTTGGTCGCAATATCCAAGTCTATGTTGATGACATCGTCATCAAAACCAAACAGGATGCCATGTTAATCGACGACCTCTGTGAGACCTTCGCCAACCTCGACCGCTACCGGATCAAGCTCAATCTGGACAAATGCGCCTTCGGCATGCCATCTGGGCAATTACTCGGATATCTCATCTCTGTGACAGGGATCGAGGCAACCCCGAAGAAAATAAAGGCCATACTGGCCATGGAGAAGCCGAAGAACGTAAAAGGCGTCCAACAGCTGGCTGGGCGAATCGCGGCACTCAGTCGATTCATTAGTCGAATGGGCGAAAAGGCACTGCCCTTCTACCAACTTCTCCTCAAAGCTGACAAGTTCGAGTGGACAGACGAGGCGCAAGAAACATTCGAAGATCTTAAGCGTCTACTATCCACCTCGCTAGTACTGGTGACGCCTCGTGAAAAGGAACCACTACTGCTCTACATCTCCGCCACCAACCAGGTGGTCATCACGGTGCTCATGGTGGAACGAGCCGAAGAAAATAAGGTCCACGGGGTCCAGCGGCCAGTATACTACCTCAGCGAGGTGCTCACGCCAACGAAACAGTGGTACCCGCACTACCAGAAGCTAGCATATGGCGTCTTCATGACAGCCAGGCGACTGCGCCACTACTTCCAGGAGCACCCAATCGTTCTGGGAAACGACGCCCCGCTTGGGCATATACTTAATAATCCTGACGCCACTAGACGAGTCGCGCTCTAGGGAATCGAACTGTCTCCACGAGACATCACATATGAAAAGCGTGACGTGATCAAGTCTCAAGTTCTCCCGGATTTTCTCGTGCACTAGATGGAGAACCAGCTCCCCGACAAGCCAGATATGTCCTATCTTTGGACAATGCACTTCGACGGATCCAAGCGAAAGGACGGAGCTAGGGCAGGAGTCATACTAACATCGCCCCAAGGAGACAAGATGAAATACATTCTATGAATGCAGTTCACTACCTCCAACAATGAAGCCAAGTATGAGGCCTTAATCCATGGGATGCAGATGGCGAAAGCCAGCGGCGCCAAGAGGCTCATCATCTACGGCGACTCCAAGCTGGTGGTGAACCAAACAATGCACGAGTGCGACGCACTGAGCGACAACATGATCGCCTATCGTGACCTCTACGACACACTCGAGGGAGACTTTGACGGCTGTGAGCTGTGACACGTGGGCCGCAAAAGCAACGAAGGCGGATACAATCACCAATTGGCTCCACCTGTGCCCCCATACCACCTAGGTATTCCTAGAGTGCATCTGCAAGCGCTCCATCAAGCCCAAAGCTCTAGAGAAGAAAGCAAGCACGCCAACAGACTCGGGGGCTACGCCACCCAACGATCCAATGGCACTCGACGACATGGAGCTTGATACAGGACTCGAAGGACCAATGGGCGTCATGATGATCGAGCCATCCTGGACACAACCCTACATCACATATCTACTCAGCGAGAGGCTGCCATATGACCCGACTGATGCACGACACATCGCGCGATGATCCAAGGCATTCGCCCTCATCGACAGCGAACTGTACAAGCGAAGCATCACAGGAGTACTTCAAAGGTGCGTCTCCAACGGGGATGGAAGGGCCGTCCTCCTCGACATACATGAAGGCACTTGTGGACATCATGCTGGCAGTCGCGCCCTCATCGCCAAAGCTCTACGAGCTGGATTCTACTGGCCCATGGCCATGCGCGACGCCAAGGACATCGTCCAGCGCTGCAACGCTTGCCAGCAATTCACGGACAAACCACACGCACCTGACGTAGAACTCATGCCAATACCATTGTCTTGTCTCTTCGCACAATGGGGACTCGACATGGTCGGCAAGCTCTCAAAATCCTCGCAAGGAGGATATGTCTACCACTTAGTCGCGGTCGACAAATTCACCAAGTGGATCGAGGCCATGCTAGTGACAAATCAATTAGGAGCCAGCGCCATCAAGTTCTTCAAGTCCATTGTCTACCTCTTTGGAGTGCCGCATAGCATCATCACGGAAAATGGTACAAACTTCACCTCCATGGAGTTCCAGGAGTTCTGCGAAAGCCTAGGAATCAACATAAGTTACACCTCGGTGGCTCACCCGTAGACCAACGGTCAAGTTGAAAAGGCCAACGGCCTCGTGTGCGGTGGAATCAAGAAGCGACTCCTTCATCCACTCGAACATGCCACTGGATGCTGGCCAGACAAGCTGCAATCCGTACTTTGGAGCCTGCACACAACTCGAAATAGCGCCACGGGCTATACTCCGTTCTTCATGGTGCACGGTGCTGAGGCGGCGCTACCTGTAGAAGTGCGCTACAAAGCTCCACGAGTGGTCGCTTACAGCGAGCAGGAGTCAACTCTTGCACTCGAAGATTCCGTCGACCTCCTTGACAACGCACGGGAAATCGCAGCGGAGAGATCAACGGTCTATCAACAGAGCCTCCACAACTACCATAGCAGAAGGCTACGCCCCATATCCTTCGTCGAAGGAGACCTGGTCGTGTGACTGAAGCAACAAGGGCATCTCAAGCTCAAGTCCCCTTGGGAAGGACCTTACGTGATTACAGAAGTAATCCTAGGTGGCACCTATCGCCTTAAAGATTTTGAGAGCGGAGTCGCATACTCCAACCCCTGGAACATCGTGCAGCTATGTCGTTTCTACCCCTAGTCGTTTTTACATTACAAATAAGGTTATTCAGCCAGGCTACTTAGCCACACATTGTACGTCGTACTATTCTGCGAATAAATAAAGCTAAGTGCCCCAAAACTCCGTGTTTTCCTTATTTTCTTGCAGTTTCATCACTCGGGGGTTGCGCCACCCTTTACACTTTCGTTCTACGAACAAATCGCAATATCCTGAGCAGCTGACGCGTTACCAATCGAACCCTTCACAAACACCAACCCAGTTGGAATGCACCTGACAGGTTAGCAAGGTGCTGAGATAAAACACAAGTCAGGCTAATGAAAAGGAACTGCATAGTATAATACACTCGAAAAATATACGAGCTAGCAAGCTCTTCACATAGCAAGGGGTACTAAATATACCCAACACAATTACGCGAACTTTACAACACTCATACATCTATATGCAGGATACAAACTATGCTACTGCTGCAGAAGATGAACATTCGTCTGCTCTTCAAAGAAGTCGACGATGTCCTCTGCCGGCCGATCGACCGCCTGGTAGTTCGGCACCATGTTCCAAGTCATCCCCTCTGGTGGCGATGGCGGCCCAGCAGCAACGAACACTATGTCCACATCTGGCCGATGCACTCGCACCAGCGACAGGGCAGCCTTCGCACCTGCGACCAATTGCTACCGCACGCACTCGCGTACCGCACGTATATCTTGAAACTTCTCTAGAAGGGCCAACATGCTTGAAGGGACAACTTCCAGCGGAAACATCGTCTGATATATGTGCCTAAGACACGATTGTGCCTTCTTCAAATAATAGAGCACTCGAGAAGAACGATCATGCAGGGTCGCAAGCGCAATCGCATGATCCTGGTCCACCTAAAAGTACCCACTCGCCTGCAGCTGCTCCTGGGTCAAGTTGTTCATTCGAATGGCCACCCGGTCCTTTTGATCATGCGGATGACGAGCGCTAACAACTACACCAAGCAAGCAGCAAAGTGTGAAGACAAGGCATCGCCGCGACTGACTAAAAGAAAAGATGAGAAGGCAGAAAGCTAACATTTGAACTGCTCATTCAGCTGCGCCATTTCCTCCAAGAGATACTTCTCACGGGCGGTGGCCTTCTCCGCCTTCGACTTCCACACATCTGCACTACCGCGGATGATGGGCAACTCACGCTCCAATTGCTTAATGCGATCGCGTAATCGCGAAAGCAACGACAATTCCTCCACCTTTGAACGCGGCTGCGCCGAGGTTTCATCGGTGGGAGGAGAATCATGAGGATCACTCGAAGAACCACTCGAAGGACCCTAGGTACAATAAAGAAAGAGGCAAATGTGACTCATTAGACATCGATAAACAGAGAACTGCAGTCAAATTCGATAAAATGTCAAGGGAACACCCCCCACAAAAGCATGGTTCAGACAAAAGGCTAAGCTACAGCTATTACACATAAAGACTAGGGAGCATTTTGCTTCTTCGACTTCGACTTCGGGGGCTTCATCGCATCCGTGGCAGTCTCCGACACCACAGATTTGCCGGTGGTAGCCCCATATGCCACGGTCTTCGCCGCCTTCGCTCGCTACCGCTCCTCAGAGTATTTGGCGACTGTCTCAATAAGTTGAGGCCCATATTTAGCGCAGCTACCAGCGAAGGGAGCAAGCTTTACCTGATGGCCTCCGGCGTCGACAGGCATCGCCTCGGAAATCGTGGCGGGATCAAACTCCACGCCATGGGCTTGCACCATCGCGAGTGCCATGGTGGCACCGACAGACCGCTGCGAGTTCCTGAGTTCTGTGGGAATACCTCCAGCGAAGGATTCCACCAGGTCATCAAGATTGTCGATTAACCTAGCCTTGGGAGTCAGGTCCTCACGGAGGCGGCTGAGCACATCCTTGGCCTTCCCTAGCGTCTCCTGGAGGGAAACACTGTGGTCCTCGACTGCAGCAATGGCACCAGCCAACGCATCCACGCGACGCAGGGACTGGGCGTCAAAGCTCTGGCCGGCGGCATCTACATACACAAGGTGTTAGCACAGCAACATGACATCAAACAAGGAGCAATGCAAATAAAACTGAAAAATACCTGAGAGCGCCTTGGCAATCGAGAAAAGTTATTCTTCGAACAACTTCTCCCTTTCAGCAGTGGAAGAGCGCAAATCCTCTTCGCGCTTCCGCCACTCCTCCAGCGCTGCGACTGCTTCGTTGCGATTCTTCACCGCCGCGGCAAGCCCCTTCTCAAGGGACGAAACATGACGAAGAAGCTCATTGTGCTCACCTACAAAGGACGGGGCATAACAACAATTGAGCCGACAAATTTCCACGAAGACAAAGACAAAATCCAAAGCTAACCTTCAACTACGCGGTGGCGATTGCCCAGCAGGGCGTGCTATCGACCCATAGCAAGAACTTGCTCCACGAGGTGTGCATCTTCCTTCACAATGAGCTACACCAAAGGGAAACAAAGACTCAGCGGCAACCCAAAGTACAAATTCGACTGCCAAACAATAAAAAGGGCACTTACATGTTCCTCCAGGGACTCTGAAGATGACTGTCGCGCAGTCGTCTGGGCAACCATCTGGTGCTCCCTAGCATGCGGGGAACTTGAAGAATTAGCGCTAGAGTGGGCCACCACTGGAGGAGAAGGAGGCCGTTCGGCCACCTCCTTGGCCTTAGAGTCTTCGACTCCAGACTCTTTCACAAATTGGATGTCGTCAGAAGACGACGATGCCGCTTGACTACAAAAGATGCCTAGCGCAACTTCAGAAAAAGCAACCTCAAAGAGAGAAAAACGAACTCGCAAAAATTAAAAGCTTACCAGTTAAATTTGTCAACGTCAAAGGAGTCATCCGATGACTCCTTCGGTAGTAGCAGCTTCTAACGAGCAGGAGGAGCCATAGTGCACACAGGCATGGCGGGGATTGGCTCCTTTGCAGGAGGGACCTTTCGGCGTCGTCAGCAAAGAAGTGTCAGAATCCTTGCTGCGAGACTTCTTGCGAGTGTCATGGCCGCTAGACTCGGGGGCTCCCTCCTCTTCTTCAATCGGGACGGTCGATTCCGACCCCAGCATTCAAGCACTTGGCAACCAATCGAACAAATACAATACTACTTCAGAAAAAACTCTACCTCCGGTGGAGGGTTGTTGGCATCGAAAGGAGTCACGACTGATTCGCCAGGGAGATCCTCCTTGGCGGTATACTTGGTCACCAGTCAAAACCTCTTATCTACCTCACCCACAGAAATGCCCTTGGCAGATATGCGAGTGACATCGCCAACACCGGTCCAGCGGAACATAGGGTGGACTCTAGCTTGCAGAGGCTGGATGTGGTGGCACAACCACGTGCGAATGAGAGCAGCGCCACCCTCTTCTTTGCCTATGCGGCCTTCAAGGTTGCAGACGCGCTGATACAGCACCTCCGTTTCCTAGAACTCTCCAGGAATCACGACGTTCTTCTAGAAATGCCTCCTCTTACAAGCCACCACGGGTCGAAGGGCGCAAGTCTGTAGTGCTCTCCGTCGGCCTTCTAGTCGCGGATGTAGAACCACTTGTCTCTCCACCCTTGGAGAGATGCGGTGAGCTTGATGTCGAAGTAGACAGCGGAGGAGTCGACATGGATTCCGTAGCCTCCTACATCATAGACTACCAAACTAGACGCCGACTGACGTTTGAGCTTGAAAAGACTCTTGAAGAGGCCAAAGTGTGGCTCGATTCTGAGCCAGCACTCGCAAAGTGTGATGAAGCAAGAGATGTGCAGAATGGAATTTGGGGACAGCTAGTGCAGCTAGAGCCCATAGATGCAAAGAAGACCCCTGAAGAAAGGATGTAGGGAAAGAGAGAGACCTCGAATGATAAACGCAAGGAACATCACCTGGAAACCTGGAGGAGGATGAGGGATTACCTCATCGCCAGGCACTCGCGAGTCATCTTCCACGGGTGGAAGAGCTCCATCTTGACGATGAAGGTGCAGCTCAGAGGACTTGATGGTATACGCGCGCCAGGAACCGTTGGTGACGCGGGTGCCGCCCTCCTTCTTCTCAGCAGCGGCGGTGCTGGTGCCCACAGCAGTGGTGTCGCCCTTCTTCTTGGCAGTAGCAATGGTAGCCATAGATCCAGCACCGACGCCTCCCTTCTTCTTGCCCATCTTTTGATGGTGATGTGAGCGGAGAAAGTAACTGGGGAAAACACGAAGCTGGTCCAGTGCCACAAAGAGGAAGCACGCAAGGAAGCAGAGAGAACAACAATGGCGAAGGAGGCACGAACAAGAAGAGAGATGGGAAAATTACCACAGCTGCGTTGCTACTTAACCTCCTCGTGGATGCCATCCAACGGCTAGCAGAAACCCTACTGAACGTGTGGTGCACATCGCCATCGACACGTGGCGAGGCTGAACCACGAACCGTCCCCCACTACTCCCATTACACGCGGAAATCGAGGAGACGCAGTTAAAATAGAAGATTATGCACGCTCGATCAAATAAAAGTCAGAAAGTGGGACCCACCGGTCGTCACGTCCCGTCAAAGGCGCTCACGCGGGCAACTGAGGTCATCACATTGTCAGCACTAACGTCATCGATTGCAGTAGAAGACGATTTTGACTACTTTACTTCTTGCTCGAGTCTTCGACTCAACCAAGCACTCAGGGGATACTCCTAACAGGAGCACTGGCCGCGCACCCGAAAGAATTTTTTATGCAGGTGTATGAACATTCAAGACAAACCCTTCACTCGAATCAATGATTCGATTGTGGACTCTAGGTTACTCCCATAGAGAGCGCCGAAAGAACATTTGACTGAAACAAGCAACAAAATACGACAGCAGTGGCAAAATGTTTTTAGTCCCCACTCGAGTCTACGACTCGAATAGGCACTCGGGGGCTACTCCCATAGGGAGCGCTGGCCACACACCCTATGATTATTTGTACATCGTACTGTGTGTTGATAAATACACACTCGAATGCTATGGTGACTCTGCCTCATATTTTCCCTACAAAGAGATTACATCTCCTGGGCCACCTGAATCATCTCCGTGATGACAAAATTCGGATGCCACACTTACAACATGAAGATAAGACCTGAATAAGGTCTGGCAACGCATCTGCTGCGCACTACCAGAAATATATCCGTGCCTGCAGGTATGATGAACATGCCTTGGCGGATGCGTTGAGTGCTCACACTCATACACTAGAATTCGACTCCTGTAAGACCTCTGCGGCCTGAGTCAAATTAAGACAGCACTTTTCCGAATTTGAGTCCAGGGACTCGAGTTTGAGTAGATTGCGTTGTTTTGCCCTAAGGCATTTAACTGATACCGATACATCGGATAAATCAGGCACGTATATCACCAATCCCTATGACACAAACCGAACACTCAAAAATATGCTTAGTCATGCACTGGAAAGACTTCATTAAGTCTCCAGTCGAATCTACGATTCCACTCGACAATCGAGGGCTACTAACATGCGTATACCCTATAGGTACTCGAGTTTGGTATATATGGTCCAGATACGGCAGAAGCCCACGGCATTGTCAAGGCCCGATGAAGAATTCGAGTGGCCCACGGACTCTCCGATTACTTGCGAGGCAAGAAGAAGCTTAAGATAGAAAGTTCAAAGGACGAACCCTAATCTGTAACTGACTCGAGCTGCTACCTGAGGCCAGGAGGGGGTGGCAAGGAGGACAATCACAACCCTAGTTTCCACAACTCTCACCATATTGCATCTGCAAACCTCTGTAATCTTCGATTCCCTCGATAATTCTAAGAGCAGACAAGCAGGAGTAGGGACCTCTATGAGGCCTGAACCTAGGTAAACCTTGTGTGCTTGTGTCCTTGTGTGCTTGTTTGCTAGCCGATTGATACCTCAAGCGCTCCCTCCTTCTCCAAAACCCAAGTCCATAACAATGGGCATTGACGAGTTAAACCCTCGTTAGTACCACATCATCACTCAAGCATATAGGGATAGGCTCGGTTTGCTCAACTCCATGCGCCTCCTTTGGTGAAGGTAAAATCTCATGCTCACCATTCTCAACTCTATCACCTTCAAGGTTGGATGCCATAAGATGGTCATCACTCACCTCCATGGTCGAATGGAAAATCCCATGCTCGACCGTCATGTTGCCATCTTGTAGTAGTGGTGGAAGTAGGCTCATGTTGTTGTCGGAGCGGTGCTCGGATCAACTTTATCACATATGTGGCCTTGGATACTTCCATCTTGAAGTGTACTCTTGGCGTGGAGCTTGCACATCCTTGTCCATGGCCACCTAGGCTTGTGTAGACATCCTCTTGACATACACGTCCAATTTTCCGAAGTAGAGGTCTTGGTCTTACTCATCCATGAAGTTGCATGCGTCATCTAGGACGTCAAGTTTGGGCATTGAAGCTTGATGGCATGGAAGAAGGCTTGTTCTTGGTGCCATTTTGGTGGTGGCACTAGTAGTTGAAGGTGCCTTATGACGATATCCATGGAGGTCATGGGCGTGCCTTGCTGAAGGTTGATGTAGGTGACACACTTCGTCATCCACATAACGCTCATGACGATGATCCTTGTCCTTGGCACTCTTCTTGTGCTTGTGGTGCAATCTTGAGGTAGTCTCGTTAATTTTGGCGAGGATGCTCATGTTCTTGGCTAAGTTGTTATCCATGTCCTTCTTGAAGTTGTTGAGGGTGCTTTGGAACTTGTCCATTCGATTGTGTACCTTGGCACTCTCGAGGTGGAGGCTCCGTCTTGGTCGACATGACTTGAGGAGCTTGTCGTTGTTGTTCTTGAAGTCTTCCATGCTTGGGGAGTCATTGTTGTTGTAGTACTCTATATCACCCAAGCATGTGGACCATTGTCGGTGTAGTGTTCCATCATGTCATCCATGCTTGTGGAGGCATATGCATGGTGGCTCATCATGGATTCTTCATAGAAATCATCCTTGGCTCTGGAGTCCCTAGATATGATTCACAAGACCAAGTGGTGTATATGGAAGTGGTAGGGGGCTTGGGATGTAATGTTAAACCTTACTTTACCTTGGAAGACAGTATCGTGCAAGTGGTCACACTCGAGAGAAATCAAAACCAAGCAAAGTGAAGTTCACGCGGAACACCAAAACCAACTAACCACTAAAAAACACACACACAAAGCTTATGGTGGATGGGTATGGAAGGTGGCATGTCAAAGAACAATCTGAAATCAAGATGTTGTAATGTCAAGTAAAGAACCACAATGATTACAAAGCAAAACAAGTTAATCCACAAGAAGGAATATATACAAGGAAACACACATAGTGGGATAAATGGTACTTGTGCGACAAATAAATTGAGCTAAGAACCAAATGATTACCTAGCAAAGACTATAAGCTCGTGTCGCACAAGTGCAAGGAGAGACGGTAGTTTGATTGCAAAAAGTTGGTGGGCTACAAGATATGCACAATAAGTACCACATATATGATGTTCATTGAGCTTGCTCTTCCTATTCTATGAGGCACTTGTTTCTTTCTTTCTTTTCTTTTTCTTTTTCTATTTTTTCTCTTTTTCTTTTATTTTTCACTTGCCCCTTCCTTGGGCCAACAACTATACAAGATAACTATGAGATAGCACGTTCACAACTTCTGCTCGGAATTCTACAAGTATCAAATGTGCATAGCTAAAGCAATCATAGGAGGAAATAGTCTCAATAGGTGTTTGTCGACCGCAAAGTGTAGCTCACAAAGGAAAGGAAGTGTGGAGACGACGCGGAATGGTTATACCTTTCGTCACCGATCTTCACCCTTTATTGGTGGATTCTGCCTTGCTCACGGAAATTGTATGGAGTAGATAGCATGAACCACATACATGATGATGTAGAGCTCCTTGTCCTCTTCAAAACGAGCCAAAGAACACCAAAATCTGAGTTCAGATGCAAAAGTTATGCTCAAAACCATGAAATAGATTTGTTGTCTAAAGGAGGGCAGAGACTCCGGGGTCCAAGGCCGGAGACTCCAGGGTCGAGGTTTGATGCGCGTCCATAACTCAAACAAGAAGCGTTTTGGTGGAAAAACTCGAACCAAAGCGTTGTGGCAGAAAAACTCAAACCAAAACCTCAAATTAATGGGGAAAATCAAGGAATTAGGCTATGGAGACGCAGGGAAGGTAGATCAACAAGTTAAGCAAGTAATCAACGGATCGAAACCTACCAAAATGCACTCAAACCACAGATCGATCCAAAACACGAAATTGGGGCTATTTTTGGGGATTTTAGAATTTATGGGGGAAAAGACCAAATCAATGAGGAATCCGTGGCAACTAAAAGGCTCTGATACCAGATGATAATGGGTAACCTCAAGGGTGGCCCAATCTTCATGGATCTCTAATACCTTCGATCTGGATTAAGGATGTAGTATAGCTCTTTTTCCCCACTAGACCTAGGTTTATTGAATCCTCGAGAAGCAGAAGCGTAGTGAAGTTACTTTAACGGACCTTCGAGAGTTTTAGAATTCCTTTTGTGTTTTTACCATACAAAGAGTTTGCGTCTTTTTGTTGTTGTCGATGATGGAAAGAGAGGGCCTAGGGCGTTCGGTTTCACCTGTAGCTGTGCAAAACATCTGATGGGAATAAAAGATAAAAATAAAGTATGCATGTAATTGTTAGAGCAAGATAAATTATATGTGGGCAGTGCATCCATAATTGTTATTGCCTCCACAACCGCTTATAGCAATAACCTACTAGTCTCATCCATAGAATAAAGAGAACTAATTATATGCATAGTGACGTCACCGTTAATCCCAAGTAAATCCCGCACATACAGTCGTACTACCCCTTCTATCACTAGGGTTCCCAACCTTCAGATTAGTCATTACTCATACTCCCTATACTTGTATCAATCCTCGGGGTTTTGGGTACCTGACAAGTCCTTAGATTGAGGCAAGAGAGGATACAATAATCATCATGTCATACGAACTAATACATGATCCCATCTATGATAATTAACATGCACAAAAGCTACATGGCTAGGCCGAAGCCCTTAGCCCAAGGAGAATTACTCACACATAGAGATGAGATCAAACATCATAAACATTGTAGTGGAAATCATGAGATTGATAGCAAATAGTCTTACAATGTCGCCAATCAAAGAAGAGATCTACTATTACAAGTGGTGGAATATGGCTATGGTGGTGGAGTGATTAGATCTAAGTCTATTCCTCTGTCGGCTCTTCAGTGTTGTGGATGGACATCTGGAGGCAGCTGATGGTCTCGAGAGAGGCCCTTTTCTCGTCTCCCGAGGCCTCTTTATATAGGGTTCCCTTCATGATAGTTACTATGTTTGACCTAGCGATGTCAATGGCAACTATATGGCCAGAACTATACGGCCAGAATTTCATTCCGGTCGTATAGTTGGTCGTTAAAGCGTCTGCCTCCTCTTCACAGCTCCTGGTTTCTTTGGGTTATTGGAAATCTCGTATCTTTAACTTTAATGTAGTGATTCCCATCATCAAACATCATTATCTGCGTAGGGAAAAATAGAAAGAAAGGATTGCATACCCCTTTGATCATTAGGCATTAGTGGCAGGGTTTAGAGAGATATTTCATCAAAAATATGAATAATGTCTATTTTAAATGTGGACGTAGACGGCTATATTTTAGAGCCATCAATCTCGTGGTCAAATCGGTGGGAAATCGGTGGGAAAGGGAGAAGGTAGCCGAAGTAGACGCACATATCGTGAGGAACACGATGAACACATGCAAAACTCACACGATACAAGGCCGATTGCTCCTGCCGGTGGCCACCGGTCCGATAGAATCCTCGCAAGGAAAGATCGGTCAATGTGCTCCCTTGTTCCCAAGCGAAGAGGGAAGAACACCTCGGAGAGGGTCTTGACATCTTGGAAAAGGGCACCGGTGCCAAGGCCTTGTACAACGAAGGAGGCGTGTTGCAAACTCCAACGAGGTGGTGACGATAGTCGGTCCTCTTTGGTAAGGGGGTGGGGAAAAACTAGAGATTCCACAAAGGGGGTGTCTTTAGTCTATCATCGTTTCCTCATGTTACATGAGGGGGTGGGGGCACTACGTATAGGCCAGCCACATAACAAGGGGTAGTTTGGGCATAAAACTAGGGTTTCTAGGGATAAGAGGGTGTTGAGGGTCAACCTCGTGGGTGGCCTGATCATTCACGAATCCCGTTCAAATTGAGGGTTGAGTGCAGGGAAAGGAGAGGAGGGATGAACTCGACGAACTCATGCACGAAGAACACACTCACGCAAAACCACGATACACACCAATAGCAAGCTCTAGCGGTGACCGATCCGGTGAAATCCCTAGGATCAGCGTCGGGCGGAGGACTCTCTCTCGAACCGACATGGCGAGTAGGGAGACTCGATGAGATCTTGATGTCTAGGAAAAGGGACTCCGATGCCCAGTCCTTGTACAACGAGGGAGGCACGATGCGAACTCCAACGAGCTTTGTGATATTTGGGTGCTCCGCAATCAAGGAGCATGAGGCAAGAATTAGGTTGATCCACAAGGGTGTCCACTAATTCCAAATATCATGCCTAGGGTTTACAATAGATATGGGGGACTATATATAGGACAACCACTAAGTTAGGGTCACTTTAGGGATAGAAGGTAAGTTCTGGACAGACTAAGGGGTACATGGGTCGAAGGCCCAAAGGCTTTTACATGCTTGGCAACGCTCGGTCCGAAGACTCCTGTGTAGTGGACCAGAGACTGCGGCCTGGACGGGAGATTCTGTTCGGTCTCTGGTCCGTCTCCGGAGTGGTCATATGAGTGTCCTCGGTCTTGATTTGGAGGTCGGTCCAGAGATGGGCCGGAGACTCCGGTGTCTCAGTCCGGAGACTCCGGTCAGTCAGGCCGGAGACTCCGGTCTGAGCAGCTCCAGCAACTTCTTCTTCTTAACCTGATCCTTGCACTTCATCCATAGGAGCTTGGTGATGCGTCAGGGCTTCATAGCTGAGAATGCATAGTGTATTTGCATGAAGTAGCAAGCCATCCAAGGATGTGTTAAAGTCACATGATGAGAGAAGCGAATTCACCTTAGCTTGGAGGAGTTTGGCTCATGAAGGGGTAGCGGTAGGATGTCGAGTGCGGTGAGGGGCTCGAAACCATAGACGATCATGAAGGGACTTATCTTGGTTGTTGAGTGCTTGGCACGATTATAGGCGAACTTGGCATGGGGAATGTATTCCTCCCAATCCTTCAAGTTCTTCTTGATCAACACACGTAGAACAGTCCTGAGGCTTCGGTTGACAACTTCGGTTTGGCCATCAGTTTTAGGATGCGATGCGGATGAGAAGAGGAGCTTGACGCCGAGCTTGGCCATGAGGGTCTTCCATAAGTAGCTCATGAATTTGACGTCGCGGTCGGAGACGATTGTTCTTGGCACACCGTGAAGACGAACGATTTCCCTGAAAAACAAATTGGCAACATATGAAGCATCATCGATCTTATGGCACGATATGAAGTGTGCAATTTTGGAAAAGCGATCCACAACGACAAATATAGAATCATGACCAAGCTTAGACCTAGGAAATCCTAACACAAAATCCGTGCTAATGTCGGACCAAGGTACATGAAGAATATGCAATGGCATATAAAGACCATAAGGGTTAGCTTGCGACTTAGCTTGAACACATGTCGTGCATTGTTGAATAGCTCTCCACGTCTCGTTTAATCTTGCGCCAATAGTAATGAGTGGCGAGAATGTCCAACGTCTTGTGATAACCAAAGTGACCCATGAGGCCTCCACCATGTGATTCTTGTAGAAGCAGAAGTTGAAGAGATGACTTCGGAATGCAAAGCTTGTTTTCTAAATAGAAAGCCCTTATGCAGATCATCAATTCCTTTGTCAAAGGAGCACTTTGCGAAAATTGGTCCAAATAACGGGTTGAAAGCATACGAAGTTTTGATTTCATAGACCCAACACGTTTACTTCAAGTCGAGTAAGAAGGCTTGTGTGCTTACGAGACAAAGGGTCCGCAACTACATTATCTTTGCCCTTCTTGTACTTGACAATGTATGGAAAAGACTCCATAAAGTCAACCCACTTAGCGTGTCTCTTGCTCAAGTTTGCTTGGCCTTTAAGATATTTCAATGACTCATAGTCGGAATGTATGATAAATTCCCTAGGCCAAAGGAAGTGTTGCCAAACTTGAAGAACACGAACTAAGGAAAAAATCTCTTTGTCATAAATTAGATAGTTAAGGCTAGCACCATCAAGTTTCTCGCTATGGTAGGAAATAGGACACCCATTTTGCATGAGGACTCCTCCAATGCCAATACCGCTAGCATCACGCTCTATTTCAAAAGTTTATGTGAAATCCCGTAACGTAAGAAGAGGTGCTTTGGTGAGCCTCTTTTTAAGTTCATCAAAAGCTTTTTGTTGTGCTTTGCCCCGACACGAAGGTGACATTCTTTTTGGTTAATTCTTTGAGAGGACAAGAAATGGTGGAAAAGTCTTTCGCAAAGCGACGATAGAAACCGGCTAACCCATGAATGGAGTTCACTCACATTTGTGGGAATGGGCCAATCTCATATGTCCTTCACTTTAGAAACATCAACTTCAATGCCATTTGAAGAAACAACAAATCCAAGAAAAATCAACTTGTCTTTAGCAAAAGTGCACTTGGGAAGATTAGCATATAGCTTTTCATGTCGAAGGATTTGCAAGACATCCTTGACATGTGTAATATGATCCTCAAGCGACTTGCTATAAACAAGTATATCATCGAAATAGACAACGACACTCTTGATAATAAGAGAACGCAAAATATGATTCATAAGGCTCGTGAAGGTGGATGGGGCATTAGATAAGCCAAAGGGCATAACCAACCATTCTGAAAGGGTAATTGCCCCTATGTGTGGTTTTTGTGATTAATGACAATCCCTATGGGCTAATGTTTTCCTTGAGTTTTATATGAAGGAATATTCCATAGATCATGCTTGTAGTCCATGTGTTGGGTTCAAGTATGGATGCCATGAAGATAAAGATATACCTTGAGTATTGGCATCAAGATCATCGAGTTGAAGAGAAGAATATGATATGATCAAGATATTGAGAGTGTGATCTCAATAGAAGAATTCAAGATATGGCTCTAAGTCGGTGTCATGATAGCCTCATTAGTTGAACTATGGTTGACTAATATTTAGAGCATGTAATCGCATGAAGAGTTCCTTATGTACCTCAAGATATTGAGATGGAGCATGAGAAGATACTTGGTTGACCAATACAAAGAGTGAAGAGTGATTTCAAGCTGGTCAACACATGAAGCATAAAGAATGTACCACATGGATCCTGTGGTATGGTAAGCCTTGTTAATTATGCATCATGAACTAACCCATTGTATATGTGCCTTTGTGTTTTCTATATGGGATAGGTATCTTTCCATGGTCATGCTTCAAAACTGAAGATATCATATAACCCATGAGAGGATGACATCAAGTGGTGATCGTCATCAAGGTTGAGAAGGGAAAGTTCAAGATAAGCATCTCGAGAAGATCATTTGCTTGAATCTTGCCATCCATATTGGTGATAATGTATATGTGAAGACATGTCTTAATGAAGCTATCCCATAGTTGTGTATGGGGGAGAAAAGTATGAGTCTAAACGAAGCGACAATGATAAAGTGATACACTCCGTCTTGGATGGAGCTTGAAGCGTTGTCATCAAGATCAAGCGGGATGCGCAAGGCAAAGGTATGACCTTTCTAGGTTTTCCTTTTATCGGTCTCAAGGTGGTTGTTGGGAGACCGGGTTATAGGATAGATAGCCGCACTATCAAGAGGGGCTTCCGGTTGGGTAACTTGATCACATCGTCTTAGGGAGCTCAATACTTTGCATACTTTGCTTCATGGTGTTTCTTTCTGTGAGGTTCTTGAGCTTATTGTTGGCTCTTCAACAAGACCATGTTCATCGAAAACAGAATTCGTATGCATCTTCTATTGCGCTTTCGAGTTTAGAGGTTTTATCGGTTCGTTGTTAGGGAGGTTTCATACCTCACCTTATTTAGTTCTTTACCTCTTTATCTTGTTCTTACCTTTTCAAAAAGCCCAAGTTTGCTAAAATCTGAGTCCGGACGCAAAAGTTATCGCCGTTTTCGTGTGCCTGTTTTCATTCCGGCGGGAATTCTAGCGGCGCCGGTTCTAGGGCCGAAATTTCCGGCGGTGACCGGAAATTTCTGGCAAACCGCCGAAAAGTTGTTCTGTTTGCTGTTTCGGTCTTGACCGGAACTTTTCTGGTCGACCGGAAATTCCACCGCCAGTTCCGGCAGCACCGGTTTCCCTGCCGGAACGTGTCCGTCCAGCTCGTTTTGTTTCCAACAGTTATCCCCCTTGAAGGGGTATAAAAGGGGGGCTTCTTCCCCAAAGTTCTAGGGTTCTTGAGCATGTTTTTGACCACCATTGTTGACCCCTTTGAGCTTGCTTCCTTTCCCTTCCCTCCTATGATTCTTGCATCTTTTTGAGGGCTTTTGAAAAGGAGATCTAGATCTACAATCCCCACCAATCAATTCCTCCTCTAAGTGAGGGGAACCCATTAGATCTAGATCTTGAAGTCATTGGTTGACTTCCACCATTTTTCTTCCTCTCTAATTCCTCCCTAGAACTTGTTGCTTTGGTGGGATTTGAGAGTGAGGGATTTGAACACCCTTGGTCTTCTTGCTTTGCATTCTTGCATAAGTGTTGAGCTCTCCATTACGCTTTGTTCGAGTGCGAGACCGCGAGCTTGTTACTCTTGGAGGGTGACCTCCTAGTTGGCTTGGCGTTTGGTACCATGGTGTCCTCTTCGTGGAAGATTGTGAAGAGACCCAGGATTCTCCTTCGTGGAGCTTGTGAAGTGGTTGTGGAGCTTGCCATCTCCGGAGTGGAGGAAAAGCTAGCCATAAGGAAAGGGCCTATTCCTTCATGGGATAGACTCGGAGAAGAAGGTGAGCCTTCATGGCGTTGGGAAATCCTTCGTGGAATCCCACACCTCTCCAATGTGATGTACGTTCTTGTAAGGGAACACGGGAATACATCTTCGTCTCCACGTGCCTCGGTTATCTCTATACCTGAGCTTACTTTCCTTGTGATAGCCATCGAGCTTGAAGTACTTATATCTTTCTTATCACTTGTCGTATATTTATCTTGTGCTATCTTGCTGAGCTTAACTTGTTGTTGGTGCACTTAGTTAAGCCTAGTGTATTTAGGTTTTGTGCTTGTAAAATAAACATTAGTTTAATTCCGCATTATATCAAGCCAAAACCATAATAGTTTTGAAATTGCCTATTCACCCCCCCTCTAGGCGACATCTCTATACTTTCAATTGGTATCAGAGCAAGGTCTCTCCTTGTTTAGGCTTCACCGCCTAGAGTGTAAAGATGTCGGCTAGTAGTATAGTGCACAATTAAACAATTATTTTTTATGGGACAAATTATGCTTTATGGAGAAATTGCTTGCTTTATAATCTTCGGACTTTGTGTCCAAATATTGAGCAATTTCTAGATGTAGGTTTTTCTCCTCCGGTGGATCCTCAAAATCTATCTTTAGAGGATGAGAAAAATTTACATCTCGAAGCTCAAGTATCTAATGAGCTTATTTTATCCTTGAGCCCCATAGTTAATTTGTTCCTGACAAATGTAAAGCCGCAAGTCAACTCATGAGATGTTGACCAAGCTTAGAGAAATATTTGGTGGGTCCACTTCTCATAGGGTCGGTGGTATATCCGAGGAGCTCTCTTCTCCTTCACAGCATGAAGAGCTCCAAGTGGCTTCCACCTCCGGCCACGATGAGATTTCAATTCCCTCCACTTCACCTACATGTGACAAGTCACAAGGTAATGTCATGGTGAGTGGAGAAATCATATGTAATGATGGTAGTGGTTCTCTTTACACCAATGATTCATGTTCTATAAATGCTAATGGTGTAGAGAGTTTGGACTTAAGCACTTCTTGCAATGATAATTATATACCCCCTTGTGTTGCTAGTCCTTGCATATTGTCTAGAAATTATTTAAGTATGTAGATGATATGCTTGATTTGTCTTGTTCCAATAAACAAAATGCTTCTATTTCCTATAGTTGTGTATCTAACAATGTAGAGGAAATCAAACACCCTATGGAGCAAGACACGATCATGAATGAAGATTCAAGAATATCCTCATCTTCATCCTCCCGTGCTCACATGTGCCTTATGGCAAGACGATTAAAGGTATCTCCTACTTTGCATCCCAACATATCTTCTCTAGATAATAGCAATGATAATGATGATAGTGATGATGACCTTGATGAGGATACTAGTGCTCTTGGGCTTGAGTTGACCTTTTTGTATACCTCTCTTCGTGGTAATAATAAGGCGGTTGCTTGTCTCAAACATGTTATGGACACCATAACTAAACAAATGGAAACCATAGACGAGTTGGATTTCCAACTTGATGATGGGAGTCGGAGATTCAATCTCCTTAAGCAAGAGATTGCCGAGGAGAAGCACACTAACTGTCTCCTCATACAAAAAAATTGAATATTATGAGCTTGAAATGGAAAAGTCTATTAATGATGCAAGTGCTACTAACTCTACTTCTTGTGAAGCATCTATATTAAAGGAGAATGTTGAGCTAAGGGATCAACTTGAGTTGCTAACTAGCAAGTATAGCAAATTGGAAGAGAGTCATGAAATGCTCTCGGGCTCTCATAATGATCTTCTAATCTCCTATGATGGGCTAAAGTTAGCTCGTGAGGCAAGTATCACTAAGGTAACATCCTGTGAGCCTCATTTGGACATTAGCACAACTTTTACTCAAAATGCTATTTTGCCATGTGCTAGTCCTAGTGATCCTTCTTGTCATACTATTGATAAAACTTGTGTTGGATTACTTGCTTTGCCTTGTTGATCTAACAATGAAGCTTCCACTTCCTCTAGTACCTCTATTTATACTAACCATGTAGAGGAAACCAAAGAGCTCAAGACCCAAGTCACTTCTCTGAAGAAAGACTTGGAAAAGAGTCATGAAGGCAAATCCACACTCGATAATATTTTGAGTGTGCAAAAATTCCCCAATGAGAAAAGTGAACTTGGATTCAAATCCAGTAACAAGAACAAGTCCAAGAGCAACAAGAATAAGAGCCAAGACCAAGTCAAGAATTCGGCCAAGATTATTTGCTTCAAGTGCAAGGTTGTAGGACATCATGTAAGATCTTGTCCATTGAAGAAAAAGCACTTGAATGAGAAGCAACAAGGGAAGCAGCCACAAGGTCAAGGTCAAGCCCAATCTCAACCTCAATTGAAGCTAGGCCACTTCCCAAGAAAAATCAAGATAAGGCTCCCCAAGACAAGAAATCAATAAAGAATAGAAAGGGGAGAACTTGTTGCTACATATGTCGTGAGAAGGGGCACTGATACATTGCAAATGTATCTATAATTTTTGATGTTCCATGCTTGGTTTTATCCCCTTTCTTGTGTTTTGTCCACACTTTGGAGTACTTTTCATATGATTTCTTGGACTAACCTATTAACAAGAGCCACAGTGCCAGCTGCCTGTTTTCTTCTGTTTTTGGTTCCAGGAAAGTCAGAAAATGAATATTATCGGAATTGGATGGGACAAAAGCCAAACTGCCTATTTTTCTAAAAGACTCATGGAGCCAGAATACGAGACAGAGGAGGGCCAGGGGATTGCCACACCACCCCCAGGCGCGGGCTGGGCCTGGCCGCGCCAGGGCATGGTGTGGTGGCCCCAGGCACCCCCTCGGTCTCCCTCTTCGCCTATAAGAAGCCTTCTGACCTAAAAACTCTGGGGGGTTCGACGTTTTTCCAGAAGGAGTTCCGCTCCGCCGCCACCACAAGATTCCACGAAACAGCACCAGAAACTCCGTTCTGGCACCCTGCCGGGACGGGGAATTGGAGGAGATCATCGCCATCATCATCACCATCGCTTCTCCATCGACCATCCATGTTTCCCCCATCTATGAGTGAGTAATCCCCTGCTGTAGGCTATGGGGATGGTAGGGATTGGATGAGATCGTTCATGTAATGGCATCAGATTGTTAGGGCATGGTGCCTAGTATCTTTTATTAGTGCTTTATGACTTTGTTGCGACTTGTTGTGCTTAATGCTTGTCACTAGGGCCCGAGTGCCATGATCTCAGATCTGAACATGTTATTGATTCATTATGATAGTATTGTTTTGGGTCTTATCTACAAGTTGTATACACACATTGTTGTCTGGAACCTATGGCCCCGAAGTGACAGAAATCGGGATAACCAAATGGGAAAGGCTTTGATGTGAGGATCACATGTGTTCACGGAGTGTTAATGCTTTGCTCCGGTGCTCTATTAAAAGGAGCACCTTAATTGCCAGTAGTTCCCTAGAGGCCCCGCTGCAAATGGGCTGGCAGGACAAAAGATGTTGTGCAAGTTCTCATTGCGAGCACGTATGACTATATATGGAACACATGCCTAGGATTGTCTAGTACTTGGATGCTTTATCTTATTTATCTGCAATTTCCCTATGTTCTGATTGCTATGTGAATTGTTTTGTCCATGCAACGCCCGTCCATCCATCCCTATGCCTACCGCACTCGAATCCCACTGTTTACTGCTTTTGTTACTACTGTCTTTGCTTTGCTACTGCTGTTACTTTACTATTCCTACTACAAAACTGTTGCTACTGATAAACTGTTGTGAGCAAGATTGTTTCCAGGTGCAGCTGAATTGACAACTCAGTTGTTAAGGCTTATAAATATTCTTTGTATCCCCTTGTGTCGAATCAATAAATTGGGTTTCACTTCCCTCGAAAATACTGCGATACACCCCCTATACTTGTGGGTCATCAAGGCTATTTTCTGGCGCCGTTGCCGGGGAGCATAGCTTTATTTATCAAGTTCACTTGGATTCACTATTGTTCAAGCTAAGTTTATTTTCTCCTTGTTTGCTTGTTTCTTTATCAAAAATACAAAAAAAATGTAGTTCCTTCTCTAGTTGTTATTTTCGTTGGTCTGTTATTGTCTTGCCTTATCATGCTTGTTGTCAATGGTTTGTTTCTTTGAAACTGAAGCTTATTGGCAAGGTGGGTTCACGGAAGATCAAAAATATTATTATAAGGAACACCGCTTGTCACAAAAAGGGAAACACTTATGGGGACAAATTGATAGATTGTATACCCTTGCTAGAAACGTGTGCTCTACTTATAATGTTACCTATTGCCTTGATAAATCTTGTTGCTGCAGGAGGTACAAACATCTCCCTTTTCAATGTGAGTATAATGATAATGATACCATATCTTCCTATGCTAAAGGAATTTATGACTTTTATGATGTGGAAAAAATTGAAGAATTTATTGCTTGAAAGGGTGCTTTTGAACTTGCTAGTTTGCTTGAAAATATTGATGATTCACCTTACAAATATGAGGTGTATTTTATACTTAAATTTTGCTTTGATAATTACAAGGATGAAAATGGCTATATTCTTGAATATTTTAATAGATACTTTCCACAAATGGAAGAGACTAATGCCTTGCAGGATCCTATGGAAGAAGAAATTGATGAACCTGAAATCTCATTAGATGAAAAAGAGGAGGAGAGTGATGAACAAAAGGAGGAAGAATGGATTAGCTACCCATGCCTACCTTCTAATGAGAGTAACTCTTTATCCCTTACATTATTTGATTGTCCCCCTTGCTTACTAAAGGAGAATGAATGTTATGTTCGTGAGGTTTCTCTTGAAAATGTTTATAATAAAGCTCTAGTGCTTGTAGATCATGGAGAGCATGCTTTATGTGATAGTTATATTGTTGAATTTCTTCATGAGGCTACTGAAAATTATTATGAGAGAGGAAAATATGGTTGTAGAAGTTTTCATGGTATTGAAACACCTCTCTATGTGCTGAAAGTTTTGAAGTTACTCTTGTTTTATCTTCCTATGCCTATCACTTTGTTATTTGCTTACACGATTCCTATGCATAGGAAGTGGGTTAGACTTAAATGTGTTTTGAATTTGCTCCTTGATGCTCTCTTTTACTTCAACTCATATTTCTTATGGGAGCATCCTCTCAAACTTTTATGCCTGAAGATGATATTATGTCTATTATTCTTGGGAGACCTTTTCTTAAATACTGCAGGAGCTGTTATTAATTATAATCAAGGGAAGGTGACCTTCAATGTTAATGACAAGGAACATATTGTCTATTTCCCCAAGAAGATTGAAAGGACTTATGGCTTGAATTCAATTGAACATGTTGAGGGAATTCAAGTTGGAGAAATATATTGTCCCATACCAAGAGATAAATTTGAAACTATTATGATTGGGACCATTGCTATCAAGGTTGAGGTAACATAATCATTAGTGGAATACAAAGTTTTGTCTCATATGAAATTTTTTTGGTAACAAGACATGATCAACCTTGCTAACAAAAGTATTTCATTGAACAAAAACATGTTTTCATCATGATTATCTCCGCTTACTTCTATTCTATCCATTTTTAGTTTTTGCTTTTGCCTAACTTAAAGGCGTTAAAGAAAAGTACTTATTGGGAGATAACCCAAAAGTTTTAGATGAGTCTTGGAAGTTATTACTTCAGTAATAACCGCTCCTTATCCTTTTTATTTGCTTTTTGTGCCAAGAGTAACCTCTAATGAGAGAGAAGTAATGATTGGGAAAGTTGCTGTCCCGAAACAGATTTTTGTGCTTCACCGTAAAGATTCGTGTAAAATCTCTGCATGTCTTTTTGAGGCGTGAATTTTTGTGCTTCTACCCCAGGTTGTTATCTAACTTTCGTTAGTTCAACACTTTTTGATTTGAGCAACAGAAGGTCTTCGAAAAAATTCGTCTTTACCTGCTGGTCTGTTTTGACAGATTTCTGCCATTTTCTGCATTTGCTTCTTGTTGGTTCCTTTTTGAGTTCTTTTGGGGAATTGAGCTTTTTGAGGGAAGTGCTACAGTATCTAGTGTTCTAATGGAAGTTTATTTGGTGTTAGAACTGAACCTTAAGACATATTATCTTGAGTGCACTAATGTTGCTAATAAAGATTGTGTGAAGTTTTGTATGAAGGAAAAATTTCAGGTGTATGGAAGGAATGAGTAATGAGATGAAGGATGGACTAAAGCTCAAGCTTGGGGATGCCACGCGTGTCACCCCAAGAAACATCCAAGAAGTACAAGCGTCAAAGCTTGGGGATGCCCAAGGCATCCCCTACTTCATCAATAAAAATCCCAGGTTTCTTCCAAACGCTTCATTTTTATTGTTTCATGCACAATTGTGTTTTTCTTGGAGCGTCTTCTTTTTCGTTTTCGTTTTGTTTTTCGTTTGCTATTGTTTGCTTAGTTTGCTGAATAAATTGGTTGGACCTCCTCTTTCATACATTGGTGTTCAAATAGTTTGGTTTGCTATGGAAAAAGAGTAGGAAAGCTCATGCTTAAGTGGTAAAGAGAGCTTGTTTTTGACTGTGGCCTATGCTTTGTCGTGTCATGCTCGATATTGTTTTGGCTTTATGCTTAGTATTATTTGTTGTATCATGACTTGTTATAAACAATTGAGATTGCTTAATGTGCCTTGGATGAATCGTGCGTTGTTTTAGCATATTAAAGCATAGTATAGTGGTATTCTCCTTTGATGCTTTATTTGGGTTGACTTGGCACATGCTCACACCATGTTATGACTATTCCAAGTCACCATAAGCCTTTATCATCCTTTAGTTTTCAACTTGTAGTATCACTTTATGCTTTGATCAAAGATGTTTTGTCGCTCTGCATGATTATGGCCATTATTGCTCTCTCGTTTGTCGCTCCCTTACTATTGCTAGCCTTCACTTACACCGAGTATGTTTTACTCATGTTTCCAACTCCCTAAAACCAAATATTGCCAAAGTGTCCACCATACCTATCTATTAGCATCATTTGCTACTTCCGTGCATATTCAATATGCCTTGTTTTCTTCCGAATAAAATGTTTGCTTGTTATGAGAAAGTTAGTTAGTAAAGCTCTCACGAACTTGATGGCACATTTTATTTTCTTGCACTTAATAAACCTGAACCATTGCGTCCTTCTTTGTTCCGCATATGTTTGCGCTTTATGAGTTGGAGTTAGCAGAACCATGCATCATGGGGACCGCTTTCAACACTTCATTGGTACTCTGTACCTAGTTGATATCATGTCCTTTTTCTTATGGATCCCGACGGTGTGAAATAAAAGTGGAACTTGTAAGATCATGGAGTTTGTATGTATGTTAGAGAAACGCCTGGGCCGCTATCCTAAGCCATGCCTAATCATGGTGGAAACTTGCAGCATAACCATAATGAGCATTCTATGAAGCATCCTCAATAAAAATCTATGCACATAGTAAATAAAAAGATCGCCGAGATGCTCATTGTCTGCTTGCCTTGTTATTTTGATTATGGGATAGCTCCCGTGTCATGTGCAAGGGGTACCCCGTTGGCGGTTCTCTATGATACGTATATACTTACAATGACAAGAGCTTACTCGTGACTGAAGTTGATTAGCATGAGGATCGGTCTTCGTAAGTAAGGGGCATGAGACTTCGATTTATAACTTGTCAAGCATATCCTCTTAGTTGTGTCACTTTAACCTTAACCACTTAAAGATGCTTATGATAGGGGAAATGAGAGCTCAAAGCTAACGAGTACCATACTTTCAGCATTTGGAAGCCTTTCAAACTTTTCAAAACCTGTTCATTTCCTTGTTGAGTCTCCACACATCCTATGAGCACTTTCTTGAGAGCATAGTGGCCATTCTTAGTTCTATGTGCATTGTCCCAAGACTTGTTGATTGATGCATACCTTGATATAGCTTGTTTTAAACTATTTGTATCTAGTCACTCTTGTAAACTTTGAAGGTGTCATATGCATTTATGTTTGCTACTCTATGAGGGACAAGCTGAATGCCACTATGCTATGTTTTCTTTATGTGAAACAAACAAACGTCTTGCAAAGCATTGTTATTCATGAATCTTTTGTTTGTGCCTTTCTCATGTTGCATCATAGTTTCTTTGTCTTATTGCTAGAACTTTGTCTTTCATGTTATGATTGAAGTACTATGATCCCATCTTTGAATGTTTTACAAATACTTCGATCAAGTCTTTGTTGGTGCATGTCACCTCAAAAATTATTCTTTCTTTTTATCACTTACCTACTCGAGGACGAGCAGGAGTTAAGCTTGGGGATGTTGATACATTGCAAATGTATCTATAATTTTTGATGTTCCATGCTTTGTTTTATCCCCTTTCTTGTGTTTTGTCCACACTTTGGAGTACTTCTCATATGATTTCTTGGACTAACCTATTAACAAGAGACATAGTGCCAGCTGCCTGTTTTCTGCTGTTTTTGGTTCCAGGAAAGTCAGAAAATGAATATTCTCGGAATTGGACGGGACAAAAGCCAAAGTGCCTATTTTTCTAGAAGACTCACGGAGCCAGAATACGAGATGGAGGAGGGGCAGGGGCTGGCCACACCACCCCCAGGTGCGGGTTGGGCCTGGCCAGGCCAGGGCATGGTGTGGTGGCCCCAGGCACCCCCTCGGTCTCTCTCTTCGCCTATAAGAAGCCTTCTGACCTAAAAACTCTGGGGGGTTCGACGTTTTTCCAGAAGGAGTTCCGCTCCGCCGTCACCACAAGATTCCATGAAACAGCACCAGAAACTCCGTTCTGGCACCCTGCCGGGACGGGAATTGGAGGAGATCATCGCCATCATCATCACCATCGCTTCTCCATCGACCATCCATGTTTCCCCCATCTATGAGTGAGTAATCCCCCGCTGTAGGCTATGGGGATGGTAGGGATTGGATGAGATCGTTCATGTAATGGCATTAGATTGTTAGGGCATGGTTCCTAGTATATTTTATTAGTGCTTTATGACTTTGTTGCGACTTGTTGTGCTTAATGCTTGTCACTAGGGCCCGAGTGCCATGATCTCAGATCTGAACATGTTATTGATTCATTATGATAGTATTGTTTTGGGTCTTATCTGCAAGTTGTATACACACGTTGTTGTCCGAAACCTATGGCCCCGAAGTGACAGAAATCGGGATAACCGGAAGGGAAAGGCTTTGATGTGAGGATCACATGTGTTCACGGAGTGTTAATGCTTTGCTCCGGTGCTCTATTAAAAGGAGCACCTTAATTGCCAGTAGTTCCCTAGAGGCCCCGCTGCAAACGGGCTGGCAGGACAAATGATGTTGTGCAAGTTCTCATTGCGAGCACGTATGACTATATATGGAACACATGCCTAGGATTGTCTAGTACTTGGATGCTTTATCTTACTTATCTGCAATTGCCCTATGTTCTGATTGCTATGTGAATTGTCTTGTCCATGCAATGCCCGTCCATCCATCCCTATGCCTACCGCACTCGAATCCCACTGTTTACTGCTTTTGTTACTACTGTCTTTGCTTTGCTACTGTTGTTACTTTACTATTCCTACTACAAAACTGTTTCTACTGATAAACTACTGTGAGCAAGATTGTTTCCAGGTGCAGCTGAATTGACAACTCAGTTTTTAAGGCTTATAAATATTCTTTGGCTCCCCTTGTGTCGAATCAATAAATTGGGTTTCACTTCCCTCGAAAATACTGCGGTACACCCCTATACTTGTGGGTCATCAGGCACTTGGCTTCTTCATGTTCAAATGGTACCTTATCTAACCCTATCATTGTTGATTTTTATTATTCTCTTGGAAAGGATAAGGATGGCGATGTGTTTGCCAAGTTTGTTGGAACTCAAAGTGGTGTTAAGAAAAGAACCATTTGTGTTGCCAAGCCTATTGTGACTAACCTCTTAGGACCCAACTTGGTTGGGGACCAACAAGCTCAAACTTGATCAATAGGTGTTTTTGGAGGGCATTGGAGACTTGGCTAACTCATGAATAATTAAGGGATCTTCATATATTATATTTTATAAAGCCAAGTTATAAGGATTATCATCTCCCTACCATATACCCAATGTGCCTCTTTGCGGTAACTCGAACTCAACTATTTTATATTGTAAGTTACTTGCCCCTTTACATGTTTTGATTTTGTACCAAGTATGTGTTTGTATTTGTTGTGCTTCATGCTTGCTTATTTTGTGTATTCAAGTGTGTCTATGCGTTTGGCACATCATTTACTTGTGTGTTTTTCTTTGAGCCTCTAATGCATCTTGATGATATCTTTTTTGGCTCTTTTCGAGGGGTTAATGGAACATCCTATTTTTGGGGAGTGATATGCATCGCACATCTCTCAAACCTTAAAATGTGTGTACATGAGTAATACCACTTAGTATTGATATTTCAAGCTTATCTAGTCACTATGTGGTGTGTCATACTCATGAGAAATTCAAATTCTAAATGTCCATTAATTATATCTAGTTGAGGTTGTTTTTCCTCTTATTAAGGAATTGAATACCACATTATGGGGGAGTAATATGCTTCTTTTGCATATCAGGATCCTAGGAAATGTGAACATATGAGGTGGTGCCACTTAGAGTTGATATTGTTGATTATCTTGTATCTAGGTGGCATGTTAGCTCAAACAGGGTCCTAATTTTTGTTAGAAGCTTTTATTGCTTGTGTTTTTGGTCTTTGCTTGAGTAAGAAATTCTTGGTGTGGCCTTCCCCAAATGCATATCTCTATATCTTATTTGGGAGACCATTTGCTTCAAGTTATTCTAATCATTGCTTTGCATGTTGGGGATATACTTTCCGGATATCCTCACGGATCCTCACTGACCAGGGTGGCCCATTTCAGGTTAGAGCTTTGCTTCACGGGCGACCCGGTCAGGGAGAAAAGACGGAGTCCAATCCGGCTATGGGAAGGCCCAGAAGACTTACAGACTTAGGCACATAGTGTTACTTGTAGTTCAAGATGTACTCCGTAACCGACTCTTAGTCGTAGCCGGATAGATCTCTCCTATAAACCCTAGGATGGATATCTATATAAGCCGACCTAGGGAGAGCCTTTAGGGCACACCACAATAGTCTACAATCTCAACTCGCACAAGCGAAACCCTTGTAACCCATATTCCGGCTCTGCTGTATTACTGGATTGCTAGCAAGAGTAGGGTCCGTCCAAAGCCGGCGGATTCGAACCTAGGTAAACTTGTGTAGCATCCCATCTGTCTAACATCTGTAATGCTACATGGTCTAATAATAAAATTCTACCTTCCTACATATAGTTGTTGCATTGCATTATATCATGCTCATGTCACCATGCCACATTGCATTTGAGCATCATATTAAAACCCTTTTCATTGGTTCTTCTCCTCATATTGCACTTGCCTTATTAATTGTATTTGCCTCTTCATATATTGTATTTGGTTATTGATATATTATTTAATGCCCAAGTTGAGTTGTGGGCATATCTTTTCCAAACTCCACCACCTTTCTTTGGTTCTATCCATAATTTCCACCATCCCAAATGATATGAGCCCATGTTCTTTTGACTTTTAAATCTAGCTCATAAATAATTGTGAATGGTTCCTTCTACCCTCTTCATATTCCCATACAATGGTTATACTTGTTTTCACAATATGGTGTATGGTAGTATGCTTGCCCACCTTTGTATACCATGTGAAGTGGAGAGATCATCTCACATGTGGTTTGTTGAATTAGGATCATGTTTGAATTATGGTGTGGCTAGATGATAATAATAGTGGTACCTCCACACTAGTATAGGCCACATTCTTATTCATGCATGGTCATGATCCAAATAAATCATATGAGCGTAAAAGCTTCCATAAATATTCTTTCTTTGGTTTTAAATCAAATGTTGGAGGTTGGGAGTAACCATGGCATATACCATCTATGGCGGATTTCAGCACTATTTAGCAAGTACTTGATGCGTCCATGTATGATCCATACAAAAGTTGCCATCTTCGCTCCCTAACCATCTCCTTTGATGTTCTCAACTTCTCAATCTGTCCCTGTTCAAGTGCATTCAATGCTGATTCAAAATCCTCATCCATTTCAAATTCTGGGCAAAGTTTCAAAGCACAGCAGGCAGATATGCAAGAACAGCAGGTTTTAAAAATTCAGTTAACATCTTTGGGTAATAGAGCAGCAGCAGTTTCATGTTCAGGCCACAACAGCAGCTCAACGCAAGCAGCAGGCTGGCCACGTCCAGCCTCGCAGCCCAGCAAGTCCGTCTCGACCCTCTCTTTTGCCTCCACCAGCGGTCCAGGCCAATCAGACTGCTAGACGGGTCTCTTCTCTGTCGTCTTCCTCCATACCGAGCAGAGCATCCATCCAACTGAGCCGCTGTGCGCTACCTTTACTCTGACCCGGCGCCCAGCGACTGCAACCACCACGGTGCCTCCTCTTCTTAAGACACAGAGCCACAGCCCCAGAGAACCCTAGCTCACCCCGTCTTCCTTTTCCTCCTCTGTTTCCACCGCCTCCACCATGGCTGATGGCGTGGTCCGCTTCCCGCCGTCGACCCAGTAGCTGCCCGGGACCGTTGGGTAGGGGAGGAGCTGCCCTATCTTCGTCCGCGTCGAACCCGCGGCAGCAAGAGAGCTGGAGCCGCGAGGATCGTCAACGTGTCTTCTTCCCCGACAGCACCAAGAGCCGCTCCACTCCTTCCTTCTAACCGGAGCTGCAGCCCTTCCGGACCCCAATTCCTGTGGGAATCGGTCGAGGTGAGGAACCCTGTCCCTCCCCTGTCCTTCTCGCGTTCCCTCCGGTCCCAATTCGTGGCCGCGCTGACGAATTCCCCGCCGCGCGCGCGTCCCCCTTCACGTCCAGAGTAGTTCATCAGCTAGCTTCGGCCTGCAGTGTTCTTGAGTGGTGTAACCTTCAATCTAACATTGACGGAGATATACTCGAGTGGCTAGTGCCTGTTTTGCAACTTGGAGACCCAGGATCAATCCCATCATAGGCCAATTAATCTATCGTTTTATTCTATTTTATTTGGTGTCTCTGAAACTCTTTGCCTGAACCCGCAGCAGCATCCTTGTTTGTCTTCAGTTACGAAGACAACCAAGTCCCGACCTTGTTAGATTAAAAATAAACCACACTACCTTTTGTACAACAACTAAGTTTAGCACCTCGGCAGTGATCCAGTGTTCTTGCCGAGAGATCAAAATATCAAATCTCTCGTGGCCTACTTTATAGGCCAACCTAATTTTCTTTTTGTGTTCTCTGTTTCCTATGCAACCGTAGAGAAAATTCAGAGTTCAGTTAGAGAAAGTTCAGACAAAAGGCTGGGACAGTTTTCATGTCGACCCCTGTATTTTAAAACGAGATCACACACCTGCAGCTGTCTATCTGCTGTTCTGTTTTCGTCTGAACTAGATCCATTCTTCACTGTTTTCAAGGAATCTGCGCCCATTTGAATCAACAATAAATGATCATTCTAGTGGTTTGTTCTTTCTATTCTCTTCCTAGAGATCGAAGGTTCAATTGCAAATGACGCCCTTTTATTTTATTTTTGCCATGGCCTTGTAGTCATACACATTTGGCCACTCTTTAAAAAGAAAATCCCTCAGATTCAAGATTTTGCTCTGACTTCCAAGAGCAAATTTATTTGAAGTTGTTAAAACTTTCAAACATAAAGGTTATTTCGAATTGACTATTCTAAATACTAAAAGTATTAAACATTATTGGCTTTTCCAAATAAAAATGAAAATCAATCATAACTTGTATTCTGTAAATCGGAATTGTAAATCGGAATTCGACAAATAAGATGTCTAAATCAATCAGCGCGACGAGCCCGTTCTGTTGATGCATTCCATGACATGAATTAAAGCATGCATCATGTAAATATTAATTATACAGCAATGTTATGGGAGCAAAAACATGACTAAAACCCTAATAAAATGCTTTATTCTTGTACCCCACACCTCACCCATGCCATGCTATGCTATGCCATGTAAATTGTGCATCATTCATCATGGCATGCTTGGTTGCTTGTCGCATTTTATTCATATGCTTGCGCACTTTATTTATATTGGCCCTTGTTTGTTTGGTTCTTTTCGAATAGACGCCGAGCAGGGGAATTATCAGGAATCCCAGGAGTACTACCCAGATCCATCTCTCGCTTCAACTGAGCTACCAGGAAAGCACTACCACATGCTTGCATACATATAGTACCTATTGCTTCTATCTTATTCTTGCATCATGGAGTCGCGATTGCATTAAATTGAATCCCAAGTACTGCATAGCCTTTACTTTCAAAAACCCACCGAGCTTGTTCCTCCATCCCATGAGCCACTACTACAGGAGTTGTTTGAGCCATGCGAGTCGTAGAACAGCATGTGTAGGGTATGTGAGTGTCTGATGGTTAACGAGGTACCTAAACAACTTAACCTGAGTAGTAATGGGATAACTAATGAAAGAGGCACCGGTGGGCAATATTTGTTTTTGGTTTTTCATGTCCACTTGTGTCCCGTAGGCACCGAGTACTTGATACCTGTTCCTTGACTATTTGTACTATTCACATACGGGAGAGTCTATGAATCCCCCTTAGCCAGAGCTTGATTCATTTCTTATTTCTTGGGGCCACAAACTAGTTTGGAGCTTTATTACTATTCTATACCTATGCCATGATTTACTGCTTTATTTACGATTGTGCGTGGAGCACCTGTACTGTTTTGGATCGTGACACGTTTTCGCTGTATCGACAAGCCCAGTCACACTTTCGGGTTCCTAGACGTTTACCGCCGTCTACACAAACCCTGGGTCCATCTCAGAGCCGGCCAACTTCGTTGCGGGTAGCTTAGTGGGGTGGCCCCCTGAAATGTTTTATGAATCCTGTGATTGCTTTGTCGTGAAAGCCTCGTAGGGTTTTGATTTGGTTTCTCCGAGGTTGATCGTGTGTGTGTTGCTATTTGTGCACCCCTGCAGGATAAATCTTTCTGAAAGCCGTGTCCGCGGTTATGGACGACTTGGAGCACAGTTTCTCGATCATAGATAAGCATAACTAAAGTACCGTCTTTAATTTGACTAAATATCTGACTAGTAATTAGTGCAATATTCATGGAATGATTAATAAAACTGCCAACGGATGGGTTGTTCGTCCGCTTTCTCGTTGGTAAGCGAGAAGGAGGATTGATCTGTTACTTTATACTGTTATAACTGTTGTTTCTAATTAACGGACATCCGTCTATCATTGGTTAGGCGGATGGTTAGCGGGTATCTATAGACTTGTTAGTTATTATCTTTTGCTGCAATTGTGTCACCCCAGGTATATGTCCCCTTTAGAGGCATAAAGACTTGCTGAGTACCCCTAGGGTATCACACGATAAATTGTTTGATTCAGATGAACATGTGTATTCGCAAGATGGATACTGGGTGGAGGAAACAGATGATGTTGGCAACGATCACTCGGTGTAGAGATTCCGGGGATGGAGATCCGTGAGATCTGTGGGCGGGATATGCTTATTTATGTGCCATCTTATGCCGATTTGCTTCTTATCCGTACTCGGATCTCGTTTTCTGTTTCCGTTTGATACTCTGTTGATTGATGTATGAGGAGCTATCCTAAACTATTATCTCTATCTAGGATATTTGGGTCTTGCGGTATGGCGTTGCAATATTTCTATTTCTTTTAGATGGTATGGCTCTGAGAATTGTTGTAAGGTAGCTTGCATACATACTCACTTATGTATGTATTTGATCTCTTTTCATGTCGACTACGCCGCTCGCTCTTGTCCCGATGTTCTTGGAAGTGGATAGGGCGGTCGACGGGCCTACACGTGGGTGGCCCTAGGCCCCCGCTGTAAAATCCCTTATCCACTTTTGGTTCATCCAGGCTTGAACTTAGAGCGTAGGGTCCCAGGTAGTTACAACTTGTGTGCTCACCGTCCCGGAACATCATACGTCTCACACCCCTCTCTTCCACACGCCCCGAGGACCCCCTCATGGCGTACTTGTCATTAATCCAACGACAGTTGGCGCCCACCGTGGGGCAAGTGAGCTTCGGATCTGCGTTTCGAGCGGAATCTGCAAGAATTGGAATCGGCGAGACCATCGCCGTCGGTCGCATCCTCTACGCCAGCGACGTCCCTCTCATCGTTCTCGACGAGACGTGGATTCTAGCTAGGGAGGTCGTGACTGCCTACACAATCATGTCTTTTGGCGAGATTGATGTTACATCGGTTTCGTTGAACCTGCCCCACCCACCCCAGCGGTGACGATAGAGGCAGAAGAATCTTCTGGGTCCCCTTTGTCCGCAGAGGCGGCAGAGTTCTGGATCTCAGAAAACCCCAATCCCACCCAGCCCGCACCAGATGCGGAGATAGTGGAGAAATCCAAGCCTAAGGAAGACCTAGCGGTTAAAGCCGAATCTGGAGTGGATCTCCTCGGAGAGGCCGTATCCCGAATCGACCCACCTGCAGAAGTCGAAATCCAGGATGAGCATATCAACGACACTGATTCCGGCTCTGATGACGCCGGGACAGACAGGCCTTTCCTAAGGTACACACTACAACGTATGATAATGCAAGATGCAAGCGCAGATGCAATTCTCGAGACCTTCAAAAGTTTCGACATGACTGATCGCGAGAGCCGTAGGTACCTCAGGAAGCATGCGTCGCACTTCGTCGGGTATGTGGGATCCGGATCCGGCTCTGCCGATCCTGGAGAAAACACCGACTCTGTGCCGGAGGCAATTGGAACAAACACCGACGTACCCGCATCCTTGGATGAATCAATGACGTGAGCAGATTTCCGAAAGTTCTCCACGGAATATGAAGAGGACTATAACTCAAAAGCTGCGGAGGAAGGAGAAGCCATGGATTCACGTGTTCTGGGTTCCGTAGTACCATAGGTTGTGTGAGTGTGTGTGTGTGTGGGTAATTCTTTGTCTATCTGTTGCATCCAACTTGTTGTCGCTATCTGCCTTTTGGTTATCAACTGTTGGTATATTCCATACCGACAGGCTTTTCTAAACCGACGCAATCTATCTGATTCGTTGTAAACCGGCGCGATCTGTCTTACTCTTTGTTATCCGACGCTATCTTGTTAGGGATGTTTGTTTCCGTAGTTGCTAATCTTTTCGGTTCACCTTAAGAAGGAAGAGAGTTGGGATATGCATTTTACTTATTCATGTGCGGAGTAATGCTTTGAGTGCGGGATGGAGTCGTGACTATACCACTACTTTTATCATTCGCTCTAGTATATTGAATTGGTAGAGTTGCTAATCTTGATTCGTTAAGTGGTTTTGCGCATATAGTGGTATTTTAATGCCGAAATTTGCGGAAAATTTTTCTTTGATACCTTTGTGTACCACACTCCTTGTTCAGTCGTGTGCGATATGCTTACTATCTTCTAGGTGCTTTAGACTTTGTTGATACTTTAATATCACCTCAGTAAATTGTATCCTTTAATCTTGGTGAATTCCATTTTGCTACTATTTTGGATTATTATTATTCTCCATTATGGTACTGACTTGAGTTTTATATCAATCACAGGATGGCACCACCACACCGTACTGAGGATGACATACCACCTGAACTGGGAGTTGCGTTGGCAAGTATTGCTAATGCCTTGGGCACAATGCAACAGAACCAGCAACGCTTTGAAGAAAGTGTGAGGAGGAATGAGTTTGCCCCGCTACCTCCACCTCCCAAGCAACGAGACATCAAGGACTTTCTGAGGTTTAACCCGCGCCACTTTGAGGTGTCTGATCAGCCACTGGATGCTGATGATTGGCTTCGTCAGATGTTAAGGTTACTGATAACTGCTAATGTTCCTGAATAAGAATGGGTAAAATGCGCCGCTCACCTTCTAAAAGGAGATGCAGCTCTATGGTGGGAGAATTACCTGAAGGCAAACCACTCTGGTTTTCAGCCTACTTGGGAGAAGTTCGCTGGGGCTTTCAAAGAGCAATACCTGTCAGAAATTGTCATGGAAAGAATGAAGGAGGTGTTTCTCAACCTCAAGCAGGGCAATGAGAATGTCGACACCTATATCAGAAACTTCATGAATCTTTCTCGGTATGGTGGTGATGAGATCTCTGATGACAAGAAGAAACAAAAGAGGTTCAGGCAAGGGCTCAATGCATCTATCAAATATGCAATCACTCATGCAAGGCCGGGGTCTTTTCTAGAACTCCAACATACAGCTCTACACGAAGAAGCTAGTAGACAAGTGTTCGAGGAGTCCAAGACACACAGTCGTGATGCAGCAAGCTCTTCAGCTATGACAGCTCCTTCTAAGCGTCGCGTGTGGGTTCCTAATACCGGACCGCCGCTCCCGGCTCCACCAAGACCTACAAGCTACGCGGCAAGGCCACCAAACTCCTTCAACGCTGCTCCTAGGGGCTACAACCACAACTACCCTAGAGCACCTGGCGGAGTCCCTGGCTACGCTGCTCCACGTCTGCCTGGTGCTTGTTATACTTGTGGGAACTTTAGAGACCAGCAGTGGAACTGTCCAATGAACAAGGCTCTTCCTCCACCCCTCCAAGACCTGCTTCGACAACTGCGGCTCGCGCACCTGCACCACGGACTCTCAACATCAACACCAAGCCCGGGTCCACTGTTGCCCGTGCCAACTGTGTCAACGTCGCTCAAGCCGAGCATGCACCTGGAGTTGTGATGGGTATGCTTCCTGTTAAATCAGTTCCTGCACGAGTTTTGTTCGATTCTGGTGCATCGCATTCTTTTGTTTCTCACAAGTTTGCACATGAGCATGATCTGGCTATGGGTCCTCTATTGCATCGTCTCGTGGTACAATCTCCTGGATCAAACATGAGGGCTTCTCATATCAGCCATGGCAATCAAATTGAGATTGGTGGCTCTTCTTTCCCGGCTTCCTTAATCATTCCGGGCAATTCTGACATTGATGTTATCTTGAGCATGGATTGGTTAACAGCAAATGCAGCTATGATTGATTGTGCTGAACGCTCGGTTTCTCTGAAAATTCCTGAAGGCCATATAGTCTATTCTCCAAAGCAAACTCTTTCTATTCAGCTCTACTCTTTGAGTGTCCAAAACATTGATGTTATGGAAGCCTTGCAAAATGTCCCTGTGGTCTGTGAGTTTCCCGATGTGTTTCCAGAAGAGTTACCAGGTATGCCTCCTGACCGAGAGGTCGAGTTTGTGATTGAGCTTGAACCGGGTACCGCTCCTTGTTGGGGTTCGTAGCATGGAAAACAAAATTTTTCTATCGCATACAAACAAACAAGCCAAGATCTATCTACTAGATTGTAGCAACGAGTCGATAGTGGAACTCACCCTCGAAGATTCCAAAGCGGTTAACGAGAGCAGATTCTCGTGGGTGATGTAGTCGTACTCTTTCCGATCTCAGGATCGCGTAGACGATCCTTCCGGCGCCACGTTCCAGCAGCGCTCCCGCAGTCGGTCACACGTTCGGTACTCGACGAAGACCTTCCTCTCCCTTGTTCCAGCAGGCAGCGGAGGTTGTAGCACTCTCCTCGCGATTCCGGCAGCACAACGGCGTGGTACCGGAAGTAGAGGGGAGATCCCGCAGGGCTTCGCCTTAAGCCGGTGCGAGTATGGTGGAGCTTATGAGAGAGGCTATTAGTGGTCTAGTAATTAGACACACCAATTAGAAGGCTCTAAACCAATTAGAAGGCTCTAAACCGAATAGCTCTAAACCGGGGTCTAGATCTAGGGTTTAGTTTAGAGGATAGGAAACTTGTGTATGTAAGGAGGGGAGCCCTGCCCCTCCTTATATAGGTGGGAGGGGGCTGGCGCGCCAGGGGGAGGGAGTGGAGTCCCTCCCCAACTCGGCATTGGAGTTGGCCGCCGGTTGGAGGAGGTCTCCCTCTCCAACTCGGTTTCCCTCTTTTCCTCCTCTTTCCACTTTCCAAAAACTTGCCGTTTGACTTTCAAACTAGCCGTTTGACTTTTCAATTTAGGATTTAAATAAACCCTTTATTTTGGACAGCGAGAACACTTAGTATATGATGCAATCATTCCAATATGTAATGACACATTCATGTACCCTTCCCCCTCCGGAGTGCCGGACATTCCGGGACCTTCTAGAATGTTCCCGATGAAAACACCGGAACCATTCCCCAACTCCGAAACGGGACTTTCCTTATATGAATCTTATTCTCCGGACCATTCCGGATCTCCTCGTGATATCCCGGATCCCATCCGAGACTCCGAACAACATTCGGTCTCTTTCTCATAATACCATAACTACTCAAACAACGTCGAATCCTTAAGTGTGTCTCCCTACGGTTCGTGAATTATGCGGACATGATCGAGACACTTCTCCGAACAATAACCAATAGAGGAATCTGGAAATTCATATGGCTCCCACATATTTCTACGATTACTTTGCGATCGAATGAACCACTTACATACGATACCAATTTCCCTTTGTCTCACGATATGTTACTTATCCGAGGTTATGATCGTCGGTATCTCTGCATACCTAGTTCAACCTCGTTACTGATAAGTACTCTTTTCTCGTTCCCGTGATATGTGATCCCTTGTGACCAAGTCACATGCTTGCAAGCCAATTGGATGACATTTCACCGAGAGGGCCCAGAGTATATCTATCCGTCATATGGATGGACAAATCCCACTCTTGATCCATGTGTTTCAACCAATACTTTCCGAACACTCAATGCCACTTTTATAGCCACCCTGTTACGGTGTGGTGTTTGATGTCATCAAAGCATCCATCCGGTAAAGGTGATATGCATGATCTCATGGTCGAAGGAATTAGGTTACTATGTATCAGAAAGCATATAGCAATTGAACTATTGAAATGACTTGATCTTTATGCTACGCTTATCTATAGGAGTATGTCCATCACATCATTCTCCTAATGATATGACCCTGTTGTTAATAACATCTCTATGTTCATGATCAGGAAACAATGATCATATATTAACCAACAAGCTAGTTTAACAAGAGGCTTTACTAGGGACTCTTTTATGTTTACAAATCACACAAGTATTAATGTTTCCTGTTAATACAATTATAGCATGGTATGTAAACATTTATCATAAATACGAAGATATGATAATAACCACTTTATTATTGCCTCTTGGGTATATCTCCAACAGTCTCCCACTTGCACTAGAGTCAATAATCTAGTTTCGAATCTTTGTGTATTCAACACCTATGGCTTTCCGGTGTTGTATGTACACGATTGCTAGTGGTCAACTGATCTCCGGATCTGACACTTCCAGGTCCGTGTGTAATTGCATGTCTTTGCGTCTCTACGCATCACTCATTCTCTAATGAGATGGCTTTGTATAATTTGGTCTTTCGGTGTGACCTTTAGTTCTTTGGGGTTAAAACATGTTGATAATATTGTCGCACAATATATCTTCATAGTATTATCCCACTGTGAACTACACCTAGTTTGATAACAAACTACTTGACACAAATGCCCTCTTTTGCTGCTATAATAGCAGTCATATACTTAGCCTTTTGTTGTAGTATCTGTCACAATGTCTTAACTTTGGAAATCATCCAAATCCATTATGGAACTCACTTTCCATTATATTGTGCCACCCTTAATTTAGATTGAGATAAACTTAATTTGTACTTTGTGACAAAACTAGTATCAATGTAGTACTCTTACAATGAACTAACCATCTATTTGTCACTTCTACAAATATTATACTCTTAGTTCTTTCAAAAAGATCATAAGAATATCCTTACTATTGTCCAATGATCATCTTACGAATCATTCTGGTATATGCTCACAACATTTAGAGCATAGGACATATCTGGATTTGTACATATCACAGTATGATTGATATAAATACTTTTTGTGATTTCATACATCAAGTATCAATCTATACTTGATTATTCGTTTCACTTTACCAAATGTCAATACACTTGAATATATCATCAACATTGAACTCATTCAATCCTTTCTGTGCGACAAGAACCTCTCTTGTAGTTTCTATATTGAACTCATTCAATATCTTGTCTATGTACTTCTGGCACAACCATATTAGCGTCTATTGATGCCAAATATTTGGGTTTTGCCTAAGTCTTTCATCGGGATGAAATTCTTAATATGTGTTAATAAAATATACATTATTTCCAATCAACAATATGTCTTCCACATAATGTATTAGAAACATGTCTTAGCGCTCCCACTTAATTTCTTGCAAATGCAAGCATCTTCATTGTCTCTGATGAAATTAAACCCTTTTAACAGTTTCATCATAGTGAAGATTCCAACTCCGCTATGCTCACTCTAACCATTGAAGTTTGCATATGCTTTTAGCATCCTTTGAATTAACAAAACCCTATGGACCGTGTTATGCACATGTCCTAGGTAACGATTCTATTAGAAGAACTTGTTTTGTTTATTCAACTACCATATAACAAATTATATGTAGTGGTTGCTACATTAATCCGTCTAGACTAAATATCACTATGACAGATCAAATCTTGTCATAGTCAACCTTTGAACATTGTTGTGAACTCTTTCTCAACATGTCGACTATTTCATAGATGTAAAACATCCATGTCTATTTCTTTATAGATCCAGACACAACTGTAAGGTCTTACACCTTTCTCGAGGGTCCTTCAAGTTCAAAACTTGATTTCTCGTGTATGGAACTATCACGGATTTTATGGCTTCAAGCCATTTGACGGAGTCAGGGCCCATCATCGCTTCTTTGCATGTAGTCGGTTCATTATTCTTAAATAATGATTCAACCCTCAAATCTTGGTATTTGATTGTTTACCCGATCTACTTGTTTCAATAGGAACTTAGATCTCCGTGACCACAACATTTGAGGCACGTGAGCCATGAGCATTGTTGCCGCCTCCGGAACACTTTTCGGCGCTTCGCAACTTTGCACATACAGCTAAGGTTCTTTTAACCTTATCAAAGTTCTATTGTCCTCCCACTTAACTTTTCACGAAAAATTCCTTCCAAAAGAAACTTGACGTTCTAAGCAACAAACACTTTTGTCTCCGGTGTTTATGGAGGAATACTTAATAGTCATACAAAGACAGGTTCATCCGACTTTGGTTGCAAAACATCTTTCTTATGCATAGCATACCAATGTTTAAGAAAGGACAACTTGGGTTTTATCCCAAACCATAACTTTATATGGTGTCATTTCAACGGATTACGATGGAGCTCTTTTCAGTGGAAAAACGGTAATCCCTAAAGCTTTTAATCTTTAAAATATAATGGCAGTTTTATAAATTATACCTTTGATCTTACCATGTCAAACAAGGTTTAATTACATATCTCGAACGCTCCATACACTTATGGTGTTTCGGGAAAATGCAAATCCACGGAACGATTCCTTAAATCTTAGGTATTATGCTAAACTTGTAACTCAAATATCTTCCTTTATGATCTTATCATAAACTATTTATATTCTTGTTACAATGATTTTGCACTTCATCTTGAAAGTCTTTGAACTCTTCAAATATTTCACACTTCATCCTTATTAAGTAAATATTCATATATTCACTCAAATTTTCGGAGAAAGCATATGAAGTTGAAATCCATCGCTCTTGACTACACATAATGGATTTCATACAACAATATGTACAAGTTCCAATAAGCTAGTCATTCGTTCCCTTTTGGCCTATGAACGAAGTTTTAATTATCTCTAGGAAAGTTTCACAAGCGTCATTTGATCAAAAATCAGAAGACTCCAAAATTCCATCCACATGGAGTTTCTTCATGTTATCTTTCCAATATAATTCAAACAGCGATGTCACTTCCTAAGTGATCTTTCAATCAATTTGTCTTTCGACATTTTAGCACTAGTTTTATGGATGTGATTTCTCCAACGAGATTTGTGAATCATCCATCTTTTATGGATTACGGAAATTATTTGAACAACCCTTTTGTTCTCATAATACCTGATAAAACAAATCTTGAAGGCAAGCTTTGATGTTTAACGAGCAACACAATAACCCTTTATTTTGTTCTCGATGAACATCATCACATATTCTTTTGCTAGTTACTTAGGCCATTGTAGTTCATGAATTGTGTTGTTTCGAATGACGATTCACACCAACAAGTTCAGTATCAAATACTGAAGAACCACATTGTTTAATAAGCAAAGAATATTTCCATACCATGTATATCATCTATATACTTAAACTGAACAATTCTAGTCTTTTCTTTTCTGCCATATATTTATGATATTCTCTTTCAATATTTCCTTTTCTGTTTGAAAGAATCTATCAACATCAATAGTGGAGTCATACATATGACATATAGTCCAAAGTGTGTATAATTAAATACCAATGTCTTTGGACTTGCACTTTGAAGTAGATCACCATCATCAAATGTTTGGTATTCTTTCAAATTCCTTTCTTTAGTAATCTCTTGGTGTAGTAAACATTTTACATACATCAAATATTCACCCTTATCATGGAATCATCCATGATCAAGCTACTTTTAGCTTATAACGATGAATTATGAGTATAATGTTGCTATCCAAAACCTTTTGGAGGATTAGGACAACAAGTGTCTCCAACCTTTTTGCAAACTCTCATCAAATATGAGAACATGACTTTTGCCATATTATACTCTATCATGTTGCAACCAAAACTTCGTTTCAGATATCACAATATCTTCCACACATCATGGTTTCTGAAACAACTCTTTCAGATCCTAGATAACCTTGATATTAAGAGAATCCTTTGAATATCAAGAATCATGGAGACAAACATGATACTTATATACTAACATTTGGAATTGTTACTCTTGATTTAATACTAATTATTAAACTTCATGGAGTAACCGGAACTTACTGAAAGTTTGCAATAGGACTTTTAAACTTTAGATTAACACTTCAAAACAATACGATACCAGTTCGTAAAGTAACTAACCAGAATTCTATAGTTCTATCATCTCAATTATAACTAAGCGCAAGGTGGTAAACGGATGCCAATGACTACAACAACTATGCAAATTCACTTTGATTTAGTTTATGATAAATTGAGTTCTAATTAATAATTAAATTAATCTAGGTGAACTCCCACTCAAAACAATATCCCTCACATTGTTTTAGTGATCACACGAACCAAATCCACCACATCAAAACCGATCATCACGAGAGTTGATGTAGCTTCAATGGCGAACAATCAACATGTTCATCATATCTACTATATGACTCATGCTTTACCTTTCGGTGATCCGTGTTCCTGAGGCCATGTCTGTACATGCTAGGCTCGTCAAGATCAAACCTTAGCTACCGCATAAGCAAATCTGGCTTGCTTACGTTGTATTCACCCGCGGAATCAAAGACACCCGATCATCACGTGGTGCTTCGAAGTAGCAAGCTTTGGCAACGGTGCATACTAAGGGTGAACACTTTAGAACTTGAAATTTATGTGTATGAGGGATCATCTTATAATGCTACCGTCGTCTACTAAGCAATACAAGATGCATAAAGGATTAACATCACATGCAATTCATAATATGTGATATGATATGGCCTTTCTTCTTTGTGCTTTCGATCTCCATCTTCAAGCACGAACATGATCTCCATCATCACCAGCATAGCATCAAGGTCAATGATGCTTCTTCATGGTTGTCGTCCACCAGCATCAACTATTACAACTATTTTGAATAGACACGCAGGTCTTAACAGAAATTAAAGACAACCATATGGCTCCTGCCGGTTGCCAACTTACAATAAGGAACATTGCATACATCAAATATAATCACAATCATGGCCATATCACATCACTGCACACCCCTGCAAAACAAAGTTAGACGTCTCTACTTTCTTTGCATGTTTTACGTGGTTTGGGGCTTTCAATAAGTGTCGTTCTAACTTACGAACAAGAACCACAACATTGATACTAGTATTGTTAATCACCCGTTGTAAATTGGATCTTAACTATGCTAGGAGAAACAGGCACCCGCAAAGCCACTTATGCAATACAAGTTGCATGTCAAGCGTGGAGCAAGTCTCATGAACGATGTCATGTAAGGTTAGCCCGGGCCGCTTCATCCCAACATACCGCAAGATACAAAGTACACAAGAAGCAATCGACAATAAAAGCATCAACGCCCACAATGACCATTGTGTTCTACTCGTGCAACAGATCTACATATAGACACGGCTCTGATACCACTGTTGGGGTTCGTAGCATGGAAAACAAAATTTTTCTATCGCATACAAACAAACAAGCCAAGATCTATCTACTAGATTGTAGCAACGAGTCGATAGTGGAACTCACCCTCGAAGATTCCAAAGCGGTTAACGAGAGCAGATTCTCGTGGGTGATGTAGTCGTACTCTTTCCGATCTCAGGATCGCGTAGACGATCCTTCCGGCGCCACGTTCCAGCAGCGCTCCCGCAGTCGGTCACACGTTCGGTACTCGACGAAGACCTTCCTCTCCCTTGTTCCAGCAGGCAGCGGAGGTTGTAGCACTCTCCTCGCGATTCCGGCAGCACAACGGCGTGGTACCGGAAGTAGAGGGGAGATCCCGCAGGGCTTCGCCTTAAGCCGGTGCGAGTATGGTGGAGCTTATGAGAGAGGCTATTAGTGGTCTAGTAATTAGACACACCAATTAGAAGGCTCTAAACCAATTAGAAGGCTCTAAACCGAATAGCTCTAAACCGGGGTCTAGATCTAGGGTTTAGTTTAGAGGATAGGAAACTTGTGTATGTAAGGAGGGGAGCCCTGCCCCTCCTTATATAGGTGGGAGGGGGCTGGCGCGCCAGGGGGAGGGAGTGGAGTCCCTCCCCAACTCGGCATTGGAGTTGGCCGCCGGTTGGAGGAGGTCTCCCTCTCCAACTCGGTTTCCCTCTTTTCCTCCTCTTTCCACTTTCCAAAAACTTGCCGTTTGACTTTCAAACTAGCCGTTTGACTTTTCAATTTAGGATTTAAATAAACCCTTTATTTTGGACAGCGAGAACACTTAGTATATGATGCAATCATTCCAATATGTAATGACACATTCATGTACCCTTCCCCCTCCGGAGTGCCGGACATTCCGGGACCTTCTAGAATGTTCCCGATGAAAACACCGGAACCATTCCCCAACTCCGAAACGGGACTTTCCTTATATGAATCTTATTCTCCGGACCATTCCGGATCTCCTCGTGATATCCCGGATCCCATCCGAGACTCCGAACAACATTCGGTCTCTTTCTCATAATACCATAACTACTCAAACAACGTCGAATCCTTAAGTGTGTCTCCCTACGGTTCGTGAATTATGCGGACATGATCGAGACACTTCTCCGAACAATAACCAATAGAGGAATCTGGAAATTCATATGGCTCCCACATATTTCTACGATTACTTTGCGATCGAATGAACCACTTACATACGATACCAATTTCCCTTTGTCTCACGATATGTTACTTATCCGAGGTTATGATCGTCGGTATCTCTGCATACCTAGTTCAACCTCGTTACTGATAAGTACTCTTTTCTCGTTCCCGTGATATGTGATCCCTTGTGACCAAGTCACATGCTTGCAAGCCAATTGGATGACATTTCACCGAGAGGGCCCAGAGTATATCTATCCGTCATATGGATGGACAAATCCCACTCTTGATCCATGTGTTTCAACCAATACTTTCCGAACACTCAATGCCACTTTTATAGCCACCCTGTTACGGTGTGGTGTTTGATGTCATCAAAGCATCCATCCGGTAAAGGTGATATGCATGATCTCATGGTCGAAGGAATTAGGTTACTATGTATCAGAAAGCATATAGCAATTGAACTATTGAAATGACTTGATCTTTATGCTACGCTTATCTATAGGAGTATGTCCATCACATCATTCTCCTAATGATATGACCCTGTTGTTAATAACATCTCTATGTTCATGATCAGGAAACAATGATCATATATTAACCAACAAGCTAGTTTAACAAGAGGCTTTACTAGGGACTCTTTTATGTTTACAAATCACACAAGTATTAATGTTTCCTGTTAATACAATTATAGCATGGTATGTAAACATTTATCATAAATACGAAGATATGATAATAACCACTTTATTATTGCCTCTTGGGTATATCTCCAACACTCCTATCTCCAAGTGGCCTTATAAAATGGGTCCTGCTGAGTTGGCTGAACTTAAACGCCAGCTTGATGAACAAGAAAAGTTGGGTTTCATTCAGCATAGCACTTCCTCTTGGGACAGCCCAATAATCTTTGTGAAGAAGCGAGACCAGACTGATCGACTTTGTGTTGACTACCGAGCTCTCAATGCAAAAACCATCAAGAATAAATATCCCCTTCCGCGGATCAATGATCTCTTCGATCAACTTGCAGGAGCAGTGGTATTCTCCAAGCTTGACTTGAGAAGTGGTTATCATCAAATCAAGATTCACAAGGAAGATGTTCCTAAAACAGCTTTCACCACTCTCTATGGCCTGTATGAGTACACGATCATGTCTTTCGGCCTCATCAATGCTCCCGCTACATTCTCAAGGCTTATGAACTCAGTTTTCATGGAGTATCTTGATAAGTTTGTGGTGGTTTATCTTGATGATATTCTGGTCTATTCCAAGTCAAAAGAAGAGCATGCAGAACATCTCCGTTGTGTTCTTACAAAGCTTCGTGAGAACCGTCTGTATGCAAAGTTCTCCAAGTGTGAATTTTGGCTTCCTGAAGTTACCTATCTAGGGCACGTCATTGCTGCTAAGGGCATTGTTGTCAACCCAGAGACTGTTCGGACAATTGTGGAGTGGCTCCCTCCCAAAAATGTCAAAGAAGTCCGGAGTTTTCTTGGATTGGCTAGTTATTGTCGTTGGCTCGTTCAGAACTTCTCAAAACTTGCCAAGCCTCTTACTGATCTCCTCAAGAAAGGCAAGAAATTTCTTTGGTCACCAGCGTGTCAAGCAAGCTTTGAAACTCTCAAAGAGAAGCTCACCTCCACACCTGTCTTGATTCCTCCTGATACATCAAAACCTTTTCAAATCTTTTGTGATGCCTCCCTCCAAGGACTTGGCGCGGTCCTCTTGCAAGACAAGCAAGTCGTTGCTTATGCTTCCCGTCAGGAAAACTCATGAGCTCAACTATCCAACACATGATCTTGAACTTGCAGCGGTTGTCTTCGCTCTAAAAGTATGGAGGCACTACTTGCTTGGAAACCATTGTGAGATCTTTTCTGACCACAAAATCCTGAAGTATATCTTCACTCAGCTGGACCTCAACCTTCGCCAAAGGAGATGGATTGAAACCATCAACGACTTTGATCTTTCGATCAACTACACTCCGGGCAAAGCAAATGTGATGCTTGATGCCCTCAGTCGTAAGGCATATGTGAACAACCTCATGGTGGAACAGCAACAACCTCTCTTGTGCAAGGAATTCTGTTGACTCAACCTCGAGCTTGTACCTCAGGGCTATCTTCATAACTGATAGCTACCCCTCTCTTGGAAGAAAAAGTTCGCTCGATTCAACTTGGTGATCCTTACACTAAAAACATCATCTCCAAGATTCAGCTTCCGAAGTATGAACCTTTCCACCTTGACGACCAAGGCACTCTATTCTTTAAGCACCGGATGTTTGTTCCGAAGTATCCGGGTTTGAGAGAGCAAGTTCTTAAAGAAGCTCATGATTCTGTTCTTTCTATCCAGCCTGGCAGCACTAAGATGTACATGGACCTGAAAACACAATATTGGTGGCCTGGATTGAAACGATATTGTGCCAAGTATGTCTCGGAGTGTGATGTCTGTCGCAGAGTGAAAGCTGTTCATCAAAAACCTTTTGGCCTTCTTCAACCTTTGAAGCCTCCAGAATGGAAATGGGAGAAAGTGGAGATGGACTTCATAATTGGTTTTCCAAGGTCGCAAAAAGGCAACAATGCAATCTTTGTTGTCATTGACAGGCTCTCAAAAGTGGCTCACTTCTTTCCCGTCAAGTAAACAATTTCTGCAAGTCAGCTGACTGAGCTCTATATCAGCAGAATTGTCTCGCTGTATGGGGTTCCTCTTGTAATTAACTCAGACCGTGGGAGTATCTTTACCTCCAAGTATTGGGAAAGTTTCCAACAAGGCTTGGGAACAAAGCTAAACTTCAGCATAGCTTACCACCCTCAGTCGCAAGGGCAAGTTGAAAGGATCAATCAGATTCTAGAAGATATGCTCCGCGCTTGCGTCATTTCTTTCAAAATGAAGTGGGAAGAGTGCCTTCCATATGCTGAATTCTCTTACAACAACAACTATCAGAAGAGTCTCCAGATGGCACCCTTTGAGGTTCTCTATGGCCGCAAGTGCCGAACTCCGATTGGTTAGTCGGGCGCAGGTGAAAGGAAATTCTTTGGCCCCGACATTGTCACTCAAGCAGAAGAGAAGGTTCTTATCATTCTTGAGAACTTGAAAGTTGCTCAGAGTCATCAGAAAAGAAACTATGACAGAAAACACACGGACATGGAGTATGTTCCTGGTGATCTCGTTTACCTCCGTGTCACTCCCATGAGAGGCACCCATTGCTTTGGTATCAAAGGCAAGCTTGTGCCTAGATACATTGGTCCTTTCAAAATTCGCGGCAAAAGAGGAGAAGTGGCTTATGCTCTCGAGCTTCCTGAACAACTCAAGATCCATGATGTTTTTCATATCTCTCAACTCAAGAAGTGCTTCAAGGATCCCGGTAGGACCATGGACCATGAGCTCATCAATCTCCAAGAAGATCTGTCTTATCAAGAACACCCCACAAAAATCCTAGAAGTCGTAGAAAGAAAGACTCGCAACAAGTCTATCAAGTTCTGCAAGGTGCAGTGGTCGCACCATTCCGTTGATGAAGCCACTTGGGAATGCGAGGATGAGCTCCGTGCCAAGTATCCTACCCTCTTCGTGTCTTCTTCTTCTTCCTAGAATCTCGGGGCGAGATTCCGGTTTAGTGGGGGAGAGTTGTAGCATCCCATCTGTCTAACATCTGTAATGCTACATGGTCTAATAATAAAATGTTACCTTCCTACATATAGTTGTTGCATTGCATTATATCATGCTCATGTCACCATGCCACATTGCATTTGAGATCATATTAAAACCCTTTTCATTGGTTCTTCTCCTCATATTGCACTTGCCTTATTAATTGTATTTGCCTCTTCATATATTGTATTTGGTTATTGATATATTGTTTAATGCCCAAGTTGAGTTGTGGGCATATCTTTTCCAAACTCCACCACCTTTATTTGATTCTATCCATAATTTCCACCATCCCAAATGATATGAGCCCATGTTCTTCTTTTGACTTTTAAATCTAGCTCATAAATAATTGCGAATGGTTCCTTCTACCCTCTTCATGTTCCCATACAATGGCTATACTTGTTTTCACAATATGGTGTATGGTAGTATGCTTGCCCACCTTTGTATACCATGTGAAGTGGAGAGATCATCTCACATGTGGTTTGTTGAATTAGGATCATGTTTGAATTATGGTGTGGCTAGATGATAATAATAGTGATACCTCCACACTAGTATAGGCCACATTCTTATTCATGCATGGTCATGATCCAAATAAATCATATGAGCGTAAAAGCTTCCATGAATATTCTTTTTTTAGTTTTAAATCAAATGTTGGAGGTTGGGAGTAACCATGGCATATACCATCTATGGCGGATTTCAGCACTATTTAGCAAGTATTTGATGTGTCCATGTATGATCCATACAAAAGTTGCCATCTTCGCTCCCTAACCATCTCCTTTGATGTTCTCAACTTCTCAATCTGTCCCTGTTCATGTGCATTCAATGCTGATTCAAAATCCTTCATCCATTTCAAATTCTGGGCAAAGTTTCAAAACACAGCAGGCAGATATGCAGGTTTCAAAAATTCAGTTAACATCTTTGGGTAATAGAGCAGCAGCAGTTTCATGTTCAGGCCACAGTAGCAGCTCAACACCAGCAGCAGGCTGGCCACGTCCAGCCTCGCGGCCCAGCAAGTCCGTCTCGACCCTCTCTTTTGCCTCCACCATCGGTCCAGGCCAACCAGACTGCTAGACAGGTCTCTTCTCTGTCTTCTTCCTCCATACCGAGCAGAGCATCCACCCGACCGAGCCGCTGTGCACTACCTTTACTCTGACCCGGCGCCCAGCGACCGCAACCACCGCGGTGCCTCCTCTTCTTAAGCCACAGAGCCGCAGCCCCAGAGAACCCTAGCTCACCCCGTCTTCCTTTTTCTCCTCTGTTTCCACCGCCTCCACCATGGCTGATGGCGTGGTCCGCTTCCCGCCGTCGACCCAGTAGCCGCCCGGGACCGTTGGGTAGGGGAGGAGCTGCCCCGTCTTCGTCCGCGTCGAACCCGCAGCAGCAAGACAGCTGGAGCCACGAGGATCGTCAACGTGTCTTCTTCCCCGACAGCACCAAGAGCCGCTCCACTCCTTCCTTCTAACCGGAGCTGCAGCCTTTCCGGACCCCAATTCCTGTGGGAATCGGTCGAGGTGAGGAACCCTGTCCCTCCCCTGTCCTTCTCACGTTCCCTCCAGTCCCAATTCGTGGCTGCGCTGATGAATTCCCCGCCGCACGCGCGTTCCCCTTCACGTTCAGAGTAGTTCGTCAGCTAGCTTCGGTCTGCAGTGTTCTTGAGTGGTAGAACCTTCATTCTAACACTGACGGAGATATACTCGAGTGGCTAGTGCCCGTTTTGCAACTTGGAGACCCAGGATCAATCCCATCGTAGGCCAATTAATCTATCGTTTTATTCTATTTTTTTTGGTGTCTCTGAAACTCTTTGCCTGAACCCGCAGCAGCATCGTTGTTTGTCTTCAGTTACGAAGACAACCAAGTCCCGGCCTTGTTAGATTAAAAATAAACCACACTACCTTTTGTACAACAACTAAGTTTAGCACCTCGGCAGTGATCCACTGTTCTGGCCGAGAGATCAAAGGATCAAATCTCTCGTTGCCTACTTTATTGGCTAACCTAATTTTCTTTTTGTGTTCTCTGTTTCCTATGCAACCGTAGAGAAAATTCAGAGTTCAGTTAGAGAAAGTTCAGACAAAAGGCTGGGACAGTTTTCATGTCGACCCCTGTATTTTAAAACGAGATCACACACCTGCAGCTGTCTATCTGCTGTTCAGTTTTCGTCTGAACCAGATCCATTCTTAACTCTTTTCAAGGAATCTGCGCCCATTTGAATCAACAGTAAATGATCATTCTAGTGGTTTGTTCTTTCTATTCTCTTCCTAGAGATCGAAGGTTCAATTGCAAATGGTGCCCTTTTATTTTATTTTTGCCATGGCCTTGTAGTCATACACATTTGGCCACTGTTTAAAAAGAAAATCCCTCAGATTCAAGATTCTGCTCCAATGCAAAACTTCCAAGAGCAAATTTATTTGAAGTTGTTAAAACTTTCAAACATAAAGGTTATTTTGAATTGACTATTCTAAATACTAAAAGTATTAAACATTATTGGCTTTTCCAAGTAAAAATGAAAATCAATCATAACTTGTATTCTGTAAATCGGAATTCGACAAATAAGATGTCTAAATCGATCAGCGCGACGAGCCCGTTCTATTGATGCATTTCATGACATGAATTGAAGCATGCATCATGTAAATATTAATTATACAGCAATGTTATGGGAGCAAAAACATGACTAAAACCCTAATAAAATGCTTTATTCTTGTACCCCACACCTCACCCATACCATGCTATGCTATGCCATGTAAATTGTGCATCATTCATCATGGCATGCTTGGTTGCTTGTCGCATTTTATTCATATGCTTGCGCACTATATTTATATTGGCCCTTGTTTGTTTGGTTCTTTTCGAATAGACGCCGAGCAGGGGAATTATCAGGAATCCCAGGAGTACTACCCAGATCCATCTCTCGCTTCAACTGAGCTACCAGGCAAGCACTACCACATGCTTGCATACATATAGTACCTATGGCTTCTATCTTATTCTTGCATCATGGAGTCGCGATTGCATTAAATTGAATCCCAAATACTGCATAGCCTTTACTTTCAAAACCCCACCGAGCTTGTTCCTCCATCCCATGAGCCACTACTACAGGAGTTGTTTGAGCCATGCGAGTCGTAGAACAGCATGTGTAGGGTATGTGAGTGTCTGATGGTTAACGAGGTACCTAAACAACTTAACCTGAGTAGTAATGGGATAACTAATGAAAGAGGCACCGGTGGGTAATATTTGTTTTTGGTTTTTCATGTCCACTTGTGTCCCGTAGGCCCCGAGTACTTGATACCTGTTCCTTGACTATTCGCACTATCCACATACGGGAGAGTCTATGAATCCCCCTTAGCCAGAGCTTGATTCATTTCTTATTTCTTGGGGCCACAAACTAGTTTGGGGCTTTATTACTATTCTATACCTATGCCATGATTTACTGCTTTATTTACGATTGTGCGTGGAGCACCTGTACTGTTTTGGATCGTGACACGTTTTCGTTGTATCGACAAGCCCAGTCACACTTTCGGGTTCCCAGTCGTTTACCGCCGTCTACACAAACCCTGGGTCTGTCTTGGAGCCGGCCAACTTTATTGCGGGTAGCTTAGTGGGGTGGCCCCCTGAAATGTTTTATGAATCTTGTGATTGCTTTGTCGTGAAAGCCTCGTTGGGTTTTGATTTGGTTTTTCCGAGGTTGATCGTGTGTGTTGCTATTTGTGCACCCCTGCAGGGTAAATCTTTCTGAAAGCCGTGTTCGCGGTTATGGACGACTTGGAGCATAGTTTCTCGATCATAGACAAACATAACTAAAGTACCTTCTTTAATTTGACTAAATATCTGACTAGTAATTAGTGCAATATTCATGGAATGATTAATAAAACTGCCAACGGATGGGTTGTTCGTCCGCTTTCTCGTTGGTAAGCGAGGAGGATGGATCTGTTACTTTATACTGTTATAACTGTTGTTTCTAATTAACGGACATCCGTTTATCATTGGTTAGGCGGATGGTTAGCGGGTATCTATAGACTTGTTAGTTATTATATTTTGCTGCAATTGCGTCACCCCAGGTATATGTCCCCTTTAGAGGCATAAAGACTTGCTGAGTACGCCTAGGGTCTCACACGATAAATTGTTTGATTCAGATGAACAGGTGTATTCACAAGATAGATACTGGGTGGAGGAAACAGATGATGTTGGCAACGATCACTCGGTGTAGAGATTCCAGGGATGGAGATCCGTGAGATCTGTGGGCGGGATATGCTTATTTATGTGCCATCTTATGCCGATTTGCTTCTTATCCGTACTCGGATCTTGTTTTCCGTTTCCGCTTGATACTCTGTTGATTGATGTGTGAGGAGCTACCCTAAACTATTATCTCTATATAGGATATTTGGGTCTTGCCGTATGGCGTTACAATATTTCTATTTCTTTTAGATGGTATGGCTCTGAGAACTGTTTTAAGGTAGCTTGCATACATACTCACTTGTGTATGTATTTGATCTCTTTTCATGTCGACTACGCCGCTCGCTCTTGTCCCGATGTTCTTGGAAGTGGATAGGGCGGTCGACGGGCCTACACGTGGGTGGCCCTGGGCCCCCGCTGTAAAATCCCTTATCCACTTTTGGTTCATCCAGGCTTGAACTTAGAGCGTAGGGTCCCAGGTAGTTACAACTTGTGTGCTCACCGTCCCGGAACATCATACGTCTCACACCCCTCTCTTCCACATGCCCCGAGGACCCCCTCATGGCGTACTTGTCATTAATCCAACGACAGTTGGCGCCCACCGTGGGGCAAGTGAGCTTCGGATCTGCGTTCCGAGCGGAATCTGCAAGAATTGGAATCGGCGAGACCATCGCCGTCGGTCGCATCCTCTACGCCAACGACGTCCCTCTCATCGTTCTTGACGAGACGTGGATTCTGGCATAGGTCGTGACTGCCTACATAATCATGTCTTTTGGCGAGATTGATGTTACATCGGTTTCGTTGAACCTGCCCCACCCACCCCAGCGGTGACGATAGAGGCAGAAGAATCTTCTGGGTCCCCTTTGTCCGCAGAGGCGACAGAGTTCTGGATCTCAGAAAACCCCAATCCCACCCAGCCCGCACCAGCTGCGGAGATAGTGGAGAAATCCAAGCCTAAGGAAGACCTAGCGGTTAAAGCCGAATCTGGAGTGGATCTCCTCGGAGAGGCCGTATCCCGAATCGACCCACCCGCGGAAGTTGAAATCCAGGAGGAGCATATCAACGACACTGATTCCGGCTCTGATGACGCCGGGACAGACAGGCCTTTCCTAAGGTACACACTGCGACGTATGATAATGCAAGATGCAAGCGCAGATGCAATTCTCGAGACCTTCAAAAGTTTCAACATGGTTGATCGCGAGAGCCGCAGGTACCTCAGGAAGCACGTGTCGCACTTCGTTGGGTATGTGGGATCCAGATCCGGCTCTGCTGATCCTGGAGAAAACACCGACTCTGTGCTGGAGGCAATTGGAACAAACGCCGACGTACCCGCATCCTCGGATGAATCGATGACATCAGTAGATTCCCGAAAGTTCTCCGCGGAATATGAAGAGGACTATAACTCAAAAGTTGTGGAGGAAGGAGAAGCCATGGATGAAGGATCCGGGGAACACTCTCCCAAATCGCAGGATGACATGGAAGTCGGAGACAATCCCGATGTCCAGACGTTCGAAAGTACCGATCAGAGCTTGACTCCGGGAAACGGACCCAAAGCCGTCTTTACTACCGGCGCTGGCAAGAAGGCAAGGAAGAGGAACAAGAAGAACAAGACCCCGACAAAAGACCCTCTCTTAGAGGAGGTGATTGCCGAGGAATATGAGGAAGACTCGGATGGAGCACTTATCCCAGAAGAGCCAAAAAAGGAAGATCGGTGGATGGACACGTGATCACTAAAGGTGCGCGTAAACTCATCGATGTTGCATTAACCACACCTATCCCTACAGCTGCAGAACTAACTGTTGAAGAGCTGGACGAAAGGGTCCAGGCCCTAGATGATGGGGTTTCGCAGCATAGTAAATCAAAATTTTCTATGGAAGCGAACAGAGGGAAAGCCAAGATCTAATCTAGGAGATGCAAACAACGAGAGAGATTGGATTAGATCTTCATACCCTTGAAGATTCGCACAGCGGAACGTTCGTCGGAACGTGGGTGATGTAGTCGTACTCGCTTCTCCTCCTCGCGATCCGATCCGATCTAGCACCACAAGTGGCGGTGCCTCCGTGAGATGCACACGTGCAGCACCTCGACGTCTCCTCCTTCCTTGGACCAGCAAGTATGGTGGAGAGATGGATTGGATCTACAACACGACGGCGTGGTGTATATGGTGGAGAATTTCTGCTGCAGGGCTTCGCCTACAAACAGTCGGGAGGGAGAGAGGAAGGCAGCAGGGCTACTAGGGCTTGGAGGGAGATGTGTGGTTGGGGGGAGGGGGCGCACCAGCCCTCTATATATAGAAGGGGGGTGCGGCCAGCCCTTGCCCATCCTCCAAGCCTATCTCTAGTTTAAACGATTTAAACTCTCCCTTATCTAGAAATCCTATCTCTAGTTTAAACGAGTTTAAACTTATCTAGGATCGGCTGGGCCCTATGGGGCCTTGTGCCCCTGGCCCAATGCGGCCAGGACACTCCCTCATAGGCCCATGCCCCCTCCCGGAAGGTGGGACCACGTTGGCCCCCTTCCGGAAGGTTCTAGAAGCTTCCGGTACAATACCGATTAACCCGGAACAATTCCGAACTCCAAAAACTGCACTGCCTTATATGAATCTTATTCTCCGGACCATTCCGGAACCTCTCGTGATATCCCGGATCCCATCCGAGACTCCGAACAAAAATTCATAAACCAATTATCCAATCTATCCTAGCGTCGAGACACGTTAAGTGTGTGACCCTGCGGGTTCGAGAATATGCAGACATGATCTTCTATCAATAATCAACAGCGGGGTCTGGGCACCCATATTGACTCCCACACATTCATCGATGATCATATCGGATGAACCACGATGCCAGGATTCAATCAATCCCATATATATATTCCCTTCGTCTCGCGATATTTTACTTGCCCGAGATTCGATCGTCGGTATCGTCATACCTAGTTCAATCTCGTTCACAGCAAGTACTTTACTCGTTCCGTAATCCAATATCACTTTGTGATTAACTCCTTAACCACATGCTTGCAAGCGGTGTTGATATCGATTACCGAGTGGGCCCAAAGCATATCTCTCCGACTTGGGAGGGACAAATCCCATCTCGATACATACAACCCAACAGATACTTTCCGATCACCTGAGAGACACCTTTATGATCACCCTCTCATAGGATGACGTTTGATGACCTCAAAGCTTTCTTCCGATACCAGGGAGTTGCATTATCTCATGGTCTAAGGAATATAATATTTGACATAAGAAAAGCTTCGCAAAGACGAACACGATGACACGATCTAATTGCTTCGCTTAGTTTTGGGTCTGTCCACCATATCATTCTCCCAATGATATGATCTCATTATCAATTGACAACTCATGTCTATGGTTAGGAAACCTTAACCATCATTGATCAATGAGCTAGTCCATAGAGGCGTACTAGGGACACGGTGTTCTTCACAAACCACACAAGTATTAATGTTTCCGCTTAATACGATTCTAGCATGGAATATAAACTTTATCATGAACAAGAATTATAATAATAACATATTTATTATTGCCTCTAGGGCATAATTCCAACAGTCTCCCACTTGCACTAGAGTCAATAATCTAGTTTACATTTGGCAACAATCTCACACCCATGGCACTGAGGTGCTGATCATGTTTTACACGTGGATGAGGTTTAGTCAATGGATCTGCGACATTCAGATCTGTATGTACTTTGCTGATCTTCAGATCTCCATCTGCTATATAATCTTGGATTATATGAAACTTGCGGTTGATATGCTTGGTCTTTGGATGATATCTTGGTTCCTTAGCGAGCGCTATGGCGCCAGTGTTGTCACACAATATCTCCAGTTGGTCCAATGCACTTGGAACCACGCCAAGCTCAGTGATGAAGTTTCTGATCCAAACTCCTTCACTTGACGCTTCTGCAGCAGCCATGTATTCCGCTTCTACTGTAGATCCCGCGATCACGCTTTGCTTGCAGCTTCTCCAGCTCACAGCTCCTCCATTCAAAATATACACGTATCCTGTCTGAGATTTACAATCATCCTTGTCGGTGTCGAAACTAGCATCGACGTAACCTTTTACGACGAGTTGTTCATCACCCCCATAGACTAAGAACATTTCTTTAGTCCTATTTAGGTACCTTAGGATGTTCTTCACGGCTGTCCAGTGTTCCACTCCTAGATCACTTTGATATCTGCTCGTCAAATTAAGAGCATTGGACACATCCGGTCTAGTACACAGCATAGCATACATGATGGAACCTATGGCCGAGGCATAAGGCACTTTGCTCATAGCTTCCCTATCATTTACCGTAGCTGGACACTGAGCCTTGCTCAATATCTTACCTGACAACATAGGCACTGAACCTTTCAATGCCTTATCCATTCTGAACCTTTTCAGAACTTTGTCTAGGTATGTACTCTGGCTTAAATCTATCAGGCGTCTTTGTCTATCTCTATAGATTTTGATGCCCAATATATAAGCAGCTTCACCTAGGTCTTTCATTGAAAAACACTTGTTCAAATAACTCTTCACATCGTTAAGCATGTTGATGTCATTTCCAATAATCAATATGTCATCCACATATAGTACCAGAAACGTCACCGAGCTCCCACTCACTTTCTTGTAGATGCAAGCTTCGTAGCAATTTGGAACAAATCCAAAGCTCTTGATCACTTGATCAAAACGAAGGTTCCAACTCCGAGATGCTTGCTTCAGTCCATAAATGGAATGCTGAAGTTTGCATACTTTATCAGCATCCTTAGGATCGACAAAACCTTCGGGTTGCATCATATACAACTCCTCATCAATGTTGCCATTGAGGAAAGCAGTCTTGACATCCATTTGCCATATTTCATAATCATGAAACGCAACAATTGCTAATAAAATCCAAATGGACTTAAACATCGCTACGGGAGAGAAAGTCTCATCGTAGTCAACACCTTGAACTTGTCGAAAACCTTTCGCAACAAGCCGTGCTTTATAGACGGTAACATTACCATCTGCGTCCGTTTTCTTCTTGAAGATCCATTTGCACTCAACGGCCTTTCGGTCGCTAGGAGGGTCCACCAAAGTCCATACTTGGTTTTCGCTCATGGATCCCAATTCGGATTTCATGGCTTCTAGCCATTTCTCAGAGTCTGGGCTCATCATCGCTTCCTCATAGTTCGTAGGTTCACTGTCTTCTACTAACAAGACAGTCAAGACAGGGTTGCCGTACCACTCAGGAGGGGCACGCGACCTTGTCGACCTGCGACGTTCAGTAGCAGCATCGTCCGAAGCTTCCTGATCCTTATCATTAGCTTCCTCTATTATTGGTGCAGGCGGCACTGGAACAATTTCAGGTGCTGCGCTACTCTCCAATTCAAGAGAAGGTTCAACAACCTCGTCTAGCTCTACTTTCCTCCCACTCACTTCTTTCGAGAGAAACTCCTTCTCAAGAAAGGAACCGTTCTTTGCGACAAACACTTTGCCTTCGGTTCTGTGATAGAAGGTATACCCAATAGTTTCCTTAGGGTATCCTATGAAGACGCATTTCTCCGCTTTGGATTCGAGCTTGTCCGGCATCAACTTCTTGACGTAAGCTTCGCATCCCCAAACTTTAAGAAACGACAACTTAGGTTTAGCACCAAACCACAGTTCATACGTTGTCGTCTCAACGGATTTAGATGGAGCCCTATTTAAAGTGAATGCAGCGGTTTCTAATGCATAACCCCAAAATGATAACGGCAAATCAGTAAGAGACATCATCGATCGGACCATATCTAATAGGGTTCGATTCCGGCGTTCAGACACACCATTGCGCTGTGGTGTTCCGGGTGGCGTGAGTTGTGAAACGATTCCACTTGCTTTGAGATGCGTGAGAAAATCATAACTCAAATATTCGCCCCCACGATCGGATCGTAGAAACTTAATCTTTCTGTTACGATGGTTCTCCACTTCATTCTGAAATTCTTTGAACTTTTCAAACGTTTCAGATTTATGTTTCATTAAATAGATATACCCATATCTACTTAAGTCATCGGTAAAAGTGAGAAAATAGCGATATCCACCGCGCGTCGAAACACTCATCGGTCCGCATACATCGGTATGTATGATTTCCAACAAGTCCGTTGCTCGCTCCATCATACCGGAGAACGGGGTTTTGATCATCTTGCCCATGAGGCATGGTTTGCATGTGTCAAATGATTCAAAATCAAGAGACTCCAAAAGTCCATCAGAATGGAGTTTCTTCATGCGCTTTACACCAATATGACCTAGACGACAGTGCCACAAATAAGTAGTATTATCACTATCTACTTTGCATCTCTTAGCCTCAATGTTATGGATGTGTGTTTCATCCCTTTCGAGATTTAGAAGAAATAAACCACTCACAAGAGGTGCATGACCATAAAAGATGTTACTCATATAAATAGAACAACCATTATTCTCCGATTTAAATAAATAACCGTCTTGCAATAAACATGATCCAGAAATAATGTTCATGCTCAACGCATGCACATAATAACATTTATTAAGGTTTAAAACTAATCCCGAAGGTAAAACTAAGGAGAGCGTGCCGACGGCCATCATATCAACTCTTGATCCGTTGCCAACGCGCATCGTCACCTCATCCCTCGCAAGCCGCCGTCTATTCCGTAGCTCCTGTTTCGAGTTACAAATATTAGCAACTGAACCGGTATCAAATACCCAGGCACTACAACGAGGGCTAGTAAGGAAAACATCAATAACATGTATATCAAATATAACTTTTGATGGTGCCAGCCTTCTTGTCCGCTAAGTACTTCGGTCAGTTGCGCTTCCAGTGACCCTTGTCCTTGCAATAGAAGCACTCAGTTTCCGGCTTAGGACCAGACTTGAGCTTCTTCTCAGCAGGGGCAACGCGCTTGCCGCCGCCTTTCTTGAAGGGCTTCTTTGCACCTTTACCTTTCTTAAAGGAGGGCTTGTTGACCATCAACACATGATTATCCTTCTTGATGTCCACCTCCGCAGCCTTCAGCTTTGCGAAGAGCTCGGTGATCGTATCAGTGGAACCAATCTGATTATGAGTCACTACAAAACTTTTGTAGCTGGGAGGGAGTGATTGCAGAACCCTGTCAATCTTGAGCTCCTCTGGAATCTTGCAGTCCAGTTGCTCAAGGCGTTGAGCGTAGCCCGACATCTTAATGGCGTGCTTACTAACGGAACTCCCTTCCTCCATCTTGCAGTTAAAGAACTTCTCAGAGATCTCATATCTCTCAGAACGGGCCTGAGTCTGAAACATGGTTTTCAACTCTTCGAGAATCTCAAAGGGCCCGGGATAGTTTTCAAAACGATTTTGAAGTTCCGGTTCCATAGCAAACAACATGGTGCTCTTAATCACACCATAATCATCTTTACGCGACTGATAGACAGCTTTCTCATCAGCCGGCGCAGTTGCAGCAGGGGGGTCACCTAACGCTTTCCCAAGGACATAGTCCTTTTGTCCGCCAGACAGAATGATTCTTAGATTGCGGAACCAGTTGGTGAAGTTAGACCCATTGTTTCTAAGCTTTTCTTTCTCAGCAAAAACGTTGAAGTTGAAGTTGGACTTGGCCATGTGATCTACAGCATTTGCAAGTACAATTTAGACTATGTTCATGATAACTAGTTCAACTTTTAATCAAATTACTAGATGAACTCCCACTAAATTCAACATCCCTCAAGTTGTTTAGTGAACACGATCCAAATTCACCACACCTAATCCGATCTTCACGAGAAGAGATGTGGTTTCAATGGTGGACAACGAAGTGTCGATCATATCATTCATATGACTCATGCTTAACCTTTCGGTTCATGTGTTCTGAGGCCATGTCTGTACATGCTAGGCTCGTCAAGTCAAACCCAAGTATTTTCGCGTGTGCAAAACTGGCTTGCACCCGTTGTATGTGAGCGTAGAGTCTATAGCACCCGATCATCACGTGATGCTTGGACACGACGAACTTTCGCAACGGTGCATACATGGGGAGAACACAGTTTTTATCTTGATCTTTTAGTGAGGAATCATCTTATAATGCTACCGTCGCGATCTAAGCATAATAAGATACATAAAAGGATAAACATCACATGCATATAACTTTATGTGACATGGTATAGCCAATCTTCGCGCAATGATCTCCATCTTGTGCGTGCCGGCATGATCTCCATCACTTCACCATGATTGCCTCCACCATGAATAGCAACTACAACTATTGCTAACTACTTAGCGATAAAGTAAAGCTATTACATGGCATATAAGAAGTTGACTCGCAGGTCATACACAATTATAAAGACAACCATATGGCTCCTGCCGGTTGTGTACTCATCGACATGCAAGTCGTGAAACATTACAAAACATGATCATCGCATACATTATACACATCACATCTTGGGCCATACCATATCACAGAAAACACTCCCTGCAAAAACAAGTTAGAAGCCTCTACTTTGTTGTTGCAAGTTTTACGTGGCTTATGGGAGTAGATGCTAAGAACGGTTCTTACCTACGGAAAGCCGCAACGGTGATATTATGGTTGCCAACCTCCGGTGTTAATCCCATGACAACTATAGTGAGAGAAACTGACATCCACCAGCCGCATGTGTGGAACAAGCCACACGTCAAGTGTGGAGCCGGTCTCGCGAACGACGTCGCGTAAGGTTGGCCTGGACCGCTTCAATCTCACTATCCCGCGTCATAAGAAGAGCACAAACAAGAGGCTTGCAACAGAAAACATCAACGCCCGCAACAACCATGTTGCGTTCTACTCGTGAATCACATCTACGCATAGATCTAGCTCTGATACCACTGATGGGGTTTCGCAGCATAGTAAATCAAAATTTTCTATGGAAGCGAACAGAGGGAAAGACAAGATCTAATCTAGGAGATGCAAACAACGAGATAGATTGGATTAGATCTTCATACCCTTGAAGATTCGCACAGCGGAACGTTCGTCGGAACGTGGGTGATGTAGTCGTACTCGCTTCTCCTCCTCGCGATCCGATCCGATCTAGCACCACAAGTGGCGGTGCCTCCGTGAGATGCACACGTGCAGCACCTCGACGTCTCCTCCTTCCTTGGACCAGCAAGTATGGTGGAGAGATGGATTGGATCTACAACACGACGGCGTGGTGTATATGGTGGAGAATTTCTGCTGCAGGGCTTCGCCTACAAACAGTCGGGAGGGAGAGAGGAAGGCAGCAGGGCTACTAGGGCTTGGAGGGAGATGTGTGGTTGGGGGGAGGGGGCGCACCAGCCCTCTATATATAGAAGGGGGGTGCGGCCAGCCCTTGCCCATCCTCCAAGCCTATCTCTAGTTTAAACGATTTAAACTCTCCCTTATCTAGAAATCCTATCTCTAGTTTAAACGAGTTTAAACTTATCTAGGATCGGCTGGGCCCTATGGGGCCTTGTGCCCCTGGCCCAATGCGGCCAGGACACTCCCTCATAGGCCCATGCCCCCTCCCGGAAGGTGGGACCACGTTGGCCCCCTTCCGGAAGGTTCTAGAAGCTTTCGGTACAATACCGATTAACCCGGAACAATTCCGAACTCCAAAAACTGCACTGCCTTATATGAATCTTATTCTCCGGACCATTCCGGAACCTCTCGTGATATCCCGGATCCCATCCGAGACTCCGAACAAAAATTCATAAACCAATTATCCAATCTATCCTAGCGTCGAGACACATTAAGTGTGTGACCCTGCGGGTTCGAGAATATGCAGACATGATCTTCTATCAATAATCAACAGCGGGGTCTGGGCACCCATATTGACTCCCACACATTCATCGATGATCATATCGGATGAACCACGATGCCAGGATTCAATCAATCCCATATATATATTCCCTTCGTCTCGCGATATTTTACTTGCCCAAGATTCGATCGTCGGTATCGTCATACCTAGTTCAATCTCGTTCACAGCAAGTACTTTACTCGTTCCGTAATCCAATATCACTTTGTGATTAACTCCTTAACCACATGCTTGCAAGCGGTGTTGATATCGATTACCGAGTGGGCCCAAAGCATATCTCTCCGACTTGGGAGGGACAAATCCCATCTCGATACATACAACCCAACAGATACTTTCCGATCACCTGAGAGACACCTTTATGATCACCCTCTCATAGGATGACGTTTGATGACCTCAAAGCTTTCTTCCGATACCAGGGAGTTGCATTATCTCATGGTCTAAGGAATATAATATTTGACATAAGAAAAGCTTCGCAAAGACGAACACGGTGACATGATCTAATTGCTTCGCTTAGTTTTGGGTCTGTCCACCATATCATTCTCCCAATGATATGATCTCATTATCAATTGACAACTCATGTCTATGGTTAGGAAACCTTAACCATCATTAATCAATGAGCTAGTCCATAGAGGCGTACTAGGGACACGGTGTTCTTCACAAACCACACAAGTATTAATGTTTCCGCTTAATACGATTCTAGCATGGAATATAAACTTTATCATGAACAAGAATTATAATAATAACATATTTATTATTGCCTCTAGGGCATAATTCCAACACTAGAAGCGCGTTCTCAACAACTCTTGGATGAAGCTAAAAACATCGAGGGAGAAAAGAAACGCATGGCAACTAAGGATTACATGTCTCGGTTGCATCAGAAAACCCGGAAACGTTACACAGGTGACGGTAAATTTCTGGAAGTAAACATGGTCCTCTTTGAAGGAGATCCAGGGATGCCTCGTCTCGATAGTAAAGGAGATCTGGTGTACCCAACACCGGTACAGAACACTATCGCAGCTCGAGATATCCTGTCAAACAACCCAGGCCCAGAACAGGCTCGATTGGGCATCAAGCTACTCACCAAGGGTCTGGAGCAACAGATGGCTGCGAAATCCGGAAGTGGAAAATTGGTCTCCAAATCCGACCAATGTCACACGGACTCAGCCTGGAATGATATAAGGCCCCAGCATGTTCTGAAACAGCATCACCGTTCCGACCGACAGGAAGACAACTACTCCAGAGCCGGATCATCAGGACAGCATCGCAGACCTGCACGTGACTAGAGCAACGTCGCTCCGGCAGCCGAGCAAGAGGCCATCGCTGCGCTATATCCCGAGGAATCCTCCCCGACGTGAGTCAAATGATCGAAGGGGAGAAGATAAAGAGAAATGTCGGGAGGAGGATCGTCAAAAAATGCCACCTCCTAGACACGCAAGCCGTCCGGCTGAGCCTCACCGTAGTGGGAACGATGGACGAAGGAATGACGGAAACCATGCCGGAACAAGGCCGGCAGGGGGCTCGTCATAGTGAAGACCCTCCCCGGAACCGGAATAATGACGCTCTGGATGGAGGCTGGCGACCAGCCGGAATAAATCCAGCTGCCCCACCCTCTCCACCAAGCAGTCATCACAACGGCTCTCGTGGGGGACAGGGAGGACGACGTGGCGGAGGAGGTGGTGATAGAAGCCGAAGTCCGGCTCCAAGGCACCGCGGCCACAGCCGACATTCGGGACGATCTCTATCCCCGAACGACGCAATGCACAGGATCAATTCCAACATAGAGGCGCGGCGCTACGAGAACGATGATATCTACGTGGGCCCAAAATGCTTCGGACCACGCATCAGAGCTACAAAATTCCCGGAAGGATCTGCTATCTCAAGACATATCCAAGCCTACGACAGCATTGCTCGGCCAGACACCTGGCTACAGGACTTCTTCCAAGCTTGCTGCATCACCAAAGGCGGAAATAGCCTGGTCGCAACCCGATATCTCCCACTCATGTTGCGGAAGACGGCACGATCATGGCTTAATGAACTTCCGGAGAACACCATCCACAACTGGTATGACATGCAAAGTGCGTTATTTCGGAAATTCGAAGGCACATACCGGAGGCCCTGTACGGTCGGAGACCTACAACATTGCACCCAGAAGGCCGGAGAAACTTGTCGGGATTCCCTCGGAAGATGGATCGACACCAAGAACTCCTGTGAAGGGGTAAACGATCAAACTGCGATTGAAGCTTTCATTGCAGGTCTCCCAATTGGTCTACTGCGCCATCGCTTGAAGTGTGACAAAGTCACTGATCTGGGAGAAATGATAAAAACAGCGAGCAAGTATGCAGATGCTGACGACGATGCAGAGGGATTACTCAATGCCCTAGTTGTGCCACAGTCGGCAAAACAACCAAAGCAACAAGCTCAGAAGCGTAAAAATACCTCGGAAGAAAAACCCAAAGCGGAAACGGTAGTGGTCACTGCTACTTTCGGGTCTGGAGGACGAGGAGGACGCGGTGGAGGCCGCGGGCGTGGGCGTGGAACTTCAAGAGTCCAGAGTAGAGGATACCAACAACCAGGAAAAACCTACTCTTGGGCCGACATTGCCAATAACCCATGTGTGCATCACCTAGACGCCAATGGGGCATCTTCCCACACGAACGCCGAATGTCGTTTCAATGACGACATCAAAAGAGATGACACCGCGGGCTACAAAGCTAAGCGGAAGAAGGGAAAGAAGAATCCCGAAAAAGAAAAAGAGACCAAGGAAGATTCTGACATGGAGGAAGCTGATGCTTCAAATCCCAAGACGGAAGGGAAGAAAAAATTTCTGACCAAGAAAGACACTTACGTCACCTTCCTCGGATCTCAACCAACAAAGGTCAAGAAAGCAGTTCTACATGAGCTCAATGCAACAGTTCCGGCTGTCCCTCAATACTTGGCCTGGTCAGAAGTGGCAATCACATTTGACCGCGATGATCATCCGCCTAAGTTGCACAGGCAAGGAAAATACGCCTTAATCATTAATCCACTTATTGACGGTTATGGATTCTCCAACACCCTCATGGACGGCGGCAGTAGCATCAATATTCTCTATGTCGAAACTCTACGCCGGATGAAGATCTCGGAGACCCAGCTGAACCATAGCTCTGTGATTTTTCACGGAGTTGTCCCAAGAAGACAAGCCAATTCCTTGGGAGAGATCATTTTGGATGTTACCTTTGGAACTCCAAAGAATTATCGGACGGAGGCACTTTCTTTCGAAGTGGTCCCGTTCAAGAGCGCATACCACACTATATTCAGACGTCTGGCTTACTGGGCTTTTATGGCTCGTCCATGTTACATTTACAATATGATGAAAATTCCAGGTCCCAATGGCGTAATCACTATCAGGGGAGACCCGAAGAAAGCACGAGAGTGTGAAGATGGAAATGCCGCCTTTCCCGAAGCCGTGCTGCACGCCCAGGAGTACCAGGAGATCAAGTAGAGCATAGATCTGTCCGAGATGCCCGCAACAAAGGAGGTGACAAAGCCAAATCCAGAGTTCAAGGCATCAGCAGAGACGAAGAGGACGCCATTGAAGGATGCTGACCCCTCCAAGGTGAACCAGAGAGGCGTAGGCCTAGATAGTGCATAGGATAGCGCGCTCGTCAAGTTCCTCAAAGCAAATCAAGATATCTTCGCATGGAAGCCATCTGACATGACTGGAGTACCTAGGGAACTTACCGAGCACCCTTTAAATGTAAACCTGAACGCTAAACCCGTCAAACAGTCCTTACGATGTTTCGGTGATGAAAAGCGTAAGGCAATAGCTAAGGAACTAGCATAGCTTGAGTTAGCCAGATTCATAGAAGAGGTCATCCATACTAAGTGGTCGGCCAATCCTATAATGGTCCCTAAAAAGGACACCACTGATTTAAGGATGTGTGTTGATTATACTGCCTTGAACAAGGCTTGCCCAAAAGATCCATTCGCTCTGCCTAGATTTGATCAAGTTATCTATTCTACGACATGCTTAGAACTCCTTTGTTTTCTCGCCGCATATTCCGGTTATCACCAAATCCGGATGAAGAAATCTGACAAAGTCAAAACTTCATTCATAACTCCCTTCGAAACCTTCTGTTTTGTTACGATGACCTTTGGGCTAAAGAACGCAGGAGCTACGTACCAGCGCACGATGCAGCGTTGCCTCCATGACCAAGTCGGATGCAATGTACACGCATACGTGGATGATATTGCGGTGATGTCCAAAAATAAGGAAACATTGATTTCCGACTTGGAGGAAACATTTGCCAATCTGCGAAAATACAACATCATGCTTAACCCGAAGAAATGTTTCTTTGGAATACCAGCCGGAAAATTGTTAGGCTTCATCGTGTCTCAAAGAGGCATAGAGGTGAACCCGGACAAAATCAAGGCTATACTCAATATTTCCAGGCCAACTCGCCTGAAGGACGTACAAAGACTAACTGGCTGCATTGCTGCAGTCAGTCGGTTTGTAAGCCGGCTTGGAGAAAGAGCCACACCATTATATAAACTCCTGAAAAAGACCAAGGATTTTGTTTGGACTAATGAAGCTGAAGCTGCACTACACGACCTGAAGAAAGTACTCTCATCTGCTCCTATCCTTGCTGCACCGGAACCATAGGAATCGATGTTGCTTTATCTTGCTGCGACAAACAAAGTCGTTAGTATCGTCATGGTAGTGGAGAGACCGGAGGAAAATCAGGAACACCTGGTGCAGCGTCCGACTTACTTTGTCAACGAGGTCCTGACAGAATCAAAACAACGATATCCGCACTATCAAAAGTTGGCTTACGGTGTTTTTCTGGCATCACGTAAGCTAGGACACTATTTTCAAGAGCATCCAATTACCGTGGTGAGCACAGCTCCCATGAGGGATATAATCAATAACAGTGACGCCACAGGACGCGTCGCCAAATGGGGCATAGAGCTTTCAGCTTTTGAAATTGAGTATAAACCTCGGACAGCAATCAAATCCCAAATCCTTGCTGAGTTTGTCGCTGATTGGACATAGACGAAGGAGAACATGATCCTCCCTGAGTCAGAATATTGGACCCTCTACTTTGATGGGTCTAAGGCTCGCGGGGGCTCAGGGGCTGGCGTGGTGCTCAAATCACCCCAAGGAGATAAACTTCTATACGTGTTGCAGATCCACTTCATAGAGACAAATAATATTGCTGAGTATGAAGCACTGCTACATGGAATCCAGATTGCTCAGGATATTGGCTCCGACGTTTGATGTGTTATGGAGATTCGAATCTTGTTGCTCAACAAGTGTCGGATATTTGTAATGCAAATAAACACATGGCAGCGTACAAAGCTGTCGTGGATGATCTATCTAAATCGTTCAAAGGGTTTGAAGTTCAACACATCCCTCGAGCAGAAAATGAGGAAGCAGACGCATTATCTCGGATAGGTTCTGCGCGGAAAGAGGTCCCGGATGGCGCTTTTTTAGAGCACCTCAAAGTTCCCTCAATAAAGGGAGTAGATGAGGAATATCCGACCAAATCTGACTCACCTTTGATAGCAGTTCTGGCTGTAATTCCTAGCTGGACTCAACCCTACCTCGATTATTTGGTAGATGGCAAATTACCCAAAGATGAGGTTCTGATCCGGCAGATTATCCGACGAGCGAAAGCCTACACTATAGTTAAAGGTGAGCTCTATAAGCGGAGTATTTCTAGGGGTTTTCAGCGTTGTGTGTCTCCGGAAGAAGGAGTGGAAATCCTAAGAGAAATCCAAGAAGGCGAGTGTGGACACCACGCTGTAGCCAAATCTTTAGTGGCAAAAGCTTTTAGACACGGATTTTTCTGGCTTATAGCTCAGGCAGATGCCGAACGATTAGTCAAGACGTGCAAAGGCTGCCAAAAGTACGCCAAACAAGCTCATGTTCTGGCTGATCAGCTGCGAACAATACCTATAACATGGCCTTTTGCGGTATGGGGGCTTGATATGGTAGGACCATTTAAACGGGCTCCAAGTGGATTTACTCACCTCTTAGTGATGGTGGATAAATTCACAAAATGGATTGAGGCTAAACCTGTCACTAGTTGTGATGGAGCAACAGCCAAAAGATTTGTCGAGGATGTTATAATCCGGTATGGTTATCCGCATAGCATTATCACGGACAACGGGAGTAACTTCTCTATGGGAGAATTGGCCGAATTCTGTAATGAGCAAAATATCCGGCTTGACATTGTGTCAGTCGCACATCCAGAGGCTAACGGACAAGTTGAAAGAGCAAATGGTTTAATCCTACAAGGCCTAAAACCGAGACTCGAAGAACCACTAGATGTGCTGCGGGGGCTTGGGCAGAGGAATTACCCTCGGTAATATGGAGTTTACGAATGACTCCGAACAGGTCAACTAGATACACACCTTTCTTCTTGGTCTATGGTGCAGAAGCAGTTCTTCCTAGTGATTTGATTCACACTTCTCCTAGAGTGGCCGCGTATATCGAAGAGGATGCCGAGATTTCTCGACAAAATGATCTCGACTTAGTCGAAGAAGTTTGCGTCATTGCTGAAATGAGATCAACAGCCTATCAGCAGAAGTTACGCAAGTATCATAGCCAGAGAGTCAGAAACAGATCTTTCAATAAAGGTGATTTGGTTCTCTGGCTTGTGCAACAAAGAAAGCACAAACTTTCCCCAGTATGGGAAGGGCCCTTTTTAGTTAGTCGAGTATTGCACAATGGTTCAGTCGAGTATTGCACAATGGTTCATATTACTTAACTGACATGAGGCCAGTCAAAGAAAGACCTGCTGCTAAGAAGAGAAAGAGAGCTGGAGGCAGTACAAATCCGGATGAGTTAGACAGACCATGGAACATTGCTCAGCTACGTCCCTTTTATTCTTAGTTTATCCTTCTTTGTAACCATACATATGTATATGTTCTATGAGAAATAAAAGTTTTGGTTGCCTCAGGTTTTTTTGAGAAGTTTTTACCATCTTATTTCCGAATGATCATGTCATAGTCGAAAATCCCAGAATGCTTGAAAGTAATTTATGCTCATGTTCATTCTGGTTTAGATTTACGATTCTAAAATTGGTACCCTCGGGTATAACTTGTAACACCCTCAGAATCGACCCTATGCAAGTTTCAGCGATTTCCGCCAAACCCGCATAGAAACGATTCAAAGGTGCCCACCAGGCACTTGCGTGCGGGTGGAAAACGAAGTAATATCATTACACATTAGTCCACGATGGAACCCACAGAACATATATATACAACAGCGACTCAAAGAGTCAAGAATACAGATATACAGTACAAAGATCCAAATCACCTTGAAAACGATACAGCGTCCGAGTACGGACAAGATGCAAATTGAGCTAAGAGCCCCGAAGAATAACCAATGGCGTCCATAACCCTGCCCAGGCCAAGCCGGAAGGGTAACCCTGCTAACAACGTCGATCTCAAAACCTGCTTAAACAAAAGGGGTGCCGACAAAGGGCAAAGGAAAAAGAGAGAGCAGTCAGTACTGAGGCCAGTACACGGCGAGACTAGAATTCGGTGGTCCTCGCCTACATAGGTATGGTGGACTGAAGCGGCAGCGCAACATGCACTAAACAACCTATAGAGACTCGATATAACTGGCGGCTATCGGAGAGGGATAAGAAAGACCTATTCGGAACCCACCTGATGCTACCACCAAACATACCCATCCTGGTATTTCCCCCTCGAGACCAAACGAGGAAGTCAACCGAGGAACTCACACAGTTGGTAGTTTTAGTTATTCAGTTATCATTGCAGCAAGTACTAGTCAGGTATAGATAGTCCTCCTGATATAATAAGCAGTGGGCAGTTTTAGTTAACCATTCTGTTGTAGTTGCAACACTTACTAGTCAGATACAATTAGCATGAGATATCCCAAACCCAGCAGTTGTTGGTACTTTTGTTTAGCCATTCCGTTGCAGTGAAGCTGATTACTAGTCATAACGGATACAAGTCAAATTATAACAGTAAACTTTAGTTATAGTTGTCTATGATCGAGAACTGTGCTCCAAGTCGTCCATAACCGCGGACACGGCTTTTCGAAAAGATTTAACCCTGCAGGGGTGTACCAAAGTTTCCACACGCACTTCGACCCTTTTTGCCAGATCAGTTAACATACACCCATCGGTATGTCGGCGGGGCCTAAGTCATGACGTTTCCCAGACCCAAAGCAAGTACATGGGGGCCACCCCACTAAGCTACCCGCAACGAAGTCGGCCGGTCTCCGAGACGGACTCAGGGTTTGTGTAGACGGCTGTAAACGACTGGGAACCCGAAAGTGTGACTGGGCTTGTCGATACAGCGAAAACGTGTCACGGTCCTAAACAGTACAGGTGCTCCGCGCACAATCTTAAATAAAGCATTAAAACATGGCATAAGTACAGGATAGTAATAAAGCTCCAAACTAGTTTGTGGCCCCCAGTACAATACTTTGAAATCAGGTACTAATCGATGGGGGTGCCCACACACCCCACCTGTGGTTAGCGCGCTCGATCTCGGAACAGGTGTCAAGAACTCGGGGTCCTACGGGACACCAGTGAGCGGTTAAGAACCAAATATTGTCTATTACCCACCGGTGCCTTTGCATTTACCTACTTCAATTTTTAGTTATTAAACAATAATTAAAGCCATGATCATCTCCAACATTAAACATGCGGCAACACTCCAACAACTGAGGTACTTGACGACACGCAACAGCACTTGAGCAAGCGACTACGACACGCAAGTCCAACTATCTACCAAACAACAGGTAATAGGATGTGTCCAAGGCAATATAAGGCTGGAAGGGATATCACGGGTACGAAAACTAGAGCATCGCAACACAGATAGCAATAGGTCAACAGGGGGAAATAAAGACTATAAAAGTAAGATAGGTAGAAAGGGGGAGAATGCTCGCCTGAAAACATTGCCGAAGGTTCATCCGAAGATCGGGTCGACACTCGCATCAACTCAACGGCCTAATCCGCGAAGAAGCAAAGCACTAGAAGAAACACCGGATGCAATAATTAATACTATGGCAAAAGATCCGGCATGATTATGATATGATGCAGATGCGGTGCAATTAGGCAATATTAAGCGGAATCGAGGTCCCGACAATTAATTATTAGGTTCGAGTTATTTATCTACCCCACAAATTAAGTGTTGGATTAACAGGGCGAAACATGGCATCGGTTCGCTACACCAATTTAAATGGAGTCCGGAATTAGACAACGATATCCCGCAGATGGACTCCATATTTAATTATGAGATGAATCGGCGTAATGCCCCCAACCCACATGATATGCATGCGAAAAGAACCATTAATATGCAACAAGTTTTATATATAGCATTTATAAAATAGGGGCTCGGGAAAAGGTTCACACATAGGGTTATCGATGACCTTGGCGTTCGATGTGGTTCGGGGTCCGGTCTCAGGGTTTGACGGGATCGGTCTCGGCAGAAACATTCTCGGACAACGGAGTAGATCTTGTCGCATCCGGGAAGAAGGACTTGGTTCGGCGTCGAGGCGCATCGGATTCGCCCTGGTCGATGTCGTTCTTGTCGTTGCGAAGATCTTGTCAGGTCCGCGTATCGGGTCAGTCTTGGCATTCGGGGTGAAGAACTTGGCGTCCGCGAGGAAGTACTTGGCGTATCCGTGTGGACGACCTTGGCGTCCGAGAGACGATCTTGTCGCACCCGCGGTCTTCGGGTACGGGTTCTCCGGGCTCCCATGTAGGAGATCTTGTCGTCGCGTCGAAGAACTCGGGTTCGGGGTCGGGTGTCGGTGGACTACTTGATGTTCCCCTTAGAAGATCTTCGGGTTCGGGTAGCAGATCTCGGCGTCCCGTGACGAAGGTCTTGATGGTGCCGTCTTCGTTTGTCGATGTCGGACTTGGGTGAATCGGTTACCGGGGTCTTCGGATCCGAGAAGAAGATCATGGCGGTCCGGGGGAACGGCCTTCGGGTTCCGGAGAAGAGCTCGGTGTACGTGTCGATGGTCTTGGATCCGAGGGGTTTGGTTCAGTCTTAGGGGTTCGACGAGGGATCGGTCTTGTTCGGATACGAGGCTTCATATCCGTGGATCGGGGTCATCGGCTCCATGTTGAAAACCGCAGGGGTCCGTGTAGGAGAACTTGGAGTTCCGATTCTGTGTCACAGATCGGGCCATCTGCCACACTACCAACACCGATGATCTGGACTGTTGCAGGTCACAAGACTGAAGACAGGCACCTGAACGCAACAGCGGGACAGCAGCAGCTCTCCGACACCGCTGTGGCCTTGTCTAGAACAGAGCCAGGGCGTCGATGCGCTGCAGAAGGCGGCGGCTGGCGACCGGAGACGCAGTGGCAGGATGCAGCGGGGAGGCGCAGGGCAGGTCTTGCTGGCGGGGCCGGCGTTGGGGCGCGCGGGCGGCAGGGTCGTGGTCGGCTCGGGGCCGCGGCCGGGCTCGGGGAAGGCGATGCAGAGAGGCGGACGGGGCAGTGGTTAGAGGAGGCCTGCGGGGCGGCCGGAGGACGTGGTCGGCGAGCGGGGCCGAGGGAGGACGGGCGGAGATGGTTGAGGCTGACGGGGCCAGCGCGGAGCTCCGGACCGCGCGGGACAGAGGGAAGAGGGCGGTGACGCATTGGGGACGAGGGCGAGAGGGGGACGCCGAGGCGATGGCGCCACGGCCTGGGCGAACTCGGGCAGCGGCGGCGGGTACTGAGGGAGGCCTATGCGCCAAGGGGAGGCGGTGGATGGCGGCAGGGATGCGGGCGCTCAGGGAGGGGAGGATCGAGGCGAGGCCACGCAGAGGGGGATAGGTGGGCTCGACGGCCGCGGTGGCCTGCGGCGAGAGGAGGGTGGCGGACGACGAGGTAGGCGCGGTGGCGATGGGGATCAGGGCAACCACGGGCGGGGTGGTTCGTGGCAAGCCAGGGAAAGGAAGGAGACTAGGAACGTCGAGGAGGAGGGGTCAGTCTCGGGGGAGGGAATCCCGGGGTGGGACCCAGCGGCAGGAGCCTGTCGGGAGGAGGGGGCTCCCCCCCGGGCGGTTGGTGTGGAGGCGTGGGGTGTGGGTGGGCCAGGCGGCGGATCAGGTGGCGGCCAGCGGGTGAGGTGGCGCGTGGCGGTTGGCTGGAGGAGGGATGATAGCTGAGGTGGCGAGCACCGATTGGGTGGGATGAGGTGGAGGCAGGGTGGGTAGATTAGGTTGGGTAGGAAAAGGGTTTAGGGTTTCTTTAGATGGGCCGGGTGGTAGGTAGTCTGGTCAGGTTGGGCCTCTGGCCTGACCGATCGGACTGCCTCCCCGGACAAAACATTTTATTATTTGTTTTATTTTTAAAACATTTTTGTAAATACTTTTTAGACAAATAAAAGATCTGAACAGACCGAGGTTTTAGTTTGAGATTAAAGGAGAGGGCTAATTAGAAAACAACTTAGGCTTTTACGAAAATAGTTTTTATGCAAAATATATGCATGATGTCATGATGATGCACAAAATATAAACAACAGGCGATTTTCTAGTAGTGGCTTTACCCGGGGTGCTACATAACTCTAGAGTTTCTAGTCTTTACTTTGGTTATTTGTCTGATTGCTGGATGCGAACATTTTCCGAGTAGTGAATTGTTGGTACTGGAAGCCGGCTTTGTTTCCGAGTTTAAACTGGTTTAGCAATTGAGCTCCGTTGCTCGGCAAAGTTTCCGGCAGAAGGTTTAGCCGGCTCACGAAAGGGACGAGGCGGAAAGCCAGATAAACGATGAGTATAGACGAAAAAATACAAGTGCTTATGTAAACATTTCAGGCACACAAAAATTTAAAGTCAAAAAATGCTGAATAGATCAAAAGCTTAGCACTAGCAAAATTATAGTACTGCATATTTACAGACCCATCATGTTTTTCAGAATAATACAAATTTTTCTCGCAATCTATGATGCAGGAGGAGAAGAAGGAGCTACCGGCTCACTGGATATGTCGCCTTGATATCGTTCTGAGATGTCCACATCCGATACGGTGTGGTCATCGTCAGAAACTTCTGTTGATTCTTTGGGAGGAGGAGGTGGTGTGTCCACGCGGGTGAAAAAGGGAGTATCGTAGCTGGTCAAATTAGCCACATGACACCCATATCCGGCGCAAGAGTCCATGATGGTCTTGATGTCCTGCTCCTGGTCGTCTTCATCTACTTTGCAGTACCCTCTGGTCACTTGCCATATTTCCATGTTTCCATGGTGGCTCATGACCATGGTGAGAGCGTTCTGCGCCGCGGTCCGCGCGTAGGACATGTTCCAATCCTGGACAAGTTGCGGCATCTCTTTTGCCTTGTCCCGCACCTGAAAATCCAACATGCTATGCATGTCCGGAATCTTGAGAGCTTTGCCAATATCCTCAAGGGATTGGCGGAAGTCATGAAGCAGGTCACCGACTTGGGTAAGCCGGTGGGTGTGAGGCTCGGTGGAGGTGGAGTCTGTCAAGTTCAGAGGACCTATACACAAAACGGTTAATAAATCCGACATTGAAAGAAGTCGAAGAAAATAGAAAGTTCAGAGGGATGGAATATACCAAAAATGACGTCGTCAATCTTGGTATTCTCTTCCCGAAGACTCTGGAGTTCAGCCTAGAGTGCCTCGGAAAGGTCCTTCTCTCTGCATAACTCATTATTGAGGTCCGAGATTTGCTGATCTTGAGCGGCAATCTTGTGATCGCGCTCGTCAGTAGCCATGGAGGAGGACTCGAGAACTTGAGCTATGCTCTTCTCATGATCCGCTTTGAGCTTGTCCAGCTCTTGGCGAAGTTCCTTGTTCTCCACCACTAAGGTTTTGAGGTTCTCGGCCTCTTCAATCATGGCGCAGGATTGTTTTACCAGCGCTGTAAGTCAAAAGGAACAACAGTTCAGAAAATTCGACTATGAAAACATGAAAGACAAGGTTTGAGTCTTGAAATGTCTACCTTCGGCCTCATCCTTGAAGACCTTAAGTTCAGCATTTTTAAGTCGGAGAGCCTTGATCTCTCTCCGCTTGTCACAGACATTTTCAACAAATCCTGGTTATAGGAACATACTTTTTGTAAGTCAGAATACCCAAAGTCAGAAGTCTACTAAAGACTCGGGCTAATATTTTTACTAATATCAGCACGAGCCTTGGGGGCTACACTAGTTCATTCTTTGGCACCCTAATGAAGCAGAAACCCGGATTATAGATCCTACTTCATTCTTGGGGGATAGGGATATGATATGAAACAAAGGAAAAACAAGAGTTAGAATTCCGACTTACATATTGCTCGCGAGTGAGTTTATCCAAACTCGCATTTACTTCAACAGCGAACTTTTCGGCGAGAGTCAAAGGGACCACTGGTGCTGTTGGAAGCTCACCAGTCCTTATCCTCTCGTCACGAAGATGTACTTGTGCAAGAAGGTCAGAGAACTTGATATCCTCTGCCTCTTGTGCTTCTTCTTCGGCAGATAAGTTTATTTTCTCTAGGCATTGCCTGGCCAACCTCTAGATCTCTTCCACACATTTCTAGGACAAGCCAAACTTGGCAAGACCCGGATTGTTGAGAAGGTTTTCGGCGAAGGTCTCTGCCGAGGGATCATTACCTGAAGAGGGTTCACCCTTATCTATGCCTGACTCACTCATGGTGACGTCAGTTTGTGATTCAAGGATCATAGGCTCCGATGAAGGAGCCGGATCTTCTGCGGCATCCGGGGAAGGAATGATCACCGGTGTTGCGGAAGGTTGGGGGGCAAGAGTCTGAGGAGCTACGGCAGGAGAAGCCATGGAAAGCTTCGTCTGTTGCAGGGGCTTCGAAGAATTTCCCTTCCCCTTACCCTTGATGAGCTCCTTAGCCCTGAGAATGTAATAAAGTCGAAAACGTTACATCTCGGAAGAGAATTCGAATAAGGTACAAAGGCAGAAGTTGTGTTGAAAGATTACCTCTTCACGATAGGCACCTCCTTTGTACCAACAGCCACTATCGGAGCCTTGCGTTTCTTAAGCGCAATGTCCGGCAATGGAACCAATACCACCTCCTGAGAAAACTCCGGAGGATATCCCTCGAGACGAGGAAGTTTCAACTCAGGGAGGTCAGCAAGCTGAAAAGAAGAAAACATATCAGTATTGCAATGTAATTTAAAGATTGAAACACATGAAAAGGTTTACTATTAAAAACATACCGGCACTATAGGGTTTTCCGTCATATGCATATCCAGAGAAACCTCCGAGATCCTCCTCTCGATCCGTTCCCTTGTTAGCCATTTAATCTGGCTTATGTAGCCTTGCGAGGTATAGGCTCTAGGGATGATGCAGAGAGATTCTTTCTTAGACGACGTGATGGAGTGCATCAGTCGGTTTCCGTGGTACTGAAGGGGCTGGATCCGGCGTGATACCCAGCATTGGACCAAGTCGGATCCCTTCAGTCCTTTGTGTTTGATGAGATATTCGACCCGCCTCTTAGCAAGGATCAGATCGTCACTGAGAGCCAGAGCGGCCTTGTCCCAAGACGGTTGGGCCATGGCAGCTCCGTCAACAAAATCCGGCAAAGCGGTAGCTTTGTCAGGAGCCGGAATATCCTTATGATAAAAGAATGTGGCTGGCCACTGTTTGACCGAGTCACTGGCTAAGATTTTGGGATATGCGCGCTCGCGTCTAAGCGAAAAACTAATGGTACTGGTGATATAAGGAACACTGGCAGTGATAGAGTTTCTCTGGACATGAAAGTAATACCGGAATAAGGTCAGACTCGGCCTAATGCCGAGAAATCCCTCACACAAAGAAGCGTAAGCGCTCATCTCTAAGAGAGAGTTGGGAGGAAGATGGTGGAGATGAACACCATAATGGTCAATCACCTCGGAGAAGAACTCCGAGGGAGGAAACGACAAACCTTTGTCGAGGTGGGTGCCGAAGTGGACCCGCTCGTCGGCGCGCGGGTTGGGGACGGTTTCCCCGAAGCCGCTCCTCCAGTCGCCGGCGCGGAGGAGCCCTTCTGTCTCCACTCCGTGGAGCTTCTCATCATCAAGAACGCAGGGGATCCATACCCCACGAAAGCTTTCCTTCTCTGCCGTTGCTTCCGTCGCCGCCGTCCCTGCCGCTGCGGCCAAGCCGGAGGAGGATGAAGAGGCCATTTCTCCGGTGAGCAGATGACCTAGGATGGGCGGCGCTGGGAGTTCTTAGAGGAAAGAAGGGGAGCTCTTTACGCGTGAGGGAGATTTGGAGGAGAGGAAAAGGCAAAGGAACATGTGAAGAAAGGAGGAGGGGAATCCTCGCCCCTTATATTCACCTAACCGCGCCAAGATTCGTGCAAATGCTACAGTGCAACCGCCACGGGTCGTGGAAGGAACTGGGAAGGACCCACGTGATGATTACGTCGCCTCGATCTCCACGCACGCATTGAAATGGCGCCTCGGTTCCACGAACCGCGGACCCACCAACGGTCGTGCTGACAGGATGTCTGTCAGATGACGTGACTTGACCATGACTAGTGTCAGGTGGCGTTAGAGACCAAGTTCCGGCTTAGTTTGAAATCAAAGCTGGAAAATCCGAGTAACCTGTTGATAGGTCCGACTTATTTTTAAGATCCGGATCATATTTTTTGTTGTGAAGTTTCAGGAACCCTTCAAGATTCTGCAAGCCGAAGATCAAGCTAGACGATGATAAATCCGACTTTGGATCTTGGAGACTTCCGGGGGCTGCTGTTGGGGATGTACTTTCCGGGTATCCTCACAGTTCCTCACTGACCAGGGTGGCCCATTTCGGGTTAGAGCTTTGCTTCACGGGCGTCCTAGTCAGGGAGAAAAGACGGAGTCCAATCCGGCTACGGGAAGGCCCAGAAGACTTACCGACTTAGGCCCATAGTGTTACTTGTAGTTCAAGATGTACTATGTAACCGACTCTTAGTCATAGCCGGATAGATCTCTCATGTAAACCCTAGGCCGGATATCTATATAAGCTGACCTAGGGAGAGCCTTTAGGGCACACCATAATAGTCTACAATCTCAACTCGCACAGGCGAAACCCTTGTAACCCATATTCCGGCTTTGCCGTATTACTGGATTGCTAGCAGGAGTAGGGTCCGTCCAAAGCCGGTGGATTCGAACCTGGGTAAACTTGTGTGTTCACCGTCCCGGAACACCGTACATCTCACACCCCTCTCTTCCACACGCCTCGAGGACCCCCTCATGGAGTACTTGTCATCAATCTGACGACATTGCATGATTGTGTGACTAGTTGAAGCTATCAAGAATCTCTATCTTTGCATAGTGCTTATTGTTTTTATTCATATCGTATGCTTTTTATTGTGAAGATTTATTTTTAATATCCATGCAATATACCACCGGAAATAAATTCCAATACACTCATTATCTTTGACAATTGATATACTTGGGTGTGGTAGCATTTTAGGATCATCATCACCTTGGATTTCACCTCTTATTGCCTTTTTTTCTTTCCAAAAATTGGTGTGGCTCCCATTGTCTTCCTTGGCTTTTGAACATTTCTTTGATCATGTTTTTGATTATTATCAAATGTGTTTTTAGTGGAAGACAAACCTTTCCTTCTTGGAACCTTGTGTCATTGTGAAAAGTGTTAAGGGTTTGGTTTATTTGTTGAAACCTTGCTCTTTTGGGAGTTTGTTATCTCATTCTTTCTTCTCTGTGTTACTTGCTTGAATGAGATAAATCTTTGAGAATTTGTGTTTTTATCTCATCTTTTATGCTCAATAGTTTTTGCTTGGTTCATTTGTTGAACTTTGTTGAACAAATCTTGTGTTGATTTGATTCTTTGATATAGTTTGGACAACAAATGTGTTTCGTCACACCTTGTATGCCTTCTTGAATATTTTTGTGTTTTGTCCAAATTATATATTCATTGTTTCTTGAAAGTCTCGTGCATGCATGTTTACTAAAGGTATATCTTATATTATTTTTTGCTTTCTTTGATCCAATATATAGGGTATACTCCATCAAATCCTTAAACAACTATGATGTGCATGAAATTCAAATTTAATCTCTAAATATGCACATATTTTTATGGAGTATGTCCTATGTGTTGTGGTTAGTCTAACCACTTTGGACCCAATAAGTTTGGGGACCAAGATGTACTTGAATGTTCTTTTAGGTACATTTGATATGCAACGGATACTTGTCTCATCTATAAGGAAGGTGTTGTCTCCACATGATAATTGGAGCCAAGCTAGGATAATCAAAGAATTCTTATCTACTACATCATACCATTGCTATCTCGGTAACAAGTATCTTATTCATGCATACTTTTCTTCCATCCAATCTCTTGTAGGTTACATCTTGGCATGAATTTATTTGTTTGTAAATGTTGTGGTTCTTGCAAGGATCTTTGAAAGACTTGTTTATTCTTATTGCCTATGTGAGTAATTTGAGATGATGCATATAATGGGGAGTATATAAGATCATGCTCATGATTCACCAATCCCAAATATGCCTTCTAGCAATTTATTGCATATCAATTCCTCAAGGTACTCGCATGTGCAATATTGTTGAAATTTCATTGTATCCTTCCTTTTGATACTTGTTGCCTTTCTCAAAATATCGCAACTAGCATTAGTTCCCTTAGTGTTAGTTGTGATGTTTTTGAGGTTTTTCTTTTTCTTTGGTGAAGTTCATTGATATACCATGAGAGAAAACAGAACCATGGGCTATATATGCACTTAAGCAAAATATCCTTTTTGGTATATCTTATGACTTCCTCTTGGATATCATGTATTCCTTTTTTTAACCTCTTATGTGTGGATGTTTCTTTGTGGATTTTTCTCATGTTTTGTCCACTTAGAAACTTATATACACAAGAGTGTTAATCTTCCACCTTGATATCCTCGCTCTTTGCCGACCATCTCTCCTATCCTCTTGGTTTTTTATGGTATTGGTAAGGTCTTGATTTATGAGTGCTCGATTTACTTTTATTGCATCTTCACGCACTCATATCTCATATTCGGTTTCTTTTGGACTTAAGCTTGTATTGACAAGTGCATTGATTTATATCTATACTCCTTGTATCTTGGTTGTGTTATAAATTATATAGAGGGAGTGAGGATTCCATGTTTATGCATATTGTATTCAAATGAAACAACTAATTTATGCACGAACCTTGGGGAGCTTCCCTATTTCATTTAGAGCACTAGTTGTCCATTTGATTATTTGGATCTTTTGATTGCTTGCTTCATCTGTTGAAGTTTCTTCACCTTGTTATCTTTTTAGCAATCTTTGATCCTCAATATAGTTTGATTTCCTCCAAGTATTCGTCATTGGATATGTGCATATGATTTCACTCATATTATGAGTAATGCACACCTTGGGTAGGAACTCATATTGTATTGTACTTCTAACCTTGTCATCCATTTTGGCACTTGTTGTTAATGGGGGAGAAGTTTAGAGGGTTTAAGGGAAATGGTTTTGTACTTAAGATTGGTTTGTTCTTAAGTGTTTGCCTTTCATGCATTTCATCTTTATTATGTTTTGCATGGTTGAATATATAGTGGAAACTCTCCCAAAGGTTATGCTTAACAATGCATGCAATGAAATTCAAGTTAATCACACGTGCATATATTGTGGGGGAGTTTGCTCTATATATGTTGGTTCTACTCACATCTCATGCATTAGTTGTAGTTTGTGTGAGTAGAATCGGTTTTGATATGGGCTAGTATCTTTGCGTTACTTAACCATATCAAATACAACCTCTTGTATACAACTTATTCGCGGATAAGCTGCGTACTTGTTTCTAATATTCCTTATATAAACCCTCTTGTTGTGATTGTCATCTATTACCAAAATGGGGGAGATTGAAAGGGTAATTGCCCCTATGTGTGGTTTTGGTGATTAATGACAATCCCTATGGGCTAATGTTTTCCTTGAGTTTTATATGAAGGAATATTCCATAGGCCATGATTGTAGTCCATGTGTTGGATTCAATTATGGATGCCATGAAGATAAATATATACCTTGAGTATTGGCATCAAGATCATCGAGTTGAAGAGAAGAATATGATATGATCAAGATATTGAGAGTGTGTTCTCAATAGAAGAATTCAAGATATGGCTCTAAGTCGGTGTTATGATTGCCTCATTAGTTGAACTATGGTTGAATAATATTTAGAGCATGTAATCAAATGAAGAGTTCCTTATGTACCTCAAGATATTGAGATGGAGCATGGGAAGATACTTGGTTGACCAATACAAAGAGTGAAGAGTGATTTCAATTTGGTCAACACATGAAGCATAAAGAATGTACCACATGGATCCTATGGTATGGTAAGCCTTGTTAATTATGCATAATGAACTAACCCATTGTATATGTGCATTTGTGTTTTCTATATGGGATAGGTATCTTTCCATGGTCACGCTTCAAAACTGAAGATCTCATATAGCCCATGAGAGGATGACACCAAGTGGTGATCATCATCAAGGTTGAGAAGGGCAAGTTCAAGATAAGCATCTCGAGAAGATCATTTTCTTGAAGCGTTCCATCCATATTGGTGATAATGTATATGTGAAGACGTGTCTTAATGAAGCTATCCCATAGTGGTGTATGGGGGAGCAAATTATGAGTCTAAACGAAGCGACAATGATCAAGTGATGCACCCTGTCTTGGATGGAGCTTGAAGCATTGTCATCAAGATTAAGAGGGATGCACAAGGCAAAGGTATGACCTTTCTAGGTTTTCCTTTTACCGGTCTCAAGGTGGTTGTTGGGATACCGGGTTATAGGATAGATAGCCGCACTATCAAGAGGGGCATCTTTTTGAGGGCTTTTAAAGAGGAGATCTAGATCTACAATCCTTACCAATCAATTTCTCCTCTAAGTGAGGGGAACCCATTGGGTCTAGATCTTGAAGTCATTGGTTGACTTCGACCATTGTTCTTCCTCTCTAATTCCTCCCTAGCACTTGTTGCTTTGGTGGGATTTGAGAGTGAGGGATTTGAACACCCTTGGTTTTCTTGCTTTGCATTCTTGCATAAGTGTTGAGCTCTCCATTACGATTTGTTCGAGTGAGAGACCGTGAGCTTGTTACTCTTGGAGGGTGACCTCCTAGTTGGCTTGGCGGTTGGTACCGTGGTGTCCTCTTCGTGGAAGATTGTGAAGAGACCCGGGATTCTCCTTCGTGGAGCTTGTGAAGTGGTTGTGGAGTTTGCCATCTCCGGAGTGGAGGAAAAGCTAGCCATAAGGAAATGGCCTATTCCTTCATGGGATAGACTCGGAGAAGAGGGTGAGCCTTCGTGGCGTTGGGAAATCCTTCGTGGAACACACCTCTCCAACGTGACGTACCTTCTTGTAAGGGAACACGGGAATACATCTTCGTCTCCGCGTGCCTCGGTTATATCTATACCCGAGCTTACTTTCCTTGTGATAGCCATCGAGCTTGAAGTACTTATATCTTGCTTATAACTTGTGGAATATTTATCTTGTGCTATCTTGCTTAGCTTAACTTGTTGTTGGTGCACTTAGTTCAGCCTAGTGTATTTAGGTTTTGTGCTTGTAAAATAAACATTAGTTTAATTCCACATTATATCAAGCCAAAACCGTAATAGTTTTGAAATTTCCTATTCACCCCCCTCCCTCTAGGCGACATCTCTATCCTTTCACATTCATAGAGACCAAGTTTGGTCTTGAAGGCGGTTTTCCACTCATCACCTTCCACCATGCATATTTGATGGTATCCACTATGAAGATCAGTTTTTGAGAAAATAATGGCTCCACACAACTTGTCAAGCATGTCATCAAGACGTGGTATAGGATGTCGATAACGTATGGTGATAGCATTGATTGGACGACAGTCCATGCATAACCGCAACGTATCATCCGTTTTTGGAACAAGACTCATGGGTACCACACTTGGACTAGTGCTAACTTGGATCAAACCTTTGGAGACGAGTTGGTTTATTTGGCGTTCTATCTCTTTCATCTCCTCCGGGTTCGTGCGGTAGGCAACGCGGTTTGGTAGCGGTGCACCGGGAATGAGATCAATGCGATGTTCGATGCCACAAAGAGGAGGTAGTCCATGTGGGAGCTCTTCGGGGAACACATCCTTGAATTCCTGCAAAACAATCATCAAAGAGGGAGGAATATTTGTCAAGTCATTAGTTCCTTGCGCTAGTCCCTTGCAAATGAGGACATAGTGCAAGATGGATGGGGTGTTCCTCGCATCTCTCATCTCACTTTCGGTGGCAAGGAGAACACTCTTAGTTTTTCCACTCGAGTTAGGCTTGTGGCTCTCACTCACTATGAGGTAGTTCTCTCCCTCAGCACTCTGCTCACAAGAAGGTGATGTGTTTTGCGCCATCACTAAAGCCTTTGCATTATCCGCAATTATTTGGCTAGGAGTCATCGGTTGCAAAACACGTGTCTTGTTAATCCATTTTAAGGTGTATAAATTTGTGCGACCATCATGTAGAGCACCTTTGTCGAATTTCCATGGATGACCAAGTAACATGTGACAATCGTCATTAGGACCACATAACACTCCACCATGTCTTTGAATGGCCCAATAGAGAATGTTACCGAGACGGTGTGCTTGATCTTCATGGACCATTGGTCACTTAGCCATTGCACATGGTAGGTGTGCTTGTGTGGATGGAGGGTGAGGTTGAGCTTCTCACGCAACTCAGTGCCACTACAAGAAAATTTTCCTTCCACAACGAATTGGCTCGATGGTCGTCATAGAAGGCGCATCTTCCACGACGAAATTCTCGGCTCGACCATGGCCGATGGAAAACTTTTTTTTTCGGTTTCGCGGCCATCTACTACGATAGATCTGCTAAAAAAATGGAGGAAGCTCGGCCAGCGCGTGGTAGAAGCATGATTTTCGTTTCCTCGCGCGTGGTAGAAGTATTTGGAGGCGTGTGGGTCCTGGACATTAGTGTCTCTAGCGGACCATACTTTTTGGTCGCGCCTCCCTGATTTGAACTCGATAACGTTGCTCGAGCGTCTGCCATCTAGTCAGGCTGCTAAGTCCCACATGTCAGCCTCTCATTAGAAGGACCGTGTGTATGATGGATTTTTTCCCTTCGCTTGCGCTACCCTGTTCCGAAGTTGATAGGGCTGCTCCATGCATCTACCATTTAATCAACCTCCTGGGACCCACATGTCATCCTCCCATTAGAAGAAACGTACTTGTGTATGATGGAATTTTTCATTCGCTGGTGCTACCCCGTTCCGAAGTTGATAGCGCTGCTCCACGCATCTACCATTTAACCAACTTCCTGAGCCCCACATGTCATCCTCTCATTAGAAGAAACGTGTGTATGATGGATTTTTTCCCTTCGCTCGTGCTACCCTGTTCTGAACTTGATAGCGTTGTTCGATGCATCTACCGTTTAATCACAATGTTGGGCCCCACATGTCATCCTCTCATTAGAAGAAATGTGTGTATGATGGATTTTTTACCCTCTATCGTGTCTTTGTGTTCCGAACTTGATAGCGTTGCTTGCTGATTCAGCCGTTTATACAGGCTGGTGGGCCTGACATGTGAGCCTCCTCTATGTAGGAAACATGTGCATGCTAGACTTTTTTTCTTCTCTCGCGCCTCCCTATGTGGAACATGGCAACGTTGCTCGATACAGCACCCGTATAATGTCTCCCTGCTGGGTCCACATGGCAGCCGCCTATGTAGAGGAAGCGTGTGTATGTTGGACATTTTTTTGGTCGCGTCCACCGGTTTGACCTTGGTAAAGTTGTTCCATGCGGCAACGTGTATGGTCTTGCTGCTGGGGCCCACGTGTCAGCCTCTCTCGACAAGAAACGTGTCAATCTTGGTCTTATTTTTTTCGGTCGATACTGTTGTACAAGTAATTTTTAAACGCGCTCGTTAAACTTGATCTCTTCTATGGTAAGGTTGATGGGCACTAGCTGCAGGTAGGTGGGTCGGTCGTGTCAGCCTCTCAGTACAAAAATATTGCTACAAATAAACTGCATGCCTTGCCACTACACAAGAAAATTGTTATCCTTCTATAAAACATAAAAAATGTATACAAACATCATATATAACTTACTTATTTTTCTTCTTAAAAAATTGCTTATCCATCTGCTACGCGTGATTTCTAGCAGCCCAACTAAAAAATGTTAAGTATAAATAATGTAGTAGGTAGTACTTAAAAAGATGGATAGGCGGAGTTTTTTAGGGGTGGGTGGATAGTGCCCAAAAAAGGCCGAATTGAAGAAAAATGGGCCAAGCAGGGATTGATGGGATATTTTTCATGGGCTCTTACTCAATCTAACTGGGCTATTTGCGCGGCCGAATGACCCAAAACATGGCCGAGTTATGAGCTATAATGAGGCCAGATGGGATAATTTCTTGGGCTCGTACGTGCTGGCGCTCGGCCGGATTCGAAACAAAGCCGTCAACAAGGGAAAAAAGGTATAAAATATGAGAGCCAAGATCCCAGGAGCCTGAGAACTTGTTATATTAAGGAGCTGACGTCACCCTACTAATTGTGCTAATACTCAGTTGTAACCTAGTAGTTGCAACTCATTAAATTCTTAGTTCCAATGGAGAGAGAGGTGACTCTTGAGAATTGGCAAATCCGATAAAATATTCACAGATATTTCTGTGAAAATTGTGGACAAACACCCCGCGCCTTCCAAAACTTTCCGCCGAGACCCCAGACTTTCCTAAGCTCGCCCTCAATCGAGCGACCAGCCCCTGTCTCTTCAAATTTTGCGCCGTTCTTATGGGCGATGCACCGGATTAGAACCAGGCCGCAAACTTCTCCATGCCTTAAAAAAACTTCTCGACGCCTTTCTATCAACAGTGCCAGCCTACCACCATTGGCCGCGCTGTTCTTCACGAGACGCACCGTCCAGCGGTCAGCTAGGCGATCCCCACGCTTCGCATGCTAGATTCAGGCACTGGACATTCTTCTTGGCTTTGGATTGTTCTCCACATGTCCTAGAAATAGTTAAAGCTTGTGACCATCTAGATTTACAAGGTGCTTGCAGATTTGGGTAGGTACATTCTTTAGGTAAATCTATAGTAAAGCTCTGGACAGAAGAGTTCGAAAACATCTTAAAAAGGACTTGGCAGAAATCCTGTGCAAGCTTTTGACCTGATATATTCCCCATCCTTCTTTGATACGATGGAGCATTTGGTTGTTGATGTACCTGACGAGGAAGTACTTTGAGGTACAGTACAGTATAGATGGATGTACCCTATAGAACGTCGACTTCGCATTTCCAAGGAGCGGGAAGATATCCATAGACAGTTTGATAAGTGAGTGTTATGCAAAGATATCTTCACATATAAGACTATAGAAAAGTTAGATATATTCAGATGTCTGACTTGGCTATGTTTTGTAGGTTCTTCACAGAAATAAAAGTACCAGCAAATTTTGTTCCACCAATAAAAAGACCAGATGGACTAAGATTTAAGGATCATGTAAGACGCTCAAATTGCACTGTGAATTGTCTATGAATTGTCCAGATGGGGTAACCTCTTGTCTATTTTGTAGCGCTAGATTTCGGAGCTTGAATTTCTGGCCCTTATCTATGGTCCTGATAGGAGTATAACAAAAGCTCCAGCTTGCATTTCCAATGGTGTCTGACATAGAGCTGATGTACCTTATGTGGAGACTGATGTAGCTGGAGGTTGTCCTAATGAACCTGCACCGGATTGTGTTTAGATTCGAAATCCTGCACTTGACATTGTCGTCCCAAGGAAATGAAGGTTGTGGATCTGGTAATAACGCCTTCTGTAGAACAAGATGCTGGAGGTGATGATTTCCTATGGCAATCCCTACCATTCTATGACTTGTACGAGTAGTTTCGTAGTTTAATTGAATTGCATGTCCCTCTCTATCAATGAAAATGGCATATCGTTTGCCTTGTTTCAAAAATAAATAAATATTTGCATGTCTCCTTGTATTAGTCAATGCAAAGAAGATACTATTTTCTGTTCAAGTCATGTGAACAAATATGTTTGTATGTAGAGACATAAATGCGGATTGTGTGACAAAATCATCATAAAATTGCCAAATCAATAACACAAGCATAATGGCATTGCAAGGAAAGGAACAGAACCATCTTTTCACCGTGCTTGTGAAAAGGAGATGAGCCAGGAACCACGCCTGCAAGTGGCAGAGGCCAATTCTCGTGCAGCTCAGATAGCATTGGTTTATCATCGATAATACTCAAGCATCCAAATATTATGATTACATACTAGGAGTAGTTCCAGTTGCACACTACAGTTCAACAGGCAAAATTGTAAGAAATGCGTAAGGTAGCTCCATAATACAGGTTCCAGAGAAAAGCATACAAATCATAAGAAAGAAAGCTCCGCATCACAGTTCACCACGTTCAGGTACAACAGTTTCTACAGATTGTAAACCCAAATCACCACCTCCTTTAGGTGGCACGATAATTTTGCGAGCGGGATCAGCAGCACCAATAGCAGCGCCAGCACCGGTAGCATGAGTCTCCACAATAGGTGAACTATCGAGCACCACAATGTACTCTGAAGGCTCTTCACTGCCAGCTCCAGCCGCACAAGTCTCCGCGGATGGTAAAACTAATCCACCACCTCCATCATCTGGCACGACGATGGCAGGTGCAGGATCATCAGTACTAGTTGCAGATGCAACTGCATCAGTCTCCACAGAAGGTAAACAAGGAGGCATCTTAGGTGTAGCGATCTGACATCCATTTTCTACTCCGTCATCAGGAAACTGAGAGTCTTCTTCAACTTTGTGCTTCTGTAGTTACAAGATAAATAGATATTACAACGAAAGCATCTACGTGCAATGACAAGAACATATGTCATTCTATTGATTTACCTTGTCATATGGGATAGCAGAAGTCACAGGATTGGAACCTATTTCATCGAGAATCCTCTTTTTGCTCCTTCCCCTATCTCCTTCTCCAGCAAGTTGTAATATTGATTACATGATGTTGATTGACAAATATATGCAAAGGTTCAAAATTTTGCGCTGTCGAACTACCAATTTCGAACGGATCTCCACAGTTCTTAGTTATGGGATCTAGCCCAGAAAACAAGCTTCTATGGAATCCTAGTCTACAAAAAAAGGATGCATACCCGGGATAAGAACAACTCTACACATGACAATGCTGCGCAATCGACAATAAAAATTTAACCGCATCATCAACTCTATCATGTAAGTTCAGAGTGAATCTAGATACACTCGTTCCACGTAAGCTAAAACATCTTATATTATGAAACAGAGGGAATACGTACGAGTGTTCTAGTATTTCACAAACCGCCATTGCTGCCATAGGACAGAGATGACGGATGCTCCACCGCCTTACAGAAGGTTGCCGCACCGATCTCGCTGCCACCTGTAGAGGACGGAGCCGAGGAGCTGGTCGGCAACAATATGGAGCGAGAGGCCAGGGGGCGGTAGTGGATGGGAAGAAGGGACTGAGTAAAAGAGGGTATGTGTGCGTGGGGGGAGGCCGATGAGGGAGTTAAATCCAGCTTGTCTCAGAAGGAGCGCGCTGCCACATGCACCGGCGTGTGCAAAACTCCCTCCCTCTCTCTTCTGCGGCAGCTACTGTCAGTAGTACTCCAGCTAGCTTCATCGAGTTCTCTGGTACTCCTACTAGTAGACCTTTACTACTACTACTAGGTAGACAAGGAGTACTTGTTCAGAAGAAGAAAAAAACTAGACTAGCACACCATCGTATAGTATTGCCTTGTCAAATCACTGGTGATGCCATGATGAGTGGCATGTTTTTCCTGGTAAACCTGGAAACATCGTGTTCCTTCCACCGCGTGCAGTTTCTGAGCGAAGTACTTACCAACACGTCCAACTTAGGCTTACAGGACCCAAACTGTAGTGAAAAAGAAACAAAACTACGGACCTGCAAGGAGTAATACTAACAGTACTACTATTATACAACATTCTGGAAGAAATTGTATAAGGAATAGTAGTAGTAGAGTACAACTATACTCCTAATAAGGTTCTTTTACAAGCTTCGTGAAATATACATACTTGAGAAACTACCAAGTGTACAGAAGGGGTTTTTGGTCATACGAAGTATTTTACAAGCTGGACCGGTTGCGAAACTAAATGTTGAGTACTCGTACATTAGCTAAAAACTAGCCAAAATAAAGAGTTCAACAGAAGGACGAGACCAAATGAGCTATCCTTGAATAGGCTCGTTCCACTCCAAGGCGTTTGAGAAGCTTGGGATGAATCAAAATGGAGTCTCCGACCATGTCCAGCGAGTGTTGGTGTGGAAACCAATATCTGCGTCACCATTCAGACTGAAGCGGCAAATTTCAGGACACAGCCTGTACTCGTAGCCAATTTCTTGGTGTGATGTGTAAACATAGTTCCTTCTCGTTAGATGTACTGGCGGATCATTTGCATCACCCACTGCAATGATAATCGGATAGTTCACGCCATGGAAAAAAGAATATGATCCAAGGTCAGTAACTCTTTGCCATTGGTTGGCTGCAGTTAACTTGCTTGTGTCCATCGAGAACACCATGCACTCAAACCCAGAAGGATAGGTGCGAACGGTGCGACCATAGTGAACAACACTATTATCATCAGCAATTCCATTGCCTGAGACACCATATGTATAGACCACAAGAAGTCTTGAACCACCAGCAGATCTTCCTAACCACCACCTACCAGGATCATTCTCCTCATTGTCCTCAACAAACCCATGTGTCAGATACAACACATCGCGTGGCGACAGGATAAGGATAGGACCTTCAGTGGGAAAGGAAATGTAATATGGAAATAATATTGATATTGATCTAACATTGTAGAAGTTGATATACAGTACTATTTTCAAAAATCTTGATTATACTTAAGATGTTTGATTGCGTAAAAAAATGCCAACCTAGGGAGATGCTATGGAAATTCTAATTCTTTTCAAAATGGGGATATGCTATGGAAATTCTCCTAGAGACACAGTTTGATTCATGGGATCAAATGAAATAGGAAATAATCCTATAGGATCTTGAATGTAAAGTTCATAGGGAAAAAAAGCAAGGTTAGATCCTAACAGATTTTGGTGTCTTATATACCAAAGGAAAACCAACAAGGATTATTTCTAGGAGGTTTACTATCTTATCTTATCTTACCACTATGTAGTGTATGAATAACTTTGAATATTCACTGTTGGATCAGGACTTGCGAATCCCAACATTTCCAGCAGTTGGATCTTCTTTTCCATTCTAGCATCTACTTGAAGATTCTATTAATAGTATTTAGCACAATGAACGCTATGCACAATCTTCAAAACACACTTCTCCATCATTCTATAATCTTCTCCTTCATTTCTCAAGACCATGTTAACAAGATTTACAAGTACTAGTACCTAATAAACATCGACTTCTACATGATAGAAAATACAAGAACTAAATATGCGCCCATACTTTATAGATGTCGATCAAATTTCTAATTTTTGAGCTTTACCTACTATTATAATTCTATATAGTTATGATATGTCATATGTCTAGTATCTGAGTCTCACGTAAATACTACTAGTAGATACCATATTTTCCATGGATGTACTAGTACTAGGAGACAAGGCAATACTATCAGCAGAACTCAATCCTATGAATCAAATTACTTATATGTAAGAAAACGTAGTAAGGATTGCATTCCTATGAAATTCCTAGGGAATTCGTACGAATCAAAGAGGCTAAAATTCTTATGAAATTCCTACTAACCAAAGAAACTTCATAAAAAATAACATACATTGATTCAGGAATAATATCTGGGTCTCACATAAGTACTTACTACTATGTAGTAGATACCATATTTTCCATGAGATGTACTAGGAGACGAAGCAATACTATTAGCAGAACTCAATCATATGAAACAAACTACTTATATGTAAGCAAACCTCCTAAAGGTTGCATTCCTCTGAAATTCCTACTAACCAATGAAAGTTCAGAAAAATAGCTTGCATCAATTCAGGAACAAAGCTAATAAAATACGTAGGGGGAGAATTTACCAAGTTCCAGAGAGTTTCATGCATAAACATAGACGTTCTTGGTCACGGCGAACACACGATCGTGTTGGATAATAGCATCGTAGTATCTGAAGTAGCCCTGGAACTCGTTCACACAAACTGACCATCCATGACTATCATTCTCGTTGATGACAGCAATCTTGAATTTGAAAATGGCGACTATAGAGAAATCTTTGTATCCCCCAGCAGCTGTCAGAACTTGGCAAATGACTATCTTCTGCAGTTTAGTATGTTGACCTTCATCAGCATCATCCTGAAATGTAAGTGCAGAACCTTCGGTCGGTTCAAACCCCGACACTTGTGGAATAACAATGTTGTGATGAGTGTACACATTGACAAGGTCCCACGTGAAATCGGGCCCAACTGTGACAATCCAATCTCCATTGCCGCCTGCTTGTTGCTCATCAAAACCATTTGGCATCACAACATCGGAGGAGAACCTATCTAGCAGCGTCAGCTTGCACGGGCTGCCCGCCACTTCGAAGCAGTCTTTGGATTACCACGGTCTCACCATCGGGTGAGAATGAAGAACACATGGGAGGCCAAACAGATGAGAAGAAGGCATAGTTTCGCTCTCTTTTGCTGATTGAAGAATATGTTTGGACGAACCGACGAGGCTCATAGCGGTGGTGGCGTCGCAATGGTTAATGAGTACTTGAAGAGGGCCTTCGGTGAACACCTTCTAAAACTGCTCAGGATCTTTACAGACCTTGCTCGATCTCACCATGGAAGGAGGATGCGGATGGTGTTTTGGGGGCTTTCTTTGGGGTGGGGTGGGGTGGGGTGGGGGAGGGAGGGAAGATCGTTGGCATGAGCTGGCGGCCGGGGTGCGATGGAGCAGACAAAGGCTGATGGTGCGTAGTACTAGTACTCTACTACTAGTAGTACATCAGAAGGTGGGTGAGTGGGGGTGGGGCTCCAATTGAGGCTAGTTGCACAAACCTCCAACAATTAGAGCCGCAGTTGCAAAGATCTCCAACTGTTGAGCCCTGGGTATGTAATAAATAATTCTAAGAGGGTTAATCGAGAATTTTGTGCTATGTGCAGCATTTGTACCCAAAAGTAATTGTAGTACAGTAGATTCTTGCAACTAGACTATCCTGATTATCTGGAGTTCCCTGCAACTTCGAATCCAATTGTTGGAGCTTTGTGCAATTTCCACCCTCCTCGTGTTCTGAGGAAGCTCTATGACCCTATGTTCAAACAAAAAAATGATCAAAGACAAACAAAAAAAAAGAAAGACCATCTGTCAGGGCTCGTTTGAATTGCAGGATTCTCAAAACATAAGAAGAGGAAACTACAGGAATTTGGATCAAGTATGTGTTTCAAACACAGGGAAAGCAAAGAAATTATACCATGAGGTTGGAATGGACGGAAATTTTCCTAAAAATAGAGGGCAAAGGAATACTTTGAAGGAATCTCAATTCTCGTGTTTTTTCTATTTCTGTATTTTTCCTATCCTGCGTTCCAAACGGGACATAATTCCTACATATTGGAATCCTATAAATCAAACAAAACAGCGTAGGATTATTTCCTAAGGGACAAGATCCTTCACAAACCTTCGAATTTTCTTTGAATCAAAGAAGGAATAAAAAAAGGTTTCCTCTCTCAGGAAAAAAAGGAACTCCACCTCTTGGAGAAAAAAAAGGAACTCCACCTCTTGGAGAAAAAAAAGGAACTTCACCTCTTGGACAATTCACTGTGACGAGAGTAGCTACTAAAGTCTATGGCTAGTACTAACTGTAGGGCCCAACCATAGCATGTTATTTACAAGTAGTACTACTAGTACAGTATAGTATTAGTTTTTACAGGTGCCTCGAAGGAAACAAAATAAAGCTCTGTAGGTAATAAATGGCCATGGCAATTTCCAAGATACACAATCTTTTGCTTATTCAGTTTGATCTGGACAACAACTAGAGGATAGAGGAATACTAGTTGCTTCGTGTCTTGAGCCATCGAGCTGGAGTAGAAATTTGGATATCTAAAAACCTGAATTATCCTGTCAAACCAATGCTCATTGCATGCAGCTTGACCAAACATACTTACTACACTACTTTATTGCGCGTCCGAAAAACTAGGGAGTACAAGAAGTACTAGTACACTAATGTTACATAGAGATTTTTTTTGAACAGACACAAAGAGTTTCACATTCATCTTATAGCACCAAAAGTAGAAGTTGTGCCAATATAGTACTGTAGTAGTCACGTCCAGGTTGTCTTACAGGGAAAAAAATAGTACGATGAGCTGCAGGATCTATCTATTTTTGTTCTCCTATTTGCGTATACTAGTAGTACTACTATGTACTCAAGAACAGCACGAGTGAGTGCTCCACTAGTGCGCTTCCGCACGTAGGGTAATCCAGTACGGAGGAGATCGTCACCGCATGATCGCGTGATTATTATGCATTGGTCCATGCTCTAGTCGTGGGCACGTGCCGTAGTAGTAAAAAATTTGTGAAAAATATATTACTCATAAATAATTACTCCCTCCATCCTAAAATAGTAGTTACTGACTTGGCTTTGTCTAGATACACATGTATTTTGACGCATTTTAGTACTTAGATGCTCCCTCATTTCTAAATTAGAAAGCATATTAGGTTTTGTCGAAGTCAATATTTATAAAGTTTGACCAACTATATGTACAAACACAAACATACTAACTTACATAATGTCAAATGCATATAATATGAAAACATGGTTCGTGATGATTCTGATAACATTGAGTTAATGTCGTAGATGTCTATATTATTTTCTAGATATTTAGGCTAAATTTCAGGGAAGCCTATCCTGCACGCTGGACCCACGTCGATGCATCATCCACACCAGCGCAATTTCGACGGCAATCTTGGTTCAAGACTTAAATCAAGTCAAATTGACAAGTTTGGGCATAAAATTCCGTAATCACTGAGTTAGATGACTAAAATCGAACCACCGTAAGAACGGTTAGTGTGTTTCTCTCTGGTCCATGTCGTAGAAGTGAATAATTACATAAAAGTTATACTAAACCCCTAAATAGTCCGTAATAACATTAGCAGCAAACTTAGTTTACATCCAAAATGCATCCTTCCTAGTACCAAAAGAGAACCTACATGCGACTACTACTAGTAAACTGGAGTAGTAAAATAGTACTACTAGTAGTACTATACACCATTATAGTCTTGATCATCAGCCGTAGTTTAAGATCATTTTTTCCCGTCGATGCAAACCTAGAAAGATACATGGGTGGACTATCCAACCTTCATTAGGAACCGTGGCGGCACCCCGAGGTACTTCCTGAGCTTGTCGGACGGGAGTTGGTCGACGACGAGCTGCTCGTCAGCTTGATTACCACATTAAGTCCCTCGACCATCGACAAGTCCACCAACCCCGGCGGGCCAGGCACACATAGTTTCACCGTGTACCACGGCCACAAGCACATGCACACAGTTTCACCGTGTACCGCGGCCACAAGCACCTGTCCTGCCTGATGCACACCAAGGACACGACGGCGACCGGGTCGAGCGCGCTGATGGTCAGGCCGAACATGGCACCGTCATCCCCGCAGGGGAAGCGCGTGAATCCCCTCGTGCTTGTTGGTGGTGGAGTCGGGATGAGGCAAAAGAAGGCGCTGTCGTGGATGGCCCTGGTTACTATGACCCCGTGGGCCTCCTTCATGTGGGGAAGGAGCCCTGTCGGCGAGGCAATGAAATCACAGGGGGAATCAATGCAAGAGCACGGGCCATGCGAGCACACGATCTTGTGCTCATCGATCTTGTCAAAGACGACCAAGCTAAATCAACCGTCGTAGGGGAACTCAATCATCGCCTCAGACTAGACGGCGTCCATAGCAGCCGGCTTACGGTCAAATCCACCGATGGAGTACACGAACTTGTGGTAGTGGTTACAGAAAGAAGATCGGCTCGCCAATGCAGTGCCTGCCGGTCAGAAACCCAGGTTGGGTGGGTATACTGAAGAGTATACTGATTGAGTTTCGTACTGTACTAGTACGATTGTACAGGAATACGCTAGGCATAGGCGCACCAGCGGCAGCTGCACTTGGCCACTTTTTCTTAGACAATGTCCACACGCTGTACATGCTTCATCAAAACAAAAAAAGGCTGCAGAAAGTTGACATGTGAGTAATAAAGTAGGTGTCACGCAGTACTGTACCAGACAGTACAGTACAGACAGAGGGAGAGACCGAGGCAAGAAGATCCAGGTGAGTGAGAGGCAAGTAGATCTACTTCTGGAGAGAGACGAAAAGCCTGCGGCCTGCTGCAGAGTGTACAATGCTGTAGGAGAGAGACCGAGGACTGCATGCATGTCTTCGACACCAACCTATAATTAACTTTTTTGGTCTTATCAACTTTAAATGGACTTAATAATCCCAGACAGAGAGAGTACTAGTAATAGTAGTAGTACTACATCTTAGAACAAATCAGACAAATTAGTACTGCATTTATTAGTGGTACTTTTTTTGAGAAATTATAATTAGTAGTAGTACTTAGATATGAGAAAAACCAATCCAAGTTACTACTCCAATAGAGAGTATGATTACTCTATTTTATAGATTCTTGTTTACTAGTACTAGTAGTAAAAGCTAGAATGTAGATTGTTTCAGAACAAATTTTGGCTCTACAATATCTAGCATACACGCAAAACTCAAAAGACACTTCATTTCTTAGTTCAGGGATCTTGTGCTAAATGCATGGACTTGGATGTAATTTTCACTTTTATGAGGTCATTGATCTAACTTGTACTTCCACCGACCGCGTGTTAACTAATAAAGCACCTCGCTCCTACGAGACCTACCACAACTAAAAAATAATTACACTGTCCCGATTGTCAGACAAAGTGGAACATGGTTTCTTATAATTTCAAAGTTTTTAGAAATAGGATGTTTCAAGCTTCCCAGCTAACTTTGCACACTTTAGTGACTTTTTTCCGATTTGACGAAATTAGGTCAAACATTTGCTACACAATTAAGGGCAATTGATTGCTATTGAATTAAATGTATTTTTAGAGGTAGATGGGTGAAGTAGTAAAGAATGTCGTCGGTGTTAGTTTCCAACTATCACGAAAGAACATTTAATTCTCAATTTTTCGAGTGATGACGAGATTGTTCTTTTACGTAAAGAAACTCCAAAGAATATGGATTTGAATACCACAAGACAAGTTTTTAGACATAAAGAGTAGACAAACATGTTGTGCTAATGATACCCATGTTTTATGAGCTTTCAAATATCAAAGCTAACTCCGCCAACTTGAATTACTTTATGCCAATTATTTATCGAATTTAGGTCAAATTTTAACTACAACTAAATTGTAGGTTGCTTTGAAAGTTTTATAAAAACTCTTCTAGAGGTACCTATTTAGGGGACAAGTAATATATCATAAACCACCAGCAGTTTTGACGACACGTTCAACTTCATGCTAAGATTTTGCATCTTGACAGTTTAACAAAATCAGGTCAAACTTGAGCTACAAGTAAGCACGAAAGATCGCTCTTGAATTAAATGTTTGTCGATATTTGAATGACTTCCTAGCTAACTCGGCCCATTTGAATGACTTTATGTCGATTTATCGAAATTACATCAAATTTGAAAGAACATTTGAAATTGGTCCTTGGCGGCAAAAAATTCAAACTTTTCCGATTTTCGAAATTTTTACTTGCTTCCCAAACATCGGGAGGGAAGGTTACTCAAACGATCAGCCATTCGTAGTACTTCTTATCTTATCTTTATCTTCTCTTATCTCTTACAGTACCATACCATACCACTGTATAGTGTACGGATAACTTCGAACATTGACCGTTGGATCAAGACCGGCAAATCCAAACATTGCTAACCGTTGGATCTTCTTTTCCATTCTTAGCATCTACAAAGATTCTACTGATAGTCTTTAGCATGATGGACGCTAGTATGCACAAACCTCAAAACACACAGTGCATTGCTCAGTTTCAGGGTCCTTGTGCTAAATGCATGGACTTGGGTGCAATTTTCATTTTTATGAGGTCCTTGATATAACTTGTACTTCCACCGACCGTGTTAACTCTCAACCACCTCGCTCCTACGAGACATACCACGGTTAAAAGAAAATGCAACTGCCCCAATTATCAAAAAAACTGGACCACAGTTTCTTATATGTAATACCCAAGTTTTTAGTAGTAGGATTTTTCAAGCTTCCTAGCTAATTTCGCACACTTCAGTGACTTCTTGTCGATTAACGAAATTAGGTCAAACTTGAACTACAAGTAAGCGCGATAGATTGCTCTTGAATTAAATGTATTTTCGGAGGTAGATGGGTGCATCTTCTTGTAGTAAACAATGTCATCAGTGTGAGTTTCCAACTATCAGGAAATAAAATTCTCAGTTTTCCAAGTGATGACGAGATGGTTCTTTTCTGTAAAGAAAGCTCGAAGCAGAATATGGATCTCAATTCCATAAGCCAAGCTTTTAGACATAATAAGTTGACCAACGTGTTTTACTTACGATTCCCATATGTTTTTTGAGTTTTCAAACTCCCTAGCGAATTAACTCCGCCCACTTGAATGACTACATGTCAATTTTTTCAAAATTAGATCAAACTTGAACTATAACTAAATTGTAGGTTTCTCTGAAAGTTTTATGAAAAAGCTTTTGGAGGTACCGTACCGATCTGGAGGGGTGTCACAATCAATATATGAGAAACAACCAAGAGTTTTGACAACAGGTTTGACCTCTTGCTAAGATTTTGCATCACATGACACTATTTAACGAAATTGGATCAAACTTGAGCTACAAGTAAGCGCGATAGATTATTGTTGAAATATATGACTTTTCAGAGAGGTAGATGGGTGCATTTTCTTGTAGTAAAAAGTGCCATCGATACTGTGTGATTTTCAAACTATATCAGGAAAGAAGATTCAATTATTCTCAATTTTTCGAGTAATGACGAGCGAGGTTGTTCTTTTCCGTAAAGAAATGTCCGAACAATAATATTGGATCTGAAGGCCAGAAGCCAAGTTTACCAACATATATAGTGGACCAACATGTTGTACCAACGATTCCCATGTTTTATTTATGAGTTTTCAAGCTTCCTAGCTAACTCTGCCCATTTGACCGGATGACTTCATGTCGATTTATCGAAATTAGGTCAAATTTGAAACTACAAGTAAATTGTAGGTTGCTCTAAAAGTTTTACGAAAAATCTTTTAGAGGTACCCATCGAGGGGTCACAATTAATATATCATAAAACACCGAGAGTTTTGACGATATGTTCAACTTCTTGCTAAGATTTGCATCTTGACAATTTAACGAAATTAGGTCAAACTTGAGCTACAAGTAAGCGCGATAGATTGCTCTTGAATTAAATGTATTTTCAGAGGTAGATCGGTGCACCTTGTTGTAGTAAACAATGCCGTCATTGTGAGTTTCCAACTATCAGGAAAGAACATTTAATTCTACATTTTCCGAGTGAAGACGAGCGAGTTTATTAGTTGTTATTTTTCGTAAAGAGAAGTCCAAAGAATATTGGATGTGGATGCCACAAGCCAAGTTGACAGACATATATAGTCGATCGACAATATGTTGTACTTGCGATTCCCATGTTTTATGAGCTTTCAAACTTCCTAGCTAACTCTGCCCATTTTAATGACTTTAACTCGACTTATCGAAATTAGGTCAAATTTGAAACTACAAGTAAATTGTAGGTTTTGCTTTGTAACTTTTACTAAAACGCTTTTAGTTTGGAGGTACCCATCGAGGGGTCACAATTAATATATCTGAAAACAACGAGAGTTTTGATGATAGGTTCAACTTCATGCTAAGATTTTGCATCTTGACAATTTAACGAAATTAATTAGGTCAAACTTGAGCTACAAGTAAGCGCGATAGCTAACTCTTGAATTAAATGTCATTCCAGAGGTAGATGGGTGCATTTTCTAGTAGTAAGCAGTGTCGTGGGTGTGAGTGTCCAACTACCACAAAAGAACATTGAATTCTACGTTTTCCGAGTGAAGATGAACGAGGTTAGTTGTTCTTTTCCATAAAGAAAAGTCCAAAGAATATTGGATGTGGATGCCACAAGCCAAGTTGACAGAAATATATATATATATAGTGGATTGACAACATGTTGTACTTGCGATTTCCATGTTTTATGGGTTTTGAAGCTTCCTATATCTAACCCCGCACATTTGAATACCTTTATGTCGATATCTCGGAATTAGGTCAAATTTGAAACTACAAGTAAATTGTAGGTTTTCCTTTGATAGATTTACGAAAAAGCTTTTGGACGTACCCATCGAGGGTTCAAAATTAATATACCAGAAACCAGCGAGAGTTTCGACGATGGGTTCAACTTCTTACTAAGACTTTGCATATTGTTAATTTAATGAAATTAGGTCAAACTTGTGCTAGCTACAAGTAAACGCCATAGATTTCTCTTGAATTAAATGTCTTTTAATAGCTAGATCATCGTTGAATCTTCTTGTAGTAAATAGTGTCGTCGGTGTGAGTTTCCAACTATCAAGAAAGAACATTCAATTCTACATTTCCTGAGTGAAGAATACGAGCAAGGTTGTTCTTTTTCCTAAAGAAAAGTTCGAAGAATATTGGATCTGAATGCCACAAGACAAGTTTACATATATATTGGACCAACATGTTGTACCAATGATTCCCATGTTTTATGAGTTTTCAAACTTCCCAGCTAACTCTGCCCATTAGAATGACTTCATGTCGATTTATCAAAATTAGGTCAAATTTGAAACTACAAGTACTAGTAAATTACACGTGCCCTGCACATGAGACTCGGATAATAGACATCTGGCATATCATCACTATAAAAAAATTATAATATGCAAAGTGGAAAAAATATAATAGGTAAAATTTGAACTACTACAAGTAAACTTTGTAGGTTGCTTTGAAAGTTTTACGGAAAAGCTCTTAGAGGTACCCATCAGAGGGGGCGCTCGGGGGGGGGGGGGGGGGGTCAATTAATATACTATCAGAAACCAAAAGAGAGTTCTGAAAACGGGTTCATCTTCTTGCTAAGATTTTGCGTCTTGACAGTTTAATGAAATTAGGTCAAACTTGAGCTACAACTAATTGCTATAGATTGCTCTTGAATTTAATGAAATTAGGTCAAACTTGAACCAAAAGTAATAAATTGTAGGTTGCTTTGAAAGTTTTATGAAAAAAGCTTTTGGAGGTACCCATCAAGCGGTTAATTAATATATCAGAAACCACGGAGAGTTTTGACGAGTGGTTCGACTTCTATCTAAGATTTCGTATCTTGAAAATTTTGAACACCTTTTTAAAACGATCACATGAAATAGGGAGAGAGGGGAAATGATATTTCTATTCTCTATGGGCAACCCACAAGCTTGAGGTGCACCTTAGGCTTAAAGATAACTTTATTTTTTCCAATATGTATAAGGTGAACCTTAGCGGATGCCACATAGTAGGCCATTTTTTTTGAACGGGTAGTAGGACATATTAAGGTGTGCTTTTTTACACAATGCGGGGGTAGTATATTTCTTTGCTTAGACATATGATCACCTTTGTCCACGCGCTGTACATGCTGAGAGAATAAAAAGTTGACAGGGTAAGAGGGCAGCAGCGAAGAGAAGTTGAAGGCGGTTCCGTGTTAGAGCAAAGTTATGATGGGTTTCTGACACGAGGTACTCCTGCGGCCATACAGTGTACCACACTATGCTAGTACTAGTAAATTTCAGGACCTATGCACGCAAAAAAAATTGTGTGTTTTCTCTGCCTCTCACCATCCATCCTCCCTCTCTCCTACCCTTTCCCCTCGCACACCGGCCCAGATGATCTCTCCCTCATCCACATCGTGGTGTTGCACACGTGTGCCTTGGTACGGCGGCTCTGTGTCTCTAGCGTGTTTGACACCTGCGTTGGTGTGGAGTAGGGACAAGGAGTACATAAGAAGGAAACCACTTTGGTCCTTGGCGGCAAAAAAATTCAAACTTTTCCGATTTTTGAAATTTTCACTTGCTTCCCAAACATCGGGAGGGAAGGTTACTCAAAAGATTGGCCATTTGCAGTACTTCTTATCTTATCTTTATCTTGTCTTATCTCTTACAATACCATAACATACCACAGTATAGTGTACGGATAACTTCGAACATTGACCTTTGGATCAAGACCGGCAAATCCAAACATTGCTAACCGTTGGATCTTCTTTTCCATTCTTAGCATCTACAAAGATTCTACTAATAGTCTTTAGCACGATGAACGCTAGTATGCGCAAACCTCAAAACACACAATTCATTGCTCAGTTTCAGGGTCCTTGTGTTAAATGCATGGACTTGGGTGCAATTTTCATTTTTATGAGGTCCTTGATGTAACTTGTACTTCCACCGACCGTGTTAACTCTCAAGCACCTCGCTCCTACGAGACCTACCACGGTTAAAAGAAAATGCAACCGCCCCAATTATCAAACAAACCGGACCATAATTTCTTATACGTAATACCCAAGTTTTTAGTACTAGGATTTTTCAAGCTTCCTAGCTAACTTCACACACTTTAGTGACTTCTTGTCGATTAATGAAATTAGGTCAAACTTGAGCTACAAGTAAGCGCGATATATTTCTCTTGAATTAAATGTATTTTGTTGTAGTAAACAATGTCGTCATTGTGAGTTTCCAACTATCAGGAAGTAAAATTCTCAGTTTTTCGAGTGATGACGAGATGGTTCTTTTCTATAAGTAAAGCTCGAAGCAGAATATGGATCTCAATGCCATAAGCCAAGCTTCTAGACATATTAAGTGGACCAACATGTTTTACTTACGATTCCCATATGTTTTTTGAGTTTTCAAATTGCCTAGCTAATTAACTCCGCCCACTTGAATGTCTACATGTTGATTTATCGAAATTAGGTCAAACTTGAACTATAACTAAATTGTAGGTTGCTCTAAAAGTTTTATGAAAAAGCTTTTGGAGGTACCGTACCGATCGGGAGGGGTGTCACAATCAATATATGAGAAACAACCGAGAGTTTTGATAACAGGTTTGACTTCTTGCTAAGATTTTGCATCGCATGACACTATTTAACGAAATTGGGTCAAACCTGAGCTACAAGTAAGCGTGATAGATTGCTGTTGAAATATATGACTTTTTAGAGAGGTAGATGGGTGCATTTTCTTGTAGTAAATAGTGCCATCAGTACGATGTGATTTTCGAACTATATCAGGAAATAAGATTCAATTATTCTCAATTTTTCGAGTAATGACGAGCGAGGTTGTTCTTTTCCGTAAAGAAATGTCTGAAGAATAATATTGGATCTGAAGGCCAGAAGCCAAGTTTACCGACATATATAGTGGACCAACATGTTGTACCAATGATTCCCATGTTTTATTTATGAGTTTTCAAGCTTCCTAGCTAACTCTGCCCATTTGACCGGATGACTTCATGTCGATTTATCGAAATTAGGTCAAATTTGAAACTACAAGTAAATTGTAGGTTGCTTTGAAAGTTTTATGAAAAATCTTTTGGAGGTACCCATCGAGGGGTCACAATTAATATATCATAAAACACTGAGAGTTTTGACGATATATTCAACTTCCTGCTAAGATTTTGCATCTTGACAATTTAACGAAATTAGGTCAAAATTGAGCTACAAGTAAGCACGTTAGATTGCTCTTGAATTAAATGTATTTTCAGAGGTAGATCGATACAACTTGTTGTAGTAAACAATGCCGTCAGTGTGAGTTCCCAACTATCAGGAAAGAACATTTAATTCTACATTTCCCGAGTGAAGACAAGCGAGGCTAGTTGTTATTTTCTATAAAGAGAAATCAAAAGAATATTGGATGTGGATGCCACAAGCCAAGTTGACAGACATATATAGTTGATCAACAACATGTTGTACTTGCGATTCCCATATTTTATGAGATTTCAAACTTCCATGCTAACTCTGCCCATTTTAATGACTTTGAGTCGATTTTTCGAAATGAGGTGAAATTTGAAACTACAAGTAAATTGTAGGTTTTTCTTTGTAGTTTTTACGAAAAATCTTTTAATTTGGAGGCACCCATCGAGGGGTCACAATTAATATATCTGAAAACAACGAGAATTTTGATGATAGGTTCAACTTCATGCTAAGATTTTGCATCTTAATAATTTAACAAAATTAATTAGGTCAAACTTGAGCTACAAGTAAGTGCGATAGATAGATCTTGAATTAAATGTCATTTCAGAGGTAGATGAGTGCATTTTCTAGTAGTAAGCAGTGCCGTGGGAGTGAGTGTCCAACTACCAGGAAAGAACATTGAATTCTACGTTTTCCGAGTGAAGATGAACGAGGTTAGTTGTTCTTTTCCGTAAAGAAAAGACCAAAGTATATTTGATGTGGATGCCACAAGCCAAGTTGACAGACATATATATATATAGTTGATCGACAACATATTGTACTTGCAATTCCCATGTTTTATGGGTTTTGAAGCTTCCTATAGCTAACCCGCACATTTGAATAACTTTATATCGATATCTCGGAATTAGGTCAAATTTGAAATTACAAGTAAATTGTAGGTTTTGCTTTGATAGATTTACGGAAAAGCTTTTGGACGTACCCATCGAGGGTTCAAAATTAATATACCAGAAACCAGCGAGAGTTTCGACGATAGGCTCAACTTCTTGCTAAGACTTTGCATATTGGTAATTTAACGAAATCAGGTCAAAATTGAGCTAGCTACAAGTAAACACCATAGATTGCTCTTGAATTAAATTTCTTTTCATAGGTAGATCATCGGTGCATCTTCTTGCAGTAAACAGTGTCGTCGGTGTGAGTTTCCAACTATCAAGAAAGAACATTCAATTCTACATTTTCCGAGTGAAGAATACGAGCGAGGTTGTTCTTTTTCCTAACGAAAAGTCCGAAGAATATTGGATCTGTATTCCACAAGCCAAGTTTACATACATATATATTGGACCAACATGTTGTACCAATGATTCCCATGTTTTTTAAGTTTTCAAACTTCCTAGCTAACTCTGCCCATTAGAATGACATTATGTCGATTTATCGAAATTAGGTCAAATTTGAAACTACAAGTACTAGTAAATTGCACGTGCGCTGCACGTGAGACTCAGATAATAGACATCTGGCATATCATCACTATATAAAATTATAATAGAAAAAGCGGAAAAAATATAATAGGTAAAATTTGAATTACTACAAGTAAACTGTGTAGGTTGCTTTGAAAGTTTTATGGAAAATCTCTTAGAGGTACCCATCAGAGGGGGCGCGTGGGGGGGGGGGGGGGTCAATTAATATACTATCAGAAACCAAAAGAGAGTTATGACGACAGGTTCATCTTCTTGCTAAGATTTTGTGTCTTGACATTTTAATGAAATAAGGTCAAACTTGAGCTACAACTAAGTGCGATAGATTGTTCTTGAATTTAATGAAATTAGGTCAAACTTGAAATACAAGTAATAAATTGTAGGTTGCTTTGAAATTTTTATGAAAAATCTTTTGGAGGTACCCATCAAGCGGTTAATTAATATATCAGAAACCACATAGATTTTTGACGAGTGGTTCGACTTCTAGCTAAGACTTTGCATCATGAAAATTTTGAACACCTTTTGAAAATGATCCCGTGCATCCGGACATAGTTCGTGCCCCAAAATTTCAGATAATTTGAAATTCCCATTCGACCTTTATTAAATTCGGTAGGTGGGGTGCTTCACTCGTAATTTTCCCAGTATAGTGCTAGTAGTACCTAAACCCAACCCCCACCCCCTCACTCTCCTCTAGGAATACGTCACCGACCGGAACATCCCCGCTGCACTTTAGCCAGCATACCCGCACACCTGATCTGCTCAATGAACCCTCTTGTCCGGCGCGCTGACCACATCATCAACCGCCTAGGATCTGCTCCACGTACGCTGTGGTCCAGCATTCTGCTCGTATCCTCGCTCGCCCAAGATCTGCTTCCCCGTTGTCGACACCCACTATGACCGTAGCACCTTCGGCGACCTCGACATGGCCCATGAGGATGCGGATGAGTCCTAGAAGATGCCCCGACCGAGGTAAAATCAGATCTCCCTGTGTGATTTGTTTATTGGCAATATACTGTATTCGTGCTAAATTTTCTAACTAACATGTTCTTTACTTGATATACACATGTTATGTACTCCCTCTGTTTTAAAATATAAGATACTTTATATTTGTGAAAGAAGTGTATCTAGACTCATTTTTGTGTGTAGGTTCACTCCAAACCTAGATAAACCTACACACTAAAAGAGGTTTAGATGTTCTCTTTTCACAAAGTTAAAACATCTTATATTTTGAAACGGAGGGAGTACTAAATTAACCTGTTGTGGTTACGCTTAAACTCTATGCATTGAACTGTTTTGATGTACTGTACTATTTCTTTGTGAATTATTAGTCACTTAACATATTTGTTTATATTCTCTGTTGTACCTGTCCACATGAGATATGATTATATAATATCTCTCTCATTCACCGATTTACGAACTATAGTATTTCCATCATGCTATTGTCCTGTTATCCTATACTACACGTTTACACACGTCATACTATTTGACCATTATGTACTGTCGATTTGATCCCTCTTAACCTAAGGCTCAAACTGTTTGCTGTTATTATGCAAGGAGCAGCCTCAGTTTGCACACAATATCATAGAGTGAGTGGATCCTATAATCTCGTAAGACCCCATCACTTTTGTTTTACTTCATGCCAACGTATCTCATGTTGGAATCTATTTGTATTTACAGTTGGCCTTACCTTTATGAAGAGGAGCCACAATGGAGTGCAAACTCTTCCCGTCCACACGAGCCGTTGTAGATCTCGTGTAACACCTACCGTAAGGCCCCCCACCCTAAGTTTGGTCCTTGCCACATTTTTTGTTTGCTTAAATTTACCATTTATCTTTCTTGTTTTCATATTTTTTTGCCAAAAATTAGCGTCAAACATTTTATCCCCACTATGGTCTGCTTTTGTTCCATGTGTTTATTTCAATTTCCTAGATATGGAGAGGCCGGGTGTATTGCATCTGAGTTGTTTGATAATAAGAACAAGGCCACACTAGCGATAAGATCCACACATGTATCATAAGGAACTCTGTGCAGTTCATCTCACTCTTGTATCTACTATATATCATAGTTAAATGAACTGCCTATTTTAATATGAGGCACTTGATGGTTCAGTTTGTTGTTCTCAGGCCGCCGAAGCGTTGAAATTATATGGCTATTCATGAATAATTCAATGTATGATTGCTTGATTCATTGTTTGTCTGAAATTATCTAGCTAGCATATTCGAGGCTCACAATTGATGTGTTTTTATTGGCTGAGTTACTCTTTTTTGTGTATGATTAAATCAGTGGAAGATTTCGTTGTGTAGTTCCTAGCTAGTTTATATATGAGAAACATAATGGATTAGTTTTAATATTTGTTTTATACATGATCTGCACATTCTAGTTTGAGCAGTCTGCATCAGGTACTTTGGTTGATTGCTCGCATTGTTATTCAAAATGAACTTGTAGTTTGTTTCCCAAGTCTGTTGTTTAAGTAACTTGTTTTGTCTTGGTCTCAGCCATCTTCAAGTAGAGGAGTCATTACACAGAGCAGCACATGCTCGCATTGCTCCATGGCACCAGCTGGTCCACTTATTCAAGAAGAATGGATGTATGAGCCATCACTGTTAATTGCTTCCTTCCTTATATATTACCGCATTGACACATTTAAAATTAATGGTGGTGTGATTGCATGGTAGTGCTATTATAACTTGTCTTGTGTTTGTTCCAGGCTGCAAATGACCCTCTGAATGCCGAAAAAAGACCCACTTCTCCAAGTTTAGATTTTGTTTCACACAGTAGCAGTGACAATACCTATTTCTCATGGCACACCTAAAAGAACATTTCATGTTTTCCTGTGTTTTTGTGTTAGATCACAATACTGTGGAGATTTCTCATGTGCGCTAAGTGTATTGGAGGTTTGGGGGGCGAATTATCCGCCCCACCAAGGGCCGGATAATACGGCCTACCTCATTGTTCAAAGGCTGCCAAGGCATGTCACCCAAAGAGGGGGCGGATTATCGCCCGGAAAATCCGAATTGGGGCGGTTTTTCTTCCCCAGGCCAGATAATCCGGCTATCGCATGGGCCGGATATTCCGGCCCCCAGAATTTGAGCAAAGCATGCCAAGGCACGTCGCTCGGAGTCCGATCGGATTTTCTCCCGGAAAATCCGAACTGGGGCGGTTTTTCCTCCCCAGGCCGGATAATCTAGCCTTCACATGGGACCGGATAATCCGGCCCCCAGAAGATGATCAAGTGCAAGCTCTGCACGACACTCAGAGAGAGGGCGGACTATCTACCGGATATTCTGAGTCTGGGGCGGAATTTTGCCCAGGCCGGATAATCCGGCCCTCACTTGGGACGGATAATCCGGCCCCCAAAGTCTCCAATGGCTTGGTTTTCGAAGGGGGTATAAATATCCCTTCTTCCCCAACGTTCAGATGTCTTGATTCATTCGAAATTGTTCAGACACTATGTAAGAGCTCCCATTCTAGATCTCCCACTTCAACCACCTGAAGGCTTCGATCTTTGGTGGAATTGAAGGAGGAGAGAATCTTCATCATCATCACGAATCAAGCGCATCAACTCCTCTCCATTCATTTGGATAAATCCCTGATCTAGTATTCTTGTCAATATCTAGATCTTGTTCTTTGTTATTGATAACTTGTTCTTGTTGCAGCTTGTTGTCATTACGGGAGCCTCCATGTTGTTTGTGGAGTTGTGCCCCGCTAGTTGTGTAAAGGCACCGGTACGCGCCTCGAAGGGTCCCTATAGTGGAAAGGTGGATCAGGCCTTTGGTGGCGGGATCCATCGGAGAACAGGGTGAGGCCTATTGTGGCGTGGTGGTCTTAGTACCGCCCACCCCTCCAACGCAGACGTACTTCCCTTAACAAGGAAGGAACTGCGGTCAAACAAATCATGTGTCTCCGCGTGCTTCACTATGGTTTACACATTCCTCTTCCACTCGCTCTTTACTCGCTAGTAGATAGGTTTGCATATAGGTAAATTCCACCTAATAGTATATCTAGAGAATTTACCCTTTTTGCTAAGCCTAAAATTGAAAAAGCATTAAAATTTGAAGTAGCACCTATTCACCCCCCCCTCTAGGTGCCCATACGATCCATTTCAATTGGTATCAGAGCCTCGGCTCTTTATTCGGGCTTAACCGCCTAAGAGAAGTATGGGTACCAGGGGAGATGGGGATGAGGCTGTGGTTCTGGATAAGGTCACAATGGATGATCTCAAGACGTTGGAAACAACCTTGTTGAAATCCTTTGAGGCTAAGATGGAGGAGATGAATCAAATGATTGCTCGTCTCACATCATCCATAGCCCCATCTCCATCCTCCTTTGAGGCCGCCACACCATCATCCAAGGATAAGGCTAACACCGAACCCCAGGATGATGAAGTGGTAGGTGAAAAATATAATGGTTCCACCTCCAAGAAGGGAAGTGGTAAGGAGGGATATAGTGAGGTTCGTCACGTATATTCCCCCGATCCACCTATCCCTCATCCTCATATAAACAATAGGGGTGATCCACCCAAGCTTACTGCATCCTCTTTTAATCAATGGTCTCATGTTTGCAGCTCCTCAATTGAACTTTGGAGGATTATTGAAGAGGGTATATTGGAGATCATTCCAATCTGACAAGAAGAGAAGTTGTGGACAGCCAATTGAATGCTATGGATCTCCACATGATACAACTCGGTGTGGGTCCCAAGGACATTCCCCACATTGGACATCTCAACACGGCTAAAGAAGCTTGGGATGCCCTCACCGATCTCTTTATTGGGAATGAAAGCATGAGAAGGAATAGGTATGATGCCCTTAGTAATGAAGCTGAGGGATTCTACATGTTGGATGGTGAAAACCATGAAGACATGTATAGAAGACTCAAGGGCATTGCAACAACATTTAGGAAGCATGGAGCCACTCACATTGATGATGCATGGATAAGAAGAAAATATGTGAGTGCCTTAATGCCTTTCGAGCCAGGACTTGAAGAGCTTGCAAGGTAGACACAACTACCATCAAATGACATCCAATGAAGTCATGCAAGAAATGGCATTACTCAAAGTTGCCGCGAAGAACGCTGAAGATGCCCGAGCTCATGCCATTGGAATGCAAAAGGGTGTAAATGTTGCTCTAGAAGCTAATGTTGTTGAGAAAGAGGAGGATGAAAGAGCTTTTGAGGGGGCCTCCATGGACTGCCCTGATGAAGTCAAGCGTGCTCATGGTGAGTACATGGCGTTTTATGCAAGGAACTTTTGGAAGGATCCTGCCAAGGCCAAGTCGGAACTCGAGCGCAAGAATGGGTCAAGTGGAAGAAGAGAAAGTGGCCCAAAACTGAGAACATGCTACAATTGTGGAGATAGGCTGCACTTTGTAGCCGAGTGTCCTTATCAAAATAGAGAATACAATGGTGGAAGGCTCATTCTTAAAGAAAAATCCAAAGCACCTAAGAAGAAGCCATTTATTAAAAAGAATGGCCCCTACAAGAAGCAACCCAAGATCGTCTTAGTGGCACAAGAAGAATACTCCTCTACAAGTGAAGATGAAGAGGACGAAGATAGTTCTCGCGAGGTGGCTGGTATAGCCACCACATCGACTCCATCATCTCTCTTCGACTCGCCAAACGAGAACGTCATCAACAACATGGCAAGTGGGTCCGAGGTATCAAGTTCTAGCTCTTCATTTCCTAAGACTAACATAATTTTGGATCTGGATGATCATGACAGTCTTAAAATGAAAGAAGAAGTTATTGCTCTGGACAACTTTTTCACTAACCTGCAAGGTGAGCACAAACTCCATTTTGATGCTCTTATGAGTCAACTTGCTCAAGCCGAAGATCTTCTTGAAGAAAAGGGCAGAATCGAAAGAGAAGATGCCTTGGAGATAGCTTCTTTGAAGAATGCCTTGGAAGAAGAAGAGGAAGCTCGAGTATCTTTGGAAGAAAGACTTGAATCCATTGAGGAGTCACATGAATAAGTTGTGGCTCAGCTCATCAAAGAACGTGACAATGCTCTTACCAAGGTAAAGAAACTAAAGAAAGAAAAGATTGAATTTGGTGCTGCTCATGCTAGACTCTCGGAGAAGTTTGATAAACTTGAAAGTGCTCACAAGGCATTGAAGAGTGATCACTCTACTCTAAATGAGTCTCATGATCAGCTCCAAACTCAATTGAAGTTGTATGATGTGCCAAGTACCTCCACATCATCTTATGGAAAATAAGATCTTGCAAGAGGTTCTCAACACAAAGGTAAAGAGGTTCTTGATGAGATACTGAGCAAGCAAAGGACAAACAATAGAAAAGAAGGTCTTGGTTACATCCCTAAGACAAAGAACAAGAAAAACAACAAGAAAAAGAAGAGCAAGACTGCTCAATCAAAGACTAGCAACATCACCAATGACAAGTCTAATCATGATGGTTTTGTAGGGGCTAACAATCCTAACTTTGAATTATATTGCGATTATTATGGTGATGTTTATGCTAGTTATGTAGGATCCTATGATTGTTACATTCCTTGGTCTATTTGGGTCCCCAAGACCCTTGTCACTAACATGAAAGGACCCGTTGAAAAATGGGTACCTAAAACCAAGAAGTAACTTTCTTGCAGGGCTATGCTTCCAGTGGGTCTAAATGGGTACTCGATAGCGGGTGCACGAGTCATATGACCGAAAGCAAGGAGATCATCACGGAGATGCGGCCAAATCATGATCATATAACAGTCTCCTATGGTGACAAGTCAAAATCTGAGGTATTGGGTCTCGGCAAAGTTGCGGTGGCTCACGATATCTCTCTCGTGGACGTCATGCTTGTTGAGACCCTCGGGTACAACTTACTTTCAGTTTGTGCCCTTGGTAAGATGGGCTTTGCAGTTTATATTGATGCTGATTTGGTGGTACTCTTGTGGAGCAAGTCTCTAAAAGTCGCTTTCGTGGGATATGTCGAAAATGACCTATACGTGGTGGACATTTCGGGGAAAACCACTACAGGCCCGATGTGTCTTTTCGGAAAGGCTGACGTGGGTTGGCTATGGCATCGCCGACTAGCCCACGTCAATATGGGAACTTTGCAAAGTCTCCACAAGGGTGGCCACATCCTTGGACTAAAAGAAAATGTCTCCTTTGCCAAAGATCGTGTTTGCAGGGCTTGTGTTGAAGGGAAAATGCATGACTCTCTTCATCGTAGGAAGACTATCATCTCGTCAAAAAGGATCTTAGAGCTCCTACATGTGGACCTCTTCAGACCTCCATCTCATGCAAGCCTCGGTGGGAAGAAGTACTATCTTGTGATCGTTGATGATTACTCAAGATACACTTGGGTTTATTTCTTCAAGTTGAAGAGTGAAACTCAACAAACGGTCATCGACTTCGCCAACGAGGTTCAACGTCAACACAACGTCCCTATTCTGGCTATAAGAAGTGATAACGGCTCTGAGTTCAAGAACTACACCTTAAATGAGTTTCTACGTGAAGAGGGGATTAGACATCAATATTCCGCTGCGTACACCCCTCAACAAAATGGTGTAGCCGAGAGGAAGAATCGGACTCTAATGGACATGGCAAGGTTAATGCTAGCTGAATTCAAGTCTCCATATAACTTCTAGGCTGAAGCAATCTCTACCGCTTGTCATTCATCCAACCGGTTATACCTCGTAAGATCTTGGACAAGACTCCATATGAAATACTTACTGGTAACAAGCCAAACATCTCATACTTTCGGGTATTCGGGTGTAAGTGTTTCTTTATCATCAAGGGAGTTCGTTTATATAAGTTTGATTCTAAGACTCTAGAAGGTATTTTTGTTGGTTATGGTGCCGAATCCCACACTTATAGAGTCTACAATAAGCTCTCCGGAACTGTTGTAGAATCTTGTAGTGTGGTGTTCGAGGAAAATGACGGTTCCCGTGCGGAGCAAGTTGGTGTTTGTGATGCAGATGTTGAAATACCCCAAGATGCCATAAGAAGAATGGGCGTGGGATTTTTCCGCCCATTGAGGAACCCCTTGTGGTGGATCGGGAAGGACAATGCTCTACTCATGTAGAGCCCTCATCTACACATACTCAACATGTTCCAACCACGGGAGCAACTTCTACATCATCTCCATCAACCGCTGAAGGTCAAGATGTTCCAGAAAGCTCCAGGCCGGATTATCCGGTTGACACCGGATTATCCGGCCACCCCTCTCCTGGCGACCAAACTGTTCCTGGTGCTGAAGAAATCACTGCAAGCTCCAGGCCGGATTTTCCGGGTAACCCCGGATTATCCGGCCCCTCGCCAGTTTAAGCAATTCCCAGGCAGCCTGATGAAGCTGCTACAAGTTCTCCCTGGCCGGATTATCCGGCCTCTCCATCAGCCGAATTATCCGGCCCTGACTCACCTGTTGTTCAGCAGTCTCCTGTTACGGCTACTGACTCATCTCAAGGGCATGCTTCATCACCGCCTACTACTATTATCCCAGATTCTAATCAAGGTCGAGCAAATGATTCCAATGAAGATTCAAGTGATGAAACTATTCCACCAAGAGACAACAAACTTATTGAACTTCGTCGCAAGGCTTGGGCTGATCGGAACCTTGAGTTAAGGGGTCACACCCTTGACAAGGTTATTGGTGATCTTCGACGAAGGGTTTCTACAAGAAGGGAATTGGCCAGTTTTGGTGAGCATCAAGCTCACATCTCAATGGTGGAACCCAAGAAGGTATTTGAAGCTCTTGAAGATCCAGACTGAATTGTTGCTATGCATGAAGAATTGAATAATTTCGAGCGCAACAAGGTCTGGAAACTCGTGGAGAAACCCAAAGATTGCCGCAATGTTATCGGCACCAAATGGATATTTAAAAACAATCAAGATGAGAATGGCATTATTGTGAGAAACAAGGCAAGACTTGTGGCACAACGCTACTCTCAAGTTGAGGGCATTGACTTCGTCGAGACCTATGCTCTAGTGGCTCGCCTTGAGTCCATCTGTATCCTTCTTGCATATGCTACCCATAACAATTTTAAATTGTAGCAAATGGACATCAAGAGTGCTTTCCTTAATGGTCCTCTACATGAGTAGTTATATGTAAAGCAACCTCGGGATTTGAGCATCCTAACTTCCCGAACCATGTCTACAAACTCGATAAGGTACTCTATGGCCTTAAACAAGCCCCACGTGCATGGTATGAGCACCTTAAAGAGCTTTTGCTAGACCGTGGCTTCGAAGTTGGGCAAATCGATCCCACTTTTTTTACTAAGAAGGTTAAGGGGGAGCTCTTCGTATGCCAACTATATGTAGACGATATCATCTTTGGTTCTACTAATAAAGCTTTTAATGATGAATTTTCAAAGCTTATGACTGACATGTTTGAGATGTCTATGATGGGGGAATTACGGTTCTTTCTTGGATTCGAGATCAAGCAACTTAGAGAAGGAACCTTCATCAATCAAGCAAAGTACATCCAAGACATGCTCAAGAGATTCAAGATGATGGATCTTAATGGTGTTGCCACTTCGATGCAAACAAAATGTCATCTTGAACTTAACCCACATGGTAAAGATGTGGACCAAAAGGTGTACCGGTCCATGATCGGCTCTCTTCTTTACCACTGTGTATATAGACCCGATATTGTGTTGAGTGTGGGGGTGTGTGCAAGGTATCAAGCAGCTCCTAAATAAAGCCACTTAGTGGCGGTCAAGAGGATCTTTCTATATTTGGTTAATTCCCCTCACTTTGGTCTATGGTATCCCAAGGGCTCCAATTTCTCTCTATGTGGTTATACTGATTCAGATTGGGTTGGTGATAAGGATGATTGGAAATCCACCTCTGGAGCTTGTCAATTCTTGGAAAGATCTCTAGTGTGTTGGTCATCTAAAAAGCAGAATTGTATCTCTCTCTCCGCCGCCGAAGCTGAATATGTTGCTGCTGCTAGTGCTTGCACTCAGTTATTGTGGATGAGGCAAACTTTAAAGTAATATGGTGTCAATTGTGACAAAGTGCCTCTTTTGTGTGATAATGAAAGTGCAATCAAAATTGCGTACAATCCGGTACAACACACAAGGACAAAGCATATTGAGATTCGGAATCATTTTATTCGAGACCATGTTGCTCGAGGCGATATTGATCTATCCTTTGTGAGCATGAAGAACCAACTTGCTGATATTTTTATGAAGCCACTTGATGAAGCAAGATTCTGCTATTTGATGAATGAGCTAAATATCATTGATTCTAGGAGTTTGTCTTGATTACCCATGCACTCACTCGTACATCTCAGTCTTATTTGGTCTAGGTGTGGGTATGGATATAGGGGGAGTGTGGTCCTAATTCCTTGTGCTAACCCTCCCCCCATAATGCGAAAAGCAAGATAAATCATTTCTCTTAATATCATTTTGTGATATGTGAGCTTATTGATGAGTATTGGTCGTGAACCCAAGATATATCTTCGCGGTGTCACACCATACACTCCAACAAGGTGGATTCGGCCACCGCCCTCTCCTTTGATGAGAATTGGATTTTTTACGGATCTTTTTGGTTGTTTTTGCTCTCTCATGTTCTTAAGGGAATCACACTCAATTTTGGCTCTTATTTGATTTGGTTCTTGCAATTTTGAGTGTCTAGTACCATCTCAGTTTGGCTCTCTTAATCCTAAGCCTTTCCCTACCCCTAAGCCATCTATTCTTGCACACAAATCCCTTGTACACCTTGTGGGGGTGTTGTTTGGGGACGCACGGGCCTGAATCTGTGTACAACAGAAATTCAGATTTGAGGCCGGATAATCCGGCCCAAGTGTAGGCCGGATAATCCGGCCCTGGTAGATTTCGTCTTAAAGGGCAGGGGTCGGGGGGAAGGGCTCATAACAAGCAGCACTTCTCCCCCAACCCTCTCCTCCTCCTCAGCCGCCGCCTGCCATCCCCCACCCTCCCCGGAGCCTCTTCGGCCACCGGATTTTCCGGGCCTCCCCGGATCTTCTTCTCCGTGCCTCCGGGTACCTTCTCCTCCGTGTTCTTCCTCTAATGAGTGAGGGTAACTCCCTCTCTCCCCATCTTTGGCTAGATGTGTTATTCGTTGGATGGAACGTTGTCTAGAAGGATGTGTTTTCGCATAGAAATCGTAGTCTTGCAGTTTCTAGGCCCGATCTATTTTTTTTGCATTCAATCTAGGTGAAGTCGAAAATTTCTGCCAGGGCCGGATTATCCGCCCCTGGCCAGGACGGATAATCCGGCCTGACAGATTCAACTCTAGTTCAGTTTCACCATGGTGTGTGCATTGAGTAGATTTATCTTATGAACTTTTTGACTATTTTTTTCATGCTCTCTCCTGGACTTATGTGCATGCTTATCCCCATGTTATCACCCTTGTTCTCCTCATAGGTGGTTCTAGTGTTCCCAAGACCTACAAGCGCTGCCCTCGCGGTAAATACTTTCAGGACGACGGATAGGGTAACTTAGTGGACGAGGTTGAGTTGAGGAGAAGAAAGAACGAAGAAAAGCACATGGCTGAACAAGCAAAGAGGACTAGAAAGGGGGTGTCCAAAAGAAAGGGCAAGGAGCCCAAGATCAACTACAAGGCTTTGGATGCAGTCACCTATTCCTCCATCCGTCACCGTGATTTGTTTGCTGAGTTGCCTCGTGATGATGAGCTAGGGGATGCTCGATTTTGGTGTGCTGAATAGAAAGATATTTTTGAAGATGTGTATGCCAGGCTAAACATTAGGCCTATGCACCCGTTGGTTCTTGCTGAGGATTTGGAGAAGCTCCACCTTGTGGATGCCATGTATGTGGCTGAGCGGATGGGGCTGCACCATCTCATGTCTCTCCAGTGCTCCTATGACTCTGAGGTGGTGAAGCAGTTCTTTTCCACTTTTCCACTTTGGTCATGTCTCTCCAGTGCTCCTATGACTCTGAGGTGGTGAAGCATTGGATGACTCATGACAGGCCTATGACTGTTGATTTCCGTGTGTTTGCTAAGGTTCTTGGATAATATTTCTACAGCAGGGATAGGGCAAGTGGCCACCGTATCATCACTCAGCTGAAGCCCAACAAAGATGCTTCTCTCTCTCCTTGCACTCTGGACAATGGCATTGTGGGCACTCTTGCTGGTCTGGCTCCTATCTATGCTCCTTTGGTCGGTCTCTTCCGTGATTCCATCACTACGAGTGGAGGCAACAATGATAGCATCCGTGGTCACCTTGTTCAGCTCCTTGCTTTCTCTCATGAGGTTGCCTCATGCAAGGATGAGTCCGTGTAATACAAGCTAGATGTGATGGACTTCATCTACCATGAATTGATTGATGCTATGTTCAACCGGTTGTCCATTCCGTATGGCCCCTACATTATGATGCTCACCAGGCACCTGCTTCCTTCTGAAGATTTCAACATTGATGTTGTGCATAAGGCCAAGAAGATCTACACCAAGGTTCGGAAGACCTCTCACCCCTCCTCTGCTCCTGAGGGTCTCATGATGGATGCTCGTAGGCCTCCAGTGCCTCCCGTTGCTCGTGAGATCAAGCAGCTGAACTGGTTCCAGCGGCACATCCTTTGCATGGGCGTGGACACACGCAAGGGTCAGTACGAGGCATACAAGCAGCGCCATGAGTTGGCCCACTCTCAGCAGCTCATCCTTCACCATGTGTCCGGTGCTTCTGGTGACCCCCCGGCTCCTACCCCTCCCACACCATATGCTCGGTGGAACTCTTCTTCCGGGCTGAACTATGGAGAGCTGGAGCGTCACTTGTTCCCCTCTGCGGCCACTGCTGATGATGAGGATGATGACACCGAGGAGCTTGAAGATGAGGACGAGGATGGGAACGAGGACGAGGACGAGGACGAGGATGAGGACTACGAGTGATCCCTTGGGGCGCTAGCATCGCTCTTCTTCCTTTTTGGCGTCTCGATGCCAAAGGGGGAGAAATAGTTCTATTAGGGTCTTCGAGGATTTGCATGGGTCGGGCATAAGCACTTGCTTTTTTCTATTCGTTGTTTTCTCGCTTATGCCCATTTAGCGTTAAACTTTAAATTTGTGATTTGTGGTTTGTTTGAGACTCTATGTCAGTGGTTGTATGGATTTATCTCATGGATTATGCTTATGGATTCATCTATTCATACCCTATTGTGCTGGGAATCTTTATCAAGGAAGGCGCTTATATTGGTTATCACGTTGATAATTGTGGCTATTTCAATGATGCCTCTCTTCTATCTCGGTGGTATGATTATGTTGTTCATATGTCTATGGAATAGATTCACATATTTGTGCGCATTTGTATTCAAATGCAAAATTCTAATATGCACACATTGAGGGGGAGTCTCTTCCATGTTTATTGCTGGTAGTCTTGTGATCCTTTCCTGCAAATCCTAGTATTGTCATCTAACACCAAAAAGGGGGAGATTGAAAGAACATTTCATGTTTTCCTGTGTTTTGTGTGTTAGATAACAATACTGTGGAGATTTCTCATGTGCGCTAAGTGTGCAGGAGGTTTGGGGGGCGGATTATCCGCCCCACCAAGGGCCGGATAATCCAGCCTACCTCATTGTTCAAAGGCTGCCAAGGCACATCACCCAGAGAGGGGGCGGATTATCGCTCGGAAAATCCGAACTGGGGCGGTTTTTCTTCCCCAGGCCGGATAATCCGGCTATCGCATGGGCCGGATAATCCGGCCCCCAGAATTTGAGCAAAGCATGCCAAGGCGCGTCACTCGGAGTCCGGTCGGATTTTCTCCTAGAAAATCCGAACTGGGGCGGTTTTTCCTCCCCAGGCCGGATAATCCGGCCTTCACATGGGACCGGATAATCCGGCCCCCAGAAGATGATCAAGGTCAAGCTCTGCACGACACTCAGAGAGGAGGCGGACTATCTACCGGATATTCCGAGTCTGGGGCAGAGTTTTCCCTAGGCCGGATAATCCGGCCCTCACTTGGGCCGGATAATCCGGCCCCCAAAGTCTCCAATGGCTTGGTTTTCGAAGGGGGTATAAATATCCCTTCTTCCACAACGTTCAGATGTCTTGATTCATTCAAAATTGTTCAGACACTGTACAAGAGCTCCCATTCTAGATATCCCACTTCAACCACCCGAAGGCCTTGATCTTTGGGGGAATTGGAGGAGGAGAGAATCGTCATCATCATCACGAATCAAGCGCATCAACTCCTCTCCATTCATTTGGAGAAATCCCTGATCTAGTATTCTTGTTAATATTTAAATCTTGTTCTTTGTTATTGATAACTTGTTCTTGTGGCAGCTTGTTGTCATTACGGGAGCCTCCAAGTTGTTTGTGGAGTTGTGCCCCGCTAGTTGTGTAAAGGCACCGGTACCCGCCTCGAAGGGTCCCTATAGTGGAAAGGTGGATCAGGCCTTTGGTGGCGGGATCCATCGGAGAACAGGGTGAGGCCTATTGTGGCGTGGTGGTCTTAGTACCGCCCACCCCTCCAACGCAGACGTACTTCCCTTAACAAGGAAGGAACTGCGGTCAAACAAATCATGTGTCTCCGCATGCTTCACTATGGTTTACCCGTTCCTCTTCCACTCGCTCTTTACTCGCTAGTAGATAGGTTTGCATATAGGGAAATTCCACCTAATAGTATATGTAGTGAATTTCCCCTTTGTGCTAAGCCTAAAATTGAAAAAGCATTAAAATTTGAAGTAGCACCTATTCACCCTCCTCTAGGTGCCCATACGATCCATTTCAACACCGCTTCGACTGATCCTTGTTTTTCAACCGAAAGATTATTTGAGGATGCCCTCCAAGATGCCCGTGATATTGTTGATCAAGAAGCCAACAAAACAGATTTAGTAATCACCATAGCACGCAAAGACTTATATGAATTGAAAAACAGACAAGCTTTAACGCAGCACATACTTAATAATCTCATCTGCAGCTCTCATGGGAAGCCAGTTGTTACATATCTTGGGATGCAAGCTCCATAGAGACCTTTTCTGTAACACTAGTTATGGTGTTTTTTAGTTGTCTAGACTCTGATGCAACTTTTATGATTCATTTTATCACTATCAAGTTTACTGAGGATTGAAATAATCTACTGTAATTTGCTGTTGTAAGTTTTTTGAGGATTGTTACAAATTGAGCATCTATCAGAATTACTACACACACATGAAAAACCAATGAAATTGTAAGAGGTACAACACACGATCTACCAGAACAGGGAGAACGTCCATTGTATTACACGGGCACCATAGAACTTGCAAAATTCATAGACGTTCACTCAACAAAGTGAACACATAAAGAGCTGACTGAAGAGAATACATCAGGAGCAGACCCACACAATCCATCAATCTGATGGATAGCCGTCGTAGTAATCGTAGTGGGTGGTACCATCCTCGCCATATAGCGGCACCATCTGCATCTCAGAATGCTCGACGATTTTGCAATACTCCGCCAACAATCGATCGATTTCGAAAGGACGGTCATTGATCCATAATCCTCCTACTCCATACCCATTAACAATGATTGGCTCCTCTTCCCACGCAAGAGCCTCAAAGTTGTAAGATCTAATCTCGAATAGGTCCGGATAGTATATGCTGCCGGCCTCCACCGTGGGTACCCTGGTGTTTTCGATGCGAACACACCGATTGTTAGCAACGAAGAGAGAACGACTTCCGATGCCTCTGACCGGCTGAAGGACACGGTTCTGGGTGTCAACCCGGTAAACAACCGGCCTGCCGCCGTAGACCAGTCCACTCACAACAAACAGCAACTCCTCGTCAGACTCGACGAGGTAAAGACGATTCTCTAGGAACTGGCAGCCAGGAACAGGGCCTGCAACCGTGGGATGCATCTCCAGGGTTCGTGCAGAACGCTGCAGCTGGACATCTCCATGAGCAACATCACACATAGTCGAGAGGACATACCCTTATCTGTCTACGACAAAAACATCACCGGCGTGAGAAGTCAAGCTCTAGAGTTTCGCGAAGTCATACAGCGAGTACCACGCTTCACCAAAGACCGGGCGACTCCCTTCCTCCGGGCTCTCATCCGCCCACCGAATGGTGGTGTTCTGATGGTTTAATGTAAACACCATCAACGATGGGAACATCGTCACAGTGACAGAAGCCACCGGCTCGATCGGTATCTCCGCCCTCAGGCACTTGATAGCGCCCAAGAAGGGGTTGTACAACTGGGTCTTGTACGGCTGCACCCTCTGCCCAAGCACAAGGAGGCCTCCGATTGTGCTACCGACATAAAAGTACCTTCCAGAGATAGAGGGAGGAGAAATAGAGATTCAGTCAAGATAAACAGACTAAAATTCAATCAAGGTAAACCATGGAGCAAAACCCTGGGCAACAAGTGGACGAAGAAACAGAACTTGAACAACAGATAGTATAGTGATGAGGGACTAAGCCCGGAGAATCCGGCTGATTCACCCAGAATATCCGGCTACCCCGGACAGTCCAGCCTGTGCCAACCGGATAGTCCGGCCGTGTTCGGACCAGTCCAGTTAGTTTAGATGTCAGTTTGGGTCTATCTAACCGACTAGTTGCAGGCCTCCTATATAAAGGAGCCAGCCGCCTAGGGTTTAGGGGAGTTCAGTTGTTTAGTCTACAAACTATATTATGCTCCACCGTGTATCATCCCTCCGGGGACGGCGATACCGTTTATCATATTATTGCTACGAAGGTTCTAGTGTTCATCAAGGATTGTCGTGCTCAGGTTTGAGGCGTGGTGATCTTCATCATGTTACTTGCTGGATTCGTTCCTCTTCTTTAGGTGACGTTCATTGCGTTATTGGAAGATTACCATCTGGGTTGACTCGCTGTGAAAGATCGGGACAAAACTATAGGATCATCGGCTTGATCCATATCATCTGGTATCAGAGCGCCTGGTTGATCACGGTGCAAGTTGTGTTGTCAAAGACGTTCTTATTGTTGTTGTTGTTGGATCTTTGATCTACAAAGGCGGCAAGAGTATACGGTGGCATATCGGTTTTTGAGGCAGACCGGTACGATTTGTTTGGCTGCTACCGAGGATGGTTTGGCATCATACGGTTGCATATCGGTTCGATTTGTTTGGTTGTTCCGATTTTCCTGCCACTGCATTGTTTCGGATCGGGAAAGTGCTGCTGATTTTTCTGCTAGCGCGTGGACTCCAGGAAAAGAAGGAAAGAAGTCGTGCATCATGTAGGGAGCAAGGAAAGTGCAGCAGATTGATTTTTTGGCAGCAGTGTACGTGAGGAAAAAGGCTGCGGGAAAGAGAGTCTTGTTTGTGCCACGATTGCACGTGAAGGGAGTTGTCGAGACGTTTCCTTGGGCGTGGAGTCTAGGTTTGAAAAGGAAAGTTTCCTACCTTGGTACTGGTGATATAAGGAACACTGGCAGTGATAGAGTTTCTCTGGACATGAAAGTAATACCGGAATAAGGTCAGACTCGGCCTAATGCCGAGAAATCCCTCACACAAAGAAGCGTAAGCGCTCATCTCTAAGAGAGAGTTGGGAGGAAGATGGTGGAGATGAACACCATAATGGTCAATCACCTCGGAGAAGAACTCCGAGGGAGGAAACGACAAACCTTTGTCGAGGTGGGTGCCGAAGTGGACCCGCTCGTCGGCGCGCGGGTTGGGGACGGTTTCCCCGAAGCCGCTCCTCCAGTCGCCGGCGCGGAGGAGCCCTTCTGTCTCCACTCCGTGGAGCTTCTCATCATCAAGAACGCAGGGGATCCATACCCCACGAAAGCTTTCCTTCTCTGCCGTTGCTTCCGTCGCCGCCGTCCCTGCCGCTGCGGCCAAGCCGGAGGAGGATGAAGAGGCCATTTCTCCGGTGAGCAGATGACCTAGGATGGGCGGCGCTGGGAGTTCTTAGAGGAAAGAAGGGGAGCTCTTTACGCGTGAGGGAGATTTGGAGGAGAGGAAAAGGCAAAGGAACATGTGAAGAAAGGAGGAGGGGAATCCTCGCCCCTTATATTCACCTAACCGCGCCAAGATTCGTGCAAATGCTACAGTGCAACCGCCACGGGTCGTGGAAGGAACTGGGAAGGACCCACGTGATGATTACGTCGCCTCGATCTCCACACACGCATTGAAATGGCGCCTCAGTTCCACGAACCGCGGACCCACCAACGGTCGTGCTGACAGGATGTCTGTCAGATGACGTGACTTGACCATGACTAGTGTCAGGTGGCGTTAGAGACCAAGTTCCGGCTTAGTTTGAAATCAAAGCTGGAAAATCCGAGTAACCTGTTGATAGGTCCGACTTATTTTTAAGATCCGGATCATATTTTTTGTTGTGAAGTTTCAGGAACCCTTCAAGATTCTGCAAGCCGAAGATCAAGCTAGACGATGATAAATCCGACTTTGGATCTTGGAGACTTCCGGGGGCTGCTGTTGGGGATGTACTTTCCGGGTATCCTCACAGTTCCTCACTGACCAGGGTGGCCCATTTCGGGTTAGAGCTTTGCTTCACGGGCGTCCTAGTCAGGGAGAAAAGACGGAGTCCAATCCGGCTACGGGAAGGCCCAGAAGACTTACCGACTTAGGCCCATAGTGTTACTTGTAGTTCAAGATGTACTATGTAACCGACTCTTAGTCATAGCCGGATAGATCTCTCATGTAAACCCTAGGCCGGATATCTATATAAGCTGACCTAGGGAGAGCCTTTAGGGCACACCATAATAGTCTACAATCTCAACTCGCACAGGCGAAACCCTTGTAACCCATATTCCGGCTTTGCCGTATTACTGGATTGCTAGCAGGAGTAGGGTCCGTCCAAAGCTGGTGGATTCGAACCTGGGTAAACTTGTGTGTTCACCGTCCCGGAACACCGTACATCTCACACCCCTCTCTTCCACACGCCTCGAGGACCCCCTCATGGAGTACTTGTCATCAATCTGACGACATTGCATGATTGTGTGACTAGTTGAAGCTATCAAGAATCTCTATCTTTGCATAGTGCTTATTCTTTTTATTCATATCGTATGCTTTTTATTGTGAAGATTTATTTTTAATATCCATGCAATATACCACCGGAAATAAATTCCAATACACTCATTATCTTTGACAATTGATATACTTGGGTGTGGTAGCATTTTAGGATCATCATCACCTTGGATTTCACCTCTTATTGCCTTTTTTTCTTTCCAAAAATTGGTGTGGCTCCCATTGTCTTCCTTGGCTTTTGAACATTTCTTTGATCATGTTTTTGATTATTATCAAATGTGTTTTTAGTGGAAGACAAACCTTTCCTTCTTGGAACCTTGTGTCATTGTGAAAAGTGTTAAGGGTTTGGTTTATTTGTTGAAACCTTGCTCTTTTGGGAGTTTGTTATCTCATTCTTTCTTCTCTGTGTTACTTGCTTGAATGAGATAAATCTTTGAGAATTTGTGTTTTTATCTCATCTTTTATGCTCAATAGTTTTTGCTTGGTTCATTTGTTGAACTTTGTTGAACAAATCTTGTGTTGATTTGATTCTTTGATATAGTTTGGACAACAAATGTGTTTCGTCACACCTTGTATGCCTTCTTGAATATTTTTGTGTTTTGTCCAAATTATATATTCATTGTTTCTTGAAAGTCTCGTGCATGCATGTTTACTAAAGGTATATCTTATATTATTTTTTGCTTTCTTTGATCCAATATATAGGGTATACTCCATCAAATCCTTAAACAACTATGATGTGCATGAAATTCAAATTTAATCTCTAAATATGCACATATTTTTATGGAGTATGTCCTATGTGTTGTGGTTAGTCTAACCACTTTGGACCCAATAAGTTTGGGGACCAAGATGTACTTGAATGTTCTTTTAGGTACATTTGATATGCAACGGATACTTGTCTCATCTATAAGGAAGGTGTTGTCTCCACATGATAATTGGAGCCAAGCTAGGATAATCAAAGAATTCTTATCTACTACATCATACCATTGCTATCTCGGTAACAAGTATATTATTCATGCATACTTTTCTTCCATCCAATCTCTTGTAGGTTACATCTTGGCATGAATTTATTTGTTTGTAAATGTTGTGGTTCTTGCAAGGATCTTTGAAAGACTTGTTTATTCTTATTGCCTATGTGAGTAATTTGAGATGATGCATATAATGGGGAGTATATAAGATCATGCTCATGATTCACCAATCCCAAATATGCCTTCTAGCAATTTATTGCATATCAATTCCTCAAGGTACTCGCATGTGCAATATTGTTGAAATTTCATTGTATCCTTCCTTTTGATACTTGTTGCCTTTCTCAAAATATCGCAACTAGCATTAGTTCCCTTAGTGTTAGTTGTGATGTTTTTGAGGTTTTTCTTTTTCTTTGGTGAAGTTCATTGATATACCATGAGAGAAAACAGAACCATGGGCTATATATGCACTTAAGCAAAATATCCTTTTTGGTATATCTTATGACTTCCTCTTGGATATCATGTATTCCTTTTTTTAACCTCTTATGTGTGGATGTTTCTTTGTGGATTTTTCTCATGTTTTGTCCACTTAGAAACTTATATACACAAGAGTGTTAATCTTCCACCTTGATATCCTCGCTCTTTGCCGACCATCTCTCCTATCCTCTTGGTTTTTTATGGTATTGGTAAGGTCTTGATTTATGAGTGCTCGATTTACTTTTATTGCATCTTCACGCACTCATATCTCATATTCGGTTTCTTTTGGACTTAAGCTTGTATTGACAAGTGCATTGATTTATATCTATACTCCTTGTATCTTGGTTGTGTTATAAATTATATAGAGGGAGTGAGGATTCCATGTTTATGCATATTGTATTCAAATGAAACAACTAATTTATGCACGAACCTTGGGGAGCTTCCCTATTTCATTTAGAGCACTATTTGTCCATTTGATTATTTGGATCTTTTGATTGCTTGCTTCATCCGTTGAAGTTTCTTCACCTTGTTATCTTTTTAGCAATCTTTGATCCTCAATATAGTTTGATTTCCTCCAAGTATTCGTCATTGGATATGTGCATATGATTTCACTCATATTATGAGTAATGCACACCTTGGGTAGGAACTCATATTGTATTGTACTTCTAACCTTGTCATCCATTTTGGCACTTGTTGTTAATGGGGGAGAAGTTTAGAGGGTTTAAGGGAAATGGTTTTGTACTTAAGATTGGTTTGTTCTTAAGTGTTTGCCTTTCATGCATTTCATCTTTATTATGTTTTGCATGGTTGAATATATAGTGGAAACTCTCCCAAAGGTTATGCTTAACAATGCATGCAATGAAATTCAAGTTCATCACACGTGCATATATTGTGGGGGAGTTTGCTCTATATATGTTGGTTCTACTCACATCTCATGCATTAGTTGTAGTTTGTGTGAGTAGAATCGGTTTTGATATGGGCTAGTATCTTTGCGTTACTTAACCATATCAAATACAACCTCTTGTATACAACTTATTCGCGGATAAGCTGCGTACTTGTTTCTAATATTCCTTATATAAACCCTCTTGTTGTGATTGTCATCTATTACCAAAATGGGGGAGATTGAAAGGGTAATTGCCCCTATGTGTGGTTTTGGTGATTAATGACAATCCCTATGGGCTAATGTTTTCCTTGAGTTTTATATGAAGGAATATTCCATAGGCCATGATTGTAGTCCATGTGTTGGATTCAATTATGGATGCCATGAAGATAAATATATACCTTGAGTATTGGCATCAAGATCATCGAGTTGAAGAGAAGAATATGATATGATCAAGATATTGAGAGTGTGTTCTCAATAGAAGAATTCAAGATATGGCTCTAAGTCGGTGTTATGATTGCCTCATTAGTTGAACTATGGTTGAATAATATTTAGAGCATGTAATCAAATGAAGAGTTCCTTATGTACCTCAAGATATTGAGATGGAGCATGGGAAGATACTTGGTTGACCAATACAAAGAGTGAAGAGTGATTTCAATTTGGTCAACACATGAAGCATAAAGAATGTACCACATGGATCCTATGGTATGGTAAGCCTTGTTAATTATGCATAATGAACTAACCCATTGTATATGTGCATTTGTGTTTTCTATATGGGATAGGTATCTTTCCATGGTCACGCTTCAAAACTGAAGATCTCATATAGCCCATGAGAGGATGACACCAAGTGGTGATCATCATCAAGGTTGAGAAGGGCAAGTTCAAGATAAGCATCTCGAGAAGATCATTTTCTTGAAGCGTTCCATCCATATTGGTGATAATGTATATGTGAAGACGTGTCTTAATGAAGCTATCCCATAGTGGTGTATGGGGGAGCAAATTATGAGTCTAAACGAAGCGACAATGATCAAGTGATGCACCCTGTCTTGGATGGAGCTTGAAGCATTGTCATCAAGATTAAGAGGGATGCACAAGGCAAAGGTATGACCTTTCTAGGTTTTCCTTTTACCGGTCTCAAGGTGGTTGTTGGGATACCGGGTTATAGGATAGATAGCCGCACTATCAAGAGGGGCATCTTTTTGAGGGCTTTTAAAGAGGAGATCTAGATCTACAATCCTTACCAATCAATTTCTCCTCTAAGTGAGGGGAACCCATTGGGTCTAGATCTTGAAGTCATTGGTTGACTTCCACCATTGTTCTTCCTCTCTAATTCCTCCCTAGCACTTGTTGCTTTGGTGGGATTTGAGAGTGAGGGATTTGAACACCCTTGGTTTTCTTGCTTTGCATTCTTGCATAAGTGTTGAGCTCTCCATTACGATTTGTTCGAGTGAGAGACCGTGAGCTTGTTACTCTTGGAGGGTGACCTCCTAGTTGGCTTGGCGGTTGGTACCGTGGTGTCCTCTTCGTGGAAGATTGTGAAGAGACCCGGGATTCTCCTTCGTGGAGCTTGTGAAGTGGTTGTGGAGTTTGCCATCTCCGGAGTGGAGGAAAAGCTAGCCATAAGGAAATGGCCTATTCCTTCATGGGATAGACTCGGAGAAGAGGGTGAGCCTTCGTGGCGTTGGGAAATCCTTCGTGGAACACACCTCTCCAACGTGACGTACCTTCTTGTAAGGGAACACGGGAATACATCTTCGTCTCCGCGTGCCTCGGTTATATCTATACCCGAGCTTACTTTCCTTGTGATAGCCATCGAGCTTGAAGTACTTATATCTTGCTTATAACTTGTGGAATATTTATCTTGTGCTATCTTGCTTAGCTTAACTTGTTGTTGGTGCACTTAGTTCAGCCTAGTGTATTTAGGTTTTGTGCTTGTAAAATAAACATTAGTTTAATTCCACATTATATCAAGCCAAAACCGTAATAGTTTTGAAATTTTCTATTCACCCCCCTCCCTCTAGGCGACATCTCTATCCTTTCACATTCATAGAGACCAAGTTTGGTCTTGAAGGCGGTTTTCCACTCATCACCTTCCACCATGCATATTTGATGGTATCCACTATGAAGATCAGTTTTTGAGAAAATAATGGCTCCACACAACTTGTCAAGCATGTCATCAAGACGTGGTATAGGATGTCGATAACGTATGGTGATAGCATTGATTGGACGACAGTCCATGCATAACCGCAACGTATCATCCGTTTTTGGAACAAGACTCATGGGTACCACACTTGGACTAGTGCTAACTTGGATCAAACCTTTGGAGACGAGTTGGTTTATTTGGCGTTCTATCTCTTTCATCTCCTCCGGGTTCGTGCGGTAGGCAACGCGGTTTGGTAGCGGTGCACCGGGAATGAGATCAATGCGATGTTCGATGCCACAAAGAGGAGGTAGTCCATGTGGGAGCTCTTCGGGGAACACATCCTTGAATTCCTGCAAAACAATCATCAAAGAGGGAGGAATATTTGTCAAGTCATTAGTTCCTTGCGCTAGTCCCTTGCAAATGAGGACATAGTGCAAGATGGATGGGGTGTTCCTCGCATCTCTCATCTCACTTTCGGTGGCAAGGAGAACACTCTTAGTTTTTCCACTCGAGTTAGGCTTGTGGCTCTCACTCACTATGAGGTAGTTCTCTCCCTCAGCACTCTGCTCACAAGAAGGTGATGTGTTTTGCGCCATCACTAAAGCCTTTGCATTATCCGCAATTATTTGGCTAGGAGTCATCGGTTGCAAAACACGTGTCTTGTTAATCCATTTTAAGGTGTATAAATTTGTGCGACCATCATGTAGAGCACCTTTGTCGAATTTCCATGGATGACCAAGTAACATGTGACAATCGTCATTAGGACCACATAACACTCCACCATGTCTTTGAATGGCCCAATAGAGAATGTTACCGAGACGGTGTGCTTGATCTTCATGGACCATTGGTCACTTAGCCATTGCACATGGTAGGTGTGCTTGTGTGGATGGAGGGTGAGGTTGAGCTTCTCACGCAACTCAGTGCCACTACAAGAAAATTTTCCTTCCACAACGAATTGGCTCGATGGTCGTCATAGAAGGCGCATCTTCCACGACGAAATTCTCGGCTCGACCATGGCCGATGGAAAACTTTTTTTTTCGGTTTCGCGGCCCTCTACTACGATAGATCTGCTAAAAAAATGGAGGAAGCTCGGCCAGCGCGTGGTAGAAGCATGATTTTCGTTTCCTCGCGCGTGGTAGAAGTATTTGGAGGCGTGTGGGTCCTGGACATTAGTGTCTCTAGCGGACCATACTTTTTGGTCGCGCCTCCCTGATTTGAGCTCGATAACGTTGCTCGAGCGTCTGCCATCTAGTCAGGCTGCTAAGTCCCACATGTCAGCCTCTCATTAGAAGGACCGTGTGTATGATGGATTTTTTCCCTTCGCTCGCGCTACCCTGTTCCGAAGTTGATAGGGCTGCTCCATGCATCTACCATTTAATCAACCTCCTGGGACCCACATGTCATCCTCCCATTAGAAGAAACGTACTTGTGTATGATGGAATTTTTCATTCGCTGGTGCTACCCCGTTCCGAAGTTGATAGCGCTGCTCCACGCATCTACCATTTAACCAACTTCCTGAGCCCCACATGTCATCCTCTCATTAGAAGAAACGTGTGTATGATGGATTTTTTCCCTTCGCTCGCGCTACCCTGTTCTGAGCTTGATAGCGTTGTTCGATGCATCTACCGTTTAATCACAATGTTGGGCCCCACATGTCATCCTCTCATTAGAAGAAATGTGTGTATGATGGATTTTTTACCCTCTATCGTGCCTTTGTGTTCCGAACTTGATAGCGTTGCTTGCTGATTCAGCCGTTTATACAGGCTGGTGGGCCTGACATGTGAGCCTCCTCTATGTAGGAAACATGTGCATGCTAGACTTTTTTCTTCTCTCGCGCCTCCCTATGTGGAACATGGCAACGTTGCTCGATACAGCACCCGTATAATGTCTCCCTGCTGGGTCCACATGGCAGCCGCCTATGTAGAGGAAGCGTGTGTATGTTGGACATTTTTTTGGTCGCGTCCACCGGTTTGACCTTGGTAAAGTTGTTCCATGCGGCAACGTGTATGGTCTTGCTGCTGGGGCCCACGTGTCAGCCTCTCTCGACAAGAAACGTGTCAATCTTGGTCTTATTTTTTTCGGTCGATACTGTTGTACAAGTAATTTTTAAACGCGCTCGTTAAACTTGATCTTTTCTATGGTAAGGTTGATGGGCACTAGCTGCAGGTAGGTGGGTCGGTCGTGTCAGCCTCTCAGTACAAAAATATTGCTACAAATAAACTGCATGCCTTGCCACTACACAAGAAAATTGTTATCCTTCTATAAAACATAAAAAATGTATACAAACATCATATATAACTTACTTATTTTTCTTCTTAAAAAATTGCTTATCCATCTGCTACGCGTGATTTCTAGCAGCCCAACTAAAAAATGTTAAGTATAAATAATGTAGTAGGTAGTACTTAAAAAGATGGATAGGCGGAGTTTTTTAGGGGTGGGTGGATAGTGCCCAAAAAAGGCCGAATTGAAGAAAAATGGGCCAAGCAGGGATTGATGGGATATTTTTCATGGGCTCTTACTCAATCTAACTGGGCTATTTGCGCGGCCGAATGACCCAAAACATGGCCAAGTTATGAGCTATAATGAGGCCAGATGGGATAATTTCTTGGGCTCGTACGTGCTGGCGCTCGGCCGGATTCGAAACAAAGCCGTCAACAAGGGAAAAAAGGTATAAAATATGAGAGCCAAGATCCCAGGAGCCTGAGAACTTGTTATGTTAAGGAGCTGACATCACCCTACTAATTGTGCTAATACTCAGTTGTAACCTAGTAGTTGCAACTCATTAAATTCTTAGTTCCAATGGAGAGAGAGGTGACTCTTGAGAATTGGCAAATCCGATAAAATATTCACAGATATTTCTATGAAAATTGTGGACAAACACCCCGCGCCTTCCAAAACTTTCCGCCGAGACCCCAGACTTTCCTAAGCTCGCCCTCAATCGAGCGACCAGCCCCTGTCTCTTCAAATTTTGCGCCGTTCTTATGGGCGATGCACCGGATTAGAACCAGGCCGCAAACTTCTCCATGCCTTAAAAAAACTTCTCGACGCCTTTCTATCAACAGTGCCAGCCTACCACCATTGGCCGCGCTGTTCTTCACGAGACGCACCGGCCAGCGGTCAGCTAGGCGATCCCCACGCTTCGCATGCTAGATTCAGGCACTGGACATTCTTCTTGGCTTTGGATTGTTCTCCACATGTCCTAGAAATAGTTAAAGCTTGTGACCATCTAGATTTACAAGGTGCTTGCAGATTTGGGTAGGTACATTCTTTAGGTAAATCTATAGTAAAGCTCTGGACAGAAGAGTTCGAAAACATCTTAAAAAGGACTTGGCAGAAATCCTGTGCAAGCTTTTGACCTGATATATTCCCCATCCTTCTTTGATACGATGGAGCATTTGGTTGTTGATGTACCTGACGAGGAAGTACTTTGAGGTACAGTACAGTATAGATGGATGTACCCTATAGAACGTCGACTTCGCATTTCCAAGGAGCGGGAAGATATCCATAGACAGTTTGATAAGTGAGTGTTATGCAAAGATATCTTCACATATAAGACTATAGAAAAGTTAGATATATTCAGATGTCTGACTTGGCTATGTTTTGTAGGTTCTTCACAGAAATAAAAGTACCAGCAAATTTTGTTCCACCAATAAAAAGACCAGATGGACTAAGATTTAAGGATCATGTAAGACGCTCAAATTGCACTGTGAATTGTCTATGAATTGTCCAGATGGGGTAACCTCTTGTCTATTTTGTAGCGCTAGATTTCGGAGCTTGAATTTCTGGCCCTTATCTATGGTCCTGATAGGAGTATAACAAAAGCTCCAGCTTGCATTTCCAATGGTGTCTGACATAGAGCTGATGTACCTTATGTGGAGACTGATGTAGCTGGAGGTTGTCCTAATGAACCTGCACCGAATTGTGTTTAGATTCGAAATCCTGCACTTGACATTGTCGTCCCAAGGAAATGAAGGTTGTGGATCTGGTAATAACGCCTTCTGTAGAACAAGATGCTGGAGGTGATGATTTCCTATGGCAATCCCTACCATTCTATGACTTGTACGAGTAGTTTCGTAGTTTAATTGAATTGCATGTCCCTCTCTATCAATGAAAATGGCATATCGTTTGCCTTGTTTCAAAAATAAATAAATATTTGCATGTCTCCTTGTATTAGTCAATGCAAAGAAGATACTATTTTCTGTTCAAGTCATGTGAACAAATATGTTTGTATGTAGAGACATAAATGCGGATTGTGTGACAAAATCATCATAAAATTGCCAAATCAATAACACAAGCATAATGGCATTGCAAGGAAAGGAACAGAACCATCTTTTCACCGTGCTTGTGAAAAGGAGATGAGCCAGGAACCACGCCTGCAAGTGGCAGAGGCCAATTCTCGTGCAGCTCAGATAGCATTGGTTTATCATCGATAATACTCAAGCATCCAAATATTATGATTACATACTAGGAGTAGTTCCAGTTGCACACTACAGTTCAACAGGCAAAATTGTAAGAAATGCGTAAGGTAGCTCCATAATACAGGTTCCAGAGAAAAGCATACAAATCATAAGAAAGAAAGCTCCGCATCACAGTTCACCACGTTCAGGTACAACAGTTTCTACAGATTGTAAACCCAAATCACCACCTCCTTTAGGTGGCACGATAATTTTGCGAGCGGGATCAGCAGCACCAATAGCAGCGCCAGCACCGGTAGCATGAGTCTCCACAATAGGTGAACTATCGAGCACCACAATGTACTCTGAAGGCTCTTCACTGCCAGCTCCAGCCGCACAAGTCTCCGCGGATGGTAAAACTAATCCACCACCTCCATCATCTGGCACGACGATGGCAGGTGCAGGATCATCAGTACTAGTTGCAGATGCAACTGCATCAGTCTCCACAGAAGGTAAACAAGGAGGCATCTTAGGTGTAGCGATCTGACATCCATTTTCTACTCCGTCATCAGGAAACTGAGAGTCTTCTTCAACTTTGTGCTTCTGTAGTTACAAGATAAATAGATATTACAACGAAAGCATCTACGTGCAATGACAAGAACATATGTCATTCTATTGATTTACCTTGTCATATGGGATAGCAGAAGTCACAGGATTGGAACCTATTTCATCGAGAATCCTCTTTTTGCTCCTTCCCCTATCTCCTTCTCCAGCAAGTTGTAATATTGATTACATGATGTTGATTGACAAATATATGCAAAGGTTCAAAATTTTGCGCTGTCGAACTACCAATTTCGAACGGATCTCCACAGTTCTTAGTTATGGGATCTAGCCCAGAAAACAAGCTTCTATGGAATCCTAGTCTACAAAAAAAGGATGCATACCCGGGATAAGAACAACTCTACACATGACAATGCTGCGCAATCGACAATAAAAATTTAACCGCATCATCAACTCTATCATGTAAGTTCAGAGTGAATCTAGATACACTCGTTCCACGTAAGCTAAAACATCTTATATTATGAAACAGAGGGAATACGTACGAGTGTTCTAGTAGTTCACAAACCGCCATTGCTGCCATAGGACAGAGATGACGGATGCTCCACCGCCTTACAGAAGGTTGCCGCACCGATCTCGCTGCCACCTGTAGAGGACGGAGCCGAGGAGCTGGTCGGCAACAATATGGAGCGAGAGGCCAGGGGGCGGTAGTGGATGGGAAGAAGGGACTGAGTAAAAGAGGGTATGTGTGCGTGGGGGGAGGCCGATGAGGGAGTTAAATCCAGCTTGTCTCAGAAGGAGCGCGCTGCCATATGCACCGGCGTGTGCAAAACTCCCTCCCTCTCTCTTCTGCAGCAGCTACTGTCAGTAGTACTCCAGCTAGCTTCATCGAGTTCTCTGGTACTCCTACTAGTAGACCTTTACTACTACTACTAGGTAGACAAGGAGTACTTGTTCAGAAGAAGAAAAAAACTAGACTAGCACACCATCGTATAGTATTGCCTTGTCAAATCACTGGTGATGCCATGATGAGTGGCATGTTTTTCCTGGTAAACCTGGAAACATCGTGTTCCTTCCACCGCGTGCAGTTTCTGAGCGAAGTACTTACCAACACGTCCAACTTAGGCTTACAGGACCCAAACTGTAGTGAAAAAGAAACAAAACTACGGACCTGCAAGGAGTAATACTAACAGTACTACTATTATACAACATTCTGGAAGAAATTGTATAAGGAATAGTAGTAGTAGAGTACAACTATACTCCTAATAAGGTTCTTTTACAAGCTTGGTGAAATATACATACTTGAGAAACTACCAAGTGTACAGAAGGGGTTTTGGTCATACGAAGTATTTTACAAGCCGGACCGGTTGCGAAACTAAATGTTGAGTACTCGTACATTAGCTAAAAACTAGCCAAAATAAAGAGTTCAACAGAAGGACGAGACCAAATGAGCTATCCATGAATAGGCTCGTTCCACTCCAAGGCGTTTGAGAAGCTTGGGATGAATCAAAATGGAGTCTCCGACCATGTCCAGCGAGTGTTGGTGTGGAAACCAATATCTGCGTCACCATTCAGACTGAAGCGGCAAATTTCAGGACACAGCCTGTACTCGTAGCCAATTTCTTGGTGTGATGTGTAAACATAGTTCCTTCTCGTTAGATGTACTGGTGGATCATTTGCATCACCCACTGCAATGATAATCGGATAGTTCACGCCATGGAAAAAAGAATATGATCCAAGGTCAGTAACTCTTTGCCATTGGTTGGCTACAGTTAACTTGCTTGTGTCCATCGAGAACACCATGCACTCAAACCCAGAAGGATAGGTGCGAACGGTGCGACCATAGTGAACAACACTATTATCATCAGCAATTCCATTGCCTGAGACACCATATGTATAGACCACAAGAAGTCTTGAACCACCAGCAGATCTTCCTAACCACCACCTACCAGGATCATTCTCCTCATTGTCCTCAACAAACCCATGTGTCAGATACAACACATCGCGTGGCGACAGGATAAGGATAGGACAGTGGGAAAGGAAATGTAATATGGAAATAATATTGATATTGATCTAACATTGTAGAAGTTGATATACAGTACTATTTTCAAAAATCTTGATTATACTTAAGATGTTTGATTGCGTAAAAAAATGCCAACCTAGGGAGATGCTATGGAAATTCTAATTCTTTTCAAAATGGGGATATGCTATGGAAATTCTCCTAGAGACACAGTTTGATTCATGGGATCAAATGAAATAGGAAATAATCCTATAGGATCTTGAATGTAAAGTTCATAGGGAAAAAAAGCAAGGTTAGATCCTAACAGATTTTGGTGTCTTATATACCAAAGGAAAACCAACAAGGATTATTTCTAGGAGGTTTACTATCTTATCTTATCTTACCACTATGTAGTGTATGAATAACTTTGAATATTCACTGTTGGATCAGGACTTGCGAATCCCAACATTTCCAGCAGTTGGATCTTCTTTTCCATTCTAGCATCTACTTGAAGATTCTATTAATAGTATTTAGCACAATGAACGCTATGCACAATCTTCAAAACACACTTCTCCATCATTCTATAATCTTCTCCTTCATTTCTCAAGACCATGTTAACAAGATTTACAAGTACTAGTACCTAATAAACATCGACTTCTACATGATAGAAAATACAAGAACTAAATATGCGCCCATACTTTATAGATGTCGATCAAATTTCTAATTTTTGAGCTTTACCTACTATTATAATTCTATATAGTTATGATATGTCATATGTCTAATATCTGAGTCTCACGTAAATACTACTAGTAGATACCATATTTTCCATGGATGTACTAGTACTAGGAGACAAGGCAATACTATCAGCAGAACTCAATCCTATGAATCAAATTACTTATATGTAAGAAAACGTAGTAAGGATTGCATTCCTATGAAATTCCTAGGGAATTCGTACGAATCAAAGAGGCTAAAATTCTTATGAAATTCCTACTAACCAAAGAAACTTCATAAAAAATAACATACATTGATTCAGGAATAATATCTGGGTCTCACATAAGTACTTACTACTATGTAGTAGATACCATATTTTCCATGAGATGTACTAGGAGACGAAGCAATACTATTAGCAGAACTCAATCATATGAAACAAACTACTTATATGTAAGCAAACCTCCTAAAGGTTGCATTCCTCTGAAATTCCTACTAACCAATGAAAGTTCAGAAAAATAGCTTGCATCAATTCAGGAACAAAGCTAATAAAATACGTAGGGGGAGAATTTACCAAGTTCCAGAGAGTTTCATGCATAAACATAGACGTTCTTGGTCACGGCGAACACACGATCGTGTTGGATAATAGCATCGTAGTATCTGAAGTAGCCCTGGAACTCGTTCACACAAACTGACCATCCATGACTATCATTCTCGTTGATGACAGCAATCTTGAATTTGAAAATGGCGACTATAGAGAAATCTTTGTATCCCCCAGCAGCTGTCAGAACTTGGCAAATGACTATCTTCTGCAGTTTAGTACGTTGACCTTCATCAGCATCATCCTGAAATGTAAGTGCAGAACCTTCGGTCGGTTCAAACCCCGACACTTGTGGAATAACAATGTTGTGATGAGTGTACACATTGACAAGGTCCCACGTGAAATCGGGCCCAACTGTGACAATCCAATCTCCATTGCCGCCTGCTTGTTGCTCATCAAAACCATTTGGCATCACAACATCGGAGGAGAACCTATCTAGCAGCGTCAGCTTGCACGGGCTGCCCGCCACTTCGAAGCAGTCTTTGGATTACCACGGTCTCACCATCGGGTGAGAATGAAGAACACATGGGAGGCCAAACAGATGAGAAGAAGGCGTAGTTTCGCTCCCTTTTGCTGATTGAAGAATATGTTTGGACGAACCGACGAGGCTCATAGCGGTGGTGGCGTCGCAATGGTTAATGAGTACTTGAAGAGGGCCTTCGGTGAACACCTTCTAAAACTGCTCAGGATCTTTACAGACCTTGCTCGATCTCACCATGGAAGGAGGATGCGGATGGTGTTTTGGGGGCTTTCTTTGGGGTGGGGTGGGGTGGGGTGGGGGAGGGAGGGAAGATCGTTGGCATGAGCTGGCGGCCGGGGTGCGATGGAGCAGACAAAGGCTGATGGTGCGTAGTACTAGTACTCTACTACTAGTAGTACATCAGAAGGTGGGTGAGTGGGGGTGGGGCTCCAATTGAGGCTAGTTGCACAAACCTCCAACAATTAGAGCCGCAGTTGCAAAGATCTCCAACTGTTGAGCCCTGGGTATGTAAGAAATAATTCTAAGAGGGTTAATCGAGAATTTTGTGCTATGTGCAGCATTTGTACCCAAAAGTAATTGTAGTACAGTAGATTCTTGCAACTAGACTATCCTGATTATCTGGAGTTTCCTGCAACTTCGAATCCAATTGTTGGAGCTTTGTGCAATTTCCACCCTCCTCGTGTTCTGAGGAAGCTCTATGACCCTATGTTCAAACAAAAAAATGATCAAAGACAAACAAAAAAAAAGAAAGACCATCTGTCAGGGCTCGTTTGAATTGCAGGATTCTCAAAACATAAGAAGAGGAAACTATAGGAATTTGGATCAAGTATGTGTTTCAAACACAGGGAAAGCAAAGAAATTATACCATGAGGTTGGAATGGACGGAAATTTTCCTAAAAATAGAGGGCAAAGGAATACTTTGAAGGAATCTCAATTCTCGTGTTTTTTCTATTTCTGTATTTTTCCTATCCTGCGTTCCAAACGGGACATAATTCCTACATATTGGAATCCTATAAATCAAACAAAACAGCGTAGGATTATTTCCTAAGGGACAAGATCCTTCACAAACCTTCGAATTTTCTTTGAATCAAAGAAGGAATAAAAAAAGGTTTCCTCTCTCAGGAAAAAAAGGAACTCCACCTCTTGGAGAAAAAAAAGGAACTCCACCTCTTGGAGAAAAAAAAGGAACTTCACCTCTTGGACAATTCACTGTGACGAGAGTAGCTACTAAAGTCTATGGCTAGTACTAACTGTAGGGCCCAACCATAGCATGTTATTTACAAGTAGTACTACTAGTACAGTATAGTATTAGTTTTTACAGGTGCCTCGAAGGAAACAAAATAAAGCTATGTAGGTAATAAATGGCCATGGCAATTTCCAAGATACACAATCTTTTGCTTATTCAGTTTGATCTGGACAACAACTAGAGGATAGAGGAATACTAGTTGCTTCGTGTCTTGAGCCATCGAGCTGGAGTAGAAATTTGGATATCTAAAAACCTGAATTATCCTGTCAAACCAATGCTCATTGCATGCAGCTTGACCAAACATACTTACTACACTACTTTATTGCGCGTCCGAAAAACTAGGGAGTACAAGAAGTACTAGTACACTAATGTTACATAGAGATTTTTTTTTGAACAGACACAAAGAGTTTCACATTCATCTTATAGCACCAAAAGTAGAAGTTGTGCCAATATAGTACTGTAGTAGTCACGTCCAGGTTGTCTTACAGGGAAAAAAATAGTACGATGAGCTGCAGGATCTATCTATTTTTGTTCTCCTATTTGCGTATACTAGTAGTACTACTATGTACTCAAGAACAGCACGAGTGAGTGCTCCACTAGTGCGCTTCCGCACGTAGGGTAATCCAGTACAGAGTAGATCGTCACCGCATGATCGCGTGATTATTATGCATTGGTCCATGCTCTAGTCGTGGGCACGTGCCGTAGTAGTAAAAAATTTGTGAAAAATATATTACTCATAAATAATTACTCCCTCCATCCTAAAATAGTAGTTACTGACTTGGCTTTGTCTAGATACACATGTATTTTGACGCATTTTAGTACTTAGATGCTCCCTCATTTCTAAATTAGAAAGCATATTAGGTTTTGTTGAAGTCAATATTTATAAAGTTTGACCAACTATATGTACAAACACAAACATACTAACTTACATAATGTCAAATGCATATAATATGAAAACATGGTTCGTGATGATTCTGATAACATTGAGTTAATGTCGTAGATGTCTATATTATTTTCTAGATATTTAGGCTAAATTTCAGGGAAGCCTATCCTGCACGCTGGACCCACGTCGATGCATCATCCACACCAGCGCAATTTCGACGGCAATCTTGGTTCAAGACTTAAATCAAGTCAAATTGACAAGTTTGGGCATAAAATTCCGTAATCACTGAGTTAGATGACTAAAATCGAACCACCGTAAGAACGGTTAGTGTGTTTCTCTCTGGTCCATGTCGTAGAAGTGAATAATTACATAAAAGTTATACTAAACCCCTAAATAGTCCGTAATAACATTAGCAGCAAACTTAGTTTACATCCAAAATGCATCCTTCCTAGTACCAAAAGAGAACCTACATGCGACTACTACTAGTAAACTGGAGTAGTAAAATAGTACTACTAGTAGTACTATACACCATTATAGTCTTGATCATCAGCCGTAGTTTAAGATCATTTTTTCCCGTCGATGCAAACCTAGAAAGATACATGGGTGGACTATCCAACCTTCATTAGGAACCGTGGCGGCACCCCGAGGTACTTCCTGAGCTTGTCGGACGGGAGTTGGTCGACGACGAGCTGCTCGTCAGCTTGATTACCACATTAAGTCCCTCGACCATCGACAAGTCCACCAACCCCGGCGGGCCAGGCACACATAGTTTCACCGTGTACCACGGCCACAAGCACATGCACACAGTTTCACCGTATACCGCGGCCACAAGCACCTGTCCTGCCTGATGCACACCAAGGACACGACGGCGACCGGGTCGAGCGCGCTGATGGTCAGGCCGAACATGGCACCGTCATCCCCGCAGGGGAAGCGCGTGAATCCCCTCGTGCTTGTTGGTGGTGGAGTCGGGATGAGGCAAAAGAAGGCGCTGTCGTGGATGGCCCTGGTTACTATGACCCCGTGGGCCTCCTTCATGTGGGGAAGGAGCCCTGTCGGCGAGGCAATGAAATCACAGGGGGAATCAATGCAAGAGCACGGGCCATGCGAGCACACGATCTTGTGCTCATCGATCTTGTCAAAGACGACCAAGCTAAATCAACCGTCGTAGGGGCACTCAATCATCGCCTCAGACTAGACGGCGTCCATAGCAGCCGGCTCACGGTCAAATCCACCGATGGAGTACACGAACTTGTGGTAGTGGTTACAGAAAGAAGATCGGCTCGCCAATGCAGTGCCTGCCGGTCAGAAACCCAGGTTGGGTGGGTATACTGAAGAGTATACTGATTGAGTTTCGTACTGTACTAGTACGATTGTACAGGAATACGCTAGGCATAGGCGCACCAGCGGCAGCTGCACTTGGCCACTTTTTCTTAGACAATGTCCACACGCTGTACATGCTTCATCAAAACAAAAAAAGGCTGCAGAAAGTTGACATGTGAGTAATAAAGTAGGTGTCACGCAGTACTGTACCAGACAGTACAGTACAGACAGAGGGAGAGACCGAGGCAAGAAGATCCAGGTGAGTGAGAGGCAAGTAGATCTACTTCTGGAGAGAGACGAAAAGTCTGCGGCCTGCTGCAGAGTGTACAATGTTGTAGGAGAGAGACCGAGGACTGCATGCATGTCTTCGACACCAACCTATAATTAACTTTTTTGGTCTTATCAACTTTAAATGGACTTAATAATCCCAGACAGAGAGAGTACTAGTAATAGTAGTAGTACTACATCTTAGAACAAATCAGACAAATTAGTACTGCATTTATTAGTGGTACTTTTTTTGAGAAATTATAATTAGTAGTAGTACTTAGATATGAGAAAAACCAATCCAAGTTACTACTCCAATAGAGAGTATGATTACTCTATTTTATAGATTCTTGTTTACTAGTACTAGTAGTAAAAGCTAGAATGTAGATTGTTTCAGAACAAATTTTGGCTCTACAATATCTAGCATACACGCAAAACTCAAAAGACACTTCATTTCTTAGTTCAGGGATCTTGTGCTAAATGCATGGACTTGGATGTAATTTTCACTTTTATGAGGTCATTGATCTAACTTGTACTTCCACCGACCGCGTGTTAACTAATAAAGCACCTCGCTCCAACGAGACCTACCACAACTAAAAAATAATTACACTGTCCCGATTGTCAGACAAAGTGGAACATGGTTTCTTATAATTTCAAAGTTTTTAGAAATAGGATGTTTCAAGCTTCCCAGCTAACTTTGCACACTTTAGTGACTTTTTTCCGATTTGACGAAATTAGGTCAAACATTTGCTACACAATTAAGGGAAATTGATTGCTATTGAATTAAATGTATTTTTAGAGGTAGATGGGTGAAGTAGTAAAGAATGTCGTCGGTGTTAGTTTCCAACTATCACGAAAGAACATTTAATTCTCAATTTTTCGAGTGATGACGAGATTGTTCTTTTACGTAAAGAAACTCCGAAGAATATGGATTTGAATACCACAAGACAAGTTTTTAGACATAAAGAGTAGACAAACATGTTGTGCTAATGATACCCATGTTTTATGAGCTTTCAAATATCAAAGCTAACTCCGCCAACTTGAATTACTTTATGCCAATTATTTATCGAATTTAGGTCAAATTTTAACTACAACTAAATTGTAGGTTGCTTTGAAAGTTTTATAAAAACTCTTCTGGAGGTACCTATTTAGGGGACAAGTAATATATCATAAACCACCAGCAGTTTTGACGACATGTTCAACTTCATGCTAAGATTTTGCATCTTGACAGTTTAACAAAATCAGGTCAAACTTGAGCTACAAGTAAGCACGAAAGATCGCTCTTGAATTAAATGTTTGTCGATATTTGAATGACTTCCTAGCTAACTCGGCCCATTTGAATGACTTTATGTCGATTTATCGAAATTACATCAAATTTGAAAGAACATTTGAAATTGGTCCTTGGCGGCAAAAAATTCAAACTTTTCCGATTTTCGAAATTTTTACTTGCTTCCCAAACATCGGGAGGGAAGGTTACTCAAACGATCAGCCATTCGTAGTACTTCTTATCTTATCTTTATCTTCTCTTATCTCTTACAGTACCATACCATACCACTGTATAGTGTACGGATAACTTCGAACATTGACCGTTGGATCAAGACCGGCAAATCCAAACATTGCTAACCGTTGGATCTTCTTTTCCATTCTTAGCATCTACAAAGATTCTACTGATAGTCTTTAGCATGATGGACGCTAGTATGCACAAACCTCAAAACACACAGTGCATTGCTCAGTTTCAGGGTCCTTGTGCTAAATGCATGGACTTGGGTGCAATTTTCATTTTTATGAGGTCCTTGATATAACTTGTACTTCCACCGACCGTGTTAACTCTCAACCACCTCGCTCCTACGAGACCTACCACGGTTAAAAGAAAATGCAACTGCCCCAATTATCAAAAAAACTGGACCACAGTTTCTTATATGTAATACCCAAGTTTTTAGTACTAGGATTTTTCAAGCTTCCTAGCTAATTTCGCACACTTCAGTGACTTCTTGTCGATTAACGAAATTAGGTCAAACTTGAACTACAAGTAAGCGCGATAGATTGCTCTTGAATTAAATGTATTTTCGGAGGTAGATGGGTGCATCTTCTTGTAGTAAACAATGTCATCAGTGTGAGTTTCCAACTATCAGGAAATAAAATTCTCAGTTTTCCAAGTGATGACGAGATGGTTCTTTTCTGTAAAGAAAGCTCGAAGCAGAATATGGATCTCAATTCCATAAGCCAAGCTTCTAGACATATTAAGTTGACCAACGTGTTTTACTTACGATTCCCATATGTTTTTTGAGTTTTCAAACTCCCTAGCGAATTAACTCCGCCCACTTGAATGACTACATGTCAATTTTTTCAAAATTAGATCAAACTTGAACTATAACTAAATTGTAGGTTTCTCTGAAAGTTTTATGAAAAAGCTTTTGGAGGTACCGTACCGATCTGGAGGGGTGTCACAATCAATATATGAGAAACAACCAAGAGTTTTGACAACAGGTTTGACCTCTTGCTAAGATTTTGCATCACATGACACTATTTAACGAAATTGGATCAAACTTGAGCTACAAGTAAGCGCGATAGATTATTGTTGAAATATATGACTTTTCAGAGAGGTAGATGGGTGCATTTTCTTGTAGTAAAAAGTGCCATCGATACTGTGTGATTTTCAAACTATATCAGGAAAGAAGATTCAATTATTCTCAATTTTTCGAGTAATGACGAGCGAGGTTGTTCTTTTCCGTAAAGAAATGTCTGAACAATAATATTGGATCTGAAGGCCAGAAGCCAAGTTTACCAACATATATAGTGGACCAACATGTTGTACCAACGATTCCCATGTTTTATTTATGAGTTTTCAAGCTTCCTAGCTAACTCTGCCCATTTGACCGGATGACTTCATGTCGATTTATCGAAATTAGGTCAAATTTGAAACTACAAGTAAATTGTAGGTTGCTCTAAAAGTTTTACGAAAAATCTTTTAGAGGTACCCATCGAGGGGTCACAATTAATATATCATAAAACACCGAGAGTTTTGACGATATGTTCAACTTCTTGCTAAGATTTGCATCTTGACAATTTAACGAAATTAGGTCAAACTTGAGCTACAAGTAAGCGCGATAGATTGCTCTTGAATTAAATGTATTTTCAGAGGTAGATCGGTGCACCTTGTTGTAGTAAACAATGCCGTCATTGTGAGTTTCCAACTATCAGGAAAGAACATTTAATTCTACATTTTCCGAGTGAAGACGAGCGAGTTTATTAGTTGTTATTTTTCGTAAAGAGAAGTCCAAAGAATATTGGATGTGGATGCCACAAGCCAAGTTGACAGACATATATAGTCGATCGACAATATGTTGTACTTGCGATTCCCATGTTTTATGAGCTTTCAAACTTCCTAGCTAACTCTGCCCATTTTAATGACTTTAACTCGACTTATCGAAATTAGGTCAAATTTGAAACTACAAGTAAATTGTAGGTTTTGCTTTGTAACTTTTACTAAAACGCTTTTAGTTTGGAGGTACCCATCGAGGGGTCACAATTAATATTTCTGAAAACAACGAGAGTTTTGATGATAGGTTCAACTTCATGCTAAGATTTTGCATCTTGACAATTTAACGAAATTAATTAGGTCAAACTTGAGCTACAAGTAAGCGCGATAGCTAACTCTTGAATTAAATGTCATTCCAGAGGTAGATGGGTGCATTTTCTAGTAGTAAGCAGTGTCGTGGGTGTGAGTGTCCAACTACCACAAAAGAACATTGAATTCTACGTTTTCCGAGTGAAGATGAACGAGGTTAGTTGTTCTTTTCCATAAAGAAAAGTCCAAAGAATATTGGATGTGGATGCCACAAGCCAAGTTGACAGAAATATATATATATAGTGGATTGACAACATGTTGTACTTGCGATTTCCATGTTTTATGGGTTTTGAAGCTTCCTATATCTAACCCCGCACATTTGAATACCTTTATGTCGATATCTCGGAATTAGGTCAAATTTGAAACTACAAGTAAATTGTAGGTTTTCCTTTGATAGATTTACGAAAAAGCTTTTGGACGTACCCATCGAGGGTTCAAAATTAATATACCAGAAACCAGCGAGAGTTTCGACGATGGGTTCAACTTCTTACTAAGACTTTGCATATTGTTAATTTAATGAAATTAGGTCAAACTTGTGCTAGCTACAAGTAAACGCCATAGATTTCTCTTGAATTAAATGTCTTTTAATAGCTAGATCATCGTTGAATCTTCTTGTAGTAAATAGTGTCGTCGGTGTGAGTTTCCAACTATCAAGAAAGAACATTCAATTCTACATTTCCTGAGTGAAGAATACGAGCAAGGTTGTTCTTTTTCCTAAAGAAAAGTTCGAAGAATATTGGATCTGAATGCCACAAGACAAGTTTACATATATATTGGACCAACATGTTGTACCAATGATTCCCATGTTTTATGAGTTTTCAAACTTCCCAGCTAACTCTGCCCATTAGAATGACTTCATGTCGATTTATCAAAATTAGGTCAAATTTGAAACTACAAGTACTAGTAAATTACACATGCCCTGCACATGAGACTCGGATAATAGACATCTGGCATATCATCACTATAAAAAAATTATAATATGCAAAGTGGAAAAAATATAATAGGTAAAATTTGAACTACTACAAGTAAACTTTGTAGGTTGCTTTGAAAGTTTTACGGAAAAGCTCTTAGAGGTACCCATCAGAGGGGGCGCTCGGGGGGGGGGGGTCAATTAATATACTATCAGAAACCAAAAGAGAGTTCTGAAAACGGGTTCATCTTCTTGCTAAGATTTTGCGTCTTGACAGTTTAATGAAATTAGGTCAAACTTGAGCTACAACTAATTGCTATAGATTGCTCTTGAATTTAATGAAATTAGGTCAAACTTGAACTAAAAGTAATAAATTGTAGGTTGCTTTGAAAGTTTTATGAAAAAAGCTTTTGGAGGTACCCATCAAGCGGTTAATTAATATATCAGAAACCACGGAGAGTTTTGACGAGTGGTTCGACTTCTATCTAAGATTTCGTATCTTGAAAATTTTGAACACCTTTTTAAAACGATCACATGAAATAGGGAGAGAGGGGAAATGATATTTCTATTCTCTATGGGCAACCCACAAGCTTGAGGTGCACCTTAGGCTTAAAGATAACTTTATTTTTTCCAATATGTATAAGGTGAACCTTAGCGGATGCCACATAGTAGGCCATTTTTTTTGAACGGGTAGTAGGACATATTAAGGTGTGCTTTTTTACACAATGCGGGGGTAGTATATTTCTTTGCTTAGACATATGATCACCTTTGTCCACGCGCTGTACATGCTGAGAGAATAAAAAGTTGACAGGGTAAGAGGGCAGCAGCGAAGAGAAGTTGAAGGCGGTTCCGTGTTAGAGCAAAGTTATGATGGGTTTCTGACACGAGGTACTCCTGCGGCCATACAGTGTACCACACTATGCTAGTACTAGTAAATTTCAGGACCTATGCACGCAAAAAAAATTGTGTGTTTTCTCTGCCTCTCACCATCCATCCTCCCTCTCTCCTACCCTTTCCCCTCGCACACCGGCCCAGATGATCTCTCCCTCGTCCACATCGTGGTGTTGCACACGTGTGCCTTGGTACGGCGGCTCTGTGTCTCTAGCGTGTTTGACACCTGCGTTGGTGTGGAGTAGGGACAAGGAGTACATAAGAAGGAAACCACTTTGGTCCTTGGCGGCAAAAAAATTCAAACTTTTCCGATTTTTGAAATTTTCACTTGCTTCCCAAACATCGGGAGGGAAGGTTACTCAAAAGATTGGCCATTTGCAGTACTTCTTATCTTATCTTTATCTTGTCTTATCTCTTACAATACCATAACATACCACAGTATAGTGTACGGATAACTTCGAACATTGACCTTTGGATCAAGACCGGCAAATCCAAACATTGCTAACCGTTGGATCTTCTTTTCCATTCTTAGCATCTACAAAGATTCTACTGATAGTCTTTAGCACGATGAACGCTAGTATGTGCAAACCTCAAAACACACAATTCATTGCTCAGTTTCAGGGTCCTTGTGTTAAATGCATGGACTTGGGTGCAATTTTCATTTTTATGAGGTCCTTGATGTAACTTGTACTTCCACCGACCGTGTTAACTCTCAAGCACCTCGCTCCTACGAGACCTACCACGGTTAAAAGAAAATGCAACCGCCCCAATTATCAAACAAACCGGACCATAATTTCTTATACGTAATACCCAAGTTTTTAGTACTAGGATTTTTCAAGCTTCCTAGCTAACTTCACACACTTTAGTGACTTCTTGTCGATTAATGAAATTAGGTCAAACTTGAGCTACAAGTAAGCGCGATATATTTCTCGTGAATTAAATGTATTTTGTTGTAGTAAACAATGTCGTCATTGTGAGTTTCCAACTATCAGGAAGTAAAATTCTCAGTTTTTCGAGTGATGACGAGATGGTTCTTTTCTATAAGTAAAGCTCGAAGCAGAATATGGATCTCAATGCCATAAGCCAAGCTTCTAGACATATTAAGTGGACCAACATGTTTTACTTACGATTCCCATATGTTTTTTGAGTTTTCAAACTGCCTAGCTAATTAACTCCGCCCACTTGAATGTCTACATGTTGATTTATCGAAATTAGGTCAAACTTGAACTATAACTAAATTGTAGGTTGCTCTAAAAGTTTTATGAAAAAGCTTTTGGAGGTACCATACCGATCGGGAGGGGTGTCACAATCAATATATGAGAAACAACCGAGAGTTTTGATAACAGGTTTGACTTCTTGCTAAGATTTTGCATCGCATGACACTATTTAACGAAATTGGGTCAAACCTGAGCTACAAGTAAGCGTGATAGATTGCTGTTGAAATATATGACTTTTTAGAGAGGTAGATGGGTGCATTTTCTTGTAGTAAATAGTGCCATCAGTACGATGTGATTTTCGAACTATATCAGGAAATAAGATTCAATTATTCTCAATTTTTCGAGTAATGACGAGCGAGGTTGTTCTTTTCCGTAAAGAAATGTCTGAAGAATAATATTGGATCTGAAGGCCAGAAGCCAAGTTTACCGACATATATAGTGGACCAACATGTTGTACCAATGATTCCCATGTTTTATTTATGAGTTTTCAAGCTTCCTAGCTAACTCTGCCCATTTGACTGGATGACTTCATGTCGATTTATCGAAATTAGGTCAAATTTGAAACTACAAGTAAATTGTAGGTTGCTTTGAAAGTTTTATGAAAAATCTTTTGGAGGTACCCATCGAGGGGTCACAATTAATATATCATAAAACACTGAGAGTTTTGACGATATATTCAACTTCCTGCTAAGATTTTGCATCTTGACAATTTAACGAAATTAGGTCAAAATTGAGCTACAAGTAAGCACGTTAGATTGCTCTTGAATTAAATGTATTTTCAGAGGTAGATCGATACAACTTGTTGTAGTAAACAATGCCGTCAGTGTGAGTTCCCAACTATCAGGAAAGAACATTTAATTCTACATTTCCCGAGTGAAGACAAGCGAGGCTAGTTGTTATTTTCTATAAAGAGAAATCAAAAGAATATTGGATGTGGATGCCACAAGCCAAGTTGACAGACATATATAGTTGATCAACAACATGTTGTACTTGCGATTCCCATATTTTATGAGATTTCAAACTTCCATGCTAACTCTGCCCATTTTAATGACTTTGAGTCGATTTTTCGAAATGAGGTGAAATTTGAAACTACAAGTAAATTGTAGGTTTTTCTTTGTAGTTTTTACGAAAAATCTTTTAATTTGGAGGCACCCATCGAGGGGTCACAATTAATATATCTGAAAACAACGAGAGTTTTGATGATAGGTTCAACTTCATGCTAAGATTTTGCATCTTAATAATTTAACAAAATTAATTAGGTCAAACTTGAGCTACAAGTAAGTGCGATAGATAGCTCTTGAATTAAATGTCATTTCAGAGGTAGATGAGTGCATTTTCTAGTAGTAAGCAGTGCCGTGGGAGTGAGTGTCCAACTACCAGGAAAGAACATTGAATTCTACGTTTTCTGAGTGAAGATGAACGAGGTTAGTTGTTCTTTTCCGTAAAGAAAAGACCAAAGTATATTGGATGTGGATGCCACAAGCCAAGTTGACAGACATATATATATATAGTTGATCGACAACATATTGTACTTGCAATTCCCATGTTTTATGGGTTTTGAAGCTTCCTATAGCTAACCCGCACATTTGAATAACTTTATATCAATATCTCGGAATTAGGTCAAATTTGAAATTACAAGTAAATTGTAGGTTTTGCTTTGATAGATTTACGGAAAAGCTTTTGGACGTACCCATCGAGGGTTCAAAATTAATATACCAGAAACCAGCGAGAGTTTCGACGATAGGCTCAACTTCTTGCTAAGACTTTGCATATTGGTAATTTAACGAAATCAGGTCAAAATTGAGCTAGCTACAAGTAAACACCATAGATTGCTCTTGAATTAAATTTCTTTTCATAGGTAGATCATCGGTGCATCTTCTTGCAGTAAACAGTGTCGTCGGTGTGAGTTTCCAACTATCAAGAAAGAACATTCAATTCTACATTTTCCGAGTGAAGAATACGAGCGAGGTTGTTCTTTTTCCTAACGAAAAGTCCGAAGAATATTGGATCTGTATTCCACAAGCCAAGTTTACATACATATATATTGGACCAACATGTTGTACCAATGATTCCCATGTTTTTTAAGTTTTCAAACTTCCCAGCTAACTCTGCCCATTAGAATGACATTATGTCGATTTATCGAAATTAGGTCAAATTTGAAACTACAAGTACTAGTAAATTGCACGTGCGCTGCACGTGAGACTCAGATAATAGACATCTGGCATATCATCACTATATAAAATTATAATAGAAAAAGCGGAAAAAATATAATAGGTAAAATTTGAATTACTACAAGTAAACTGTGTAGGTTGCTTTGAAAGTTTTATGGAAAATCTCTTAGAGGTACCCATCAGAGGGGGCGCGTGGGGGGGGTCAATTAATATACTATCAGAAACCAAAAGAGAGTTATGACGACAGGTTCATCTTCTTGCTAAGATTTTGTGTCTTGACATTTTAATGAAATAAGGTCAAACTTGAGCTACAACTAAGTGCGATAGATTGTTCTTGAATTTACTGAAATTAGGTCAAACTTGAAATACAAGTAATAAATTGTAGGTTGCTTTGAAATTTTTATGAAAAATCTTTTGGAGGTACCCATCAAGCGGTTAATTAATATATCAGAAACCACAGAGATTTTTGACGAGTGGTTCGACTTCTAGCTAAGACTTTGCATCATGAAAATTTTGAACACCTTTTGAAAATGATCCCGTGCATCCGGACATAGTTCGTGCCCCAAAATTTCAGATAATTTGAAATTCCCATTCGACCTTTATTAAATTCGGTAGGTGGGGTGCTTCACTCGTAATTTTCCCAGTATAGTGCTAGTAGTACCTAAACCCAACCCCCACCCCCTCTCTCTCCTCTAGGAATACGTCACCGACCGGAACATCCCCGCTGCACTTTAGCCAGCATACCCGCACACCTGATCTGCTCAATGAACCCTCTTGTCCGGCGCGCTGACCACATCATCAACCGCCTAGGATCTGCTCCACGTACGCTGTGGTCCAGCATTCTGCTCGTATCCTCGCTCGCCCAAGATCTGCTTCCCCGTTGTCGACACCCACTATGACCGTAGCACCTTCGGCGACCTCGACATGACCCATGAGGATGCGGATGAGTCCTAGAAGATGCCCCGACCGAGGTAAAATCAGATCTCCCTGTGTGATTTGTTTATTGGCAATGTACTGTATTCGTGCTAAATTTTCTAACTAACATGTTCTTTACTTGATATACACATGTTATGTACTCCCTCTGTTTTAAAATATAAGATACTTTAGATTTGTGAAAGAAGTGTATCTAGACTCATTTTTGTGTGTAGGTTCACTCCAAACCTAGATGAACCTACACACTAAAAGAGGTTTAGATGTGCTCTTTTCACAAAGTTAAAACATCTTATATTTTGAAACGGAGGGAGTACTAAATTAACCTGTTGTGGTTACGCTTAAACTCTATGCATTGAACTGTTTTGATGTACTGTACTATTTCTTTGTGAATTATTAGTCACTTAACATATTTGTTTATATTCTCTGTTGTACCTGTCCACATGAGATATGATTATATAATATCTCTCTCATTCACCGATTTACGAACTATAGTATTTCCATCATGCTATTGTCCTGTTATCCTATACTACACGTTTACACACGTCATACTATTTGACCATTATGTACTGTCGATTTGATCCCTCTTAACCTAAGGCTCAAACTGTTTGCTGTTATTATGCAAGGAGCAGCCTCAGTTTGCACACAATATCATAGAGTGAGTGGATCCTATAATCTCGTAAGACCCCATCACTTTTGTTTCACTTCATGCCAACGTATCTCATGTTGGAATCTATTTGTATTTACAGTTGGCCTTACCTTTATGAAGAGGAGCCACAATGGAGTACAAACTCTTCCCGTCCACACGAGCCGTTGTAGATCTCGTGTAACACCTACCGTAAGGCCCCCCACCCTAAGTTTGGTCCTTGCCACATTTTTTGTTTGCTTAAATTTACCATTTATCTTTCTTGTTTTCATATTTTTTTGCCAAAAATTAGCGTCAAACATTTTATCCCCACTATGGTCTGCTTTTGTTCCATGTGTTTATTTCAATTTCCTAGATATGGAGAGGCCGGGTGTATTGCATCTGAGTTGTTTGATAATAAGAACAAGGCCACACTAGCGATAAGATCCACACATGTATCATAAGGAACTCTGTGCAGTTCATCTCACTCTTGTATCTACTATATATCATAGTTAAATGAACTGCCTATTTTAATATGAGGCACTTGATGGTTCAGTTTGTTGTTCTCAGGCCGCCGAAGCGTTGAAATTATATGGCTATTCATGAATAATTCAATGTATGATTGCTTGATTCATTGTTTGTCTGAAATTATCTAGCTAGCATATTCGAGGCTCACAATTGATGTGTTTTTATTGGCTGAGTTACTCTTTTTTGTGTATGATTAAATCAGTGGAAGATTTCGTTGTGTAGTTCCTAGCTAGTTTATATATGAGAAACATAATGGATTAGTTTTAATATTTGTTTTATACATGATCTGCACATTCTAGTTTGAGCAGTCTGCATCAGGTACTTTGGTTGATTGCTCGCATTGTTATTCAAAATGAACTTGTAGTTTGTTTCCCAAGTCTGTTGTTTAAGTAACTTGTTTTGTCTTGGTCTCAGCCATCTTCAAGTAGAGGAGTCATTACACAGAGCAGCACATGCTCGCATTGCTCCATGGCACCAGCTGGTCCACTTATTCAAGAAGAATGGATGTATGAGCCATCACTGTTAATTGCTTCCTTCCTTATATATTACCGCATTGACACATTTAAAATTAATGGTGGTGTGATTGCATGGTAGTGCTATTATAACTTGTCTTGTGTTTGTTTCAGGCTGCAAATGACCCTCTGAATGCCGAAAAAAGACCCACTTCTCCAAGTTTAGATTTTGTTTCACACAGTAGCAGTGACAATACCTATTTCTCATGGCACACCTAAAAGAACATTTCATGTTTTCCTGTGTTTTTGTGTTAGATCACAATACTGTGGAGATTTCTCATGTGCGCTAAGTGTATTGGAGGTTTGGGGGGCGAATTATCCGCCCCACCAAGGGCCGGATAATACGGCCTACCTCATTGTTCAAAGGCTGCCAAGGCATGTCACCCAAAGAGGGGGCGGATTATCGCCCGGAAAATCCGAATTGGGGCGGTTTTTCTTCCCCAGGCCAGATAATCCGGCTATCGCATGGGCCGGATATTCCGGCCCCCAGAATTTGAGCAAAGCATGCCAAGGCACGTCGCTCGGAGTTCGATCGGATTTTCTCCCGGAAAATCCGAACTGGGGCGGTTTTTCCTCCCCAGGCCGGATAATCTAGCCTTCACATGGGACCGGATAATCCGGCCCCCAGAAGATGATCAAGTGCAAGCTCTGCACGACACTCAGAGAGAGGGCGGACTATCTACCGGATATTCTGAGTCTGGGGCGGAATTTTGCCCAGGCCGGATAATCCGGCCCTCACTTGGGACGGATAATCCGGCCCCCAAAGTCTCCAATGGCTTGGTTTTCGAAGGGGGTATAAATATCCCTTCTTCCCCAACGTTCAGATGTCTTGATTCATTCGAAATTGTTCAGACACTATGTAAGAGCTCCCATTCTAGATCTCCCACTTCAACCACCTAAAGGCTTCGATCTTTGGTGGAATTGAAGGAGGAGATAATCTTCATCATCATCACGAATCAAGCGCATCAACTCCTCTCCATTCATTTGGATAAATCCCTGATCTAGTATTCTTGTCAATATCTAGATCTTGTTCTTTGTTATTGATAACTTGTTCTTGTGGCAGCTTGTTGTCATTACGGGAGCCTCCAAGTTGTTTGTGGAGTTGTGCCCCGCTAGTTGTGTAAAGGCACCGGTACGCGCCTCGAAGGGTCCCTATAGTGGAAAGGTGGATCAGGCCTTTGGTGGCGGGATCCATCGGAGAACAGGGTGAGGCCTATTGTGGCGTGGTGGTCTTAGTACCGCCCACCCCTCCAACGCAGACGTACTTCCCTTAACAAGGAAGGAACTGCGGTCAAACAAATCATGTGTCTCCGCGTGCTTCACTATGGTTTACACATTCCTCTTCCACTCGCTCTTTACTCGCTAGTAGATAGGTTTGCATATAGGTAAATTCCACCTAATAGTATATCTAGAGAATTTACCCTTTTTGCTAAGCCTAAAATTGAAAAAGCATTAAAATTTGAAGTAGCACCTATTCACCCCCCCCTCTAGGTGCCCATACGATCCATTTCAATTGGTATCAGAGCCTCGGCTCTTTATTCGGGCTTAACCGCCTAAGAGAAGTATGGGTACCAGGGGAGATGGGGATGAGGCTGTGGTTCTGGATAAGGTCACAATGGATGATCTCAAGACGTTGGAAACAACCTTGTTGAAATCCTTTGAGGCTAAGATGGAGGAGATGAATCAAATGATTGCTCGTCTCACATCATCCATAGCCCCATCTCCATCCTCCTTTGAGGCTGCCACACCATCATCCAAGGATAAGGCTAACACCGAACCCCAGGATGATGAAGTGGTAGGTGAAAAATATAATGGTTCCACCTCCAAGAAGGGAAGTGGTAAGGAGGGATATAGTGAGGTTCGTCACGTATATTCCCCCGATCCACCTATCCCTCATCCTCATATAAACAATAGGGGTGATCCACCCAAGCTTACTGCATCCTCTTTTAATCAATGGTCTCATGTTTGCAGCTCCTCAATTGAACTTTGGAGGATTATTGAAGAGGGTATATTGGAGATCATTCCAATCTGACAAGAAGAGAAGTTGTGGACAGCCAATTGAATGCTATGGCTCTCCACATGATACAACTCGGTGTGGGTCCCAAGGACATTCCCCACATTGGACATCTCAACACGGCTAAAGAAGCTTGGGATGCCCTCACCGATCTCTTTATTGGGAATGAAAGTATGAGAAGGAATAGGTATGATGCCCTTAGTAATGAAGCTGAGGGATTCTACATGTTGGATGGTGAAAACCATGAAGACATGTATAGAAGACTCAAGGGCATTGCAACAACATTTAGGAAGCATGGAGCCACTCACATTGATGATGCATGGATAAGAAGAAAATATGTGAGTGCCTTAATGCCTTTCGAGCCAGGACTTGAAGAGCTTGCAAGGTAGACACAACTACCATCAAATGACATCCAATGAAGTCATGCAAGAAATGGCATTACTCAAAGTTGCCGCGAAGAACGCTGAAGATGCCCGAGCTCATGCCATTGGAATGCAAAAGGGTGTAAATGTTGCTCTAGAAGCTAATGTTGTTGAGAAAGAGGAGGATGAAAGAGCTTTTGAGGGGGCCTCCATGGACTGCCCTGATGAAGTCAAGCGTGCTCATGGTGAGTACATGGCGTTTTATGCAAGGAACTTTTGGAAGGATCCTGCCAAGGCCAAGTCGGAACTCGAGCGCAAGAATGGGTCAAGTGGAAGAAGAGAAAGTGGCCCAAAACTGAGAACATGCTACAATTGTGGAGATAGGCTGCACTTTGTAGCCGAGTGTCCTTATCAAAATAGAGAATACAATGGTGGAAGGCTCATTCTTAAAGAAAAATCCAAAGCACCTAAGAAGAAGCCATTTATTAAAAAGAATGGCCCCTACAAGAAGCAACCCAAGATCGTCTTAGTGGCACAAGAAGAATACTCCTCTACAAGTGAAGATGAAGAGGACGAAGATAGTTCTCGCGAGGTGGCTGGTATAGCCACCACATCGACTCCATCATCTCTCTTCGACTCGCCAAACGAGAACGTCATCAACAACATGGCAAGTGGGTCCGAGGTATCAAGTTCTAGCTCTTCATTTCCTAAGACTAACATAATTTTGGATCTGGATGATCATGACAGTCTTAAAATGAAAGAAGAAGTTATTGCTCTGGACAACTTTTTCACTAACCTGCAAGGTGAGCACAAACTCCATTTTGATGCTCTTATGAGTCAACTTGCTCAAGCCGAAGATCTTCTTGAAGAAAAGGGCAGAATCGAAAGAGAAGATGCCTTGGAGATAGCTTCTTTGAAGAATGCCTTGGAAGAAGAAGAGGAAGCTCGAGTATCTTTGGAAGAAAGACTTGAATCCATTGAGGAGTCACATGAATAAGTTGTGGCTCAGCTCATCAAAGAACGTGACAATGCTCTTACCAAGGTAAAGAAACTAAAGAAAGAAAAGATTGAATTTGGTGCTGCTCATGCTAGACTCTCGGAGAAGTTTGATAAACTTGAAAGTGCTCACAAGGCATTGAAGAGTGATCACTCTACTCTAAATGAGTCTCATGATCAGCTCCAAACTCAATTGAAGTTGTATGATGTGCCAAGTACCTCCACATCATCTTATGGAAAATAAGATCTTGCAAGAGGTTCTCAACACAAAGGTAAAGAGGTTCTTGATGAGATACTGAGCAAGCAAAGGACAAACAATAGAAAAGAAGGTCTTGGTTACATCCCTAAGACAAAGAACAAGAAAAACAACAAGAAAAAGAAGAGCAAGACTGCTCAATCAAAGACTAGCAACATCACCAATGACAAGTCTAATCATGATGGTTTTGTAGGGGCTAACAATCCTAACTTTGAATTATATTGCGATTATTATGGTGATGTTTATGCTAGTTATGTAGGATCCTATGATTGTTACATTCCTTGGTCTATTTGGGTCCCCAAGACCCTTGTCACTAACATGAAAGGACCCGTTGAAAAATGGGTACCTAAAACCAAGAAGTAACTTTCTTGCAGGGCTATGCTTCCAGTGGGTCTAAATGGGTACTCGATAGCGGGTGCACGAGTCATATGACCGAAAGCAAGGAGATCATCACGGAGATGCGGCCAAATCATGATCATATAACAGTCTCCTATGGTGACAAGTCAAAATCTGAGGTATTGGGTCTCGGCAAAGTTGCGGTGGCTCACGATATCTCTCTCGTGGACGTCATGCTTGTTGAGACCCTCGGGTACAACTTACTTTCAGTTTGTGCCCTTGGTAAGATGGGCTTTGCAGTTTATATTGATGCTGATTTGGTGGTACTCTTGTGGAGCAAGTCTCTAAAAGTCGCTTTCGTGGGATATGTCGAAAATGACCTATACGTGGTGGACATTTCGGGGAAAACCACTACAGGCCCGATGTGTCTTTTCGGAAAGGCTGACGTGGGTTGGCTATGGCATCGCCGACTAGCCCACGTCAATATGGGAACTTTGCAAAGTCTCCACAAGGGTGGCCACATCCTTGGACTAAAAGAAAATGTCTCCTTTGCCAAAGATCGTGTTTGCAGGGCTTGTGTTGAAGGGAAAATGCATGACTCTCTTCATCGTAGGAAGACTATCATCTCGTCAAAAAGGATCTTAGAGCTCCTACATGTGGACCTCTTCAGACCTCCATCTCATGCAAGCCTCGGTGGGAAGAAGTACTATCTTGTGATCGTTGATGATTACTCAAGATACACTTGGGTTTATTTCTTCAAGTTGAAGAGTGAAACTCAACAAACGGTCATCGACTTCGCCAACGAGGTTCAACGTCAACACAACGTCCCTATTCTGGCTATAAGAAGTGATAACGGCTCTGAGTTCAAGAACTACACCTTAAATGAGTTTCTACGTGAAGAGGGGATTAGACATCAATATTCCGCTGCGTACACCCCTCAACAAAATGGTGTAGCCGAGAGGAAGAATCGGACTCTAATGGACATGGCAAGGTTAATGCTAGCTGAATTCAAGTCTCCATATAACTTCTAGGCTGAAGCAATCTCTACCGCTTGTCATTCATCCAACCGGTTATACCTCGTAAGATCTTGGACAAGACTCCGTATGAAATACTTACTGGTAACAAGCCAAACATCTCATACTTTCGGGTATTCGGGTGTAAGTGTTTCTTTATCATCAAGGGAGTTCGTTTATATAAGTTTGATTCTAAGACTCTAGAAGGTATTTTTGTTGGTTATGGTGCCGAATCCCACACTTATAGAGTCTACAATAAGCTCTCCGGAACTGTTGTAGAATCTTGTAGTGTGGTGTTCGAGGAAAATGACGGTTCCCGTGCGGAGCAAGTTGGTGTTTGTGATGCAGATGTTGAAATACCCCAAGATGCCATAAGAAGAATGGGCGTGGGATTTTTCCGCCCCATTGAGGAACCCCTTGTGGTGGATCGGGAAGGACAATGCTCTACTCATGTAGAGCCCTCATCTACACATACTCAACATGTTCCAACCACGGGAGCAACTTCTACATCATCTCCATCAACCGCTGAAGGTCAAGATGTTCCAGAAAGCTCCAGGCCGGATTATCCGGTTGACACCGGATTATCCGGCCACCCCTCTCCTGGCGACCAAACTGTTCCTGGTGCTGAAGAAATCACTGCAAGCTCCAGGCCGGATTTTCCGGGTAACCCCGGATTATCCGGCCCCTCGCCAGTTTAAGCAATTCCCAGGCAGCCTGATGAAGCTGCTACAAGTTCTCCCTGGCCGGATTATCCGGCCTCTCCATCAGCTGGATTATCCGGCCCTGACTCACCTGTTGTTCAGCAGTCTCCTGTTACGGCTACTGACTCATCTCAAGGGCATGCTTCATCACCGCCTACTACTATTATCCCAGATTCTAATCAAGGTCGAGCAAATGATTCCAATGAAGATTCAAGTGATGAAACTATTCCACCAAGAGACAACAAACTTATTGAACTTCGTCGCAAGGCTTGGGCTGATCGGAACCTTGAGTTAAGGGGTCACACCCTTGACAAGGTTATTGGTGATCTTCGACGAAGGGTTTCTACAAGAAGGGAATTGGCCAGTTTTGGTGAGCATCAAGCTCACATCTCAATGGTGGAACCCAAGAAGGTATTTGAAGCTCTTGAAGATCCAGACTGAATTGTTGCTATGCATGAAGAATTGAATAATTTCGAGCGCAACAAGGTCTGGAAACTCGTGGAGAAACCCAAAGATTGCCGCAATGTTATCGGCACCAAATGGATATTTAAAAACAATCAAGATGAGAATGGCATTGTTGTGAGAAACAAGGCAAGACTTGTGGCACAACGCTACTCTCAAGTTGAGGGCATTGACTTCGTCGAGACCTATGCTCTAGTGGCTCGCCTTGAGTCCATCTGTATCCTTCTTGCATATGCTACCCATAACAATTTTAAATTGCAGCAAATGGACATCAAGAGTGCTTTCCTTAATGGTCCTCTACATGAGTAGTTATATGTAAAGCAACCTCGGGATTTGAGCATCCTAACTTCCCGAACCATGTCTACAAACTCGATAAGGTACTCTATGGCCTTAAACAAGCCCCACGTGCATGGTATGAGCACCTTAAAGAGCTTTTGCTAGACCGTGGCTTCGAAGTTGGGCAAATCGATCCCACTTTTTTTACTAAGAAGGTTAAGGGGGAGCTCTTCGTATGCCAACTATATGTAGACGATATCATCTTTGGTTCTACTAATAAAGCTTTTAATGATGAATTTTCAAAGCTTATGACTGACATGTTTGAGATGTCTATGATGGGGGAATTACGGTTCTTTCTTGGATTCGAGATCAAGCAACTTAGAGAAGGAACCTTCATCAATCAAGCAAAGTACATCCAAGACATGCTCAAGAGATTCAAGATGATGGATCTTAATGGTGTTGCCACTTCGATGCAAACAAAATGTCATCTTGAACTTAACCCACATGGTAAAGATGTGGACCAAAAGGTGTACCGGTCCATGATCGGCTCTCTTCTTTACCACTGTGTATATAGACCCGATATTGTGTTGAGTGTGGGGGTGTGTGCAAGGTATCAAGCAGCTCCTAAATAAAGCCACTTAGTGGCGGTCAAGAGGATCTTTCTATATTTGGTTAATTCCCCTCACTTTGGTCTATGGTATCCCAAGGGCTCCAATTTCTCTCTATGTGGTTATACTGATTCAGATTGGGTTGGTGATAAGGATGATTGGAAATCCACCTCTGGAGCTTGTCAATTCTTGGAAAGATCTCTAGTGTGTTGGTCATCTAAAAAGCAGAATTGTATCTCTCTCTCCGCCGCCGAAGCTGAATATGTTGCTGCTGCTAGTGCTTGCACTCAGTTATTGTGGATGAGGCAAACTTTAAAGTAATATGGTGTCAATTGTGACAAAGTGCCTCTTTTGTGTGATAATGAAAGTGCAATCAAAATTGCGTACAATCCGGTACAACACACAAGGACAAAGCATATTGAGATTCGGAATCATTTTATTCGAGACCATGTTGCTCGAGGCGATATTGATCTATCCTTTGTGAGCATGAAGAACCAACTTGCTGATATTTTTATGAAGCCACTTGATGAAGCAAGATTCTGCTATTTGATGAATGAGCTAAATATCATTGATTCTAGGAGTTTGTCTTGATTACCCATGCACTCACTCGTACATCTCAGTCTTATTTGGTCTAGGTGTGGGTATGGATATAGGGGGAGTGTGGTCCTAATTCCTTGTGCTAACCCTCCCCCCATAATGCGAAAAGCAAGATAAATCATTTCTCTTAATATCATTTTGTGATATGTGAGCTTATTGATGAGTATTGGTCGTGAACCCAAGATATATCTTCACGGTGTCACACCATACACTCCAACAAGGTGGATTCGGCCACCGCCCTCTCCTTTGATGAGAATTGGATTTTTTACGGATCTTTTTGGTTGTTTTTGCTCTCTCATGTTCTTAAGGGAATCACACTCAATTTTGGCTCTTATTTGATTTGGTTCTTGCAATTTTGAGTGTCTAGTACCATCTCAGTTTGGCTCTCTTAATCCTAAGCCTTTCCCTACCCCTAAGCCATCTATTCTTGCACACAAATCCCTTGTACACCTTGTGGGGGTGTTGTTTGGGGACGCACGGGCCTGAATCTGTGTACAACAGAAATTCAGATTTGAGGCCGGATAATCCGGCCCAAGTGTAGGCCGGATAATCCGGCCCTGGTAGATTTCGTCTTAAAGGGCAGGGGTCGGGGGGAAGGGCTCATAACAAGCAGCACTTCTCCCCCAACCCTCTCCTCCTCCTCAGCCGCCGCCTGCCATCCCCCACCCTCCCCGGAGCCTCTTCGGCCACCGGATTTTCCGGGCCTCCCCGGATCTTCTTCTCCGTGCCTCCGGGTACCTTCTCCTCCGTGTTCTTCCTCTAATGAGTGAGGGTAACTCCCTCTCTCCCCAACTTTGGCTAGATGTGTTATTCGTTGGATGGAACGTTGTCTAGAAGGATGTGTTTTCGCATAGAAATCGTAGTCTTGCAGTTTCTAGGCCCGATCTATTTTTTTTGCATTCAATCTAGGTGAAGTCGAAAATTTCTGCCAGGGCCGGATTATCCGCCCCTGGCCAGGCCGGATAATCCGGCCTGACAGATTCAACTCTAGTTCAGTTTCACCATGGTGTGTGCATTGAGTAGATTTATCTTATGAACTTTTTGACTATTTTTTTCATGCTCTCTCCTGGACTTATGTGCATGCTTATCCCCATGTTATCACCCTTGTTCTCCTCATAGGTGGTTCTAGTGTTCCCAAGACCTACAAGCGCTGCCCTCGCGGTAAATACTTTCAGGACGACGGATAGGGTAACTTAGTGGACGAGGTTGAGTTGAGGAGAAGAAAGAACGAAGAAAAGCACATGGCTGAACAAGCAAAGGGGACTAGAAAGGGGGTGTCCAAAAGAAAGGGCAAGGAGCCCAAGATCAACTACAAGGCTTTGGATGCAGTCACCTATTCCTCCATCCGTCACCGTGATTTGTTTGCTGAGTTGCCTCGTGATGATGAGCTAGGGGATGCTCGATTTTGGTGTGCTGAATAGAAAGATATTTTTGAAGATGTGTATGCCAGGCTAAACATTAGGCCTATGCACCCGTTGGTTCTTGCTGAGGATTTGGAGAAGCTCCACCTTGTGGATGCCATGTATGTGGCTGAGCGGATGGGGCTGCACCATCTCATGTCTCTCCAGTGCTCCTATGACTCTGAGGTGGTGAAGCAGTTCTTTTCCACTTTTCCACTTTGGTCATGTCTCTCCAGTGCTCCTATGACTCTGAGGTGGTGAAGCATTGGATGACTCATGACAGGCCTATGACTGTTGATTTCCGTGTGTTTGCTAAGGTTCTTGGATAATATTTCTACAGCAGGGATAGGGCAAGTGGCCACCGTATCATCACTCAGCTGAAGCCCAACAAAGATGCTTCTCTCTCTCCTTGCACTCTGGACAATGGCATTGTGGGCACTCTTGCTGGTCTGGCTCCTATCTATGCTCCTTTGGTCGGTCTCTTCCGTGATTCCATCACTCCGAGTGGAGGCAACAATGATAGCATCCGTGGTCACCTTGTTCAGCTCCTTGCTTTCTCTCATGAGGTTGCCTCATGCAAGGATGAGTCCGTGTAATACAAGCTAGATGTGATGGACTTCATCTACCATGAATTGATTGATGCTATGTTCAACCGGTTGTCCATTCCGTATGGCCCCTACATTATGATGCTCACCAGGCACCTGCTTCCTTCTGAAGATTTCAACATTGATGTTGTGCATAAGGCCAAGAAGATCTACACCAAGGTTCGGAAGACCTCTCACCCCTCCTCTGCTCCTGAGGGTCTCATGATGGATGCTCGTAGGCCTCCAGTGCCTCCCGTTGCTCGTGAGATCAAGCAGCTGAACTGGTTCCAGCGGCACATCCTTTGCATGGGCGTGGACACACGCAAGGGTCAGTACGAGGCATACAAGCAGCGCCATGAGTTGGCCCACTCTCAGCAGCTCATCCTTCACCATGTGTCCGGTGCTTCTGGTGACCCCCCGGCTCCTACCCCTCCCACACCATATGCTCGGTGGAACTCTTCTTCCGGGCTGAACTATGGAGAGCTGGAGCGTCACTTGTTCCCCTCTGCGGCCACTGCTGATGATGAGGATGATGACACCGAGGAGCTTGAAGATGAGGACGAGGATGGGAACGAGGACGAGGACGAGGACGAGGATGAGGACTACGAGTGATCCCTTGGGGCGCTAGCATCGCTCTTCTTCCTTTTTGGCGTCTCGATGCCAAAGGGGGAGAAATAGTTCTATTAGGGTCTTCGAGGATTTGCATGGGTCGGGCATAAGCACTTGCTTTTTTCTATTCGTTGTTTTCTCGCTTATGCCCATTTAGCGTTAAACTTTAAATTTGTGATTTGTGGTTTGTTTGAGACTCTATGTCAGTGGTTGTATGGATTTATCTCATGGATTATGCTTATGGATTCATCTATTCATACCCTATTGTGCTGGGAATCTTTATCAAGGAAGGCGCTTATATTGGTTATCACGTTGATAATTGTGGCTATTTCAATGATGCCTCTCTTCTATCTCGGTGGTATGATTATGTTGTTCATATGTCTATGGAATAGATTCACATATTTGTGCGCATTTGTATTCAAATGCAAAATTCTAATATGCACACATTGAGGGGGAGTCTCTTCCATGTTTATTGCTGGTAGTCTTGTGATCCTTTCCTGCAAATCCTAGTATTGTCATCTAACACCAAAAAGGGGGAGATTGAAAGAACATATCATGTTTTCCTGTGTTTTGTGTGTTAGATAACAATACTGTGGAGATTTCTCATGTGCGCTAAGTGTGCAGGAGGTTTGGGGGGCGGATTATCCGCCCCACCAAGGGCCGGATAATCCAGCCTAGCTCATTGTTCAAAGGCTGCCAAGGCACATCACCCAGAGAGGGGGCGGATTATCGCTCGGAAAATCCGAACTGGGGCGGTTTTTCTTCCCCAGGCCGGATAATCTGGCTATCGCATGGGCCGGATAATCCGGCCCCCAGAATTTGAGCAAAGCATGCCAAAGCGCGTCACTCGGAGTCCGGTCGGATTTTCTCCTAGAAAATCCGAACTGGGGCGGTTTTTCCTCCCCAGGCCGGATAATCCGGCCTTCACATGGGACCGGATAATCCGGCCCCCAGAAGATGATCAAGGTCAAGCTCTGCACGACACTCAGAGAGGAGGCGGACTATCTACCGGATATTCCGAGTCTGGGGCAGAGTTTTCCCTAGGCCGGATAATCCGGCCCTCACTTGGGCCGGATAATCCGGCCCCCAAAGTCTCCAATGGCTTGGTTTTCGAAGGGGGTATAAATATCCCTTCTTCCACAACGTTCAGATGTCTTGATTCATTCGAAATTGTTCAGACACTGTACAAGAGCTCCCATTCTAGATCTCCCACTTCAACCACTCGAAGGCCTTGATCTTTGGGGGAATTGGAAGAGGAGAGAATCGTCATCATCATCACGAATCAAGCGCATCAACTCCTCTCCATTCATTTGGAGAAATCCCTGATCTAGTATTCTTGTTAATATTTAAATCTTGTTCTTTGTTATTGATAACTTGTTCTTGTGGCAGCTTGTTGTCATTACGGGAGCCTCCAAGTTGTTTGTGGAGTTGTGCCCCGCTAGTTGTGTAAAGGCACCGGTACCCGCCTCGAAGGGTCCCTATAGTGGAAAGGTGGATCAGGCCTTTGGTGGCGGGATCCATCGGAGAACAGGGTGAGGCCTATTGTGGCGTGGTGGTCTTAGTACCGCCCACCCCTCCAACGCAGACGTACTTCCCTTAACAAGGAAGGAACCGCGGTCAAACAAATCATGTGTCTCCGCATGCTTCACTATGGTTTACCCGTTCCTCTTCCACTCGCTCTTTACTCGCTAGTAGATAGGTTTGCATATAGGGAAATTCCACCTAATAGTATATGTAGTGAATTTCCCCTTTGTGCTAAGCCTAAAATTGAAAAAGCATTAAAATTTGAAGTAGCACCTATTCACCCTCCTCTAGGTGCCCATACGATCCATTTCAACACCGCTTCGACTGATCCTTGTTTTTCAACCGAAAGATTATTTGAGGATGCCCTCCAAGATGCCCGTGATATTGTTGAGCAAGAAGCCAACAAAACAGATTTAGTAATCACCATAGCACGCAAAGACTTATATGAATTGAAAAACAGACAAGCTTTAACGCAGCACATACTTAATAATCTCATCTGCAGCTCTCATGGGAAGCCAGTTGTTACATGTCTTGGGATGCAAGCTCCATAGAGACCTTTTCTGTAACACTAGTTATGGTGTTTTTTTAGTTGTCTAGACTCTGATGCAACTTTTATGATTCATTTTATCACTATCAAGTTTACTGAGGATTGAAATAATCTACTGTAATTTGCTGTTGTAAGTTTTTTGAGGATTGTTACAAATTGAGCATCTATCAGAATTACTACACACACATGAAAAACCAATGAAATTGTAAGAGGTACAACACACGATCTACCAGAACAGGGAGAACGTCCATTGTATTACACGGGCACCATAGAACTTGCAAAATTCATAGACGTTCACTCAACAAAGTGAACACATAAAGAGCTGACTGAAGAGAATACATCAGGAGCAGACCCACACAATCCATCAATCTGATGGATAGCCGTCGTAGTAATCGTAGTGGGTGGTACCATCCTCGCCATATAGCGGCACCATCTGCATCTCAGAATGCTCGACGATTTTGCAATACTCCGCCAACAATCGATCGATTTCGAAAGGACGGTCATTGATCCATAATCCTCCTACTCCATACCCATTAACAATGATTGGCTCCTCTTCCCACGCAAGAGCCTCAAAGTTGTAAGATCTAATCTCGAATAGGTCCGGATAGTATATGCTGCCGGCCTCCACCGTGGGTACCCTGGTGTTTTCGATGCGAACACACCGATTGTTAGCAACGAAGAGAGCACGACTTCCGATGCCTCTGACCGGCTGAAGGACACGGTTCTGGGTGTCAACCCGGTAAACAACCGGCCTGCCGCCGTAGACCAGTCCACTCACAACAAACAGCAACTCCTCGTCAGACTCGACGAGGTAAAGACGATTCTCTAGGAACTGGCAGCCAGGAACAGGGCCTGCAACCGTGGGATGCATCTCCAGGGTTCGTGCAGAACGCTGCAGCTGGACATCTCCATGAGCAACATCACACATAGTCGAGAGGACATACCCTTATCTGTCTATGACAAAAACATCACCGGCGTAAGAAGTCAAGCTCTAGAGTTTCGCGAAGTCATACAGCAAGTACCACGCTTCACCAAAGACCGGGCGACTCCCTTCCTCCGGGCTCTCATCCGCCCACCGAATGGTGGTGTTCTGATGGTTTAATGTAAACACCATCAACGATGGGAACATCGTCACAGTGACAGAAGCCACCGGCTCGATCGGTATCTCCGCCCTCAGGCACTTGATAGCGCCCAAGAAGGGGTTGTACAACTGGGTCTTGTACGGCTGCACCCTCTGCCCAAGCACAAGGAGGCCTCCGATTGTGCTACCGACATAAAAGTACCTTCCAGAGATAGAGGGAGGAGAAATAGAGATTCAGTCAAGATAAACAGACTAAAATTCAATCAAGGTAAACCATGGAGCAAAACCCTGGGCAACAAGTGGATGAAGAAACAGAACTTGAACAACAGATAGTATAGTGATGAGGGACTAAGCCCGGAGAATCCGGCTGATTCACCCAGAATATCCGGCTACCCCGGACAGTCCAGCCTGTGCCAACCGGATAGTCCGGCCGTGTTCGGACCAGTCCAGTTAGTTTAGATGTCAGTTTGGGTCTATCTAACCGACTAGTTGCAGGCCTCCTATATAAAGGAGCCAGCCGCCTAGGGTTTAGGGGAGTTCAGTTGTTTAGTCTACAAACTATATTATGCTCCACCGTGTATCATCCCTCCGGGGACGGCGATACCGTTTATCATATTATTGCTACGAAGGTTCTAGTGTTCATCAAGGATTGTCGTGCTCAGGTTTGAGGCGTGGTGATCTTCATCATGTTACTTGCTGGATTCGTTCCTCTTCTTTAGGTGACGTTCATTGCGTTATTGGAAGATTACCATCTGGGTTGACTCGCTGTGAAAGATCGGGACAAAACTATAGGATCATCGGCTTGATCCATATCATCTGGTATCAGAGCGCCTGGTTGATCACGGTGCAAGTTGTGTTGTCAAAGACGTTCTTATTGTTGTTGTTGTTGGATCTTTGATCTACAAAGGCGGCAAGAGTATACGGTGGCATATCGGTTTTTGAGGCAGACCGGTACGATTTGTTTGGCTGCTACCGAGGATGGTTTGGCATCATACGGTTGCATATCGGTTCGATTTGTTTGGTTGTTCCGATTTTCCTGCCACTGCATTGTTTCGGATCGGGAAAGTGCTGCTGATTTTTCTGCTAGCGCGTGGACTCCAGGAAAAGAAGGAAAGAAGTCGTGCATCACGTAGGGAGCAAGGAAAGTGCAGCAGATTGATTTTTTGGCAGCAGTGTACGTGAGGAAAAAGGCTGCGGGAAAGAGAGTCTTGTTTGTGCCACGATTGCACGTGAAGGGAGTTGTCGAGACGTTTCCTTGGGCGTGGAGTCTAGGTTTGAAAAGGAAAGTTTCCTACCTTGAGTGGAAAGCCAAAAAAGAAGAAAGACTTTATTCAGATCAGGTTGACACATAACTAATGATTTGTAATTAGTCTGTCCATGGAGTTTCTTTGCACGGGTAAAGAAAGGCCAATTCGTGAAAAAGTCTACGGATATCGTTAAACAGTCACTTGTGTCAGTCAAGTGCATACCCAGATGTATTCATCTTATTTGGATCCATGGTGTACAGGAATTTGTTCTGTGTGTTATGGGTGATACGCATGGTATACCGTCAGTTGTAGTTGGAGTATGCTTGTGTCTCGATCATGTTGATGGTGTCGAAGACCAAAGAGCGACAAGGACCGTATCAAGTCAAGCAAGCCTAGAGGGAGGATGACGCGTGGAAGGCGAGCAAGACTTGAAGATAGCTAATCGAGCGGGAGGATGAGGTGTGGAAGACTGGCGAAGCTTGAAGACGGAGAGTGACGATGTTGCTGATCTGACGCCATGTTCTGGAGAGTACCCTCTAGCGTTGAGTACAACGCCTTTTGAAGAACGGGATGATGATGAGGGACTAAGCCCGGAGAATCCAGCTGATTCACCTGGAATGTCCGGCTACCCCGGACAGTTCGGCCTGTGCCAACCGGATAGTCCGGCCGTGTTCGGACCAGTCCGAACCGGATGTATCCTGTTTAGAGTCCAGTTAGTTTAGATGTCGGTTTGGGTCTATCCAACCGACTAGTTGCAGGCCTCTTATATAAAGGAGCCAACCGCCTAGGGTTTAGGGAAGTTCAGTTATTTAGTATTCAAACTATATTGTGCTTCACCGTGTATCATCCCTCAGGAGACGGCGATACCATTTATCTTATTATTGCTGCGGAGGTTCTTGTGTTCATCAAGGATTGTCGTGCTCAGGTTTGAGGCGTGGTGATCTTCATCACATTTCTTGCTGGATTCGTTTCTCTTCTTTAGGTGACTTTCATCGTGTTATTGGAAGAATACCATCCAGGTTGACTCGCTGTGAAAGATCGGGACAAAATATAGGATCATCGGCTTGATCCGTATCATCTGGTATCAGAGTGCCAGGTTAATCACGGTGCAAGTTGCATCATCGAAGACGTTCTTGTTGTTGTTGTTGGATCTTTGTTCTACAAAGGCGGCAAGAGTATACGATGGCGTATCGGTTTTGGAGGCAGATCGGTACGATTTGTTTGGCTGCTACCGAGGATGATTTGGCATAATACGGTTGCAGATCGGTTCGATTTGTTTGGCTGTTCTGATTTTCTTTGCACTGCATCGTTTCGGATCGGAAAAGTGCTGCTGATATTTTTGCTAGCGCGTGGATTCTAGGAAAAGACGGAAAGAAGTCGTGCATCATGCAGGGAGCAAGGAAAGTGCAGCAGATTGGTTTTTTTGGCAGTAGTGTACATGAGAGAAAAAAAGCTGTGGTAAGGAGAGTCTTGTTACGATTTCTGTGCCGCGATTGCACGCGCAGGGAGTTGTCGAGACGTTTCCTTGGGCGTGGAGTCCATGTTTGACAAGGAAAATTTCCTATCGTGAGTGGAAAGCAAAAAAAATACAAACTTTATTCATATCAGGTTGACACATAACTAATGATTCGTAATTAGTCTGTCCATGGAGTTTCTTTGCGCGGGTAAAGAAAGGCCAGTTCGTAAAACAGTCTGTGGATATCGTCAAACAGTCTACGGACACTTGTGTCAGTCAAAGTGCATACCCAGATGTATTCATCTTATTTGGATCCATGGTGTATAGGAATTTGTTCTGTGTGTTATCGGTGATACGCATGGTATACTCTCAGTTGCAGTTGGAGGATGCTTGTGTCTCGATCAGGTTGATAGTGTCGAAGACCAAAGAGCGACAAGGACAGTACCAAGTCAAGCAAGCCTAGAGGGAGGATGAGGTGTGGAAGGCGAGCAAGACTTGAAGATAGCTAATCGAGCGGGAGGATGAGGTGTGGAAGACTGGCGAAGCTTGAAGACGGAGAGTGACGATGTTGCTGATCTGACGTCACATTCTGGAGACTACCCTCTAGCATTGAGTACAACGCCTTTTGAAGAACGGGAGGATGATGAGGGACTAAGCTCGGAGAATCCGGCTGATTCACCTGGAATGTCCGGCTACCCCGGACAGTCCGGCCTGTGCCAACCGGATAGTCCGGCCTTGTTCGGACCAGTCGGAACCGGATGTATCCTGTTTAGAGTCCAGTTAGTTTAGATGTCGGTTTGGGTCTATCCAACCGACTAGTTGCAGGCCTCCTACATAAAAGAGCCAGCCGCCTAGGGTTTAGGGGAGTTCAGTTGTTTAGTGTACAAACTATATTGTGCTCCACCGTGTATCATCCCTTCGTGGATGGCGATACCATTTATCTTATTATTGCGGCGGAGGTTATTGTGTTCATCAAGGATTGTTGTGCTCAAGTTTGAGGCGTGGTGATCTTCATCACGTTTCTTGCTGGATTCATTCCTCTTCTTCAGGTGACGTTTATCGCGTTATTGAAAGATTACCATCCGGGTTGACTCGCTATGAAAGATCGAGATAAAATATAGGATCATCGGCTTGATCCGTATCATCTGGCATCAGAGCGACAGGTTAATCACGGTGCAAGTTGTATCGGAGACGTTCTTGTTATTATTGTTGGATCTTTGTTCTACAAAGGCGGCAAGAGTATACGGTGGCGTATCGGTTTTTGAGGCAGATCGGTACGATTTGTTTGTCTGCTACCGAGGATGATTTGGCATCATACGGTTGCATATCGGTTCGATTTATTTGGATGTTCTGATTTTCTTGCCGCTGCATCGTTTCGGATCGGGAAAGTGCTGCTGATTTTTCTGCTAGCGCGTGGACTCCAGGAAAAGAAGGAAAAAAGTCGTGCATCATGCAGGGAGCAAGGAAAGTGCAGCAGATTGATTTTTTTTGGCAGGAGTGTACGTGAGAAAAAAAAGCTGCGGCAAGGAGAGTCTTGTTACGATTTTTGTGCCACGATTGCACGCGCAAGGAGCTGTCGAGACGTTTCCTTGGGCGTGGAGTCTAGGTTTGAAAAGGAAAGTTTCCTACCGTGAGTGGAAAGCAAAAAAATACAGGCTTTATTCAGATCAGGTTGACACATAACTAATGATTCGTGATTAGTCATGGAGTTTCTTTGCGTGGGTAAAGAAAAGCCAGGTCTTGAAACAGTCTATGGATATCGTCAAACAGTCTACGGACACTTGTGTTAGACAAGTGCATACCCAGGTGTATTCATCTTATTTGGATCCATGGTGTATAGGAACTTGTTCTGTGTGTTATGGGTGATATGCATGGTATACCGTCAGTTGTAGTTGGAGGATGCTTCTGTCTCAATCAGGTTGATGGTGTCGATGACCAAAGAGCGACAAGGACAGTATCAAGTCAAGAAAGCCGAGAGGGAGGATGAGGCGTGGAAGGCGAGCAAGACTTGAAGATAGCTAGTCAAGCGGGAGCATGAAGTGTGGAAGACTGGCGAAGCTTGAAGATGGAGAGTGACAAAGTTGCTGATCTGACGCTATGTTCTGGAGACTACCCTCTAGCGTTGAGGACAACTCCTTTTGAAAAACGGGAGGATAATGAGGGACTAAGCCCAGAGAATCCGGCTGATTCACCCGGAATGTCCGGCTACCCCGGACAGTCCGGCCTATGCCAACCGGATAGTCCGGTCGTGTTCGGACCAGTCCGAACCGGATGTATCCTCTTTATAGTCCAGTTAGTTTAGATGTCGGTTTGGGTCTATCCAACCGACTAGTTGCAGGCCTCCTATCTAAAGGAGCCAGCCGCCAAGGGTTTAGGGGAGTTCAGTTGTTTAGTCTACAAACTATATTGTGCTCCACCGTGTATCATCCCTCCGAGGACGGCAATACCGTTTATCATATTATTGCTGCGGAGGTTCTTGTGTTCATCATGGATTGTTGTGCTCAGGTTTAAGGCGTGGTGATCTTCATCACGTTACTTGCTGGATTCGTTCCTCTTTTTCAGGTGACGTTCATCACGTTATTGGAAGATTACCATCCGGGTTGACTCGCTGTGAAAGATCGGGACAAAACTATAGGATCATCGGCTTGATCCGTATCATATAGGATATGAATGCAAAAAATGGATTGCATATATACAGATGAATAGAAAGAAAGCACCTGCAAATAACCCGACTAATCTTCTTCTCAAGGTGGCAGCCAGTTCTCACGTTCAGCAATGTGATGGTGGCATATTCTACCCGATACTCCTCCGATAACTGGTGCTCTAGAACAATCCAGTTGGCTGGCATAAAGCACTCCTCCGTGAAGCCGCACCAGGCGCTGTAGACTGCCCGAAAGGCGGCATAGTAGTCGAAGTCGTCCGTCAAAAGGAAGATGTCACCTATCTTCTAGACGAGTCCCTCAGGGAGACCAGCCCATGGCGAGTCCTCCTGCTTCTTGCCGGCCATGGATGATGGCGTTCATGTGGTCTCGGTCCCACCGACTGACACAGGAAGCGGTTCCAGAGACACACATTTAAACAAAGTCCTTGAAAAGTCAAGCGAATCGTGTGGAAATGAGACGATGGCATGCACACAGCAACCGCATGCTTGTTTCATCCAACTGGCACGGGCACGCGCACTAATTACGGTACAACGGTCGTGCGCACACCAGCTTACGACTCCTGAGAGCACGCGAGTGTATAGGTGTAAGATGATACTAGTAGTAGTAGTATCAAAACCTCATTGTATTTAATTATCCCAAAATCTAAGAAGAAAACCTGCGCTCCAGCTTACGACTCCTGAGAGCACGCGAGTGTATAGGTGTAAGATGATACTAGTAGTAGTAGTATCAAAACCTCATTGTATTTAATTATCCCAAAATCTAAGAAGAAAACCTGCGCTCCCTGGTCCCTCAGGGCACACGCAGACGCAGGGCATTTTCCATTTTTTGCATCCATTTTCCATTTTTCAATTTCGCTTTCTGGCTGTGCCCTTGGATGCTCACCATGTGGCTAGATGGGTGTATGCTCCATGGAGCTAAAAACGTCATGTTCTCTCAATAGCACGGTCGTTAATTATTGAGGTATATACGTTTTTAGTCTCACAACTTGCATCACGGGAGTGTTTTAGTCCCACATCTTGCAAAGTGAGCAACACTAGCCCCACAACTTGTAACCGGGAACATTTTAGTCCAATTCAATCAAATTTCTGTGATTTTGTCCGAATTCATCGTAACTAATTCTGGAAGTGACATGTGGCATCATATTTTTTGCAAAATGACCCCTGTGTATTTTTTGCCTACTAGTTATGACCTTGTTACGACTTGACAGGAGGATCTGAATAAGAAAACAAATAAGAAAAACTACCAATGCATTGTAGGGTATCGAACTGATTATCTTCGCTACAGAAGAAATCAATCTTGCCACTACAACATGCACCACAGAAGTGATTAACTGAAGAGCGCTCTGGCTGATGTGTTCTTTATTTTGGATATTTAAAAATATGTGTTCTGGGGTACAATAACAACTCAACTTTATTCCTTTTCATTTTTGCGAATAAGAAAAAACTCAAGTTTATTCTAGACACTGTAGCTAGCTACTAGGTTAACGACAAAGCTATGCAATTGATATTATGGACCGTGCCAACATAGACGTGAGCATTTTTTGCGTTCGTATGTGCTTTTTTATTGTATAAATAATTACTGCCCCCAAGTACTCGTTGTCTAGCATAATTAAGTCCTCTCAAGTACATCTCGTCTCACATCAGTAGTCGTGGGCATCTACAAGCATAGTGGCTTGTGGGTGTGTGTGTCGTTCTACAAAAGTGTTAAGTTCGAATCCATTCTCCTCTTAGAGATTTAACATTTGTATGTCTAGTAAGAGGTGGCCCACTTATCAGTCCGCATAGGGACACAAATGACATAAAAAATATAGAGGGGTCATTTTAAAAATTCTATGTCATTTGTGGACAAATTAAGTCAAATTCACTGAAATTCCATTAAATTGGACTAAAATGCTCTCGACATATAAGTTGAGGGACTAGTATTGCTTATTTTTCAATTTGTGGGACTAAAACGCTCTCGCGGTGCAAGATGTGGGACTAAAGGTGTATATACCTCTTAATTAATCTACAGCCTCAATTGCTAGGCTAGAGGACCAATTAATGCTCCTAGTTTTGCTCAATTACTCCTCTAGTTGACCATAAAATATGAACCACCACGTCGTGTAGTGCTCCTGGCCAATCATGTTGTTAAAACGGGAGTGCATCCATTGGATTGCATGTTTTCAATTAGATGCGGTGGACACGTGCATTGGCTAGATTTTAGGATTACTAATGCATGCAATAACTAGCTATAAAGCGAGTAGGTGAAGTTAATTCTCCGAACTAGTACTACCCCGGCCTAGTTATACCGAACATAGGGAGTACCTCAAGTATGGTTAAATGGCTGATTAGTTGATGTGACTCTTGACCATGAATTCCTGACCATATAGCCGTATGTTCTACCACATTTTTTACTACTACTAGTAGTAGTACATGGACGCTAGCAAAATTCAAAATCTCAATCGAGCGGCAAAATCACACACACCAACTTCGAAGCATTTCCCGTCTAACCGTTTCAAAAACTTTGAGCCAAAATCTCCCACCTAGGGAGTACCATTTTTATATTATTATTATTAGATGGGCGCTTGTCAAATTCAAAATCTCAATCGAGCGGCAAAACCGCACACCGACTTTGAAGCATTTCCCGCCCCTCTGTTTCAAAAACTTTGAGGCAAAATCTTCCACCGGGGTTGTACCATTTTTGTATTATTATCAGATGGGCGCTTGTAAAATTCAAAATCTCAATTGAGCGACTAAACGATACACTGACTTTGAAGCATTTCCCGCCCCTCAGTTTCAAAAACTTTGGAGCAAAATATCCCACCAGGGCAGTACCATTTTTATATTATTATTAGATGGACGGTAACCAAATTCAATATCTCAATCAAGCTGCAAAATCACAAAACGATCTTGAAGCATTTCCTGCCTCTCTGTTTCAAAACCTTTTGACTTCAAAATTCCGATTCTACCCATTGTTCTGACGCCCTATGGGCAAGCTAAAGTCAGTAGCTTGGGGGCACGGTCGTAATTTATGTTTCTGTTCACCTCCGTAGTCCCGATTCGCCCAGATTTTCCCGCTGGTCCTTCCAAAAATCCCAGCCCCCTCTCTCCCACGCCCTCACCTCCACGACCACGACGCGCACCGGCCGGCGGAGATTCCACGGCGGTCTCGTGCACCACCGCGGAGCCGCTTCACCAATGCTCACCCACCGGATCTGATTCACCGGGTCTCTCTGCCATTGCACCGGAGCTGCGGTGTCGTTCACCATGATGATGTCGTCATCGACCGCCCAAGATCTGCTTCCCAGCCGCCGAAAGCTACCCAACCGTATCGAATCCGCTTCACCGGTGTACACCCGACGTGATCTAGTTCAGGGAGTTCCATGTCCACCGCTCTAGACCAGCTGCTCAGCCGTCGCTGTTCACTACACTGGATCTACCTCAGCGACGCTCTCGTCCACCATGCTCAAGCTAGCATCGACCGCCCAAGATCTGCTTCCCCGACGCCAACAACCACCACAACCGCAGCACCCTCGGTGACCTAGACATCACCCGCACGGTACCGATGATGCTTAGACGCCTCTCCGACCAAGGTTAACCAAATCTGCAACCCGTTTTTATTTTGTCAGCAGTATAGCAGGTTCAAGCCTATCGTAGTGAACTGCATTTTTGTCATCGTGCTCGTACATACAAGTCAGTGGGCATGCCTGTTCTTCGTGCTAGTACATACAAGGTCATTAGCCATGTTGGTTTGCATGCGCTGCTCTACAAATTTCAAGTCATGGTCATGTCTGTTATTTTGTCATACACATTTTCTTAGCTACTCCATACAACAGTAATTACCAGCTACCGTGTAATTCTTGCAAAATCTGAAGTCGGGGGAAAATATTAGTGTCGGTTCCCTGCTCTACAGTGGTTGAATCTATCTGGTTCATCCTGAGATCAGTTCCTGCTATTATTTCCTCCTTGGCATCATTCTGTTATCTTGTAGTAGCCGTTTAAACTCTTCGTACTAATTCGATTATGATTTTGTTGTTGCCATCTGCTTCTTCAAAAGCTGCATCACTAACTATTTCCTTTTTCTTGCATATAGCTCAAAATGGAACAATGAACATGTTGGTTTGCATACTCTAATTTATAGGTTGACAAGGGATGCCATTAATTCCTTATCTGGTGCTGGTTTGTCCTGACAACAGCATAATTATCCTCTACTATGTAGTTGACTTGTGGTTTGCATTCCTGCTCTAGACGTTCTCTTATGATGCCATTATAATTTATGTCTGGTTGATTCTTAGCTATGACAGTAAATACATGCCATTATGTAGCTCACCGCAAATTCTAAGTCACCCAACGACTATGCATTCCAGGAGATGACATTGCTTCCATATATATTTGCTGAAATGATCTCGCTTGTTTATATTTGCTGAAATTTTAAGAAACACTTTGTTTGATTGCTATTTCATTCTAGGCACACTTGTCTAATGCTTGTTTGTCCTGCTCTACAGGTTCACGAGTGACGCCATTATATCTTGTATCTGGTTCCGCGTCTGGTTCTTCCTAAGTCACGACATAACTATCCTCTACAATATATAGTTCATTTGTGGTTTGCATTCCTTCTCTACAAGTTCTCGTATGATGCGATTATAATTTATATCTGGTTCATTGTTCGCTATGACAGTAACTGCATGCTATTTTGTGTCTCAGTGCAAATTCCGAGTCACCCGACGTCTCTTGCATTTTAGGGTATAGAACTGCTTCCATATATATTTGTTGAAATGACCTGGCTAGTTTATTTTTGCTGAAATTCTAAGCCACACACACACACATTTTTTGATTGCTCGTTTCACGGTAGGCAAACTTGTTTAATGTATGCTTGCTTGTCCTGTTTGTTTGACGTGTTGGTCAATAATTTAACCATTCACCAGTCGTAAACTCCAGATCATAGCTCCTGTCATATCAGTCAAATGAGTAGTTTGTCTTGTTTGATGTATTAACTTGTTATTACTTAGTTTCATGGTGCAATTATTGCTATCGCCACCGAAGAGGGGGCTGCAAGATCATGTCTCCTCCAATGTTGCTGTCACACTCAAAGGAAGATGCAGGTGATCAATTGAGGACTCTTCTATCAACTTGATTGTCAACTGAAACGCTGATTTTTCTTTCCCTTGATTTGATAATATGTAATAATTTTAAGAAGTTTGCAGCTGATGTAATATCTAGATATCCGTGTAGGCCATGTATGCATTTAGTTGACGCCGTCCACATATGCGGTTGTCATTACGGTAACTACGCCAGGCAGGTCAATTAGGGAACAGTACCGTGCTTTGTTATTGGCCCGTCGTGTATTCGACCGACGATGAATAGTAAAAAATGCTGGATTATATAAACGTTTTATGATATTCGCATGGGCTTCAGAAAAGGCCGAAACTATAAAAGGCCGTAAACGTAATGGGCCGACCTACAAGTTGTAACTAGACGTAATAGTAACAGGCCGTAATGGTAACAGGTTGTAAGAGTAACATGTCATAACTCTAACAGGTCATAACAGTAACATGCCTTAACAGTTGTAGGCCATAATAGAAACAGCCCATCATAGTAACAGGCAAGAAACCATGAAATCCCAGAATAGTAACATGCCAAAACAGTAGACGGCCTCAAAAGTAAAGCGCCGCAACAGTGAAAGGCCAGAATAGTGACAAGCAAGAATAGTAATGGCCCGAGAAATTTCCAGGCGAGGGCAGTACCAGGCCGACACATTTACCAGACTAGAACAGTAAAGGGCCTCTTGTGGGCCTGAACAGGTAAAGCCCGGAATAGTGAAGGACCAGAACAGTAACATGCCTGAACAGTAACTGTCCATCTCAGACAAGGGCTGTCAGTAGGCCGCCCATGATGGGCTGCGATAAACAGTGATGGGCCGCCCGCAGGCCTTAAATGTACATGAGCGACTTGGTGCAGGCTGCTAATGGGCCGCAGAGTGTTGGACCATCATGGGCCTTCTTTAGGCCAAAACAGAATTGGGCCTGAAAGTTCGCGGGCCGCTGTTGGCTACAACTTTGGGCCCATTTCAAATAGTGCAGGACAAAACAATAACGGGCCATTTTCTTATTGGGCTCCCCTAATGGGCCGACCCAGTTAGAATTTAGCAGGCCTTGGCTAGGCCTGGCTTCTTCCACGATTTCTATGGCTGTTAACAGCGGTAACTGGCCGCTAATAGAGGCTACCACGTGGCAGTTTGCATGACGTCAGCAGTCAACGCGGCAGGCGAACAAATCTACGACGGAACAAGTTTTCGTGGCTGAAGGTTGCGATCCGCCATGGTCCGAAAAAAAACCGTGGTAGATTCTTTTGTGACGGGATGTTTACCACGAAGGGCATCTGTCATAGAAGACTTTTTAGCCACAAAAAACGGACCTTCAACCACGAAAATCATCTGTTGTAAAAGCCAACTTTTCTTGTAGTGTGCAAGCAAGGTTGTGGCAACTCCCTCCATTGATGATCACCTTGATAGGTTTCCCATTGATGCCAGCACGGGTTTGGAAGATGTTGGATCGTTGATCTTCATGCTCTTGTGCTTGGGTAGTCAAGATTCTTGTGATGACAAGGGATGTACTTGCCTCATGTTCACACATGAGGAGTTCTTGGTCATCTTCCACATGTTGCCTTGCCATTGCTTCCTTGACTCGGGCATCAAATTCTTCTTCACTCAAGTACTCTTCGTCGCCATTGTCATGGATAAAAAATACTTTCTTGTTTCCAAAATCTCTCGATTTGTGTCCTTTCCCTCCACACTTGTAGAATTCTCCGTTGAATGGTGTCGCATCCTTTCTATACTTGCCACTTGGGGGCAGTTTTCCTTGAGGAAGTGTGGGCTTGATGGAAGGCTTGGAGGTACTGGAGGAGCTACCATTTAAGGTTGTTGGCGTAGCGGTTGAAGCTTGGTTCTAGGTGAAATACATCTTTGGCTTGTTGTATTGATGTCCTCTCGCACTTGATGCTCGGCCTTTATTGTGATGTGCACAAGCTCAACCATATCGTGGTATGTTTGGAACTCGACGATGCGCTTGATTGGATGGTTTAGGCCAATAAGGAAACCTTCCATGGTTTGCTCCTTGCGCTCTTCAATGTTGGCGCGGATCATGTTGAGCTCCATTTCCTTGAAGTACTCTTCCACGGTCTTTGTCCCTTGATGAAGCGATTGAAGGTTGTTGAAGAGGTCACGCATGTAGTGCGAAGGAACAAAGCAGGATCTCATATGAGCCTTCATGTCATGCCAAGTTGTGATTGCGGGCTCTCCTCTTGCGTCACGAGCAACTTGAACTTGTTCCCACCAAAGGTTGGCGTAATCATCAAACTCAAGCGAAGCCATGGTGACCATCTTCTCGTTGCTATAACTGTCCATGCGGAAGATCTTGTCGACTTTGAGTGCCCATGAGAGATATTCTTCGGGAGCATTTGAACCGGTGAACTTGGGCATCATGAACTTGAGATTGCCAAAGGTTTCTTCATGATTGTGGTCATGGTTGTGGTTGTTGCCATGATGTTGACGGTCTTCATCTTCCATGGAACCATGGCGATGAGCTTGGTGAGCCTGTTGATGTGCTTGCAGTTGAGGAGCCGCATTTGTAGGTGGCAGAAGTTTCTCTTTATCTTGGCGCAGTTGTTGATGAGGAGGAGGCACTCAGGCCTCGTGACGATCATGAGGAGGTGGATACTCTTGAGGTTGTTGTGGATGAAGAGGAGGCTTGTTTCTCAGTTGTTGTTGTGGGTTAGGGACTTGGGCCTCACAGAGTGGTGGGCATCGCTCAACTTGTACCACTTGATTCTCCATGTTTTGATGTGGTGGAGGAGGCACCTCGTGATGACCATGGAGTCGATGCAGACATTCTTGATGGCAATGATGAGGAGGAGGAGGATCTTGGAGAGCTTCATGTTGGTGACGAGCTTGATCCTCCAAGTTGGAGTCATCACTTGTTGTGTCAAGTATGTGTCGTGGGCGATGGTGGTGGACTTGAGGTTGTGCTTGAGGTTCCACTTGTGGTTGCGCTTGTTGGATCACTAGTGCCCTTGCGTGATGATGGTGTCCTTCGCGCCTTGCTTGGGGCCTTGAGGATAAATCACCATCATAGCTTGATGTTGCGGCATGCCATGGTGAAGGTACATAGTTCGAAGAGCTTCGATCTTCAACCAGAGGGGCGTCATTGCGTCTTGGATCACTTGGATGATGATCTTGATGAAGAGGAGAACGGTGGCGCGATGAGCTTGAACAGTTTGATGCGCGTGAGCGCGGTCTTGCCATTACATCGATGAGGAGTCGAAGCTTGTCATTTGTTTCAGCGACGGAGCGTTGGAGCGCTTCATTTTGATGGCCAAAGTTGTGTTAAATTGCATGCATTTTCTGTTCGATGCCATCAAAGCGGTTGTCAATGTTCTTGAACTTGGCTTGTGTCTCGTGAAATTGTTCATCTTGTCGTGTCTCAAGAGCTTGGAAAAGTTCATGGAACTCTTGTCGGATGATGTAGTGACTTGCGTGGGTCATGTACGGTCTGTGTTCTTCTTCTTGGGGAGGTGATTGGCTTGACTCACCATGCCTATCCATCATGCAAAACACACAAGTATTGTATATGGAAGTGGAATATGGTGGTTTTAGCCTTGTACCTCACCTTGGGGATTGCACCGAACTAGAAACCACAATTGAGAGCTATTAGCTTGCAAAGTGAAATTGCGAAGTAAACTCACACTAAAGAAATAGCTAACTCTCAAAAGCTTTTTGTGGTAGGTTAGGATTATGGAATGCCAAAGAACCAACCAAAAGAAAAGGAATAGTCAAAAGTGGGTAAAATCCAAACAAAACTCAAGTCAAACGCAAAGTTCAACAACTCAAAATGTGTGACGGGAACCTACGACTATATACGCACACGTGGAGATTAATGGGATTGACACGACTATGAAAATGAGCAAACAAAATGTCCTAACAAAGACTACCCTCGGTGTCGTGCCAATGCAAGGAGAGACCATGGCTCGTTTGCAAAGAAGAAAAATGAGCAACGGATTTGTGCACTTGCCTTGGGCACTCTTTTCTCTCTGTTGCTTACACGCTTTGAGACTCTCTTTTGCTATGGGAGACTATTTTTCTTTTTCTTTGTATCTTTTTCTCATTTTTGGCTTTCCCTTGATGCTACCTAGCCACACTTCCTATTGCTATTGCAATCTCACTATCCAAGGACAAATGCACAATGCTCCAGCAAACACAAGATGAGCCACTCTCGTAGGATAGGTACACACAAAGGAAGATAGGGGTTAACCTAGTGATGCAAGTTATACCTTTGTTGGTGATGATGAACTTGATGTTGGTGGTGCGGGATGATGTTCGTGGGCCGTGGTGTCGATGAGCGTGGAAGTTGACGACGCGGAAGCTTGTTGTTAGTTGATGACACGCACATGAGACACGAACAAACAAGAGGAAAATAGCCAATGTGAAATAACAGGCAAAATTGTAAAAAATAGGCGTTAGGGCCGGAGACTCTGGTGTCTCTGGGTCGAAGACTCCGGTGTGCTCAGGCCAGAAACTCCGGTGTGGGCCAGAGACTCCTGTGTGGGCCGGAGACTCCGGTCTGTAGGTCCAGAAACTCCGGTCTGGGGATAGAGCTTTAACTACTCGTGTTCTTCAGTGGAAATCCATGCCTTGGGTCCTCAAATCCATGAATAATTGGCCAAATTGGGCTAGGAAAACACAGGATAACGCTGGACCAATACCTAAGAGAAGATTTGGTCGGATCAAAACCACACATAACACTCCAAATCAAGAGATCGATCCAAAGACAAATTTGGGGCTCTTTTTTGGGGATTTTTGAATTTATGGTGGATAGAAGAAAATTTTGTGGGGGAATCTGTGAGCAACGAAGCTCTTGATACCAATATGTTGAGGGTCAACCTCATGGGTGCCCGATCTTTCATGAATCCCATTAATATCGAGGGTGGAGTGCGGGGAAAGGAGAGGAGGGATGAACTCAACGAACTCACGCACAAAGAACACGATGAACACACTCACGCAAAACCACGATACACACCAATAACTCACACCAGTAGTCACCGGTCGGACGCAATCCCTAGGATCAGTGTTGGGAAGAGATGATGTAGCCCAACCTACGGTCATTACCACATCAAAGTCTCCAACTTATGCCAAGTAGTCATGGACTCCAAAGGTGAATCTGTTCCTCTATGGAAGCCCACTTCCTACCCTTTTGAATGGTATACTACTTCATATCCCATATTCATGATAGGTTCATACTGATAAGTACGGAGGCAAGGGAGGAAGCCCGGAGCATCAAGCCCGACAAGACGGACGCTTGGAAGAGGAGATGGCTGAAGATAGGTGCCAGTGGTACTACCGCCCGACATGATCGACACTACCGCCCGACATGACTGACACTACCGGCCCATACAGAAGCCTGCACCATGGCCCCTGGATGCCCCGGTACCGGCTTGCGGTGTTACTGCCTCTGAGCGGTACTACCGGTCGTCAAGTCCGGTACTACCGGTCATGACTCGGCCTGCGCGCCTGAACTGCTGGGCCACAGCCCATGTACCCCCCTTATTATGTTGCAACTCTAGTTTTATGCCCAAACTACCCCTTATGTAAGTGCTTGGCCTATAAATAGAGCCCCCACCCCTCATGCATCCCTTAGGCAAAGATGATAGACTAAAGAAAACCCCCCTTTGTGGAATATTTAGTTTTGCCTCATCTCCTTACGCAAGGGGACCGACTATCGTCACCACCTCCTTGGCATTGGCATCGGTGTCCCTTTGCCAAGTTGTCAAGACCCTCTCCAAGGTGTTCTTCCCTCTCCACTTGGGATCGAGGGAGCACGTTGACCGATCTTTCCTTGTAAGGATTCTATTGGACCGGTGGCCACCGGCGGGAGCAATCAGCCTTGTATCGTGTGAGTTTTGCGTGTGTTCATCGTGTTCTTCGTGAGGTGTGCATCCTCTTCCGCTACCTTCTCCCTTTCCCTCGATTTACCATCAATTTGACCACGAGATCCGTGAAGATCGGGCCACCCTTGAGGTTACCCCTTATCATATGGTATCAGTAGCTTCTGGTTGCCACGAATTTCTCATTTATTTGGTCTTTTCCCCATAAATTCGAAAATTCCACCAAAAATAGCCCCAATTGGTGTTTTGGACCGATCTGTGATTTGAGTGTGTTTTGGTAGGTTTTGATCCATGTATTAATTGCTAAATTTGTCGACCTACCTTCCCATGCATTCCCATGATCTAATTCCATCATTTACCCTTTCGATTTGGTGTTTTTCTTGAACATTTTCTGCCCTAATCGCCCCAAAATCGCGTCAAATCTGCACGTCCCAGGAATAACTGGTACTACCAGGCCCAAAAAGCAGTACTACCGCACTTTTCCGGTACTACCGAGGTCCAAAAAGCGGTACTACCGCCCGGACCAGAAAGGAATCAGCAGATTCCAGATTTCAGCCTCTCACCGTTTTGAGCATAACTTTTGCATTTGAACTCGGATTTTGGTGTTCTTTAGCTTGTTTCGAAGAGGAGAAGGATCCATACATCATAATCTAAGTGGTTTATGCTATCTAATCCATCAAATTATGTGAGAAAGGCGGAATCCAACAATAAAGGGTGAAGATCGACGACGAAAGGTATAAACATTCCGTGACTTCTCCCCACTTGCTTTCCTTCGTGAGCTACACTATCTTTGCGATGAACAAACACCTATTGAGACTAGTTCCTCATATGATTGCTTGGGCTATGCATATTTGATAACTTTTAGTATTCCAAGCAAAAGTTGTGAGCGCCCTATCTCATATAGTTATCTTGTATAGTTGTTGGTACAAGGAAGAGGCAAGTGAAAAAAGGAAAGAAAAAAGAAATAGAGTGATATTGTATGAAAAAATAGAAAAATAAAGAAAGAAAGAAACAAGTGCCTCATAGAATAGGAAGCGCAAGCTCGATGAATATCATATAGGTGGTACTTATTGTGCGTATCTTGTAGCCACCAATTTTATTGCAATCAAACTAGCGTCTCTCTTTGCACTTGTGCGACACGAGCTTATAGTCTTCGCTAAGTAATCATTTGGTTCTTAGATCACTTTCTCCATCGCACAAGTCCCAGTTATCCCACTGTGTGTGTTTCCTTGTACATAATTCCTATCTTGTGGATTGACTTGTTTGCTTTGTGATCATCGTGGTTCTTTACTTGCCATTACAATATCTTGATTTCAGATTATTCTTTGACATGCCACCTTCCATAACTATGCACCATAAACTTTGTGTGTGTGTGTTTTTAGTGGTTAGTTGGTTTTGGTGTTCCCTATGAACTTCACTTTATTTTATTTTTGATTGCTCTCAAGTGTTGCCACTTGTACGATACTATCTTCCAAGGTAAAGTACGGTTTGACGTTCCATCCCTAACCCTCCTACCACTTCCATATACACCACTCGATCTTGTGAATCATGTCTAGGGACTCTAGAACCGAGGACTATATCTATGAATAATCCATGATGAGCCACCATGCATATGCCTCCACAAGCATGGATGACATGACGGAGCACTACACCGACAATGGCTCCACATGCTTGGGTGATATGGATTTCTACAACAACAATAACTCCCAAGAATGGACAACTTTAAGGACGACAACGACAAGCTCCTCAAGTCGTGTCGACTAAGACGAAGCCTCCACCTCGAGAGCACCAAGGCCCACCATCAAATGGACAAGCTCCAAAGCACCCTCAACAACTTCAAGAGAGACATGGAAAATGACTTCGCCAAAACCATGAGCATGATGGCCAAGACTAATGATTCTTTGTGCTCATTACAATGCCTCGCCAAGAAGAGTGCCAAGGAAAAGGATCATCTTCACGAGCTTCATATGGATGACCAAGTGCGCCACCAACATCAACCTTCGGCAAGGCACGCGAATGACCTCCATTGACAAAATGATCATAAGACACCTTCTACTACTTATGCTACCACTGCAATGGCCCCAAGAGAAAGCTCAAGCTACAACCACACTCCTCAACATGTGGTATCTCCTTCTAGGGCCACCACCACAATGGCACCCTATGCTACAAGTGCAACGACCAAGGTCACTACCCGTGGGCATGTCCAACCATCATATGCGACAAGTGCCAACACCAAGGTCATACGTTTTGGGAGTGCACCACTACACAATCCAAGGTGGTCCCTATGAAGGATGAGCAAGCTCCAAGCCATATGCTTGAGTGATGATGTGGTACCAATCCCATGTGAGTATGAGAGCCACTTAGCCCACTTGAGTGAGAACAAGAGTGAGATGAGTGACTCCACCATACGTGAGATTGAGTGCTTCCACTTGAAGGGCATGAGTGATACACCGAGTGAGTTGAGAGTGGTAGTTGATAGGTCATGTGAGACCATTTTGATTTCTAATGACTTACCCTCTACATCTAGTGTATTATCTCATGGTGTGCCAGGTTCCATGCATCAACAAGCGCCAAGCTTGGAGATGACGATGCCTTCCACACTCCTCAACATGTGGTATCTTCTTCTAGGGCCACCACCACAATGGCACCCTATGCTACAAGTGCAACGACCAAGGTCACTACCCGTGGGCATGTCCAACCATCATATGCGACAAGTGCCAACACCAAGGTCATACGTTTTGGGAGTGCACCACTACACAATCCAAGGTGGTCCCTGTGAAGGATGAGCAAGCTCCAAGCCATATGCTTGAGTGATGATGTGGTACCAATCCCATGTGAGTATGAGAGCCACTTAGCCCACTTGAGTGAGAACAAGAGTGAGATGAGTGACTCCACCATAGTGAGATTGAGTGCTTCCACTTGAAGGGCATGAGTGATACACCGAGTGAGTTGAGAGTGGTAGTTGATAGGTCATGTGAGACCATTTTGATTTCTAACGACTTACCCTCTACATCTAGTGTATTATCTCATGGTGTGCCAGGTTCCATGCATCAACAAGCGCCAAGCTTGGAGATGATGATGCCTTCCACCGAGAAGATGTACATGGTGGATGAAGATGATGCCATCCCCATAGATGATGAAGAAGTCTCCCACATGGAGGCCAATACTACCACAACACCCACATCATATAAGAGGTATGAACAAGGTAAAAATACGGGTGTTAATGATGCCATGATCCCACTAGTGGATATGATGACTTGTGATGATTGGCATGCTATGGATGATGTTTGTGATATCACATATTCTTCATTGGTATTTCCATGTGATACTTTGCCTTTGCATAATGTTGAGCATGTGAACTTATTTGATTGTGATGATGTTGCCATAGACATGCCATGCTCTAAACGTTACATTGATGATATCATTGCTTGCACTTTGTTGAACAATTTCTCTTTCCAATGTTTTGCTTGCAATGACGATCAAAATGATACCCCTCGGACCATGATTTGTCATGATTGTTTTACAATTTCTCCTGTTGCTTTCAATATGATTAATGATTGCTCTTTCACTTGTTTTGCTTGTAACAATAATTCTCATATGGTTTCCTTTGAGATGGCCCCCTTAGCTTTCTCAAATTTTGGAGATTTTGGTAAATGCCATGATAAGCATGTTCCCTACTTGCATACTCACCATGCACATAAATTACACTTGATTGACACTCATGGTGATGTGTAGAAGAAGAGATACGTCATTATGGATGATGTGTTTCTCTATCATGCACACACGTTCTTCCTTTTATCTATGATGTGTGTAGGTACCCGCGCTAAAATGTCAACCTCGATTGAGCATGAGTTGACAAAAAGAGCTCTAGAGAGCATCCCCAAAGTGAGTTCAAGATCGAACCTAGCTCTGATACCTTTTGCATGCTTTGCACCTTTCATGTTGAAAACTTGCTCTTTCATATGGTTTGCTTGCAAGCATGTTGATGGTATTCTTTCACCTTGTGACAATCATGTTCCCTTGCTATTGGATATTGATACTTTGTGTGTTGCAACAAAAATGTTGAACAATTTCTCTTTCCGATGTTTTGTCTGCAACCATAATGCCATTTTGAGCATGTATTGTCACGAGAGCTTCCAAGTACCTCGTATAGTTGTTGTAAAAAACATAAGGACCACTTGATCTTTCATTTGGTTTATTTGCAAACATGTTACTTTGGCTTCCGCTTGTGATACTCATATGTCCATGATCTTTGTTTTTGATGATATGTGTATGGTAACCAACATATTGAACAATTTCAGTTTCCAATGGTTGGTTTACACACATAATGATGTTGTTTCAGATATTCTTCCTCATATGTTTTTGCCAAATTCTCCTACCCTTGCATCAAAGATGTTGATCAATATTCTCGTCAATTGCTTTGAGTGCCACACTAAGACGTTCTATGGAGTTTTTGAGTTCCCACATTTGGATGATGTTCTAATGATTTCCATGCACTTTGACCTTGCATATTCATCCTGTTTGCTATACTAGAGTTGTGTTAATAGTGTTGTGAACAAGAATGGAAATGCAAAAAATGACATGCTCCTCTATCACACACAAACATATGTTGCTTGGTCTTTGTTGTGTGAAGGTACAAGTGTATACACGTCAATATCTATGGACAAATAGTTGACAAGACGAACCGTAGAGAGTTACCTATGGATGCCCTTCATCGAGCTATCTCTACACCATAAGGTGACTTTCTTCTACTTGATGACTCATACTATAATCTTCATTAATTGGCTACACTTTGAGTATTGCTTCGCTTTTGTGGTAGGCTTTGTAGGCTTCATGAAAGGTGAAGGAACATTGAGGTGTTGTTAATTCAATCTTCCCGAGGACGACTATATGGTGAACCCCAGGATCAAGAAGGTCTCTCGACATCTTCTACTTTGTGATGAGTGTGTAGAGTCGAAGACGACTCTTTTTGAAGGGGGAGATGATGTAGTCCGACCTACATGTTACCACATCAAGGTCTCGAACTTATGCCAAGTCGACCTCTTGGCATAAGTTGGAGACCTTGATTTGGTAACAACCATATGTCGGGCTACATCATCTCCCCCATTCAAAAAGAGTCGTCCTCGACTCTACATGCTCATCACAAAGTAGAAGATGTCAAGAGACCTTCTTGATCCCGGGGTTCACGATATAGTCGTCCTCGGGAAGATTGAATTAACAACACCTCAATGTTTCTTCACCTTCCATGAAGCCTACAAAGCTCACAACAAAAGAGAAGCAACACTCAAAGAGTAGCCAATTCATGAATATTATACCATGAGTCCTCAAGTAGAAGGAAGTCACCTTAATATGTAGAGATGGCTCATTCAAGGGAAGCCATAGGTAACTCTCTACGGTTCGTCTTGTCAACTCTTGGTTGGTAGAGGTTCACGTGTACGCAATTGTACCTTCACACAACGAAGACCAAGAAAAATATGTTTGATGAGGATACAATCATAGAGTATGATGATTCTGCTAGTCTAAGATGGAAGGAAATATTTAGCATCATTGAAAAATATCACAAGGTGAATTTGTTCCTAGTTGGACATGATACTTTGATTTATAAGAAATTTATACTACCTAAATCATGGTGTTATTGTTTGACTAGATTTAATATCCATCGGACTAGCACCAGCGGGAGGAGAGGGAGGAAGGCCACAAAGAGATGGAAGGTGACCAAGAAGGAATGTTTAGTTCGGACAGACAGAAACTCTGAAATTGAAATGGGCGTGGATTCCTCATACGAACTCCGAATCAAGAAAATAAGTACTTGTTGGAAAGATAATTCTGAGAGCTTTCCAACGGGTACTCGGACGTCTCCAACCCTGGATAATTCGGCCCCCCAGGCCGGATAATTCGGCCCAGTTTCAGAATTCTGCTAAGGACTTCGGGCGTGTCGCTCAGTATGGTGGGCGAATAATCCGGGCCCCCTTAAGGGCGGATAATCCGGCCCTAAAAGTTTCCATCAGATCCAGACAGATCTGACTGTATAAAACACGTCTTTGTTTCGCGTTTTTCTGATATTCCCGCTGCCATATAAGCCTTGGAACGCCCTCTATATTAGGTAAGACCACGTTCAAACTATTTTGGAGTTGTTTCTTACAAGAACCTCTGGAATTACTTGTGATCTAATTATCTACTGCAATTGAGTGTGATCTGTTGTTTCATAGGGAATTAGTAGATTGCAAACTATCGTTCATGGTCGACGCCTCATGCGCAAGAGCGGGGTTTTGTGAATATCCCACAAGGTTCAAGAGTTGTTGCATCAACATCAGGTTTCGAGCGGGAGAGTTCATATCTACAGGCTAGTTATCTATCATCCACCATCATCATCGCCATCCGCTTACTAAGAATATAGGGCCACCCCATATCATCTTGTTATTATATTTCCAGTGTTGCCTCGGTAAGCATCCACAAATCCATCCATAGATTAGATTGTTTTTTGTCCTATACAGAAAAAGGCATACAAAAAGATTAGGGTTAGTCTTTGCCATAGCCTAGATTGCTTCAGTGTTGAGTCTTAGTTGTTGGTCGTTGTCGTGTCCTTCATCCGAGCTCTGCCAGTTCGAGTCATAGTGTCTAGTTTTTTCCATGTTATTTTTGTTGTTCATCATTTTCGAGTCGTTCATCATCGTTTTCTGCTAGTTTACCTTTCATATCCGAGTCCACATAGTGTACCTTTGTGTTTAACTTAGATACATCCTTTCTACGGCATCCGTGCCTAGGAACTTACCTACGAGACTAGTTTCCTTGCTCGGAACAGGCTGCTCATTAGGGTTTTGAAGTGCCAATTTTTGTCTAGGTAGACCAGATTATCCAGGCCCCAAAACCCGGATTATTCGGCCCTTATTTACCCAGATTTGTTGCATCCATTTTGCATTGTGTCAGATAGTTGAAAAATAAAAAAAGATAAAAGATAAAAAGTAGTCAAAAAAAGATAATCAATAAAAGAAAAGAGATAAAAAAGTGCCAAAGGAGAAATATCAAAGTTGTTTGGAGGCCTAGTTCATAATAGAACTAGTAGATTGAGAAATCTTGTGCTTGTTTATTTGAGCCATTACTAGCGTCTCTTGTGCATTGCAATATTCATGTTCATAAGTTGCTTTGCCACATTTATATCCACGTGTGTGTTTTCTTGGGTGTTTGTCACACAATCAGTACTAGGATTTGCTTTGGTGTAGTCAGGATACCATACCTACAGCTCCACCATAAAAAACATGTGTGCCCTGTGATTGTTATCCATACCCTCGATATTCACTTTATCACATCATTGCATCAATAGTTGATTTGGAATTGGTTAAGCATCACTATTCACTTTGGAACAATAAGATCTGCTTTCTTGTCAGTTTTGAGTGAGTTGTGAGAGTTCCACCATCATATTTTGTTTTGTGCACTAATGTACTAATCATGTCTTCTAGTAGTGTTGATGTGATGCAGAAAAAGGATGCAAATGATTATCTATTTCCATTATGCTCCTACTACAGCAACACATTTTGGGAAGAGGATTCAGGAGTGCTACCTAATTCGGTTTGTTTCACTTCATCACATAAATTATTGGTAGACAAGCTGCTACTACCATTGATACTTGTTCTTTCATAAATTTGGTTAGTGTTGAGGTTGTTGAAAAGCTACAATTATACACACGTGCAACAACATCGCCATTCATGTTACCAACTTCTAGTCATGCACTACCAATTACTCAGATTGCATGTGTTCCGCTCACCATTTATGGCCCTAGAAGATATATTTCTTGTTATGTCGTTCCTAGAGCGTTTAACTCATGCCATATCATGTTGGGAACAAAGTGGTGTAATAAATTCTAGGTGACCTTTGGTAGTAAGTGTGGTTAGTACCTACACGTATTAAGCAATTTCAGGAGATTAGGCGTCAAAACCTATGTGCTCCTATAACCACCAACATAAAACCACATGTTGATCCTGTCGTAGAAGAACCGAGAGTGAGAGTGGATGAGACAAATGAGGTTTCTACTAATGTAATCATCTCTACTCCTAGTGTTGTTTCTTGTGATATCCAGGTTGCTTTTGAAGAAATGGAGCCATCTATTTTACAACTTGTATCGCTAGACTGTGCATTGTCACTTGAGGAGAATGTCCTAGTGCCTACTACATGCGAGGAGAACACTATTGATATAGATACTGATTTGGAGTTACAGCCAACAAGCGCAACATATTGTGAGTCTATTCCTTTGTTGTTGCCTCCTTCTGATTTCTCTTGCACTAATGTTACAACACCATGTGATAGTTTACCAAATTCAAATTTTGATCATGTGGTACTGATTACACATAAGTAAATAATTGCTCGAATACCACCTACTGATATTATGTATTCCATCATTCTATATGAACCTATGAGTATGAGTTGTGCTATGGATAAGATTTCTGAAATTTCATGTCTAAATTCTAGGACATATTCTCCTTGTTTCACTTTTAATCTAATTGGTGAATATAGCATGGATGAAAATTTTCTTGTGGATCACATATGCATTACTTGTGATAGAATCGCTGAACTGAAACAAGCTATTTTTAGCCATATATGCAACATGTCACAAAGTGTTTGCTATATAGGACAATAGTTCATGTTCGGGATATTACGGAAATACATTCTGGTCTAGTTGATATATTTCATCCAACACAAGTAATTTTACCTATGTTGGATTGTTCTAATCTTGCTAGAATAGAACCCGAGTTTTCATATTCGTTGTGTTTGTCCCAAAAGTCTTTGACTACTTGTGTTGTTGCTCTATACTTCACTTATATTTGCAAATTGAGTTACATCTTACATACTGGATAACATGATCACGTTCATAATAATCAGAGTAGTGCAGTTGAAGCATGGCATGAATCAATTTAGTTTTCACACATATTGAATTTGTTTGATCTTGTTCACAAATTTGATCATAAATCTTCTTAGAGAAAACAGAATTTAATATTGAAGAACAAGACTATCTATTTAGTTGTTTTTCATCATGATAATAATAATTCTTTGTACTTCACCTATACCTGCAATTTAAGTTGTTTGATCTATATTGGACATATTTTTTATGTGAACAACAATAAAACAACATGTTACATATACACATATTCTGCATACATGTTGTTCTTTTTGTTTCTTCCACTTTCAGCTTACTCAAAGCTGCGTACGGCTTTTCCTGAAGAAAGGGAGGATGATGAGGATACAATCATAGAGTATGATGATTCTGCTAGTCTAAGCTGGAAGGAAATATTGAGCCTCATTGAAAAATATCGCAAGGTGAATTCGTTCCTAGTTGGACATGATACTTTGATTTATAAGAACTTTATACTACCTAAATAATGGTGTTATTGTTTGACTAGATTTAATATCCATCGGACTAGTGCTAGTGGGAGGAGAGGGAGGAAGGCAACCAAGAGATGGAAGGCGACCAAGAAGGAAGGTTCAGTTCAGACAGACAGAAGCTTTGAAATTGAAACAGGCGTGGATTCCTCATATGAACTCCGAATCAAGCAAACAAGTACTTGTTAGAAACATAATTCTAAGAGATTTCCAACGGGTAATCAAACGTCTCTAGACCTCGGATAATCCAGCCCCCATAGCCCAGATAATCTGTCCTAGTTTCAGAATTCTGCTAAGGACTTCGAGCGCGTCGCTTGGTATGGCGGGCGGATAATCTGCCCCCCCTTAAGGGCGGATAATTCTGCCATAAAAGTCTCCATCAGATCCGGATGGATTTGACTGTATCAGACACGTTTTTGTTTCACATTTTTCTGACATTCCGGCTGCCATATAAGCCCTGGAACACCCTCTATATTAGGTAAGACCACGTTAAAACTATTTTGGAGTTGTTTCTTACGAGAACCTCTAGAATTACTTGTGATCAAATTATCTACTGCAATTGAGTATGATCTGTTGTACCATAGGAAATTATTAGATTGCAAACTGCCATTCATGGTCGACGGCTACGTGCACAAGAGCGTGGTGTTGTGTATATCCCACAGGATTCAAGAGCTATTGCATCGGTATCAGGGTTCAAGCGGAAGAGTTCATAGCTATAGGCTAATTATCTATCATCCACCATCATCATCGCCATCCACTTACTGAGAAGATCGGGCCACACCATATCAATGATTGTGTGTGATAGAGTATGTCACTTGTGGCATGTCCGTTCTTGTTCACAACACTATTAGCACAACTCAAGTATAGCTAATAGGATGCATATGCAAGGTCAAAGTGCATGGAAATCGTTTGATCATCATCCAAACGTGGGAACTCAAAAACTCCATAAAATGTCTTATTGTGGCACTCAAAGCAATTGACTAGAATATTGATGAACATCTTTGATGCAAAGCTAGGAGAATTCGGCAAAAACATATGCGTAAGAATATCCTAAACAACATCATTATGTGTGCAAACCAACCATTGGAAAGAGAAATTGTTCAATATGTTGGATGCCACACACAAATCATCAAAAGCAAAGATCATGGGCATTGGAGTATCACAAGCAGAAGTAAATGCAACGTGTTTGCAAACAAACCAAATCAAAGAGCAAGTGGTCCTTATGTTTGTTGCAACAACTATACAAGAGACTTGGAAGCTCTCATGGCAATACATGCTCATACTGGCAATATGGTTGCACACAAAACATCGGAAAGAGAAATTGTTCAACATTTTTGTTGCAACACACAAAGCATCAATATCCAATAGCAATGAAACATGATTGTCACAAGGTGAAATAATACCAATAAAATGCTTACAATCAAACCATAGGAAAGAGCAATTTTCAACATGCAAGATGCAAAGCATGCAAAAGGTATCAGAGTTGGGTTCGATCTTGAACTCACTTGTGGATTCTCTCTAGAGCTCTTTTTTTCAAATCATGCTCAACCGAGGTTGACATTCTTATGCGGGTATCTACACACATCAAACACAAAAGGAAGAATGTGTGTGCATGGTAGAGAAACACATCATCCATCATGACGTATCTCTTCTTGTGCACATCACCATTAATGTCAATCAAGTGTAAAATAGATGCATGGTGAGTGTGTAAGTGGGGAACATGCTTATCATGGCAATCATCAAAATCTTCAAAATTTGAGAAAGCTATGGGGGCCATCTTAATAGAAACCATATGAAAATTATTGTTGCAAGCAAAACAAGTGAAAGAGCAATCATCCATATTATTGCTAGCAACAGGAGAAATTGTAAAACAACCATGACAAAGCATTATCCGAGGGGTACCATTTTTATCATCATTGCAAGGAAAACATTGGAAATAGAAATTGTTCAACAAAGTGCAAGCAATGTGGTGAGGATATATGCAGGGATTACGATGATTCTGACTGCTTGAACTGGAAGGAAATATTGAGTCAAATTGATGATGACTATCAGGTGAATTCATTCCTAGTTGGACATGATACTTTGATTTATAAGAAGTATATACTACCTAAGTCATTGTATTTTTGTATCATTAGGATTTAAATAATAAAGAGCATGGCACGTGGAGAAGAAGCAGATCTACGAGAAGAACAAGCACTGATTTCCAATATCAGCAAGTGCGCGAGGGAGGAGAGGGAGGCAAACGCACTAAGAGCAATGATGAGATCAAACATGTTCGAGCAAGAGGTGTGGTGCACCATGAATTACACATTGGAGGTTCACCACAACATAAGGCCTGCGCGCCAAGTAGGCCGAACACATCTATGGGTCAGTATGAATCCGTTTGAGTCAAATCGGGTCAGTTTGGGCCAAGATATGGCTGTTTTTAGGCCCGTTTAGAGGGGAGGATGCCCCAACCCTCATATAAACCTCCGTAGCCATCACAATTAGGGTTAGATCGCATTAAAATATTTTAGAGTTGATTCTTATTAGAACCTCTGGAATTACTTGTGATCGAAATACTTGCTGCAATTAAGTGTGGTCTGTTGTTCCACTAGGAATTAGTAGATTGCAAACTACCATTTATGGTCGATGGCTGCGTGCACAAGAACGTGGTGTTGTGAATATTCCACAGGGTTCGAGAGCTGTTGCATTGGCATCAGGGTTCGAGCGGGAGAGTGCATAGCTACAAGCTAGTTATCTATCATCCACCATCATCATCGCCATCCTCTTGCTGAGAAGATCAGGCCACCCCATGTCACAATGATATCATCAATGAAACGTTTAGAGCATGGCTTGTCTATGGAAATATCATCATAATCAAATAATTTCACATGCTCCACATTATGCAAAGGCAAAGTATCACATGGAAATGTCAATGAGTCATATGTAATGTCACAAACATCATCCATAACATGACAATCATCACAAGTCATCATGTCCACTAGTGGGATCATGGCATCATCAACACCCTTGTTTTTACCCTTTTCAGACATCTCATATGAAGTGGGTGTTGTGGTAGTATTGGCCTCCATGTGTGCGACTTCTTCATCTAGTATGGGGATGGCATCATCTTCATCCACCATGTACATCTTCTTGGTCGGAGGCATCATCATCTCCAAGCTTGGCGTTTCTTGTTCCATGGAACCTAGCACATCATGAGATAACATAGTAGAGGTAGCGGGTAAGTCGTTAGAAATCAAAGTGGGGTCACATGACATATCAACTACCACTCTCAACTCACTCAGTGTATCACTCATGCCCTCAAAGTGGAAGCACTCAATCGCACATATGGTAGACTCACTCATCTCCCTCTCGCTCTCACTCAAGTGGGCTAAGTGGCTCTCATACTCACATGGGATTGGTACCACATCATCACTCAAGAATATAGGGATAGGTTCGGTTTTCTCAACTCCATGCGCCTCCTTTGGTGAAGGGAAAATCCCATGCTCACCATTCTCAACTCTATCGCCTTCAAGGTTGGATGACATAAGAGGGTCATCGCTCGCCTACATGGTCGAAGGGAGAATCCCATGCTCGACCGTCATGTCGCCATCTTGTAGTAGTGGTGGAAGTAGGCTCATGTTGTTGTCGGAAGCGGTGCTCGGATCGACTTTATCACATATGTGGCCTTGGCTTCCTCCATCTTGAAGTGTAGACTCTTGGCGTGGAGCTTGCTCATCCTTGTCCATGGCCACCTTGGCTTGTGTAGACATCCTCTTGACGTACGCGTCCAATTTCGCGAAGTAGAGGTCTTGGTCTTCCTCATCCATGAAGTTGCATGCATCATCTAGGATGTCAAGTTCGGGCGTTGAAGCTTGATGGCGCGGAAGAAGGCTTGCTCTTGGTACCATTTTGGTGGTGGCACTAGTAGTTGAAGGTGCCTTATGATGATGTCGACGGAGGTCATTGGCGTGCCTTGCCGAAGGTTGATGTAGGTGACGCACTTGGTCATCCACATGACGCTCGCGACGATGATCCTTGTCCTTGGCACACTTCTTGTGCTTGTGGTGCAATCTTGAGGTAGACTCGTTAATTTTTGCGAGGATGCTCATGTTCTTTGCGAAGTTGCCGTCCATGTCCTTCTTGAACTTGTTCAGATTGCTTTGGAACTTGTCCATTTGATTGTGGACCTTGGTGCTCTCGAGGTGGAGGCCCCGTCTTGGTCGACGCGACTTGAGGAGCTTGTTGTTCTCGTTCTTGAAGTCGTCCATGATTGGGGAGTCATTGTTGTTGTAGTACTCCATATCACCAAAGCATGTGGAGCCATTGTCGGTGTAGTGCTCCATCATGTCATCCATGCTTGTGGAGGCATATGCATGGTGGCTCATCGTGGATTATTTATAAAATTCATCCTCGGCTCCGGAGTCCCTAGACATGATTCACAAGACCAAGTGGTGTATATGAAAGTCGTAGGGAGGATTATGGGAAGATAGTTTTATACACCAAGAAAGGCTAACTAAGGCTCACAAAGATACGTATGCTATGTGGACCCGGTAAAAAAATAAACAAAAAAAACGAAAAAATTGAGCTCAGAATTGGTCTCTGCCACGGCAGAAAAAAGACCCAAAACCCTGCCGCGGTAGGATATCGGCAGAACACAGAAATTTCTCGTATGACCTCAGACTAGTCTGTGGTATGACATGAATCCGATTTTTTTCTTATATTTTTTTGCTTTCACGGTAGAGGGCAGACAACGTCTGGTCGTATGTGCGCTTTTTTCCTTTTTTTTCCTCACGTACGTGAGTTAGGATCGTCTTACACTTCTTTTTTCTTCCAACACAGATCTACAACTGTAACTTATCAGGAATAACAGATCCAGTCTATATCTATATCTATGTACCTAATAATAAAGGAAGGAGTGTTTCTGTCCTTCGTCCGTATGGAAAAGACTATTTTACCCTTAGAGTTAACGGAAATTACCCACCCTGCCACTGGTAAGTCAAACTGAACGGTTCCTATAGAAAAAGGCCATCGAATCCCCTCCCCTGCCTCCTCCTCCACCCCACCGAATCCCCTTCCCCCACCTCCTCCTCTGCCGGCGGACACCGCCCTCCCCTCCCCTTTGTTCCCTACATCGTCAATCCTACCAAGACACGGGTCGGAGATGGCCAGGACGCGCGGAAGGATGGAGGGGATTTTCCCGTGGTAGGCCACGATGCAGCTCCCTCCCCTTCCTCCACTGATGCGTCTGCGGTCCCGGTCAACGGCGTGATGGCCCCCCGCCGTGGGGGCACCACGAGGATCTCCGAGGCGCCGGGTCAGGACTCAGGGGCGGCACATGCGTCCGCCGCATCCCCGTCCTCCTTCTATGGAAGCCCTCACTGGGCGGCGCTCACGCGAGCAGAGGATGCGGTCTCGGCAACGAGAGCGAGCGAGGTTGTCGGGGTTGGAGAGATGGTGCCAAGGAAGCGCTCTCACGCGAGGACGAGATCGAGCTAGGAGAGGGAATCGTGAGCGTGCTCCACGTGCTCGATGGGGAAGGAGGGTTGCGGGGGCCTGCAAGTGAAGGAGGGCTGGGGAGGGGATCGCGAGCGAGCTCTGCGTGCTCGATGGTGAAGGAGGGGTTGGCCGGTTGGGCTGCCGGATCATCGCGGGACTGGTCAGGATCGGGATCCACGGTCAGAGTTTGTTCACGGGATGTGGATAGAAGCGGAGCTTTGGGGATACCGCATGCTCGTGCTCTGAGGGAAGAGGAACATGGCCGCCCGCGGCAGCGTGGACCACAAGAGGTTGGACAAGGGTCGGGCTGCCATCTCATCGGATGAAAAGATGAATCAGCAGGTGAAGCCTCCTCAACATGCCAACCCTCTCCCGGTTCCGCTTTTCTTCATGCGATGAACCTGATCCCCTTTCTATGAACTGATTAAACCTCACGCTTGGTCGTTTTCTGGGGAAGGAGTATCTGCTATTTGCTACTCAGTACTAGATCTGAAGTGTTTGTTGGTAAATCACTGGTTTCATGTGTTTTGCTTCACACAATCTGATATTGGTCGCATCACTAGGATCCTGCCAGCCATCTGCATGAAAAAAATAGAATGTATGAAACAGCAGCTGAACAAGTCATCTATGTGAGCACACAAGTGCAAAATTGAAAGATAAAGCATTGCATGATGTAGGTAAGTAAGAGGATGAATTACCTTCTTGCCTGAATACTTGAGGAAAGATTTTCTGACCTATCTTGATCATCCTGCACTATGTCATGAAGGTTGATGACTACAGATATTTCTTAAATAGGATGCTTGGAACATGGTAGTAGTAAGAGTGAAACCAAGCTACCTCCGTGAAGAGAACTTGGATTTGGTGTCAATATTTTCCATCATGCAACGCACTCCTCCCCATATTTGCCATCGTCCATACGAGTCTAATTCGCTTCCAAGCTTGACAAGGAGACTCAACATCCCTGGGCCTGTTAATTCGCAGAGCAAGGTCCGTGTCCTCGGTCTATTACAGTTATTTTTTCTGAATATAACATTTGTTTCATTATTTTGGTGATTGGTTGACAAACATTGACTCCAGAGTACAGAGTAACGTTGAATCTTTTAGTAACGTTGAATCTTTTAGTTTTGACAAATCGAGCTGCTACTGTATGAATTTGGTAGGCCTAGATGACAATGGAATTGATTATTTTATCAACCTGACCGCTATTCTGTTCAAATGATTATAATCAAATGACAATGAATTAAATACTGACAATCTATGCATTATTCCTAGATCATGCTTAAGGTGCCATTTTTAATGAAGTGCAGATCCATATATGTCCACCTTGGGTTCATTCTTGGTTTTTAAAGTAAGAAAATAAGAATGTGGTTTCAATGATGCAGAGATTTGGGTGGCTCTGGCTTGGTGGGGATCCAGGTAGATAAGCATGGGGAGGGGAGGGCCACCTCGTGGTGGCAACGGTGGCATGACCATCGACGGGATCAAGATCTGGCTCGCAGTGTACAACCTTGCTGATATCTAAAGTTCTGAACAAAATTATATCCGGCTCGCAGTGTACAACCTTGCTGATATCTAAAGTTCTGAACAAAATTATAGGTACCATATTTTACTTTATTGAGGTCAATATTACATCTTGCAAACTTGCTGATATCTTTCATTTAGAAAATGTTGTTTTCAGCAAAACAAATTGGAAGCTGTATATGTAAGCTCCATCGCAAGATTGATGTCAGCGTGGGAGATGCAACTAAAACTCTCAATTATAGGTTCGTTTGCTAATAGAATTTTCTTTTTTCCCCATTATACAGTTGGTAAGAGTACATAAGAGGATTATTGACCGCATGATCAAACTCGAAGTGTCACCTGCAACAATCGTATTACTGAGAAGCCTTGTGTACTATCCGAACTACAATGCCATACCAATGAAGCGAGCGCTTCAACAATACATGGAGAAAGATCTGGCAAAGGGTATCTTTAGAGGCGAGTTCAAGGATGCGAACAATATCTCCGTGCAAACTCAAGTGACTGTCCAGCAGAAGGTCAGTTGCTAAAAAATGGACGAGAAATCCAAGCCTGCTGTTGAAGGTGAGTTCATACCGACTGTCTGGCAATCTCTTTTGTAGTCCATGAACAAATGCATAATTGTGGATATAAGGGTGATGAACTGGCGGTGTATCTCTTTGGGCATAGAGGGGTAACGCTGTCAGAGTTCGTGTATATTTGCTTCAACGGTACATTAGCAATGAGAATTGAATTTTTTTTTAGCTTTTGGTCCGTTCAGTTAAGTGTATTTGCTTTCACTCCATATTTCTTAGTGACTTGGCGACCTCCCGGTTCACGGGTAAGACAATAAGCAAAAACATGAAATGGCTTTCACAATAAACTTGAGGTGATATGGTGCTTGCTTTTGCAATTTGACTCCTCTCCGTTTGGGAACATGCCACAAACAATTACAATTAACACATGTTCATGAAGAACCTAACCGTTTCTCATAGATACATCGAAAATTACAATATTTGTGGAAACAATATGTCCAATTTAAACAAGAAGTGATATTGATTATAAGATATGGCAACCAAGTCAACGTTTTTGTTCTTCCGCAGCGTCGCGCGGGCATTGTGCTAGTAGATTTAAAACTCAAGAATGCCAAAAACAATCTAGGAACTCCGACTACAAAACAAAAATACATAAAAATTACGACTCGGATTTAGAAGAAAGGCTACACAAAAAGACTACGATCAGCAACTAGAACTTACGAACAATGTTATTTAAGCTATAGCAATAAACTATGAACCTTAATTTTATGTGTGGATTTTTCCGTATAGGACAAAAACAACTAATCTATGAGGATGAATTACTCACCGAGTAAACCTGAGGCTCTGATACCAACATGATAAGGGGTGGCCCGATCTTCTCACTGAACAGGTGGATTGATGGTGGCGAGTTGGTGATGTTGATGAATGGCGGCGTGGAGATAAATCGTATGTAGTTGACGAACTCGTTGGCTGCTCCCCTGTCGCCAGATGCAACAGATCTTCAACTCTACGGATATTCGCAACACCACACGCTTGCACCGCAGCCGTTCTAATACGACGATTTGAGAGCTACCAGTTCCCAGTGGAACGATAGATCTCACAACAATTTTAGCAGTAGACCTTCAGAGCGCAACACACATGAAGGGGGTTGATAATCCTTAGCAAAACACAAGAGGAATATCGAGTTCAGATAAATGCTTACCAGCAATTCGACTGATCTAGGGTTTTAGTTTTAACATATCCTGCCTAATTGTGATGGCTACGGAAGTATATATGAGGGATGGGGCGTCCTCCCCTCCAACTAGGCCTAAAACCAGCTAGTTTTGGGCCCAAACTAACTCGCTTCGACTCAAACTGCTACAAATCGACCCATATATGGGTTCGGCCTAATTGGCATGCAGTCCAAACATCATGGAACACCTTAAACATGTAATTCTTGGTGCACCATCTCTCTCTTGCTCATACGTGATTTCCTCATTGCCTCCTAGTGCGCCTGCCTACTGGTCCTCCCTCGCGCACTTGTTGGTATTGGGAATCAACGCTGGTCTTTCTTGCTGCAACTATTCTGCTCCTCGTGCAACTCTTGTGTTATCAATAAACCTGGTCATACAAAGATACATAAACTTAGGTAGTATAAAGTTCTCATTAAGTAAAACATTAGGTTCAATTAAGAGTGAATTCACCTGTTGCTCAAGTAGCTTTGCACGAGCTCTTGTAATGGGTCCAATCCTGATTTTATTGGACTTGTTCTTTGCAGCAACATTCATTGTCAATAGGAGTAGGAGATACTGGAATAGTATGGATGTCCTCATAACTCAGGGCCCTTTCGATGATATCACATTGACATAGCTTGCAAGCAAGTGATAATGATCACTAAGAATGCTATATCACGGGAACGAGAAAAGAGTGCTTGTCAGTAATGGGATCGAACTAGGTATGAATGATACTGAATGATCGGATCCTAGACAAGTAAAATACCGTGAGACAAATGAATTGGTTACTGCGAATAAAAGGTCACGCGATCACTAAGTCATCACATGAACGGGTGGGAGTCATTATGGATCTCCAGGTCCGGCTAATGATTATTGATCAGAGAATGTCTCGATCATGTCCACATAGTTCGTGACCTATAGGGATACACGATTAAGGGTAGTCGATGCATTTGAGTGGACAGGGAACACCGGAGAAGATAATGGACATCGCAGGAATTTGTTCTGTCGAATCTACCAAAATTGTTTCGAGATATCGAAAAAAATCAAGGAAATAAAATATTAATATGTTCATTAAATGAAGTGTTCATTAAATTGAGTTGCATTAAAACAAGAAAATTAAAGTGCCTTAATTGAAAGATCTTTGGATAATAATGGAGAAAGTGGAGATTGAATTATGTGCGAGTGGAGAATAAATGGAGAAAGTTGAGATTGAATTATGTGCGAGTGTAGTGTCCACCCACATGAATGATAGGAGGGGAGGGGGAACCCCACGGTGTTGTCCAAGGAGGGGGCTTGCCCCCCCTCTCTCCCCTATAAAAGTAGGTGGAGACCTCCTCCCTCTCACACACTTGCCCACTTCTCTTATATCACCTTTGGTTGGAATCTTCTCCCTCTTGCTAGCCTTGTCCATTTTCACTAGAAAAGGTACTTAGGAGAAGCCCTGCTCGAGATCTTCCCCTCCACCATCTTGTAACTACCTCGGTGAATTACGCTCCTAGTTACAAGCCTGGATGAGCAGAAATGGTTGAAATAGTACGGTGGGACCCAAATGCCACTCACAGGTAGACCTTTCGGCCGTCCCAACCATTTCTAAACATCAAGACAAGAACGGGCGGCGTAATCGGCAGGCGAAGGGATCAACTACATACACAAATGAGTATGTATGCAAGCCACCATACAACAGTACATCAGAGCCATTCCATCTAAAAAGAAAGGAAATGTAGCAACGCCATACGGCAAGATCCAAATATCCTAGATAGATATAATAGTTTAGGATATCTCCTCATACGTCAAACATCAGAGTATCAGGCGGAAGCGGAAGACAAAATCCGAGTACGGATAAGAAGCAAATCGGCATAAGATGCCCCATAAATAAGCACATCTCGCCCACAGATCGCATGGATCCCCGTTCCCGGAATCTCTACACCGAATGATCGTTGCCCACATCGTCCATCTCTTCCACCCAGTATCCATCTTGCGAGGGTACCTGTTCATCTGAACCAATAATTTATCGTGTGAGACCCTAGGGGTACTCAGCAAGTCTTTATGCCTCTAAAGGGGACACAACCTGGGGTGACGCAATTGCAGCAAAAGATAAACCCTAACAATTCTATAGATACTCGCTAACCATCCGCCTAACCATAGATAGACGGATGTCCGTGAATTAATAACAACAGTTATAACGGTAATCTTAACAGATCCATCCTCCTCCCCGCTTACCGACGAGGAAGCGGACGAACAACCCCCCATCCGTTGGCAGTTTTATTATCCATTCCATGAGTGTTGCACTATTTACTAGTCAGGTACTTAGTCAAATTAAGAGCGGTACTTTAGTTATAGTTGTCTATGATCGAGAAACTGTGCTCCAAGTCGTCCATAACCGCGGACACGGCTTTCAGAAAGTTTTACCCTGCAGGGGTGCACAAATAGCAACACACACTCGATCAGCCTCGGAAAAACCAAATCAAAACCCAACGAGGCAGTCACGACAAAGCGATCACAGGATTTAGAAATATTTCAGGGGGCCACCCCATTAAGCTACCCGCGACGAAGTTGGCCGACTCCGAGACGGACTCAAGGTTTGCGCCAATGGCTGTGAACGACTGGGAACCCGAAAATGAGACTGGGCTTGTTGACACCGCGAAAACACTCCACTTTCCTAAACAGTACAGTGTGCAGTACCTCGCACAATTTAAATAAAGCAGTAAAGCATGGCATAAGTACATGATAGTAAATAAAACCTCAAACTAGTTTGTGGCCCCAAGAAATAAGAATGAATCAAGCTCTGGCTCAGGGGGGTTCATAAGCCTCCCGGATGTGGATAGCGCGAATATTCAAGGAACAGGAATCAAGTACTCGGGGTCCTAAGGGACACAAGTGAGCCTGAAAAACCAAATAACAGATATGGCTCACCGGTGCCACTTTCATTAGTTATCCCATTACTACTCAGATTAAGTTGTATAGGTACCTCGTTATCCATCAGACACTCACATACCCTACACATGCTGTTCTACGACCCGCATGGCTCAAACAACTCCTGTAGTAATGGCTCATGGGATGGAAGAACAAGCTTCGGTGGGGTTTAAAAGTAAAGGCTATGCAATACTTGGGATTCAGTTTAATGCAAACGCGACTCAATGATGCAAGAATAAGATAGAGGCAATAGGTGCTATATGAATGCAAGCATGTGGTAGTGCTTGCCTGGCAGCTCAGTTGAAGCGAGAGAAGGATCTGGGTAGTGCTCCTGGGTCTCTTGATATATCCCCTGCTCAGCGTCTATTCGAAGAAGAACCAAACAAACAAGGGCCAACATAAATAAAGTGCACAAGCATATGAATTAAATGCATCAAGCAAACAATCATGCCATGATGAATGATGCACAATTTGCATGGCAATAATGTAGCATGGCATGGGTGAGGTGTGGAATACAAGAATAAATCATTTTATTGAGTTTTGGCCCCATTTTAACCTCATATTAGTTGCTGTATACTTTATATTTATATGATGCATGCTGCCAAACAGATATAGGATTGCATAAACAGAAAGGTCTCGTCGAGCTAATCATTTTAGACATATCATTTGTTAAATTTGGAGTTATAAAACAAAAGTTATTAATTAATTAAGTCAAAAGGGCATTTTATTGTAATTTTAATCAACTTGGAATTTTAAGTGCTCAAAATATATTTTGAAGGCCATATTTGAATTCCTCACATTTTTCTGATTTGAAAACATATATTATTTGTATTATTTGGAATTATATTTGAAAAGTTATTTAAAAACAGAATTAAATTTGAATTTGAATTAATTTGAAAAAGATTTGAATTAAAACAGATATGCAGAAAATACTTTTCTCACACACTCAGATCCAGCCACAGCCACAGACAGGTGGGGCCAAGCTGACTGGGCGTCTCAGCGCGCAGAAATCCTCCTGCCACCGCGGCTGCTGCTAGCCTATGCGGCAGACAGGTGGGACCAGCGACCACAGGCCCGCGTGCCAGCGAACGAGCGCGCAGGGACTGACAGGTGGGGCGGTGGCTGGAGCGCGGGTTGCGAACGGGAAAAGCCAGGGGGTTTCCTATAAAAGCGCTAGCGCGGCTGACTAGTGGGACCTCTGGGAGCGCGGGTTGAGGCGAGCAAAACAGCAGGGGGTGACATGAAAAAGGGGTTGCCCGTACTGTGCTTCTTCTCGGCTCGCTGACGACAGGTCGGTGCTCGTCTGGCGCGGGCGCGGCGCACGGGGCTCGATCCTGGGACCTAGCGTGCGCGCGCGGAGGCGGCAGCCAGTGCGGTGGGGTGGGGGTTGTTGACAGAGATCAGATCGGTGGCTAGGTGAGGCTCTCCACGGCGCTGAGAACGTGCAGACAACGCGAGCGGCGACGCACGCTGGGCGTTCGACGAAACGACCGGCGCAAACGGGAAGCGATGCTGGACAGGGACATGTCTAGGGGGTTTAGGGGCTCACCGTGGGGCTGTTGGAGGCGGTGGATCGGGCAGGGGTGCAGACGATCGGCGGGGAAGCAGACGCTCCGGCGATCTAGGGTTTCGTCGGGGCGGCGATGGTCCAGGCGATGCCGGTGCTCCTCCCTCACGTCTGCGTGTACCGAGCGAAGCAGGGGGTCCTCCTTGTACTCCTCAACCACCTCCACGACGTGCTAGCGAGCCGGATCGACGAGGAGCAGGGGGTAGACGTGGTGCTGGCGGTGGCCGGCGAGAGGGAGCTGGGGTCGGTGGAGAGGGAGGGAGGAAGGCCAGGGCGCCTCGGCCAGATCTGGAGAGGCCAGAGGAGAGCCGAGAGGGAGAGGGTAAAGCAGAGAGGAAGAGGGGGTGCCGTGGGGGAGTGGTAGGTTAAAGGTGGCTTCGGCCACCTTTTCCTCCTTCCTCACGTGCGCTAGCTGGCTCGGCAGGGCTGGAGCGGGGTAGGGAGCTGAAAGGTGGGGTCAGGGCGAGGCCAGGCAGGCAGGGGGAGGCTCGGGCTGGTGGGGCTAGGGTGGCAGAGAGAGAGAGCTAGAGGGGAGAGGGGTAGGCTCGGGTAGATGCTAGGTTTGGAGAGAGGAGGGGTATGGCTCGGGTTAGGGATTGGGGCTAGGTTTGGGGTAGCTAGGTGGGCCAGGGTGAGGCCGAGAGAGAGGGGTGGTATGGTATCTAGGGTTTGGTTTAGATGGGGGGGGTGTGGTAGCTAGGTGGTAAAGAGAGGAGAGAGGGGAGAATGGTTTAGGGTTTGCTTTGTCAAGATCAAGCCAAGAACATGCTTAGCTCCACAAGATCAAGATGAGGGTGTGATGGGGTGGTGGCCTTTTAGCTAGATCACACAAGATCAAGCAAAAGGAGGTGATATGGTTAAAGCAAGATCAAGCTAGATCAAGCCAAAAGGAGGGAGGGAGAGATGAGGGGTAGAGAGAGATGGGGAAAGATTCACTCAAACTTCAAATAAAAACCAAAGGACAAGTAAAAGGTGGTACTTGCATGGCCCATGCAAAATATTTATTGCCATGTTGATTCTTGTGAAAACAATATTATTACATGGCATTATTATTGTGCATTCCCAAAATTGGAATAAAAGCCAAGCAAAAGAATTAAAAGGATGCCCCATGTGGAGTAGATGGAGATGACCATGTTTGAATAGAAATGGGACTTGCTAGTGTGTATGTGCCACTAGATGCTTAATAGTTCCAAAAATACCCCAACATGAGCATAAATCCAAAACAACCCATATGGAAGCTAGAAAAAGGGTTCCACTCACAAGGCATGCAAAGGTGGCCATGTGGCTCTCATACATCAATAGTGTGAAAACAATCATGATGCTAAGATGAGAACATGTGGAAAAGAATTGGATCCATCCCAACCCATATGAGCTAGAGGTAAAACCCAAAAGAAAAACAATTGCAAGCTCATGGATAATGGAATGGTGGAAAGATGGGGTGATGACAAGAAAGGTGGTGGAGTTAAATAAAAGATATGCCCCCAACTCAACTTGGGCATTTAAACAATATATCAACAACCAAATACAATATCAAGAGGCAAATACAATTAATAATGCATATGAGATAAGAACCAAATGGAAAAGGGTTTTATATGATGCTCAAATGCAAGGTGGCATGCTGACATGAGCATGATATGATTATGATGCAACTAATTATATGTAGGAAGTAGCATATATATAGACTAGGCTAGTAGCATTGCAATTGTTAGACAATTGGGATGCTACAACTCTCCCCCACTAAACAAGAATCTCGCCCCGAGATTCCTAGGAAAAAGAAAACAACACAAGGAGAGACGGGTGTTGGAACGAAGGTGACCCTCACATTCCCAAGTTGATGAACAACGGAATGGTGCGACCACTACACCTTACAAAACTTGCTAGACTTGTTGCGAGTCTTGCGTTTTGCTTCAAGAACAACGGATAGAAGAGTTGAAGGATTGTCGTGAGACAGAAGGATAGGATGGACATAGCTCCGGTTTTCTCAAGAAACATGATAAAAGAATAGAACCACTTGTGAAAGAAAGGACAAGATGATGTATCATGGATAAAGAAAGACACACCATTAAGATTAAAGATTTACTGATACTAGAGAGGATGAATCTTTGTCTCGCCGGAAGAAAAAGAGCTAGATGGAAGAGGTTTTGAACCACTATGATGATAGCATCGTATCTTCTCTCGGATTTGAGAAATGAAGTACGGAAACAATATTGCCTTCAAACAATAGAGTCCCTTGATATCAACAGAAAGATTTAGCTAGACATCGTCGGATTAGATTCTTCTTGCGCCGGTAAGAACCAAAGGATCACGCAATTGAGGTGCGCGGATATAACTTCCAGAAACGGATGTGAAGCCAGAACGTGGTGGAATCCTGAGAAGCAAAGAATATGGAGGATCTGGAGTTTATTGTAGAGATACTTATTGCTTTCTTTAGCCTTGAGGCTAACGCAATAGATTTGCGGCTGATGGCATCGACCATAATTGGCTTTACCACCAAAAAAGAATTGATGAAACAAAGAGAAAGATAGTTTCCTTTCATCTTGTTTGGGAATGTCGAGCACCGGTAGAAAGACGAGGACAAAAAAGAGTTTGCGTCTGTTTCCACCAGATAATTGATGATTTTGCTCCATCTAGAAAAGCTGAGATCACCAACAAGAGATTATTGATTACTTTCTTCGAGAGAGCACTCCGGAAAAACAAGGACGGAAGTAAAAGTATCGAGGGATAAAGGCCACTTCTAACTTCCGTGGAATGAGTGAAATCACATTAATTCACCAATTCAATGTACAAGAGCGAATGATAAGAGTAGTGGTATGGTAGCTACTCCATCCCGCACTCAAAGCATTACTCCGCACATGAATAAGAAAACCATGCAACCCAACTACCGAAACAGACTGAAGGTATTGACAAGAAGAGCTCATGGAACTCCATAAGAAAACAAGGATGGATGCAAACGATTCACCGGATCCAAGATAGATAAGGGTGATTATGTTGTCGTCATGTCGGAAGTACCAAGCCACCGGAAAGATATGAAGGAAGATTACGGAGAACAACTGCAAGATTCCACAGATAAAGAAAAAGATAACACCAACTTGAACAGAAGGATTACGAAAGTTCTGAAAAGTCTTCATGGCCTCCGGTGGATTGAGCATAGACGATAGAGCGAGAGGGTTTCAAGAGATTACTTAACGAGATATAGGTGAAAAGAACTCCATGTTCTTCTTGAAATGATTGAGAGAGATTTAGCAGTCTTGAGGAAATCTACGGCGGAACGACGATGATAACTCGCCAACAAGGAAAACTCCGGGTTGGTTGAAGATGGAGGATGGAATTAACAATGGACTTGCTAATCCCAGAATTGAAGCGATCTATTTAGCAGAAGGACGTGGCCGAGATAGGTGACTTCAAAAAGTCAGAATTCTCACTTTGAGACTTTGCACACAGGCAGTGCTCACGAAGCTTGAGAGAAAGAGACACAGATGATCTTCCATGTCCTTCCATTGATATCGAATAGGCAAGCATATTATCAACATATACCACCATGGATTAACAGGATATTCCCAGAATATCAAGTTCAAAAGGCGAGAGAAATGAACAAATGCTCGAACACTTCCTGAGCTCAACGCTCTTAGAAGATCAATATTAAGAGCACGGGTTCGTGTTGAAGAAGATGCACTGGAAGAATAGATTATCTGGTCCTTCGGAAGAAAAAGAGATGTCACCTGGTTCACATTGTCGATCGGATCACCGGTTACAAAGATAAATAGATCTTGGATAAGAACCGATGATAGCTCATACCTTAAGCAAAGCTATCAGAAGCGAAAAGATGCAATTCCCTCGTCTCAAAGAGAATTTGCAGATATGGAGTTCAAAAAGATGTGCAGCATGATGGACAGATGATAGACCGCCGTAGTGCCTTGAGAAACTCCGGATTGCCAAAGATGCTCGAATATGCATAGATATGATCACGGTGTACTCAAAATCACAGGAGATAACCGTCACCATTTGGAGGATAGCGTTGATAGCATTTTCCATATTCCAATCGACACTTATCATGAGTGGAATATAGCTATGCCGAGAGCCAAATTACAATCACCAGCATCGGATCGACACATGTTATGTAATTAGCCCAAGAGAAAAGGAGATGAAAAGAAACTCTAGGATTAAGCGCCGGTGACAAAAGAATGAGTTAGCATGGACATGCTGATAAAAGGAGGATAGATAATGTTTCACACACGACTGGAAAGGAGTGTGGAAACACAGATGGATCAAAGAAAAATTTTCCGCATTTTTCGGCATTAAAATACCCATAGATGCGCAAAACCACTTATCAGGTAGAGATTAGCAACAGATGCTTACACAGAATGTGGAGTTGCTAGAAGGAAGGACAACCTTAAGAAGATGGCACCGGTTAACAAGGAGTCAGGTAGATCGCGCCGGTTTTCAAAAGCCTGTCAGTATGGAATGTACCAACAGTTGATAACCAAAGGCAGATGGTGATAACAAATTGGATGCAACAGATAAACAAGGAATTACACACACACACACAACCTATGGTACTACGGAAACCCAGAACACGTGAATCCTAGTTTGAATTTTAAGAGGAGGATTGAAAACGTTACACTTCCTTACCAGAAAAAGGGTGGGTGGGTGGTTAAGAAGAAAAGTGGAAGCAGTCCTACTCTCGCGTTTTGTTTTTCCCTAGTATACATAGCTACCAAAATATTTGCTAGACTGACAACGACCATTTGGCTGAGACCCTAAAGGGCGGGATGGCTCTGATACCAATTGTAACTACCTCGGTGAATTACGCTCCTAGTTACAAGCCTGGATGAGCAGAAATGGTTGAAATAGTACGGTGGGGCCCAAATGCCACTCACAGGTAGACCTTTCGGCTGTCCCAACCATTTCTAAACATCAGGACAAGAACGGGCGGCGTAATCGGCAGGCGAAGGGATCAACTACATACATAAATGAGTATGTATGCAAGCCACCATACAACAGTACATCAGAGCCATTCCATCTAAAAAGAAAGGAAATATAGCAACGCCATACGGCAAGATCCAAATAACCTAGATAGATATAATAGTTTAGGATATCTCCTCATACGTCAAACATTAGATTATCAGGCGGAAGCGGAAGACAAAATCCGAGTACGGATAAGAAGCAAATCGGCATAAGATGCCCCATAAATAAGCACATCCCGCCCACAGATCGCATGGATCCCCGTTCCCAGAATCTCTACACCGAATGATCGTTGCCCACATCGTCCGTCTCTTCCACCCAGTATCCATCTTGCGAGGGTACCTGTTCATCTGAACCAATAATTTATCGTGTGAGACCCTAGGGGTACTCAGCAAGTCTTTATGCCTCTAAAGGGGACACAACCTGGGGTGACGCAATTGCAGCAAAAGATAAACCCTAACAATTCTATAGATACTCGCTAACCATCCGCCTAACCATAGATAGACGGATGTCCGTGAATTAATAACAACAGTTATAACGGTAATCTTAACAGATCCATCCTCCTCCCCGCTTACCGACGAGGAAGCGGACGAACAACCCCCCATCCGTTGGCAGTTTTATTATCCATTCATGAGTGTTGCACTATTTACTAGTCAGGTACTTAGTCAAATTAAGAGCGGTACTTTAGTTATAGTTTTCTATGATCGAGAAACTGTGCTCCAAGTCGTCCATAACCGCGGACACGGCTTTCAGAAAGTTTTACCCTGCAGGGGTGCACAAATAGCAACACACACTCGATCAGCCTCGGAAAAACCAAATCAAAACCCAACGAGGCAGTCACGACAAAGCGATCACAGGATTTAGAAATATTTCAGGGGGCCACCCCATTAAGCTACCCGCGACGAAGTTGGCCGACTCCGAGACGGACTCAAGGTTTGCGCCAATGGCTGTGAACGACTGGGAACCCGAAAATGAGACTGGGCTTGTCGACACCGCGAAAACACTCCGCTTTCCTAAACAGTACAGTGTGCAGTACCTCGCACAATTTAAATAAAGCAGTAAAGCATGGCATAAGTACAGGATAGTAAATAAAACCTCAAACTAGTTTGTGGCCCCAAGAAATAAGAATGAATCAAGCTCTGGCTCAGGGGGGTTCATAAGCCTCCCGGATGTGGATAGCGCGAATATTCAAGGAACAGGAATCAAGTACTCGGGGTCCTAAGGGACACAAGTGAGCCTGAAAAACCAAATAACAGATATGGCTCACCGGTGCCACTTTCATTAGTTATCCCATTACTACTCAGATTAAGTTGTATAGGTACCTCGTTATCCATCAGACACTCACATACCCTACACATGCTGTTCTGCGACCCGCATGGCTCAAACAACTCCTGTAGTAATGGCTCATGGGATGGAAGAACAAGCTTCGGTGGGGTTTAAAAGTAAAGGCTATGCAATACTTGGGATTCAGTTTAATGCAAACGCGACTCAATGATGCAAGAATAAGATAGAGGCAATAGGTGCTATATGAATGCAAGCATGTGGTAGTGCTTTCCTGGCAGCTCAGTTGAAGCGAGAGAAGGATCTGGGTAGTGCTCCTAGGTCTCTTGATATATCCCCTGCTCAGCGTCTATTCGAAGAAGAACCAAACAAACAAGGGCCAACATAAATAAAGTGCACAAGCATATGAATTAAATGCATCAAGCAAACAATCATGCCATGATGAATGATGCACAATTTGCATGGCAATAATGTAGCACGGCATGGGTGAGGTGTGGAATACAAGAATAAATCATTTTATTGAGTTTTGGCCCCATTTTAACCTCATATTAGTTGCTGTATACTTTATATTTATATGATGCATGCTGCCAAACAGATATAGGATTGCATAAACAGAAAGGTCTCGTCGAGCTAATCATTTTAGACATATCATTTGTTAAATTTGGAGTTATAAAACAAAAGTTATTAATTAATTAAGTCAAAAGGGCATTTTATTGTAATTTTAATCAACTTGGAATTTTAAGTGCTCAAAATATATTTTGAAGGCCATATTTGAATTCCTCACATTTTTCTGATTTGAAAACATATATTATTTGTATTATTTGGAATTATATTTGAAAAGTTATTTAAAAACAGAATTAAATTTGAATTTGAATTAATTTGAAAAAGATTTGAATTAAAACAGATATGCAGAAAATACTTTTCTCACACACTCAGATCCAGCCACAGCCACAGACAGGTGGGGCCAAGCTGACTGGACGTCTCAGCGCGCAGAAATCCTCCTGCCACCGTGGCTGCTGCTAGCCTATGCGGCAGACAGGTGGGACCAGCGACCACAGGCCCACGTGCCAGCAAACGAGCGCGCAGGGACTGACAGGTGGGGCGGTGGCTGGAGCGCGGGTTGCGAACGGGAAAAGCCAGGGGGGTTCCTGTAAAAGCGCTAGCGCGGCTGACTAGTGGGACCTCTGGGAGCGCGGGTTGAGGCGAGCAAAACAGCAGGGGGTGACATGAAAAAGGGGTTGCCCGTACTGTGTTTCTTCTCGGCTCGCTGACGACAGGTCGGTGCTCGTCTGGCACGGGCGCGGCGCGCGGGGCTCGATCCTGGGACCTAGCATGCGCGCGCGGAGGCGGCAGCCAGTGCGGTGGGGTGGGGGTTGTTGACAGAGATCAGATCGGTGGCTAGGTGAGGCTCTCCGCGGCGCTGAGAACGTGCAGACAACGCGAGCGGCGACGCATGCTGGGCGTTCGACGAAACGACCGGCGCAAACGGGAAGCGATGCTGGACAGGGACATGTCTAGGGGGTTTAGGGGCTCACCGTGGGGCTGTTGGAGGCGGTGGATCGGGCAGGGGTGCAGACGATCGGCGGGGAAGCAGACGCTCCGGCGATCTAGGGTTTCGTCGGGGCGGCGATGGTCTAGGCGATGCCGGTGCTCCTCCCTCACGTCTGCGTGTACCGGGCGAAGCAGGGGGTCCTCCTTGTACTCCTCAACCACCTCCACGACGTGCTAGCGAGCCGGATCGACGAGGAGCAGGGGGTAGACGTGGTGCTGGCGGTGGCCGGCGAGAGGGAGCTGGGGTCGGTGGAGAGGAAGGGAGGAAGGCCAGGGCGCCTCGGCCAGATCTGGAGAGGCCAGAGGAGAGCCGAGAGGGAGAGGGTAAAGCAGAGAGGGAGAGGGGGTGCCGTGGGGGAGTGGTAGGTTAAAGGTGGCTTCGGCCACCTTTTCCTCCTTCCTCACGTGCGCTAGCTGGCTCGGCAGGGCTGGAGCGGGGTAGGGAGCTGGCAGGTGGGGTCAGGGCGAGGCCAGGCAGGCAGGGGGAGGCTCGGGCTGGTGGGGCTAGGGTGGCAGAGAGAGAGAGCTAGAGGGGAGAGGGGTAGGCTCGGGTAGATGCTAGGTTTGGAGAGAGGGGGGTATGGCTCGGGTTAGGGATTGGGGCTAGGTTTGGGGTAGCTAGGTGGGCCAGGGTGAGGCTGAGAGAGAGGGGTGGTATGGTATCTAGGGTTTGGTTTAGATGGGGGGGGTGTGGTAGCTAGGTGGTAAAGAGAGGAGAGAGGGGAGAATGGTTTAGGGTTTGCTTTGTCAAGATCAAGCCAAGAACATGCTTAGCTCCACAAGATCAAGATGAGGGTGTGATGGGGTGGTGGCCTTTTAGCTAGATCACACAAGATCAAGCAAAAGGAGGTGATATGGTTAAAGCAAGATCAAGCTAGATCAAGCCAAAAGGAGGGAGGGAGAGATGAGGGGTAGACAGAGATGGGGAAAGATTCACTCAAACTTCAAATAAAAACCAAAGGACAAGTAAAAGGTGGTACTTGCATGGCCCATGCAAAATATTTATTGCCATGTTGATTCTTGTGAAAACAATATTATTACATGGCATTATTATTGTGCATTCCCAAAATTGGAATAAAAGCCAAGCAAAAGAATTAAAAGGATGCCCCATGTGGAGTAGATGGAGATGACCATGTTTGAATAGAAATGGGACTTGCTAGTGTGTATGTGCCACTAGATGCTTAATAGTTCCAAAAATACCCCAACATGAGCATAAATCCAAAACAACCCATATGGAAGCTAGAAAAAGGGTTCCACTCACAAGGCATGCAAAGGTGGCCATGTGGCTCTCATACATCAATAATGTGAAAACAATCATGATGCTAAGATGAGAACATGTGGAAAAGAATTGGATCCATCCCAACCCATATGAGCTAGAGGTAAAACCCAAAAGAAAAACAATTGCAAGCTCATGGATAATGGAATGGTGGAAAGATGGGGTGATGACAAGAAAGGTGGTGGAGTTAAATAAAAGATATGCCCCCAACTCAACTTGGGCATTTAAACAATATATCAACAACCAAATACAATATCAAGAGGCAAATACAATTAATAATGCATATGAGATAAGAACCAAATGGAAAAAGGGTTTTATATGATGCTCAAATGCAAGGTGGCATGATGACATGAGCATGATATAATTATGATGCAACTAATTATATGTAGGAAGTAGCATATATATAGACTAGGCTAGTAGCATTGCAATTGTTAGACAATTGGGATGCTACACATCTCTACCATGGCGTAGCATTGGCGGAGTTGCCGGGGATCCACTACTTCTGCAGCCCAGCGGGAGCGAGGGTTCAGTAGTCGTCGGCACACCGTACGTGTGACCGATTATGGAGGTGTTGCACATGTGGCACTGTCATTGCGTCCTTGAGGACGGTCGAGTACACTCTATAACAGACATGTTTGTTTGCGGGAATGTTATCCCGCGTTACGGTATTTAAGGGAGAGTCCATCTGAAATCGTTACATGTATCTCCTAGATATGATCTTGGTCGTTGCAATCATAGGAATGTTTTTTGTTTTCCATGCAACGAACCCCATCAGTGGTATCAGAGCCGTGTCTATGCATAGATACTTTGTACGGTAAGAACACATATGAATATGTGGGAGCTAATAATCATTTTATTTCATCCTTTATCTATTTTGGATATTGGTAACATAGTGGGATGAAGAGGCCCCGACAAACTTTACATGTCCTCGCGCATGGGACTTGTTCCACGCTTGACATGCAACTAGTTTTGCATAAGTGGCTAGCGGGTGTCTGTCTCTCCCACTATAGTTGATATCTGATTTACAACGGGTTGATAATAATTTCATTATAATCATTGTGGTTCCTTGTTCGTTTCTATGTTCGAAAGCCCAAAGGCACGTAAAATATGCAAAAGATAAATTAGAAGCATCTAGTTTTATTTTTACTAGGCATGTGTCATGATATAATAAATGTTATAATTTTAGTATGATGAGATACTCTCGAAAATTACAACAAAGTGGGAGCGCCATAGAACTTTCCACTACACAAATGAAATGATAGAGATCATACCATGATGCACAAGATAGTGATAAAGTGCAAGAACCATATCATATCACTTTATGCATATGATGTTTGTTTGCATCTTATTTTTCTTATGTCTAGCTTAGAACTCGATGGTAGCATTATAAGATGATCCCTCTTACTAATATCAAGATAATAGTATGTTCTTCCTTAGTATGCACCATTAAGAGAGTTCACCGTTTTAAAAAACCACATAATGATCGGGTGTGATAGATTTTACGTTCGCATACAACGGGTGTAAGACAGTTTTACACATGTGTGTAGTAAGGTTCTTACTTGGCGAGCCTAGCATATCCATACATGGCCTCAGAATATGAACCAAAAGGTAAAGCACGAGTCATATGAATGATATGATGTCCATATGATGCTCTCCATTGGAGCTGCACCATCACTCGTGATGATGGGTCATGGCGTAATGAATTTGGTTTTGTGTAATCACCAAAACGACTCGAGGTATGTTATTTTGAGTGGGAGTTCAATTTAGTAATTTGGATTAATTTGAACTCAATTTATCATAAACTAAATCGAAGTGAATTTGCATAGTTCGTTGTAGTCACTGGTATTTGTTTACTCCTTGTATTTAGCTATAATTGAGATAATAGAACTATAGAATTCTGGAATTTTACTTTACGAGCTGGTAGCGTATTGTTTTATGAGTGTCAATCTAAAGTTCTAAAGTACAATTTTAAACTTTCAGCAAAACCTCCCTTACTCCGTTAAATTCAGTAAGTTCTATGGAATCAAGAGTAACAAATTCTAGCGTTAGTATCTAAGTATCATGCTTGTCTCTATGATTCTTGATATTGAAAAATTATTTTAATATCAACGTTATATAGGAGATGAAAAAAAATTTAGTAACCATCATTTGTAAAAGATATTATGATATCTAAAATAATGCTTGGTTGCAATATGATGGAGTATAATTTAATAAAATACATATTCTCGTATTGTATAAGAATTTGTAAAGGTTGGATACGCTAGGCGTCCTGATTACGCAAAAGGTTTTGGGAATTAACATTATATTCATGATTCGTGCTTATGAGCTATAGTAGCTTGATCATGAAATTTGTCATGATAAGGATGGATAGGAGATGTAAGTAAAATGTTTACTACATTAAAAGGATTACTAAAAGGAATGAAATTTTGAAAGAACGTCAATCATTTGATGATGGTGATCTACATAAAAAGTGCAAGACCAAAGGTATTAGTATTTGACTATACATGCTTTGAACTATGTGTTATATGTATGCCACCACTATTGATGTTGATAGTTTCTTTTAAAAGAGAAAAGGAAATGCTGAAAGAGAATCTAGAAAATATGTGGTAGAAAGGAAAGACTGGAAATATCCATCTTAGGTATATAAACGATACACAAGTTATGGGTGTATTCTTTGCTTGTTAAACAATGTGGTTCTTGGGTATTGGATATTGAATTGGTTGGTGTGACATGTCACACGGAGCAACACAATTCATGAACTGCAATGGCCTAAGTAACTAGAAAGAGAATATGGGATGATGTTCATCAAAAACAAATGAAGTGCTATTGTGTTTATCGTTGACATCAAAGCTTGCCTTCAAGATTTGTTTTTAATAATTATTTTGTTTCGGTATTATGAGAACGATGGTTGTTCAAATAGTTAATGTATTGCATTAACGATGGATGAACTCTTATAAATCTAGTTGGGTAAATCACGTCCATAAACACTAATGCTAAAGTGTCATAAGACAAATGATTAGAAGATCACTTATGAGTAACACTATAGTTTAAATCATATCAGAAACAAAACATGAAGAAACTCCATGTTGATGAAATTTTGGAGTCTTTTGAGTTATGAATCAATTGATGCTCGTGAGAATTTCCTAGAAATGATTTTAATTTCATTCATAGTCCAAAGAGGAATGAATGACTAAATTATTGGACATTATGCATGTTGATGTATACAGTTCATTATGTGTAGTCGTATGTGGTGGATCATTCAAACTTCATATAATTTAACCAAAGATTGGAGTGAATAAACATATATTTACTTAATAAGGAAGACGTATGTGTAGGGTTCGTATCAGGGAAAACAAAAAAATTCTACCGCAAGAACAAACAAAACCAAGATCCAATCTAGGGAAAAGCCAAGATCTAATCTACGAGATAAGTGCAACGAGATAGATTGGAACTAACCCTTGTAGATCCAAAGCCTTTTGAGAGATTGGAACTCGTGGTTGATGTCGACGATCACTTGCCGATCTCAAGATCGAGTAGACGATCCTTCTGGCGCCGCATTCCAGCAGCGCTTCCGCACTCGGTCACACGTACGGCTCGATGTAGACCTTCCTCTCCCTGTTCCAGCAGGCAGCGGAGGTGGTAGATCTCAAAGGAATCCCAGCAGCATGACGGCGTGGTGGTGGTTGTGGAGAAGAGTTCTTGTAGGGATTCAACTAAGTCGCAGTAGGAGGAAGGAGGAGGAGGGAGCGGCGGCTAGGGTTTGGGTGGAAGGGGGGCAAGGGGGAGGCGCTCCAACCCCTCTTTATATAGAGGGGGTGTGGCCTAGGGCTGGACCCCTTGGCCCTCTAGGGCCGGCACGCCAAGGGAGGGGGAGATTTCTTCCCCCCAAGTTTCCCCTTTTTCTTTCTTGGTTTTCAAGCAAACTTCGTGGAACCTTCTGAAACTTTTCGAAACCTTGTAGAAGCTCCATAGAATACTCCAGAACGTTTCCGAAACCCAGAAATTTATCTCCATTATATGAATCTTATTCTTTGGCCATTACTAGATCTCCTCATGATGTCCCGGATCCAATCCGAGACTCCAAACAACATTCGGTCTCCAACGTATATTCCATATCTACCTAAAACAACATCGAACCTTTAGTGTGTCACCCTACGGATCGCGAACTATGCAGACATGATCGAGACACCTTTTCGATCAATAACCATCAGCGGGACCTGGAGATCAATAATGGCTCCCACATATTCAACGATGACTTCGTGATCGATAGAACCATTAATATACGAAATCAATTCCCTTTGTCACGCGATACTCTACTTATCCGAGGTTCGATCATCGGTATCTACATACCTAGTTCAACCTCGTTACTAGTAAGTACTCTTTACTCATTCCATGATATGTCATCCCTTGTGACCTAGTCACATGCTTGCAAGCTAATTAGATGAAGTTCCACTGAGAGGGCCCAAACCATATCTATCTATCATATGGATGGACAAATCCTAGTCTTGATCCATGCACTTCAACACATACTTTCAGAATACCTAATGCCACCTTTATAACCACCCAGTTATGAAGCGGCGTTTGATGTCATCAAAGCACCATCCGGTGATGGTGATTAACACGATCTCATGGTTGAAGGATTAGGCTACTATGCATTTGAAATCTTGTACCAAAACAAAGTTAATGACTTGACCTTATGCTATGCTTACTATGGGTGTGTGTCCATCACATCATTCTCCTAATGATATGATCTTGTTATTAATAACATCCAATGTTCATGATTATGAAACCATGATCGTCTATTAATCAACAAGCTAGTTTAACAAGAGGCTTTACTAGGGACTCTTTCATGTTTACAAATCACACAAGTACTAATATTTCCGGTTAATACAATAATAGCATGGGATGTAAAATTTTATCATAAACATAAAGATATGATAATAACCACTTTATTATTGCCTCTTGGGCATATCTCCAACAGTATCCCACTTGCACTAGAGACAATAATCTAGTTTCAAACCTTTGTGCATTCAACACCTATGGCTTTCTGGCGTTGTATTTACATGATTGCTAGTGGTCAACTGATCTTCGGATCCAACACTTTCAAGTTCATGTGTAATTGCATGTCTTTGCGTCTCGACGCATCACTCATTCTCTAATGAGATGGCATTGTATAAATTGGGTCCTTTGGTGAGACCTTTAGTTCCTTTGGGATTAAACTATGTCGATAATTGTTGCACAATATATCTTCATAGTACCAGCCCGCTGTGAACTACACCTAGTTTGATAACAAACTAGTTGACTCAAATGCCCTCTTTTGCTGCTATAATAACAGTCATATACTTAGCATTTTGTTGTAGTATCTGTCACAATGTCTTAACTTTGGAACTCATCCAAATCCGTCATGGAACTTTGTTTCCACTACATTGTGCCACCCATAGTTCAGATTGAGATAAAGTTAATTTGTACTTTGTGACAAAACTAGTATCAATGAATACTTTACAATGAACTATCTATCTATTTTTCACCTCTAAAAAATAACATATTCTTAGTTCTTCCAAAAGATCATAAGAATATCCTTACTATTGTCCAATGATCATCTTATGAATCATTCTGGCATATGCTCATAACATTTAGAGAATAGGACATATATGGATGTGTACATATCACAGTATGATTGAAAAACACTCTTTTTATTTCATTCATCAAGTATCAAAAATATACTTGAATCTTTTTTCACTTACCAAGTGTCGATACATTTGAATTTTGATTTAATCCTTTCTGTTTGACAAGAACATTTCTTGTCATTTCCATATTGAACTCATTCAATATCTCATCTATGTACATTTGTCACAACCATATTAGCGTCTTGATCTATCCTTATAGATATTGATTCCAAACATTCGGGTTTTGCCTAAGTCTTTCATCGAGATGAAATTCTTAACCTGTGTCAATTAAAAGATACATCATTTCCACTCAACAATATGTCTTTCACATAATGTATTAGAAATATGTCTTAGCGCTCCCACTTAATTTCTTGCAAATGCAAGCATCTTCATCATCTCCGATGAAATTAAACCCTTTAACAATTTCATCACGGTGAAGATTCCAACAACTTGATGCTTACTTCAACCACTGAGGTTTGCATACGCTTTTAGTATCTTTTGAATTAATAAAACCTTTTCGACTGTGTCATGTACACGTCCTAGGTAACCATTCTATTAGTAGAACTTGTTTTGTTTATTCAACTACCACATAACAAAATTATATGTAGTGGTTGCTACATTAATCCGTCTAGACTAAATATCGCTATGAGAGATCAAATCTTGTCATATTTAACTGCTTGAACATTGTCATGAACTTTTTCTCGACATGTCGACTATTTCATAGATGTGAAACATCCATGTCTATTTATTTATAAATCCAAACATGACTATAAGGTCTTACACCTTTCCAGAGGGTCTTTCAAGTTCAAATCTTGATTTCTTGCGTATGGAGCTATCATAGATCTTATGGCTTCAAGCCATTAGATGGAGTCAGGGCCCATCATCGCTTCTTTGCATATAGTCGGTTTATCATTGTTAAACAACAATGATTTACTTTCAAATCCTAGTATTTGATTGTTTACCCGGCCTACTTGGTTCAATAGGAACTTAGACCTTTTGTGACCACAACCTTTGAGACACGTGAGCCATGAACATTGTTGTTGCCTTCGGAACACTTTCCTGTGCTACGCAACTCAACACATATAGCTAAGGTTCTTTTAACCTTATCAAAGTTCTATTGACCTCCCACTTAACTTTTCACGAAAAATTTCTTTCACAAGAAACTTGACGTTCTAAACGACAAACACTTTTGTCTTTGGTGTTATGGACGAGTACCCAACGATTATCCAAAATGTCCTACAAAGACATCCTCATCCGACTTTGGTTGTAAACATCTTACTTATGCATAGCATACCAATTTTTAAGAAAGGACAACTTGGGTTTTATCCCAAACCATAACTTTATATGGTGTCATTTCAATGGATCATGATGGAGCTCTTTTCAGTGTAAAAGCGGTAATCACTAAAGCTTTAATCTTTAAATACTATGGTAGTTTTATTACCTTTGATCTCACCATGTTAAACAAGGTTTCAATGCATATCTCGAACACTCCATACTCATATGGTATTTTGGGAAATGCAAATCCATGGAACGATTCCTCAAATCTTAGGTGTTTTGCTAAACTTGTAACTCAAAAATCTTCCTCTATGATCCTATCATAAATTCTTCAATTTCTTGTTACAATTATTTTCTACTTCATCTTGAAATTCTTTGAACATTTTCAAATGTTTCATACTTCTTCCTTATTAAGTAAATATACATATATTCACTCAAATTTTCGGAGAAAGCATATGAAGTTGAAATTCATCACTCTCGACTACACATAATGGGCTTCATACATCTATATGTACAAGTTCCAATAAGCTAATCACTCGTTCCCTTTTGGCCTATGAATGGAGTTTTAATTATATCTAGAAAAGTTTCACAAGCGTCATTTGATCAAAAATCAAAAGACTCCAAAATTCCATCAACATGGAGTTTCTTCATGTTTTTCTTTCCAATATAATTTAAACGGTGATGTCACTTCTTAAGTGATCTTTCAATCAATTGTCTTTCGACATTTTTAGCACTAGTTTTATGGATGTGATTTCTCCAACGAGATTTGTAAATCATCCATCTTTTATGGAATACGGAAATTATTTGAAAAACCCTTTTGTTCTCATAATACCTGATCGAAATAACAATTATCGAAACAATCTTGAAGGCAAGCTTTGATGTTAACGAGCAACACAATACCCCTTTGTTTGTTTTCGATGAAAATCATCACATATTCTCTAGCTAGTTACTTAGGCCATTTCAGTTCATGAATTGTGTTGTTTTGTATGACATTTCATACCAACAAATTTAGTATCCAATACTTAAGAACCACATTGTTTAATAAGCAAAGAATACAACCATCACATGTATATCATCTATATACCTAAGCTGAACTATTCTAGTCTTTTATTTTCTGCCAAATATTTCTTAGATTTCTCTTTCAGTATTTCCTTTCCTTTCAAAAGAATCTATCAACATCAACAGTGGCACCATACACATGACACACAATTCAAAGCATTTATAGTCAAATACTAATACCTTTGGACTTGCACTTTGATGTAGATCACCATTATCAAATATTTGGCATTCTTTCAAAATCCATTCTTTAGTAATCTTTTAGTGTAGTAAACATTTTATCTACAACTTCTATTCATCCTTATCATAACAACTTTCATGATCAAGCTACTATAGCTTATAAAGGCAAAATCATGAGTATAATGTTACTTTACAAAACCTTTTAGAGGATTAGGACGTCTAGCATCTCCAACCTTCGCAAATTCTAATCAAATATGAGAACATATACTCTATCATGTTGCAACCAAAACATTGTTTTAGATATCGCAATATCTTTCACACATGATGGTTTCTGAAAAATTGCTTTCAGCTCTTAGATAAACTTGATATTAAAACAATCTTTTGAGTATCCAGAATCATGGAGGCAAACATGATACATTAGATACTAACACTGGAATTGTTACTCTTGATTTAATACTGTTTATTAAACTTCACGGAGTAAACGGAGTTTGCTGAAAGTTTGCAATATGACTTTTAAACTTTTTACTGACACTCAAAACAATACGATACTAGTTCGTAAAGTAAATATCCAAAATTCTATAGTTCTATTATCTCAACTATAACTAAGCATAAGGTGGTGAATGGATGCCAATGACTACAACAAATTTTGCAAATTCACTTTGATTTAATTTATGATAAATTATGTTCAACTTTAATCATATTACTTTTTGAACTCCCATTCAAAACCAACATCCCTTGAGTCATTTTGGTGATTACACGAACCAAATCCACTACACCAAGTCCAGTCATCACGAGAGAAGATGTAGCTTCAAAGGCAAACAACCAACATGTTCATCATATCATCCATATGACTCATGCTTTACCTTTCCGTGTTCCAAGACCATGTCTGTACATGCTAGGCTCGTCAAGGTTAACATTAGTATCTGCATGTGCAAATCTTGCTTGCACTCGTTGTATGCACACATAGAATCTATCACACCCGATCATCACGAGATGCTTTGAAATGATGAGTCTTAGCAACGGTGCCTACTAAGGACGAACACTTTATTACTTGATATTTAGTGAGAGGGATCATCTTATAATGCTACTGTCATGATCTAAGCAATACAAGATGCATAAAGGATTAACATCACATGCAATTCATAATATGTGATATGATGTGGCCTTTCTTCTTGTGCCTTTGATCTCCATCTCCAAAGCACGAACATGATCTCCATCATCACCAGCGTGGCGTCAAGGTCCGTGGCGCCTCTTCATGGTTGTCCATCACCAACAACAACTATTACAACCACTTGGAATAAAGCTATTACATGATGAATAGACACGCTGGTCTTAAACAAAATTTAAACACAACCATTAGGCTCCTGTCGGTTGCCATATTATAATAAGGATCATTGCATACATCAAATATATTCACAATCACATCGTGGCCATATCACATCACATGCCCTTGCAAAAACAAGTTAGACGCCTATAATTTTCTTTGCATGTTTTACGTGGCTTGGGGCTTTCGTATAAGAACCGATCTTACCTATGAACAAGTACCACAACACTGATACAAGTGTTGTCAGATGCTAATTGTAAATTGAATCTTAACTATGGTGGGAGAGACAGACACCCGCAAAGCCACTTGTGCAATACAAGTTGCACGTCAAGCGTGGAGCAAGTCTCATGTGTGAGGACATGTAAGGTTAGCCCGAGCCGCATCATCCCACCATCCCGCAAGATGCAAAGTACACATGAAGGTAACGACAACAAAAGCATAAACACCCACAAAAACATTTTGTTCTACTCGTGCAAAAGATCTACACATAGACACGACTCTGATACCACTATAGGGTTCGTAGCAGGGAAAACAAAAAAATTCTACCGCAAGAACAAACAGAACTAAGATCCAATCTAGGGAAAAGCCAAGATCTAATCTACGAGATAAGTGCAATGAGATTGATTGGAACTAACCCTTGTATATCCAAAGCCTTTTGCGAGATCGGATCTCGTGGTTGATGTAGACGATCACTTGTCGATCTCAAGATCGATTAGGAGATCCTTCCGGTGCGATGTTCCGGTAGCACTTCTGCACTCAGTCACACATACGGTCGATGTAGACATTCCTCTCCCCGTTCTAGCAAGCAACGAAGGTGGTAGATCTCCACAGAATCCTAGCAGCACGACGACGTGGTGGTGGTGGTGTAGAAGAGTTCCTGCAGGGCTTCGCCTAAGCCGCAGCAGGAGGAAGGAGGAGGAGGGAGTGGTGTCTAGGGTTTGGGTGGAAGGAGGGCAAGGGGGGAGGCACCCCCACCCCTCTTTATATATAGGGGGTGCGGCCTAGGGCTGGCCCTCTAGGGACGGCGCGCCAAGGGAGAGGGGAGATTTCTTCCCCCCAATTTTCCCCTTTTTTCTTTCTTTGTTTTCAAGAAAACTTTGTGGAACCTTCCAGAACCTACTGAAACTTTTCGAAACCTTCTAGAAGCTCCATAGAATACTCCGGAACATTTCCGAAACCCAGAAATTTATCTCCTATATATGAATATTATTCTTCGGACAATTCTGGATCTCCTCATGATGTCCCGGATCCAATCCGAGACTCCGAACAACATTCGGTCTCCAAGGCATATTCCATATCTACCTAAAACAACATCGAACCTTAAGTGTGTCACCCTATAGTTCGTGAACTAGGCAGACATGATCGAGACACCTCTCCGATCAATAAACATCAGCAGGACCTAGAGATCCATAATGCCTCCCACATATTCAACGATGACTTCGTGATCGATAGAACCATTGACATACGAAACCAATTTCCTTTGTCACACGATACTCTACTTATCCGAGGTTTGATCATCGGTATCTCCATACCTAGTTCAATCTCGTTACTGATAAGTACTCTTTACTCGTTCTGTGATATGTCATCCCTTGTGACCTAGTCACATGATTGCAAGCTAATTAGATGACATTCCACCGAGAGGGCCCAGAGCATATCTATCTGTCATATGGATGGACAAATCCCAGTCTTGATCCATGCGCTTCAACACATACTTTCAGAATACCTAATGCCATCTTTATAACCACCTAGTTACGAAGCGGCGTTTTATGTCATCAAAGCACTGATCTGGTGATGGTGATTAACACGATATCATGGTCGAAGGATTAGGTTACTATGCATTTGAAAGCTTGTAGAAAAACAAACTTAATGACTTGATCTTATGCTACGCTTACTATGGGTGTGTGTCCATCACATCATTCTCTTAATGATATGATCTTGTTATTGATAACATCCAATGTTCATGATCAGGAAACCATGATCATCTATTAATCAACAAGCTAGTTTAACAAGAGGCTTTACTAGGGACTCTTTCATGTTTACAAATCACACAAGTATTAATGTTTCCCGTTAATACAATAATAGCATGGGATGTAAACTTTTATCATAAACATAAATATATGATAATAACCACTTTATTATTGCCTCTTGGGCATATCTCCAATAGTATGAAACATTTGAAAATGTTCAAATGATTTCAAGATGAAGTGGAAAATCATTGTAACGAGAAAATAAAGAATTTATGATTGGATCATAAAGTAAAATATTTGAGTTACAAGTTTATCAAATACACCTAAGATTTAAGGAATCATTCAATGGATTTATGTCTCCCGATAAACCATAGAAATGTGGAGTATTCGAGAGATATAATCAAACCTTGTTTGACATGGTAGGATCAATGATGTTATTTATAAAATTGCCATTATAATTTGAAGATTAAGCTTTAGTGATTACCGCTTTTACACTGAAAAGAGCTCCATCGTAATCCGTTGAAATGACACCATATGGGATATGGATTGGGATAAAACCAAAGTTCTATTTTCTTAATTTTTGGTATGCTAGGCATAAGTAAAATGTTTACAACCAAAATTGGATGAGCATTTCTTTGTATTTTATCCCAATACAATTGTTTGTTTTTCCTCCATAACACCGAAGACAAAAATGTTTGTCACTAGAACATCAAGTTTCTTGAGAAGGATTTCTTTGCAAAAAGCTAAGTGGGAGGACAATAGAACTTTGATAAGGTTATTGAACCTTAGCTATATGCGTAGAGTTGCACAGCGCTGCAAAGTGTCCTGAAGGTAGCCATAATGCTCATGGCTCCATTACCTCAAAGGTTGTGGTCACAAAGATCTAAATTCCTATTGAACCACGTAGGTCAGGTAAACAATCAAATACTAAGATTTGAGATTAAATCATTATTGTTTGAAAATGATGAGTTGACTACATGTAAGGAAGCGATGATGGGCCATGACTCCGTCAAATGTCTTGAAGCCATAAAATCTGTGATAGTTCCATACACGAGAATCCAAGTTACTGAACTTTGAAGACCCTCTAAAAAGCATAAATCCTATTAGTCGTATTTGGATCTATAAAGAGACAGACATGGATGTTTCACATATGTGAAATAGTCGACATGTCGGTAAAGAGTTTACGACATTGTTCAAAGAGTTGAATACGACAAGATTAGATCTTTCATAATGATATTTAGTCTGGGCGGATTAGTGTAGCAACCACTACATATGTCAATTGTTGTGTATGTTAGTTGAACAAACAAAACAACATTCTTCTAAAAGAATGGTTACCGAGGATGTGTATGTGACACTGTCTGAAGGGTTTGGTTAAATCAAAGGATGCTAAAAAGGCATGCAAACTTCAATAGTTGAAGTAAGCATAGCGGAGTTGGAATCTTCACCATGATGAAAATGTTTAATTTCATCAGATACGATGAAGATGCTCGCATTAGCAAGAAATTAAGTCGGAGCGTTGAGACATATTTCTAATACATTGTGTATAAGACATATTGTTGATTGGAAATGATGTTTCTTTTATTGACACAAGTTAAGGATTTCATTAAAATTAGATTTAAATGAAATATTTTGGAAAAAAGGAATATTTAGCATCAAAGTCTATTTGGCTAGATTGAGACGTTAATATGGTTATGCCAAATGTAGATAGATGAAATATTGAATGAGTTGAATATGGAAATGATGAGAAAGTTTCTTGCCACATGGAAAAGGTTGAATCAAGGTTCAAGTATATTGATACTTGGTGAGTGAATCAAGATTCAAGTGTTTTGACATTTGGTGAGTAAAATCACATGAATATCTTGATAAACGAGATTCAAGTGTTTTGACACTTAGTGAGTAAAATCACATGAATACCTTGATAAACGAGATTCAAGTGTTTTTACACTTGGTGAGTCAATTCACATGAATATCTTTATCAATCATATCGTGATATGTACATATCCAGATATGTCATATGCTCTAAATGTTATGAGCATATACTGAGTGACTCATAAGATGATCATTGGACGATAGTAAAGATATTCTTATGATCTTTGGAAGAACTAAGAATATATTCTGTATGTAGAAGTGCCAAATAGTTCATTGTAAAGTGTTACATTGATGGTAGAAAGATAGTTCACTGTAAAATGTTAAATTGGCACTATACAAATAATTGATTGTAAGTGTTACATTGGAACTAAACAAATAGTTCATTGTAAGTGTTACATTGATACTAGTTTTGTCACTAGATGCAAACTAAGTTTATCTCAATTCAGGCTATAGGTTAAGGTGCCACAATGTAATGGAAGAAAGTTCCATGATGGATTTGTATTAGTTCCACAGTTAGGGACATGGTGACGGATACTACAAAGAAAGGCTAAGTATAAGACTGCTATAGGAGCAGCAAAGGAACTAGGTGTAGTTCCAAGAAGGATAATACTATGAAGATCTATTGTATGGCAATAGTATCAACATGTTTAAAACCTCAAGGAACTAAGGTATCACCAAAGGACCAAATTTATACAAATGCCATCTCATTTGAGAATGAGTGATGCGTAGAGACGCAAAGACATGCAAATACACATGGACCTGAAAGCGTCGGATCCAGAGACTATGTTTTCCACTAGCAAACACGTATATACAACACCAGAAATACATAGGTGTTGAATGCGCAAGTCTTTCAAACAAGATTATTGACTCTAGTTCAAGTGGGAGACTGAAAGGAATATGCCTGATAGGAAATAATAAAATGGTTATTATCTTATTCCATGTTTATGATAAATGTTTATTTCTCATGGTATAATTGTGTTAACCGGAAACATTAATACATGTGCGTTTAATAAACAAATACAAGGTTCCTAGTGATACCTCTCTTTACACTAGCTTGTTGATTAACAAATGATCAAGGTTTCCTGATCATGACATTGGATGTTCTTAATAACAAGGTCACACTTGATTGAATGATGTGATCAACATACTCCCAAAGTATAGTAACACGATCTGCCATTATGTTTATACTACTATAACATCATTCAAAGTAAACCTAATCCTAAGACCATGAGATCACGTTAATCACTGACTTTTGAAGAGTATTTTGATTGCATCAAACATCACACCGTAACAGGGTGATTATAAAGGTGTCGTCAGATACTTGGAAAGTGTTAGTTGAGGCACGTGGATCAAGAGTGGGATTTGTCCATCCTGATGATGGAGAGATATAGTCAGGGCTCTCTCGGTGATATCACATTGACAATGCTTGCAAGCAAGTGATAATGATCACTAAGAATGTTATATCACGGGAATGAGAAAATAGTACTTGTTAGTAACGGGATCGAACTAGGTATGAATGATACCGAATGATCAGATCCTGGACAAGTAAAATATCCCGAGACTAAGGGAATTGGTTACTATCAAATAAAAGGTCACACAATCACCAAGTCATCACATGAACGTGTGGGAGTCATTATGGATATCCAGGTCCCGCTAATGATTATTCATTAGAGAATGCCTCGATCATGTCCACACATTTCGCGACCTATAGGGAGACACACTTAAGGGTAGTCGACTCATTTCAGCGGATAGGGATCACCAAACAAGATAATGGACATCGCATGAGTTTGCTTTGTCGAATCTGCCGAAATGGTTTCGAGGTATCGAAACAAAGCAAGAAATAAAATGTTAATGTATTCATTAAATGAAGTGTCTAGTAAATGAAGTAATGATTGAATGAAGTATTCATTAAATTGAGTTGCATTAAAACAAGAGAATTAAAGTGATTTAATTGAAAGACCTTTTGTTTTTTCGGTGGAGAATAAATGGAGAAAGTGGAGATTGAATTATGTGTGACTGGAGTGTCCACCCACATGACCAAGAGGAGGGGAGGGGCACCCCATGGTGCCGGCCAAGGAGGGGGGTTGCCCCCTCTTCCCTATAAAAGGAGGTGGAGACCTCCTCCCTCTCACACACTTGCCCACTCCTCTCATATGCCCTTTGATTGGCATCTTATCCCTCTTGCTAGCCTTGTCCATTGCCACTAGAAAAGGTTCTTAGGCAAAGCCCTGCTCGAGATCTTCCCATCCACCATATCTACCATGGCGAAGCATTGGCAGAGTTCCCGGGGATCCACTACTTCTGATGCCCGGCTGGAGCGAGGGTTCGGGAGTCGTCGGCACATCGTACGTGTGGCCGATTATGGAGGAGTTGCACGTGTGGCACTGTCATCGCGTGCTTGAGGACGGTCGAGTACACTCTACAACAGCCATGTTTGTTTCCGGGAACGTTATCCTGCATTACGGTCTTTGAGGGTGAGTCCATCTAAAACCGGTACATCTATCTCCTAGATATGATCTTGGTGGTTGCAACCATAGGAAAAAATGGTAAAGGTGCACGAGACATTCAACCTGTAAAATGTTTAACACATAAACCAAATGCAACTTTTGAAACAAAAGCTACTTCCTTATTAGTATTGTTGACATGAACTACATAGCTCAAAAAATTATTTTACATTCTTTATGGAGGGTTAACATATGTATTCAATGCTTACTTTTGGTACGAGATGCAAAACATCTCAAGGGAAGACATGAAACTAAGAAGTGAGTTTTCTAGTCGGGCATTAAACTAAGAAGTGGGACCAAAAATAAAAGTAGAGGCATAAAAACACTAATGCCGATGATAGGAAGAGTCTCTTATTCTATAGGTTCATTAAAGTGTTCTTGAAGGTTTATTTTGTTCCTCATTTGTTTTAGCACACCATTACTTATTGTTTAACATGTTTATAGATGTGCAAAAGATACAACTTGATAGTACACTTGCTTATTATGTTTCATTGGAAAGATTTGAACCTATAAACTGATGTAGCCCAACCTACGATCGTTACCACATCAAGGTCTCCAACTTATGCCAAGTCGTCATGGACTCCAAAGGTGAATCCGTTCCTCTATGCGAGCCCACTTCCTACCATCTTGAACGGTATACTACTTCATACTAAGTCCTATTTTCATGATTGGTTACAAGTATGGAGGCAAGGGAGGAAGCCCGAGGACTCACGCCCGACAAGACGGAGGCTTGGAAGAGAAGAAAAAAGAGGCAGAGTCAAACTGGCGTAGAGTCCGGCACCACCGAGCCGCTCGCCAGTATTTCTGGCACACGAACCGGCACACCGAGTCCCACGCTAGAATCCCTGGTGACCAAGCACAGACCGGAATATCCGGCGACGACCGGAAATCCCGACGATGACCGGAAATCCTGGCTCCAGAACCGGCGCCGTCAGGCTTATTGCCGGAATCACCCGTCTGCGCATGGATCTGGGTTTGATGCCCTAGAATATTCCCTTGACTTACCCTTTTTCCTAGTTTATCTCCAAACTACCCCCATGTTAGTGGCTGGCCTATAAATAGACCCCCCACCCTCTCATGTATCCGGAGGCATAGATGATAGACTAAAGACAACCCCTTTGTGGAATCTCTAGTTTTGCCTCATCCCCTTGGTAAAGGGGACCGACTATCATCACCAACTCGTTGGAGTTTGCATCACGCCTCCCTTGTTGTACAAGGCCTTGGCATCGGTGTCCCTTTGCCAAGACGTCAAGACCCTCTCCAAGGTGTTCTTCCCTCTCCACTTGGGATCGAGGGAGCATGTTGACCGATCTTTCCTTACGAGGATTCTATCGGACCGGTGGCCACCGGCAGGAGCAATTGCCCTTGTATCATGAGTTTTGCGTGTGTTCATCATGTTCTTCGTGAGGTGTGTGTCCGCTTCCGCTACCTTCTCCCTTTCCCCTCGCTTTCCCATCAATTTGACCATGAGATCCGTGAAGATTAGGCCACCCACGGGGTCACCCCTCAACATGAACTTTGTATGATAATTAAAGAAGCAAAGTAAGAAACTCCAAAGTTCATGTTTATTTTTACCACCTTTGTGCTTAAGGACGAGCATAGGTTAAGCTTGGGGATGTTGATGCATGTAAAATGCGTATATGAACTTTGTAGTTTGTTGACATGTTTACCCACATGTTTGCATCATATATAATGTTATATCCATGTTTTACATTGATTTTTGGGGATTTACCAATGATCCCCTTTATTTTGGTTATAACCCTGCACGGCAGAAAAACCCTATTTTCTATGTTTTTTATGTTTCAGGAACTATACGGAGTCAAATGGACCTGAGATTTTGGGGATGCCAATATTTTACCACGAGAAGCATTTGGAGCACAAGAACCTCGAGAGAAGGGCCAGGAGGCCCAAAATATCCCATAGGGCATGCTCAGCCCACGTGGGCGCACCCATGCCTCCATTTCCTCCTCGGCTATCTGATCGCCTTGATTCTTTCGCCCACAGAGTTCTCTTGACCTAAAAACCCATATATAAGGACCCTTCGGGGAGTCCTCAATACAGAACACACTAGAGACAAACACCACCAAACAGAGTCAGATTTGGTGAAGATTGGAAGGGGAAACTCTGCTGGAGATGCCTCTGGAGGGGTCTCCGCCCTCTCCAACATCTCCAGCATCATCACCATGATGAAGAGGGAGTAGTCCAGTCATGGACTATGGGTTTGTGGCAGCAACTCGATCTGTTTATCTCTTGTTCTTTATAGATCTAGTACATATGAGATGGCCAACATGATTATGGTCGTATATGTAATTCCTATGTGGTGGATCTTGATTCTATGATTTGATATATGAGATTGGAAACTTTTTTGTGTAAGATGTATTGGTAGATGCATATCATGTACCCTGTTCTTAAATGCTTGTTTTAATCCAACTTCTATGCAAGGACTTGTATGGGGAGAAGTGTGTGTTCGATGGAGTAGCATGGTGGTAGTGATTGAATTGTGACAACAATAGTCAAGATCTACTTTGGTTTTTACCTTTCTTTTGATGCCTCACTAGGGATCAAGTGAAATCATGTGCTATAATTATCTTGTGACGGTGAGATAATCTTGTTAGGTCAAGGTGGCATATTTGTATTTCAAACATCATGTCATATTACTTAAACCTATACTCTGATTTGTTCTTAATTCAAGATTGCATGGAGGTTTCCCTTTCTTGAGGAGTATAAGTGAGATGTGTTTCATATCTTTGTTAGGACATGATGCCCATATGAGTGATTATCATACACATATAGAAGTTCCATGAATATTTATCATTGATGATGTGTTTTATGATCAGCACAACTTAAAAAGAGATTAGAAAAGTGAGCCCATGAACCCTGGTCCAATTTAAATCATAAGAAACACCTTTCCATTGCAGCTATTATCATTTTTATTTTATGCAATTTATTATTTCGAAAATACAAAAATACGTTTCCTACTTGCAATCACTCATAAAAACCCAAAAACAACTTTATCTTCACATATCTCATATAGTTTGCATTGTTTTATTTTATTTACTTTATTTATTTGAGTTTACTATATTTTATTTGAGTCCCAATGAAAAGTGGCCATGATTGTTTCCATCAAGACGTATTTTGTTGCACTGTTGCCAGGGAACTATAAGAAGGACATAACTAGTGGAGCCATCGTCTTCATCAACTTGTGTAACAACCCAAGCTTGGGGAGGTTGCACCACTATGAGCCTTTTCTTCTCCTTTTAGATTTTTGAAGCATTTTATTTGTATTTTTTTAGTATTTTTAAGTTTTCCTTGAAACATAAAAACACATAAAAATTAGTGTCAAGCTTTCACTAGAAAAAATGACTAAGAAAAATAAAAAAGTTAAGTTGGGAACAAGTCCATACGCAAACAAGTTTGAGTGCAACATTGATCCTGAAATAGTGAAAGCAAAGTTGTTTCCACACTCATTAATAGGAAAGCTAAAAGATGGTATGAGGCTGCATTTAAAAGAGATTTAAAAAAACATGGTATAATATGAAAGTATCATTTTTAGAAAAAATTGGTAAGAATACCTTTCTTTAAAAAAATGGTATGTGATTTCAAGCAATATGAAAATGAATCTCTCACTAATGCTTGGGTAAGGTTTAAACAACTTACATATAGAGTAGAACATGGATTAAAGGATTATTTTCTTATACGGAGTTTTTACAAAGGCCTTACATATGAATCTATACAATTCCTAAATAATGAGGCTGAAAAGTATTTTTTATATCTAGACCCTTATGAAGCATTTACATTTCTAGATGGAATGTTGGTAGAAACTACTATCTTCAAGAGCTTAAGTGAACTTAGCCCCAGTTTTTCCTTTAGGGGAATTCATGGTGAAAATGAAGTAGAAGTGGAAGTCTTAGAAAATTCTGCCATGTTCTATGGGGACAAAAATGTAGAATCACTAAAAATGAAAGAGAGAGATACTACTATGATTGATAATCAGAAAGAACCAACAAATGATAAACAAATAGAGGAAGTTAAAATGCTAAGTGAAACAAAAGAACCTCTACTTGATATTCATAAATGTAGCTTGCATGAACTCATTACTACATTGGAAAAGTTTGCTAATGGTCCATACTTTAATGTTCATCAAGCAGGATTTGGTTCATATATAGCAAATTGTGTTATTAAAGAAAAAATTGAAAGATATAATAATGAAGCTATGATACCACCTAAGCTTGGGGATGCATGGCTCCCCAAGATATTAATCACTATTGGAAAAGAGACACATCATGCCATTCTAGATTTAGGATCTGGTGTCTCAGTTTTATCCAAAGATCTATATCACTTGCTTGATTTGGAACCCATGGAAAAATTCTCTATAGATATTTTACTTGCTAATGATTCAACAAAACATGACTTAGGGAAAGTTAAAGATATGATGGTTGAATCACATAGACATTTGTACCTGTTGATTTTATTGGCATGGACCTGGGGAGCAATACATCAAGTCCTATAATACTTGGTAGTCCTTTCTTGAGAACCACTGGTGCAATCATTGATGAAAAAGAAGGAAATGTGAAGTTTATGTTTCCTGACAAGAAGTGTATGTAACACTTTTCAAGGAAGAAGGAGGTAGCAAATAAGCACAAGCTATCACATGAATTCCATATCACTAAAACCAAGTAAGTAAAGCCTAGCTATATGGCTACAAAGAAAACGCTTTTTGGGAGGCAACTCGGTCATTTATTTTTATGTTTGCTTGCTGTTAAAAGAGTCCTTTTTAGTGTATTTTCTGTAGAGTAGTAATAAAGTACCAAGTGGAACTCATCTTGGATGATAAAAAGTTGTAAAACATATGGAGTAGCAAATTCATGCAGAACAATTTTTAGTAGAAAAATTATCCGGTTTTTTTTGTAACTCTGTTTGCGCTCATATTGGCACAGAGTCTACAACTTTTCATACTATGTATGCACAAAAAATGGCTAAAATTCCTGACATGTTTAAGTGGGCAAAATAAATTCATTTTTCTGCTACTGAAAATCTATACAGATTCTGCCATGTTTTGTTTTAACTGTTATGAAGTGTCCTAAAATGATTTATATGAGCTATATTCTATGCTAGGGATGTGTAGAAATATTATATTCTTGCTTGGACATTTATAAAGAATTTTGTCTTTGATATATATGCAACAACTATTTTGCTTTTGTGCCACTAATGTCACCACTCAGAAAAGAGATGGGAAAAAGTTTTGTGTTGAAGTTTTTTGACAGGGAATAGAGCAACACCACACCAAGATAAATCCAAGAATGGTGAAAACCAGAAGCTTGGGGATGCCGAAGGCACCCCACTGGACCTATTAAATTCTCGGTTTGCAAATCTCTAAACTTTGTTTTTCGAGCAACATAAGACTATCATAGAAACTTGGAGTGTCTGTTTTGTTTATTTTACATTTGTTTGAAATAAAAGGACCACCATCATGAATCATTATTCATGTTTATGATTAAACTACTAAAAAGAAACTTTCGCATGATGAGATTAAATCTGAATATGAATGCCTTGAAATAAAAGAAAGGGGGGATAAAATCAAAAAGCTGAAATTCATGTTATGCCTAGTTACTAAGCTCAAATACTTTATATGAAGTATGATTTGTTTGTGCCTATTAATTTTTACCCTTTTCTCATGTATATATATGTTGAACCATAAGGAGCAAGGTGAGAAAATAAATGTTGGCAGTATGAACTAGATAACACACTCTTTAGATCTCTTTTTGCTAAGCCTTCACAATGCAAGCTAAGACTTGTTCCAAACCACTTAAACTACATTAGGAATATCTACCTATTTGTGGAAAAAACTACTTCCAAGTATAATATGCATGTCGATCCTCCAAAATTTTCAAAACCATTTCTTTTGTGTAATTTAAAGCTAAAAGAAAGTAAGGTTTGGGGTGATACAACTATGGAACTTTATGTGCTTTACATTTTATAAGTTGTTTGTTGGCCAAACTATGCTGTCATGGCACAATCTTACAATATCCGTTATTGAAATATCATGTTTGTTCTTACTTTGTCCTGCACTACACACTTGAGTAAGCATAAGGAAAGAGAAAATGCTCCTTGGTCGCTAGCCAAACCCATGCATGACATGGTGGACACTTACAACATGGCAATCAATGACGCTCTTTTCAAAAGAAATTTGCCGAGAGGACTCATATGTCGATTTGCCTTGTCTTCTAAAATAAGGAGATATGCCCCTTATGAAAATAATGCAAAAGAAGCATGCTTCCTAGATACCAAACATATGTAGGGCGTATAGTCACATAGGAGCACGAGGTACCTCAGTGATGCAATTTTTATGACAACCTATGCTATACAATGACAGTTTTTAGTGTTATTTCATTGGTAAAGGTGCATGAGACATTCAACTTGTAAAATGTATAACACATAAACCATATGAAACTTTTGAAACAAAAGCTACTTGGAACCCTATCCTTATTAGTATTGTTGACATGAACTACATAGCTCAAAACTTTATTTTACATTATTTATGCAGGGTTAACATATGTATTCAATGCTTACTTTCGGTACAAGATGCAAAACATCTCAAGGGAAGACATGAAACTAAGAAGTGAGTCTTCTAGTCGGGCATTAAACTAAGAAGTGGGCCCAAAAATAAAAGTAGAGGCATAAAACACCAATGTCGATGATAGGAAGAGTCTCTTATTCTATAGGTTCATCAAAGTGTGCTTGAAGGTTTATTTTGTTCCTCAATTGTATTAACGCACCATTTCTTATTGTTTAACATGTTTATAGATGTGAAAAAGATATAACTTGATAGTACACTTGCCTATTATGTTTCATTGGAAGGATTTGAACCTATGAACTTTGTATTATAATGAAAGAAGCAAAGTAACAAACTCCAAAGTCCATGTTTATTTTTGTCACCTTTATGCTCGAGGACGAGCATAGGTTAAGCTTGGGGATGTTAATGCATGTAAAATGCATACATGAACTTTGTAGTTTGTTGACATGTTTACCCACATATTTGCGTCATATATAATGTTATATCCATGTTTTACATTGATTTTTGGGGATTTACCAATGAGCTCCTTTATTTTGGTTATAACCCTACATGGCAGAAAAACCTTGTTTTCTATGTTTTTGATGTTTTAGGACCTATATGGAGTCAAATGGAACTGAGCTTTTGGGGATGTCAATATTTTACCACGAGAAGCATCTAGAGCCCAAGAACCTCGGGAGAAGGGCCAAGAGTCCCAAAATAGCTCAGAGGGCACGCCTAGCCTAGGTGGGCGCCCTTGCCTCTATTTCCTCCTCGGTCGTCCAATTGTCTGGATTCTTTTGCCCATGGAGTTCTCTTGACCTAAAAACCCCTATATAAGGACCCCCGACGAGTCCTCGAGACAGAGCACACCAGAGACGAATACACCAGCAAACAGAGTCAGGTTCAACGAAGATTAGAGGGGGAAGCTCCACCGGAGGTGCCTCCGGAGGCATCTCAACCCTCTCCAACATCTCCAACATCATCACCGTTATGAAGAGGGAGTAGTCCACCCCTGTAATATGGGTTTGTGGTAGTAGCTTGATCTATTTCTCTCTTGTTCTTCATAGATCTAGTACCATATGAGCTTCCCAACATGATTATGGTCATATATGTAATTCCTATGTGGTGGATGTTTATTCTATGATTTGATATATGAGATTGGAACCTATTTTGTGTAAGATGTATTGGTAGATTCATATCATGTACCCTGTTCTTAATTGCTTGTTTCTATCCAACTTGTATGCAATAACTTGTATATGGAGAAGTGTGTGTTAGATGGAATGTCATGGTTGTAGTGATTGAATTGTGACAACAATATTCAATATCTACTTTGGTTTGTACCTTTCTTTTGCTACCTCACTAGGAATAAAGTGAAATCATGTGATATAATTATCTTGTGACAATGAGATAATCTTGTTAGGTCAAGGTAGCATATTTGTATTTCAAACATCATGTCATATCACTTAAAGTTATACTTTGATCTGTTCTTAATTCAAGATTGCATGGAGGTGTACCTTTCTTGAGGAGTATAAGTGAGATGTGTTTCATATCTTTGTTAGGACATGATGCCCATATGAGTGATTATCATACACATATAGAAGTTCCATGAATATTTATCATTGATGATGTGTTTTATGATCAGCACAACTTAAAAAGAGATTAGAAAAGTGAGCCCATGAACCCTGGTCCAATTTAAATCATAAGAAACACCTTTCCATTGCAGCTATTATCATTTTTATTTTATGCAATTTATTATTTCGAAAATACAAAAATACGTTTCCTACTTGCAATCACTCATAAAAACCCAAAAACAACTTTATCTTCACATATCTCATATAGTTTGCATTGTTTTATTTTATTTACTTTATTTATTTGAGTTTACTATATTTTATTTCACATTACTAATACAAAAACTTGTGCTTGACAACCACTTAGTGGAGTTGGGTACACAATACAAATTATTTTGCTTTATAGGTAGCTTGACAAGGAGAAGGAAAATAACTTCTAAGCCAGTTCACAGAGAGTTAGATTTAAACCCTCGAGTCACCCTTGTGGGGGAAAAAGAGCTTGCTATAACACTTTGCACTTGGAGTCCCAACAAAAACTGTCCATGATTGTTGCCATCAGTACCACACTTGGACTAGTGATTACTTGGATCAAACCTTTGTAAACGAGTTGGTTGATTTGTCGCTCGATCTCCTTCGTATCCTCCAGGTTCATGTGGTAGACAGCGCGGTTTGGGAGAGGTGTGCCGGGTATGAGGTCAATGCGGTGCTCGATTCGGCGAAGAGGAGGTAGTCCATGAGGGAGCACTTGGGGAAATACGTCCTTGAATTCTTGCAAAATAGCCATCAAAGAGGGAGGAATATTTGTTAAGTCATTAGTTCCTTGCGCTAGTCCCATGCAAATGAGGGCGTAGTGCAAGATGGATGGGTTATTCCTCACATCTCTCATCTCACTTTTGGTGGAAATAAGAACACTATTAGTTTTTCCACTCGAGTTAGGATTGTGTCTCTCACTCGTTATATGGTGGTTCTATTGCTCACCACTCTTCTCACAAGTAGGTGTTGTGGTTTATGCCCTTGCTAAAGCCTTTGCATTTTCCGCAATTATTTGGCTAGGAGTTATCCATTGCAAAATACATGTCTTGTTAAGCCATTTGAATGTGTATACATTTGTGCGACCATCATGTAGAGCACCTTTGTAGAATTGCCACAGTCGACCAAGCAACATATGACAAACCATCAGGGGGACTACATCACACTCTACCGTGTCTTTGTAAGGGCCAATTGAGAATGTTACCAAGCCGGTATGCTTTATCTTCACGGACCCTTGGTCACTTAGCCATTGGAAATGGTAGGTGTGCTTGTGTGGATGGAGGGTGAGGTTGAGCTTCTCACATAACTTGGTGCTAGCAAGGTTGTGACAACTCCCTCCGTTGAAGATCACTTTGATATATTTCCCATTGACGCCGACACGTGTTTGGAAGATGTTGAGTCTTTGATCTTCATGTTCTTGGGCTTGCGTAGTCAAGATCCTTGTGATGACAAGCGATGGACTTGCGTCATGTTCACACATGAGGAGTTCTTCGTCAACTTCCACATGTTGCCTTATCATTGCTTCTTTGACTCGAGCATCAAATTCATCCTGACTCAAGTATTCATCGTTGCCATTGTCATGGATGAACAATACTTTCTTGTTTCCCCTAGTGGCCGACTTGTGTCCTTTTCCTCCACACTTGTAGAATTCGCCGTTGAATGACGGTTCATCCTTTATATGCTTGCCACTTGGGGGTGGTTTTCCTTGGGGAAGTGTGGGCTTGAAAGGAAGTTGGAGGTACTTGAGGAGCTTCCATTGAAGGTTGTTGGTGTAGTGGTTGAAGCTTGCTTGTAGGTGAAGTACGTATTAGACTTGTTGTATTTGATGTCCTCTTATACTTGATGCTCAACTTTTGTTGCAATGTGCACAAGATCAACCATGTTGGTGTACTTTTCAAACTCGACAATGCACTTGATTGGATGGTTCAAGCCAATGAGGAAACGTGCGAATTTTGCTCGTCGCGCTCTTCAATGTTGGCGTGGATCATGTTGAGCTACATTTTCTTGAAGTATTCTTCCACGGTAGTTGTCCCTTCACTAAGCGATTGTATCTTGTTGAAGAGGTCGCGCGTGTAATGCGAAGGAACTAAGCGGAATCTCATATGAGCCTTCATGTCATGCTAAGTGGTGATTGGAGGCTCTTCTGTTGTGCCACGAGCGACTTGCACATGTTCTGATCAAAGGTTGGCATAATCATCGAACTCAAGTGAAGACATGGCGACCATCTTCTCATAACTATAGTTGTGCATATAGAAGATCTTGTCGACTTTGAGTTCCATGAGAGGTATTCTTCGGGATCATTTGAACCGATTAACTTGGGCATTGTGAAGTTGAGCTTACCAAAAGTTTCTTCATCATTGTCGTCACGATAGAGGTTTGTTGCCATGATGGTTACGGTTTTCATATTCCATGCAATCATTGCGACAAGCTTGGTGATCTTGTTGGTTCACTTGCCATTGAGGAGCCACATTTTGAGGTGGCGGAACTTGATTCTCGCGATGTTATTCTGGAGCTTTCTCTTGCTCTTAGCACAGTTGTTGACGAGGTTGAGGCGTTTGGGCCTCATGAGGGTGATGAGGATGTGGATCCTCTTGCCGCGATTGATGTTGAGGGGGCGTCTCATTCCTCGGTTGTTGAAGTGGGTTAGGCATATGGGCCTCTGTGTGAAGGTCATGGTCTCGAGCCTCTTGACATGGTTGGCGGCGCTCCACATGTACCACGCGATGCTCCATGTCTTGATGTTGTGGAGGAGGCTCGTCACAGTGACCATGGTGGCAGTGTGGACATTCATGACGACAATGACAAAGAGCAGTGTCTTGGAGAGCTTCATGTCGATGATGATCTTGTTATTCCAAATTGGAGTCATCACTTGTTGTGTCAAGAATTTCTCGCAGACGAGGGCGGTGTACTTGAGGTTGTACTCGAGGTTCCACTTGTTATTGTGCTTTTTACTAATTCCCTTGCATGATGACGGTGTTCTTCTTGCCTTGCTTGGGGCCTTGAGTAGAAATCACCATCATAGCTTGATGTTGCGGCATGCCGTGGGGAAGGTACTGAAGGAAATATGCCCTGAGAGGCAATAATAAAGTTGTTATTATGTATTCCTTGTATATAATAGATGTTTATTTTACATGCTATAATTGTATTGATAGGAAACATCAATACATGTGTGTTTAATAAACAAAAAGGGTTCCTAGTCATGCCTCTCTTATAGACTAGCTTGTTGATTAACAAGATGATCAAGGTTTCCTGATCATGGACATTGGATGTTGTTAATAACAAGGTCACACCATTGGTGGAATGATGTGATGAACATTCATCCGAAGTATAGCATTACGATCAAGTCATTGTGTTTATATTGCTATAACATCATACAAAGTAATCTTTATCCTTAGACCATGAGATCATGTTAATTGCTAACACCGGAAGAGTATCTTGATAACATCAAACGTCACACCGTAACAGGGTGACTATAAAGATGGGTTCAGTGCTACGAAGGTGTTATGTTGAGGCTCATGGATCAAGAGTGGAATTTGTCAATCCAGATGACAAATAGATATACTCTGGGCCCTCTCGGTGATATCACATTAGGATAGCTTGCAAGCAAGTGATGTGATCACTAGAATGTTATATCACGGGAACGAGAAAAGAGTGCATGTCGGTAACAAGATCAAACTAGGTATGGAGATACCGATGATCGAATCTCGGACATGTAATATATCGAGAGACAAAGGGATTTAGTTACAAGCGTTAAAGGTTCTCACGATCACAGGAGTCATCGTTGAATGTGTAGGAGTCAGTATGGATCTCTAGGTCCCGCTGCTGATTATTGATCGGAGAAGGGTCTCGATCATGTCTGCATTATTCGCGAACCGTAGGGTGGCACACTTAAGAGTTACCGGACACCATATTGGAGCACATATGTTTCAGACGAAAGAATTGCAAAGCGCAGGAACTGTTTCAATAGAAACCGGAAATTGTTTCGGGAGAAATTGCAGAAAGTGGTTCTGCATGTGATATTGAAATATTGCAAGGGGCTATATGTGAATGTTTGTTAATTAAAGTAATTAACAAAATTCTGAATAAATTTAATAAAAGAGTTTTATTAAATGAGAGAGCATTAAATTTGGAGAAACTTAATGCATTTAAAGTGGAGACTTTAAAAGGGAATGTGAAGAGGCATTTTAATGTGGAGGAGTTACCACCACATGAATGGGGGAGGTGAGGGGTCACGCTCCCCATGCGCCGGCCATGGAGAGAGGGGGCACCCCCTCCTCGTATAAAAGGCCACCCATTCCCTCCTTCATCCACACACCTCCTTGTGAAGGATCTCTCTCCCCCTCTAGAATTATTCCCCCATGGTCTCGGATTAGTGAGATACATGTTCCCGGTGGCATTTCGTCTAGAAGGAGTTGCTGCTTCCGCTGGATCGCTGGAGCGAGGAGGTGGAGGTTGTCTGGTGGCTTGAACGTGTGTGCGAGTGCGGATGCGCTGCTGAATTGCGGCGCTCGGACTTCCTCACGATCTTGAGATCGGCAAGTGTACGACTACATCAACCACGAGTTCCTACTCGTTAACAAAGCTCGTTGTCTTCGAGGGTAAGTTCTCTATGGATGTATGTCCACCCGTTTGCTTTGTACCTAGTAGATAGATCTTGGCGTGCAGTTCACACCGTAGGATTTTTTTGTTTTCTATGCTGCGGACCCAACAGGTACATAGTGTGACGAACTTCCATATTCAACCACGGGGGAGTCATTGTGTCTTGGAGCACTTGCATGAGGGTCTTGACGAAGAGGAGAATAGTGACACAACAAGCTTGATGCACTTGAATGGTGTCGTGAAGAGCTTGATGCACGTGAACATGGTCTTCTGTTTCACGTGATCTTGGCCATCAACCTTTGTAGTGCTTCAATTTGGTTGGCAAAGTTGATGTGCATGGCCCTCATCTCATGAGAAAGGTTGGAGAAGCGTTGCCGCATATCATTCATTTGCTGATGTAGGCCATTGAAGCGGTTGTCGATACTCTTGAACTCGGCTAGAGTTTTGCCGAATTGTTCATCTTGGCGCGACTCGAGAGCATTGCAACGTTCACGAAACTCATGTCGAATGATGTAGTGGCTTGCGTGCGTCATGTACGGGCCTTCGTATTCACCTTGGGGAGGTGGTTGGCTCGACTCACCGTGCATATCCATCATGCAAGACACAAATGTATTGTATATGGAAGATAATGTGGTGGGGGTTAACCTTTTACCTCACCTTGGGGATTGCAGCGAACTAGTAGCCACACGTGAGAACTATGAGCTTGCAAAGTGAAAACGCAAAGAATACCACTCTAAAGAAAGAACTACAACTCTCAAAATCTATTGGTGGAAGGTTAGGGTGGTGGAAAACCAAACAAAATGATCCAAGGTGGTAGAGAACCAAAGATCAAAACAAAAGAGGATACGATCTACAAAAACACAAAGATATGCACACATGGGTACGGATGTGGTTATCACGACTATGAAAGTGAGCACAAAATGTCCTAATGAAGACTAAGCTCGGCTATCGTGCCATGCTTCCTCGGCAACAGCTCCAAAAAAGGGTTGATACCTTCAATCTAGATTACGGATGTAGTATAGCTCTTTTTCCCTAGTAGACCTAGGTTTATCGAATCCTCGGGAAGCAGAAAGCATAGTGAAGTATCTTTAACGGACCTTCGGGAGTTTTAGAATTCTTTTTGTGTTTTACCGGACCAAGAGTTTGCTGTCTTTTCTTGTTGTCGATGATGGAGAGAGAGGGCCTAGGGCTTTCGGTTTCACCTGTAGCTGTGCAAAAAATCTGATGGGAATAAAAGATAATAATAAAGTATGCATGTAATTGTTAGAGCAAGATAATTATATGTGGGCAGTGCATCCATAATTGCTATTGCCTCCACAACCGCTTATAGAAATAACCTACTAGTCTCATCCTAGAAGAAATAGAACTAATGATATGCATAGTGACGTCACCGTTAATCCCAAGTAAATCCCTCACATACAGCCGTACTACCCCTTCTGTCACTAGGGTTCCCAACCTGCAGATTAGTCATTACTCATACTCCCTATACCTGGATCAATCCTCGGGGTCTTGGGTACCTGACAAGTCCTTAGATTGAGGCAAGAGAGGATGAAATAATCATCATGTCATACAAACTAATACATGATCCCATCTATGATAAATAACATGCACAAAAGCTACATGGCTAGGCCAAAGCCCTTAGGCCAAAGAGAATTACTCACGCATAGAGATGAAATCAATGGTCATAAAGATTGCAATGGAAATCATGAGATTGATAGCAAATAGTCTTACAATGTCACCAATCGAAGATGAGATCTACTATTACAAGTGGTGGAATATGGCTACGGTGGTGGAGAAGGGTTTGGAGATTAGATCTAAGTCTATTCCTCCCGCGGCTCTTCGGGGTTGTGGATGGAGGTTTCTGGGGGCGGCTGGCGATCTAAGCGAGAGTTGGTTAGCTTGTTTCTCATCGCCTGAATCCTCTTTATATAGGGGTCCCTTCACGAAAGTTGTTCTGTTTGATCTAACAGTGTCGATGACAACTATATGACCGGAACTATACAACCGTAATTTTATTCCCGCCGTATAGTTGGTCGTTAAAGCTTCTATCTCCACTTCACGACTCCTGGTTTCTTTGGGTTGTTGGAATCTCGTATCTTTGACTTTAATGTTGTGATTCCCATCATCAAACGTCAGTATCTACGCAGGGAAAATAGAAAGAAAGGATTGCATACCCCTATGATCATTAGGCATTAGTGGCAGGGTTTAGAGAGTCCAAAATATGAATAATATCCTGTTTAAATGTGGACATAGATGGCTATATTTCACAGCCATCACTGAGGCCGAAGCTGTATTACTAGCCGACATAGAGCATGACTTGCCTAGGGTCACACAATACACAGAAGCCAAAGTGCAAGAAGCCCGACAAAATGATGTCGATCTGCTAGAAGAGGCAAGAGAGTTGGTAGTTTCCAGATCCACCATATACCAGCAAAGCTCCCGACAGTATCATAGACGAAAAGTGAACACCCAAGTCTTCCGGGAAGGTGATTTGGTACTTCGACTGGTGCAACACACTGCGGGCATGCATAAGCTCTCACCCCCTTGGGAAGGTCCATTCATCGTGAGCAAAGCTTTGCACAATGATGCATATTATCTCACAGATGCTCAGCCACAGGAGAAGAACAAGGCGAACAGGACATGAGAAGAATCAAAAAGGCCGTGGAACGCAACACTACTTCATCTGTTTTACACTTAGCTAAAAGTGTATGTATCTCGAACTCTCATATGTTGGTCTATATGTTGGCAATGAGCTTATCAATGAAATCTCAGCACCTCGAGCAGAAACTCGGGGACTGCCTTAGTAGTAATTGTCCTTTTCTCTATTTACTTTTTATATGTCGGCTGGCTTAAATTTCTTATCCCTTAGCCAGGTTAGTAATTTGTTGGAACCAAAAGCTAACTCTTTGACTTGCTGCTATCCAAAAATAATTGGCTTCATGGCAAGCAAGAGAACAAGTTTGGAATTTCTATACGCATGAAAAACGAATAAGGAAACGGACGTAATCGAGCCGACATTTGTTTTCGAACTAACCCCTGTATTTACTTTTATTACTTACTGTTATGCTGAATTATTTTGAACCAATCCTCAAAGTTTCCAAAGTATTGTTAATTTAGTTTGTTGACCTCAGACTCGTAAGTCGAAAGCCGAATAATGGTAGATGCAACCCGAGTCATCAGATTGAGAGAACAAGAAAATGAAACTCAGGGACTCCGTCCAAACGAATTCGACATACAAAGCATGATTGTAGCAAAATGACCCATTGTTTAATACATTTGTGCCTGGCATACCAGGGATTGAACAAAGTTTAAAGTTTTTTCGCTCAAGGAGCAGCGACAGCCAGATCATCCATAGCAGGAGGTGCCACAGTAGCCTCGGGGTTGGTAACCTTGGCTTCCTCTTCTTCGTCCAGGTTCGCCTCGACATCCTTGGCATAGTCAGCATCCTTAGCGTCATCTAGATTATCTTGATCTTTGGTAGCACCCTCCTCAACGTACCCATCATCCACTTCATCCAGGAAGCTAGGACCATCAGTCCAAACATGGATATGGACATATTGGATCAGTTGATAAGCGCGAGCCTGGTGTCGCTTGATGAGGGTCAGGTCACTGGTCCACCTAGATCCATCGTGCATGTTCTGAAGGGTGTCCAGGTTGAGAGCATCATACCAGGACATCACGAAGACCAAGGTTATGTTGGCCCCAACCCGCACGGTAGATTCCTGCCATAGATTCAGCATGGTCTCGCTCTCCATGAGTTTCTCGGCCAGTTGAGAGGGACCCTTGGGTGCAGTTTGATTCGGCCAAAGGACGTGGAAAACCCAGATGGCTTCATCCAGGAGATCCAGCCAAAATGACTTCATCACTTTGACTCGGGCCCAAAGGCTAACCAACGAGTCATCCATGTCGTATGCATCAGCAGAATCAGTGGGAATGCCTTTTTGAACCCGGGCTTTCTTAATAGCAACAACGATGCGAGCGTCAGACTCAGGGAAGTTGTCTGAAAAAACAAATGAAAGAAACAAGTTAGTGTAAGAAATAGATGGCATGACGAGAATGTCGGCACATGAAGAGAAAGCCCGAAAAAACTTATGGTTGATAACACTATTGATTCGAGTAACCTCCATCAACCAAGCGACAACCTTCTTCCGGAAGTTTTCCAGCTCAAGATTCACTGAGGCAAATTTGACCTCAGCATCCTTCAATAGATCTTACTCCTTTTCAAGCTGGGTCTTGAGCCGGTCCTTCTCCTCAGAAAAAGTCTGTTCAACCTTATCAAGCTCAGTTTTTTGGAGGGTTTTTAATTTCTCAATCTCGGCGTAGAGCCAAGAGATCTCTTGGTCCTTCTCCTTCATCTTGGCTTGATGTTGGCCTACTTGTTCGAGAAAATGCAGCATTAGTTCGGGCATTGAAACACAATCCTGAAGAGACACTAAGAATTTTTTTACTCGGAAGAACCAGGGTATATTTACTCGCCGAGCCAGAACGAAAAAAGGCAAAGGATAAATAGCAAAAGGAAAGTACCTTCAACTCGGCCACTTTCTTCTTCAGCTCCACATTATGGGCCTCCACATTGTCTAGAAGAATCTGAGTTACAAGTTAATTCAGCAGAATGAGACCAAGAGGAATCAAAATGAAATAAATAAAGCAAGGGTTTACATTTCTTCTTCAGCTCTAGCAGCAAGGCCTTATGCTTCGTGGAAAACTCCTTATGGGTGTCAAGGAGCCGCTGAAATTCAGCAGTGCGACGGTTGGTGGTGATCTAAAAAGAAAAAGTGTTAGCTCATGAGTAATAAGGACAGTAAAGGTTATTCAAGATCCAAGTCAAGTGGAACTTAACCCGGCTCTAGGTGATTCGATATTTGAAGTTATTCATGTTCGAGTCAAGTGGAACTTAACCCGTCTCTAGGTGATTGGATATTTCAAGTTATTCAAGATCCGGGCCAAGTGGAACATAACCTGGCTCTAGGTGATTGGATATTTGAAGTTATTTCAAATCTGAGTCAAGTGGAACTTAACCCAGCTCTAGGTGATTGGATATTTGAATTTATTCAAGATCCTGGCAAAGTGGAACCTAACCTGGCTCTAGGTGATTGGATATTTGAAGTTATTTCAGATCTGAGTCAAGTGGAACTTAACCCGGCTCTAGGTGATATTTGAAGTTAATCAAGATCCGAGTCAATCGGAACTTAACCAGACTCTAGGACATTGGATATTTGAAGTTATTTAGATCCGAGTCAAGTGGAACTTAACCCGGCTCTAGGTGATTGGATATTCGAAGTTAATCAAGATCTGAGTCAAGTGGAACTTAACGTGGCTCTAGGTGATTGAATATTTGAGGCTAATCAAGAATTGAACCAAATTTGAATCTAGGTGGTTGGCTAAAGGAAATATTGGTATAGTTTCTAATGGCTAAGTTAAAATACTTCGGAATTGGGAACAAGATACCAGAAAACTGCGCAAGTCTATTTCTGAGAGCATCTACCCGAGTAACATGTTACTCCCTCGGAGGCTCGGGGACTAGAGGATATGTGTACAAGTACTTGCGTGTATGTTAAAGAAGATAGCCAAAAGATTTACCTCCATCCTTTTTCTGGCATAAGAAATGGCTTTGCTAGCAGTATTCATCTACGCACCAATCTCCACAGGGCCAAACTTCACCGGATTACTAGAGCTGACATCAACATATTCAGCGTTATTCTAGTTCTCGGCATACTCAGTGAGCGAGCCGAGGCTCCCACCACTGATAGTCCAAGTCAGGACTAACCCTTTCTCATGTGCGGCTTGACGTGCAACTTTGGCAGTGGCCGGACTGGTATGCAGCATGATCTGTTTATCCGAAGCTGAGTCAGAAGCAGCGCTGCCCTATTGCATCATGGATGCAATGGTGCACTGCCTAGACCCAGTCGTTGATCCCTTGGGCATTGCCTTGGCCACCTTGGCAGCCTTCTTAACCTTGGTCACCTCAGCAGCTTTCTTGGCCTTGGTGGCTGGCTTGACTTGCTGCTGCGAATCTAAGGGTTGAGCTTCGGCCGCCGAAGATACCACAGGAGACTTGATCTGAGGGCTCTGGCGAGGTTGGTCTTCTCGCTGAGTCTGGGGAGACTAGGACGAGGGTGGAGGTGCTTGTTGAAGAGAGCTTGAAGCTAGAGCTTGTTGAGGTTGAGACGGAGGTTGAGTTTGAGCTGGTGCCGGAGTTTCCGGCACCTCGGTAGAAACATTATCGGCGCTGATATTGTTGGTTCCACGATCTCCTTGTTGGGGAGTGGAAGAAGAACCCTGCTGATCTAGCATAGGTCTGTCCTCGGGGGCTCCCCTCCACCTATGCCAACAACACTTTCCTTCTGCCGAAGTGGACTATTGTTCGGCGCAGCACAAAAATCCTCCCGAATTGGGCTAAGGACGGGAGGTTCGCCACGTGGAGAAGAGGGTCCCTCAGGAATAGGAGGGGTAATGCTGGAGACACTTTGGGAAATGTCCATGGTGGATCTACCGAATCAAATAGGGAAAATATTAAGTTAAACAGAAAAAACAAGAAATACAAGGAAGAAGAACAGAGAACAAAGAAATAACCCGAAGAACGATGCTTACCCGGATACATAGGGAGGAGGCTTGGCCGTAGGATCTTTACCAATCACAGTCTTCCTACTACACTTCTTGTACCTCTTTTTGGGTTTGGCTCAATCAGCTAGAGGATCTGAGGTAGCAGCTCGCTTCTTCATGGGGCCTTGTTCGCCCACCGCAATAGGAGGTTCATTGTGCACCTGACCAGCCGGGTTAGCTGGAGCGGGATCAACCGAAAAGGCGTAAGAAACAGGAATCGTGTCAAGTACCTCGAGAATCTCAACATCATCATCATCACCGCCATCACCATCCAGCCAATCCCTTAAGAGAAAAGTCTTATCGGAGGATCGGACGCAGGTAGCGTTGGGGACACACATGAATTCCTCGGAGTCTGGATCCTCCGGATCTGAGGTATCCCGATCCTTGCCCCAAGTGAGGTCCGAGGTCTGGGTGTTTTCAATTGTCTACTAAAGGAATTTCTAAATAGAATAATGCAAAAGGGTCAAATAGATGATGTAGGCCGAAATAAATTATGAATCAGAAAAGGGATCACATGAAAGACGTAATAGGGGAGCATGCTTATCTCGGCTGTGGGGCTCTAGTCCCCATTCCTAGTCCTCGGCCAAGGGCATCTTGAAAATAGACTTAACCCGGTGGTAAATACGGGCATCAGAGAGCTCAACCGATGAGACTCGGTTAGGATCAAGATGACCGCTCATATGGCAAAGTTAGTGGGTGCGCTTCTGCAGCTGGAAAATTCGGCTCCGGATGAATGTGAGCATCAAATCCTCGCCGGTTAGCCCGTCAACGATTAGCTCAAGGATGCGTTTCTCCACTAGATCAACCAAGGTGCTAGATTTCTTGGGGGCCTTCTCCCAATTGTTCTTGTTGGGGACACCGAGAGAGAAAGGGGGCAGCCAAATCTTGTCGTCCGAGGTATCGTTCTTTACATAAAATAACGTCTTGGCCCACCCTTTGTAGGACTCCAAGCCCGTGACTCGGGGAAAGATGGAACCACGCCAAGGTGAAATCGAGGTTGCCCCGCATTGGGTCAAAGCTTTATCTATGGGACGAAGTTCCTTATTCAGAACAACATTAGACCGGAATCCGAAGAACTTGGACCATATTGGGATAATGGGCCATAAGATAAGATACCCCTCAATGCTGCAAGCATAAGCGGAAAGGTAGGCGATGGCATTAGCAGGGAGATGATGAGCTTGGAGTTCAAAGGTGGTGAGGAAATCACAAAACAAGTTGCTGATGGGGAGGCCGAAGCCGCGAGCGAAGTGGGAAAGGAAGACCATGAACTCACCGGGCTCCAGAGCAGGAATGAGCTCGTCGCCTAGGATACGGCAACTGACCCTTGCAGGGACGTGGCAGGTGTGGATGAGCCAATCGATCTCATCCTACTTCACCCAGGAGTCAACCCAAGCACCACGCTCATGGGCGGCGCCGCCCTCTTCGTGCTCTTCGACGACGGTGACATCCTGAGGAATCTCTAGATCCTCTTCCTCGAGCGAGGAGTACGAGTTAGGGGAGAAGGGCCTAGACTGGCGCGGCCCCATAGCGGCAGCGAGCAGCGATGTTGTAGTGGAGCGAGCATAAGCAGAGAGCAGCGGTAGCGATGCTATCACTAAGCACTAAGCGGCGATAGCGGCAGTGCTAGGAGGAAGAAGAAGGAGGAGGGGCAAACAGGGGAAAGTGAATTAGGAACACTCCGCTCCCTGATGAGTGCATATTTGCATCATGTTTTATATTATTATTTTGCATTGTAGATGTAGGATCTTGGTATTTTATTGCGCTCACACGCACATTTTATGTCTGTTTTCACCAGGATCAGGACAGATGATGGATCCAATGGATATAATTCTTGGAGCAGTTGTACTATGGATTAAAGGAGTCAAAAACAACGTAAATCGCTTATTTGGAAAATATTAATAATACCAGAAGAAAACCAGAAGCGAACAAAGGAGGCAGAGAGTTTAACAACCAACTGTACGAGCAGAACCAATATTCCGGCCGTATAGCTCTAGCCGTATAGTTGGCGCCGCCTCCGCCTCCTCAAATAGTTTCACCCCATGCAACTGGTTCGGAGAGACCACATCCAGAAATTGCAGAAACCTCACCTCCAGAAGGCATCTGGAGGGGGAACTCATCCTCCAGGGATCCATCTTCGCCCTGCGCAGATCCGGGAGGCGCTAAGGCATCGATCTTCATCATCCACCGATGCATCACCACCATCTCCATCCATCCCATCTACATCTTGTCTAGATCTTGTTGTAATTCCCGTACTCATTGTGGATTTATACAAGTACTATTCATCTATGATTGTTTCCATTACCATTGCCATGATGTTGATTACCTCCATGTCTGAGTAGATCTCTAGTTCTTGGGGAGATGGAGAAACCCTAGCATATGATTGAGATGAGATAGAGATTATTATGTTATACATCATTATGTGTATGTGTTAATTGTCTTCATCTTGATGTTGGGAGTTGTGCACCTCCTTTATATTTTCCTCTTATGGGGACTCGATGAAGGGGATTACTTGTTGGTAGACGGAGGGATGATAGCACTTACTGTGACTATAAATCTGTTGTCAATCCTTACGTACTAACTTGGGGGTATCAAGGAGAACTAATAAAGTCATGTCCATGCCACGGGAGAAATCCCTTAATAGCGCAGTAATTCGATTGACATCGATTGCTGTCTGCTGTGGTTATGAGGATGATGTGTGCAGCGGTTGCTGGCTAATCGTCCATATATGGAGCTCCTCCCACATACATACACATTATGAGAATATTCTTTATAATAATCTTGATTGCTTAGTCTAAATTGCTAGTGGTGTATCTGATGGGTTCGTAGCATGGAAAACAAAAAATTTCTACCGCAAGAACGAACAAAACCCAGATCTAATCTAGATAAAAACCAAGATCTAATCTACTAGACATGAGCAACGAGATAGATCAGTACTAACCCTCGTAGAACCGAAAGCGTTAACGAGATTAGATCTCGTGGATGATGTAGTCGATCACTTGCCGATCTCAAGATCGTGTGGACGATCCTTCCGGCGCCGCGTTCCGGCAGCGCTTCCGCAGAAGGTCACACGTGCGGAGTCGAAGCAGACCTTCCTCTCCCCGTTCCAGCGAGCAGCGGAGGTAGTAGATCTTCTCCACGGGATCCCAGCAGCACGACGGCGTGGTGATGGTGGTGGAGGTGAGAATTCTGCAGGGCTTCGCCTATGCATGTGCAGAAGAAACGTGGAGGAGAGAGGCGGCTGAGAGAGATTGTTATGAGACAAGGTGCAAGAGGGGGCGCTCCTCCCTTCTATTAAAGGGAGGGAGGCGCGCCTGGGGCGGGGGAGTCCTAGTAGGATTCCCCTCCTTGGGCCGGCGGTGGGAAGGGGGGAGGAATCCTCCTCCCCCACGAATCCGTGTCTAGCCCCACTTGGACTCCCTTGATCCTTTCTTGGTTTTCAAGTAAACTCCAAGAAATCCTCCAAAACCTTCCAGAACATTCCGAAACCTTCTAGAATCTCCATACAAACACTCCGGAACATTTCCTAACTTAGAAAATGATTCCCAATATATGAATCTTATTCTCCGGACCATTCCGGATCTCCTCGTGATGTCCCGGATCCATTCCGAGACTCCGAACAACATTCGGTCTCCAACGCAAATTCCATATCTACTTCAAACAACTTCGAACCTTAAGTGTGTCACCCTACGGTTCGTGAATATGCAGACATGATGAAGACACCTCTCCCATCAATAACCATCAGCGTGATCTGGAGATCCATAACGGCTCCCACATACTCAACGATTACTTCGTGATCGATTGAACCAATTAACATACGAAACCAATTCCCTTTGTCTCGCGACATTCTACTTATCCGAGGTTTGATCGTTAGTATCTTCATACCTAGTTCTTCCTTGTTACTGATAAGTACTCTTTACTCGTTCCATGTTATGTCATCCCTTGTGACCCAGTCACATGCTTGCAAGCTATCTAGATGACATTCCACCGAGAGGGCCCAGAGTATATCTATCCGTCATATGGATGGACAAATCCCAATCTTGGTCTATGCGCTTCAACACATACTTTCAGAATACCCAATGACACCTTTATAACCACCCAGTTACGAAGCGGCGTTTGATGTCATCAAAGTACCCATCCGGTGATGGTGATTAACATAACCTCATGGTCGAAGGATTAGGTTACTATGTATTTCAAAGCTTACAGCAATACGAACTTAATGACTTGATCTTATGCTACGCTTACTATGGGTGTGTGTCCATCATATAATTCTCCTAATGATATAAACTTGTTATTAATTACATCCAGTGTCTATGATCAGGAAACCATGATCATTAATCAATCAACAAGCTAGTTTAATAAGAGGCTTACTAGGGACTCTTTTATGTTTACAAAACACACAAGTATTAGTGTTTCCTAATAATACAATTATAGCATGGGATGTAAACATTCATCATAAACACAAAGATATAATAATAACCTCTTTTATTATTGCCTCTTGGGCATATCTCCAACAGTCTCCCACTTGCACTAGAGTCAATAATCTAGATTACATGGTAATATACCGAACACCCATGGCATTCTGGTGTTGGTCATGCTTTGCTCTAGGGAGAGGTCTAGTCAACGGATCTGATACATTCAGATCAGTGTGTACTTTGCAAATCTTTATGTCACCATCTTGGACATACTCGCGAATAGCATGAAAACGTAGCTTGGTGTGCTTCAGCTTGCTATGTGACCTTGGCTCCTGTGCATTAGCTATGGCACCTGTGTTGTCACAGTAGATGGCCATCGGGTCTAACGCACTGGGAACCACGCCAAATTCAGTAATGAACTCCTTCATCCATATGCCTTCTTGTGCAGCCTCCGAAGTAGCTATGTATTCCGATTCAGTTGAAGATTTCGCCACAACGCTCTGATTGGCACTCCTCCATCTTATTGCAGCACCATTCAAAATAAATATGTATCCAGACTGTGACTTCGAGTCATCTGGATCGGTGTTCCAACTAGCATCAGTGTAACCATTTACAACAAGCTGTTCATCACCTGCATAAGAAAGAACCATATCCTTAGTCCTATTCAGGTACTTTAGGATATTCCTGACCGCTGTCCAGTGTTCCATTCCAGGATCACTTTGATATCTGCTAGTGATACTAACAGCATGTGCTATATCCGGTCTCATACACAGCATGGCATACATGATAGAACCTATGGCCGAGGCATAGGGAATTTTATTCATCTTTTCTCTATCTTCTGCCGTAGCTGGACCTTGAGTTTTACTCAAGGTCTTACCTAACAACATGGGCACGAACCCTTTCTTGCTCTCTTCCATTCTAAACTTCTTTAGAACTTTGTCTAAGTATGTACTTTGTGAAAGCGCTATTAGGCGTCTTGATCTATCTCTAAAAATCTTGATGCCTAGAATATATGCCGCTTCGCCAAGATCCTTCATCGAAAAACTATTATTCAAATAGGTTTTGACGCTATTAAGAAGTTCTATATCATTCCCAATCAACAATATGTCATCTACATATAGTACTAGGAATGCTACAGAGCTCCCACTCACTTTCTTGTAAATACAAGCTTCTCCATAAGTTTGTATAAATCCAAAGTTTTTGATTACTTTATCAAAACGTTGATTCCAACTCCGGGATGCTTGCTTCAGTCCATAAATGGAGCGCTGAAGTTTGCATACCCTATCAGCATCACTAGGATCGACAAAACCCTTGGGTTGTACCATATACAACTCTTCCTCAATGTCACCATTAAGGAACGCTGTTTTGACATCCATCTGCCAAATTTCATAATCGAAATATGCAGCGGTTGCTAACATAATCCTCACAGACTTTAGCTTCGCTACAGGTGAGAGAGTCTCATCGTAGTCAATTCCTTGAATTTGTCGGAACCCTTTCGCGACAAGTCGAGCTTTATAGACGGTAACATTACCATCAGCATCTGTTTTTCTTTTGAAAATCCATTTGTTCTCGACAGCCTTACGGCCATCCGGTAAGTCCACCAAAGTCCATACTTGGTTTTCATACATGGATCCCATTTCGGATTTCATGGCTTCTAGCCATTTGTCGGAATCTGGGCTCACCATAGCTTCTTCATACGTCACAGGGTCATCAGTGTTGTCCACTAACATGACGTTCAAGGCAGAGTCATACCAATCAGGAGTGGTATGAACCCTCGTTGACCTGCGAGGTTCAGTAGTAACTTCATTCAAAGTTTCATGATCATCATCATTAGCTTCCTCTCTAGTTGGTGCAGGCGGCACAGAAACATCTTCCGGTGCTGCACTACTCTCAACTCCGAGAGAAGGTTCAATAACCTCATCGAGTTCTACTTTCCTTCCAGTCACTTCTTTCGAGAGAAATTCCTTCTCTAGAAAGGATCCATTCTTAGCAACGAAAACTTTGCCTTCGGATCTATGATAGAAGGTATACCCAATTGTTTCTTTAGGGTATCCTATGAAGACGCATTTCTCCGCTTTGGGTTCAAGCTTATCAGGTTGTAACTTCTTTACATATGCTTCGCAACCCCAAAATTTAAGGAACGACAACTTAGGTTTCTTTCCAAACCACAATTCATACGGTGTCGTTTCAACGGATTTAGATGGTGCCCTATTTAAAGTGAATGCGGCTGTCTCTAATGCATAGCCCCAAAATGATAACGGTAAATCTGTAAGAGACATCATAGACCGAACCATATCTAAGAGAGTTCGATTACGACGTTCGGACACACCATTACGCTGTGGTGTTCCCGGCGGTGTCAACTGTGAAAGTATTCCACATTTCTTTAAATGCATGCCAAACTCATAACTCAGATATTCACCTCCGCGGTCAGAATGCAGAAACTTAATCTTCTTGTTACGATGATTTTCCACTTCACTTTGAAATTCCTTAAACTTCTCGAAAGTTTTGGATTTATGTTTCATAAAGTAGACATACCCATATCTACTCAAGTCATCCGTGAAAGTGAGAACATAACGATATCCACCACGTGATGCTACACTCATTGGACCGCACACATCGGTATGTATTATTTCCAATAAGTCCGTAGCTCGCTCCATTATTCCAGAGAATGGAGTCTTAGTCATTTTTCCCATTAGACATGCTTCGCATCTTTCAAGTGATTCAAAATCAAGTGATTTAAGAAGTCCATCAGAATGGAGTTTCTTCATACGCTTCACTCCAATGTGACCAAGACGACAGTGCCACATGTATGTAGAATTATCATTCAGTTTTATTCGTTTAGCATCTATGTTGTGAACATGTGTGTCACTACTATCGAGATTCAATAAGAATAAACCATTCATCTCAGGTGCATAACCATAAAAGATATTACTCATATAAATCGAACAACCTTTATTCTCAGACTTAAAAGAGTAACCGTCTCGCAATAAACAAGATCCAGATATAATGTTCATGCTTAACGCAGGCACCAAATAACAATTATTTAAATTTAAACTAATCTCGATGGTAGATGCAGAGGGAGCGTGCCGACGGCGATCACATCAACCTTGGAGCCATTTCCAACGCGCATCGTCACCTCATCTCTCGCCAGTCTTCGTTTATTCCGCAGCTCCTGTTTCGAGTTACAAATATGAGCAACCGAACCAGTATCAAATACCCATGCACTACTATGATTACTAGTAAGATACACATCTATAACATGTATATCGAATATACCTTTCTTCTTGATGTTGCCGTTCTTCAGATCCGCCAGGTATTTGGGGCAGTTACGCTTCCAGTGACCAGCACCCTTGCAGTAGAAGCACTCAGTTTCAGGTTTAGGACCAGCCTTGGGCTTCTTAGCAGGTGCGGCAGCTTTCTTGCCGTCCTTCTTGAAGTTGCCCTTGTTCTTAGGCTTGCCCTGTTTCTTGAAATTGGTGGTCTTATTGACCATCAACACTTGGTGCTCTTTCATGATCTCCACTTCAGCATTTTTCAGCATGGACGATAGTTCAGGCAACGTCTTCTTCATGCAGTGCATATTGTAGTTCATCACAAAGTTCTTGTAACTTGGTGGCAGTGATTGGAGGACACGGTGAATCCCCAATTCATTAGGAATCAGTATCCCCAACTCTCGGAGTTTGTTTGCGTGCCCAGACATGGTGAGCACGTGCTCGCTAACGGAGCTACCCTCTTCCATCTTGCAGGTAAAGAACTTCTCGGAAGCTTCATAGCTTTCCATGGCCGCGCGAGTCTCAAATATGAGTTTGAGCTCCTTAATGATTTCAAATGGGTCATGGTGCTCAAAACGCTTTTGAAGCTCCGATTCTAAACTGTACATGATGGCACACTGAACTGTGGAGTAGTGATGTTTCCGAGTGGTGTAAACATTCTTTACGTCATCGGTGGCATCTTCTGCAGGTGGGTCACCTAGCAGTGCTTCGAGCACATAGGTCAACTGACCAGCCCTGAGGACGATCTTCAGTCCACGGAACCAGTCCGTGAAATTGCTTCCATTGATCTCAAGCTTTTCTTTCTCTAGGAACGCATTGAAATTGATGGAAACGTTTGCCATAATCTACAACAAATTTGCAAGTAATTTAGACTAAGTTTATGATAAATCGTGTTCAAATTTAATTCTTAAATCAACTAGGTGAACTCCCACTCAAAACAACATCCCTCGTAGTTGTTTTAGTGATTACACGAACCAAATCCACTACACCAAGTCCGATCATCACGTGAGATGATGTAGCTTCATCGGCGAACAATCTTCATGTTCATCATATCAATCATATGACTCATGCTCTACCTTTCGGTATTCTGTGTTCCGAGACCATGTCTGTACATGCTAGGCTTGTCAAGATTAACCTTAGTTTCCGCATGTGCAAATCTGGCTTGCACCCGTTGTATGCAGACGTAGAGTCTATCACACCCGATCATCACGAGATGCTTCGAAACGACGAGTCTTAGCAACGGTGCCAACTAAGGACAAACACTTTATTACTTGATATTTAGTGAGAGGGATCATCTTATAATGCTACCGTCGCGATCTAAGCAATACAAGATGCATAGAGGATTAACATCACAGGCAATTCATAATTTGTGTGATATGATATGGCCCTTTCTTTTTATGCCTTCGATCTCTATCTCCAAAGCACGGACATGATCTCCATCATCACCAGCATTGCGTCAAGGTCCGTGGCGCCGCTTCATGGTTGTTCATCTTCACTAGCAACTATTACAACTACTTGGAACAAAGCTATTACAAGATGAATAGACACACAGGTCTTAACAGAATTAAAGACAACCATTAGGCTCCTGCCGGTTGCCATATTACAACAAGGATCATTGCATACATCAAATACAATCACAATCACATGTAGGCCATATCACATCACAAAACCCCTGCAAAAACAAGTTAGACGCCTCTAATTTTCTTTGCAAGTTTTACGTGGCTTGGGCTTTCGACTAAGAACGCATCTTACCTACGAAACTGAACCACAACGTTGATACAAGTGCTATCAAGTGCAAAGTGTAGATTTGATCTATACTATGATGGGAGAGACAGACACCCGCAAAGCCACTTGTGCAATACGAGTTGCACGTCAAGCGTGGAGCAAGTCTCATGTATGATGACATGTAATGTTAGCCCGGGCCGCTTCATCCCACCATACCGCAAGATGCAAAGTACACATATAGAAAAAGACGGCAGGAGCACCAACGCCCACAACCTCATTGTGTTCTACTCGTGCAACAGATCTAAGCATAGACAAGGCTCTGATACCATTGATGGGTTCGTAGCATGGAAAACAAAAAATTTCTAACGCAAGAACGAACAAAACCCAGATCTAATCTAGATAAAAGCCAAGATCTAATCTACTAGACATGAGCAACGAGATAGATCGGTACTAACCCTCGTAGAACCGAAAGCGTTAATGAGATTAGATCTCGTGGATGATGTAGTCGATCACTTGCCGATCTCAAGATCGTGTGGACGATCCTTTCGGCGCCGCGTTCCGGCAGCGCTTCCGCAGAAGGTCACACGTGCGGAGTCGAAGCAGACCTTCCTCTCCCCGTTCCAGCAAGCAGCGGAGGTAGTAGATCTTCTCCACGGGATCCCAGCAGCACGACGGCGTGGTGATGGTGGTGGAGGTGAGAATTCTGCAGGGCTTCGCCTATGCCTGTGCAGAAGAAACGTGGAGGAGAGAGGCGGCTGAGAGAGATTGTTATGAGACAAGGTGCAAGAGGGGGCGCCCCTCCCTTCTATTTAAGGGAGGGAGGCGCGCCTGGGGAGGGGGAGTCCTAGTAGGACTCCCCTCCTTGGGCCGGCGGTGGGAAGGGGGAGGAATCCTCCTCCCCCACGAATCCGTGTCTAGCCCCACTTGGACTCCCTTGATCCTTTCTTGGTTTTCAAGTAAACTCCAAGAAATCCTCTAGAACCTTCCAGAACATTCCGAAACCTTCTAGAATCTCCATACAAACACTCCGGAACATTTCCTAACTTAGAAAATGATTCCCAATATATGAATCTTATTCTCCGGACCATTCCGGATCTCCTCGTAATGTCCTGGATCCATTCCGAGACTCCGAACAACATTCGGTCTCCAACGCAAATTCCATATCTACTTCAAACAACTTCGAACCTTAAGTGTGTCACCCTACGGTTCGTGAATATGCAGATATGATGAAGACACCTCTCCCATCAATAACCATCAGCGGAATCTGGAGATCCATAACGGCTCCCACATACTCAACGATTATCATGATCGATTGAACCAATTAACATACGAAACCAATTCCCTTTGTCTCGCGACATTCTACTTATCCGAGGTTTGATCGTTAGTATCTTCATACCTAGTTCTTCCTCGTTACTGATAAGTACTCTTTACTCGTTCCATGTTATGTCATCCCTTGTGACCCAGTCACATGCTTGCAAGCTATCTAGATGATATTCCACCGAGAGGGCCCAGAGTATATCTATCCGTCATATGGATGGACAAATCCCAATCTTGGTCTATGCGCTTCAACACATACTTTCAGAATACCCAATGACACCTTTATAACCACCCAGTTACGAAGCGGCGTTTGATGTCATCAAAGTACCCATCCGGTGATGGTGATTAACATAACCTCATGGTCGAAGGATTAGGTTACTATGTATTTCAAAGCTTACAACAATACGAACTTAATGACTTGATCTTATGCTACGCTTACTATGGGTGTGTGTCCATCATATAATTCTCCTAATGATATAACCTTGTTATTAATTACATCCAATGTCTATGATCAGGAAACCATGATCATCAATCAATCAACAAGCTAGTTTAACAAGAGGCTTACTAGGGACTCTTTTATGTTTACAAAACACACAAGTATTAGTGTTTCCTAATAATACAATTATAGCATGGGATGTAAACATTCATCATAAACACAAAGATATAATAATAACCTCTTTTATTATTGCCTCTTGGGCATATCTCCAACAGTATCCACTATTCCCCGAGAATGCCTTTTTCCCTATTGTAGTTCCAAAGTTCTATTACACACGTGATTATTACTTTAAATTACCTTGTTCAACCAAAAACCCAAAAACAACTCTACTTATCTTGCATCTTAAAGTTATTTCTTAAGTACTTCGCTTAGTTGTAGTTAAAAGTGTTATAGACTTTTGCCTAGTGCTCCCTGTGGGATTGATATCTTTATTTCGAAACTAGCTACAAACGATATGTGCATTTGCAGTCATCAAGCTATTTTCTGGATCCGTTGCCGGGGAGCTTAGCGCTATAAGTCACTTTACTTTTAGTTATTTACTTTCGTTGTACTAATTTTTACTTGAGTTGCAGGACCGTAACAACGGACAACACTCAACATTTAAACTAGCTTGAGGCAGTAAGGAAAATGGGTTCGCCCATGGATGCCTTTATAGCGGTCAATAAAAGCATAAATCTGGATGGAATCGAGATCCATCGTTTATTATTTGAATTATTGCATTGTAAGAAATTTGCAGGAACCAATGAAGAAAGTCCATATGGACACTTCTTAGAAGACGTTCTCAGTTCCTTTATTTTTGGCAACTGTAATCTCGATATGGTTAAAACCCAGTTTTCTAGACAAACTCTCTCTAATAATGTTTGCGACTGGTACAGATCTTTTTGTGCATAAGCACCAAGAACTTGGGAGGAATTGACAACCAAATTCCTATCAAAATATTATTCTGAAAGCAAAGCTCACAGGATGGGAGGTATTATTATTAGTTTCAAAAATAATCCTAGTGAGGGCTTATATGAAGGATATCTAAGGTACAAAAGTTACCTATATAATTCCCCCATCATCGTTTGCCTGATTGGTTAATCACCCATACCTTTTATGGAGGGCTAAATATTGAAAATAGGATGAATCTAGACACTGCTTCAAATGGCAGTTTTCTATATTATACCTATGATGAAGCTTGGAAACTAATAATAAAAATGAGAGAAGCAATAGAAAATATTAAAGATAAGGAAAACATTACAAATAGTTTTTCAGAGTATGCTTGCATTAACGATTTCCTTGCAGATGAGAGGACATATGCAATGATTAAAACCCTCAGTATTGATTCTTACTCAGTAAAGAAAATTATTGAGAATTATGCAGGACACTTGCAGGTACCAACAGAATGGGAAACCCGTAAACCCCTCGAAGAAAAGAAGCATGCAAGAGCGCTGATGGAAGAGTTCTCCTCAATACCTATTCAAGGGAACGTCAAAAAAGGCAAAAAGAGGAAGAACAAATAAACAAGAAATCAAAGAAACTAGAAAGGAACCCCGAAGTAACCAATATAAATAATGTTATATTAAAGGATCTTATGGAAGCACGAATAGTGGATGATGAAGTGGTTATGTTAGACCTTGAAACCTCAGAATTCATCAAAGGTAAGGTTCGAGGTAACGAAACTTCTAAACCAATGACCCCTATATATTGTGGAGAAACTTTCTTATATGGAATTTGTGAGCCAATTTCACTATAAATATTATGCCTTCATCACTTTATGAGGATCTCCGCTACAATTTAAATAATCTAGATGCAGAACCGGTAGACACTACTATTAAATTGTCGAATAGAGCCAATATAAAACCGGAAGGAGTAATCAGAAATATCTATGTCTTTATTTGGTCGCTCATTTACCCCCTTGACTTTTATATTTTTGATATGCCTCGAGATTCTTTTTGTCCTATCCTTTTAGTCAGGCCTTTTATCTCCATCACCAAAGCTCGAGTTGATAATAAGAAGGAGACTATTTCACTAAGGTTTGGAGAAGAGGAAATGACATTCCACTTCGCCAAACTAAAGAAGAGGCCATATGAAGTGGTGGATATCAAGGAAGAGAAGACGATTGCCGAGCTAGCGGCAATTCATTTCAGTACTCCACAAGATGAATTAGAGAGGAGTCTGGTTAATTGGGAGGAAGCACCAGATGATGAGGAGAAAGAAGACATGGATGATTACCTTGATTCAATTTTGGAAGCACAAAATCCACATGACTATGAAGAACTGGTAAGAAAAGTAGATGAAAAGCCTCCACCAATAGAATTGAACAAACTTCCAGATAATATGAGGTATGAGTTTTTAGATAATGAAAATAAATATCCTGTTATTATTAGTAAGAATTTATCGGAAAATGAAACAAATTAACTCATTTCAGTTTCGGTTAAGCATCATGAAGCCTTTGGGTATACATTGAGTGATATTAAAGGAATAGATCCATCTATCGTAACACATAAAATTACCCTAAACCTGTAGTAGATACACAAAAAAGGCTTAATCCGAAGATGAAGGAACTAGTAAGAAAAGAGGTTATAAGCTTACTATATGTTGGCATAATATATCCTATTTCCGACAGTAAGTGGGTTAGCCCAGCTCATTGCATACCAAGATAAGGTGGTCTTGACGCTGTTATGAATGAGGATGGTGAGCTAGTTCTTGTAAGGCCCATAGTAGGATATCGTATGTGCATTGATTTTAGGAAGCTAAACCGCGAGACACAAAAAAATCATAAACCTATACCATTCATGGATAAAATTTTAGAAAGACTTAGTAATAATTCTTACTTTTGTTTTCTTGATGGTTATTCTAGATATTCTCAAATTGCCATACAGCTGGAAGATCAAGAGAAAACAACTTTCACTTGTCCTTATGGCACATATGCTTATAGATTAATTCCGTTTGGCTTATGTAATGCAGCAGCAACTTTTCAGGAATGTGTTCTAAAGATTTTTGATGATTTTGTTGAGAAGACTATGGAAGTTCTAACAAATGATTTTGTTGTTTGTGGAACTTAATTACGTCTACAATCTAACTAAAGTCTTGCAGAGACGTAGGTAATCAAACTTGGTTTTGAATTGAGAACAATTCCGTTTCATGGAAAGAGAAGGTAAAGTTTTGGGGCATAAAGTTTCGGAGAAGGGAATAGAAATAGATAGTACTAATATAAATGCTATAGAAAATCTTCGAACACCTTAGGACATTAAAAGTCTAAAAATGTTTCTGGGACATGCAGGTTTTTATCAGTGGTTTATAAAGGATTTTGCAAAGATAGCTATGCCCCTCACCAATCTTCTTGATAAAGAAACTCCATTCTATTTAGATCATGACTGCATTGCAGCTTTCGAGAACCTTAAGAATAAACTAGTTTCAGCACCTATCATGCAATCTCCAAAATGGGATGAACCTTTTGAAATCATGTGTGATGCTAGTGACTATGCTTTAGGGGATGTGTTGGGACAGCAAGATGGAAAGAATTTAAATGGTATTTATTATGCTAGTAGACCTCTTAATAAAATTCAGAAACATTATGCTACTACAGAAAAAGAGTTTCTAGCTATAATTTTTTCTTGCGGCAAAATTAGATCTTACATAATTAATTCTAAGGTAATAATTCATACGGATCACCAAGCTTTGCGTCACCTACTTGTAAAAAAGGATGCTAAGCCTAGGTTGATTAGGTGGGTTTCATTACTACAATAATATGATTTGCAAATAGTAGATAGGAGGGGTAAAGATAACCCGGTAGCAGATCATCTCTCTAGGATGGAAGGAATAATCAATAACCCCGTGCCTATTAATGAAACATTTCCGGGAGAATATTTAGCAAACATTGAAATCGCTAACGCATGGTATGCAGATTATGCCAACAATCTAGCAACAAAATTTATACCTCCTGGTGTCAAGAAATCAAAGAATGAAATTCCTTAATGATCTTAAATATTACTTTTGCGATGATTCATATCTATATCATCATGGACTTGGTGGAATGATACGGAAGTGAGTTCCTAACCATGAGATGAATGCGATATTGAAAGCTTGTCATGACAGTCCGTATGGAGGGCATCATGCAGGTAAGAGAACTGCTACAAAAGTACTTTAATCTGGATTCTATTGGCCCACCTTGCTAAAGGATGCACACAAGTATGTGTGGAATACTGTGATGCTTCCAAACAAGAGGTAATATAGGTAGGAGACAAGAAATGGCAATGAATCATAGTCTCATAATTGAACCCTTTGATATATGGGGAATGTATTACATGGGACCATTTATAGAGTCTAATGGTTATACTCATATTCTTGTTCCTGTTGACTAAGTTACTAAATGGGTTGGAGCTATTCCAACAAATCATGCAGATGTAGCTACCTTAGTAAAGATGATCAAGGATGTCATATTCCCCAGGTTTGGAGTTCCTAGATTTTTAATTACTGACGGTGGTTCTCATTTTATGAAGGGAACTTTCAGGAAAATCCTTAGCAAGTACGGAGTAACTCACCGCGTTGCCTCACCATATCATCCTCAAACGAGTGGTCAAGTGGAACTCTGTAATAGAGAATTGAAGACCATACTCGAGAAAACGGTGGACAAATCAAGAAAAGATTGGTCATACAAGTTAAATGACACTCTATGTGCATACCATACTACGTTTAAAAATCCAATGCGTATGACACCTTATAAGATGGTGTACGGTAAGGCATGCCATTTACCTTTAGAATTGGAACACAAAGTTTCTGGGCAATCAAGAACCTAAATTATGATCTTAAAGCAGCTAGAGAAAAGCGTTTATTAGATATTCATGCTTTAGATGAGTTCAGAAGTGAAGCCTATGAGAATGCTTGGTTGTTTAAGGAAAAAGTGAAAAGATGGCATGATACAAAAATAGAGAATAAGACTTTTAAAAGTGGAGATAAAGTGTTGCTCTATAATTCCTGTCTTAAGTTGTTTCTAGGAAAGATCAGATCAAAGTGGGAAGGCCCATATATAGTTGAAGAAGCTTACTCATCAGGAGAAGTGAAGCTCCAAGGAAAAACACCCTCTCTTGCATGGGTGGTAAATAGACAATGTTTGAAGAATTATCGAGTAAGAGAAGATATAAGTGCAGTCACCATAGAATTGATCGCTCCAGAAGAAGTGATTAAGAAAAAATATGCAAGGAATGGCAACTGCAAGAAGAATGGACTCAAGAAGGAATGAGCAATGCGACGGTCAAGCTATTGACCATAAAAGAGCGCTTAATGGGAGGCAACCCATGCGAAGTAAGGTTTGAATAAGTTTTTAAAATTTTAGTTAAAGTTTTATTTGGATATTGTGGCAAACAAGAAACATTTGATGCTCTAGCAAAGAAGAAGGGAGATTGATAAAGCCAAAGTTGATATTTCATTAAGTTTCAGATTAATAAGAATCCTTGGAGGAACAGTTTTTTTGGTGGACATAGAAGGTTTAACGACCAACTATACGACGGGAATAAAAAATTCTAGCTATATAGTTGCGGTCGTTTAGCTGTTGCGACATCACCCCTTCCATACACAAAAGGTACTGAGAGTTTAACGACCAACTATATGGTTGGAATTAAAAATTCCACCCGTATAGTTGCGGCCATATAGTTGTCAACACCTTTGACAAAATAATTTCTGGAGTACTGAGAGTTTAACAACCAAATATACGGCCGGAATTAAAAATTCCGCCTATATAGTTGCAGTCGTATAGTTATCAACCCATCTCAAACAAAATTTATTTAGAATATAGAGAGTTTAACGACCAACTATACGGCGGGAGTAAAAATTCCTGCCCGTATAGTTCCGGCGGTATAATTGATTCCACCGTAGATGTAAATCTATAGTCAATTCATAACTATACGGCGGGAGCTATACGGGCCGTGCCTGTATAGTTGCTCGTTACGAAAGGCGGCTAGGGTTTTTGACCCCTCCTTTTAAAGCTGATCGCAAGTAACCTTTTTCATTAAGTTTTCAGAGAGCTATAGCCTCTAGCCTTGAAAAATCCTCACCATCCCTATACAAGCCCTCTAATAACACCCGTGCAGCGAAGCCATGCAGCCCTTCCATGTCAACAAGATCTGGAAGAAGAAAGAAGAGAAGCCCGTGAAGAGAATCGAAGAAGTGGAACCCAAAGGATCATCGTCATCATCCAGCCCAGAGATCAAGCCTCTCCCAAATTCGGAGGACATGTTCCTGCAAAGGATGGAGATGATGAGGCAAGCTAAGCAAGGAAGGAATAGGCATGAGTATCTCCCTAATCCTTATCGTTACAACATAGGATCCTATTATAAACCTCCTCTTGGTCCATGGCCTCTTAAACCTAAGAAGGTGCGGCAAGATGAGATTCATGATAAGATCCATGAGTTAGAAAAAGCTTCAAAGGCATGCGTTGAAACAATTGGAGAAGGGATTGACTCCTACTGGATGATGAGCAAAGACCTTGAGAAGAAGGTCGATGCAATCGATGGTAGAGTTGGATTCTTGATTAAAACTGTCTTTGACTTGATAGATGAGAAGAAATTCCTCAAGAAGAAAATGTTGAAGCTCCAGTACGATATGGCCGAGCTCAGCATCCTCTTTGCAAGCATAGTTAAGGATGGCAACATAAAAGAAGAGGGCGATGCTCTCTCTACCCAGGAGGAGGAATAGGTACCAACAAGGAGTTAATTGAGCCCGCCTGGCTTGATTCCAGGCTTGGGGAGATCTTTAAAGACCTTGTAATCTATCTTATAAATTTTATATTACCGTTTTTGCATTACTTCAAACTAGAAATAAAGTTTGCATCATTAGAATTCCGTTCAGGAATAGTTGATCCCTTTAATGAAATTCTGAATTTATTATTATATATGGAGCAATATTGAGTTTGTGTTTGCTCTAATGATATATAAATGGCTTGAGTATGATTTTACTTGCACTTGATGACAGCAATAGGAGTCTTCCACGCCATTGGTTTTAGTGGAACACATAAAGATAATTTGGTCAATATGATGTAAGTCTACGGTTTGATTTACAAAGAAAAATTATCTATACAATTAAGTTGAAAAAGAAACCTTGAACAAAGGAAAATGAAAGTGCTATCAAAATAGTTTGAGAACAAGTCGAGGTAGATTCTCCAAGTCATAAGAATGCTTCATATACAGTTGGAATTTGATAATTGAGATTGTTAAACTTTGAATTCCTACATAAGGTGGAATATATGGCTAGCTCCTTTGCACTTCACTTAAAACAAAAGTGAGAGCATATATGCAAAAGGAAATAGAAGAAATAAGAAAAAGAGTGAGTGTGCAAAGAGCAGATAGGCATATACCATTTTATTATAGTATGACAAAGAGACACTTTTGAGATTTTGAATCCAAAGTGAATATGTTAATCCTAAAACACTTGGGACTACCTCACTAACTCATTCGGTTGAACTGGATACTTGTACATTATGTTGAGATTTATCTTTTATAAACTATTGATCACCAAGGTGTGGAAGCCTGCTAATACTATTCAGATGGTTCGAGTAAGGGACTATTCATGAACTTATTCCTATGTATCATATACGATAAACACATGCTGCAACTGCCTCATTTATTTTATCGACTTAGTTTGATGAATATGAGGATCACATTCATTAAGCTAAACTTGCTCGGGACGAGCAAGAGTCTAAGCTTGGGGAAGTTGATGAGTGCATATTTGCATCATGTTTTATATTATTATTTTGCATTGTGGATGTAGGATCTTGGTATTTTACTACGCTCTCGCGCACATTTTAAAAGCATCTTCTCTAGTACCTCTGGCTCGCCCTATCGCCCTCTCCCTCATGATCCCCTCTGCCCCGAACCCTAGCTTGCAGACATCATCGGTGCCCTGCCGTTCTCGACCACCACTTGCCCATCTAGAACCACCATCGGATCCGCCTCGTCTCGCTGGTGCTCCTCGTCAAAGGAATCGAGCCCGGGCACTCACAACTGGCCGCATTGCATGCTTCTTCCCCGACCCCGACATGTGTCGCCGCCCACCTCGTCGTTGCTCTAGTCATCGCCTCGCCTCGCTGTCAGCCTCGGCCGCTCCAGGGTGAGCTCCCGAGCATGCCAGTGCTCTTCTCCGTCTCCCTCTCGCTCGGGCCTTCTTCCGCGTCGCTCGCCGCCATCCACCGCCGCCAGTATTCGTCGTAGAGCTCCCTCCGGTGACCAAATCAGGGCGGCGCCGTTAGGTCTAGGTCCACCCTGACGAGTTTGTTCCGACGCACCTAGTTCAGCAGGGTTACTGTTGTGTTATCGATTTCCCACTGGATATCCTCGAGATCTAGGTTAAGCTTATGTCAGGCTAAGGTCTGGTATTTTTTTAACCCTGATCCTGGGGGTGTTATAGTTTTTGTTATCAGAGCAATACCGACCGTAGGAAAATCTTCCTATTGGTCGATGTTGAGTCTAGTTCTTGCAAAAACTATTTTAAAGATGAAAAGTATTTGCGAAAACTCTAGTATGCTTCTTTTGCTCCTCATCTGGTATCACTCCAACTCTGGGCCATCTTACCTGGTGTTGATTTGGAAAAGTTTTGATATCTCTTGTAGTCTTTCAAAACTTAGGTGCCTTTTGGGCATGTCGTTTCTCAACCAGTTGACCTAGTGTTGAGTTATCTAGAGTTGTGTGTGTTGTGAATTCCTTGTGTCCCCTTTTGCTCTGTTTGTCTGAGTGATCCCTTTCCATCATGATCTCTCTACCTTATGGACCCACAATATTATATTGTATGGCTCTAAAGTGTTCTATTCTAGGCTTTGAGGATTCCTTTCGCCTCATGTGCCTCCTTTTTATTTGTTCCGGTACTTCAGAAGTTCTTTCTTATCTTGGAAGCTACCTTGTGATTACTATCTTGCAGTATGCTATGTCACTCAAGTAGTAGTTACTTCTTTCTCGGGATTCTATTCTGAGCATGTTCCTTCTCCCTTGTTGTTTCCGTCCTTTGTCTATTAGTTGGTAGCCAAGTAGTAATTTGCATTGGTGTTTTTCGATGCAAGATACTCTTGTGGTTCGTCATGACAAACCATTTCAGGATGTCAGGAGAAACAAACTCTAGCACCTCGTCATATCTAGGACCAGGTTAAAGTGTTGTAACTCGCAGATAAAAAGGCATTGATTAGCTTCTAACTATTCTACCTTAGAGTATCACACCCTTTTACGCTAAGAGGATGTGCCGAGTCTCATGAACCTCTTAATGAAGTGATGCTGTTACACATATTTACCCACCCTTCCTTCGAGCTTTCGTGTTCGAGAATGATGCGTGTGCGTAATAATGTGGTCATCTGAGATTCTTAGCAATCATTATTGATTTGGACCTCAACAAGGACATTTGTGTCATTCTTAGCGTGATTGGTTAACCCTATCACTATGCGAAGGATGATTATGCCACCAATTCCGCTATTCTGGTACACCCTCTCTGGTCAAAGAGTTAGGCTTGTGTCGAACCTCTAAGACTATGTCTTCTTGCCTTACTAAGCAAGTTTCCTCTCGAACTAAGTGACATATCGGTGGTTCGTGATATTCTAGATGTCTACTAGAAGTATTGTCATGTTGCCGCATGACCATGTTGTCCAGTTCTTGAGCAAGTCAGTTCTTTGAACTGCTCCTTTCTCCAAGGATCTATACTGGATACCCCTAAACTAGTTGGTTGAGCTTAAACAACAACTTGGAGAGTTGTAAAGGCAAAAATTCTATCTAACTATGTTCCTACTATAAAGGGACGTTTAGTGTTGTTCGTGCTGAAGAAAGATAGTGTTTCCTTCAGGGAAATGTTATCGTCCCTACCTTTGATTTGATTTGGGTTATCATCAAATCAAACTCAGTTCCAAGGACTATCTTGATGATGTTGTTCTTTGTGATGTTTCACTTCGTTACATCTTCATGTTCTCTGGTCTGACCAATACTCTGCCTTGTTCAAGTAACATATGAGTTCATCATCTTGGAGTATCTCGATAAGTTTGTTGTTGAGCCCATCGACAATATCCTTATCTTCTCCATACTAGAACAGACTCATATGAAACATTTGGCATTAATGTTGGAAAACTTTTGAGAACCTCCTTCGTGCAATCTTGAAGTATGTGTTCTGGATATTAGAAGTTACCTTCTCCTATTCACGCGCAATGGTAGAAAGATGTCGCCGTGGATTCGAGTAGAGTTATCTTTGTTCCCTTAAGGACACATGTGTGTTTTGTTGCAAGTACTCATTGGATGAGAAATTGTCCTCTGACAAGTTGTTAATACATGGGTCTAGCAACCTAGCTCAGGCTATTGGAGCTTGGCACTATAGTCCATATCTTGAGAATCTAGTGACTTTACCTTTACGGTAAATGTTGCACACTTTACATTCAGACACGCTGAGTCTGAAGTATCTTTACACCTCACCAAATCTGAATCTCAAGCAGATATGGTGGTTGGTGGTCTTCAAGGTTTTGACATAGGTCTCTTTGTAGTCCGACATGATTGATATAATAGTTGACACAATTAGTCGGAAGACCTATTATCAAATTCTCTTGAATCAGCAAATAACAACCACTCTTCATGAGGCATCTTCTATGAGTTAATTATAGGAGTTGTCCTTATGGTTTCCTTTGTATCCGAAGTCCGACCTTTACTTGATGTCTGCTTTCTCGAACATCAAGGAGAACATTTAAAGTAGTGTTGCTAAATGTCTCTTGGTCAATCCTCCAAACCCTGTTATGTTGGCAAGCATTTGTTGAGCCAAGTAATTGAAGTCTGAGAATGAAGTTTCTTTTCCTCGTGTCATCAGGAATCTTCTTACATAATCTTCCTGGTGGTGTAACATGATATCATGATCTTTGGAAAAGATTTTGGTAAACCTAGATGAATAAGGAGTATCCTTCATGTCCCGACCATGTTCATAGAGTGACGATGATTTTGGTAATCAGAAATTTCTCTTGCTACATGCTCCTTGTGACTCTTAGAGTCCTCGCCACAAAACACCTTTCTGTCTTGACCTTCTATTGAATGAAAAGTGATCCTTCTGTATCAAAAGTAATTCAGCAGCTTGCTTATCCGTATCTTTGTATCGCTGGAAGCTCTACTTAAGCCGTCTAGTAGAGTTTCATTTCTCGAAGCCTATGGTGTTGCTCTTTCTGTTGTAAGCTTTCCTTTCAGAAGCTTAAAACTCTTCTGAAACTCCATGGTATCAATCCTTATGAAGACCAGTTATCTATTACCTTGAAACCATCTCCTTTTGTTCCTTCTATTACCTTGACGTGTTTCATGTTCGTCATCTCAGAGTTGTTATGAACACTCCTTCACGAGTTGACCATGAGATACTTAGTGTGTTGTTTAGTGTGTTTCCCTCCTATCCTTAGAGTGACCCTGTTCCTTCCTTCTTTCCTACCTTTGGAATCTCGGGTCGAGATTCTCGTAAGGGGGATAAAGCTGTAACACCCTAGTTTTAGCTAATCTTAAATTAGGGATTTGCTTGTGCATTCATGAGCATCATCCCTTAAAATGCATGCAAAGAAAAGAATGCAAAACCCTAACACCCTAGCTATTTCCTCTCCCTCTTGAAAACAATTCAAAATGGGTTTGAATATTTTGAAAACCACCAAAAGGAGCCCAAATTGATTAAAGGGCCCTACAATATTTTCCATATTTTACAAATCCTCTGGTATTTTCAAGCAGATCCAAAACAGAAAGAATTTGAAAATCCAAAAGAGAAAACAAAATAGAAATTGGAAAAAGGTTTTAGTTAAAAAACAACAACACAGCCAGAGCCAGGCCGACCCGTAGCTTCTCCCCTTCTCCCAGCCGCTCGCGCGTAGCATCTCGCGACATAGGCCCGTATACCCCTTCGGTGCTTCTGTTTGTTGTCTTCGACAACGACGGCGAGCAGCTGCGTGTCCGCTGCACTGCCGTTGATCTCCGCTCGCCTCTGCGATGCGCCCAGCTGCCCCTGGAGGAGGATAAGACCCCCCAACATTGTGGCCATCTTCTCCAGTACCTCTGGCTTGCCCTATCGCCCTCTCCCTCGTCATCCCCGCTGCTCTGAACCCTAGCTTGCAGACGTCGCTGGCGCCCCGCCGTTCTCGACCACCACTGGCCCATCTAGAACCACCGTCGGATTTGCCTCATCTCGCTGGTGCTCCTCGTCAAAGGAATCGAGCCCGGGCGCTCACAACTGGCCGCATCGCCCGCTTCTTCCCCGACCCCGACGTGTGCCGCCGTCCACCTCGTCATCGCTCCGGTCGTCACGTCGCCTCGCTGTCATCCTCGGCCGCTCCAGGGTGAGCTCCCGAGCACGACAGTGCTCTTCTCCGTCTCCTTCTCGCTCGGGCCTTCTTCCACGTCGCTCGTCGCCATCCGCTGCTGCCAGTAGTCGTCATAGAGCTTCCTCCGGTGACCGAATCAGGGCGGCGCCGCCAGGCTAGGTCCGCCCCGACGAGCTCGTTCCGGCGCACCTAGATCCGCAGCCCCACGCGCTGTCCTCCGCCTTCATCGGCCACCGCCTGGCCGGTTTCTATCGAGCTGACGTGGCGTTGACCATGCTCCGCCACCGTGGCAGCTGAGGTGGCATGGGGCCTCTCTGTTAGCTGAAGTTGCTAGGCTTAGCCCCGGTGAGAAAAGTTTAGTTACTGGTGATGACGTCAGCCTAGCGTCACGTTGATGCAATAAAGTTTAAAACATTGTTTTAATAATTATTGTTTAAATCTTATAAATTCAATAACTAATTATTTATAAGTCAGAAAAATATCAATAATATATCAAAATGTTCAGAAAAATGAGATCTACACAATAGACTCATAATCATGCATTGTTCAACAACTTCAGTTGCAAGTTTAATTAGAGAACTAAATGAACCCCTGTAGGTGATTCCGGGGTCTCTCCTGTATTAGGGTTTGGACCCCTCGGATCTCGCTTAAATTTCCAAACATGCTTTAGGGTTACATTTCAACTCTAAATAACTTATCATATCATCATCCTTGCTTGAGCATTGCATCGATGCCATGTGCTGATTGTTTTTCTTTCTTTCCGATGTTTGCTTCTTTCCGATAGAGTATGATATCGAGATCGAGATTGAAGACCGATATTAACACCATCGAAGATTGACGAACAATACTTGACCAACTATAACCAAGTCAAGTACAAGGCTTCCAAAGATCTGCTCTTTGGTTATCAACAAACAAGACAAGCATAGCCCCACCATGATACAATCCTATGCTTTCAAAGTATTTTACTTCTCGCCATGTTGCATATGATTCCACTATGGTATTTTATCGATAGATAGAGTATCCCATCTGTTGCATTACTCCCTTGAGCTTATATTACCTGATCCACTGCTCCTAGCATAACTAGGTTTGGCTTGTGTGCACTGCTAGAGCTTATTCGTGTCTTGCTTAGACATGCTTAGCTGTCAGTGTTGGTTCATCCAGATGATGTATCAGATGCAGAGAATCTAGTATGACAGGAGAATGAGGTATACTGATGAGGTAAGATTAGTGGTAAAGGTTAAACATGCTAAGGCTTGTATGGGAGGCCACAGTGGGAAGTGGTTTTTGTAGTCCCATGGTCGCCACCACTAGGACCTGAGTTCTAGCCTTCTCGAACCAAGACGAGCGTACAGCCACACGGGGTTTATGGGGACCTCTCGACTAACTAACTTTCCTAGTAGATTCCATGAGTCACATAGTTCGGGCTTTCCATTTGGCATACACATCAAAAATGTTTTCAAAAGTGGAGGAGAAGGAGGTGCATCATAACAGGTAGGTAAGCGTGGCCGGGGTTGCTTGGGGTCGATGGAGCCCCTGGTAAACCAACCCCGACTCACATCTCTAGGGACCGGCTTCGGGACTTGACCCGTTACGACAGAACCATCCTTAGGGCGTGACTCATGGTCTCGGCGAAAGCAAGTTAAAGGTCGTGTCTAACCACCCTCTGCCGGCCTTCCAAGGAAGAGGGCTAATGTACTGGCATTAAGAGTCGGTTAGTACGTGTGGGTAAAGTTGTACACCCCTGCAGGGTTAAATCTTTTCGAAAAGCCGTGTCCACGGTTATGGACGACTTGGGAACGGACATGAAGATCATAGAGATAATCAACCTAATCGTAAAACTTGGCAACTAATGTGTATTAAGGATGCTTCCTCATGGGTACGAGGGGGTGATCCTAGTTGTGACATGAGGATTACTTTGGTGGATATCAAAAGTTTATGATCAATTCTTCGGAGATGTCGCTCTCTTATCCTCTTTTAAAATATTCTGATTAGACGAGCTTCTTCTCTCCCTCTTGTTTTACAAACAAAGATGGCTTTATGAAAAATAACCCCACTAGCCATAAGTCTTGCGGAGTACACCCTGTACTCACCCTTGCTTTGTTGATACTTTCAGAGTAAGTGTTTCCTTGAAGATGAGTTTTGTACGATATCGACACCGACGAGTAGCTTGGGGTTCTAGCCGACAGCCTGGAATCTATGGGCTAGGACGTCATCGTTATGCTTCAGGCCTCTAAAGCCATTTGTTAAGTTTGCTATACTTAATAGAATAATTTTCCTTCCGTTGTTTGATGCTTGTGGTCAGTGACCTCTACTTGTAATATTTTGGTTCTTTGCTCAGTTATGAGCTTGCTGTAATAATTTTTGTGTCGCAGGGTTACTGTTGTGTTACCGATTTTCCACTGGATATCCTCGAGCTCTAGGTTAAGCTTATGTTAGGCTAAGGTCTGGTATTTGTTTAATCCTGATCTCGGGGGGTGTTACACGTGAGCTATAGGCTTGTATCGTGTATCACGTGTGCGTGTGTTCATCGCATTCTCTGTGTGTGTGTTCGTGGATTTCATCCTCCCCTTCAACCCCACTCTCCTTCACTTCGATTTCCATGGAGATTCGTGAAAGATCGGGCAACCCTAAGGGGTCACCCCTAACATGTTGCAACTAAAATGAAGAAGAAAATAAACCCTACTATTACCCTACTCTCTCTATGGGAGAAAACCATTCAAAATGATTTGATTTTTTTTCAAAAGTTACAAAAGTTATGGAGCCCAAATGGATTATAAGGGCCCCTGATGTATTTTTAGATATTAGGAGTAAATAATAGAGCTAGATTGTTTCGTCTCAAATTTCTATCCATGTTGTCCCGATTCTTTTCGGTCGTGGGATGGACGCTGAGAAGGACACTCGATGATGTCAGACCGGAGCCCTGCTATCCCGTGAGGCAGGTCCCACTACGGGCTAGGGCGAAAGATTCCATACCGAGGATGGCTGTACCGCGCGCCATCGTACCCCGCATCGCTAGAAAGTGGGATGCATGTGCGACATGGGCATGCTATCAGCATACGTAGGTTGGAATGCACTCAATGAGAGGCATTCCCTACGCGACAACACTTCGCACCCACCGGGTTACGGGCTCGCTAAAATCTGACATGGCTTGGTAAGCCCATGTCGTTCGTGGATCTTTGTGGATGTGCGGCCCACCGAGAGCTGCCTTGGTGCAATAAGCTCATGACGGTGGCACACTCTCATGGATGCGGGGCCCATGAAGAGCTGATGTGGCGTAGAAAGCCCATGTCATCTGCAGACTCTCACTGTCATGGGGGCCCGCCTAGAGATGATGTGGCGCTGTGAGCCCATGGGGTCACGGTTTCTCACGGATATCAGGTCCACCTATAGCCACCGTGGCGTAGTGAGACCACACTGGACACGGTTTCTTGCAAATGTGGTGCATGTCCAGATCAGAATTGTACATGTTAGCCAGTGCCTTCAGTCAGGGTAGAACATAGAGAACGCAGGTTCTCATGGTCATATATCTGACTTGGCAGCATAGGCCGTAGATGTATGCTAGTTCTCACGGCAATATCTTAGTGTGGGTCGGGCTCATACGGAAGCTGACAGCTAAAATTTTAGACATGCGCGGGCTTTTCACGGGCGATAGCTATGCTGGCAGTGTTATCCCTTGGTGAAATCCTACCATGACCATGCGCTGTAGATAGGTTTGTGGAAGGATACTCACGACCCTTCTTCATTTCCTCTCTCCAGATGTATATACATGCCATCTTCTCTATTTTTTCTCACTGTGATATTCCTGCGCTCATCTTCTCTTTGTTGTTCTTCAACCTCGCTTTGGCGTCTGTGGTGACTTTCTCTCTTGCCAGGTTCTCGGCATCATCATGCATAGGTATGTTGCGTAAGGACTCCGGTGAAACTTTTTTCCTCTCCTTCCTATTTCTCCATGCTACGCGCTGACTTATTTTCTACTATGTTCTGTAGGTACCGTGGCAGCCTACAGGCTGCCATCGTCTTCATTGAAAATGGTGCTTCTTTCATCGGCTTTTGCTGCGCGACGAAGGCTGCGGGGATCTTCTCCTTATTCGGCCGCATGTCGACGCCGGCTGCTGATGATGGTATACTATGAGTTTGTTCCACTTCCTCACATCTCCTTTTGCTACTGTTGTTTTTTACACTTTGTTTTTGTAGCTAAATTTTTGCTTGCTTGCTTTACATCTTTTGGTGTTCACCTCACGCCACCAAAGCTTAGATCACAGCATAGGTCGTCTAGAAACGACGTCTTCTTCTGATCCAGCTGCGAGGTCTAAGATTGTGCAGTGAATTTAATCTATACTTATTCATCGATATTTTATTATATGTTTTTTATCTTTTTTGTTTTTTTAGGTTTTGCAGATTCCACCTAGAGGAACACGCGGTGGAGAAAATGAACGATTTGCATTCCTCGTCTTCAACGGTAAGCCTTCTATGCTTCCTAGATTTCTTCTTTCTCTATTTTACCTAACGCTCGCATGTGCTACTTTTCTATGTTTGTTTTGTATGTTGTCTAGGGAAAGATTGCAGCGATCGTGATACAAATTGTTTGCCCGATCTTTCATGATGCACCTCCTCATCCGATGGATCTGATAGATCTCCCAATCACATGAGCGGAACACGTAACCTGGAGATGGGGAACGCCAATCCCGCGAGCAACTCGACGATGAACGACAAACCTCACGCCGGGATAGACACGCCAAAGCTCGACAACCGTCGATAACTCGAGGACCTTTGCGCCCACACGATTACTCTTGAAATTCAAGAACCCTAGTGTCTTTATTATGGATAACTGGACGAACATCTAAGACGCTGTCACACATGCCGATCCTAGAGGGATGGTGATAATATGAACTTTAAGTTCTACATTATTCTGAATAAACTCAAAGCTAATCTAAACCCTAGACCGGCCAACTCCTTATATGAGGGCTGGGGCGAATAGACTCGACCTTGTCGGTTGGACAGGCCCAAACCGATATCTAAAGTAACTGGACTCTAAACAGGATACATCCGGACTCCGAACACGGCCGGACTATCCGGTTGGCACAGGCCAGATTGTCCAGGGTAGCTGGACATTCCGGGTGAATCAGTCGGATTCTCTGGGCTTAGTCCCTCATCATCCTCCTATTCTTCAAAAGGCGTTGTCCTCAATGCTAGAGGGTAATCTAGAACGTGGCGTCAGATCAGCAACATCACCACTCTCCGTCTTCAAGTTTCGCTAGTCTTCCACACCTCATCCTCCCGCTCGACTAGCTATCTTCAAGTCTTGCTCGCTTTTGCACGCCTCATCCTCCCTCTCGGCTTGCTTGACTTGATACTGTCCTTGTCGCTCTTTGGTCTTCGACACCATCAACGTGACTGAGACACAAGCATCCTCCAACTGCAACTAACGGTATACCATGCATATCACCCATAACACACATAACAAATTCCTGTACACCATGGATCCAAATAAGATGAATACACCTGGTATGCACTTGACTGACACAAGTGTCCGTAGACTGTTTGACGATATTCATAGACTGATTCACGAACGGCTAGAAAAATTTCCACATGGCCGGAATATCCGGTCTGATTTGGCCAGATACTCCGGTACTGATTTCGGCCGAGTCTCTGCTTGGAACGATCACGTAAGTAGTTGCTGATTTTGATCACGGGAGCACATGCAATCATGTGCAGCAATCCGTTTTCCAATCGTGGAAGAAGCGGTCCGTTTTTTTAACATTCCTTTTTTTTCTAACGTTAACCGATCTGATTAACGGATCTGGTAACCAATGGAATTCACGTGATGCCAGATCTGTCTGCCTGGTCCATATGATTTTTTCCTGGTTTGTCACGTAGTTGATTTTGATCTAGTCCAGGCGCAAACCACGCTGGTTCTTTCCTAACCAAGACGGTCTCCTGCCAAAAATTGCGGCCCCAAACGTGAGCGGGACTATAACTCAGCAGCAACTGGTCCATCCGATCTCATTGAGATCGATTGAGCCTGTACGAACAAAGACGTGGTCACCTGCCGCTCCAAACTTCTGATCCACAGTTCAATTTCTTTGATAAACTTGCGGATAACAATTCAATCTCTAGCACCAACTCGTCGCCCAACAGATCAATGATCCGCCTAACGACACCAACTGCACTTGCATCGTGATTCACCTGGCGCTCTGATACCAGATGATACGAATCGTTTTCCCGATCTTTTACGATGCACCTCCTCATTCGATGGATCTGATAGATCTTCCAATCACGTGAGCAGAACACGTAACCAGGAGAGGGGGAACGCCAATCCTGCGAGCAACTCGACGATGAACGATGAACCTCACGCCGGGATAGACACGCCAAAGATCGACAACCCTCGATAACTCGAGGACCTTCGTGCCCACACGATTACTCTTGACAATTCAAGAACCCTCGTGTCTTTATTATGGATAACTGGACGAACGTCTGAGACATCATCACACATGCCGATCCCAGAGGGATGGTGATAATATAAACTTTAAGTTCTACATTATTCTGAATAAACTCAAAGCTAATCTAAACCCTAGACCGACCAGCTCCTTATATGAGGGCTGGGGCGGACAGACTCGACCTTGTATGTTGGACAGGCCCAAACTGACATCTAAACTAACTGGACTCTAAACAAGATACATTCGGTTCGGACTGGTCCGAACACGGCCGGAGTATCCGGTTGGCACATGCCAGACTGTCCAGGGTAGCTGGACATTCCGGGTGAATCAACCAGATTCTCCGGGCTTAGTCCCTCATCATCCTCCTATTCTTCAAAAGGCGTTGTCCTCAACGCTAGAGGGTAGTCTCTAGAACGTGGCGTCAGATCAGCAACATCGCCACTCTCCGTCTTCAAGCTTCGCCAATCTTCCACACCTCATCCTCCCGCTTGACTAGCTATCTTCAAGTCTTGCTCGCTTTCCACGCCTTATCCTCTCTCTCGGTTTGCTTGACTTGATACTGTCTTTGTCGCTCTTTGGTCTTCGACACCATCAACGTGACTGAGACACAAGCATCCTCCAACTGGAACTGACGGTATACCATGCATATAACCCATAATACACAGAACAAATTCCTGTACACCATGGATCCAAATAAGATGAATACACCTGGTATGCACTTGAATGACACAAGTGTCCGTAGACTGTTTGACGATATTCGTAGACTGATTCACAGATGGGCAGAAAAATTTCTACACGGCCGGACTATCCGGTCTCATTTGGCCGGATACTCCGGTACTGATTTTGGTCGAGTCTCTGCTTGGAACGATCACGTAAGCACTTGCTGATTTCGATCACGGAAGCACTTGCAATCATGTGCAGTAATCCGTTTTCCATTCGTGGAAGTAGCGGTCCGTTTTTTTAACTTTCCTTTTTTTCTAATGTTAATCGATCTGATTAACGTATCTGGTAACCAATAGAATTCACGTGATGCCAGAACTGTCTGCCTGGTCCATATGATTTTTTCTTGGTTGGTCACGTAGTTGATTTCGATCTAGTCCAGGTGCAAAATCCGCTGGTTCTTTCCTAACCAAGACGGTCTCCTGCCAAAAATTGCGGCCCCAAATGTGAGCGGGTGGGACTATAACTCAGCAGCAACTGGCCGAGCCCATCTCGTCGAGATCGATTGAGCCTGTACGAACAAAGGTGTGGTCACATGCCGCTCCAAACTTCTGATCCACAGATCAATTTCTTTGATAAAATCCCGGATAACAATTCAATCTCCAGCACCAACTCGTCGCCCAACAGATCAATGATCCACCTAACGACACCAACTGCACTTGCATCATGATTAACCTGGCGCTCTGATACCAGATGATACAAATCGTTTGCATGACCTTTCACGATGCACCTCCTCATCCGATGGATCTGATAGATCTCCCAATCACGTGAGTTGCACGTAACCTGGAGATGGGGAACGTCAATCCTGCGAGCAACTCGACGATGAACGACGAACCTCACGCCGGGATAGACATGCCAAAACTCGACAACCCTCGATAAATCGAGGACCTTCGCACCCACACGATTACTATTGACAATTCAAGAACCCTCGTGTTTTTATTATGGATAACTGGACGAACGTCCGAGATGCCGTCGCACACGCCGATCCCAGAGGGACGGTAATAATATGAACTTTAAGTTCTATATTATTCTGAATAAACTCAAAGCTAATCTAAACCCTAGACCGGCTAGCTCCTTATATAAGGGCTAGGGCGGACAGACTCAACCTTGTCGGTTGGACAGGCCCAAACTGACATCTAAACTAACTAGACTCTAAACAGGATACATCCGGTTCGAACTGGTCCGAACAAGGCCGGACTATCCGGTTGGCACAGGCCGGACTATCCGGGGTAGCCGGACATTCTTGGTGAATCAGCCGGATTCTCTGGGCTTAGTCCCTCATCAGATCGTCTAGATTCTATTGGAAAGGCATTGATCTTCAAAGAATAAAATGTAAACGGTAAGCTTTCGTTACTGTTCGATTCGTCTATGTTGTTTCCCGTTTCTGTCCTTTTATTATTTGTCTTTGTTCATTTTGCTAATCTCTTTCCTCTTACGTTTCATAGGCTTGGTTGTGACTGTTCCCTTTTTGACCGTATGTGTACGCGTCGACGAATACAACCAACTCATTGCCTTGCATGTTTTGGCTGTCGTGCTCGATTGGCGTCAGTCACTCCTTCCAGTGGTTTTCGGCCAGACTTGGAGGACCCTAAGTGTCACTCCATGGAAACTATGAAGGACAGTGGTTGCATTCATCATGCGTGTAAGACAACAAACTGTGTGTCATTTAGCCTGTCTTTAGGTTGCTCATGGAATCGATGTAATACTGTGCGTATAAAATTTGTAGCTATATTGTACATGTACCTTTAGTTGTAAAAGGTTTAACTGATGTAGCCCAACCTACGGTAGTTACCACATCAAGGTCTTCAACAAATGCCAAGTCATCATCGACTCCAATGGAGAATCCTATCCTCTATGAGATCCCACTTCCTACCATTTTTGAATGGTATACTACATCATACTCCGTCCTATGGCCATAATAGGTTCACCCCGACAAGTACAGAGACAAGGGAAGAAGCTCGAGGACTCATGCCCGACAAGGCGGTGGCCTAGAAGAGGAGAAGGAAGAGGCAGAACCGAACCGGCAAAGATTTCGATGCTGCCAGATTCTACGCCGAAATAAACCGGCGACCGCTGGATCAAAACCACACCCTGCCGAAACCTACGCCAGCGTGTCAGTCCGGTTAATGCCATAATAAATCGACGACCGCCAGAAACTTCCTGTGCTAGATCCGGTGCCTCCGAACTTGCCATTGAACCCCGTCTACACAAGGATCTAGGTTTGATGCCCTAGAATATTTCCTTTACCTATTCCTTTGCGCTAAGTACTATAAAATAGGCCCTATGGCTCCCCATTTATTCCTGAGGCATAGATGATAGATTAGAAGACAACCCCCTTTGTAGAATCTCTAGTTTTTCCTCATCCCCTTTACCAAGGGGACCGACTATCGTCACCAAACTTGTTGGAGTATGCATGGTGCATCCATTGTTTGACAAGGCCATCATCTTGTGAGTGCGTGAGTCAAGTTGTCAAGACCCTCTCAAAGGTGGTCTTCCCTCTCCGCTTGGATTGATAGGAGCATGTTGACCGATCTTTCCTTGCAATGATTATATCGGACCGATGGCTGCCGGTGGGAGCAATTGGCCTTGTATCGTGTTGTGTTGGTGTGTGTTCATCATGTTCTTCGCGAGGTGTGTGTTCTATTCCGCTACCTTCCTCCTTTCCCCTCACTTTCCCATCGATTTAACCATGTGATCCGTGGAGATGGGGCCACCCTTGAGGTTAACCCATATCATCTGGTATCAGTTGCTTTTGGTTGCCACGGATTTCTCCTCGATTTGTTCTTTTCTCGATAAATTCGAAAATTCAACCAAAAATTGCCCAATTTTGTGTTTTGGATCGATCTAATATTTGAGTGTGTTTTGGTAGGTTTTGATATGTGGATTACTTGCTAAACTTGTTGATATACCTTCTCATGCATTCCCATGGTCTAATTCCATCATTTGGCCCTCAGATATGAAGTGTTCCATCAAGTTTTTCTGCAGAAGTTGCGAAATTTGAGATCACGAACTCATTTTGGTGGGCGTTCCGCCGCCGCCGAAATCGTTTCGGCGACAGATCCGGCGCAACCACAAATTGCCTTCAGTATACCATTTAGGCAGCAGACTCAGTGCCGCCAATTAATTCTGGCGCAGCCAAAATCTTTTTGGCGGCAGACTCGGCGCCGCCAATTTTCCCGCCAACAGTTTCATCTCTACACCGCTTTAAGCATAACTTTTGCATTTGAATTGGGATTTTGGCATTCTTTAGCTTGTTTCGAAGAGAAAAATAAGGTCTACATCACCATACATGTTGTTCATGCTATATACTCTCTAAAAATGCCATGAAGAAGCTACAATCCAACAATAAAAGGGTGAAGATCAATGATAAAGGTATAAATGATGGGGATATACCAATCGGGGTATGCCCAGAAAGACGGTTCGACTGACTTAGGCCCATGAAGAATGGTCCTGCGGGCACGGTGACTAGAACGTGACTGGAAGCGAAGCCCGACAACTGAAGCTGAAGGCCTAAGACACTAGCTAGGCCTAGTTGGATTAGGTCAAATCCTCCAAAAGCGAGACTAATTCAGTTGTAATCTTGTAAACCCTAGTGAGACACACCTAATAAACCTCCAAAGGGTACCATGTATACTCACGTGCTATTATCTAGCCCATCCAAGCGACTCGCTGCCCAGCCACCGAGTTCGCCGATTTTGTAATCCACTCTCCAAGTAATACAATCTAGCAGGAAGTAGGTCTTTACCCCACGGGGGGCGAACCTTGGAACATCCCTGGTGTTAGTTCCCAATCTTTCTTTGTAAATGGCAACTCGCTCTTGCCCCCAATCGTATCAATCGCTACCCCTGGTAGCGACTGTCGTGGTCATTCCCATGAAAGTGGGGCCCACCGTGGGGCTTGGCCAGTCAAGCCTGAGATCTGCGGCGATACCCTACATCCCGATCAACCGGCTGATCGCCACCGGCCGCATGGTCGATAGCGGCGGGTTCCTCTAGATCCTGCCAAGCAGCTACATCTCGGCATCGTGCCCGATCACTCACGGCGCGGTGATGCCGGTCGACACCATCAACCTCTTCGTCGGATTCACGGACACCATCGACCCGATGGAGACAACGATCATCAGCGGGTTGTCGCCACGCGATTTGCTCTCAAAGGACCACATCCGCTCCATTACCTGCCTTGCCTCCGAGTATGACTCGGCCGCTAGCAACGCGGTCAGGAGCGACGCGACTCTCCACGATGATACCTATTCGGCGGCCCCTGCCTCGGCCATTGGATCCATCAATGATGCATCACACGAGGAATCCATCACGCGAGTCTCCAATGCTGAGGACTTCGAGGACCCCTCCATCCTCGGGCTCTTCGACTCCGACCCCGGTTCGAAATCTCCTGACACCATCTACATGGACGGTAGCACCAATGCGCCACCAGATCCCTTCTCCACGCCCATCCCACCAATAGCGATGGTGGCGGAGATCGAGGAGTACCGCCAGCAGCTAGAGGCGGCCAAGGATAGGGAAAAAGACGAGCGCGACAAATTTCTCTACCATCAACGCCACATCCGGAGTCGCATGAACCCCACTGTTTAGGGCCGCTCCCTGAACTTCGATGAAAAACACGACCCCTCTCGCGCGGCTGAGCGCGAGTTCTGCCGCAACGCGCCACCCGGCGGCAGCCGTCCACCAGTCGGGGCACCTGCGACCGGAGCTCCACCACTGCCCCACCGCTCGCCTCCTCCGGAGCAGCCACGGATCCTGATATCCCTGCAAGCGTGTGACTCCAATGGGATCACGCTCTACTCCACCCTGATAGACAACGTCATCATGGGATAGGCCACAGTCGCCAACCTCAACCTCATGGGGGAGGGTGCACTGCAGGTCAAATACGCATAGGCCCTACTCGTCAGGGCCGTCGAGCAGCAAGTTGCGGGGGTCAACCCGCGGGGGCGAATGTACTTCTGCTCGACCAGCAGCCGTGTGGCCTTAAGTGGTCGCTTGACAGTCGCCAACGCCGTCAAATGCCCCCACCCAAGCCCCTGTAGCTCCAACCGCGGGAAGCAAACCCCACACACTCCACCAATGGGTCGTGGCCTGTGCATAACACAGTCGCTGCCAACAGTCAGCCGATCGACACGTAGACCCACATCGTCAACAACTAATCCTGGCGAGCTCGCTAGCAAAACGACTTGAGGAACACCCTCACCAACCACAGTGAGCCCGAGCCAAGGGGCTCCCTTAGCTGAATCGGCCCACGGTGCTTCAGACCAATGATCTGAGGTGAGAAGTGCCCCTTCACCTTCAAAGCACCAAAGGACATCGAGAAGTACAATCCCACATACGATTCGGTGGTGTGGATTGACATGTACCTCATGGTGATGGGGATCGCTGGTCACACCGACCTACTCGATACTTGCTACCTCCCCCTGATGATGGATGGAGCGACCCGCCAGTGGATCAACACCCTCCCCGAGAACAGCATCGACTCATGGGAGGACATGAGGAACGCCTTCGTCAGGCACTTCGAGGGCTTCTACACCCGCGCCACCACCATCGAGGACCTGGAATGCTGCATACAGGGACCACACGAGCCACTCGCCACTGGGTTCAACGATGGTAGGACCTGTGGATCAATGCCTCCGGCATCCACCTGGATACGGCCATCCACTACTTCAATAACATGTTCTGCTACCAGCCTCTAGTCACCAAGATCAAGAGGGTCTACCGGATGCTCGATAACATCCCCGACCTCCTTGAGATCGCTAAGTGCTACGCGGAGGAGGATGCCAACCAAGACTCGGACAACGAGACAGGGGGAAGACGTCGCTCGGGTGGCCCTGACAATGGAAGGCACCGCAAGCTGTGCTACAACAATACGTACCTCATCGGCAAGCACCTCAGTGATGGGAGAGTCAACTTTGTTGCCAACGCCAGCTATGGGTAACGCGACCCCAAGAACTACCGCCGCGACGGTAGCAACTGCCACGACAGTGGAAACTACCGCACCAACAACACGACGAGGCCGAAATTTGACCTCGTCGCTCTACTCAACCAACCCTATGTCTATCACAGCAGGGAGTTGAAGCCCTCCACTCACACCACCGCTGACTTCCACTCTCTGAAGGAGATTGAGAAGGCAAGGCGAGCAAGGGAAGGCACCAACAATGACCCGCCAAGGGACAACAACAATGCTAGCGGATTCAGAAACAAGGTCGGCTCGCTACCCACATTCACCAGGCTCGGCAGCAAGCGCGAGAACGAAGTGCTCCCCTGAGCCGTCGCTAGCAATGTGGTGACACAAGTGGACATCCGGCGCTACCTCAACTGGTCTGAGCAAAGCATCACTTGGAGACGCGAGGATCACCCGCCTAGGATCGAGTACCCTGGGCTAGTCGCTCGGGTGGTCAAGCCCAAAGTGGCTGACTACTGGCTCCCCAAGACTTTGATGGACAGTAGGCGTTCCATCAACATCCTGTACCTGGATACATTCAGGAGACTACAGCTCCTGCAGTCGATGGTCGAATCGACCCTCACCACCTTCCATGGCATCGTCCCCGGTCGGAAGGCATATCTGATCGGCAAGGTGATGCTGCCAGTCACCTTCAGCATGCCAGCCAACTTCCGCACCAAGCGGATCGTCTTCGAGCTGGTGAACTTCCATAGCCCATACCACTGCGTGCTGGGACGACAAGCGTTCACAAAATTTATGGCGGCCCCCTGACTACGTGTAAAACATGATGAAGCTCCCTGGGCCACGTGGCATCATCACCGTTCACGGCGACCCCGACATGGCCGTGGACTATGAGTACAAAGGTGCCGAGCTCGCCGATGCTTTCATCCTCGAAGAAACCAACCACGTAGACAAGCTCGCAAAATACACGAGCAAAATTGACAAGGATGACCCAACGATCCTGAAGAAGCCGACTTCGACCAACACCACGCAGGCAACCTTCAAGGCCTCCATGCACACCTGCACCATCAAGCCCGTCCCAAGCGAATCGATCCAGAAGGTCACCGTGGGAACCAACATGAGCCCCGCATAGGAAAGCGCACTCATCGAGTTCCTCAGTGAGAATCGAAACATCTTTGCATGGAAGCCATCTGACATGCCTGGAGTCCTGAGGGAACTCGCTGAGCACAAGCTAAATGCCAACCCCAAGGCACGACCCGTCGAACAGTCGATGTGGCCCTTCAATGAAGAACGCTGACTCGCAATCACCGAAGAAGTATTGTGGCTACTCGCCGTAGGATTCATTCGGCCCATCAAGTACTCCAAGTGGCTGGCAAATCCAGTCCTGGTCCTGAAGAAGAATAACACCTGGAGGAGGTGTATCGACTACACCAACCTCAACATCGGCTACCCAAAGGAGGAGTTTGTCCTCCCGCGCATCAACTAGATCATCGACTCGATCGCGGGGTCTGAGTTGCTATGGTTCCTCAATGCTTATTCCAGCTACAATCAGATCAATATGGCCATCGAGGATGAGGAGAAAATGGCTTTCATTACGCCATTCAGAGCTTTCTTCTACACCACGAGGATGTTTGGCCTCAAGAACACCGATGTGAGCTACCAACGGTGCATGTAGGAATGCCTAGCGAGACAAATTGGCTGCAACACCCATGTCTACATCGACGACATGGTGGTGAAGTCGACTCGCAAGAGCGACCTACTTGCCGACCTGGCCAAACTTTCGCAAATATGTGGAAGTACAAGATCAATATCAACCTGGAGAAGTGCACTTTTGGCGTGCCCACTGGCCAGCTCCTAGGATACGTGGTCTCCAAACGAGGCATCAAGGCTAACCCCTCCAAGATCGACGCCATCGCACGACTCGGAAAGCCTGAGTGCCTGGGCGAGATCCAGAAGCTAGCAGGGCGAGTTGCGGCCCTCATTCGATTCATCCCCCGGCTCGGTGAGAAGGCAATGCCCCTCTACCGATCGATGTGAAAGAACCCCACGTTCATGTGGGACAACAAGGACAACAACACGCTCAATGCGCTGAAGGAGGTGCTACTCGCAGCACCAGTGCTCGCCGCTCACATGGACAAGGAGCCAATGCTTGTCTACATTGCAGCCTCTAGTTGAGTCGTCAGCGCCGTGATGGTCATCGAGCGAGCGGAGGAGGGCAAGGAGCGCCCTGTGCAGCGCCCTGTCTACTACATCAGCAAGGTCCTCACCTAGTCGAGTCAACGCTACCCGCAGTACTAGAAGCTAGTATACATGGTCTTCCGATCCTAGAGGAGGCTCCCACATTACTTCTAGGAGCACCCCATCACAGTCATATCTTCTGCCCCGTTGCAGGACATCATCCGCAACCGAGACACAACTAGTTGAGTCGCAAAGTGGGCTGTCAAAATCGGTGTCCACAACATCATGTATGAGCAACGCAAGGCCATCAAGTCGCAAGCTCTGGCGGACTTCCTCGCCAACTGGGAGGAATCTCAATAGGCCATGATGCTTCCATACCTCCACTACTGGTCCCTCCACTTTGACGGATCAAGGAAAACAGATGGTGTCGGGGCTGGGATGATCCTCACCTCCCCCAAGGGCGAAAAACTCTGATATGTACGGCATCTCAACTTCATTCCCTACACCAACAACGTGGCTGAATATGGGGCCCTCCTCCAAGGCATGAGAGCCACCAAGGAGATGAACATCAATCGCCTCAAGTTCTACGACGACTCTGACCTCGTCACCACACAAGTCGCTGGCACATGCGACACCGTCACCCCCAACATGATAGCATACCACCAAGTGCTGGACCAGCTGGGGGGGATACTTCGCTGGCTACTCCATCGAGTGGATCGAATGATGGAAGAACCAGGAGGCCGACATACTCTCATGCATCGGATTGGCTCGCCAAACGCCACTATCGGGCGTCTTCCTCGATAGCATCAACAAACCATTGGTTTCCCCCCAAAGGAGATCGACATCGGGATACTACCGCATCCCGAGTCTTCTCTGGTCGCCATTGTCATGGAGCCCAGTGACTAGACCACACCATACATCGCCTACCTGGAGCACAAGATCCTGCCCAAGGACGAGACAGAGGCATGAACAATCGTGCACCGCTGCAAATCCTACATCATCATCAAGGGCGATATCTACAAATGTAGCATGACAGGTGTGTACCAACAATGTGTACAATCATAAGAGATTCGCAAGATCCTTCAATACATCCACGCCGGCGATTGCGCCCATCACGCTGGCAGAAGGTCACTAGTCACCAAAGCCATGCGCCATGGCTTCTACTAGCTCACCGCGCACGCCGATGCTGCCGACATCGTCCAACGCTCGTCAGGTACCAGAAATACGCCAACCAGATGCACATCCCTGGCTTGGCCCTAAGGACCATCCCCATCACATGGCCATTCGCCATTTGGGGCATCGACATGGTGGTCCAGTTCAAAACCGCTCCATCGGGCTACACCCACCTCCTGGTCGCAGTCGACAAATTCACAAAGTGGGTCGAGGCGAAGCCCATCAAGAAATGCAATGGCAAGACCACCACCAAGTTCCTTTGCGAGCTGATCTACCAGTACGGATACACGCACAACATCATCATTGACAATGGCACTAACTTCGCCAAGGGTGACATGGCTGACTTCTGTGAAGAGCACGACATTCGACTCGACCTCGCTTCCATCGCCACACTTGGAGTCGAACGGCAAAGCCAAGAGCGCCAACCAGAGTGTCCTCCATGGCCTCAAGCCAAGACTGCAGGTCCCCCTCGAGCGGACGCCCGGGTGCTAGGTCGAAGAACTCCCCTCTGTGCTATGGAGCATTCGCACCTACGTCAACCGATCAACAAGGTTCACCGCCTTCTTCATGGTGTACATCGCCGAAGTCATCATGCCAACTAACCTAGAGCATGACTCGCTATGAGTCGTCCACTACACGGAAGAGGACAATGAATTCGCCCGTCAAAATAGGATCGATCTTCTCGACAAAGCATGCGACCTGGCTTGCTCCCGCACCTCCATCTACCAGCAAGGGATCTGCCGCTACCACAGCCATCGAGTCCGGACTCGCACCTTCTAGGATGGCGACCTCGTCCTGCGACTCATCTAGGACAAGAAGGGCATGCACAAGCTCTCCCCCATGGGACGGTCCATTCGACATCAGGCAAGTCCTAGGCAATGATGCCTACTAACTCATCGATATACGAGGTGATGGCCAGCTCGACGTCGAGAGGGCATGGAATATGAATCTCCTTCAAAAGTGATACACATAGAAGTCAAACTTGTACCTAGTTGTACCAATGACGGAATAAAAATACTTCTCGCATAAATTGTGTCCACTGGCCTTTTCTTGTGCCAATCGCACTCGTAAATTCAGCAATACACTAACTACGGTAGTCAACCCTTGGTCGAGCGCTCAACATGGCTAAGTAGTGCGGTTCAAGGGCACCAAAAATAATTCGGGTCTTGCACCATCCACGAAAACACTAACCCGGAGCCACTATTAGAGTCGCCTCGCTCGACTGGCTCCCCGAGCCAAGACTCCCAATCATGCTCCCCATAACACCTTGTCCTCCTCATCCTTATGCCCAATGACTCGAACGGTTAAGTACCACGCTTGGGGACTCAGCCTAAATTGGACTCATACGCGGCTCAGGAAAACACTAAGTATGAGAGCGGTCCATCGATTCACCCAACGACTAGCTTTCCGAGCTAGGAGGAGAGACGCGTTTCAAACAGTACCCAACGTCCTCACCTACCTTGGGCGTACGACTCGAATAGTTAAATACCATGCTCGGGGACTCGCTAAAAGGAACCCGCTCGCGTTCAGAGAAAACACTAAGTACACAGTACCCCTTGGAGTCGCCATGCGACTGGCTCCACGAGCCACGGCGAGTCAACTAAAGCTACCTGAATAGCTCTCAACAACTAGCAATAACACTAAAACACACACGCGCCTAAAACCCAACAACGAATACGCTCGTGGACTCACACAATTCAAGTCAAAATTAGACACTAACTCTGTGATTGCATACGAGTCGATTACCATATCATCAAGTGACGAAATATATTTTTCATGGTGGTGGCACGACATATGCTTGTATTACTCTCTCCTTTGATATGGATTACAAAGGGTCCTCAAGCTGTTCGCGAGAATGAGACTAGTTCTCTTACTCCTCATTACAAATCCCTAGAGTTTTTTCTTAGTAGAATGATCGATCCCCCGCAATGGAGGCCATGGTGCTCCTTATATAGGGGAGCCCAGGTTATAAAGTTAGGGCACACGTGGAAGCATATTCCCCGAATATGCCCTTTGGTTAAAGCTAGATGCCTCTTTATTCACTTTAAATGGCTAGTACGGACTATGGACGTAATCCTCTATGAGCTCCGTGTGTTTTGGCGACACCAGACATAGATCGTGTCAGCCAGCACTGCCCGCGTCACCTTTGTCGGCCACGCCCCGCTGGTCCTTCCCTCTGCTCGCTTCGCTCATGCTACGGTGGACAGAGGCCACCTTTTGACCAGCAGGAGATTCCTTCCTTCTCTTGGAAGCCAAGTGGTAACCCGGCTAGCGCTTGGCTAACCCGGCTACGAGGGTACCTGCACACATGGTAAATCAGGTATAGCCGACATACATTTTATGTCGGCCGGGTTAATGTTAGGTGAACACCCTGCAAGCCGGGTTACCCTGTAAGTCGACCTGCCTTGAGGAGACCTAGTCGGCATTCGCCTTGACCGTGCCATACCTCGGCTAACTCGTCATTTATACGCCGACGTGACCCTACCTGGGGGTACCTCCCCAACATTAGTTCCCGAAGCTGGTGCGGTCTTAGCAACTTCAGCTGATAAGGGGCTTGTTCGTCTGCGGTACCAAAGTTGGCAGGCCAGCGCATGGCGGTACCTAAGTTGCCTGAAATTACCGCGTTTCGAAAAGTTGCGCCGCCAACTACTGAGAGGGGCCATTTCGAGGCAAACTCATCTCACCCCTGCCAAATACAAACATTTCGTTAAACCGCCCCGTGAAGTAGACGGTCGGGACCCACATGTCGGTTATCTGTCCGTGACGCGGGCGCCAACGCGGCAACCTCTTAGGCAATCGAGCAGCTAAGTGTATTGGATGCGTTGACCAATTTCACAAATTCATTCCCAACTTTCCCCTAGCACCGGCAGCGTCGGAATCCACCCTCCAGGCAGGACGATCCCTTCGAACATTTGACTTCCGGGGCCAAGTTGCTGCGCCCAGTCGCTGATACCGAGCTCCAATGGCGCATGCCGTAGCCATCGTTGCGAGGCTCTAGCCCGCCTCCGCCGCCGACGAGCCGAGTAGCTCGGAGGATGGCAGATCCTACTATCAAGAAATAAGAAGTTTTGTCTACAAGCGGGTGATCTACCCCTCTCTTTGCTATTCGCACTAGTTACAACTACTAGCTGGCTACTGAACCTCAAATTGTTTGTTAGCCCATCGCTGACAAACATATTTTGTCCACAGTTTTCTGTCAAGTGGGATCTGCGCGGACCCCCCTTACCTAGTTACGGTAGTCCTCTATAGGTATGACTCTAAGGGAAACAGGTATGGACACCATTGTTTCACGATGGAAGAAGCGCCTACGCAGATCTGCACTATATCTGGTATGGTTGTTGCTCTGCGTAATCATGTTGAATTATGGCTGATGCAGACTGCAAAGTTCAGCTTCATGGATGAACGTGGCATCATGGTTCCTATAACGTGTGACAGTCAGCTAATTGGGTTGATGAAAAGGTATGCTTCGGCTGCCATGTTTGAGCTGAAATGTGATGTACTGGATGTGGAAGCTGCTGCAACTGGGAGTCGCCCTTCTAATCTTGGACAGGGTGGTTGCTCGAACCCAATTAGCTCCTGGTAAGAAAAAGTCTCTTGGGGTTCGCATGTTTGTGCTGAATTATAATTTTTGTTTTATTTACTCTGTAGATATTGGGCAGTTATGCAACAGTCTTGTTTCTTTGACAGGAAGCGCCGCAAGGTTAGAAACATGACTGCCGGGTCAGTCATTTTGTTGCCTGAAGAAATTAAAAACGAGTGGAAAGATGTCATTTTGCTGCCTGAAGAAATTAAAAACGAGTGGAAAGATGATGTTGGACATGATTCTGGTGCCCATTGTCCTGGCGATGCAGAGTACGTGAAGCTAAGAAAATTGGCACCGAGGAAGAGGGAGAAGGCAGGAAATGAAGAAGCCATTGGATGTGAAGGCTTGGCACCCAGGCTGCGGAAGAAGGCTGCTGGCAATGAAGATGTATAGTAATGTGTTGAACTTGAACCTATATATGTAATTCTGTTAAATTTTGATCGCTCTGTGTGTGGCACGTTGCTGGGCGAAACAATCTACCCACGTTCTCTGAGTAAAATGTACCGCGACTTAGGGTTTGGAAACGCCCGATTTGGTAGTTGAATCCGAAATTGTGATTGTGGCACTGCTATCTGAAAACAATGATCCACCGGTTCCACGATTGCTGAGCGGCGGGAGGTCTCTAAATACGACGAAATGTAAGTGGCACGTAAATAAATTATTTAAGCTGCCACACTCCACGAAGCAGCAACTTATTTCAGATGCTGCACAACGACGTGGCAACATAAACAGCAATGTTCTCACCGATAATGCCCAGATGAGGAGGAAATGGGTACCACTTTATGGTCTAATCTTGAGCCCGTCTATCTCACCGCCTCTCTGCTCCTGCATCCCCTGCATCTGGCGAAGCTCCCGGATGTCCAGTAACCAGGTGTACGTGCTTCCACTTTATAAATCTTGGTTATGCCATTTGCATGCGGCACAATCCACATAGATTACGTTTAAACAAACCACCAGTGTCAGAATACACTAGTAGAAAAAGTGTCTTTGGTCCACAGTTACGTTCCCAATCCGGGACAGAGATCTAAATCAAGGCAGAAATTGATCTAAATCACAAATTCTTCCACAAATTAATGCAGGGTCAGAGCAATTTTTTTCCTCCCTAGAATCCGGGAGCAATAGTTTAGACCGCTAGGTCAACAAGTACAAATATTACAACTTAAAAAGGCACGGAGCTTAAGCTAAATAGAACTAGTTATCACACATCTCCTTGATCTTCCTAATCTTGGCCCGATGCGCATCTTCCTGCGAGAACAAGGATCGAATTGTCTGCTCCTTCCTTTTAGCATCTTCCTTGCACAGCTTCAATTGTTTCTCTGCATTTTTCCTCATGCATTTGTCAATACTCGTAGTTGTATACTGCAGGACTTTGGCCTGGTGGAGATCGTTCCTTGCTTGAGTCAGTTCTTGCTCTTCTTTATCCTTCAGGGCCAACGGCGCGTCCCTCTCCTTCTCGACTTTGATAACCTTGTCTTGCACCCACCTGAGATCTCGCTTATGCTTGGTCGTGTCAACTGGTTCCCATAGCTTCATATCAACACTGTCAAGAAGTGAGTTGAATACGGATTCTTTCAACTCGACAGTCATTTCCCATAGTTTGTCCAGCGTTTTCTGCATCGATTTGGGCCACTATGGATCTACCCATTTGACAACACTGCAACTTCCGCCTTGCATCATTGCACGGTGTCCTTGACACCATAGAAACCTCATGCCTGCGTTTCGTCCTTCGAAGGCTACAAATTTAGCGGGCACATATCCATGATTACATACCAGAGGACTGTCTTCATCCTCTAAACCGTGATAGTCGGAGTCATACAACGTCTGGTTGGCCTAACACATCATACGCGAATGAGTAAACAGATTAGATCTAGCTCAAAAAATAGATAACTGGCCACAAATGATAGAAATAGAGATGAGACGACTCACATCAAAATCACCGTCCCTGTCGTCACGACACGTTTCCTCACCGTCTCCCCTTGAACCCATGGCGAGAGGGGTGGGGGGTGGCTGCCGGAGAGGGGATTGGGATGGAGGCGCCGTCGGCTAGCAGCTACGGCAGGATGGGAGTGAAGTGGGGAAGTGGCTTCGAGGGTAAGGAAGAGAAGTACGGGGAGGAAGAGAAGTAATGGAGACGTGACACTGGCATGTGGCCCACTGAACTCGTGAGACGTGACACTCGAAATAGGGGAGCGCCCGGTGTTGCCAGTTTGTCCAAAGCAAGCGTGGCCAATCATGCCGCAGAACAGCCTACTTGCGGATCACTCTCATGAAGACCATCCCAATTGTCCAAGCGCCCCAATCGAACGGTATGTAACAATCGTCATGCAGAACAACTGTGTTAGGGTGTGCCTTCTAGAAGACTCGGTCTAACGGCTACCCATGCAATGACACTGGGTCTAGTTCATGAAAAGAACAGACATGCAATGACATCGGTGGATCCATGCATGGTTTATGGAAGTAACAGACATGCAATGACTCTAGCTATGGTTAATGAAAAGAACACGCATGCAATGACACTGGGTGCGGTTCATAAAAAGAACATACATCCAATGACACTGGTGGATCCTTATGTGGTTCATGAAAAGAACAGACATGCAATAACACCGGTGGATCCTTATGTGGTTTGTTTAGAGGAACAGACATGCAATGACTCTAGCCGTGGTTCATGAAAAGAACAGACATGCAATGACACCGGGTGTGGTTCATGAAAAGAACAGACATGCAATGACTTATGTGGCTCATGAGAAGAACACACATCCAATGACTCTGGTAGATCCTTATGTTGTTCATGAAAAGAACTGACCTGAAGTGACACTGGGTGTGGTTCATGAAAAGAACAGACATGCACTGGCACTAGGAGTGGTTCATGAAAAGAACAGACAGGCAATGACACTGGTGGATCCTTATGTGGTTTATGGAAGGAACAAACATTCAATCACACCAGGTGGATCCATATGTGGTTTATGAAAGTAACACACATGCAATGACACTGGGTGTGGTTCATGAAAATAACAGACATGCAATGACACTGGTAGATCCTTATGTGGTTCATGAAAAGAACAGACATGCAATGACACTGGTGGATCCTTATGTGGTTTGTTTAGAGGAACAGACATGCAATCACACTAGGTGGATCCATATGTGGTTTATGGAAGTAAAAGACATGCAATGACTCTAGCTGTGATTCATGAAAAGAACAGACATGCAATGACACTGGTGGATCCTTATGTGGTTCATGAAAAGAACAGACAAGCAATGACACTGGTGGATCCTTATGTGGTTTGTTTGGAAGAACACACATGCAATGACACTGGGTGTGGTTCCTAAGAAGAACACACATGCAATGACACTGGTGGATCCTTATGTGGTTTGTTTAGAGGAACATACATGCAATGACACCGGTGTATCTACATGTGATTTATGGAAGTAAAAGACATGCAATGACACTGGTAGATCCTTATGTGGTTCATGAAAGGAACAGACATGCAGTGAATCTGGGTGTGGTTCATGAATAGAACAGACATGCACTGACACTGGGTGTTGTTCATGAAAAGAACAGACATGCAATGACACTGGTGGGCCCATCCTTATGTGGTTCATGAAAAGAACAGACATGCAATGACACTGGTGGATCCTTATGTGGTTTGTTTAGAGGAACATACATGCAATGACACCGGTGGATCCACATGTGGTTTATGGAAGTAAAAGAAATGCAATGACACTGGTAGATCCTTATGTGGTTCATGAAAAGAACAGACATGCAGTGAAACTAGGTGTGGTTCATAAATAGAACAGACATGCAATGACACTAGGTGTGGTTCATGAAAAGAACAGACATGCAGTGACACTGGGTGTGGTTCATGAATAGAACAGACATGCACTGACGCTGGGTGTGGTTCATGTAAAGAATAGACATGCAATGACACTGGTGGGCCCATCCTTATGTGGTTCATGAAAATAACACACACACAATGACACTGGTGGATCCTTATGTGGTTTGTTTAGACGAATAGACATACAATGACACCAGTGGATCCACATGTGGTTCATGAGAAGAACACACATCCAATGACTCTGGTAGATCCTTATGTGGTTCATGAAAAGAATTGACATGCAGTGACACTTGGTGTGGTTCATGAAAAGAACAGACATGCACTGACACTAGGACTGGTTCATGAAAAGAACAGACAGGCAATGACACTGGTGGATCCTTATGTGGTTTATGGAAGGAACAAACATGCAATCACACTAGGTGGATCCATATGTGGTTTATGGAAGTAACACACATGCAATGACACTGGGTGTGGTTCATGAAAAGAACAGACATGCAATGACACTTGTAGATCCTTATGTGGTTCATGAAAAGAACAAACATGCAATGACACTGGTGGATCCTTATGTGGTTCATGAAAAGAACAGACATGCAGTGAAACTTGGTGTGGTTCATGAATAGAACAGACATGCAATGACACTGGGTGTGGTTCATGAAAAGAACAGACATGCAGTGACATTGCGTGTGGTTCATAAATAGAATAGACATGCAATGACACTGGGTGTGGTTCATGAAAAGAACAGACATGCAATGACACTGGTGGGCCCATCCTTATGTGGTTCATGAAAAGAACAGACATGCAATGACACTGGTGGATCCTTATGTGGTTTGTTTAGAAGAACACACATGCAATGACACTGGGTGTGGTTCATGAAAAGAACACACACGCAATGACACTGGTGGATCCTTATGTGGTTTGTTTAGAGGAACAGACATGCAATGACACCGATGGATCCACGCGTGGTTGATGAGAAGAACACACATCCAATGACTCTAGTAGATCCTTATGTGGTTCATGAAAAGAACTGGCATGCAGTGACACTGGGTGTGGTTCATGAAAAGAATAGACATGCACTCACACTAGGAGTGGTTCATGAAAAGAACAGACATGCAATGACACTGGTGGATCCTTATGTGGTTTATAGAAGGAACAAACATGCAATCACACTAGGTGGATTCATATGTGGTTTATGGAAGTAACACACATGCAATGACACTAGGTGTGGTTTGTGAAAAGAACAGACATGCAATGACACTGGTAGATCCTTATGTGGTTCATGAAAAGAACAGACATGCAATGACATTGGTGGATCCTTATGTGGTTTGTTTAGAGGAACAGACACGCAATGACTCTAGCCGTTGTTCATGAAAAGAACAGAGATGCAATGACACCGGGTGTGGTTCATGAAAAGAACAGACATGCAATGACTTATGTGGTTTGTTTAGAAGAACACACATGCAATGACACTGGGTGTGGTTCATGAAAAGAACAGATAGGCAATGACACTGGTGGATCCTTATGTGGTTTGTTTAGAAGAACACACATGCAATGACACTAGGTGTGGTTCATGAAAAGAACAGACACGCAATGACACTGGTGGATCCTTATGTGGTTTGTTTAGAGGAATAGACATGCAATCACACTAGGTGGATCCATATGTGGTTTATGGAAATAAAAGACATGCAATGACTCTAGCTGTGATTCATGAAAAGAACAGACATGCAATGACACTGGTGGATCCTTATGTGGTTCATGAAAAGAACAGACAGGCAATGACACTGGTGGATCCTTATGTGGTTTGTTTAGAAGAACACACATGCAATGACACTGGGTGTGGTTCATGAGAAGAACACACACGCAGTAACACTGGTGGATCCTTATGTGGTTTGTTTAGAGGAACAGACATGCAATGACACCGGTGGATCCACATGTGGTTTATGGAAGTAAAAGACATGCAATGACACTGGTAGATCCTTATGTGGTTCATGAAAGGAACAGACATGCAGTGAAGCTGGGTGTGGTTCATGAATAGAACAAACATGCACTGACACTGGGTGTGGTTAATGAAAAGAACAGACATGCAATGACACTGGTGGGCCCATCCTTATGTGGTTCATGAAAAGAAGAGACATGTAATGACACTAGTGGATCCTTATGTGGTTTGTTTAGAGGAACAGACATGCAATGACACCGGTGGATCCACATGTGCTTTATGGAAGTAAAAGACATGCAATGACACTGGTAGATCCTTATGTTGTTCATGAAAAGAACAAACATGCAGTGAAACTGGGTGTGGTTCATGAATAGAACAGACATGCAATGACACTAGGTGTGGTTCATGAAAAGAACAGACATGTAGTTACACTGGGTGTGGTTCATGAATAGAAAAGACATGCACTGACACTGGGTGTGGTTCATGAAAAGAACTGACATGCAATGACACTGGTGGGCCCATCCTTATGTGGTTCATGAAAAGAACAGACATGTAATGACATTGATGGATCCTTATGTGGTTTGTTTAGAAGAACACACATGCAATGATACTGGGCGTGGTTCATGAAAATAACACACACGCAATGACACTGGTGGATCCTTATGTGGTTTGTTTAGAGGAACAAACATGCAATGACACCGGTGGATCCCCGTGTGGTTCATGAGAAGAACACACATCCAATGACTCTGGTAGATCCTTATGTGGTTCATGAAAAGAACTGACATGTAGTGACACTTGGTGTGGTTCATGAAAAGAATAGACATGCACTAAACCTAGGAGTGGTTCATGAAAAGAACAGACAGGCAATGCCACTGGTGGATCCTTATGTGCTTTATGGAAGGAACAAACATGCAATCACACTAGGTGGATCCATATGTGGTTTATGGAAGTAACACACATGCAATGACACTGCGTGTGGTTCATGAAAAGAATAGACATGCAATGACACTGGTAGATCCTTATGTCGTTCATGAAAAGAACAGACATGCAATGACACTGCTGGATCCTTATGTGGTTTGTTTTAGAGGAACGGACATTCAATGACTCTAGCCGTGGTTCACGAAAAGAACAGACATGCAATGACACCGGGTGTGGTTCATGAAAAGAACAGACATGCAATGACACCAGGTGTGGTTCATGAAAAGAACAGACATGCAATGACACTGGGTGTGGTTCATGAAAAGAACAGATATGCAATGACACTGGTGGATCCTTATGTGGTTTGTTTAGAAGAACACGCATGCAATGACAGTGGGTGTGGTTCATGAAAAGAACATACACGCAATGACACTGGTGGATCCTTATGTGGTTTTTTAAGAGGAACGGACATGCAATCACACTAGGTGGATCCATATGTGGTTTATAGAAGTAAAAGACATGCAATGACTCTGGCTGTGATTCATGAAAAGAACAGACATGCAATGACACTGGTGGATCCTTATGTGGTTCATGAAAAGAACAAACAGGCAATGACACTGGTGGATCCTTATGTGGTTTGTTTAGAAGAACACACATGCAATGACACTAGGTGTGGTTCATGAGAAGAACACACACGCAATGACACTGGTGGATCCTTATGTGGTTTGTTTAGAGGAACAAACATGCTATGACACCGGTGGATCCACATGTGGTTTATGGAAGTAAAAGACATGCAATGACACTGTAGATCCTTATGTGTTTCATGAAAAGAATAGACATGCAGTGAAACTGGGTGTGGTTCATGAATAGAACAAACATGCACTGACACTGGGTGTGGTTCATGAAAAGAACAGACATGCAATGACACTGGTGGGCCCATCCTTATGTGGTTCATGAAAAGAACATACATGCAATGACACTGGTGGATCCTTATGTGGTTTGTTTAGAGGAACATACATGCAATGACACCGGTGGATCCACATGTGGTTTATGGAAGTAAAAGACATGCAATGACACTAGTAGATCCTTATGTGGTTCATGAAAAGAACAGACATGCAGTGAAACTGGGTGTCGTTCATGAATAGAACAGACATGCAATGACACTGGGTGTGGTTCATGAAAAGAGCAGACATGCAGTGAAATTGGGTGTGGTTCATGAATAAAACAGACATGCACTGACAATGTGTGTGGTTCATGAAAAGAACAGAGATGCAATGACACTGGTGGGCCCATCCTTATGTGGTTCATGAATAGAACAGACATGCAATGACACTGGTGGATCCTTATGTGGTTTGTTTAGAAGAACACACATGCAATGACACTGGGTGTGGTTCATGAAAAGAACACACACGCAATGACACTGGTGGATCCTTATGTGGTTTGTTTAGAGGAACAGACATGCAATGACACCGGTGGATCCACGTGTGGTTCATGAGAAGAACACACATCCATTGACTCTGGTTGATCCTTATGTGGTTCATGAAAAGAACTGATATGCAGTGACACTGGGTGTGGTTCATGAAAAGAATAGACATGCACTGACACTAGGAGTGTTTCATGAAAATAATAGACATGCACTGACACTAGGAGTGGTTCATGAAAAGAACAGACATGCAATGACACTGGTGGATCCTTATGTGGTTTATGGAAGGAACACACATGCAATCACACTAGGTGGATCCATATGTGGTTGATGGAAGTAACACACATGCAATGACATTGTGTGTGGTTCGTGAAAAGAACAGACATGCAATGACTTATGTGGTTTGTTTAGAAGAACACACATGCAATGACACTGGGTGTGGTTCATGAAAAGAATAGATAGGCAATGACACTTGTGGATCCTTATGTGGTTTGTTTAGAAGAACACGCATGCAATGACAGTGGGTGTGGTTCATGAAAAGAACAGACATGCAATGACACTGGTGCATCCTTATGTGGTTTGTTTAGAGGAACAGACATGCAATCACACTAGGTGGATCCATATGTGGTTTATGGAAGTAAAAGACATGCAATGACTCTAGCTGTGATTCATGAAAAGAACATACATGCAATGACACTGGTGGATCCTTATGTGGTTCATGAAAAGAACAAACAGGCAATGACACCGGTGGATTCTTATGTGGTTTGTTTAGAAGAACACACATGCAATGACACTGGGTCTGGTTCATGAGAAGAACACACACGCAATGACACTGGTGGATCCTTATGTGGTTTGTTTAGAGGAACAGACATGCAATGACACCCGTGGATCCACATGTGGTTTATGGAAGTAAAAGACATACATTGACACTGGTAGATCCTTATGTGGTTTATGGAAGTAACACACATGCAATGACACTGGGTGTGGTTCATGAAAATAACAGACATGCAATGACACTGGTGGATCCTTATGTGGTTTGTTTAGAGGAACGGACATGCAATGCCACTGGTGGATCCATGCGTGGTTTATGAGAAGAACACACATCCAATGAACTCTAGTGGATCTATCCTCTCATAATTTGATGTATTCCACGATGTATTTCATTGTACTACTCAGTTTTTCCCTTGGTTTTATGTGGTACTACTTAGTTTTGCCCACCCCCTCTCTATCTTTCGTAGAAGCCCAAAACTGTGCTCACCCCGTCTGCTACTCCCTGATTGGTTGTCATAGTTGTCACGCGGATCGTGCGCACCAACCATTGATTCTGTGTGATCCAACGATGATCGTTGCACACCTCGTGCCCTTCATAGTATAGTGTGAGACAGCACGGACGTCTCCCTCCGCGAGACTTCTACAGGAAGGAACACGATTCCGTCCATGGGAAAAGTCATCGAGCGGTCATGTCAAGTTTAATCAAGTCTGAAAAGCCTACTACTGCTACTACAACTCATGCACAGGGCAACAGGGTCATCGAGTGCACGGTTGTCGATGGGACGCTGCAATTTATTGCCACTTGATTTTAATCAGACATATCCCATTTATACGCAGCGCTCTCAATCTCACTTCCAACTGGGCCCTACCGCTAGTAAATTCCATGAGTCAAGGGCCCCCTCGAGTAGATATAACGTTGCTAGAAATTAGTTCCGTGCCACTTGCATGCAGTGGAATCGAGGTCTTCCATGAGCGTGTTTTCAATGCAGCTCTAAAATGGAGATCGTGGCTGTTTCAAAAAAAAGGGAACCGAAAAAAAAGGGTGGAGATCGTGGTAGCCCCCCGCCCCCCGCCCACCACACGTGTCCACTCGAGGACTACGAACGGTCCGGTGTTTATAACCCCCTCAACCTTCTTCTTCCATGAGCTCGTGTCATTTCCCTCCAGTCTGTCTAGTCTAAGACCCCAATCTACACCTGCCGCGCACGCCGAATCTCCCTCGTTTGCACTACCTCCTTCCCTTGGTGCGCCATGAAGCGTATGCATGGAGAAGATCCGGAGGTGAAGCCAGTTGAACGCAAAGCAGTAGATGGCTCGGTCGTCACCAAGCAGACGGAGGCGTCTTCTCCGGGCACGAACGCCGCTTGTCGCCGCGCCGTCGAGGGTGTGAACTCATCCGTCCAGCCAGTAGCCATCGCCGCCGAGCAGCAGGTGGTAGCCATCGCCACCGAGAAGCAGTTGGTAGCCGTTGCCGCCGAGCAGTAGGTGGTAGCCATCGCCACCGAGCAACCGGTAGTAGCCGTCGCCGTGGAGCAGCAGGTGGCCGACAACATCGTGGCCGACAACGTCGTGGTGCCAGCGCCAGATCTAGATGGGGGGAAGGCGGCAGGCGGAGGCAATCCGGTGATCTACATCGACGACCCCATCGCCGTTCAAGCAATCTTTGACGCAATCGTGGAGAATGATGAGTTCGAGGAGGAGGTCCCTGATGAGGAGTCTGAGGTACTATATTGCTAGCTTCTCTAGTCGCAACCGCAGTTTTCACTGTTCATACATAGGATTTGCTCAATCGTGTACAAATTCTTTTGCTCTTGAAGTAGGGTAGTATATATATGATTCGATTGGTTTATTGATGCACCTGCCATCTAGTCACAAAACCCCAATCCGTCTAGTCACAAAACCCCAATCTGCTCATCTGCCATCTAGTTGAGTTTGCTAGTTGAGTGTTGATTTCGATACACATTAGGCCTATAACATTACATTTCTATTCCTTACTGAGCCCAATGATTCAATTTTGCCCCAAAATAGTGCAAGGGCATCTGATGGTGTCGTTTTCTTAGGGATGGTTAGTGGCCCTGAGGCAGCAATGCACATAAACAATAAAGGTTGTGTTGTTGGTATTTTGGTTCTCCGACTCCATCGCTGAAAAAAATACGACCCTAATTTTTTCTCTCATATGGAACCTAAATATATAATATTTGTATTGTTTCTGATCTATGAATGCGATGTATGATGCATTTGTGTATCCCTGAATATTGTTTGGTACGATTACATTTCAATTTCTTATTGTGGCCAATGATTCAAATTTGCCCCAAAGAGAGGCAGACACATTGGTGTCAAATTTTTGCAGGGATGAGTGAGCGAACCTGGGGCCATGTACACGATCAATATAAGCTATGCAATTGTTACTTGGTTCGCTTACACCATCTCTGTAGAAACTTATGAGGCTGCAATCTTTATTCTACATTCATAGAACTATGATATTTGAATTATCTATTCCATGCATTCATAGTGTATAAGAATTACATTTTAGTTTGTCACCGAGGCCGATGATTGAAATTTGCCCCAAAAGAGTTCAAGGGGAAACACGTATGACGGTGTCGTGTTTTAGGGATGGGTTGGTGAACCTAAGGCAGCAATGCACACAAACAATATACGTTGTGCTGTTGGTACTTTGGTTCCCCAACTCCATCTCTAAAACAAATTATGAGGCCCTTGATTTATTCTCATATAGAACTACATATATGATCCTTGAATTGTTTCTGATCTTTTAATGATTGGTATGATGCATATGTATATGAATGGTTTTGATCATAAGTATTTTTAACATGTATCTGAAGATTAATTGTTTGGTTTTTTATTTATAATTACAATATTTAGGCTTGTTTTTGTACCTGACTATGTATATCCCTGCATAATATTTTGTACGATTACATTTCAATTTCTTATTGTGGCCAATGATTCAAATTTGCCCCAAAAGAGAGGCAGACACATCGGTGTCAGATTTTTTCAGGGACGAGTTAGTGAACCTGGGGCGATGTACAAGAACAATATAGGTTGTGCAATTGTTACTTGGTTCACTTACGCCGTCCCTGTAGAAACTTATGAGGCCTTAGTCTTTATTCTACATTCATAGAACTATGATATTTGAATTACCTATTCAATGCATTCAGTGTATAAGAATAACATTTTAGTTTGTCACCGAGGCCGATGATTGAAATTTGCCCCAAAAGAGTTCAAGGGGAGACACGTATGACGGTGTCGTGTTTTAGGGATGGGTTGGTGAACCTGAGGCAACAATGCACACAAACAATATAGGTTGTGTTGTTGGTACTTTGGTTCGCCAACTCCATCTCTGAAACAAATTTTGAGGCCCTAGATTTATTCTCATATGGAACTACATATATGATCCTTGAATTGTTTCTGATCTTTTAATGATTGGTATGATGCATATGTATATGAATGGTTTTGATCATAAGTATTTTTAACATGCACCTGAAGATTAATTGTTTGGTTTTTTATTTATAATTACAATATTGAGGCTTGTCTTTGTACCTGACTTTGTATATCCCTGAATAATGTTTTGTACGATTACATTTCAATTTCTTATTGTGGCCAATGATTTAAATTTGCCCCAAAAGAGAGGCAGACACATTGGTGTCAGATTTTTTCAGGGATGAGTTAGTGAACCTGGGGCGATGTACAACAACATTACAGGTTGTGCAATTGTTACTTGGTTCACCTACTCCATCCCTGGAGAAACTTATGAGGCCCCTAGATTTATCCTACATTCACTCTGATGCAATTATTTGTCATTGTGTTGAGATGAAATGATATATGGACCGATCGAACTATTGCTGAGATGCTTTATCTTTGATATCCACGGATATATTGTCTTACATATACATGTTGTCAATTCTTGAGTTGTAATACAATTCAATCATATGTATGAGTTCTAAGTTATGTTCTTAAAAATCAACAGGAGGATGATGATGTAGTGGACGATAGCAAGGAATCCAGGGACAACAAGAGCCGCTATGTGTTGAGGCGGTTATGGTGTGGGCTAATCCGTTTCCACCGTAGGGGGAGACTGTTTTGCCCATTCGGTGCCAGAGCAATCAACATGGACCTCAACAGCATGATCCAGCATGCGGAGGGCGTTGGCAGAGGCGAAGGCAGAAGGCATAGGCTGATTACCTTAGCGCGGCACGCAACCTACGGCAAATTCCTCCGGGAGTATGTCAGGACTGGCCTGTATCCCATTGACTAGGCTGTCGCTGCCTCCTGCTGATAAACCCCTGCCCTGCTAGGCGTCTCCGTGTCCCGGCCTCCTGCTGCAGCCCCTGCTTTTATTTTGTTCTGGTTAATTATTACCTGTGTGTGGCATGGACAATATATCCGTGGTGTCTCTGGTGATCCTTATATATTAATCTACTCCTTTATATGGAGTGCCTTAAAGTTTCTAGTGTTCAATTATATTTACTGATCATGCTCATGCACACTACAAAATATTTCTAGTGCTCGATTATATTATAATTGTCAAGAAATACATCAACAAGTTAAATTGGTCGAAATTTTGTATTGAAGTAACTAAATGTATCATACACATAATAAACTAGAAACTAAAATCTAGTTCAAACACATAATATATCACCACCACTTGTTGTCGTCCTTGACTTGCTTCCCCTTCAGCCGCTTGATGTCGCCACCGTCCCAAGATCCCTGCTCGTCCTGAAACCGCTTTCTGTCCTCCTCACGCTTCTTCTCCTGGGTTAGCTTGCAACCAGGGCATAGCTCTCTCGCGAAAACCCCCGCCTTAACCATCCCATATTTCATGGTAATGAGCTTACTGTACAACTCGTACGCCATGTAGGCGTCTCTGGCTGCATACTCGAGGCGCACCTGGCTCATCGGCTTCCAGTCCCAGTAGTCGTGATCGAGTCGCTTCAATTTCTTTAGTTTTTCATAGGATTTATCGATGATTTCCGCTGCCAGATCACCCATGCCATCCTTCGCGGGGTATGATTTGATCTTGTACAGATTTTGGATGTCGATGTGGTGCCCCTCTGGGATTTTTATCAACGCACGAGAAAGCATAATTGTGTCATTTGTGATATCCACGCTAGTGAAAGTTGTCCCTTTCCTACACAAGAACTCGACCAGAGCCGGACAATGCATCTCAGTTGGTTTACTCCTGGACTTAGATGGTTCTAGGGATGTAAGGGAACAAGGGATGCAGAAGTGGTGATCTCAAATTTAAATTTCACATACGTGTAGAAGTGGTAAACGAGGACCTCCTCATGTATGGCGATTTGCACGACAATGATCTCTTGTGGAGGATTTTTTTCGCTTATTTGCACGGGTGTACTCCAAGTCTAGCCCCACAAACTTGTGCTTCTCTTTCTCAAGCAATTTCTCAAACCTGGCGAGAGTTGTCTCCACAGTCGCTTCATCATTTGTGTACACCACTGTCAAAGTCGTGGTGCCATGGGCAGGGACCAAGTGGGTCTCTGTTGTGCGTTTCCCATCGTCCATGCCTGCAAGGAAATGGGTGAAAGGAACTTCCTGCAAGGAACTGCCTTCGAGAGGAAGAAGAAGATGAACCAACGGTTCCAGAACAGAGGAAGAAGAAGCACCCAGGAAAAACTATAGAGGAATGACTGAGGAAGAGGAATGACTGCAGAAGAAACGTGGTAACTGCAACTTTCGGTTCGAGAACTCACCGTGGTTACGTGGAGATCGTGGCAGTGCTGCCGGTTCAACAAGTGGGGCCAGTTCCTGTGAGAATATGAAATTAGCTGTGCATTTTTCTATGCGAGAAATTGAGAGAAGTCATTTATATTTTGTCTTTCATAATTAAACACAATGAAGTTGGTATAGCCAAAGAGATTTGAACAAAAGACATTTGCTAGTTTAACATACAACAACACTTACAGGCCCAACATGGCAGAACTTGGAGAGCCCCAGAACTTGAGCTACCACAGACCTCGGTAGAGGTGGCAGAATTGGTGCGGGAGTAACCACGGCGACGGTGATCTCGGATTCTAGAGGACGAAAACAGAACCGAGCATGGTCGACAAGGTGATAGATCTCACCGGGAACCAATTCTCGTCCCCGACCATGCCATGGGTGCGTCCATGGTGAGGGCGAGCTCCGACTCAGGATGGGGAGGAGAGCGGGCCCGAGCAGCTTCGTCACTTCCCAGCTCTGCACCATGGCCGCAACCACAGATTGCCGCTCCGGGGAAGAAGACGAGTAATGGAGGCGCCAACGCTGCAAGCCTACATAGAGGAGAGCTGGGCCGAGCAGGTTCGTCCACGTCCCAGCTCCTCGCCATGGCTGCGATGCCCCCACAGATTGCCGCTCCAGGGAAGAAGAAGAAGACGTGTAATGGATGCAGGCCCCAACGCTACAAGCCTAATTGACACCTAAGTGACGGGAGCGAAAGGAGCGACATAACGGCGAGAACTGACAGGGGGGCCAACTTGACGACCGTTAGCCTGATTTTTTGTATTGAAACATAAAGTTGAATTCGTGCCGAAAAAGACCCTCTGAGTATTTGGCACGCCAACTATAGTCATCGCGGATGATATCAGGGAACTCGGGTACCGCGTTGCCTGGACACCCCAACTTTCGGGCCGCAAAATTATATTCTCGCTGATAAGTCCACAACATGTTCCATTTAACAAGATCTGCACTTTCTTTACCGAGTTATTCCGTAATCCAGTTTCTTTGGTTTGTCATTCCCTTGACTAAATCCGAGTTACTTCTCGTTGGCCCGGTTATTGTCCATGTATCCGGGTTAGTTTTCCTTCTCTCATACGCTTCCCCATGTCCCACGTGGAGGGTAATCATCACTTTGACTCATTTTAAGGGCGACGTCGGTTTACTGCGCCGGTTACTATATTGATTGTCAGGAATAACTGATGTGCACGTCATGTCGTGGCAGCCCCCTCGTTAACCGCATCATAACGTCGTGTCGTGGGATCCCTTGCTCCCGTGGCCCTTGGTGTGGCGTGAGCCTGGTTGGTGGGTTTGGAAAATACACGGCCACATCGTGTGGTCATGTCGTAGCAGTTGATCCCACTACACGCCCCTGAGGCGTGGTTAAATAGGGGACAGGGGTGGCTCTTGGGGAAGTTCCCCCATTTCGTACGCGCCCCTTACCTTTGCCCCCTTCTTCTCCATAGCGACGCGGCCGCCGCTGCAGCTTCGGCCTTAGCATAACATCGCCGCAGCCTGCTTTGCTGCTCATTCGCGTCCACGCCACCGCTCCATCGCAGGCTCCTTACCATGGGGCCTTGCATCTCCAAATCGCCGCTCCCCACCGCAGACGATCCTTTCGACGAACTCAATGTGGATATGACTGAGGAGGAAGCTTCCATTGTTGTTGAGGAGGAGGAGGATGAAGAAGAAGTCCATGAGCGCGGCACCTAGGAGGGCACGTTCGTCTGCCAGGACGACCTCGATCGGCTCTACGCGACCCGCCGCATCCCCGCGGGTGTCACATGCCACCTCGTCGCCCAGGAGATAGCTCCTTCTCCAAACCCTGGCGAGTTCATCGTGTTCTTGTCTCATTTCCAGCGTGGCTTTGGCCTTCCCATAAGCAATTTCTTTCATGACTTTATTTCCATCTACCAGCTTCACCCTCACCACCTTCCTGCCAATGCAATCACATCCCTTTCCTCTTTCGCCTCAGGCATAGAGGGATACGTCGGCCTCTGGCCTACCAAAGAACTTTGGATCAAGTTCTTTGGTCTTAAGAAAAATGTTATCCCGGATCCTCACCTCGCCCTTGCCGACAAACATCTGGTCCAGTGCGATGGAGCCTCAATCTCTCCCCGCAAGAACTCCACCTTTCCCCGGGTTACCAGCCTTGAATCTTGCAAGGGATGGGCCCCAACCTTCTTCGATGTCAGGAACAACTCGGATGAGGACCTGATCCGACTGCTTCCCTTCAAGATGGGTGTCCCAGACACTTTCTTGTGGGAGAAAATCCCGAAGCGACCTACTACACTGGCGAACCAGGTAGATCGCCGAATCAAGGAGCTTATCGGGCATCAGCTGCGCAGCGAGGACATCATGATCATTTTTGTCCACGGCCGGGTCTCCCCCTACAGAAACGCTCCCACAAGATCTGCCATTTGAGTGGCCCCCTTGACCCCAATCAGACCTCCTCTTTCGAGCTTAGCAACTCCGAGGTGTTCCGCCGGGTTAAGGCCATTTTCAAGACATGGAAGTGGGGGCTTGCACCCTTCACTCAGGCCAACTTGCCACCTAAGGTATGTTCTTCTCCTAGTATTCTTTCTGAATCTTGCGGTATATTGGATTGCATCCTAAATTGACCATTTAGTACTTTTGCTCTCAGTTGTTTCTCCAGCAGACAATTGAGGACGACAAGGATCCAACCCTCAAATGGGTGGCGGGCCATGCAGATCCGTTCATGGACGAGCCTGGCCTGGAGAGATTCTTGCCTACTCTGGACAACACCAGGAGAACCTCTGGTAAGGCCTCTTCTTTAAGGGATTGGCCAGATGATGACGACTCTGATGTTGAGGTTATGGAGGTACTTGATCTGGTTCCCATCTCTTACGCGTTCTGGTTATCTCCGAATCTTCAGCTAACCCAACCGGTCAGGTCCACGAGGTTCCTCCTCTTGCCATAGACGATTCGGCAACCTCGGCCGCAGGTTCGGAGGCGCCCCGGCCTAGGAAGAGGTAGAAGAAATCCGGAGTCAAGGGTCCGAGCAAGCCTGTGGCCAAGAGCACTGTCCGGAGAGCGCCCAAGCCTCGGGAGCCCCCAACATCGGCTGACTAAGTCACTTTTCTTTCCCTGCTTGTTTCTGGGTCTTGCTTCACCATTTCTGCATATCACTTGTTCTATTTCTCTTTGTAATTTGTTGTTCTCTAATTCTGCAGTGCTCCCAGGGTGATTTCCCAGAGTGGCCCCAACATCTCCTCTCCAATCTAGAGAGGCCCATCTCCCCCCGTGACGACGATGTTTGTCCACTGAGCCCTATCCAAGCGGGTTCGGCGGCAGCGCCAGATCTGAGCCCACCTCACCATGAGGAGGACAATGTCGATGCGGGGGCAGTGAAACTGCCGAGGATATGGCAATGCCGAATCTACCTAGTTCTTCGGCTCCGCCACAACCCTCAGCCTCTGAGGTGCCAGCATCATCGACACTGCCCTAGACAACTTCTTCTTCAGTTCCAGTTTCTCTAGTAGCATCAGCACCAACACCAGCAGCATCAGCAGTACCAGCACTAGCAGCACCAGTACCAGCACCAACACCAACACTAGCAGCACCAGTACCAGCACCAGCAACAGCCACGGTAAAGCCAGCCTCCAAGAAAAAACCTCAAGCTACCGCTTTCGGATCAACTATGTCTATCAAGGACATATTCCAGCCGGCCTCTCAAGCTCACCCCAGAGCTACAGCCTTAGCTCTTCTGCAGCGGCCAAAATGTGCCGGCAAAAGCAAGAAGGTTGCCGAGGCAGCCAAAGATCCATCCTCCGACCCTTCTGCTGCCGGATCAGAGAGCAGCAAACAATTGACCTTGCATACTAGTCCAGCTGCTGCTTAGTCCACCAGGCGGGAAGCCCATGTTAAGGGGCTTGGTGATGACCCAGTCGCTTATCAGGGAGAGTTATAGTCCGGCGCTTATCGAGTATGTCAACAACTGGAATGACGTCGAATTTATAAACCCGCAAGATGATCTCCCAGAGAAGTTTGGTCCGGCGGAGTTCAGTACTCACATGAACACCACCACTAGGGCCATCTCCCTTGCTGGCCGGATGATGGAGGTAAGCCCTTTTCCATTATGCCTTTTTTATATGCAAACACTTAGAGATATACCCACTAGTCCCCGAGCCTCCGGGGGAGTAATTCATTACTCGGTCGGATGCTCCTAGAGAATTAGCGCAAGTCCTTAGTATTTTAAAATGTCCATCCACCTAGAGCCGGGTTAAGTTCCACTTGGCCCGGATCTTGTATACTTCGATTTCCCACACACCTAGACCCGGGTTAAGTTCCACTTGGCCTGGATCTTGTAGACTTTGAATATCCACACACCTAGAGCCGGGTTAAGTTCCACTTGGCCCGGATCTTGTAGACTTTGAATATCCACACACCTAGAGCCGTGTTAAGTTCCACTTGGCCTGGATCTTGTAGACTTCGAATATCCACACACCTAGAGCCGGGTTAAGTTCCACTTGGCACGGATCTTGTAGACTTCGAATATCCACACACTTAGAGCCGGGTTAAGTTCCACACGGCCCGAATCCTGTAGACTTCGAATATCCACACACCTAGAGCTGGGTTAAGTTCCACTTGGCCTAGATCTTGTAGACATCGAATATCTTTCTTCCTATTTCTGAACTAATCATTGGCTTTTTTTAGATCACCACCAACCACCGAATTGCTGAGTTCCAGCGTCTCCTAGACTCATACAAGGATCTTCGCCCCAGATACGGCAAGTTGCTGGTTGATCACCAAAATAAGGGTAATATATTTTGCTTAATATCTTACATTTTATTTTCTTCGAGTTACTTGCCATCGGTGGTGACTTATCATCCATATTACGCAGCCGAGGTCGAGGCTGAAAACATCATGATGCGCAAGAACTTGGCTGAGAGCCAAGGTAACTCATCTTGTTCACTTAGCCCCTGTATACTCTTTCCTTGACTCGGCAGATATTTATACCTCGGCTCTGCCGGGTCAACCCATTATTGCCCATTCCTAACATGATGCTTCACTTTCTTGAACAAGCATGAAAGCATCAGGCCAAGCTGAAGAATAAAGAAGATGAAATCGCCCAGCTGCGCCTCAAGGACAATGAGATTACTCGGCTGAACATCGAAATCCAGAAGCTCAAGGATCTCCATAAATCCGAGTTGGACAAGGCCGACCAAGAGATCTCTGAGGAGAAAGAGCAGTTAAAAACTCATCTTGAAAAGGACAAGGATCTACTGCAGGAAGCCGACATAAAACTTAGGTCGGTGACATATGAGTACGAGAAGCACCAAGTGAGGAATCCAGATGAGCATAACAAGCTGACTCAGATTCTCAGTCAGATCGCTTGTGAGTTCTTTTCCTTCTTTCGACATTTGTTTCTTTAGGTCATGTGCTTTTACTCATTGATATTTTCCGTTTTGCTCATAGGCAAGTTCCCAGAGAGTGAACCTCTTGCTTTTGCTGCTGTAGCCAAGTCTCTTCTGTAGCAGGTATTCTAACCGGCCCTGCCGTCGGGTCTATTCCTTATGACACGAAGGATCTGCTGGTGAGCCTTGCTGCCCATGTTGAAGTTATGGAAAACTATGGTGCAGATATTATGTCGGCAGCAGTTCGGATGTTCAACGCTCTCTAGCCCACTGAGCCCACTCCCAAAGGAAGCACTGCTTTTATAGCAAAACTGATGGAGTGTGAGACCTAGTTGAACCTGTGGCGGGAATTTGCGGCATGTGTCGGGGCTAATACGGCTTTGAACTTTGTTCTCTCATGGTACGAGGAGCTGGACCTTGAATTCCTTGATTGTCTGCGCACCGGATCTAAGTGGTCCAACGATCCGGAGTGCGTTGCTCAACACAAGGCATGTGCCAACAATCTTATTCAGTATGCCTTCTGCCATAGCTGGAATGAGGGTCCAAGCTTTGTCGAAGCCACTGACGATGCCTACGTCTCAGAAGGTGCTGAGGGCGAAGAAGATGAGCAAGTAGCCTCCGAGCTTGGCAACGATATCGAAGATCTGGAGGATGAGGAGGCTAACCCCGAAGATGAGGCAGGGACCAACGCCCCGCCTACTAACACCGAAGTACCTTCTCCCTCAACCAATGATATGTCTCCAGCTACTGCTCCATGAGTTATAAACACTTAATGATATTCATCAGATCCCCGGTATGCAGGGTGCAGATGTATTTATGCACAATGGTTCGTTTTTCTACAATTGTTTGTGTTTTGCTACTAAGTTTTTAATGCCAGATTATCTTGGGCGAAGTCCCCGAGTTTCCTTTTCTTGTTCCTCCAATTTTATGACTTGGCTCACGTCTACCTTGATTCAGTTTTTGACTTACGAGTCCGAGGTTCAAAAAATTGACTTAAGAATACTTGAAACTTTGAGATTATCTCAAAATAATCCGACGCAACATAGATAAAGTAAATACAAGGTTAGTCCGAATAATAAATGTCGGCTCGATTACATTCCTTTCCTTAGTCGTTTTTCATGTGCTTTGTGATTCCCAACTTGTTCTCTTGCTTGCCATGAAGACAATTCTTGTTGGGCAGTAGCAAAGTCGAAGAGTTAGGTTTTTGGTACTCACACATTACTAATCCGGCTAAGGTCCAGGTAATTTAAGCCAGCCGACATATAAAAAGTAAATACGAAAGAGATAATTATTAAGGCAGTCCCCGAGTTTCTGCTAGGGGTGCTAGAGTTTCATTGATATGCTCATTGTCGACATACATACCGACATATGAGTGACTCGTATACATTCACCTCTTTGTTAGGTGTGAAATGTGCGAAGTAGAGCTACATTCCATGGATGCTTAGATTCCTCTCCAGACCTGTCCGCCTTGTTCTTCTCATGTGGATGTGCATCGTTAAGATAGTAGGAATCAATGTGCAAAGCTTTGCTTACAATGAAAGGTCCTTCCCATGGAGGGGATAACTTATGCATGCCAGCAGTGCGCTGCACCAGCCGAAGTACAAGATCACCTTCCTAGAAAACTCGGGGGTTTACTTTCCGGCTATGGTAGTGTTGGAGGTTTTGCTGATATATGGCGGATCTAGACAAGGCCAGTTCTCTCGCTTCTTCCAGCAGATCAACATCATTTTGCCGGGCTTCACGCACTTCGTCTTCTATGTATTGGGTGACCATTAGCGAATCATGCTCTATGTCGGCAGGTAGTACAGCTTCTGCCCCATATACCAGAAAAAATGGCGTATAACCCGTTGATTGATTCGGAGTTGTTCTTAAACTCCACAGTACCGCTGGTAGTTCTTCTATCCAGTACCCCACTAATCTTTGTAGGGCTGAATGAGACGGGGCTTTATCCCGGACAATACTAGTCTGTTGGATCTTTCCACTTGTCCATTCAATGCATGGTGGGCTACAGAGGCAACATCTAGCCGGATCTTCTGCTCTCGGCAGAACCTCACAAATGTTCCTTCAGCAAAATTTGTGCCATTATCAGTGATGATATTGTGAGGATAGCCATATCTCAAGATTATGTCCTTAAGGAATGTAACTGTTGTTGCCCCATCACATTTCCTAATTGGCTTAACTTCATTCCATTTGGTAAACTTGTCCACCATGACCAAGATGTGGGTCATACCTCCCCTTGCTGGCTTAAATGGTCCGACCATATCCAGGCACCACACAGCAAATGGCCAGGTAATGGGGATGGTCTTGAGTTCTGACATTGGCATGTGGGTTTTTGTGGCGTATCTTTGACAGCCATTGCATTTTCTAACCAGATCCTCTGCTTGTTCCAGGGCACTTGGCCAATAAAATCCGTGCCGGAAAGCTTTTGCCACTAATTCTCTCGAAGATGCATGATGGCCACATTATCCTTGATGAATATCTCGGAGTATATCAAGCCCTTCTTCCAGGTCTACGCATCACTGCAGCAAAATTGTGACGCTCCTTTTGTATAACTCGACATTGATGATAGTGTATGCCTTTGCTCTTCTCTGGATTTTCCTTGAGAGTATCTCATCATCCGGCATAGTTCCCTCCTTTAGGAATTCAAATATCAGCTTTTCCCATGCAGGTATAGGTCGGATGGGGAAAAGCTCCTCATCAATTTCCATTGCATCCATCGACATAACTCCTGCCGGACCAAGCTGAACAGTCCCTGGGTTCTGCGCAACAGTTCCCGGGTTTATCGAAGCAATCCCTGCGTCTGCCGAGCCAGTTGATACGTTGCTAACGTATCCATAATTTTTGATGTTCCATGCTTAGTTTTATCTACTTTCTTATGTTTTGTCCACACTTTGGAGTACTTTCTATACACTTTCTTGGACTAACCTATTAACAAGAGCCACAATGCCAGCTGCCTGTTTTCTGCTGTTTTTGGTTCCAGGAAAGTCAGAAAATGAATATTCTCGGAATTGGACAGGACAAAAGCCAAAGTCAGTTTTTCACCGAGGGGGACACAGAGTCAGAGTACGAGACGGAGAGGGGCCAGGGGGCCGCCACACCACCTGGCCCCGCGGCCAAGCCTAGACCGCTCCAGGGGGTGGTCTGGCCACCTAGGGCACCCCCTCGGCCTCCCCTTTCGCCTATTAGATGCCTCCGATACAGAAACCCTAAGTACCCGATCAAAATTCGATGAAAGAGTCTGTAGCTGCCGTCATCTCTATCCCTAGATCAGGAGGGATCTAAAGCTCTTCCCGGCACCCTATCGGAGGGAAGAATTCACCCTGGAGGCCTTCTTCATCACCATGCAAGCCTCCGGTGTGATGCGTGAGTAGTTCATCCTTGGACTACGGGTCCATGTAGTAGCTAGATGGCTGATTCTTCTCCTTTGTGCTATCATGTTTAGGAGCTCTGTTCATGATCAAGATCATCTATTTGTAATTCTACATGTTGTGTTTGCGGGGATCCGATGGATATTGAGATGCTATTTCAGATTGATTATTGATTCTATCATGTCTTTGTTATTTGTGATCTTGCATGCTTTCCGTTGTTAGTAGCTATCTTGGCCAAGTAGATGCTAGTAACTCCAAGAGTTAGTATTTATGCTCGATAGTGGGTTCATGCTTCTAGTAATCTGGGGAAGTGACAGAAATCTCTAAGGTTCTAGATGTGTTGTTGCTACTAGGGATAAAACAACAATCCTTTGTTCATAGAACAATCGAATTGTTTACTTTACACGCAATGCGTAACGCAATTATCTATTGCTTGCAACTTAATATTGGAGGGGGTTCGGATGATAACCTGAAGGTGGATTATTAGTCATAGATGCAGTTGGATTATGGTCTATGTATAATGTTGTAATGCCCAATCAAATCTCAAAGGAGTCAAGATGAGTAGTATATGCATATTGCTTTCTCGATGTTTGTCAATTGCCCCGCTGTAATTTGTTCACCCAGCATGTCATCTATCTTAAGGAGAGCCACCACTAGTGAACTATGGACCCCGGTTGTTTCTTTTTACCATCAATCTACAACTGTTTACTGCTTTCTGTTTACTTTCTGCAAGAAATTACTTTCTTCCACACAATACGTTTAATCCTTTGTTTTCAGCAAAACCGGTGAGATTGACAACCTCACTGTAAGTTGGGGGCAAAGTTCTGTGGTTGTGTTGTGTAGGATTCCACGTTGCTGCTGGCGCCGGTAGTGCGCCCTGCCAAAGTCCAGCTAGCAACACCTTGGAGGTGTTTCCTTGCTCCTACTAGTTCGATAAACCTTGGTTTCATAACTGAGCGAAAACTTGCTGTTGTGCTCATCATACCTTCCTCTTGGGGTTCCCCAACGAGCTTGATATATTTTGGGCCATCAGTAGTCCCCGGGTTTGCTGAAGTGCTTCCCTAGTCTATTTCCATAGGAGTAGCTTTTGATCCGGAGAGGGACGTAATATATATTGATTCAGATTCTTGTGATGGTGTAATGGATGGTTTTCTCAAGTGTTCCAATGCAATGCCTAGCGGAATTGGCTGCTGGGATGACCCCAATTTGGATAATACATCATCTGCTTCATTTGCAATCCGAGGTTTGCAATTCGAAGAAACCACTTATCTTCTAGACATAAAATCTGTAAAGTGCCATCTTTGCATCCAGAGCATCCCAGTTGCCAAATTCTTGCTGTACCACCAAATTCGAATCTCCAAAACATAGTATCCGACGTATGCCTACCTCCTTTGCTACTTTGAGTCCATGCACAAGTGCTTCGTATTCAGCTACATTGTTTGATGCGCTAAAATGGATCTGGAGGACGTATTTCAACTGGTCGTTCTTGGGCGAGGTGAGCACTACCCCGGCCCCTAGTACTTCCTTTAGCTTTGACCCATCAAAGTGCATTCGCCAATAATTTGAGTCCGGCATAGGTGGTTCGTACTGCATCTCAACCCAATCGACAAAGAAATCCGCCACAGCTTGTGATTTCATCGCATCTCTTCTATCAAACTACGGTGCATACGGGGCTAACTCAATTTCCCATTTTGCAATTCGGCCGCTAGCATCTTTGTTAGCCAAAATCTCGGATATGGGTGCTTCACACACCACTTTGATGGGGTGTTCCTCGAAGTAATGTTTGAGTTTCTTAGCCGCCATATACACACCATATGCCATCTTATGATAGTGAGGGTAATTCTGTTTTGAAGCCGACAATACCTCGCTCAACTAATACACCGGCCTTTGCACTGACTTTCCTTCCTCATCGCGTTCCACCACTATTACTGCTCTTACGACTCGGTTGGTCGCGGATATATAGAGGAACATTGGCTCCTTGGGTAGTGGCGCGGCCAATATTGGTGCAGAGGACAACATCTTTTTTAACTCTCGGAACGCGCTATCAGCTTGCGGTGTCAATGTAAACTTATCTTCCTTTTTCATTAACTGGTAGAGAGGAAATGCCTTCTCTCCCAACCGACTTACAAACCGGCTTAACGACGTTAGGCAACCAGTGAACTTTTGCACATCGTTAAGGCACTTTGGCGGTTCCATTTTCTCTATGGCTCGGATTTTCATGGGATTGGTTTCAATACCTCTGCTGGATACAAGGAAACCGAGTAATTTCCCTGCCAGTACACCAAAAGTACATGTTTCCGGATTAAGCTTCATCCGGAACCTCCTTAGGTTCGTGAATGTTTGCCGGATATCCTCAGGGAGCCTTTTGCTTCCCTTGGTTTTTATCACCACGTCATCCACATAAAATTGCACATTCCGACCTATTTGGTCATGTAGACAGTTTTGCATGCATCATTGATACGTTGCTCCTGCATTACGTAGTCTGAACGGCATAGTGCGATAGCAATAAGCCCTATACGGGGTGATAAACGCAGTCTTTATTTGATCATCCGGATTCAGGGGTATCTGGTGGAAACCAGAATATGCATCTATGAATGACAGCAACTCACACCCAGCAGTTGAATCTATGACCTGATCTATCCTTGGCAGCGGAAATGGATCTATTGGACACGCCTTATTCAGTTCGTGTAATCGATACAGATGTGCCATACCACTGCCACATTTGGATCATCCTTCTTTTTCTCCACGAGCACCGGATTAGAGAGCCAGTCCGGGTAAAGTATCTCCATGATAAATCCGGCTGTGAGGAGCCAAGCTATCTCATCTCCAACGGTTTTTCTCTTGTCTTTGGCAAAGCGGCGTAGAGGTTGCTTCATCGGCTTTGCTCTGGGTGTCACATTCAAAGAGTGCTCGGCCAAATCCCTCGGTACACCTTGTAGGTCATGTGTAGACCAAGCAAAGATGTCCCGATTCTCACAGAGGAATTTGACGAGCTCGCTTTCCTATTTGTCGCTTAACGCGGCACCGATAGTTATGGTGCGCTCTGTAAACTGATCATCAACAGGCACTTTCTTTGTATCTTTTGTTGCTTGAAATGAAACACTCCCATGCGGGTTACTCAGAGCCGACATATGTTGCTGCACGAACTAAGCCAGTGCAGCCACTTCTAGGATTTTCCTCTTCTCCTGAGCGATCACAAGTGACTCGGCTAGGTTAGATCCGGCGGAAGCACATTCAATAGAACGTCTGAAGTCCCCAACTATGGTAATCACTCCCCTTGGTCTAGGTAATTTCATCTTTAAGTAACTGATGTGAGTACTTGCCATAAATTTGTTCAGAGCAGGCCTATCGAGTAACACGTGGTATGCACTCTCCAAGTTCACCACCTCAAATTCCAAGTTCTTAGTCCAGCAATTGTCCCTTGTGACGAATAACACATCGACCCGGACTTTACCAATTGGCTCACAGGAGATACCTGGCACAATGTCGTGGAAGGTGGTCCTTGTTGCCTGGAGCATATTATCTGCTATCCCCAACTTGTGCATGGTATCCTTGTACATGATATTAATGCTACTGCCGTTGTCTATCAGCACCTTGGAGAACCTTACATTGATGTTCGGCCTAATAAACGTCGGGTCTAGTACCAGTGCATAGGTCCATGGACTTGGCATGAGCTTTGGGTGGTCCTTGATGCTCCAAGTAATCTCCTGATTCGACCAAGGCATATACCTCACCACAGCTGGCATTACTGCATTTACCTCCATATGTCGGTGTTACAAACTCTTCCTGTCAATCTCTTCTATGGTAAACACATAGTAACTTTGATGATGCTCTCTGTACTCATTTCTCCCCTCATTGTCGTGATACCCTTGGTCTTGTTGTTGTTGGTTATTCACTTGATGCACATCATCCCTCCTTTCCTGATTCTCATACCTCGGCGGAGGTGGGGGAAACATCAGCTGCTGTCCATTTACCCCAGTGAGTAGTTGCTACCGAGGTGCTTCATTCTGAGGTCCTTCATGCCTAGGTGCCTGAGCATTCCCAGAACTACCTTTCTCTAACTTCCTCGTCCATTCACATTGCCGAGTCTTATGGTTCGCTGGACTATTTGGACTTGGTGTATGGAACTTGCATGGTTGATCCAGCAAAGACTCAAATGTGTATCTCAGACGGTCATTTCTTTCCTACCACTGTTTCTTCTGTTCTGGGGTCCAAGGCTTCTTATCCTCACTCTTTTGCTACCATTGTTGCGCTCCAGTTTTCTGGCACTGGCTTGTGCCAACATTGGGCTGATCCCGGTCCATAGCGGCCACTTGCTGCGAGCTGTATCGGTAATCCAGACGATCATCTCTTCTTTTAGCTTGGAAATCATTCCTCTTGGATGATTCAGAACCATCTCTATTGTAGTATTCCTTGTTCGACTCGCTTGACATTAACCGGGGTTGCGTTGGGTCTCCCAAGGCATATGAATCTGCGATCCGGATTGTCTCAGCTAGGGTGGTTGGCATATCTCGTTGCAACCTCTGCCACAACATACTCCCATACCTACAACCTTGGGCGAACCATGCAATTGCTTGTGAGTCAATTTCCCCTTCACATGTATTGCGCACATTGCACCACGAAGTTAGAAAATCTCGGTCTGGCTCATTTGGTCTTTGCCTGCATAACGCCAAAGTATGTGGCATGTTCGGCCTCTTTTAGGTGCTTGAGAAGTTGCTGACGAACAGCTCCTCAAAATCCAGCCAACAATTGATACTCCGTGGTGGCAAGTTGTTCAGCCGAACCCTTGTTGGTCCTTCCAGCATCTGGGGCACATATCTCACTGCCCATCTTAAATTACCTGTTCCAATTTTAACCGCTCTCGGGTAGTCAATGAGCCAATCATCCAGCTTTGTGCTACCATCATATGTCTTTGTTCCTCCGGTCAACTGAAAATTCGGCATAGGTGGTTCTCTCATGATCCAAGGTCCAAAGCATGCCGGACCCAGAGGACCTTGTACCTCGATGGTCTCCGGCATATAAATCCGGTATAGCTTTATCCTTGCGCCATCCGGCTGCAGGTTCCTGATTCGCAATCTTGATCCAATCACATGGTGCTATGGTCTTGGGAATCTCGCGTCTACCATTGCCGAGTAACCATCATTGTATCTGTCCTGATCCAAGCGAGTGTTTTGCAGTTGCACTGCTTGGCTTGCATTTCTCTCCTGCCGAGGTGCGTACTACTGCTGATGTTGCCGAGGCGCATTTTGCCATGTTTCCGCTGGATTACGCTGTCAAGCATTACCGTTGACAACATTCCTCTAACCGGCATTGCCTTGGTTACGGTTACCCCGGCCAGCCTCACCTCGGCTAGCACTATGGCGATCCTCATCAACTTGCATTGCCTTTCCTTTTCCTTCCTTTACCGGGTCATATGGGACCATTTATCTGTCTCTTCTACCCAAGGTTACCACTTCTTCTCTTCTAGGACCGTGACCCGGAGAGGATGCAGCTCCAGCAGACTTGGCCGGGTTGTTTCCTGCCGAATAAATCACATGTGATGCTCCGGACTGTGGCGGGTTTGGCTTGTTTATTTCCTCATTCCGCTGACATGATACCCTCAACAGGTGGTTAACTCTTTCATGTTGCCTCTCTCGGGCTTCTCCGGTTAAGCCTTCTAACTCGGAGGTAGCTGCATTGGCAGCCTTGAGGGTCTTAGCTGGTGTATTGTATCTCTCCAGTCCGGCAGTTACTATCGTATATGTCTAACCCGGTCTAGGCACATACTCCCTGTCGATCTAAGTAATCAGGTTTCTACCTCGGATTTTTATTTCATCTATGCGGTTTGCCTTTGCATACTCCCGCTAAGTGATATTTAGTGACTGTTGCAACTCAGCTACTTTTTCGCACCAGCTAGAATCTTCTGCCTAGTTTCCTCTAACTCAGCCTGTGCCTGAGCCGGATCTACTAATGGCGCTATGGGTGTTGCCAAGCTATCTATTGCCTGTTGCAATACATTCTCTGGCCTCTCTAGTGGAGGAAATCTGGACCTTGCTTGCTTTGGCGTTGCCTCCAGCTCTGGCACTGGATCCTTGCTTGCTCCTGTGTCTGCGCTGTCATCATGACCTCAACTCAGCTTGAGGGGCCAGCGATACGCATGCCGTGAGTCGCGCTGAGAGGTGGTTTGCCTCCCTCGACAACATGCCGCGGGTGTACGCAGGACTCGTCGATGTCGATGTAGATCTTGTGCGCACCAAGCTTGATGAAGAGATCGTTGCGCAGAGGAGGGTTCCTGCTGAAGCTCCTTGCGTTGTCGCTGACGTAGTCCAGTGCTCCAAAGTGCTGAACGAGCCCCGGAGACGATGCACTCGCCGGTGCCGAAGATGTTTCCCATCCGGATTTTCACCCGTGCTAGCGCCGCTAGCCCCACGGTGGGCGCCAACTGTAGTTGTGGTGGCACGGCAGATGCCATGGATAGCCTAAAGATAGGGCCAATGTGCACTAGAGGAATCCAGGGGGATAGTGTGGTGATTCCACACACAGATGCTTGTATTACTCTCTCCTTTGATGTGGATTACAAAGGCTCCTCGAGCTGTTCGCGAGAAGGATACTAGTTCTCTTACTCCTCACTACAAAGCCCTACAATTTTCCTTAGTAGAATGATCGATCCCCCGCAATGCAGGCCCTAGTGCTCCTTATATAGGGGAGCCCAGGTTACAAAGTTAGGGCACACGTGGAAACATATTCCCCGAATATGCCCTTTGGTTAAAGCTAGATGCCTCTTTATTCACTTTAAACGGCTAGTCCAGAATATGGACGTAATCCTCAATGAGCTCCTTGTCTTTTAGCATCACCACACACGGATCACGTCAGCCGACACTGCCCGCATCACCTTTGTCGGCCACGCCACGCTGGTCCTTCCCTCAACTCGCTTCGCTCATGCTACAGTGGACAAAGGCCACCTTTTGACCAGCGGGAGATTCCTTCCTTCTCTTGCAAGCCAAGTGGTAACCCGGCTAGCGCTTGGCTAACCCGGCTACGAGGGTACATGCACACATGGTAAATCAGGTATAGCCGACATACATTTTATGTCGGACGGGTTAATGTTAGGTGAACACCCTCCAGGCCGGGTTACCCCGTAAGTCGGCCTGCCTTGAGGAGACCCCGTCGGCATTCGCCTTGACCGTGTCGTACCTCGGCTAACTCGGACATTATACCCCGGCGTGACCCTACCCGGGGGTATCCCCCCAACAATATTGTTCACCATTAAAATATTTTACAAAAGGCCAATCGCCACATAGAACTACATTACAGACTACTCATTCTACAGGCTTCGATGAGGAGGCACCATCCGCACCCTTGGCCCTCACAAAGGGCTTCCACGGGTTTGCTCCGACTGCAGGTCGTGGTGCATCGGCTCTGCATCATTTGGATCCCGTCGCATCTCCTGGTACGGTAGGAGGTCCCCCATTGCCAACACTCGCTCCATGTACGTAGCGGCCTTCGCATTGACGGCGAGGATGTCGGTGACTCCACCTTGCCAGTCACCGAGGGGTACCCGCTGGTGACGTCATCAAGATCGAAGTCTTCCAGGATATGGGCGAGCCCAAGGCTTAGCGCTGTGGTAGCTCCACATCGGAACACGGACCACGCCATCCTCTCGACGAACCTAGGCGCTTCTTCGAGATACTTCCATACGTGGGCGAGCTGCCTTGAAGGACGGCATGGACACACATCACTGACACCGTTGTCGCATTTAGCATCGTTGTCACGCACTGCTCGGCGCTGAATGTTTGCACAACAGGATCTCCTTGGCCTACAACATCTGGACATCGTCAACAAGTCAAGACCTAGCATCGGAAATGCTCGGGGACTCGGTGCATTCAATGGTGCGTTGATCGTAAAAACAGAAATAGAATCAGAGGACATACAAAGCAACTTGCGGCAATTCTCCATGACGAAGTTCTCCAGGGCAGTGAACTTGCCCTGCAGCCCAACGATGATGGATTCAGATGCCTTGCGCTCCTCCTCTGCCGCCACCACCACGGCCTTTCCGCTCTCCTTGGAGGAGATCATCACCGACTTTGCCAACTCGAGCTCCTTCGCCAACGCGCTGCATTTATCCTTTACTACACTCGTGGTGGCCTTCGCAGCATCCAAGTCAGCAGCAGGCACATAGCCTTCACGAGTGTTGGCGAGCATAGTGGCATGATCACCTACACAATAAACACCCAGTCCGCAAGGTGCAGTCGCAAGACTCCAAAACGTGTCAAGACCCCGAAATTTACACGCGACAGCTTGAAGGAGCTGATTACCCTCCTGGGCCAACCACAGGTCATGCTCTACTCGCTCTAGTGCAGCTAGTCGATCAGCAGGCTTGTTCTACAACACAAACAGAAAATTGCGAACAATCAAGACTCGTCTCGCCACTTCCTAGCAACCCAACCCTTGGGGACTAGGGGGATCGAATATTTTAGGTGTCTACTTGCTAAAATTTAGCGACCAAACCTTCGGGGACTGGACATACCTGAAGGGCTTCACCTAGCATACGGTGGAGTGTCACTTCATCCATTGTGGTCATCGGAGGCTACTCGACGCTACTGTCAATCACTTCAGCAACCGATGGCGACTACGTCCAGTCACCGCGGCTACAGCCTTCGCCACGAACTGCGGAAAGGTCACGATCGCCGCTCCTGGTGTGCTGGTCACCGGCATAGCTGCCTCTAGAGTCAGGTCGGCCTTAGCGGGCTCTACTCCTGTAGCCGCATCCTGCTCCTGCATGAAAGCGGCGTCACTTCCTTTCGAGCCTGCTTTATTTGCCTCAGCTAGCTTGGATTTCTTCTTCTTCATGGCCCCGTCCGGTGTCTGGGCGGTCTCTCCCTTCCTCTTCTTGGGAGCATCGTCCCCAGCCTCGGTGCCAATCGGCGGAATCTTAGCCACCGTGGGACGATTTATTTTCTTTAGGCCACCACTACAAGATCATGATGCTTAGTGACTAAAGAGATTCAGAATGTTAAACCGCGAACAAAACGAAAGACCGAAGGTACTCACTTGGCGACCGGGATAAAGCGCAGGCCTGTGCTAACATGTGCGGGCTTCTCCAGCTCGGGCCCAATCGGTCGGTTCAACCCCCTCTCCAGCAAGCTCGCTTGCTGCTTAGCCCCGGGCTTCTTTGTCGACTTGGTTGCCGACGCAGGGACCTCCGACTCCTTCGACACTAGCACCCCTTTTGATTCGTTCGCTGAAGGAGTTGCCGACCCTACGACTGCCTAAACCTCCAACTCTGGCATCGTCAAGGCGCTTGGATTTGTGGCCGCAACTAGGGTCGCAGTGGCAACATTCGTGGCCATTGGCACCATCACCGGAGATGGGTCCTCAGGCGCCTTCGCCGCATCTGCGGCCTCCTCATCATCGGATTCTCCCTCCGACAGAAGGTGGCCACTGCTTTGGCCGCTGATTTCACCAGCAGCCTCGTCTTTGGAGCAGGCTTGGCCAGCGTGGGGACCCTCCGAGAGGTGTGCTCGTCGACGAGCTCCATGTTTCTATCAAATTATTCCAGGCTCCGACTAGCCTCAACATCGTTCCTCTGCTGGCCGCAGGTTTTTCGATCTACGGAGGGGGATCCTACGCCTCCATGATGTCCTCCTCGCTTTCGGAGCTCTCTTCCTCCTCTTAGAGCTCCTCGAAAACTTCCTCATCGAGTGGAGGAAGCCAGTTCTCAAGGACCTGGAAAAGCTGAAAACAAAGGGAATTAGCGATTGCAAAACCACAACTGCAAAACTGCGACTGTGAAATTGCGAATGAGAAAAACAAGAAAACTTACCAGAGGAGCCTTTCGCTTTCCGGCAAAGTATGGAGCTAACCAGTCCTTCGTCCTAGTGAAATCCGCCGCTGTGATCTTCTTCAGCGCCGCAATGTAGTCCTCCGACTCCAACGGTTTGCTGCTTGATCTTGTCGGGTCTTCCTACCTAGTGTATTGGTACATCCAGTGGGCTCGGGTGGCCAGCGGGACCAGTCGCTGCCCGAGCCAACAATTGTACAAGTTAATGTTTTTTAGCCCCTCGCTCTCCTGCTCCCTGATCCGGGTCAGCATCTCGTCCACGGCCATCTTTCGGTCATCGGGGAGCTTATCCGCCGACAACCTGCACGGTCCGCTCCTCTCGGTGGTGTATGCCAGGATTGACACCTCGCCGGAGGGGGTCGATTCCTTCACAAAGAGCCAAAACTTCTTCCATTCGCTTGTCCCTTTCTTCGGTAGCTGCATCTTCAGGAAGTTGGCCTTGGGCTTCAGCTGAAAGGTAACACCGTCTGCCGCCAAGATGGGGCTTCCCTTCCCTTCGTGGTTGACGCGGTCTTGGAACAACTCTAACCATAGGGGGAAGTAGGAGTGGCACCTCAGATAGCACTCGTAGAACGCCACAAAAATGGCGAGCTACTCGACGTTGTGCGTCCCTAATCCAGAGGGCTTGATGGCGTAGTAAGCATAGAAGTGTCGAAAGAAGATTGCGGTGGGGAACCCCAGTCCCCTCTCCAGGTGGCTGAGGAAACAGATAAATTCCCCCGATCGCGGCTTTGGCTCGGTCTCGCTGGCTGTGGGGATCCGCTAGTTCCCCTTGCCGAGAATTTCGGTGTCCTGGAATGATTTTAGGATGGCCATGGTGCACTTTGACTTGCCCCACAGATCCTTTGGGGGCACCATTGAGAAGAGATCGTCTGGTCTAGAAATTCTAGATCGGAAGTGGATCTAGAGACTGAAGACGAAAGGAGGTGGAGAAATGTGAGGTAAGCCCGCGTTCCCCCCCCCCCAACATTCTCCTTACATAGTGGTGCTACCCGGCAGTTTCGGGATAGCCGTTACCTCGCGGTAAATCCGCTAAAGTTAATGATGGAGTTACCTAACGGCTAGTTTGACCGAGCAAACGGTCCAACTTTGACCAAATTGGTCACTCGAGTTGCCTGCTTACTTGCTCACCCTTTCCAACCATCAGGGTGAGATGACTCGGGCATACTCTTACTCTATAAAGGTGCGACTGGAAATACACAGGAAGGCTTCTCCCTTCATTGGAGGAGTTCTCTGCCGATTCGACTGGGAGTCCACCTGGACTCGCTTACTCCGACTGCCAAGTTGACACCTTTGCCGAACCCCCATCGCACTTGGGGACTACTGATGCGGATATACCAATCTGGGTATGCCCAGAAGGCCGGTTCTACTGACTTAGGCCCATGATGAATGGCCCTGCGGGCACGACGACTGGAACGCGACTAGAAGTGAATCCCGACAACTAAAGCTAAAGGCCCAAGACTCTATCTAGGCCCAGTCGGATTAGGTCCAATCCTCCGAAACCTGAACTGATTCGATTGTAACTTGTAAACCCTAGCGAGGTATCCCTATATAAATCTCCCTAGGGTACCCTGTATACTCACATGCTAATAGCTAGCCCATCCAAGCGACTCACTTCCCAGCCGCCGAGTTCACCAATTTTGTTATCCACTCTCCGAGTAATATAATCTCGTAGGAAGTAGGTCTTTACCCTATGGGGGGACGAACCTAGGTAAATCCCTGGTGTTAGTTCCCAATCTCGCACCACAGATGGCGACTCGCTCTTTCCCCCAATCGTATCGATTTCTACCCCTGGTAGCGACTGCCGTGGTCATTCCCACAATAATAAACATTCCACGACTTCTCCCCCACTTGCATTCCTTTTGTGAACTACACTATTTTTGCGACCAACAACCAACTATTGAGACTAGTTCCTCCTATGATTGCTCGGGCTTTGCACATTTGATACCTTGTAGAATTCCAAACAAAAGTTGTGAGTGTTATCTCATATAGTTATATTGTATAGTTGTTTTTTACCAAGAACTGTGGGGCAACAGCCCCCAGCAATTTTATTATAAAACGAATAGGGGTTTACAAATTATGAATGGTAGACAATCCTAGCTATATACAAATATACACATTTCTACTAATGTAATGATGCTATCCAATCTAGAAGTCTACTCTTATGCTTTGCCTTTATGTGATATGTAGAAGAGAAATATCGTGTATAAACTTGCTCTTCATTTGCCAAACATAGGTCTATCCCGATTGAATATCTTGCCATTACGTATCAACCAAATATTCTAGCATGCTATGATCAGTACTTCCATAAATAAAGCTTTTCCAAAGCTCCTCTTGGCTTCTGACATAATCAATTGTAGATCATCATATGGCTGCCACTCAATCTGTAGATAGGTCCAAATTCAGGCACTAAAGTTACACTCAAAGAAAAGGTGGATTATATCCTCATAGGCCCGAGTTGGAAAAATCTCACAGTGTGTATCATCTGTGACCTGCCAATGTTGCCGTTGTAGTATATCTCTAATATTTAGTCTATCTTGGAGCAACAACTAGGTGAACATTTTAGTCTTCATGACACAACTCGATTTCCAAATCCAACTATATTGTATAGTTGTTGGCACAAGGAAGAGGCAAGTGAAAAATAAAAGGAGTGAAAATATAAAAAAGGAAAAGTGAAAAGAAACAAACAAACAAGTGCCTCATAGAATAGGAAGCACAAACTCGATGAACATATTGTAGGTGGTACTTATTGTGCATATCTTGTAATCCACCAATTTCGTGCAATCAAACTAGCATCTCTCCTTGCACTTTTGTGACACGAGCTTATAGTCTTCGCTAGGTAATCATTTGGTCATTAGCTCACTTTCTCCATCACACAAGTCCCTTTTATCCCACCACGTGCGTTTTCTTGAACATAATTCTTTCTTGTGGATTGACTTTTTTTAATTTGTGATCATCGTGGTTCTTTACTTGCCATTACAATATCTTGATTTCAAATTGTTTCTTGACATGCCACTTTTCATACCTATCCACAATAACCCATTTGTGTGGTTGGGTTTAGGTTGCTTTGTCACTTCACTTTGCTTGGTTTTTATTGCTATCAAGTGTGGCCACTTGCACGATACTATATTCCAAGGTAAAGTAAGGTTTGAAGTTGTTTCCCTAACACCCACTGCTTCCATATACACCACTTCGTCTTGTGAATCATGTCTAGGGACTCTGGAACCGTGGAGGATATCTATGAATAATCCATGATGAGCCACCATGACTATGACTCCACAAGTATAGAGGAAATGAAAGAGAACTATATCGACAATGGATTTGCATGCTTTGAGGACCCAGAGCACTACACCTATGATGACTCCACATACATGCAAGACTTGGAGCTCTATATCGACAATGGCTCCTAATGCATGGAGGATATGGAGCACTACACCAACAATGGCTCCACATGCTTGGGTGATATGGAGTACTACAACAACAATGCCTCCCCAAGCATGGACGACTTCAAGAATGAAAACGACAAGCTCCTCAAGTCACATTGACCAAGACGGAGCCTCCACCTCGAGATCTCCAAGGTCCACCATCAAATGGGCAAGTTCGAAAGCACCCTCAACAACTTCAAGAAGGATATGGACGATGACTTTGCCAAAACTAACGATGATTTGCACTCATTACAATGGCCCACCAATAAGAGTGCCGAGGAAAAGGATCATCATCGCGGGCGTCATCTAGATGACCAAGTATGCCACCTACATCAACCTTTTAGAAGGCATGCCAATGACCTCCGTCGACACCATCATAAGGCACCTTCCACTGCTAGTGCCACCACCAAAATGGCACCAAGAGCAAGACTTCTTCCACACCATCAGACTTCAATGCCAAAACTTGACGTCTAAGATGAAGCATGCAACTTCATGAGCGAGGAGAAGTAAGACCTCAACTTTCCCAAGTTGGACGAGTACATCAAGCGCATGACTACACAAGTCAACGTGGCCACGGAGAAGGATGAGCATGCTCCAATTGAAGAGTCTACACTTCATGATGGAGGAATACAAGGCCAAGTATGTGATGAAGTCGATCCGAGCATTGCTCTCGACATCAACATGAGCCTACTTCCACCACTACTACAACATGGTGACAAGACGGTGAAGCATGGGATTTTCCCTTCGACCATGGAGGAGAGTGATGATGCCCATCTTATGGAATCCACCTTTAAAGGCAATAGAGTTGAGAATGGTGAGCATGGGACTTTCCCTTCACCAAAGGAGGCACATGGAGTTGAGAGACCGAGCATATCCCTATATGCTTGAGTGATGATGTGGTACCAATCCCATGTGAGTATGAGAGCCACTTATCCCACTTGAGTGAGAGGAAAAGTGAGATGAGTGACTCCACCATACGTGAGACTGAGTGCTTCCACTTGAAGGGAATGAGTGATACATCGAGTGAGTTGAGAGTGGTAGTTGATAGGTCATATGAGGCCATTTTGATTTCTAATGACTTACCCTCTACTTCTAGTGTGTTTTCTCATGATGTCCTACGTTCCATGGATCAAGAAGTGACAAGCCTTGAGATGAAGATGCTACCTATCGAGAAGATGTACTTGGTGCATGAAGATGATGCTATGCCATGGCTACATCAAGAAGACGAAGTTGCCCACATTGAGGCCACTACTACCACAACAGCCACATCATATTAGAGGTATGAACAAGGTAAAAATACGGGTGTTGATGATGCCATTATCCCACTAGTGGACATGATGACTTGTGATAATTTTCATGCTATGGATGATACTTGTGACATGACATATGTTCCACTCGTATTCCCATGTATCGATTTTTCTATGTGATATGGGGTGGTCCGATCTTCTCAGTAAGTGAGGGTGGTAGATGATGATAGTTGTTGGAGATAACATGTATGACGCTCATGAACCTCTTGATAAATCCTTGATGCCAATTCAACAACTCTCAACCCTTGTAGATATTCGCAACTTCACACACTTGTGCACGTAGCCGCTGACCATGAAGCAGTAATGCAATCTTCTAATTCCCAATGGAACAACAGATCACACAAAACTTGCAATGGGCTAATTCCCAATGGAATACCTAATCACACTTGATTGATAGTAGCAAATACACCAGATTGATACGAATTGGTGTAGGGGTTCAATTGATTGCAAGTAGCAACTCAATAGATCTAGGGTTTATCTTAAATGTGGTCTTAACCGAGCTAAAGGGTTATCCCAGGGCTTAGATGGGCAGCTGGGGTGGCCAAAAACCGAAATAATATGTATTGGACTCGGACTGATACAACTGATCGTGATTGTTCCATCAGCGACCATGTTGCAGTGACCCAGCATACCACGGCATGATGTTGTACACTATAGTCATTGACATAACATCAATGAAACACCGTTCACTAGTATTACATCCCTCAGAGTGGTACAACAGAAACACAGTAGGTCAAAGACATGACTATAGATTACAACTCGATTCTTTACAAAAGATCCAGAGAATATTCTAGGTTAAAGAGGAAGAAAGAAACTTCTTACAAAGAAGAACCAGATATAACAACTCAGAACTATCTAGTGACTAAGACTAGCATCTAAACTAATTGGCTTGAAATTGCTGCTATTGCAATGCTCTACAGAAGTAGGTTTTATGGCTAGAGAATCTACTCATAGCTAATCAGGAACTTAATATTCACTTTGATTGAGGTATATGCTGACTTTGTTGACTTTATTGAAGGACTTGAGCTATCGATGATGGCTTCTTGAGCAGAAATTGATGTTGACATTGTCTTCAACAACTTAGAACCTAGCAAGGGTTAAGAAGGTATGGTTGAGTATGAGCGTACTCAACAAGTTCACTAAAAAGGAGTGTATGATGCACTATGTCTATAGCCACAGACCAAAGGTCATAGGCAATGCAGGTTTTCGTAAAAATTTCTTCAAAGGTTGCTTTTATTATGAAAACTATGTCTGACAGCCTTCACATGTTGACTAGAACTTTCGTGGAGTTCCTTTCCTACAGTGTTTGTAGCTCCTTCCCGGAATAGGGAGTAACATGTCACAGTTCTTACACTCTATAGAGGTGCGTTACTTTACCCATGAGAGACCTTAGCTTTGTTGCACATCCGAGTTATAGGCTCGTTCACACTTCCTTGGTATGAGGCCTAGAATAAGATCCAAGCCAATTACTGCCCTTCTCCGTGACCCCACATGAAGACACGACCTCCCCAAGCAGATATACCTCTGTTAACCCCCATATAGGCAGATATAACCCTGGCAACCCCTTGGAGTCTCCAGTGAGAATATCATGTCCCTAGCAAACCCCATATAGGCAGATATACCTCTGACAGCCCCTCACGGAAATTCTAGACACCTATATCGCGGGTAACTAGGAGTCCCACCCATCTGCTGGATTCTCCACGAGAAAGCTACAGCCTCATAATAAGGTCATCTGTCCATGCGAAAGGAAGAAGATCCAGCTGACTTCTCCATCCCATTCCAAATCTCATGGTTAACGCGTAATATATGACACTAGAATCACTGGCGATATTGGTGGATTAAGTCCTAGATATTATGTTCCTTTACCACTGGATCTGTATCAATAGATTATTACCCTTTGGTAAATAATCCATAATCATATTATTATGAAAATAGTGTTTTCTGACCTTTTTGAAATACAGGTGATGACAACATTTGAGTTACAAGCATTTGATAGAAAATAATCAAAGGACATGAGCAAGTGTGAACTTGCCTTTTGTGATTACAAGATAATTCACTCATGGTCTTCAAGATACTAGAAGATCCAAAAGCTATAAATAGCATCATTGGTCCAGTAAGGACTAATGTTTAAATAAGCAATATGCTTATGCATAAGTAATGTAATGCATTTTTTAAAATATCGAGATAATTCCCCAATAACGTGAATGAGTTAAACTTAGGTGATTCTTTAAGATTTGGTTTATCTTCAAGTTTACTTCACAAGAAAAAATATATATACAAGAAACTTAAGACTGACATATATGATACAAAAATAAGCATAATAACAACACATGATTAAGGTTAATCGATATCACGTAACAATTATGAAAGTCCATGTTTTAGGTTGATAAGAGTTGAAGAACTTATTATGAGATTGTTGTTTGAAGTGGCAAAATGAATAACTTTTGAAGAAAAGATTTCTTTGTTAAAGTTTAACAATCATTGTGGTTAATAGACTATGATCGGTGTCATTTGCGCTTATCCAATAAGCTTCGATGTGATATGCCTTATGACTTAATTGGGAACAGACAAAAGTTAACTATAAAAACATAAATATTCTTTAGGCATTATGAATGATTTGGTGTAACAAAGTTAACTTTAAAACATAAGTAGATCTAGGGTGTGATGTGTCTAAAAGTATTAATAAGTTTTATTGCAACAAGCATGTTTAAAGGTATGGTATCATTCACTTTCAGCTTAAGTGAATGATGAGTTTAAATGTGATTTTTATTATGAATATAGTTTACTTATTAAGGAAAGTAAATTTAGATGATTTGAATAATCTATTAGAGTTGGAACCATGTTTAAGAATAGTTAAGAGATAAATAGGATTCACTTTTATGATGTTTAAAATTTACTTAAATTTGTTGGTTTAGTTTGGATTTATGATTTTAAAAGAGTTTTTATAAGATTAATAAGTTACACTTAAGTTTTATTATAAATCCAAGTTTTGGCTTTGTACTTAGTATTTAGTTATTAGGGATTTAAGGTTTTATATATAGAATTTTGAGTATTCCTTATTTAAGAGATGTTTTTAAACAATTTACAAACTAGGTCTTTTATAAAATAGGTAAGGATTTATTTCCTTAAAATCTTAAGAATCTTTAGGAAAGTACTTTAGTATTTTTCTAGTAAAATATTTTTACTCAAGATCTTAAAAGTGATTTTCACTTATTTTTAAGTATTTTTGTATTTTTATAAAATTCCACAAAGGATTATATGTCTTTAAATATTTGCTTCAAGTTTTATTTGAAAAAGAACTAAGTTGGTATTTTCAAAAAATAGTAGACTTATTTTTATATGCAAAAATGATTTTTATTCATTTTTAGTACTTCTATTTTTTTATTAAATTTTACTTAGGATTTAAGTACTCTTAATATTTGGTTGTATTTTATTTAACCTAAATAGGTGAATCTATATTTTATTATGTAGAGATTATTTTTTGTGATCACTTTGATATATCGTATGTATTTTTAGGATTTCTGTACATTTTTTTAGAGTTGATATACTCTCAGGGTTATTTTTGGAATTTTACATTTGGTTTGTTATTTTTCTTGCAATTTTTTTCTTTCCTATAAAACTACTTCTGGCCCGTGGGCTGGTTAAGCCCGACCTGGCCTAGTTGGGGCCTAGGGTTAAACCCGACCTTAGTCCAACCCCTCTCCTCTCTCCTCTCACGTACACGCACGCACACCACTCCTCTCGTTCCCCATCTAGTCGAGAACGACGCCACTGCCGCCTCTGCTCGCTGCTAAGCGCTGCTCTGGCCATCTCCGACCGGCATCCGCCGGTATGCCCTGCCTATGAGGCTCCACCTCCTTCTCCTCTATCATCTCCCCACCGTATCGACGCTGCTCCACCCCGGGCACATACCCAAGGATAACCCTAACTGTGTGGTTCGCCATGGTCGCCGACGCACCACCGCTACATCCGGCTGCCCTCCTCTTCTTCCTAGGCCTCCTCTATGTTGACCAAGACCAACTGATGTTGTCTTCTTCTTCTCTGTGCTATGGCTCCCAGGTGTGGATGCCCCGGATTGCATCCGCACAAAACTGACCTAATCTGGTGAGACCTGACAGTCTCGGCAATGGTGTGCTAGTGGTGCAAGCTTCTGCTACTGATATGGTTGGCTGGTCCTTCTCCTTCAGCGATGTAGTCTCCTCTCAAGACCATGACCACCACTATGCTCCACTCACGGTAACGCTTCCTTCTATGACCGGCCCTCGAGCCGGTGAACTGCTTGGTGATTTGCGGAGCCATTATATGGTATTGGGTACGGAGATGTAGCGGTGATGGTTCAGCGATTTGTTATTGATATTCTTGAAATTTTCCTGAGATAAGTGAGATGCTATGCTTTAATTAGGATGAATATTCATCCCTAGCATATGTTAGTGGATGGTTCTATATTGTGTTGAATTTGACTAGCAATAGTCTAGTGGCTTTCTTTACTACTTACAATTTTGAATGAAAATGGATATGGTGATATTGAAATCAAAAATGATTCCTAAGTTGTTGACTTAGGGAAATTATTGTTATTGGTGGTTGTAGCTTTGATTAGTATATGAGATGGATTTTAGCTTAACTAAAGCTTTGCTTCAGTGATGTACTTGATGATTCCTAGAACAATTATTTAAGGTAATAATTTGGAAACATAGATATGAACTGTATAAACAGTTTTGGCTGGTATTTGAGATACTGTATATGCTTTACTTGATCTCTGTATTCCGATTTGTGTACAATATGACGTTGTTAACATGACAATGGAAAATTTGAATGATTCCTAGTTATTTAAACTAGGGAAATGATATTTCACTATAGTTTTCATATTGTCTTTTACTGCTTGGAACTTATTGTTGTGTGATGGCTCAAAATATATCGAGCTTGTTGGGGAACCCCAAGAGGAAGGTATGATGAGCACAACAGCAAGTTTTCCCTCAGTTATGAAACCAAGGTTATCGAACCAGTATGAGCAAGGAAACACCTCCAAGGTGTTGTTTCCAACTTAGAATCCTGTACAACACAACCACAAAACTTTGCCCCCAACTTACAGTGAGGTTGTCAATCTCACCGGTTTTGCTGAAAATAAAGGATTAAACGTATTATGTGGAAGAGAGTAATTGCTTGCAGAAAGTAAACAGTAAATAGTAAATAGATGGTAGATTGATGGTAAAAGAATGGACCAGGGTCCATAGTTCACTAGAGGTGATTCTCCTTAAGATAGATGACATGTTGGGTGAACAAATTACAGCAGGGCAATTGACAGACACCGAGAAAGCATACATGCATATACTAATCATCTTGACTCCTACGAGATTTGATTGGGCACTACAACATTATACATAGACCGTAATCCAACTGCATCTATGACTAATAATCCACCTTTAGGTTAACATTCGAACCCCCTCTAGTATTAAGTTGCAAGCAACAGATAATTGCATTAAGCAAAGTGTGTAAAGTAAACAATACGATTGTCCCATGGACAAAGGATTGTTGTTTTCTCCCTAGTAGCAACAACACATCTAGTACCTTAGAGATTTTTGTCACTTCCCCTGATTACTAGAGGCATGAACCCACTATCGAGCAAAAATACTCCCTCTTGGAGTTGCTAGCATCTACTTGGACAAGATAGCTACTAATGGAAAGCATGCAAGATCACAAATAACATAGAGATGATAGAATCAATAATCAATCTGAAATAGCATCTCAATATCCATCGGATCCCCGCAAACACAACATGTAGGATTACAAATAGATGATCTTGATCATGAACGGAGCTCATAAGATCTAAACATGGTAGCACAAAGGAGAAGAACCAACCATCTAGCTACTACGTGGACCCGTAGTCCAGGGATGAACTACTCACGAATCACACCGGAGGCAATCATGGTGATGAAGAAGGCCTCCAGGTGATCTCTCCCCTCCGACAGGGTGCCGGGAAGAGCTTTAGATTCCTTCCGATCTAGGGATGGAGATGGCGGCGGCTACAGACTCTTTCGTGGAATTTTTTATCGAGTACTTAGGGTTTTCGTCCCGGGAGGCTTTTATAGGCGAAGGGGCAAGGTCGGTGGAGTACCAGGGGGCCCACACCAAGTGGTGGCGCACCTAGGGCTGGCCGTGCCACCCTAGGGTGTGGCCGCCCTAATGCCCCTCTTCGGCTCCGCTCCGAACTCCATGTTGCTTACTAGCTTTTCTATTGAATTTAGATTTTGTCCGGTCCAATTCCGAGAATATTTCCTTACTAGCTTTTCTAAAACCAAAAACAGCAGAAAACAGGCAACTGGCACTGTGGCATCTTGTTAATTGGTTAGTTCCAGAAAATGTGTAAAAACTCCAAAGTGTGGACAAAACATAAGAAAGTAGATATAAAACAAGCATGGGACATCAAAAATTATAGATACGCTTACAACGTATCAACATCCCCAAGCTTAACTCCTGCTCGTCCTCGAGTAGGTAAGTGATAAAAAAGAATAATTTTTGAGGTGACATGCACCATCATAATCTTGATCAAGGTATTTGTAAAACATTGATAGATGGGATCATAGTACATTAACATAGCATGTAAGATATAGTTCTAACAATAAGATATAGCAACTATATTGTAGCATGAAGAGGTACAAACAAAGGATTCATGAATAACAATGCTTTGAAAGACGTTTGTTTGTTTCATATATAGAAAACATAAAGAGAATGGCATTCAGCTTGTCCCTCATAATGTAGCAAAACATAAATGCATAGGACACCTTCAAAGTTCATAAGGGTGACTAGATACAAATAGTTTAAGAACAAGCAATATCAAAGTTATGAATCAATCAACAAGTTTTGGGACAATGCACATTAAACTAAGAATGACCACTATGCTCTCTTAATAGGTGTTTAAAGATAGAAGATGGAGACTCAACATAAAAGGTAAAAGAAAGGCCCTTCATAGAAGGAAGCAGGGAGTCAAGTCTCATAAAGAGCTTCCAAAAATTATGGTACTTATTAGCTTTCAGCTCTCATTGCCCCTATCATAAGCATCTTTAGGTGGTTAATGTTAAAGTGAACAAATATGAGGATATGCTTGACAAGTTATAAGATGAAAATCTCATGCCCCTTACTTACGAGTACCGTTCCTCATGCTACTCAAGTTTAGTCACAAGTAAGTTCTTGTCATTGTAAGTACATGTGTATCATAGAGAACCGCCAACGGGGTACCCCTTGCCCGATGATACGGAAGCATTCCCATATCAAAAGGACAAGGCAAGCAGACAATGAGCATCTCAACGATCTTTTTATTTGCTATTTGCATAGGTTTTTATTAAGGATGCTTCATAGATTGCTCACTATGGTTACGCTGCAAGTTTCCACCATGATTAGGCATGGCTTAGGCTAGCCACCCAGGTGTTTCTCTAACACATATAAAAACTCCATGAGCTTACAAGCTCCCCTATATTTCACACTGCCGGGATCCATAAGCAAAAGAATCATGATATCAACTAAATAATGTGCAATGTTGAAAGTGTTCCACATGGTAATATGGTTCTGCTAATTCACAACTTATAAAGCGCAAGCATATACGCAACATAGATGGGCACAATGGTTCAAGTTTATTAAGTGCAAGAAAAGTAATTTGTGCCATCAAGTTTGTGAGAGCTTTAATCACTAATTTTCACATAACAAGTTTAATTCGGAAGGTAGATAAAAACATGAATATACTTGGAATAGCAAATGCTAATAGGTAGGTATGGTGGACTCTTTGGAATAACTTGGTTTTATTTGGAGTTGGATGCATGAGTGGAACTCATACTTGGTATGGAGGCTAGCAAAAGACTGGGAGCGACCAGCTAAGAGAGCAATAATGGCCATAATCATACAAAGTGACAAAACATTATTAATTAAAGCATAAAGTGATATTAAAAGTCGAAAACTAAATGATTGTAGAGGCTATGGTGACTTGGTCTAGTCTTAACATGGTGTGAGCATGCACCAAGTCAACTCAAATAAAGAATTAAAGGAGAATACCACAATATTATGCTTTTATATGCTAAAACAACGCATGATTCTTTTAAGGCACATTAAGAAATCTCAATTGTTTGTAACAAGTCATGCTACAACAATAATCACTAAGCATAAAGTCAAAACAATATTAAGCATGACATGATAAAGTCTAAGTCACAGTCAAAAACAAGCTCCTTCTATACCACTTATAAGCATGAACTTTCCTACTCTTTTCCAATCCAAATCAACCTATTTGAAACTATGTATGAAAGCGGGGGTCCAACCAATTTGTTCAAGCAAACTAAGCAGACGAAAACTAAAAACAAAATGAAGACGCTCCAAGAACAACACAATTGTGCATGAAACCATAAAAATGAAGTGTTTGGAAGAAAACCTGAGATTTTTATTGATGAACAAGGGGATGCCTTGGGAATCTCCAAGCTTTGACACTTGTACTTCTAGAATATTTCTTGGGGTGACACGGGTGGCATCCCCAAGATTGAGCTGTTGTCCATACTTCATCTTACCACATTACTCTTTCCCTACACTTCAAGATTTCCTTCATACAAAACTTCACACAATCTTCATTAGCAACATTAGTGTACTCAAGATAATAAGTCTTTAGGTTCAGTTTCAACACAAGTAAAACTTCCATTGAAATAAGAGCTACTGTATCACTTCCTTTTAAAAGTTCAAGAATTTTGGCAAGAACTCAAAGAGAAAGAGATTTAAGAAGCAAATGCAAATAATGACAGAAATCTGTCAAAACAGACCAGCATGTAAAAACCAATTTTTTAGAAGACCTTATGTTGCTCAAATCGAAAAGTGTTGAACTAACTAAAGTTAGATAATAACCTGGGGCACAAGCACAAAACATTACAGCTCAATCGGACATACAGAGATTTTACACGAATTTGTTCAGCGAAGCACAAAAATCTGTTTCAGGACAGCAACTTTCCCAAATCTTATTTCTCTCTCATTAGAGGTTACTCTTGGAACAAAAACCACACAAAAAGGATAAGGAAAGGTTATTACTGAAGAAATAACTTCCAAGACTCAACAAAATATTCCTAAAGAAATTTGGGTTATCTCCCAATAAGTGCTTTTCTTTAACGCCTTTGAGCTTGGCATAAGAAGGAAGAATCAAGTATTCTCAAATGAAGAAGCATTAAGAGCAAATTTTGTTTTAATAGGAGAGGAAAAAGGAATCTTCTCTCTCTTATCAGGGAAGTGTTCTATACCTTTCTTGAGTGGGAATTGATATTTAATGGTGCCTTTTTTCATATCAATAATGGCACCAACAGTTCTAAGAAAAGGTCTTCCCAAAATAATAGGACAAGAAGCATTGCATTCAACATCCAAAACATAGAAATCAACAGGGACATAGGCATTGATAACCATAATAAGAACATCATTAATACTCCCCATGAGTTCCTTTTTTGCATTATCATCAAGTTGGACATTTAAATAACAATCTTCCAATGGTGGAAAATCAAGCATTTCATAAATCTTTCTAGGCATAATAGAAACACTACTATCAAGATCACATAGAGCTTTAAGATCAAAATAATTCACTTTCATATTAATGATGGGTTCCCAACCATCTTCTAATTTCATAGGAATAGAATCAGTAATGTGTTTTGTAAAGGCCATATTCATAGCACTAGCATTAGGACTTTTAGCAAGCTTTTGTAGGAACATAATTACTTCAGAGATATTGCAACCATCAAGATCAAAATCATAATTACCATCTAAAGTAGTAGAGCTATTGTTTCCCATATTTCGAAGAATTTCAGCATTTTCATTATAAAAGTTTCCATTGGTTTTAGGCATTGTTGCAAAAGGAATGGGGACTTCATGTGGTTTTCTAGCATCAACATTAATGGTGGTGATAGTACAAATACTACTATTTCTAGCAATTTCATCTTCTCTTTCCAACTTAGCATGCAATTCAGCTAACCGTCTAACATTTTCATCAATTCTAACTTATATGGCATTAGTAGTAGCAAAGGGATTTTCAATAGTTTCTGGTTTAGCAGCCATTTTATTAATCAAAAAGGATTATGCTTCAGACAAAGATGATATATTTCTTTTAGCATTAGAAAGTTTTAGTTGCAAACTAGGAATTTCCCTATTTAAACTCTCAAGTTGATGACTAATATTTTTCAAAATAGTAGATTGTTCCTCCATGGTTTTAGTAAATAATTTATTCTGCTCATATTGCATTTGCATGAAGCTTTTAGTGGCTCTTTCAACTTCTAAAATTATTTCTTCACTAGGTATTCCAGGTTTACCATGATAACCATAAGTATTATTAGGAGGGTAAGGCCTATAATTATTATTACCAAAATTATTCATGTAGGCATTGTTGCTAAAATTATTGTTTCTAATAAAGTTCACATCAACTTGCTCTTCTTGAGCAATGAAAGAAGCTAAGGGAACATGATTTGGATCAATATGAGCTTTCCCATTAACAAGCATAGACATAATAACATCAATTTTATCACTCAAGGAGGAGGTTTCTTCAACAGAATTTACCTTCTTACCTTGTGGAGCTCTCTCGGTGTGCCATTATGAATAGTTAACCATCATATTATCCAGAAGCTTTGTTGCAGCACTCAAAGTAATGGTCATAAAGGTACCTCCAGCAGCAGAATCCAGGAGATTTCTTGAAGAATAATTCAGTCCTGCATAAAAGGTTTGGATAATCATCCAAGCAGTCAGTCCATGAGTGGGACAATTCTTTACCAAAGATTTCATTCTTTCCCAAGCTTGAGCAACATGTTCATTATCATATTTTTTAAATTTCATTATTTCACTTCTCATAGATATAATCTGAGCAGGAGGATATTATTTTCCAATGAAAGCATCTTTGCATTTAGTCCAAGAATCAATACTATTTCTAGTTAGGGATAGCAACCATTCTTTAGCTTTTCCTCTCAAAGAGAAAGGAAATAATTTAAGCTTAATAATATCTCCATCTATATCCCTATGTTTTTGCATCTAACAAAGTTCAACAAAGTTATTAAGGTGAGCAGCAACATCTTGAGTACCAACACTAGAAATTTTTTCTTTCATAACAAGATTGAGCAAAGCAGGTTTAATTTCAAAGAAAGTAGCTTCAGGAACAGGTGGAGCAATAGGTGTGCACATGAAATCATTGTTGTTGGTGGTAGTGAAGTCACACAACTAAGTGTTTTCAAGAGTATTCATTTTTTGTGTTTTTAATATAAAGAAGCAAACCAGTACAACTAATTTTTTTGCGTTTTTTGATAAAGAAACTAGCAAACAAAGCAAAAAATAAACTAAGCAAAACAAAAAACAAAGTAAAGAGATTGGTTATGAGGGACTCCCCTTGTGAAGATGTCCTTGACTCCCCAGCAACGGCGCTAGAAAAAAGGCTTGATGGCTCAAAATATATCGAGCTCGTTGGGGAACCCGAAGAGGAAGGTATGATGAGCACAGTAGCAAGTTTTCCCTCAGTTATGAAACCAAGGTTATAGAACCAGTAGGAGCAAGGAAACACCTCCAAGGTGTTGTTTCCAACTTGGAATCCTGCACAACACAACCACAGAACTTTGCCCCCAACTTAAAGTGAGGTTGTCAATCTCACCGGTTTTGCTGAAAACAAAGGATTAAACGTATTGTGTGGAAAAGAGTAATAGCTTGCACAAAGTAAACACTAAATAGTAAATAGATGGTAAAAGAATGGACCAGGGTCCATAATTCACTAGATGTGATTCTCCTTAAGATAGATGACTTGTTGGGTGAACAAATTACAGCGGGGCAATTGACAGACACCGAGAAAGCATACATGCATATACTAATCATCTTGACTCCTACGAGATTTGATTGGGCACTACAACATTATAAATAGACCGTAATCCAACTTCATCTATGACTAATAATCCACCTTCAGGTTTTCATCCGAACCCCCTCCAGTATTAAGTTGCAAGCAATAGATAATGGCATTAAGCAAAGTGTGTAAAGTAAACAATATGATTGTCCCATGGACAAAGGATTGTTGTTTTCTCCCTAGTAGCAACAGCCTATCTTGTACCTTAGAGATTTCTATCACTTCCCCAGATTACTAGAGGCATGATCCCACTATCGAGCATAAATACTCCCTCTTGGAGTTGCTAGCATTTACTTGGCCAAGATAGCTACTAACAACGGAAAGCATGCAAGATCACAAATAACATAGACATGATAGAATCAATAATCAATCTGAAATAGCATCTCAATATCCATTGGATCCCCGCAAACATAACATGTAGGATTACAAATAGATGATATTGATCATGAACGGATCTCACAAGATCTAAACATGGTAGCACAAAGGAGAAGAACCAACCATCTAGCTACTACATGGACCCGTAGTCCAAGGATGAACTACTCATGCCTCACACCGGAGGCAGTCATGGTGATGAAGAAGGCCTCCAGGGTGATCTCTCCCCTCCAGCAGGGTGCTGGGAAGAGCTTCAGATCCCTCCAGATCTAGGGATGGAGATGGCAGCAGCTACAGACTCTTTCATATAATTTATTATCGGGTGCTTGGGTTTTCGTCCCAGGAGGATTTTATAGGTGAAGAGGAAAGGTCGGTGGAGTACCAGGGAGCCCACACTAGGTAGCGGCGCACCTTCGTGCCCCTCTTCTGCTCCACTCTGGACTCTGTGTTGCTTCGGGTAAAATATTGACTTTGGCTTCCGTCTGGTCCAATTCCTAGAATATTTCCTTACTAGCTTTTCTGAAACCAAAAAGAACTAAAACAAGCAACTGGCATTGTGGCATCTTGTTAATAGGTTAGTTCCAGAAAATGTGTAAAAATACTCCAAAGAGTGGACAAAACATAAGAAAATAGATATAAAACAAGCATGGAACATCAAAAATTATAGATACGTTTACAACGTATCATTGTGATGCCTCTTTCTAGAGTGTACACAGCAATCTATCATGTGTATGATTTGCTATCATCTACACTAGTGGTGCCTCTTTGGTCTGATGGCTACTGCATGTATGCAATACTTGGACTTTAAGCAATTGTTTTGGCTGATGTGGTACCTCCTTGGAGGATGCACATGAGCTAGATCATATATATATATATATCCTAGCTATAACATTGCTAGTTAGAAGTTTGGACTTTCCCTAGCCAATGATATCTTAATTTGAGGCTTAAGCTTTGTAGAAGAAAACTATGAATGGATTATTGCTTGAGGTTTTGAGAAAGGGTCCGTTTTATAGAACTTTCCTACAATGAAATAATCTACATACTTGATTCCTAGCTTTCCTTTCTAGGAAAATGATATAAACTGCTTGGTTTGAATGATCTGGATGATTGGCTAATATGGAAAAACTACCCTAGTGGCTTCTGCTGCCTTGGACTGCTACTGTGGTACCTCGAGCCTTGGAGTGTGCACAGTGATATCTCACGTAGCATGAGTTGCTACTGGGAACCACAATAATCGTGCAGTTGATGCTGATATCAAAAACAATAGAGATCTAAGCTTATGATGCAAAAGGCTGAAGCAAGATCTTTATCTAAGAACAGATGCTACTTTATGGTTGTTTAATTTCTCTGTGATGATTTTTCATAGCAACTCTATGTTATACTGAGAGAAAACTCTCCATCCAATCCTCCTAGATAAGATCTAGTGGAAGGGTAGATGGATCTAGTGGTATCCATTATTTACCTTTTATTCCTAGATTTTTATGCAAGATGTAAGGACAGATGTTGCATGATCTAGTGGGTATCTGTGATGATTTTTCCCTGCTATTGGTAAGTGATCTATATCCTTTTTGAGATCTTGGTCTATTACTAATGCTTCTTGAGCATCTAGCCTTTCATGCCATCATGCTTGATCTACACCATCTTTCTTATGCTCCTGGTGTTCCTCCTTCTATCTCCTGGATTACTCCTCCTAGTGATCAGCTATCACTATCTCTAACTATTGCTGGCTTGATCTTGATCTCCTCTTTGTCTTAGCTATTGGATGTCTCCACTAAGCAACCATAGGCTGATGATATGGTGGATCTGATCTATGTGGTTATTTGGGTGCTAGGCAGGATAATTTCTGGGGGTGTGCTAAGAGCAGTGCTCTTGACTAAGTGTGGTGGAAATAAATGTGGTGTTACTGGGGAGATGAGAATGGTGTGATAGCTACAACTAGTTCACTCCCCTCTGTGTACAAAAGTTGCCTCATTCTTGTTTACTTCCTGGTGTTGACAACACACCAGCATGCAGCGGTGTGTGAGTTGACTGCCTCTTCCAAGTGCTTTGTTTCATTGGAAGATATTTTCTTAGCCTAGAAGCTATTCCATTGTGGATGTTCTCAGCTGGTTTGGGTATTATCTTGGCCTGGCCTTTATTTTGGTTATCAAAAGTTAATTTGCCTTTCTAGCTAATGATGCATAGGCTGAAGCAACTTTGATAAGAACAGATCCTACATTTGGCCCTTATTTTTAATACTCGTTGATGAATTGGGCATATCACTTGTATGCTCAATCTAAGAGTAATCTAACCCCAAAACTAACCCTTTATTTTATCATATGTTTGTCTATTTTTTTTTGTGTTACAGGGATCAAAGTGAAGAAGAAAAGATCAAGAAGATGAAAGATGTAGATAGGAAATTTAGTCTATCTTGTGTACTTGTAATTTTCTTTATCCCTTGTGTAAACTCTGTATTATTCTTATTGTAATTTACTTATTCATTATTATATGTAAAGACAATGTAATATTGTTTGTTTTAAATAATAAAGTTACTCTTTTCCTTCAATTGCAAATTTTGCACATTGTAATCTTTTCTAAATGTTGTAAAACATTCTTTTGAGAATAAGTACTAGTGATATTTAATCCTTATGGTGGGGTCTCTCATGTATTAGTATTATTATTATGGAAATCATTTCTTTTTTTCCAATTAATTCAATTTGTGGATTTTCTAAATTCATTTGAAGTCAAATACATGTTTGAATTATTCCCCCTTCAAAACACAAAGGTTCAATAGAGGTCATGTCGAAATCTGTCGCACCTGTACTAATGTTTCCACCAGAACAAGAGAGACCTCGATCCCTCTACTACTTCTTATGTTTTGCACGAAAATTCATTTTCTTATGCATGAATGCAATGCACAGACATGTGGCCTCTCTATTTCTATGTGCTAATCCTGGGATGTTACAATCTCTCCCCTTAAAATAAACTCCGTTCCCGAAGTTCGTACTCTCTTACGTTTCGGAAGATAAGACTAACTTCTTCGGACTATAGCAGTCTCTAAATCCATGATGAAGATAATTGGTGTATCTCCATTCAAACCTTTCCTTCAATCCTCTGCTGATTTGAAATGAGCCAACTACTAATTCCATTTGATATAGTGAGTACCTTGAATTAATATGCCTACTCTGATTAGGTACTTTTGAGCGTCTTCGGACTAGGACATCTATTTTAGAGGTGTCTAGTTTAGAAAGTCTCACTAGGATAAGATTTTGGTTTAGACTTTGGCCGACTATAGCCTTGGCTCTATCATTACGTATTTATGGTATACTTAGTCCTTATGGCTTACTTACTAAGAATGTTTTAGAGTCATTTAGTCCAAATCACTCATGGTTTCCTATTCCTCATTATAGTTTTGTTTTGGTACCTTATATCCAGTTCAGAGTACTACGATCCGTAGTTACCTTCTATTTGGGTTTTCGAGGTTAAACTACCTAATCTATTCTGAGTGTTTAATCTTATTAAGATTCAATAGGTCTCTTAACCCCTTCTTTATTACTCCTCCAACTTCCTTTGATTGCTATGCAGAAAGGTATTCCTCTTTTTGTATTGAGGTCTCATACTCGCTACCTTCTTAGGGACAACTTAAGAGTTATTTACCTTTAGAACTAGGCTGTTAGGTGAACCTATTTTAACTTGTTCAATCTTCCATCCATACATACTCTCGGAAGTACTTTTATAATGATGATTTCTTGTAACCTTATGAAATAAGGCTTAATGTTGTCATAGTTTAGGATTTCTCCTTAACTTAACTCCAGACATCGGATCTCCATACTTTCTCATTATTTACTCTCCCCCTTGGGGTTTCCTAATGGTGTCTAAAATGTATGTGTAATACCCCTTAACTCTATAATTAAGATAATGGTCTTTGTCCAGCTTATACTTTACCTCTACAAGGTCTCATGACAGAACCTGCGGTATACCCACACAATTGTGGATCTCCGAAATGAATCTTCCAATGTTACTTGTCTTACTCTTAACCTTTTTGGGCATTATTTCTCACTAATAAACCCGATTTCACGAAACGTCTCGAAAGTTGATCACCTTAATTCCATATTTCTTTAGAGCTAACTTAACTTAGGCCAAGTTTTATGCTCTTTAAGTCATACAAAGATGACCTGATATCTAAACCACTAGGATACTCGCGGTGGATCCTCCTAGGGTTTATGGCTCATGGATTACTTCATAGATTTCCAACTTACTACTGGCATTCTCTCTGAGTTGTCAGAGCTAGAATACCACTTTTTGTTACAAAACTTCTTCTTTGCACTATTTCATGATACTTCCATATGACCTAGTTATCACTACTTCCTTAGCTCCTTAGCAATATTATCGACTTTGAGTGAACGAAGGTTCATTACAACATGTTGCTCCATCCCTTTTCTGCACAAAACTTCCTTCTTGTTTCCAACTAATAAGAATTTGAAGTTGATTAATCCTTCACATTAGTGTTGATATACCTTATCCTTTGCTTCCTTCTTCATGCAAGTCTTCATCCTGACACTTTGAACTCGTCACTCCCTTACATGAATTCATTTTTCTATCTAGGTCGGTAACATCAAGTATAACTTGATGATGCAACATGTCTTTACACACCAAGTCAAACTTCATGTATAGACTAGTCAATCAAGAAATCCAAGAAAAACCAAGAAATCCAAATGTGGTACATATAACACACATCATTCTAAGCCTAGAATATAGTAGTTGAGTATAATATCTCTAGAATTCAGGCTTAGCTGTGTAGTATATGACACCTCCTAGTATAGTTTTACTTTGTGATACTTAGCACTTAGGCCAAACTAGTCTATGTCGCAATATTTACATAAATTGCTCAGTTGCAATTGGATAATTTGGAGCAAAGTGGTCTCACTTTGGTTTTGACTAACCTTTTACCTGTCTTTTGGGACTACTAAAGACTACCAACTTTCCATTCTATCGCAAACTATCCTCACATAATCTCTTTAGACGACTAACAAAACTCCATTTACGTCTTTAAACCTAAGATTACTAGAGATTTATAACATCTATGACTTCCATCGTAGTCCTACATTGTTCTTTACTTATTGTTGTTACAAGATCATTTATTGAGTACTTTTACTAATTACCAACTTATCATGGTCTCGGAGCTATTCCCACAATGAACTTATTAAGATTTACCTAGTCATCATGATTGGGGAGCTAATCTCACCATGACGAGTCTTCTTTTAATCTTACTATTGTTGATTCTAAACCAAATCCTACTTCATTACATAGAATTCTCAAGTGAATCCCACATGATTAACTTCCCATTGCATCTATTCATGTTCTAATGGTCTTCATCATGTAGCCTATCATTACCATCTAATGCTAATATTTTGCTACCTTACATGGATCCTATGGATAGACTACACAATTTAAACTACTCCCGAAGATATTCTAATGTTAGTCCTAATATTCTTGGATATTTTAACTTACTTAAGATATCTTAGTGGTGGTATACCTATTTAGAGCTACACTAGGATGACATTTCTCTAGAGAAGATGGATAACTAATCCTTAAGAAAGATGACAGAACATCCAACTTAAGTGTGACAAGGTTTATCCTCAAGTGGATACCATCACAAGTCTTGTTTTAGATAAGATGGCTCCTATAGTCACTATCCAACCTACAGATCTTCCAAAAGGGTTTTAATCCTAAGGTCAAAGCATATGCTCTGATACCAGCTGCGGTGACCCAGCATACCATGGCATGATGTAGTACACTATAGTCGTTGACATAACACCAATGAAACACCATTCACTAGTATTACATCCCTCTGAGTGGTACAACAGAAACATAGTAGGTCCAAGACATGACTATAGATTACAACTCGACTCTTTACAAAAGATCCAGAGAACATTCTAGGTTAAAGAGTAAGAAAGAAACTTCTTACAACTAAGAACCATATATAACAACTCAGAACTATCTAGTGACTAAGACTAGCATCTAAACTAATTGGCTTGCAACTATTGCTATTACAATGCTCTACAGAAGTAGGCTTTATGTCTAGAGAATCAGGAACTTCAACTTCACTTTGGTTGAGGTATATGCTGACTTTGTTGACTTCATTGAAGGACCTGAGCTGTCGACGATGGCTTCTTGAGCAGAAATTGATGTTGACATCCTCTTCAACGGCTTAGAACCTAGCAAGGGTTACGAAGGTACGGTTGAGTACGAGCGTACTCAGCAAATTCACTAAAAAGGAGTGTATGATGCACTATCTATATAGCCACAGACCAAAGGTCATAGGCAATGCAGGTTTTCGTAAACATTTCTTCAAAGGTTGCTTTTATTCTGAAAACTATGTCCGACAACCTTCACAGGTTGACAAAAACTTTCATGGAGTTCCTTTCCTGCAGCGTTCGCAGATCCTTCCTGGAATATGTAGTAACATGTCACAGTTCTTACACTCTGCAGAGGTGCGTTAGTTTACCCATGAGAGACCTTAGCTTCATTGCACATCCTAGTTATAGGCTCGTTCACACTTCCTTGGTATGAGGCCTAGACTAAGATCCAAGCCAATCACTGCCCTTCTCCGCGACCCCACATGAAGACACAACCTCCCCAAGCAGATATACCTCTGTTAACCCCCATATAGGCAGATATAACCCTGGCAACCCCTTGGAGACTCCAGTGAGCAGATCATGTCCCTGGCAACCCCCATATAGGCAGATATACCTCTGACAGCCCCTCATGGAAAGTCTAGACACCTATATGCGGGGAACTAGGAGTCCCACCCATCTGCTGGAATCTCCATGAGAAATCTACAGCCTCACGAAGGTCATTCGTCCATGCGAAAGGAAGAAGATTTAGCTGACTTCTCCATCCCATTCCAAATCCCATGGTTAACGCGTAATATACGGCGCTAGAATCACTGGCGACATTGGTTGATTAAGTCCTAGATATTATGTTCCTTTACCATTGGAACTTTATCAATAGATTATTACCCTTTGGTAAATAATCCATAATCATATTATTATGAAAATAGTGTTTTCTGACCTTTTTGAAATACAGGTGATGACAACATTTGATTTACAAGCATTTGATAGAAAATAATCAAAGGACATTAGAAAGTGTGAACTTGCCTTTTGTGATTGCAAGATAATGCACCCACGGTCTTCAAGATACTAGAAGATCCAAAAGCTATAAATAGCATCATTGGTCCGGTAAGGACTAATGTTTAAAGAAGCAATATGTTGATGCATAAGTAATGTAATGCATTTTGTAAAATCCAGAGATAATTCCCTAATAATGTGAGTGAGTTAAACTTAGGTGATTTCTTTAAGATTTGGTTTATCTTCAAGTTTACTTCACAAGCAAATATATATATACAAGAAACTTAAGACTAGCATATATGCTACAAAAATAAGCATAATAATAACACATGATTAAGGTTAATTGATATCATGTAACAATTATGAAAGTCCATGTTTTAGGTTGATAAGAGTTGAAGAGCTTATTATGAGATTGTTGTTTGAAGTGGAAAAACGAATAATTTTTGAAGAAAAGATTTCTTTGTTAAAGTTTAACAATCTTTGTGGTTAATAGAATGTGTTCAATGTCATTTGCGCTTATTCAATAAGCTTGGATTTGAGATGCCTTATGACTTAATTCGGAACAGATAAAAGTTAACTATAAAAACATAAATATTCTTTAGGCATTATGAATGATTTGGTGTACCAAAGTTAACTTTAAAACATAAGTAGATCTAGGGTGTGATGTGTTTAAAATTATTAATAAGTTTTAAACTTTGCAACAAGCATGTTTAAAGGTATGGGATCATTCCCTTTCATCTTAAGTGAATGATGAGTTTAAATGTGATTTGTTATTATGAATATAGTTTACTTATTAAGGAAAGTAAATTTAGATGATTTTAATAATCTATTAGAGTTGGAACCATGTTTAAGAATAGTTAAGAGATAAATAGCATTCACTTTTATGATGTTTAAAATTTACTTAAAATTGTTGGTTTAGTTTGGATTTATGATTTTAAAAGAGTTTTTATAAGATTAATAAGTTACATTTAAGTTTTATTATAAATCCAAGTTATGGCTTTGGACTTAGTATTTAGTTATTAGGGATTTAAGGTTTTATATATAGAATTGTGATTATTCCTTATTTAAGAGATGTTTTTAAAGAATTTACAAACTAGGTCTTTTATAAAATAGGTAAGGATTTATTTCTTTAAAATCTTAAGAATCTTTAGGAAAGTACTTTTAGTATTTTTCTAGTAAAATATATTTACTCAAGATCTTAAAAGTGATTTTCACTTATTTTTAAGTATTATTTGTATGTTTATAAAATTCCACAAAGGATTATATGTCTTTAAATATTTTCTTCAAGTTTTATTTGAAAAAAACTAAGTTGGTATTTTCATAAAAGAGTAGACTTATTTTTATATGCAAAAATGATTTTTATTCATTTTTAGTACTTTTACTTTTTTGATTAAATTTTACTTAGGATTTAAGTAGTCTTAATATTTAGTTGTATTTTATTTAACATAGGTGAATCTATATTTTATTATGTAGAGATTATTTTTTGTGATCATTTTGATATATCATATGTACTTTTAGGATTTTTGTACATTTTTTAGAGTTCATATACTCTCAGGGTTATTTTTGGAATTTTACATTAGGTTTGTTATTTCTCTTGCAATTTTTCTATCCTTCCTATAAAACTACTTCTGGCCCGCAGGCTGGTTAAGCCCAACCTGGCCTAGTTGGGCCTAGGGTTAAACCCCACCCTAGCCCAACCCCTCTCCTCTCTCCTCTCACTTACACACATGCACCCCACTCCTCTCGTTCCCCTTCTAGTTGAGAACGATGCCACCGCTGGCTCCTCATTGCTAAGTGCTGCTCCGGCCATCTCCGGCCGGCATCTGCCATCGTGTCCTGCCTGCGAGGCTACGCCTCCTTCTCCTCTATCATCTCCCCACCATATCGACGCTGCTCCGCCCCAGGCGCACACCCAAGTCTAACCCTAACCATGTGGTTTGCCTCGGTCGCCGGCGTGCCACCGCTGCATTCGGCTACCCTCTGATGCTTCCTAGGCCTCCTCTATGTCGATCAAGACCCACTGATGTTGTCCTCTTCTTCTCTGTGTTATGGCTCCTAGGTGTGGACGCCCCCGATTGCATCCGCATGAGAGCGACCTGATCTGGTGTGACCTGATAGTCTCGACGATGGTGTGCTAGTGGTGCAAGCTTGTGCTACTAATATGGCTAGCTGGTCCTTCTCCTTTAGCGACGTCATCTCCTCTTAGGATCACGACCACCGCTATGCTCCACTCATGGTAACTCTTCCTTTTGTGACCGGCCCTCGAGTCGATGAACTGCTTGGTGATCTGTGGAGCCATTATATGGTATTGGGTACGGAGATGTAGTGGTGATGGTTCAACAATATTTTATTGATATTCTTGAAATTTTTTTGAGATAAGTGAGATGATATGCTTCAATTTGGATGAATATTCATCCCTAGCATATGTTAGTGGATGGTTCCATATTGTGTTCAATTTGACTAGCAATAGTCTAGTGGCTTGCTTTACTACTTACGATTTTGAATGAAAATGGATATGGTGATATTGGAATCAAAAATGATTGCTAAGTTGTTGACTTAGGGAAATGATTGTTATTGGTGGCTGTAGCTTTGATTAGTATATGAGATGGATTTTAGCTTAGCTGAAGCTTTGCTTCAGTGATGTACTTGATGATTCCTAGAACAATTATTTAAGTTAATAATGTGGAAACATAGATATGAACTGTATAAATAGTTTTGGCTGGTATTTGAGATACTGTTTATGCTTTACTGGATCTCTATATTCAGATTTGTGTACAATATGATGCCGTTAACATGACAATGGAAAATTCGAATGATTCCTAGTTATTTAAACTAGGGAAATGATATTTCACTGTAGTTTTCATAGTGGCTTTTACTGCCTAGAACTTGTTGTTGTAATGCCTCTTTCTAGAGTGTACACAGCAATCTATCATGTGTATGATTTGTTATCATCTAGATTAGTGGTGCCTCTTTAGTCTGATGGCTACTGCATGTATGCAATACTTGGGCTTTAAGCAATTGTTCTGGCTGATGTGGTACCTCCTTGGAGGATGCACATGAACTAGATCATATATATATCCTGGCTATAACATTGCTGGTTAGAAGTTTGGACTTTCCCTAGCCAATGATATCTTAATTTGAGGCTTAAGCTTTGTAGAAGCAAACTATGAATGGATTCTTGCTTGAGGATTTGAGAAAGGGTCTGTTTATTGAACTTTCCTACAATGAAATAATCTACATACTTGATCTCTAGCTTTCCTTCCTAGGAAAATTATAAAAACTGCCTAGTTTGAATGATCTGGATGATTGGCTAATATGGAAAAACTACCCTAGTGGCTTCTGCTGCCTTGGACTGCTACTGTGGTACCTCCAACCTTGGAGTGTGCACAGTGATAGCCGATGTAGCATGAGTTGCTGCTGGGAACCACCATAATGGTGCAGTTGATGCTGATATCCAAAAAATAGAGATCTAAGCTTATGATGCAAAAGGCTGAAGCAAGATCTTTATCTAAGAACAGATGCTACTTGATGGCTTGTTTAATTTCTCTGTGATGATTTTGCATAGCAACTCCATGCTATACTTAGAGAAAACTCTCCATCCAATCCTCCTATATAAGATCTAGTGGAAGGGTAGATGGATCTTGTGGTATGCATTATTTACCTTTTATTCCCAGATTTTTATGCAAGATGTAAGGACATATGATGCATGATCTAGTGGGTATCTCTGATGAATTTTACCTGTTGTTTGTAAGTGATCTAGAACCTTTTGGAGATCTTGGTCTATTACTAATGCTTCTTGAGCATCTAGCCTTTCATGCCATCATACTTGATCTACACCATCTTTCTTGTGCTCCTGGTGTTGCTCCTTCTAGCTCCTTGAATACTCCTCCTAGTGATCAGCTAACACTATCTCTAACTGTTGTTGGCTTGATCTTGATATCCTACTTGTCCTAGCTATTGTATGGCTCCACTACAACCATAGGCTCATGATATGGTGGATCTGATCTATGTGGTTATTTGGGTGCTAGGTAGCATAATTCCTAGGGTGTGCTAAGAGCAGTGCTCTTGAATAAGTGTGGTGGAAATGAATGTGTTGTCACTAGGGTGATGAGAATGGTGTGCTAGCTACAACTGGTTCACTCCCCTTTGTGTCTTAGTGGTTGAAACCTCTCCAACCTAGCTCTTTCTTCCGGCGAGACAAAGATTTCATCCTCTCTAGTATCGGTAAATCTTTAATCTTAACGGTGTGTCTTTCTTTATCCATGATACATCATCTTTTCCTTTTCTTTCATAGGTGGTTCTAGTCTTTTATCTTGTTTCTCGAAAAACCGGAGCTATGTTCATCCTACCTTCTTGCCTCACGACAATCCTTTAACTCTTATAACCCGTTGTTTCTCAAGCAAAACGCAAGACTCGCAACAAGTCTAGCAAGTTTTGCAAGGTGTAGTGGTCGCACCATTCCGTGGTTCATCAACTTGGGAACGTGAGGGTCACCTTCGTTCGAACACCTGCCTCACCTTGTGTTGTTTTCTTTTTCCTAGGAATCTCGGGGCGAGATTCTTGTTTAGTGGGGGAGAGTTGTAGCATCCCAATTGTCTAACAATTGCAATGCTACTAGCCTAGTCTATATAAATGCTACTTCCTATATATATTTGTTGCATCATAATTATATCATGCTCATGTCATCATGCCACCTTGCATTTGAGCATCATATAAAACCCTTTTGATTTGGTTCTTCTCTCATATGCATTATTAATTGTATTTGCCTCTTGATATTGTATTTGGTTATTGATATATTGTTTAAATGCCCAAGTTGAGTTGGGGGCATATCTTTTATTCCATTCCACCACCTCTCTTTGTCACCACCTTATAATTCCACCATCCCATTAAACCATGAGCTTGTAGTTCTTTCTTTTGAATTTATTCTCTAGCTCATGTGGGTGGGGTGGATCTAATCCTATAAATTCTTTTGCTTGGCTTTATTACACTTCTTGGGAATGCATAAGAATAATGCCATATCATCATTATTGTTTTCACAAGGATAATACATGGCATTTATTATCTTGCATGGGCCATGCAACCATCACCATCTTTTGATCTCCTTTGGTTTTTCTTTGGTTTTTGAGTGGATCATGTTCAAACCCTAAACCCTCACTTCTTGACCTCCTCTTTTTGTCATGGGCACCAAAACCCTAGGCATTTTCATCTCTCTATCTCTCCACCAACACCATGTGTCCAACCAAAGCCCTCAAAACCCTAGCTCATTCTTTGTTCTCCTCCTAACCTTGTTCATCTTTTCTATTGCATGCGATCATATATATGTGACCTAAATCTCCCTTCCCTCTTTCTTTTATAGCTACATCTAGTCCTCCCTCCTTGACCCTAATCTACCTCACCTCTCTCACCTCACCCTCTCCTCTCACCAAGCCGAGGAGTTCCCCCCTCTCCCTGCCAGCAAGCCCCACCTAGCTACCCATCTACCTCACCCCACCCTTCTCCTAAACCCTAACCGAGCCACCTCCTTTTCTAACCCTAGCCAAGTGCACCAAGCTTTCTATCCTCTCTCTGCTCTCTACCTGCCAGGTAGCCCCACCGCCTGCCGTCCCCACCTGGCAGCCCTACCTGCCCTGCCCTGGACCAGCCCCAGCCAGCCGAGCCAGCTCGAGCACGTGAGAGGAGAAGGAGATAAGGGCCGAAGCCACCTTTATCCCTAACCCGCTCCCCCACGCCATCATCCTCTCTCTTCCTCGCTTTATCCACCTCCCCACGCCTCTGTCCCGCCAGATCTACCCCAGGTCGCGCCCTTCCTCCCAAGCTATGCCCCTGCTTCTCTATCTCCTCCCACTCCGGCGTGCACCGTCGGCCTCCACCTCCCCTTCTCATACCAGCCGGTGGCGTGGCGATCACGGGTGTCGAGGAAGACCGTGCTGTTCCCCTGCATCAACCGGAGCCCGCCAGCGAGGAGGAGAAGCCCTACGTCTGTCGTAGTATGTCGACGCCCGCCGAAACCCTAGCTCCTCCCCGGCCTCTGCTTCCTCGTCGCTTTGTCGTCCCCCGCATCGATCCGCCACCATCAACCCCTCCGCGGTGAGTCCCTCTCCCGCCTAGACACCCGCTGCCTCGCCTTAGACCCCTAGCCTCGCCGGGTGTTTCACCGAACGCTCTCGGTGCACCGTGGCCGCGAGCGTCTGCACGCCTCCGCGACGCGTACCGCTCACCTAGTCGCTGATCTGCTCCCTAACAACTACCCCTCCCTAGCCCAGCGGTAGCCGCCGCCGCTCGCGCACGCCAGGTCGCGGAATCGATTTCTCGCTGCGCCGCGCGTGGTTTCCGTCAGATAGTTCAGAGGTAGCAGAAGCACAGTGCCGCCGCGCGTTTTGTAGAAAAACCCCAGCCTTTTTGTTTTCTAATCCCGCGATCCAGCCGAGCCCCACCAGTCAGTCTCTCTGTCACTTTACAAAAACGCCGCGCAATTTTTGTAGAACGTAAACCGTGCTCCCGCTCTGGCCCACCTGTCAGTCTCCGCGCGTTCCACCGCTGTCACGTGGGCCTCCAGTCGCTGGCCCACCCGTCAGTCGCAGTGGCTAGAAATAGCCGCGGTGAGAACAGCCTCTCTGCACGCAGTGTCGCCCAGTCAGCAGTTGGCCCACTTGTCGGTGGCTCTGGCTAGCACTGGGCCGGGTGACAAAAGTTTTCTGGATTTCTGTTTTGTTTTAAATTTTTCCAGGAAATGTTTTAAATTCAAATTCAAATCTGTTTTTAAATAACTTTTAAAATATTAAATCCAAATAATACAAATAATATATGTTTTTGAATCAGAAAAATGTGAGGAATTCAAATATGCCCTTCAAAATATATTTTGAACACTTTAAATTTCGAGTTGATTAAAATTACAATAAAATGCCCTTTTTCTTAATTAATTAATAACTTTGGTTTTATAACTCCGAATTTGACAAATGATATGTCTAAAATGATCAGCTCGACGAGACCTTTCTGTTTATGCATTCCATGTTCTGAATTGCATCATCCATCATATAAATATAAAGTATACATCAACTTATTTAAGGATAAAAGGTGTCTAAAACACCATAAAATGCTTATTCTTGTATTCCACACCTCACCCATGCCATGCTACATTATTGCCATGCAAATTGTGCATCATTCATCATGGCATGATTGATTGCTTATCGCATTTTAATTCATATGCTTGTGCACTCTATTTATGTTGGCCCTTGTTTGTTTGGTTCTTCTTCGAATAGACGCTGAGCAGGGGATATATCAAGAAACCCAGGAGCACTACCCAGATCCATCCCTCGTTTCAACCGAGCTGCCAGGCAAGCACTACCACATGCTTGCATACATATAGTACCTATTGCCTCTATCTTATTCTTGCATCATTGAGTCGCGATTGCATTAAACTGAATCCCAAGTATTGCATAGCCTTTACATTTCAACCCCACCGAAGCTTGTTCCTCCATCCCATGAGCCATTACTATAGGAGTTGTTTGAGCCATGCGGGTCGTAGAACAGCATGTGTAGGGTATGTGAGTGTCTGATGGATAACGAGGTACCTAAACAACTTAACCTGAGTAGTAATGGGATAACTAATGAAAGTGGCACCGGTGAGCAATATCTGCTATTTGGTTTTTCATGCTCACTTGTGTCCCGTAGGACCCCAAGTACTTGATTCCTGTTCCTTGAATATTCGCGCTATCCACATCCGGGAGGCTTATGAACCCCCCTGAGCCAGAGCTTGATTCATTCTTATTTCTTCGGGCCACAAAGTAGTTTGGGGTTTTATTACTATCCTGTACTTATGCCATGCTTTACTGCTTTATTTAAGATTGTGCGTGGAGCACCTGTACTGTTTTGGATGCGGAGTGTTTTCGCGGTATCGACAAGCCCAGTCACACTTTCGGGTTCCCAGTCGTTTACAGCCATTGACGCAAACCTTGGGTCCGTCTCGGAGCCGGCCAACTTCGTTGCGGGTAGCCTAATGGGGTGGCCCCCTGAAATATTTCTGAATCCTGTGATCGCTTTGTCGTGAATGCCTCGTTGGGTTTTGATTTGGTTTTTCCGAGGTTGATCGAGTGTGTGTTGCTATCTGTGCACCTCTGCAGGGTAAATCTTTCTGAAAGCCGTGTCCGCGGTTATGGACGACTTGGAGCACAGTTTCTCGATCATAGACAAGTATAACTAAAGTACCGCTTTTAATTTGACTAAGTACCTGACTAGTAAATAGTGCAACACTCATGGAATGGATAATAAAACTGCCAACGGATGGGGGGGCTGTTCGTCCGCTTCCTCGTTGGTAAGCGAGGAGGAGGATGGATCTGTTAATCTTATTGTTATAACTGTTGTTATTAATTCACGGACATCCGTCTATCTTTGGTTAGGCGGATGGTTAGCGAGTATCCCTAGAATTGTTAGGTATTCTCTTTTGCTGCAATTGCGTCACCCCAGGTTGTGTCCCCTTTAGAGGCATAAAGACTTGCTGAGTACCCCTAGGGTCTCACACGATAAATTGTTTGATTCAGATGAACAGGTAAACTCGCAAGATGGATACTGGGTGGAGGAGACGGACGATGTTGGCAACGATCACTCGGTGTAGAGATTCCGGGAACGGGGATCCGTGAGATCTGTGGGCGGGATGTGTTTATTTATGGGCCATCTTATGCCGATTTGCTTCTTATCCGTACTCGGATCTTGTTTTCCGCTTCCGCCTGATACTCTGATGTTTGATGTATGAGGAGATATCCTAAACTATTATATCTATCTAGGATGTTTGGATCTTGTCGTATGGCGTTGCAATATTTCTATTTCTTTTAGATGGAATGGCTCTGAGGACTGTTGTATGGTGGCTTGCATACATACTCATTTGTGTATGTAGTTGATCCCTTCGCCTGCCGATTACGCCGCTCGTTCTTGTCCCGATGTTTGGAAATGGTTAGGACGGCTGAAAGGTCTACCTGTGAGTGGCATTTGGCCCCACCGTACTATTTTAACCATTTCCGCTCATCCAGGCTTGTAACTAAGAGCGTAATTCACCGAGGTAGTTACAATTGGTATCAGAGCCATCCCGCCCTTCAGGGTCTCAGCCAAATGGTCGTTGTCAGTCTGGCAAATATTTTGGTAGCTATGTATACTAGGGACAAACAAAATGCGAGAGTAGGACTGCTTCCACTTTTCTTCTTACCCAACCACCCACCCTTTTCTGGTAAGGAAGTGTAACGTTTTCAATCCTCTTCTTAAAATTCAAACTAGGATTCACGTGTTCTGGGTTTCCGTAGTACCATAGAAAGTGTGTGTGTGTGTGTGTGTAATTCCTTGTCTATCTGTTGCATCCAATTTGTTATCACAATCTGCCTTTGGTTATCAACTGTTGGTACATTCCATACTGACAGGCTTTTGAAAACCGGCGCGATCTATCTGACTCCTTGTTAACCGGTGCCATCTTCTTAAGGGTGTTCTTCCTTCCAGCATGCTTTCACAGAATGTGGAGTTGCTAATCTCTACCTGATAAGTGATTTTGCGCATCTATTGGTATTTTAATGCCGAAAAATGCGGAAAATTTTTCTTTGATACATCTGTGCCTCCACACTCCTTTTCAGTCATGTGTGAAACAGTATCTATCTCCCTTTTATCAGCATGTCCATGCTAACTCATTCTTTTGTCACCGGCGCTTAATCCTAGAGTTTCATTTCATCTCCAATTCTTTTGGGCTAATTACATAACATGTGTCGATCTGATGCTGGTGATTGTAATTTGGTTCTCGGCATAGCTATATGACACTTATCACGAGTGGAATATGGAAAATGCTATCAACACTATCATCCAAATGGTGACGGTTATCTCCTGTGATTTTGAGTACACCGTGATCATATCTATGCATATTCAAGCATCTTTGGCAATCCGGAGTTTCTCAAGGCACTACGGCGGTCTATCATCTGTCCATCATGCTGCACATCTTTTTGAACTCCATATCTGCAAAATTCTCTTTGAGACGAGGGAATTGCATCTTTTCGTCTCTGATAGCTTTGCTTAAGGTATGATCTATCATCTTTTCTTTATCCAAGATCTCTTTATCTTTGTAACCGGCAATCCGATCGACAATGTGAACCAGGTGACATCTCTTTTTCTTCCGAAGGACCAGATAATCTATTCTTCCAGTGCATCTTCTTCAACACGAACCCGTGCTCTTAATATTGATCTTTCTAAGAGCGTTGAGCTCAGGAAGTGTTCGAGCATTTGTTCGTTTCTCTCGCCTTTTGAACTTGGTATTCTGGGAATATCTTGTTAATCCATGGTGGTATATGTTGATAATATGCTTGCCTATTCCATATCAATGGAAGAACATGGAAGATCATATGTGTCCCTTTCTCTCAAGCTTTGTTAACACTGCCATGTGCAAAGTTCCCAAAGTGGAAATTCTGGCTTCTTGAAGTCACCTATCTCGGCCACGTTCTTCTGCTAAATACATTACTTCAACTCTGGAATCAGCAAGTCCATTGTTAATTCCATCTTCAATCAAACCTAGAGTTATTCCTTGTTGGCAAGTTATCATCGTTGTTCCGCTAAAGATTTTCCTCAAGACCGCTAAACCTCTCTCAATCTTTTCAAGAACAACATGGAGTTCTTTCACCTCAGTCTCATAAAGTAATCTCTTGAAACCCTCTCGCTATATCGTCTATGCTCAATCCACCGGAGGCCATGGAGACCTTCTAGATCTTGTATTCCTTCCGTTCAAGTTGGTGCTATCTTTTCTGTAGCTGTTGAATCTTGCAGTTCTTCTCCGTAATCTTCCTTCATATCTTTCTGGTGGCTTGGTACTTCAGACATGACGACAACATCATCATCTTTATCTATCTATGAATCCGGCGAATCGTTTGCATCTATCCTTGTTTTCTAACGAAGTTCCATGAGTTATTGTCAATACCTTCAGTCTGTTTCGGTAGTTGGGTTGCATGGTTTTCTTATTCATGTGCGGAGTAATGCTTTGAGTGCGGGATGGAGTAGCTACCATACCACTACCCTTATCATTCGCTCTTGTACATTGAATTGGTGAATTAATGTGATTTCACTCATTCCACGGAAGTTAGAAGTGGCCTTTATCCCTTGATACTTTCACTTCCGTCCTTGTTTTTCCGGAGTGCTCTCTCGAAGAAAGTAATCAATAATCTCTTGTTGGTGGACTGTCTATTCTAGAGGGAGAAAATCATCAATTATCCGGTGGGAACAAACGCAAAATCTTTTCTGTCCTCGTCATTCTACCGATGCCCGACATCCCCAAACAAGATGAAAGGAAACTATCTCTCTCTTTGTTTCATCAATTCTTTTTCTGTGGTAAAGCCAATTATGGTTGATGCCATCAGCCGCAAATCTATTGCGTTAGCCTCAAGGCTAAAGAAAGCAATAAGTATATCTACAATAAACTCTAGATCCTCCATATTCCTTGCTTCTCGGGATTCCACCATGATCTGGCTTCACATCCGTCTCTGGAAGTTATATCTGCGCACCTCAATTGCGTGATCCGTTGGGTCTTACAAGCGCAAGAAGAATCTAATCCGACGAAGTCTAACTAAATCTTTCTGTTGATATCAAGGGACTCTATTGTTTGAAGGCAATATTGTTTCCGAACTTCATTTCTCAAATCCAAGAGAAGATACGATGCTATTGTCTTAGTGGTTGAAACCTCTCCAACCTAGCTCTTTCTTCCGGCGAGACAAAGATTTCATCCTCTCTAGTATCGGTAAATCTTTAATCTTAACGGTGTGTCTTTCTTTATCCATGATACATCATCTTTTCCTTTTCTTTCACAAGTGGTTCTAGTCTTTTATCTTGTTTCTCGAAAAACCGGAGCTATGTTCATCCTACCTTCTTGCCTCATGACAATCCTTCAACTCTTCTAACCCGTTGTTTCTCAAGCAAAACGCAAGACTCGCAACAAGTCTAGCAAGTTTTGCAAGGTGTAGTGGTCGCACCATTCCGTGGTTCATCAACTTGGGAACGTGAGGGTCACCTTCGTTCGAACACCTGCCTCACCTTGTGTTGTTTTCTTTTTCCTAGGAATCTCGGGGCGAGATTCTTGTTTAGTGGGGGAGAGTTGTAGCATCCCAATTGTCTAACAATTGCAATGCTACTAGCCTAGTCTATATAAATGCTACTTCCTATATATATTTGTTGATCATAATTATATCATGCTCATGTCATCATGCCACCTTGCATTTGAGCATCATATAAAACCCTTTTGATTTGGTTCTTCTCTCATATGCATTATTAATTGTATTTGCCTCTTGATATTGTATTTGGTTATTGATATATTGTTTAAATGCCCAAGTTGAGTTGGGGGCATATCTTTTATTCCATTCCACCACCTCTCTTTGTCACCACCTTATAATTCCACCATCCCATTAAACCATGAGCTTGTAGTTCTTTCTTTTGAATTTATTCTCTAGCTCATGTGGGTGGGGTGGATCTAATCCTATAAATTCTTTTGCTTGGCTTTATTCCACTTCTTGGGAATGCATAAGAATAATGCCATATCATCATTATTGTTTTCACAAGGATAATACATGGCATTTATTATCTTGCATGGGCTATGCAACCATCACCATCTTTTGATCTCCTTTGGTTTTTCTTTGGTTTTTGAGTGGATCGTGTTCAAACCCTAAACCCTCACTTCTTGACCTCCTCTTTTTGTCATGGGCACCAAAACCCTAGGCATTTTCATCTCTATATCTCTCCACCAACACCATGTGTCCAACCAAAGCCCTCAAAACCCTAGCTCATTCTTTGTTCTCCTCCTAACCTTGTTCATCTTTTCTATTGCATGTGATCATATATATGTGACCTAAATCTCCCTTCCCTCTTTCTTTTCTAGCTACATCTAGTCCTCCCTCCTTGACCCTAATCTACCTCACCTCTCTCACCTCACCCTCTCCTCTCACCAAGCCGAGGAGTTCCCCCCTCTCCCTGTCAGCAAGCCCCACCTAGCTACCCATCTACCTCACCCCACCCTTCTCCTAAACCCTAACCGAGCCACCTCCTTTTCTAACCCTAGCCAAGTGCACCAAGCTTTCTATCCTCTCTCTTCTCTCTACCTGCCAGGTAGCCCCACCGCCTGCCGTCCCCACCTGGCAGCCCTACCTGCCCTGCCCTGGACCAGCCCCAGCCAGCCGAGCCAGCTCGAGCACGTGAGAGGAGAAGGAGATAAGGGCCGAAGCCACCTTTATCCCTAACCCGCTCCCCCACGCCATCCTCCTCTCTCTTCCTCGCTTTATCCACCTCCCCACGCCTCTGTCCTGCCAGATCTACCCAACGTCGCGCCCTTCCTCCCCAGCTACGCCCCTGCTTCTCTATCTCCTCCCACTCCGGCGTGCACCGTCGGCCTCCACCTCCCCTTCTCATACCAGCCGGTGGCGTGGCGATCACGGGTGTCGAGGAAGACCGCGCTGTTCCCCTGCATCAACCGGAGCCCGCCAGCGAGGAGGATAAGCCCTACGTCTGTCGTAGTATGTCGACGCCCGTCGAAACCCTAGCTCCTCCCTGGCCTCTGCTTCCTCGTCGCTCCGTCGTCCCCCGCACCGATCCACCGCCATCAACCCCTCCGTGGTGAGTCCCTCTCCCGCCTAGACACCCGCTGCCTCGCCTTAGACCCCTAGCCTCGCCGGGCGTTTCACCGAACGCTCTCAGTGCACCGTGGCCGCGAGCGTCTGCACGCCTCCGCGACACGTACCGCTCACCTAGTCGCCGATCTGCTCCCTAACAACTACCCCTCCCTAGCCCAGCGGTAGCCGCTGCCGCTCGCGCACGCCAGGTTGCGGGATCGATTTGTCGCTGCGTCGCGCGTGGTTTCCGTCAGATAGTTCAGAGGTAGCAGAAGCACAGTGCCGCCGCGCGTTTTGCAGAAAAACCCCAGCCTTTTTGTTTTCTAATCCCGCGATCCAGCCGAGCCCCACCAGTCAGTCTCTCTGTCACTTTACAAAAACGCCCCGCAATTTTTGTAGACCGTAAACCGCGCTCCCGCTCTGGCCCACCTGTCAGTCTCCGTGCGTTCCGCCGCTGTCACGTGGGCCTCCAGTCGCTGGCCCACCCGTCAGTCGCAGTGGCTAGAAATAGCCGCGGTGAGAACAGCCTCTCTGCACGCAGTGTCGCCCAGTCAGCAGTTGGCCCACTTGTCGGTGGCTCTGGCTAGCACTGGGCCGGGAGACAAAAGTTTTCTGGATTTCTGTTTTGTTTTAAATTTTTCCAGGAAATGTTTTAAATTCAAATTCAAATCTGTTTTTAAATAACTTTTAAAATATTAAATCCAAATAATACAAATAATATATGTTTTTGAATCAAAAAATGTGAGGAATTCAAATATGCCCTTCAAAATATATTTTGAACACTTTAAATTTCGAGTTGATTAAAATTACAATAAAATGCCCTTTTTCTTAATTAATTAATAACTTTGGTTTTATAACTCCGAATTTGACAAATGATATGTCTAAAATGATCAGCTCGACGAGACCTTTCTGTTTATGCATTCCATGTTCTGAATTGCAGCATGCATCATATAAATATAAAGTATACAGCAACTTATTTAAGGATAAAAGGTGTCTAAAACACCATAAAATGCTTATTCTTGTATTCCACACCTCACCCATGCCATGCTACATTATTGCCATGCAAATTGTGCATCATTCATCATGGCATGATTGTTTACTTGTCGCATTTTAATTCATATGCTTGTGCACTCTATTTATGTTGGCCCTTGTTTGTTTGGTTCTTCTTCGAATAGACGCTGAGAAGGGGATATATCAAGAAACCCAGGAGCACTACCCAGATCCATCCCTCGTTTCAACCGAGCTGCCAGGCAAGCACTACCACATGCTTGCATACGTAGAGTACCTATTGCCTCTATCTTATTCTTGCATCATTGAGTCGCGATTGCATTAAACTGAATCCCAAGTATTGCATAGCCTTTACATTTCAACCCCACCGAAGCTTGTTCCTCCATCCCATGAGCCATTACTACAGGAGTTGTTTGAGCCATGCGGGTCGTAGAACAGCATGTGTAGGGTATGTGAGTGTCTGATGGATAACGAGGTACCTAAACAACTTAACCTAAGTAGTAATGGGATAACTAATGAAAGTGGCACCAGTGAGAAATATCTGCTATTTGGTTTTTCATGCTCACTTGTGTCCCGTAGGACCCCGAGTACTTGATTCCTGTTCCTTGAATATTCGCGCTATCCACATCCGGGAGGCTTATGAACCCCCCTGAGCCAGAGCTTGATTCATTCTTATTTCTTGGGGCCACAAAGTAGTTTGGGGTTTTATTACTATCCTGTACTTATGCCATGCTTTACTGCTTTATTTAAGATTGTGCGTGGAGCACCTGTACTGTTTTGGATGCGGAGTGTTTTCGCGGTATCGACAAGCCCAGTCACACTTTCGGGTTCCCAGTCGTTTACAGCCATTGACGCAAACCTTGGGTCCGTCTCGGAGCCGGCCAACTTCGTTGCGGGTAGCCTAATGGGGTGGCCCCCTGAAATATTTCTGAATCCTGTGATCGCTTTGTCGTGAATGCCTCATTGGGTTTTGATTTGATTTTTTCGAGGTTGATCGAGTGTGTGTTGCTATTTGTGCACCCCTGCAGGGTATATCTTTCTGAAAGCCGTGTCCGCGGTTATGGATGACTTGGAGCACAGTTTCTCGATCATAGACAAGTATAACTAAAGTACCGCTTTTAGTTTGACTAAGTACCTGACTAGTAAATAGTGCAACACTCATGGAATGGATAATAAAACTGCCAACGGATGGGGGGGCTGTTCGTCCGCTTCCTCGTTGGTAAGCGAGGAGGAAGATGGATCTGTTAATATGACTGTTATATTTGTTGTTATTAATTCACGGACATCCGTCTATCTTTGGTTAGGTGGATGGTTAGCGAGTATCCCTAGAATTGTTAGGTATTCTCTTTTGCTGCAATTGCGTCACCCCAGGTTGTGTCCCCTTTAGAGGCATAAAGACTTGCTGAGTACCCCTAGGGTCTCACACGATAAATTGTTTGATTCAGATGAACAGGTAAACTCGCAAGATGGATACTGGGTGGAGGAGACGGACGGTGTTGGCAACGATCACTCGGTGTAGAGATTCCGGGAACGGGGATCCGTGAGATCTGTGGGCGGGATGTGTTTATTTATGGGGCATCTTATGCCGATTTGCTTCTTATCCGTACTCGGATCTTGTTTTCCGCTTCCGCCTGATACTCTGATGTTTGATGTATGAGGAGATATCCTAAACTATTATATCTATCTAGGATGTTTGGATCTTGCCGTATGGCATTGCAATATTTCTATTTCTTTTAGATGGAATGGCTCTGAGGACTGTTGTATGGTGGCTTGCATACATACTCATTTGTGTATGTAGTTGATCCCTTCTCCTGCCGATTACGCCGCTCGTTCTTGTCCCGATGTTTGGAAATGGTTAGGACGGCCGAAAGGTCTACCTGTGAGTGGCATTTGGCCCCACCGTACTATTTTAACCATTTCCGCTCATCCAGGCTTGTAACTAAGAGCGTAATTCACCGAGGTAGTTACAGATATTTTCTTAGCCTAGAAGCTATTCCACTGTGGATGTGCTTGGCTGGTTTGGGTATTATCTTGGACTGGCCTTTATTTTTGGTTATCAAAAGTTAATTTTCCTTTGTAGCTAATGATGCATAGGCTGAAGCAACTTTGATAAGAATAGATCCTACATTTGGCCCTTATTTTTAATACACGATGATGAATTTAGCATATCACTTGTATGCTCAATCTGAGAGTAATCTAACACCAAAATTAACCCTTTATTTTATCATTTGTTTGTCTATTTCTTTTGGTTTGTGTTACAGGGATCAAAATGTTGAAGAAAAGATTAGGAAGATAAAAGATGTAGATAGGAAATTTAGTCTATCTTGTGTACTTTTAATTTTCTTTATCCCCTGTGTAAACTCTTTATTATTCTTATTGTAATTTACTTATTCATTATTATCTGTAAAGACAATGTAATATTGTTTGTTTTAAATAATAAAGTCATTGTTTTCCTTCAATTGCAAATTTTGCACATTGTAATCTTTACTAAATGTTGTAAAACATTCTTCTGAGAACAAGTACTAGTGATATTTAATCCGTGTGGTGGGGTCTCTCATGTATTAGTATTATTATTATGGAAATCATTTCTTTTTGTCCAATTAATTCAATTTGTGGATTTTCTAAATTCATTTGAAGTCAAATTTGAAATTCAAATACATGTTTGAATTATTTCCCCTTCAAAACACAAAGGTTCAATACAGGTCATATCGAAATCTGTCGGAGCTATACTAATGTTTCCACCAGAAGAAGAGAGACCTCGATACCTCTACTCTTCTTTAGTTTTGCGTGAAAATTTCCTGGATTTTCTTATGCATGAATGCAATGCACACACATGTGGCCTCTCTATTTCTATGTGCTAATCCTGGGATGTTACACGTACATTCCGGTGTAAATGGGTCGAATTGTTTGGGTTGACCGGATACTCTGGGTGGTAACCACCAGACTATCTGGTCCGCCCGGAAACTTCAAAGTTTCCGACTGAATTCTGGGTAGAATCTGATTTGGCCTCCAGAATGGCATCCACCTTAACGACACTTGGGTGGGCCGAATTGTCTGCTTGGTATGGTCTAGACACTCTAGGGTTCTTGGAATCCTTCACGTCATTCTTGATGATCTTCACCTCGTCCAGTGCGCCTGCCTCCCTCGCCTCCCTTGCACATCCTTGGGTCATCACCATGTCAGGCTACTCTTGCAGCAGCCCTTCTCCTCCTTGCGCCATGCTTGTTTCCTCAACGAACCATATCATACACATGTGCATAGACTTAGGTAGTATAAAATTATCATCAATAAAAAACCAGATTCATTTAGAAGTGAATTCACCTATTGTTCAAGTATCTTAGCATGAGCTCGAGTAATTGGTCCAATCCTTACCTCATTGGACTTGGTCTTAGCAACATCATCAACAACTTCATTAGGAGTTGGATATAGCAAGTCAGTAGGGATGTCCTCATCATTATGCATCATGATGACCATGTAGAATCATTTTATTGTCATGATATGGCCATAGACATGATATGCTCTAAATATTACATTGATGATATCATTGGTTGCACTTTGTTGAACAATTGCTCTTTCCAATGTTTACTTGCAATGATGATAAAAATGGTATCCCTCGGACCATGCTTGATGCAGCCCGTGGAAATAGAGATGAAGGAGAGTGGGGGTGAGGGAGAGGATGAAATCCACACACACACGCGAAGAACCTGATGAACATGCACACGAAACATGATACAAGAAAATAGCCCATGCCGGAGGCAACTAGTTTGACACAATCCCTAGGATCGATGGCGGACAAGAACACTCTCTCTTTCTCTAATCGGCATAGCGAGCAGGAGGCTTGGCAAGATCTTGACAACTTGGAGAAGTGACACCGATTCCAAGGCCATTTACAACTTGAATGCACTATGCAAAGCTCAAGAGGTTGGGGATAATTGGTGCTCCTTGTCAAGGAGCATGAGACTACAATTAGGTAGATCCACAAGGGTTTCTTCTAATTCAATTATCCAAGTCTAGGGTTACATTAAGGAGGGGTGGTCTATATATAGGCCAACAACTAAATAGGGGTATTTTAGGAATAAAACCAGAAGTTCGAGACAAAATTGGGGGTTACATGGGCCAGGACTAAAAGGCCTTAACATGTGTGTCGCCACTTAGGCCAGAGACTCTGGTGTCGAGGGCATAGAGACTCCAGACAGGGGGTCGCTCTCCATGGCAGACTACGAGGTGATGGACAGAGAGATCCACGCAGGGACCCAGAGTCTTGTCTAGAGTCCTAGGGCGGAGACTCTGGTGTAGAGTGGTTGGAGACTCCGAGGTGTGTGGAGACTCAGTGGTTGTCGCCTCTCTTCGGCTCTATCTCCGGGGAGGTGTACATGGAGTTCCAGGCAAGGGTTCGGAGTCCAGGGTTGGAGGCCAGAGACTCCGGGCTTCAGGGCCAGAGACTCCAGTGCTTCAGCCTCTACTGCGTCATCTTCTTGTCTAGCTCCTTGTCCTTCTTCCGAGGGGCTTGTCAATGCATCGGGGCTTCGTAGCTGGGAATGGACAGTGTCATTGCATGAAGTATCAAGCCATCCAGGGATGTATCAAAATCACATGAGGAGAGGAGAGGGTTAACCTTATCTTGTAGGATAATGGCTCGAGCACGCGTCATTGGTCCACTAGGGGGACTACTAGGTGGTGAGGATGTGGGGACGTCCATAGGGCAGGCTGCATCAGCTCCCCTCCCTTGGGAAAGAGTCGTCCTCGACTCTTCATCCATATTATCTTGATCATCTCCATGAAATGGTGAAAGGTCCTTGACATTGAATGTCTTGCTCACGAGATACTTCGATGTCGGTATGTCGATGACATAGGCATTGTTGTTGATCCTCTTGAGGACTTTGAAGAGACCATCTACCCTTGTCTTGATCTTGGATTCATGATCCTTAGGAAAGCGGTCTTTTCTTAAGTGTATCCACATGAGGTCACCTTCTTTGAAGATCATCCCTTTCTTGGTCTTGTTTAGCCTTGAACCTTGGTGAATCACTTGTTTCTCGATAGTAGCTCTTATTTGTTCGTGTAGTTTCTTCATGGCTTGGGTGCGCTTATCGACGTCCATGTTGGTGCGCTCACGGAGAGGACATGGTAGAATGTCGAGCGCGATGAGGGGCTCGAATGCATAAATGATCATGAATGGGATCTTCATTGTTGTAGAGTGCTTGGCTCGGTTGTAGGCAAACTCGGCGTGTGGAATGCATTCCTCCCAATCCTTAATATTCTTCTTGATCAACATGCGAAGGAGTGTTCCGAGGCTTCGGTTGACGACCTTAGTTTTCCCATCGGTTTGAGGATGCGAGGCGGACGAGAAGAGGAGCTTGACGCCGAGCTTGGCCATTAGCGTCTTCCTTAAGTAGCTCATGAATTTGGTGTCACATTTGGAGACGATGGTTCTTGGCACACCATGAAGAGGAACGATTTCCCTGAAAAACACATTTGCAATATGTGAAGCATCATCGGTCTTATGGCACGGAATGAAGTGTTCCATTTTGGAAAAGTGATCCATTACGAAAAATATAGAATCATGACCATGCTTAGACCTAGGCAATCCTAACACAAATTCCATGCTATTGTCTGACCAAGGTGCATGAGGAATAGGCAATGGCATATAAAGACCAAATGGGTTAGACTTAGACTTATATTGGACACATGTAGTGCATCATTGGACGTGGCATTCCAAGTCGCGCTTCATCTTGGGCCAATAGTAGTGTATGGAGAGCATATCATATGTCTTGTCACGACCAAAGTGACCCATAAGGCCTCCACCATGAGACTCTTGGAGAAGCAAAATTTGGAGAGATGACTTTGGAATGCAAAGCTTGTTTTGTTTAAAGAGAAAACCCTTATGCATATAGAAGTCATAAAATCCTTTGTCAATTAATACTTTCCGGATATTGGTCCAAAGAATGGGTCGGAATCATACAAAGTTTTTATATCATCATGACCCAACACGTTTACTTCGAGGCACATAAGAAGGCTTGTGTTCTTCCGAGACAGGGCATCCGTAACTACATTATCTTTGCCTTTCTTATTCTTGACCATGTAAGAAAAATACTCCATGAACTCAACCCACTTAGCATGCATTTTACTCAAGTTGGCTTGGCCTTTGAGATATTTCAATGACTCATGGTTGGAGTCTATGATAAATTCCTTAGGCCAAAGATATTGTTGCTAAACTTGAAAACACGAACTAAGGAAAAAAGCTCTTTGTCATAAATCGGATAGTTAAGGTGTGTGCCATCTAGTTTCTCACTATGGTATTCAAAATAACATCCATTTTGCATGAGGACTCCTCCAATGCTGATACCACTAGCATCACACTCTATCTCAGAAGTTTTTGTGAAATCCGGTAAAGCAAGGAGAGGTGTTTCGATTAGCCTCTTTTTGAGATCATCAAAGGCTTTTTGTTGTGCTTTTCCCCAAATGAAGGTGACATTTTGTTTGGTCAACTAGTTGAGAGTGCAAGAAATGGTAGAGAAGTCTTTCACAAACGATGATAGAAATGGACCAAACCACGAAATCTTCAAAGTTCACTCACATTTGCGAGAATGGGCCAATCTCTTATGTCTTTGACTTTACAAACATTAACTTCAATACCATTCGAAGAGATAACAAAACCAAGAAAAAACAACGTGTCTTTAGCAAAAGTGCACTTGGGAAGGTTAGATTATAGCATTTCATTTTGAAGGATTTGCAAAACCTCCTTAAGATGTATAACATGCTCCTCAAGCGACTTGCTATAAACAAGAATATCGTCAAAATAGACAACAACACTTTTTCCAATGAGAGATCTCAAAATATGATTCATATATAAGGTGTATGAAGGTGGACGGGGCATTATATAAGCCAAAAGGCACGACCAACCATTCATAGAGACCAATTTTGGTCTTGAAGGTGGTTTTCCACTCGTCATCTTTTGCAATGCGTATTTGATGGTAGCCACTAAAAAGATCGATTTTCGATAAAATAGTAGCTCCACTCGACTCATCAAGAATGTCGTCAAGAAGTGGTATAGGATGTCTATAACGCACGGTAATAGCATTGATTAGATGATAGTCCATGCATAACCACAACGTATCATCCATCTTTGGGAAAATAATCACGTTACCGCACGGACTAGTGCTTACTTGGATCAAACCTTTGGAGACGAGTTGGTTGATTTGGCATTCGATCTCCTTTGTCCCCACCGGGTTCATTCGGTATGCGGATCAGTTTGGTAGCAGTGTGCCGGGTATGAGGTAAATGCAATGCTCAATTCCGTGAAGAGGAGGTTGTCCTTGTGGGAGATCTTCGAGAAACACGTCCTTGAATTCCTGCAAAATTGCCATCAAAGAGGGGGGAACATTTTTCAAGTCATTAGTTCGTTGTGCTAGTCCCTTGCAAATGAAGACATAATGCAAGATAGATGGGTTATTCCTCACTTCTCGTATCTCACTTTGGTGGAAAGAAGAACACTCTTATTTTTTCCTCTCGAGTTTGGCTTGTGGCTCTCACTCGTTACATGGTGTTTCTCTTGCTCACCACTCTTCTCACAATGTGCTTTATGGTTTGCGCCCTCGCTAAAGCCTTTGCATTGTCCGCAATTATTTTGCTAGGAGTCATCGGTTACAAAACACATGTCTTCTCAAGCCATTTGAAGGTATACACATTTGTGCGACCATCATGTAGAGCACTCTTGTCATATCTTCATGGTCGACCAAGCAACATATGGCATACTATCATGGAAACCACATCACACTCCACCATGTATTTGTATGGTCCACTTGAGAATGTTACGAAGACGGTGTGCTTGATCTTCACGGACCCTTGGTCACTTAGCCACTGGACATGGTATGGGTGTGGATGGAGAGTGAGGTTGAGCATCTCACTATTGACTGAAAAATAAAGGCTTAATATAAACAAACAATAGAATAAAACAAAGCATAAGGATTTCTTTCACTCTACAAAGGCATACCTAGCTTCTTTGCCGACTCTACTTGGCATCGTGTTAAGCAGGAAAGAGCTAAAAGGCTGAATGCAATGTAATGATGCTTCTTCCCATAAACGAGTAGAGGTTCGATCTCTCACCCAAAGCAAGACGTGAAAACCTTCTTCGTATCCAAAGTGGCGAAATGATACATAATCGCATCTTCTCCGCTGGATCGAATGAATGTCAATGGTGGTTGGATCCCACTAAGGAATTGGCACGCCCATGGAGACAAAGAAGTAAAAGGCTCTGGTTACTCGTGACGCCGAGATGGTGGTGGAGGTGGCAACCGGCGGGGACAAGCATTTTCTCCGTGATCGGAGGATATGGGGATGGCGTCGGCCCTGTTGTGTGCCTCTCTCCGTCTTTGATCTGTGGAGACTATGTGGGATCCCTCGTCACGGGGAGATTTGCCTCTCTCCGTCTTCGCTCTATGGAGCTTGTGTGGGATCCCTCGTCACGGGGAGATTTTGGCCTTCTACGGCTGTTCAGGGTTGACTGGCAAAGCTCCGGTTTGGACTCAAGCCTCTGCGAGGTAGCCTTTTCCTGTTGCTTGCATGCCTTAGCGACAAGGTCGTACACCTGAGTAACTGCTTCTAACGATCTGTCCTGCTCCAGGAGGGTCTTGGTGATGGCAATGTTGAGAGCAGGAGTTGGCATGACCTGCCTCCCCTCTAAATCTATGTAAGGGGTGGCTTTTCCGGCTTAGACCCGTTATATCCCAACCTTCGCCGAATGCTGGGATCTTCGACGATGTGAGTTGGTATCTTCTTTGTCTTTTGCTTTAACAACAATTGCTTGTATTCAGCCTCCATAGCTCCTGCCGCCTTGATGGATTGTTGCGCCTTGGCCATGTCTTCGTCCAGCTTAGCGCCCTGCTCCGCGATGCACTTGGCCTCCGCCAAAATTTCCGCATGCTTCTCATCAAGTTTCGTAACGCTCCGGATATGGGCGATGGTGATTGGCTCAACAAGAAGTGCGCCGTAGATTGCTTTGTTGGCAGGAGTGGCCAGTAGGTTGCCGGCTGCAGATGTTGATGGTGGCATTGGTCGCTGATTTGATTGTCGGGCCATACTAGGGGTCGTGGTAAGTTCCTGTGCCGGTAGCGGGTGTATAATCGGAGGGGCATAGCTTTGGCCGGAGCCGGAGGCTCAGCGGCCCTCTTAGCTGCTGCTGCTCTGGTGACTGCTGGCGTGGGTGGACCTCTCTCACGTTCCGGTTCCTGTCCGTCTTCTTCCATCACGCTCCCAATGGCGACTAGCACCTGGTGGGAGGTGTTGGTCTTCTCGGCGCGCTCCTCCTTCTCGATCTCCTGGTCGATCTCCCTCATAACAGCGTCGTATTCCTCCGAGTTAGCATCTGAGCCACCGGCATCCATATTGATGTCAGCGTAAAGTGCATCGAGGATAGAGTCGGAGTTGGCTTCAGTGTTGGCAATGGCGGATGTGGAGGGTGATGGAGGTGGGCCGTTGTTGTTGTTTCCTCCTCCTGCTATGACGGCAGTTGCTGCCATGGCCTCTTCATTGGCATCCGCGTATTCGTTGACGATGGCAACCATCTCACCAAGGGTGAGAGGGACTGGGGCCTGCCGCCTTCGGAGGATATGACGGAGGAGTGTTCCAGGCGTGAGCCCTTCCACGAAGTGTATACGAGCTCGTCGGCACGGTCACCCTCATCCATCTAGCGAGGTATTCATGGGGAGGTTCTCCATCCCTTTGAACGCATCTGGCTAGATCGAAGATGGTGACGATGCCGACAAAGTGTGACCTGCGCATCTCTAACGCTCCGAGAAGCCAAGCGGATTCGTAGGGTCCTTCCACCTTTATATCCTGCACAGGGGCGGTTTGGGTGGGCCTTGAAATTTCCTGATCCGAGCCACCATACTCCAAGGAGAGGTATGGCCCAGATCCTTCCGCAAATGTATCATGCTCATAGGCGCTCCGTGCGGGGCTTGACGAGTTTCTGACTTCCTGGGAGCTAGGACCCGAGTCAGTTTTGCCGATGAAGATGTGGATGTCTCCGAAGGGGATGACAGAGAAGCGCGTGGGGTTCATCTTCGCCGGCACCCAGAACTCATCTGGAGGGACAATCGGGATGTTGCCGGAGAAGAGAACACGACCGATGGCTACGGTGTCGCCGATTCCTGCGAAGATATTGGACCTCGCCCGGTGTAGAGCTCAAAGCGCCTCTTGCCCCACGATGGGCGCCAACTGTCGTGGTATTGCCGACGAGTACGCCATGGAGGGGTCCTCATAGTGCATGTTTAGAAATGTGGGTTAAGGCAGACAGTTGGCGGGTACGAGGTAACATAGCTTACCCAGGTTCAAGTCCCACAACGGTGGCGGAACTCTACTCCTACTATAAATCACTATAATGGCAATACACTGAGTTACAGAGATAGGTTCGTTGTGCAAGGTGTTGCACGTTGTACGTAGCAATCTGAGAGGTTGTGCCCTAAAGGCTCCCACATACCAGCTTATAAAGGCGCTAAGACCTACGGTTTACAGGGAAAGGTCCTTGCCAGACAAGGTAAAGAGTCCTACACTAATACGAACTAGTCTTTTGTGTCTTGTACTCCAAGGCTCCACGTATGTCGGTGACTCTTGTGTAGCCTTCCTTAATCCGGCATGGGCCTCCCTTCAGGATCCGTCTAACTGGGCCTCCTAGAAAGCCATAGGCCTTGCTACCAACTATGGGACACCCAGGTTAGGCGGATTGGTGACATGCTATGAGGATACCCATATAGCATATCCCCAACAGAGCCTCTTGCCTTGGTTGTGGGTAAAGGGGAGGCTCATTCCTCGGTTGGTGACGTGGGTTAGGCACTTGGGCCTCTTGATGAATATCATGGTCTTGAGCCTCTTGACGTGGTTGGCATCGTTCCACAAGTACAATTTGATGCTCCATGTCTTGATGTTCTGGAGGAGGCTCGTCATGGTGACCATGGTGTCGGTGTTAACGTTCTTGATGGCGATGATGAGGAGGAGGGTCTTTAAGAGCTTCACATTGAAAACGAGCTTGTTCTTCCAAGTTGGAGTCATCACTTGTTGTTGAGAGAATGTCATGTGGACATGGACGGTGAACTTGGGTTTGGACTTGAGGTTCCACTTGTGGTTCTTCACGTGGTTGGTCTTGTTGTATCACTAGTGCTCTTTCGTGATGACAGTGTTCATCTCGCCTTGCTTGAGGCCTTGAGGTGAAATCACCATCATAGCTTGATGTAGCGGCATGCTATGGAGAAGGTACAAATTGCGAAGAGCTCATGGGTTCAAGCACGGGGTCGTCATTGCGTCTTGGAGCACTTGCATAAAGATCTTGTTTATGAGGATAACGATGGCGTGACGAGCTTGACACACTCGAATGGTGCCTTGAAGCGCTTGGTGTGCGCGAACGCGGCCTTGTGTTGCTTGTCATTCCCTCAATGAAGTGTTGAAGTGTGCCATTGGTTGCACTGATGGTACGTTGAAGAGCTTCATTTTGGTGCCCGAAGTTGTGTTTCATTGCATGCATTTGCCTTTCGATGTCATCAAAGCGGTTGTCGATGTTCTTGAAATCCATTTGAGTTTCTCTGTATTGCTCGTCTTGGCGCGTCTCAAGGGCATTGAAATGGTCACGAAACTCTCGGCTGATGATGTAATGGCTTGCTCGCGTCATGTACGGTCCTTCTTTTTCTTTGGGTGGAGGTGGTTGGCTTGCTTCACCGTGCCTATTCCGTATGCAAGACAAAGAAGGATTGTATATGGAAGGTAATATGTGGTGGGGGTTAGCCTTTTACCTCACCTTTAGGATTGAATCAAACTAGAAGTCACAAGTTAGAACTATAGACTTTCATAGTGAAATTGGAAAGAAAACTCACATTAAAGTAAAACTCTCAAAGCTTTTGGTGGAAGGTTATGATGGTGGAATGGCAAAGAACCAACCAAATGAAAAGCATAGTCAAAAGTGGGTAAAATCCAACAAAACTCAACTCAAAGGAAAAGGTAAACAATTCAGAAGGGTGATGGGAGCCTACAACTATACACGCACGTGGAGATTATTGGGATGAGCACGACTATGAAAATGAGCAACAAAGTGTCCTAACAAAGACTAAGCTCGATTGTCATGCCAATACAAGGAGAGACGGTGTCCCGTTTGCAAAGATAAAAATGAGCAACGGATTTGTGCACCTTCCTTGGGCACTCTTATTTCTCTGGCTTACAAGCTTGAGACTCTCTTATGCTTTGGAAGACTATTTTATTTTTCTTTGAATCTTTTTCTCTTTTTCTTTTCTTTCTTTTCTATTTTTTTTATTTTTTCTCTCCCTTGATGCTACCAACTCACTCTTTCTATTACTCTTACACTCTCACTATCCAAGGACAAATGCACAATGTTCAAGCAAACACAAGATGAGCCACTCTCGGTGGGAAAGGTACACATAAAGGAATATGTGGGTTAACAAGGTGATGCAAGTTATACCTTTGTTCATGATGACGAACATGCGGTCGGTGGTGCGGGAGCATGTTCGGGTTCTGCAGTATAGATGAGGGTGGGAGATGTTGCAGAAGCTTGTCGTTAGTTGCTGACATGCACACAAAACACAAACAACAAAGGAAGAAATAGCCAAGATGAAAAGGAGGCAAAACTTCGCAAATGCAGGTGTCTAGGATGGAGACTCTGGGGTCTAGGGACAGAGACTCCGGGGGGATGGATACTCCGGGCTTCAGGGCCAGAGACTCTGGGGTCGGGGTCTGCTGCTCGAACTTTCTCATGTTATTGAGCAAAAATCCATGCCTTGGGTCCTTAAATCCATGAAAATTTGGCCCAAATTGGGCTGGGAAAAGCAGGCAAAAGCAGGACCAACATCTTAGACAAGATTTGGTCGGATCAAAACCACAAATAACACTCCAAACCGAGAGATCGGTCCAAAGAAAAATTTGGGGCTCTTTTTTGGGGATTTTCGAATTTATGGGGGATAGAAGAAAAAATGTGGGGAAATTCGTGATCAACGAGACTCTTGATACCAATATGTTCGGGGTGACCCCGTAGGGTTGCTCAATCTTTCACGAATCCCTATGGAAATCGAGATGAATGTGAGTGGGGTGAGGGAGAGGATGAAATCCACGAACACACATGTGAAGAACTCGATGAACATAGACACATGTGAAACACGATACAGGCCAATACTCACGCCAGTGGCAACCAATCCGACATAATCCCTAGGATCGGTGGTGGAACACTCTCTCTCTAACCGGCACGGTGAGCGAAAGGCTTGGCGGCATCTTGACAACTTGGAGAAGGGACACCGACTCTAAGGCCTTGTACAACTTGAATGTACTATGCAAAGCTTAAGAGGTCAGGGGATAATTGGTGCTCCTTGTCAAGGATCATGAGACTAGAATTAGGTGGATCCACAAGGGTTTCTTCTAATTCATTTATCCAAGTCTAGGGTTACAATAAGGAAGGGGTGGTCTATATATAGGCTAGCCACTAAACAGGGGTAGTTTAGGATTAAAACTACAAGTTTGGGATGAAATTGGGGGTTACATGCACTAGGCCCAAAAGGCCTTAACATTCATGTCGCCACTTAGGACGGAGACTCTGGTGTCGAGGGGTAGGAGACTCCGGGCAAGGGGTCTCTCTTCGGGGTGGTGGATAGAGACCTCCAGGAAGGGGCCCGGAGTCCTGTCTAGAGTCCTAGGGCAGAGACTCTGGTGCGGAGGGTCGGAGACTCCAGTGTAGAGTGGCCGGAGGCTCCGGGGTGTGTGGAGACTTTGGGGTTGTCGTCACTCTCTGGCTCTGGCTCCGAGAGGGGAATGTTCGTTTGCGGCCCGAAAGTTCCTGGGAGAGCGCATGGCGGTACCCAAGTTCCCTGTAATTGCCGTGTTTCGTAAAGTTGGGTTGCCAACTACTCATAGGGGCCATTTCGAGGCAAACTCATCTCACCCCTGCCAAATACAAACATTCCATTAAACTGCCCCGTGAAGTAGACGGTCGGGACCCACATGTCAGTCATCTGTCTGTGATGCGAGCGCCAACACAACAACCTCTTAGGCAAATCGAGGAACTAAGTGGATTAGATGCGTTGACCAATTTTCACAAATCCATTCCCTCCTTTCCCCTAGCACCGGCGGCATCAAAATACACCCTCCAAGAAGGACGATCCCTTCGGACATTTGACTTCCGGCACCAAGTTGCTGCGCCCAGTCGCTGATCCCGAGCTCCAATGGCGCATGTCGTAGCCACCGTTGTGAGGCTCTAGCCCGCCTCCGCCGCCAACGAGCTGAGCAGCTCGGGGGATGGCAGATCCTACTACCAAGGAAGAAGAAGTTTTGGCTACATGCGGGTGAGCTATCCTTCTCTTTGCTATTCACACTAATTATAACTGCTAGCTGGCTACTGAACCTACCATTGTTTGTTAGCCCAACGCTGACAAACATATTTTGTCCATAGTTTTCTATCAAGTGGGGTCTCCACGGACCACCCTTACCTAGTTACGGTACTCCTCTTCGGGTATGACTCTAAATCAGCAAGGGTGAAGGGCAAGTGGTATGTACACCATTGTATCATGGTGGAAGAAGCGCCTGCGCATATCTGCACTATATCTGGTATGGTTGCTACTCTGCGTAATCATGATGAATTATGGCCGAAGCAGACTGCAAAGTTCAGCTTCATGGATGAACATGGCATCATGGTTCCTCTAATGTGTGACAGTCAGCTAATTGGGTTGATGAAAAGGTATGCTTCGGATTGCATGTTTGAGCTAAATTGTGATGTACCAGATGTGGAAGCTACTGCAACTGGGAGTCGCCCTTCTATTCTTGGACAGGGTGGTCGCTCGAACCCAATTAGCTCCTGGTAAGCAAAAGTCTCTTGGGGTTCGCATGTTTGTGCTGAATTGTAATTTTTGTTTTATTTACTCTGTAGATATTGGGCAGTTATGCAACAGTCCTATTTCTTTGATAGGAAGCGCTGCAAGGTTAGAAACATGACTGTCGGGTCAGTCATTTTGCTGCCCAAAGAAGGTAAAAACGAGTGGAAAGATGATGCTGGACACGATTCTGGTGCTGATTATCCCGGCAATGCAGAGTACGTGAAGCTAAGAAAATTGGCACCGAGAAAGAGGAAGAAGGCAGGAAATGAAGAAGCCAGTGGACGTGAAGGCTTGGCACCTAGGCTACGAAAGAAGGCTGCTGGCAATGAAGATGCATAGTAATGTGTTGAACTTCAACCTATATATGTAATTCGGTTAAATTCTGGAGCTCTGTGTGTGGAACTTTGCTAGGCGACACAATCTACCCATGTTCTCTGAGTAAAATGTACCGCAACTTAGGGTTTGGAAACGCCCGATTCAGTAGTTGAATCCAAAATTGTGATTGTGCCACTACTATCTGAAAACACACAGCACCGGTTCCACAATTGCTGAGGGCCAGGATGTCTCCAAATTCGATGGAATGTAAGTGGCACAGAAATAAATTATTTAAGCTGCTACACTCTATGAAGAAACAACTTATTTCAGCTGTTGCACAACGACATGGCAACATAAACAGCAATGGCAACCGATAATGCCCAGATGAGGAGGAAATCGGTACCACTTTCCAGCCTAATCTTGAGCCCGTCTATCTCACCGCCTCCCTGCTCCTGCATCCCCTGCATCTGGCGAAGCTCCCGAATCTCCAGTAACCCGGTGTATGTGCTTCCACTTTATAAATTGTGGCTATGCCATTTGCATGCGGCACAATCCACGTAGATTATGTTTAAACAAACTACCAATGTCAGAATACCACCATGATCAGACAAAAGGAAGTAATGCAGGGTTAAGGCAGATTAACGGGCGACCAATTTTTTTTCCTCCCAGGACTCCGGGACCACTAGTTCAGACCGCTAGGTCAACAAGTACAACTATTACAACTTAAAAAGGCATGGAGCTCAAGCTAAATATAACTAGTTATCACACATCTCCTTGATCTTCCTAATCTTAGCCCGATGTGCATCTTCCTACGAGAGCAAGGATCGAATCATCTGGTCCTTCCTTTTAGCATCTTCCTTGCACAGCTTCAATTGTTTCTCTGCATTTTTCCTCATGCACTTGTCAATACTCGTAGTTGTGAACTACAGGACTTTGGCCTGGTGAAGATCATTCCTTGCTTGAGTCAGTTCTTGCTCTGCTTTAGCCTTCATGTCCAACACCATGTCCCTCTCCTTCCCGACTTTGCTAACCTCGTCTTGCACCCTCCTGAGATCTCGGTTAAGCTTGGTCGTGTCATCTGGTTCCCATAGCTTCATCTCAACACTGTCAAGAAGTGAGCTAAATACGGATTCTTTCAACTCAATAGTCATTTCCCATAGTTTGTCCAGCGTTTTCTGCATCGATTTGGGCCACTCTAGATCTACCCATTTGACAACACTACAACTTCCGCCTTGCATCATTGCACGATGTCCTTGACACCATAAAAACCTCATGCCTGCGTTTCATCCTTCGAACGCTACAAATTTAGCAGGCACATATCCATGTTTACATAGCAGAGGACTGTCTTCATCCGCTAAACCGTGATAGTCGGAGTCATATATCGTCTAGTTGGCCTAACACATCATACGCGCATGAGTAAACAGAGTAGATCTAGCTCAAAATAGATAACTGGCCACAGATGATAGAGATAGAGATCAGACGACTCACATCAAAATCACCGTCCCTATCGTCACGATGCGTTTCCTCGCCATCTCCCCTTGAACCCATGGCGAGAGGGGAGGGGGTGGCTACCAGAGAGGGGATTGGGATGGAGGCACCGTCGGCTTGCGGCTACGGCAGGATGGGAGTGAAGTGGGGAAAGTGTCTTTGATGGGAAGGAAGAGAAGTACGGGGAGGAAGAGAAGTAATGGGGACGTGACACTGGAATATGGCCCACTAAACTCGTGAGTCGTGACACTCGCAACAGGGGAGCGACCAGTGTTGCTAGCTTGTCCAGAGCAAGCGGGCAGCAAGCATGGCCAATCATGCCACAGAACAGCCTACTCGCAGATCGCTCTCACGAAGACCATCCCAATCGTCCAAGCGCCCCGATCAAACAGTATGTAACAATCGTCATCCAGAACAACTATGTTAGGGTGTGCCTTCTAGAAGACTCGGTCCAACAACCACCATTGGGGTCTAAGTTTAGGGCTCTCCTAAGGTTAGGATCCATATGTGGTTTATAAGAAGAACACACATGCAATGACACTGGTGATATGTGGTTTGTGAAAAGAACACACATGCAATGACTCTAACTGTGGATCATGAAAAGAACACACATCCAGTGACACTGGTGGATCCATATGTGGTTTGTGGGAAGAACACACATGCAATGACTCTGGCTATTGTTCATGAAAAGAAAACACATCCAATGACACTGGTGGATCCTTATGTGGTTTGCGAAAAGAACACACATGCAATGACTCTAGCTGTGGTTCATGAAAACAACACACATCCAATGGCACTTGTGGATCCATATGTGGTTTGTGGAAAGAACGGACATGCAATGACTCTAGCTGTGGTCTGTGAAAACAACACACATGCAATGACTCTAGCTATGGTTCATGAAAAGAACACACATCAAGTGACACTGGTGGATCCATATGTGGTTTGTGGAAAGAACAGACATGCAATGACTCTAGCTGTGGTTTGTGAAAAGAACAGACATGCAATCACACTGGTGGATCCATGTGTGGTTTGTGAGAAGAACACACATGCAATGACACTGGATGTGGTTCATGAAAAGAACACACATCCAATGACACTGGTGGATCCTTATGTGGTTTGTGAGAACAACACACATGCAATGACTCTAGTTGTGGTTCATGAAAAGAATAGACATGCAATGACACTGGTGGATCCATGTGTGGTTTGTGAGAAGAACACACATGCAATGACACTGGGTGTGGTTAATGAAAAGAACATACATGCAATGACACTGGTGGATCCCTATGTGGTTTGTGGAAAACTAGACATGCAATGACTCTAGTTGTGGTTCATGAAAAGAACACACATCCAATGACATTGGTGGATCCATATGTGGTTTGTGGAAAGAACAGACATGCAATGACTCTAGCTGTGGTTCATGAAAAGAACAGACAAGCAATGACACTGGTGGATCCATGTGTGGTTTGTGAGAAGAACACACATGCAATGAGACTGGGTGTGGTTCATGAAAAGAACACTCATCCAATGACACTGGTGGATCCATATATGGTTTGTGGAAAGAACAGACATGCAATGACTCTAGATGTGGTTTGTGAGAAGAACACACATGCAATGACACTGGGTGTGGTTCATGAAAAGAACACACATCTAGTGACACTGGTGGATCCATATGTGGTTTGTGAAAAGAACACACATACAATGACTTTGGGTGTGGTTCATTAAAAGAACAGACATGCAATGACACTGGTGGATCCATGTGTGGTTTGTGAGAAGAACACAAATGCAGTGACACTGGGTGTAGTTCATGAAAAGAACACACATCCAATGACACTGGTGGATCCTTATGTGGTTTGTGGGAAGAACAAACATGCAATGACTCTAGCTGTGGTTCATGAAAAGAACAGACATACAATGACACCAGTGGATCCATGTGTGGTTTGTGAGAAGAACACACATGCAATGACACTGGGTGTGGTTTGTGAAAAGAAGAAACATGCAATGACTCTAGATGTGGTTTGTGAGAAGAACACACATGCAATGACACTGGGTGTGGTTTGTGAAAAGAACAAACATGCAATGACTCTAGCTATGGTTTGTGAAAAGAACACACATGCAATGACACTGAGTGTGGTTCATGAAAAGAACACACATCCAATGACACTGGTGGGTCCTTATGTGGTTTTTCAAAAGAACACACATGCAATGACTCTGGGTGTGGTTCATGAAAATAACAGGCATGCAGTTACACTGGTGGATCCATGTGTGGTTTGTGAGAAGAACACACATGCAATGACACTGGGTGTGGTTCATGAAAAGAACAGACATCCAATGACATCGGTGGATCCATGTGAAGTTTGTGGAAAGAACAGCCAAGCAATGACTCTAGCTGTGGTTTGTGGGAAGAACACACATGCAATTACACTGGTGGATCCATGTGTGGTTTGTGAGAAGAACACACATGCAATGACACTGGGTGTGATTAATGAAAATAACAGACATGCAATGACACTGGTGGATCCATATGTGGTTTGTGGAAAAACAGACATGCAATGACTCTAGTTGTGGTACATGAAAAGAACACACCTCCAATGACATTGGTGGATCCATATGTGGTTTGTGGAAAGAACAGACATGCAATGACTCTAGCTGTGGTTTGTGAAAAGAACACACATGCAATGACACTGGTTGATCCATGTGTGGTTTGTGAGAATAACACACATGCAATGACATTGGGTGTGGTTCATGAAAAGAACACACATCCAATGACACTGGTGGATCCATATGTGATTTATGGAAAGAACAAACATGCAATGACTCTAGTTGTGGTTTGTGAGAAGAACACACATGCAATGAGACTAGTGGATCCATGTGTGGTTTGTGAGAAGAACACACATGCAATGACACATGGTGTGGTTCATGAAAAGAACACACATGCAATGACACTGGTGGATCCATGTGTGGTTTGTGAGAAGAACACACATGCAATGACTCTAGTTGTGGTTTGTGGGAAGAACACACATGCAATGACTCTAGTTGTGGTTCATGAAAAGAACACACATCCAATGACATTGGTGTATCCATATGTGGTTTGTGGGAAGAACACACATGCAATGACTCTAGTTGTGGTTCATGAAAAGAACACACATCCAATGACATTGGTGTATCCATATGTGGTTTGTGGAAAGAACAGACATGCAATCACTCTAGCTGTGGTTCATGAAAAGCATAGACATGCAATCACACTGGTGGATCCGTGTGTGGTTTGTGAGAAGAACACACATGCAATGACACTAGGTGTAGTTCATGAAAAGAACACACATCCAATGACACTGGTGGATCCTTATGTGGTTTGTGAGAAGAACAGACATGCAATGACTCTAGCTGTGGTTCATGAAAAGAACAGACATGCAATGACACTAGTGGATCAATGTGTGGTTTGTGAGAAGAACACACATGCAATGACACTTGGTGTGGTTTGTGAAAATAACAAACATGCAATGACTCTAGCTGTGGTTTGTGAGAAGAACACACATGCAATGACACTGAGTGTGGTTCATGAAAAGAACACACATCTAGTGACACTAGTGGGTCCTTATGGGGTTTATCAAAAGAACACACATGCAATGACTCTGGGTGTGGTTCATGAAAGGAACAGGGATGCAATTACACTGGCGGATCCATGTGTGGTTTGTGAGAAGAACACACATGCAGTGACACCGGGTGTGGTTCATGAAAAGAACACACATCCAATGACACTAGTGGATCCATGTGAGGTTTGTGGAAAGAACAACCATGCAATGACTCTAGATGTGGTTTGTGGGAAGAACACACATGCAATGACACTAGTGGATCCATGTGTGGTTTGTGAGAAGAACACACATGCAATGACACTGGGTGTTGTTAATGAAAAGAACAGACATGCAATGACACTGGTGGATCCATATGTGGTTTGTGGAAAAACAGACATGCAATGACTCTAGTTGTGGTTCATGAAAAGAACACACATCCAATGACTCTAGGTGTGGTTTGTGAAAAGAATACACATGCAATGACTCTAGCTGTGGTTCGTGAGAAGAACACACATACAATGACACTGAGTGTGGTTCATGAAAAGAACACACATCCAGTGACACTGGTAGATCCTTATGTGGTTTGTGAAAAGAACACACATGCAATGACTCTGGGTGTGGTTCATGAAAAGAACAGGCATGCAATTACACTGGTGGATCCATGTGTGGTTTGTGAGAAGAACACACATGCAATGACATTGGGTGTGGTTCATGAAAAGAACACACATCCAATGACACTAGTGGATCCATGTGAGGTTTGTGGAAAGAACAACCATGCAATAACTCTAGATGTGGTTTGTGGGAAGAACAGACATGCAATGACACTGGTGGATCCATGTGTGGTTTGTGGGAAGAACATAGATGCAATGACTATGGCTGTGGTTCATGAGAACAAAACACATGCAATGACACTTGGTGTGGTTCATGAAGAGAACACACATGCAATGACTCTGGCTGTGGTTAGTGAAAAGAGTAGACATGCAATGACACTAGTGGATCCATGTGTGGTTTGTGAGAAGAAAAGACAAGCAATGACTCTAGCTGTGGTTAATAAAAAGAGAAGACATGCAATGACACTGGTGGATCTGTGTGTGGTTTGTGAGAAGAACACACATGCAATGACACTTGTTGTGGTTCATGAAAAAGAACACTCATCCAATGACACTAGTGGATCCTTATGTGGTTTGTGAATAGAACAGACATGCAATGACTCTAGTTGTGGTTTGTGAGAAGAACACACATTCAATGACACTAGGTGTGGTTCATGAAAAGAACACACATCCAGTGACACTGGTGGATCCATATGTGGTTCGTGAAAAGAACACACATGCAATGACTCTGGGTGTGGTACATGAAAAGAACAGATATGCAATGACACTGGTGGATCCATGTGTGGTTTGTGAGCAGAACACACATGTAATGACACTGGGTGTGGTTCATGAAAAGAACACACATCCAATGACACTCGTGAATCCATGTGTGGTTTGTGAGAATAACACACATTCAATGACACTTGGTGTGGTTAATGAAAAGAACAGACATGCAATGACACTGGTGGATCCATATGTGGTTTGTGGAAAGAACAGACATGCAATGACTCTAGCTGTGGTTTGTGAAAAGAATAGACATGTAATGACACTTGTGGATCCATGTGTGGTTTGTGACAAGAACACACATGCAATGACACTGGGTGTGGTTAATGAAAAGAATAGGCATGCAATGACACTAGTGGATCCATATGGGGTTTATGAAAAAATAGACATGCAATGACTCTAGTTGTGGTACATGAAAAGAACACACATCCAATCACATTGGTAGATCCATATGTGGTTTGTGGAAAGAACATACATGCAATGACTCTAGCTATGGTTTGTGAAAAGAACACACATGCAATGACACTGGTGGATCCATGTGTGGTTTGTGAGAATAACACACATGCAATGACACTGGGTGTGGTTCATGAAAAGAACACACATCCAATGACACTGGTGGATCCATATGTGATTTATGGAAAGAACAAACATGCAATGACTCTAGTTGTGGTTTGTGAGAAGAACACACATGCAATGACACTAGTGGATCCATGTGTGGTTTGTGAGAAGAACACACATGCAATGACTCTAGTTGTGGTTTGTGGGAAGAACACACATGCAATGACTCTAGTTGTGGTTCATGAAAAGAACACACATCCAATGACATTGGTGTATCCATATGTGGTTTGTGGGAAGAACACACATGCAATGACTCTAGTTGTGGTTCATGAAAAGAACACACATCCAATGACATTGGTGTATCCATATGTGGTTTGTGGAAAGAACAGACATGCAATCACTCTAGCTGTAGTTCATGAAAAGCATAGACATGCAATCACACTGGTGGATCCGTGTGTGGTTTGTGAGAAGAACACACATGCAATGACACTAGGTGTAGTTCATGAAAAGAACACACATCCAATGACACTGGTGGATCCTTATGTGGTTTGTGAGAAGAACAGACATGCAATGACTCTAGCTGTGGTTCATGAAAAGAACAGACATGCAATGACACTAGTGGATCAATGTGTGGTTTGTGAGAAGAACACACATGCAATGACACTTGGTGTGGTTTGTGAAAATAACAAACATGCAATGACTCTAGCTGTGGTTTGTGAGAAGAACACACATGCAATGACACTGAGTGTGGTTCATGAAAAGAACACACATCTAGTGACACTAGTGGGTCCTTATGGGGTTTGTCAAAAGAACACACATGCAATGACTCTAGGTGTGGTTCATGAAAGGAACAGGGATGCAATTACACTGGCGGATCCATGTGTGGTTTGTGAGAAGAACACACATGCAGTGACACCGGGTGTGGTTCATGAAAAGAACACACATCCAATGACACTAGTGGATCCATGTGAGGTTTGTGGAAAGAACAACCATGCAATGACTCTAGATGTGGTTTGTGGGAAGAACACACATGCAATGACACTAGTGGATCCATGTGTGGTTTGTGAGAAGAACACACATGCAATGACACTGGGTGTGGTTAATGAAAAGAACAGACATGCAATGACACTGGTGGATCCATATGTGGTTTGTGGAAAAACAGACATGCAATGACTCTAGTTGTGGTTCATGAAAAGAACACACATCCAATGACTCTAGGTGTGGTTTGTGAAAAGAATACACATGCAATGACTCTAGCTGTGGTTCGTGAGAAGAACACACATACAATGACACTGAGTGTGGTTCATGAAAAGAACACACATCTAGTGACACTGGTAGATCCTTATGTGGTTTGTGAAAAGAACACACATGCAATGACTCTGGGTGTGGTTCATGAAAAGAACAGGCATGCAATTACACTGGTGGATCCATGTGTGGTTTGTGAGAAGAACACACATGCAATGACATTGGGTGTGGTTCATGAAAAGAACACACATCCAATGACACTAGTGGATCCATGTGAGGTTTGTGGAAAGAACAACCATGCAATAACTCTAGATGTGGTTTGTGGGAAGAACAGACATGCAATGACACTGGTGGATCCATGTGTGGTTTGTGGGAAGAACATAGATGCAATGACTATGGCTGTGGTTCATGAGAACAAAACACATGCAATGACACTTGGTGTGGTTCATGAAGAGAACACACATGCAATGACTCTGGCTGTGGTTAGTGAAAAGAGCAGACATGCAATGACACTAGTGGATCCATGTGTGGTTTGTGAGAAGAAAAGACAAGCAATGACTCTAGCTGTGGTTAATAAAAAGAGAAGACATGCAATGACACTGGTGGATCTGTGTGTGGTTTGTGAGAAGAACACACATGCAATGACACTTGTTGTGGTTCATGAAAAAGAACACTCATCCAATGACACTAGTGGATCCTTATGTGGTTTGTGAATAGAACAGACATGCAATGACTCTAGTTGTGGTTTGTGAGAAGAACACACATTCAATGACACTAGGTGTGGTTCATGAAAAGAACACACATCCAGTGACACTGGTGGATCCATATGTGGATTCGTGAAAAGAACACACATGCAATGACTCTGGGTGTGGTACATGAAAAGAACAGATATGCAATGACACTGGTGGATCCATGTGTGGTTTGTGAGTAGAACACACATGTAATGACACTGGGTGTGGTTCATGAAAAGAACACACATCCAATGACACTCGTGAATCCATGTGTGGTTTGTGAGAATAACACACATTCAATGACACTTGGTGTGGTTAATGAAAAGAACAGACATGCAATGACACTGGTGGATCCATATGTGGTTTGTGGAAAGAACAGACATGCAATGACTCTAGCTGTGGTTTGTGAAAAGAATAGACATGTAATGACACTTGTGGATCCATGTGTGGTTTGTGACAAGAACACACATGCAATGACACTGGGTGTGGTTAATGAAAAGAATAGGCATGCAATGACACTAGTGGATCCATATGGGGTTTATGAAAAAATAGACATGCAATGACTCTAGTTGTGGTTCATGAAAAGAACACACATCCAATCACATTGGTGGATCCATATGTGGTTTGTGGAAAGAACATACATGCAATGACTCTAGCTATGGTTTGTGAAAAGAACACACATGCAATGACACTGGTGGATCCATGTCTGGTTTGTGAGAAGAACACACATGCAATGACACTGGTGTGGTTAATGAAAAGAACAGACATGCAATGACACTGGTGGATCCATATGTGGTTTGTGGAAAGAACAGACATGCAATGACTCTAGCTGTGGTTTGTGAAAAGAATAGGCATGCAATGACACTAGTGGATCCATGTGTGGTTTGTGACAAGAACACACATGCAATGACACTGAGTGTGGTTAATGAAAAGAACATGCATGCAATGACACTAGTGGATCCATATGTGGTTTATGAAAAAACAGACATGCAATGACTCTAGTTGTGGTTCATGAAAACAACACACATCCAATGACATTGGTGGATCCATATGTGGTTTGTGGAAAGAACAGACATGCAATGACTCTAGCTATGGTTTGTGAAAAGAACAAACATGCAATCACACTGGTGGATCCATGTGTGGTTTGTGAGAAGAACACACATGTAATGACCCTGGGTGTGGTTCATGAAAAGAACAATCATCGAATGACACTGGTGGATCCATATGTGGGTTGTGGAAAGAATAGACAGGCAATGACTCTAGTTGTGGTTTATGATAAGAACACACATGCAACGACACTTGGTGTGGTTCATGAAAAGAACACACATCCAGTGACACTAGTGGATTCTTATATGGTTTGTGAGAAGAACACACATGCAATGACACTAGGCGTGGTTCATGAAAAGAACACACATCCAGTGACACTGGTGGATCCTTATGTGGTTTGTGAAAAGAACACACATGCAATGACTATGGGTGTGGTTCATGAAAAGAACAGACATGCGAAGACACAAGTGGATCAATGTGTGGTTTGTGAGAAGAACAGACATGCAATGACACTAGGTGTGGTTCATGAAAAGAACACACATACAATGACACTGGTGGATCCATGTGTGGTTTGTGGAAAGAACAGACATGCAATGACTCTAGCTGTGGTTTGTGGGAAGAACACACATGCAATGACACTGGTGGATCCATGTGTGGTTCATGAGAAGAACACACATGCAATGACACTGGGTGTGGTTAATGAAAAGAACATACATGCAATGACACTAGTGGATCTATATGTGGTTTGTGGAAAGAACATGCATGCAATGACTCTAGCTGTGGTTCATGAAAAGAACAGACATGCAATGACACTGGTGGATCCATGTGTGGTTTGTGAGAAGAACACACATGCAATGACACTAGGTGTGGTTCATGAAAAAAACACATCCAGTGACACTTGTGCATCCTTATGTGGTTTGTGAAAAGAACACAAATGCAATCACTCTGGGTGTGGTTCATGAAAAGAACAGACATGCAGTGACACTGGTGGATCCTTGTGTGGTTTGTGAGAAGAACGCACATGCAATGACACTGGGTGTGGTTCTTGAAAAGAACACACATCTAATGACACTGGTGGAACGATGTGTGGTTTGTGGAAAGAACAGACATGCAATGACACTGGGTGTGGTTAATGAAAAGAACAAACATGCAATGTGAAGGAAATTTGCCCTGAGAGGCAATAATAAAGTTGTTATTATGTATTCCTTGTATATGATAGATGTTTATTTTGCATGCTATAATTGTATTGATAGGAAACATCAATACATGTGTGTTTAATAAACAAAAAGGGTTCCTAGTTATGCCTCTCTTATAGACTAGCTTGTTGATTAACAAGATGACCAAGGTTTCCTGATCATGGACATTGGATGTTGTTAATAACAAGGTCACAACATTTGTGAAATAATGTGATGAACATTCATCCGAAGTATAGCATTACGATCAAGTCATTATGTTTATATTGCTATAACATCATACAAAGTAATCTTTATCCTTAGACCAGGAGATCATGTTAATTGCTAACACCGGAAGAGTATCTTGATAACATCAAACGTCACACCGTAACAGGGTGACTATAAAGATGGGTTCAGTACTACGACGATGTTATGTTGAGGCTCATGGATCAAGAGTGGAATTTGTCAATCCAGATGACGGATAGATATACTCTGGGCCCTCTCGGTGATATCACATTAGGATAGCTTGCAAGCAAGTGATGTGATCACTAGAATGTTATATCACGGGAACGAGAAAAGAGTGCATGTCTGTAACGAGATCAAACTAGGTATGGATATACCGATGATCGAATCTCGGACATGTAATATATCGAGAGACAAAGGGATTTAGTTACAAGCATTAAAGGTTCTCACGATCACAGGAGTCATCGTTGAATGTGTAGGAGTCAGTACGGATCTCCAGGTCCCGCTGCTGATTATTGATCGGAGAAGGGTCTCGATCATGTCTGCATTATTCGCGAACCGTAGGGTGGCACACTTAAGAGTTACCGGACACCATTTTGGAGAACATATGTTTCATACGAAAGAATTGCAAAGCACAGGAATTGTTTCAATAGAAACCGGAAATTGTTTCGGGTGAAATTGCAGAAGGTGGTTCTGCATATGATATTGAAATATTGCAAGGGGCTATATGTGAATGTTTGTTAATTAAAGTAATTAACAAAATTCTGAATAAATTTAATAAAAAGAGTTTTGTTAAATGAGAGAGCATTAAATTTGGAGAAATTTAATGCATTTAAAGTGGAGACTTTAAAAGGGAATGTGAAGAGGCATTTTAATGTGGAGGGGTTACCACCACATGAATGGGGGAGGTGAGGGGTGACCCCCCATGCGCCGGCCATGGAGAGAGGGGGCACCCCCCCCTCCTCCTATAAAAGGCCACCCATTCCCTCCTTCATCCTCACACCTCCTTGTGAAGGATCTCTCTCCCCCTCTAGAATTATTCCCCCATGGTCTCGGATTAGCGAGATACATGTTCCCGGTGGCATTTCGTCTGGAAGGAGTTGCTGCTTCCGCTGGATCGCTGGAGTGAGGAGGTAGAGGTTGTCCGGTGGCTTGAACGTGTGTGCGAGGATGAGTGCGCTGCTGATTTGCGGCGCTCGGACTTCCACACGATCTTGAGATCGGAAAGCGTACGACTACATCAACCACGAGTTCCTACTCGTTAACAAAACTCCTTGTCTTCGAGGGTAAGTTCTCCATGGATGTATGTCCACCCGTTGCTCTGTATCTAGTAGATAGATCTTGGCGTATAGTTCTCATCATAGGAAATATTTTGTTTTCTATGCTGCGGACCCAACAGTGGTATCAGAGCCTGATCTATGCGTAGGTGCTTTGCACGGGTAGTACACATATGTTTATATGTGGGCGATGATGATCATGTTATTGCATCTTATATGTACTTTGGATATTGGTGGCATAGTGGGATGAAGCGGCCCGGACCAACCTTACATGTCATCGTACATGAGACCGGTTCCACGACTGACATGCAACTAGTTTTGCATAAGTGGCTAGCGGGTGTCTGTCTCTCCTACTATAGTCAATATCTGATTTACAACGAGTTGCTAATAACTTGGTTATCCTCGTTGTGGTTCATGTTCGTAGGTAAGACCGGTTCTATCTCCGAAAGCCCTAAGCCACGTAAAACTTGCAATTGATAAATTAGAGGCGTCTAGTTTAGATCGTTGCTGGGCTAGTGTCTTGATATGGTATTGTTGTAAGTAGATGTATGATAGATACTCTTACAACTCACTTAACGTGTAAGTTCCATAGAACTTGGCCTTACACACAAAGGAATGATAGAGATCATACCACGATGCAAATGATAGAGATCAAATGCATGGACCATATCACCTCACTTCACACATTAGCATCTTATATTGCTAGTTTGGCGCTTTTGGTAGCATTATAAGATGATCCCTCATTTAGATATCAAGATAAAATGTGTTCTTCCTTAAGTATGCACCGTTTTGTGGATCGTGTTTTGAGGCATCACGTGATGATCGGGTGTTCTCGACTCTACGCTTTCATACAACGGGTGTAAGACAGTTTTACACATGCAAATACTAAGGTTCTTACTTGACGAGCCTAACATGTACAGACATGGCCTCGGAACACGGACCGAAAGGTTAAGCATGAGTCATATAGTTGATATGATGCCCATATAGATGCTCGCCTTTGAAGCTACACTGACTCACGTGATGATCGGACTTGGTGTAGTGGATTTGGTTCATGTAATCACCAAAAGGACACGAGGGATGTCATTTTTGAGTGGGAGTTCATTAGTAATTTGGATTAGTTGAACTCAATCCATCATAAACTTAGTCTAAATATATTTTACAAATTCTGTTGTAGATGGCACCACCTGCTTTTAATTTCAATGTGTTCATGGAGAAAGAGAAGCTTGCTGCGAATGGTAGCAACTTCACCAACTGGGCTATGAATTTGAGGATTCTCCTCACTGCTGCACAAAAGCAATATGTGCTAGAGGCGCCGCTAGGCCCCCCACCAGCTCCTGATGCCCCTGACGAGGAAAAGAACGTCTATATAACTCGTCAGGAGGACCACAACTTAGTTCATTGCGGCATACTGTATGGGCTAGAGCCAGAACTTCGAAAACGTTTCGAAAATGGCAATGCCTTTGATACCATGGGAGAATTGAAAATGATTTTCGATACCCATGCTGCCATAGAGAGTTATAATGCTTCTGAAAAGTTCTTTAGTTGCATGATGGAAGAGAACATCTCTGTTAGTGAGCATGTACTCAAAATGTCTGGGTACGCCGATAAGCTTGTGTCCTTGGTAATAACGATTCCCATTGACTTAGGCATACATCGTGTTCTCCAATCTCTGCCACCTAGCTACAAGAGCTTCGTGATGAACTATAATATGCAGGGCATGAAGAAGTCTCTTCCCGAGCTTCTGTCAATGCTTAAGACTGCAGAAGTGGAGATTAGGAAAGAACATCAAGTGTTGATGATCAATAAGACCACCGGTTTCAAGAAGGACAAGAAAGGCAAGCAGAAGGGAAAGAAGGGCGGCAAATCTGTTGCCGCGCCTGAAAAGAAACCCCGAGCTGGCCCTAAGTCTGACACTGGGTGCTACTATTGCAAGGGGACTGGCCATTGGAAGCGCAACTGCCCCAAGTATTTGGCGGACAAGAAGGCCGGCAAGGCAAACAAAGGTATATGTGATATACATGTTATTGATGTGTACTTGACTAGTACTCGCAGTAGCACCTGGGTATTTGATACGGGATCGGTTGCTAATATATGTAACTCGGTTTAGGGGCTGCGTAACAAGCGACAACTAGCAAGGGATGAGGTCACGATGCGGGTCGGCAATGGATCAAGAGTTGATGTGATCGCCGTCGGAACGCTACCTCTCCATATGTCGTCGGGATTAGTTATAAACCTGAATAATTGTTATTTGGTGCCTACACTGAGCATGAACATTGTATCCGGATCGTGTTTGATGCAAAGTGGTTATTCGTTTAAGTCTGAAAACAATGGTTGTTCCATTTATATGAATAATATCTTTTATGGTCATGCACCTGTGTTGAATGGTTTATTTCTATTGGATCTCGATAGTAGTATTACGCATATTCATAATGTTGATGCTAAAAGGATTAAACTTGATAATGATATATCTACATATATGTGGCACTGCCGTCTAGGTCATATTGGCGTTAAACGCATGAAGAAACTCCATTCTGATGGACTTTTGGAATCACTTGATTTTCAATCATTTGATACATGTGAGCCATGCCTTATGGGCAAGATGACTAGAACGCCGTTTTCCGGTTCAATGGAACGGGCGACAGATTTATTCGAAATCATACATACTGATGTGTGTGGACCAATGAGTGTGTCGGCGCGAGGTGGATATCGTTATTTTGTTACTTTCACGGATGATTTGAGTAGATACGGGTATATCTATTTGATGAAACATAAGTCTGAAACCTTTGAAAGGTTCAAAGACTTTCAGAATGAAGTGGAAAATCATCGTAACAGAAAGATCAAATTTCTGCGGTCCGACCGTGGAGGAGAGTATCTTAGTTACGAGTTTAGCACACATATGAAAGACTGTGGAATAGTTTCACAACTCACGCCTGCCGGAACACCACAACGTAATGGTGTGTCGAAACATCGTAATCGTACCTTATTGGATATGGTTCGATCTATGATGTCTCTGACTGACTTGCCACTGTCATTTTGGGGTTATGCACTGGAAACATCTGCATTCACTTTAAATCGGGCACCATCTAAATCCGTTGAAAAGACACCGTATGAATTATGGTTTGGAAACAAACCTAAGCTGTCATTTCTTAAAGTTTGGGGATGCGATGTTTATGTGAAGAAACTTCAACCGGATAAACTCGAACCCAAAGCAGAAAAATGCGTCTTCATAGGATACCCTAAGGAAACGATTAGGTATACCTTCTATCACAGATCCGAGGGCAAGGTCTTTGTTGCCAAGAATGGATCCTTTCTTGAGAAGGAGTTTCTCGCGAAAGGTGTGAGTAGTCGGAAGGTAGAACTCGAAGAGGTTATTGAACCTTCTCTTCATGAAATGGCGTGTAGCGCAGCTCCAGAAGTTGTTTCGGAGTTGACTTCACCTAATGAAGAGAGAGCTAATGATATTGATCATAAAACTCCGAAAGAGGACACTACCGAACCTCGCAGGTCAAGCAGGACACGTGCAGCTCCTGAACTGTATGACAATCCTGTGATGAATTTCATGATAGATGAAATGGATGACCCTGCGACGTATGAAGAAGCGATGATGAGCCCTGATTCCAACAAATGGCTAAAAGCCATGAAATCCGAGATGGAATCCATGTACGAAAACCAGGTTTGGAACTTGGTGGACTTACCTCACGACCGAAAGGCCGTTGAGAATAAATGGATTTTCAAAAGGAAAACTGATGCTGATGGTAATGTGACCATCTATAAGGCTCGACTTGTCGCAAAGGGGTTTCGACAAATTCAAGGAGTTGACTATGATGAGACATTCTCTCCCGTAGCGATGCTTAAGTCGGTTAGGATTATGTTAGCAACTGCTGAATATTTCGATTATGAAATATGGCAGATGGATGTCAAAACTGCGTTCCTCAATGGTAATATTGAAGAAGAGTTGTATATGATACAACCTAAGGGTTTTGTCGATCCTAAGGATGCTGATAAGGTGTGCAAACTTCAGCGATCCATCTATGGACTGAAGCAAGCATCCCGGAGTTGGAATCTCCGCTTTGATGAGGTGATCAAAGAGTTTGGATTTGTCCAAACTTATGGAGAGGCTTGTATTTACAAGAAAGTGAGTGGGAGAAATGTGGCATTTCTGATATTATATGTGGATGACATATTGTTGATTGGAAATGATATAGATCTTTTAAACAGTGTTAAAAGTTATCTAAACAGCAAATTTTCAATGAAGGACCTTGGTGAAGCGTCATATATATTAGGCTTTAAAATCTATAGAGATAGATCAAGGCGCCTAATTGGGCTATCGTGGAGTACATACCTTGATAAGATATTAAAGAAGTTTAATATGGACAAAAGTAAGAAGGGGTTCTTACCTATGTTGCAAGGCAAGACATTGAGTAAGACTCAAAGTCTGGCTACGGCGGAAGAAAGAGATATAATGGATAAGATCCCCTATGCCTCAGCCATAGGCTCTATAATGTATGCCATGCTATGTACAAGACCGGATGTGGCACATGCTATTAGTTTGACTAGTAGGTACCAATCTGATCCAGGTTCGGAACACTGGATAGCGGTCAAGAATATCCTTAAGTACTTGAGAAGAACTAAGGATATGTTTCTTGTATACAGAGGTGAAGAAGAGCTAGTCGCTAAGTGTTATGTCGATGCTAGCTTTGACACCGATCCGGATGACTCTAAGTCTCAATCCGGATACGTATTTCTCTTGAACGGAGCAGCAGTTAGTTGGAGGAGTTCCAAACAACCTGTGGTGGCTGGATCAACGATGGAGGCGGAATATGTTGCTGCTTCAGAAGCAGCGCAGGAAGCGGTTTGGATGAAGGAGTTCATAACGGAACTAGGTGTGGTTCCTAGTGCGTTGGACCCAATGGTGATCTATCGTGACAACAATGGAGCCATAGCCAACGCAAAGGAACCAAGGTCTCACAAGAATTCCAAGCATATTAAGCGCCGATTTCACTCCATCCGTGAGCATGTCAAGGATGGAGATATAAAGATTTGTAAAGTGCACACGGACCTGAATGTAGCAGATCCGTTGACTAAAGTACTCCCTAGGGAAAAACATGATCAACACCAGAACTCCATGGGTGTTAGATTTATCACTATATAAACTAGAGTATTGTCTCTAGTGCAAGTGGGAGACTGAAGGAAATATGGCCTGAGAGGCAATAATAAAGTTGTTATTATGTATTCCTTGTATATGATAGATGTTTATTTTGCATGCTATAATTGTATTGATAGGAAACATCAATACATGTGTGTTTAATAAACAAAAAGGGTTCCTAGTTATGCCTCTCTTATAGACTAGCTTGTTGATTAACAAGATGATCAAGGTTTCCTGATCATGGACATTGGGTGTTGTTAATAACAAGGTCACAGCATTTGTGAAATGATGTGATGAACATTCATCCGAAGTATAGCATTACGATCAAGTCATTATGTTTATATTTCCATAAAATCATACGAAGTAATCTTTATCCTTAGACCATGAGATCATGTTAATTGCTAACACCGGAAGAGTATCTTGATAACATCAAACGTCACACCGTAACAGGGTGACTATAAAGATGGGTTCAGTACTACGAAGGTGTTATGTTGAGGCTCATGGATCAAGAGTGGAATTTGTCAATTCAGATGACGGATAGATATACTCTGGGCCCTCTCGGTGATATCACATTAGGATAGCTTGCAAGCAAGTGATGTGATCACTAGAATGTTATATCATGGGAACGAGAAAAGAGTGCATGTCGGTAACGAGATCAAACTAGGTATGGAGATACCGATGATCGAATCTCGGACATGTAATATATCGAGAGACAAAGGGATTTATTTACAAGCGTTAAAGGTTCTCATGATCACAGGAGTCATCGTTGAATGTGTAGGAGTCAGTACGGATCTCCAGGTCCCGCTGCTGATTATTGATCGGAGAAGGGTCTCGATCATGTCTGCATTATTCGCGAACCGTGGGGTGGCACACTTAAGATTTACCGGACACCATTTTGGAGCACATATGTTTCAGACGAAAGAATTGCAAAGCGCAGGAATTGTTTCAATAGAAACCGGAAATTGTTTCGGGTGAAATTACAGAAGGTGGTTCTGCATATGATATTGAAATATTGCAAGGGGCTATATGTGAATGTTTGTTAATTAAAGTAATTAACAAAATTCTGAATAATTTTAATAAAAAGATTTTTGTTAAATGAGAGAGCATTAAATTTGGAGAAATTTAATGCATTTAAAGTGGAGACTTTAAAAGGGAATGTGAAGAGGCATTTTAATGTGGAGGGGTTACCACCACATGAATGGGGGAGGTGAGGGGTCACCCCCCCATGCGCCAGCCCTGGAGAGAGGGGGCACCCCCCTCCTCCTATAAAAGGCCACCCATTCCCTCCTTCATCCTCACACCTCCTTGTGAAGGATCTATCTCCCCCTCTAGAATTATTCCCCCATGGTCTCGGATTAGCGAGATACATGTTCCCGGTGGCATTTCGTCTGGAAGGAGTTGCTGCTTCCGCTGGATCGCTGGAGCGAGGAGGTGGAGGTTGTCCGGTGGCTTGAACATGTGTGGAAAAACAGACATACAATGACACTGGTGGATCCATATGTCGTTTGTGGAAAAACAGACATGCAATGACTCTAGTTGTGGTTCATGAAAAGAACACACATCCAATGATATTGGTGGATCCATATGTGGTTCGTGAAAAGAACAGACATGCAATGACACTGGTGGATCCATGTGTGGTTTGTGAGAAGAACACACATGCAATGACACTGGGTGTGGTTCATGGAAAGAACACTCATCCATGACACTGGTGGATCCAGATGTGGTTTGTGGAAAGAACAGACATGCAATGACTCTAGCTGTGGTTCATGAAAATAACAGACATGCAATGACACTGGTGGATCCATGTGTGGTTTGTGGGAAGAACATACATGCAATGACTATGGTTGTGGTTCATGAAAAGAAAACACATGCAATGACACTTGGTGTGGTTCATGGAGAGAACACACATGCAATGACTCTGGCTGTGGTTAGTGAAAAGAGCAGACATGCAATGACACTAGTGGATCCATGTGTGGTTTGTGAGAAGAAAAGACATGCAATGACTCTAGCTGTGGTTAATAAAAAGAGAAGACATGCAATGACACTGGTGGATCTGTGTGTGGTTTGTGAGAAGAACACACATGCAATGACACTTGGTGTGGTTCATGAAAAGAACACTCATCCAATGACACTAGTGGATCCTTATGTGGCATGTGAAAAGAACAGACATGCAATGACTCTAGTTGTGGTTTGTGAGAAGAACACACATTCAATGACACTAGGTGTGGTTCATGAAAAGAACACACATCCAGTGACACTGGTGGATCCATATGTGGTTTGTGAAAAGAACACACATGCAATGACTCTGAGTGTGGTACATGAAAAGAACAGATATGCAATGACACTGGTGGATCCATGTGTGGTTTGTGAGCAGAACACACATGTAATGACACTGGGTCTGGTTCATTAAAAGAACACACATCCAATGACACTCGTGAATCCATGTGTGGTTTGTGAGAATAAAACACATCCAATGACACTGGGTGTGGTTAATGAAAAGAACAGACATGCAATGACACTGGTGGACCCATTTGTGGTTTGTGGAAAGAACAGACATGCAATGACTCTACCTGTGGTCTGTGAAAAGAATAGACATGTAATGACACTGGTGGATCCATGTGTGGTTTGTGACAAGAACACACATGCAATGACACTGGGTGTGGTTAATGAAAAGAATAGGCATGCAATGACAATAGTGGATCCATATGTGGTTTATGAAAAAACAGACATGCAATGACTCTAGTTGTGGTTCATGAGAAGAACACACATCCAATGACATTGGTGGATCCATATGTGGTTCATGAAAATAACAGACATGCAATGACACTGGTGGATCCATGTGTGGTTTGTGAGAAGAACACACATGCAATGACACTGGGTGTGGTTAATGAAAAGAACATACATGCAATAACACTAGTGGATCTATATGTGGTTTGTGGAAAGAACATACATGCAATGACTCTAGTTGTGGTTCATGAAAAGAACAGACATGCAATGACACTGGTGGATCTATGTGTGGTTTGTGAGAAGAACACACATGCAATGACACTATGTGTGGTTCATGAAAAAACACACATCTAGTGACACTGGTGGATCCTTATGTGGTTTGTGAAAAGAACACACATGCAATGACTCTGGGTGTGGTTCATGAAAAGAACAGACATGAAGTGACACTGGTGGATCCATGTGTGGTTTGTGAGAAGAACGGACATGCAATGACACTGGGTGTGGTTCTTGAAAAGAACACACATCCAATGACACTGGTGGATCGATGTGTGGTTTATGGAAAGAACACACATGCAATGACACTGGGTGTGGTTAATGAAAAGAACAAACATGCAATGACAGTGGTGGATCCATATGTGGTTTGTGGAAAAACAGACATGCAATGACTCTAGTTGTGGTTCATGAAAAGAACACACATCCAATGACATTTGTGGATCCATATGTTGTTTGTGGAAAGAATAAACATGCAATGACTCTAGCTGTGGTTCGTGAAAAGAACAGACATGCAATGACACTGGTGGTTCCATGTGTGGTTTGTGAGAAGAACACACATGCAATGACACTGGGTGTGGTTCATGGAAAGAACACTCATCCATGACACTGGTGGATCTAGATGTGGTTTGTGGAAAGAATAGACATGCAATGACTCTAGCTGTGGTTCATGAAAATAATAGACATGCAATGACACTGGTGGATCCATGTGTGGTTTGTGGGAAGAACAGACATGCAATGAATATGGCTGTGGTTCATGAATAGAAAACACATGCAATGACAATTGGTGTGGTTCATGAAGAGAACACACATGCAATGACTCTGGCTGTGGTTAGTGAAAAGAGCAGACATGCAATGACACTAGTGGATCCATGTGTGGTTTGTGAGAAGAGAAGACATGCAATGACTCTAGCTGTGGTTAATAAAAAGAGCAGACATGCAATGACACTGGTGGATCTGTGTGTGGTTTGTGAGAAGAACACACATGCAATGACACTGGGTGTGGTTCATGAAAAGAACACTCATCCAATGACACTTGTTGATCCTTATGTGGTTTGCGAAAAGAACAGACATGCAATGACTCTAGTTGTGGTTTGTGAGAAGAACACACATTCAATGACACAAGGTGTGGTTCATGAAAAGAACCCACATCTAGTGACACTGGTGGATCCATATGTGGTTTGTGAAAACAACACACATGCAATGACTCTGGGTGTGGTACATGAAAAGAACAGATATGCAATCACACTGGTGGATCCATGTGTGGTTTGTGAGCAGAACACACATGCAATGACACTGGGTGTGGTTCATGAAAAGAACACACATCCCATGACACTCGTGAATCCATGTGTGGTTTGTGAGAATAACACACATCCAATGACACTGGGTGTGGTTAATGAAAAGAACAGACATGCAATGACACTGGTGGATCCATATGTGGTTTGTGGAAAGAACAGACATGCAATGACTCTAGTTGTGGTTTGTGAAAAGAATAGACATGTAATGGCCCTGGTGGATCCATGTGTGGTTTGTGACAAGAACACACATGCAATGACACTGGGTGTGGTTAATGAAAAGAACAGGCATGCAATGACACTAGTGGATCCATATGTGGTTTATGAAAAAACAGACATGCAATGACTCTAGTTGTGGTTCATGAAAAGAACACACATCCAATGACATTGGTGGATCCATATGTGGTTTGTGGAAAGAACAGACATGCAATGACTCTAGCTATGGTTTGTGTAAAGAACAGACATGCAATGACACTGGTGGATCCATGTGTGGTTTGTGAGAAGAACACACATGCAATGATCCTAGGTGTGGTTCATGAAAAGAACAATCATCGAATGACACTGGTGGATCCATATGTGGTTTGTGGAAAGAACATACATGCAATGACTCTAGTTGTGGTTTCTGATAAGAACACACATGCAACGACACTTGGTGTGGTTCATGAAAAGAACACACGTGCAGTGACACTGGTGGATCCTTATGTGGTTTGTGAGAAGAACACACATGCAATGACTCTAGGTGTGGTTCATGAAAAGAACAGACATGCAATGACACTGGTGGATCCATGTGTGGTTTGTGAGAAGAACACACATGCAATGACACTGGGTGTGGTTCATGAAAAGAACACACATCCAATGACACTAGTGGATCCATGTGTGGTTTGTGGAAAGGACATACATGCAATGACTCTAGCTGTGGTTTGTAGGAAGAACACACATGCAATGACACTGGTGGATCCATGTGTGGTTTGTGAGAAGAACACACATGCAATGACACTGGGTGTGGTTAATGAAAAGAATAGATATGCAACGACACTAGTGGATCCATATGTGGTTTGTGGAAAGAACATACATGCAATGACTCTAGTTGTGGTTCATGAAAAGAACAGACATGCAATGACACTGGTGGATCCATGTGTTGTTTGTCAGAAGAACACACATGCCATGACACTAGGTGTGGTTCATGAAAAAAACACATCCAGTGACACTGGTGGATCCTTATGTGGTTTGTGAAAAGAACACACATGCAATTACTCTGGGTGTGGTTAATGAAAAGAACAGACATGCAATGACACTGGTGGATCCATGTGTGGTTTGTGAGAAGAACGCACATGCAATTACACTAGGTGTGGTTCTTGAAAAGAACACACATCCAATGACACTGGTGGATCAATGTGTGGTTTGTGGAAAGAACAGACATGTAATTACACTGGGTGTGGTTAATGAGAAGAACAGACATGCAATGACACTGGTGGATCCATATGTGGTTTGTGGAAAAACAGACATGCAATGACTCTAGTTGTGGTTCATGGAAAGAACACACATCCAATGACATTGGTGGATGCATATGTGGTTTGTGGAAAGAACAGACATGCAATGACTCTAGTTGTGGTTTACGATAAGAACACACATGCAACGACACTTGGTGTGGTTCATGAAAGAACACACATCCTGTGACACTAGTGGATCCTTATGTGGTTTGTGAGAAGAACACACTTGCAATGACACTGGGTGTGGTTCATGAAAAGAACACACATCAAGTGACACTAGTTGATCCTTATGTGGTTTGTGAAAAGGACACACATGCAATGACTTTGGGTGTGGTTCATGAAAAGAACAGACATGCAATGATACTAGTGGATCCATGTGTGGTTTGTGAGAAGAACACACATGCAATGACACTGGGTGTGGTTCATGAAAAGACCACACATCCAATGACACTGGTGGATCCATGTGTGGTTTGTGGAAAGAACATACATGCAATGACTCTAGTTGTGGTTTGTGGGAAGAGCACACATGCAATGACACTGGTGGATCCATGTGTGGTTCGTGAGAAGAACACACATGCAATGACACTGGGTGTTGTTAATGAAAAGAACATAAATGCAATGACACTAGTGGATCCATATGTGGTTTGTGGAAAGAACATACATGCAATGACTCTAGCTGTGGTTCATGAAAAGAACAGACATGCAATAACACTAGTGGATCCATGTGTGGTTTGTGAAAATAACACACATGCAATGACACTAGGTGTGGTTCATGAAAAAACACACATCCAATGACACTGGTGGATACTTATGTGGTTTGTGAAAAGAACACACATGCAATAACTCTGGGTGTGGTTCATGAAAAGAACAGACATGCAATGACACTGGTTGATCCATGTGTGGTTTGTGAGAAGAACGCACATGCAATGACACTGGGTGTGGTTCTTGAAAAGAACACACATCCAATGACACTGGTGGATCGATGTGTGGTTTGTGGAAAGAACAGACATGCAATGACACTAGGTATGGTTAATGAAAAGAACAAACATGCAATGACACTTGTGGATCCATATGTGGTTTGTGGAAAAACAGACATGCAATGACTCTAGTTGTGGTTCATGAAAATAACACACATCCAATGACATTGGTGGATCCATATGTGGTTTGTGGAAAGAATAGACATGCAATGACTCTAGCTATGGTTCTTGAAAAGAACAGACATGCAATGACCCTGGTGGATCCATATGTGGTTTGTGAGAAGAACACACATGCAATGACACTAGGTGTGGTTCATGGAAAGAACACTCCTCCATGACACTAGTGGATCCATATGTGGTTTGTGGAAAGAACAGACATGCAATCACTCTAGCTGTGGTTCACGAAAATAACAGACATGCAATGACACTGGTGGATCCATGTGTGGTTTGTGGGAAGAACAAACATGCAATGACTATGGCTGTGGTTCAGGAAAGGAAACACATGCAATGACACTTGGTGTGGTTCATGAAGAGAACACACATGCAATGACTCTGGCTGTGGTTAGTGAAAAGAGCAGACATGCAATGACACTAGTGGATCCATGTGTGGTTTGTGAGAAGAAATGACATGCAATGACTCTAGTTGTGGTTAATAAAAAGAGCAGACATGCAATGACACTGGTGGATCTGTGTGTGGTTTGTGAGAATAACACACATGCAATGACACTTGGTGTGGTTCATGAAAAGAACACACATCCAATGAAACTAGTGGATCCATGTGTGGTTTGTGGAAAGAACAGACATGCAATGACTCTAGCTGTGGTTTGTAGGAAGAACACACATGCAATGACACTGGTGGATCCATGTGTGGTTTGTGAGAAGAACACACATGCAATGACACTGGGTGTGGTTAATGAAAAGAATAGATATGCAACGACACTAGTGGATCCATATCTGGTTTGTGGAAAGAACATACATGCAATGACTCTAGCTGTGGTTCATGAAAAGAACATACATGCGATGACACTGGTGGATCCATGTGTGGTTTGTGAGAAGAACACACATGCCATGACACTAGGTGTGGTTCATGAAAAAAAACTCATCCAGTGACACTGGTGGATCCATGTGTGGTTGTGGAAAGAACATACATGCAATGACTCTAGTTGTGGTTTGTGGGAAGAACACGCATGCAATGACACTGGTGGATCCATGTGTGGTTCGTGAGAATAACACACATGCAATGACACTTGGTGTGGTTAATGAAAAGAACATAAATGCAATGACACTAGTGGATCCATATGTGGTTTGTGGAAAGAACATACATGCAATGACTCTAGCTGTGGTTCATGAAAAGAACAGACATGCAATGACACTAGTGGATCCATGTGTGGTTTGTGAGAAGAACACACATGCAATGACACTAGGTGTGGTTCATGAAAAAAAACACATCCAGTGACACTGGTGGATCCTTACGTGGTTTGTGAAAAGAACACACATGCAATGACTCTGGGTGTGGTTAATGAAAAGAACAGACATGCAATGACACTGGTGGATCCATGCGTGGTTTGTGAGAAGAACGCACATGCGATGACACTGGGTGTGGTTCTTGAAAAGAACACACATCCAATGACACTGGTGGATCGATGTGTGGTTTGTGGAAAGAACAGACATGCAATGACACTAGGTATGGTTAATGAAAAGAACAAACATGCAATGACACTTGTGGATCCATATGTGGTTTATGGAAAAATAGACATGTAATGACTCTAGTTGTGGTTCATGAAAAGAACACACATCCAATGACATTGGTGGATCCATATGTGGTTTGTGGAAAGAATAGACATGCAATGACTCTAGCTGTGGTTCGTGAAAAGAACAGACATGCAATGAGACTGGTGGATCCATGTGTGGTTTGTGAGAAGAACACACATGCAATGACACTGGGTGTGGTTCATGGAAATAACACTCCTCCATGACACTAGTGGATCCATATATGGTTTGTGGAAAGAACAGACATGCAACGACTCTAGCCATGGTTCACGAAAATAACAAACAAGCAATGGCACTGGTGGATCCATGTGTGGTTTGTGGGAAGAACAGACATGTAATGACTATGGCTGTGGTTCATGAAAAGAAAACACATGCAATGACACTTGGTGTGGTTCATGAAGAGAACACACATGCAATGACTCTTGTTGTGGTTAGTGAAAAGAGCAGACATGCAATGACACTAGTGGATCATGTGTGGTTTGTGAGAAGAAAAGACATGCAATGACTCTAGCTGTGGTTAATAAAAAGAGCAGACATGCAATGACACTGGTGGATCCATGTGTGGTTTGTGAGAAGAACACACATGCAATGACACTTGGTGTGGTTCATGAAAAGAACACTCATCCAATGACACTAGTGGATCCTTATGTGGTGTGTGAAAAGAACAGACATGCAATGACTCTAGTTGTGGTTTGTGAGAAGAACACACATGCAATGACACTAGGTGTGGTTCATGAAAAGAACACACATCCAGTGACACTGATAGATCCATATGTGGTTTGTGAAAAGAACACACATGCAATGACTCTAGGTGTGGTACATGAAAAGAATAGATATGCAATGACACTGGGTGTGGTTCATGAAAAGAACACACATCCAATGACACTGGTGAATCCATGTGTGGTTTGTGAGCAGAACACACATGCAATGACACTGGGTGTGGTTAATGAAAAGAATAGACATGCAATGACACTTGTGGATCCATATGTGGTTTGTGGAAAGAACAGACATGCAATGACTCTAGCTGTGGTTTTTGAAAAGAATAGACATGCAATGACACTGGTGGATCCATGTGTGGTTTGTGAAAAGAACACACATGCAAAGACACTGGGTGTGGTTAATGAAAATAACAGGCATGCAATGACACTAGTAAATCCATATGTGGTTTATGAAAAAACAGACATGCAATGACTCTAGTTGTTGTTCATGAAAAGAACACACATCCAATGACATTGGTGGATGCATATGTGGTTTGTGGAAAGAACAGACATGCAATGACTCTAGCTGTGGTTTGTGAAAAGAACAGACATGCAACGACACTTGGTGTGGTTCATGAAAGAACACACATCCAGTGAAACTAGTGGATCCTTATGTGCTTTGTGGGAAGAACACACATGCAATGACACTGGGTGTGGTTCATGAAAAGAACACACATCCAGTGACACTGGTAGATCCTTATGTGGTTTGTGAAAAGAACACACATGCAATGACTCTGGGTGTGGTTCATGAAAAGAACAGACATGCAATGACACTAGTGGATCCATGTGTGGTTTGTGAGATGAACACACATGCAATGACACTGGGTGTGGTTCATGAAAAGAACACACATCCAATGACATTGGTGGATCCATGTGTGGTTTGTGGAAAGAACAGACATGCGATGACTCTAGTTGTGGTTTGTGGGAAGAACACACATGCAATGACACTGGTGGATCCATGTGTGGTTTGTGAGAAGAACACACATGCAATTACACTGGGTGTGGTTAATGAAAAGAACATAAATGCAATGACACTAGTGGATCCATATGTGGTTTGTGGAAAGAACATACATGCAATGACTCTAGATGTGGTTCATGAGAAGAACAGACATGCAATGACACTAGTGGATCCATGTGTGGTTTGTGAAAAGAACACACATGCAATGACACTAGGTGTGGTTCATGAAAAAACACACATCCAGCGACACTGGTGGATCCTTATGTGGTTTGTGAAAAGAACACACATGCAATAAATCTGGGTGTGGTTCATGAAAAGAACAGACATGCAATGACACTGGTGGATCCATGTGTGGTTTGTGAGAAGAACGCACATGCAATGACACTGGGTGTGGTTCTTGAAAATAACACACATCCAATGACACTAGTGGATCGATGTGTGGTTTGTGGAAAGAACAGACATGCAATGACACTAGGTATGGTTAATGAAAAGAACAAACATGCAATGACACTTGTGGATCCATATGTGGTTTGTGGAAAAACAGACATGCAATGACTCTAGTTGTGGTTCATGAAAAGATCACACATCCAATGACATTGGTGGATCCATATGTTGTTTGTGGAAAGAATAGACATGCAATGACTCTAGCTGTGGTTCGTGAAAAGAACAGACATGCAATGACACTGGTGGATCCATGTGTGGTTTGTGAGAAGAACACACATGCAATGACACTGGGTGTGGTTCATGGAAAGAACACTCCTCCATGACACTAGTGGATCCATATATGGTTTGTGGAAAGAACAGACATGCAATGACTCTAGCCGTGGTTCACGAAAATAACAGACATGCCATGACACTGGTGGATCCATGTGTGGTTTGTGGGAAGAACAGACATGCAATGACTATGGTTGTGGTTCATGAAAAGAAAACACATGCAATGACACTTGGTGTGGTTCATGAAGAGAACACACATGCAATGACTCTGGTTGTGGTTAATGAAAAGAGCAGACATGCAATGACACTAGTGGATCCATGTGTGGTTTGTGAGAAGAAAAGACATGCAATGACTCTAGCTGTGGTTAATAAAAAGAGCAGACATGCAATGACACTGGTGGATCTGTGTGTGGTTTGTGAGAAGAACACACATGCAATGACACTTGGTGTGGTTCTTGAAAAGAACACTCATCCAATGACACTAGTGGATCCTTATGTGGTGTGTGAAAAGAACAGACATGCAATGACTCTAGTTGTGGTTTGTGAGAAGAACACACATGCAATGACACTAGGTGTGGTTCATGAAAAGAACACACATCCAGTGACACTGATGGATCCATATGTGGTTTGTGAAAAGAACACACTTGCAATGACTCTGGGTGTGGTACATGAAAAGAACAGATATGCAATGACACTGGGTGTGGTTCATGAAAAGAACACACATCCAATGACACTAGTGAATCCATGTGTGGTTTGTGAGAAGAACACACATGCAATGACACTAGGTGTGGTTAATGAAAAGAACAGACATGCAATGACACTGGTGGATCCATATGTGGTTTGTGGAAAGAACAGACATGCAATGACTCTAGCTGTGGTTTTTGAAAAGAATAGACATGCAATGACACTGGTGGATCCATGTGTGGTTTGTGACAAGAACACACATGCAAAGACACTAGGTGTGGTTAATGAAAATAACAGGCATGCAATGACACTAGTGGATCCATATGTGGTTTATGAAAAAACAGACATGCAATGACTCTAGTTGTGGTTCATGAAAAGAACACACATCCAATGACATTGGTGGATCCATATGTGGTTTGTGGAAAGAACAGACATGCAATGACTCTAGCTATGGTTTGAGAAAAGAACAGACATGCAATGACACTGGTGGATCCATGTGTGGTTTGTGAGAACAACACACATGCAGTGACCGTAGGTGTGGTTCATGAAAAGAACAATCATCGAATGACACTGGTGGATCCATATGTGGTTTGTGGAAAGAACAGACATGCAATGACTCTAGTTGTGGTTTGTGATAATAACACACATGCAACGACACTTGGTGTGGTTCATGAAAAGAACACACATCCAGTGACACTAGTGGATCCTTATGTGGTTTGTGAGAAGAACACACATGCAATGACACTGGGTGTGGTTCATGAAAAGAACACACATCCAATGACACTTGTGGATCCTTATGTGGTTTGTGAAAAGAACACACATGCAATGACTCTAGGTGTGGTTCATGAAAAGAACAGACATGCAATGACACTGGTGGATCCATGTGTGGTTTGTGAGAAGAACACACATGCAATGACACTGGGTGTGGTTCATGAAAAGAACACACATCCAATGACACTAGTGGATGCACGTGTGGTTTGTGGAAAGAACAGACATGCAATGACTCTAGCTGTGGTTTGGGGGAAGAACACACATGCAATGACACTAGGTGTGTTTAATGAAAAGAACATAAATGCAATGACACTAGTGGATCCATATGTGGTTTGTGGAAAGAACATACATGCAATGACTCTAGCTGTGGTTCATGAGAAGAACAGACATGCAATGACACTAGTGGATCCTTGTGTGGTTTGTGAACAGAACACACATGCAATGACACTAGGTGTGGTTCATGAAAAAACACACATCCAGCGACACTGGTGGATCCTTATGTGGTTTGTGAAAAGAACACACATGCAATAAATCTGGGTGTGGTTCATGAAAAGAACAGACATGCAATGACAGTGGTGGATCCATGTGTGGTTTGTGAGAAGAACGCACATGCAATGACACTGGGTGTGGTTCTTGAAAATAACACACATCCAATGACACTAGTGGATCGATGTGTGGTTTGTGGAAAGAACAGACATGCAATGACACTAGGTATGGTTAATGAAAAGAACAAACATGCAATGACACTTGTGGATCCATATGTGGTTTGTGGAAAAACAGACATGCAATGACTCTAGTTGTGGTTCATGAAAAGATCACACATCCAATGACATTGGTGGATCCATATGTTGTTTGTGGAAAGAATAGACATGCAATGACTCTAGGTGTGGTTCGTGAAAAGAACAGACATGCAATGACACTAGTGGATCCATGTGTGGTTTGTGAGAAGAACACACATTCAATGACACTGGGTGTGGTTCATGGAAAGAACACTCCTCCATGACACTAGTGGATCCATATATGGTTTGTGGAAAGAACAGACATGCAATGACTCTAGCCGTGGTTCACGAAAATAACAGACATGCCATGACACTGGTGGATCCATGTGTGGTTTGTGGGAAGAACAGACATGCAATGACTATGGCTGTGGTTCATGAAAAGAAAACACATGCAATGACACTTGGTGTGGTTCATGAAGAGAACACACATGCAATGACTCTGGTTGTGGTTAATGAAAAGAGCAGACATGCAATGACACTAGTGGATCCATGTGTGGTTTGTGAGAAGAAAAGACATGCAATGACTCTAGCTGTGGTTAATAAAAAGAGCAGACATGCAATGACACTGGTGGATCCGTGTGTGGTTTGTGAGAAGAACACACATGCAATGACACTTGGTGTGGTTCTTGAAAAGAACACTCATCCAATGACACTAGTGGATCCTTATGTGGTGTGTGAAAAGAACAGACATGCAATGACTCTAGTTGTGGTTTGTGAGAAGAACACACATGCAATGACACTAGGTGTGGTTCATGAAAAGAACACACATCCAGTGACACTGATGGATCCATATGTGGTTTGTGAAAAGAACACACATGATATGACTCTGGGTGTGGTACATGAAAAGAACAGATATGCAATGACACTGGGTGTGGCTCATGAAAAGAACACACATCCAATGACACTGGTGAATCCATGTGTGGTTTGTGAGAAGAACACACATGCAATGACACTAGGTGTGGTTAATGAAAAGAACAGACATGCAATGACACTAGTGGATCCATATGTGGTTTGTGGAAAGAACAGACATGCAATGACTCTAGCTGTGGTTTTTGAAAAGAATAGACATGCAATGACACTGGTGGATCCATGTGTGGTTTGTGACAAGAACACACATGCAAAGACACTGGGTGTGGTTAATGAAAATAACAGGCATGCAATGACACTAGTGGATCCATATGTGGTTTATGAAAAACCAGACATGCAATGACTCTAGTTGTCGTTCATGAAAAGAACACACATCCAATGACATTGGTGGATCCATACGTGGTTTGTGGAAAGAACAGACATGCAATGACTCTAGCTATGGTTTGAGAAAAGAACAGACATGCAATGACACTGGTGGATCCATGTGTGGTTTGTGAGAACAACACACATGCAGTGACCGTAGGTGTGGTTCATGAAAAGAACAATCATCGAATGACACTGGTGGATCCATATGTGGTTTGTGGAAAGAACAGACATGCAATGACTCTAGTTGTGGTTTGTGATAATAACACACATGCAACGACACTTGGTGTGGTTCATGAAAAGAACACACATCCAGTGACACTAGTGGATCCTTATGTGGTTTGTGAGAAGAACACACATGCAATGACACTGGGTGTGGTTCATGAAAAGAACACACATCCAATGACACTTGTGGATCCTTATGTGGTTTGTGAAAAGAACACACATGCAATGACTCTAGGTGTGGTTCAAGAAAAGAACAGACATGCAATGACACTGGTGGATCCATGTGTGGTTTGTGAGAAGAACACACATGCAATGACACTGGGTGTGGTTCATGAAAAGAACACACATCCAATGACACTAGTGGATCCACGTGTGGTTTGTGGAAAGAACAGACATGCAATGACTCTAGCTGTGGTTTGGGGGAAGAACACACATGCAATGACACTGGGTGTGGTTAATGAAAAGAACATAAATGCAATGACACTAGTGGATCCATATGTGGTTTGTGGAAAGAACATACATGCAATGACTCTAGCTGTGGTTCATGAGAAGAACAGACATGCAATGACACTAGTGGATCCATGTGTGGTTTGTGAAAAGAACACACATGCAATGACACTAGGTGTGGTTCATGAAAAAACACACATCCAGTGACACTGGTGGATCCTTAAGTGGTTCGTGAAAAGAACACACATGCAATGACTCTGGGTGTGGTTCATGAAAAGAACAGACATGCAATGACACTGGTGGATCCATGCGTGGTTTGTGAGAAGAACGCACATGCAATGACACTGGGTGTGGTTCTTGAAAAGAACACACATCCAATGACACTAGTGGATCGATGTGTGGTTTGTGGAAAGAACATACATGCAATGACACTAGGTATGGTTAATGAAAAGAACAAACATGCAATGACACTTGTGGATCCATATGTGGTTTGTGGAAAAACAGACATGCAATGACTCTAGTTGTGGTTCATGAAAAGAACACACATCCAATGACATTGGTGGATCCATATGTGGTTTGTGGAAAGAATAGACATGCAATGACTCTAGCTGTGGTTCGTGAAAAGAACAGACATGCAATGACACTGGTGGATCCATGTGTGGTTTGTGAGAAGAACACACATGCAATGACACTGGGTGTGGTTCATGGAAAGAACACTCCTCCATGACACTAGTGGATCCATATATGGTTTGTGGAAAGAACAGACATGCAATGACTCTAGCTGTGGTTCACGAAAATAACAAACATGCCATGACACTGGTGGATCCATGTGTGGTTTGTGGGAAGAACAGACATGCAATGACTATGGCTGTGGTTCATGAAAAGAAAACACATGCAATGACACTTGTTGTGGTTCATGAAGAGAACACACATGCAATGACTCTGGTTGTGGTTAATGAAAAGAGCAGACATGCAATGACACTAGTGGATCCATGTGTGGTTTGTGGAAAGAACAGACATGCAATGACTCTAGCTGTGCTTAATAAAAAGAGCAGACATGCAATGACACTGGTGGATCCGTGTGTGGTTTGTGAGAATAACACACATGCAATGACACTTGGTGTGGTTCATGAAAAGAACACTCATCCAATGAAACTAGTGGATCCTTATGTGGTTTGTGAAAAGAACAGACATGCAATGACTCTAGTTGTGGTTTGTGAGAAGAACACACATGCAATGACACTAGGTGTGGTTCATGAAAAGAACACACATCAAGTGACACTGATGGATCCATATGTGGTTTGTGAAAAGAACACACATGCAATGACTCTGGGTGTGGTACATGAAAAGAACAGATATGCAATGACACTGGGTGTGGTTCATGAAAAGAACACACATCCAATGACACTGGTGAATCCATGTGTGGTTTGTGAGAAGAACACACATGCAATGACAATGGGTGTGGTTAATGAAAAGAAGAGACATGCAATGACACTGGTGGCTCCATATGTGGTTTGTGGAAAGAACAGACATGCAATGACTCTAGCTGTGGTTTTTGAAAAGAATAGACATGCAATGACACTGGTGGATCCATGTGTGGTTTGTGACAAGAACACACATGCAAAGACACTGGGTGTGGTTAATGAAAAGAACAGGCATGCAATGACACTAGTGGATCCATATGTGGTTTATGAAAAAACAGACATGCAATGACTCTAGTTGTGGTTCATGAAAAGAACACACATCCAATCACATTGGTGGATCCATACGTGGTTTGTGGAAAGAACAGACATGCAATGACTCTAGCTATGGTTTGTGAAAAGAACAGACATGCAATGACACTGGTGGATCCATGTGTGGTTTGTGAGAACAACACACATGCAGTGACCCTAGGTGTGGTTCATGAAAAGAACAATCATCGAATGACACTGGTGGATCCATATGTGGTTTGTGGAAAGAACAGACATGCAATGACTGTAGTTGTGGTTTGTGATAATAACACACATGCAACGACACTTGGTGTGGTTCATGAAAAGAACACACATCTAGTGACACTAGTGGATCCTTATGTGGTTTGTGAGAAGAACACACATGCAATGACACTGGGTGTGGTTCATGAAAAGAACACACATCCAATGACACTTGTGGATCCTTATGTGGTTTGTGAAAAGAACACACATGCAATGACTCTAGGTGTGGTTCATGAAAAGAACAGACATGCAATGACACTGGTGGATCCATGTGTGGTTTGTGAGAAGAACACACATGCAATGACACTGGGTGTGGTTCATGAAAAGAACACACATCCAATGACACTAGTGGATCCACGTGTGGTTTGTGGAAAGAACAGACATGCAATGACTCTAGCTGTGGTTTGGGGGAAGAACACACATGCAATGACTCTGGGTGTGGTTCATGAAAAGAACATAAATGCAATGACACTAGTGGATCCATATGTGGTTTGTGGAAAGAACATACATGCAATAACTCTAGCTGTGGTTCACGAGAAGAACAGACATGCAATGACGATAGTGGATCCTTGTGTGGTTTGTGAAAAGAACACACATGCAATGACACTAGGTGTGGTTCATAAAAAACACACATCCAGTGACACTGGTGGATCCTTAAGTGGTTTGTGAAAAGAACACACATGCAATGAATCTGGGTGTGGTTCATGAAAAGAACAGACATGCAATGACACTAGTGGATCCATGTGTGGTTTGTGAGAAGAACGCACATGCAATGACACTGGGTGTGGTTCTTAAAAATAACACACATCCAATGACACTAGTGGATCGATGTGTGGTTTGTGGAAAGAACAGAGATGCAATGACACTAGGTATGGTTAATGAAAAGAACATACATGCAATGACACTTGTGGATCCATATGTGGTTTGTGGAAAAACAGACATGCAATGACTCTAGTTGTGGTTCATGAAAAGAACACACATCCAATGACATTGGTGGATCCATATGTGGTTTGTGGAAAGAATAGACATGCAATGACTCTAGCTGTGGTTCGTGAAAAGAACAGACATGCAATGACACTGGTGGATCCATGTGTGGTTTGTGAGAAGAACACACATGCAATGACACTGGGTTTGGTTCATGGAAAGAACACTCCTCCATGACACTAGTGGATCCATATATGGTTTGTGGAAAGAACAGACATGCAATGACTCTAGCTGTGGTTCACGAAAATAACAGACATGCCATGACACTGGTGGATCCATGTGTGGTTTGTGGGAAGAACAGACATGCAATGACTATGGTTGTGGTTCATGAAAAGAAAACACATGCAATGACACTTGGTGTGGTTCATGAAGAGAACACACATGCAATGACTCTGGTTGTGGTTAATGAAAAGAGCAGACATGCAATGACACTAGTGGATCCATGTGTGGTTTGTGGAAAGAACAGACATGCAATGACTCTAGCTGTGCTTAATAAAAAGAGCAGACATGCAATGACACTGGTGGATCCGTGTGTGGTTTGTGAGAAGAACACACATGCAATGACACTTGGTGTGGTTCATGAAAAGAACACTCATCCAATGACACTTGTTGATCCTTATGTGGTTTGCGAAAAGAACAGACATGCAATGACTCTAGTTGTGGTTTGTGAGAAGAACACACATGCAATGACACTAGGTGTGGTTCATGAAAAGAACACACATCCAGTGACACTAGTGGATCCATATGTGGTTTGTGAAAAGAACACACATGCAATGACTCTGGGTGTGGTACATGAAAAGAACAGATATGCAATGACACTGGGTGTGGTTCATGAAAAGAACACACATCCAATGACATTGGTGAATCCATGTGTGGTTTGTGAGAAGAACACACATGCAATGACACTGGGTGTGGTTAATGAAAAGAACAGACATGCAATGACACTGGTGGCTCCATATGTGGTTTGTGGAAAGAACAGACATGCAATGACTCTAGCTGTGGTTTTTGAAAAGAATAGACATACAATGACACTGGTGGATCCATGTGTGGTTTGTGACAAGAACACACATGCAAAGACACTGGGTGTGGTTAATGAAAAGAACAGGCATGCAATGACACTAGTGGATCCATATGTGGTTTATGAAAAAACAGACATGCAATGACTCTAGTTGTGGTTCATGAAAAGAACACACATCCAATGACATTGGTGGATCCATACGTGGTTTGTGGAAAGAACAGACATGCAATGACTCTAGCTATGGTTTGTGAAAAGAACAGACATGCAATGACACTGGTGGATCCATGTGTGGTTTGTGAGAACAACACACATGCAGTGACCCTAGGTGTGGTTCATGAAAAGAACAATCATCGAATGACACTGGTGGATCCATATGTGGTTTGTGGAAAGAACAGACATGCAATGACTGTAGTTGTGGTTTGTGATAATAACACACATGCAACGACACTTGGTGTGGTTCATGAAAAGAACACACATCCAGTGACACTAGTGGATCCTTATGTGGTTTGTGAGAAGAACACACATGCAATGACACTGGGTGTGGTTCATGAAAAGAACACACATCCAATGACACTTGTGGATCCTTATGTGGTTTGTGAAAAGAACACACATGCAATGACTCTAGGTATGGTTCATGAAAAGAACAGACATGCAATGACACTGGTGGATCCATGTGTGGTTTGTGAGAAGAACACACATGCAATGACACTGGGTGTGGTTCATGAAAAGAACACACATCCAATGACACTAGTGGATCCACGTGTGGTTTGTGGAAAGAATAGACATGCAATGACTCTAGCTGTGGTTTGGGGAAAGAACACACATGCAATGACACTGGGTGTGGTTAATGAAAAGAACATAAATGCAATGACACTAGTGGATCCATATGTGGTTTGTGGAAAGAACATACATGCAATAACTCTAGCTGTGGTTCACGAGAAGAACAGACATGAAATGACACTAGTGGATCCTTGTGTGGTTTGTGAAAAGAACACACATGCAATGACACTAGGTGTGGTTCATGAAAAAACACACATCCAGTGACACTGGTGGATCCTTAAGTGGTTTGTGAAAAGAACACACATGCAATGACTCTGGGTGTGGTTCATGAAAAGAACAGACATGCAATGACACTGGTGGATCCATGTGTGGTTTGTGAGAAGAACGCACATGCAATGACACTGGGTGTGGTTCTTGAAAAGAACACACATCCAATGACACTAGTGGATCGATGTGTGGTTTGTGGAAAGAACAGACATGCAATGACACTAGGTATGGTTAATGAAAAGAACAAACATGCAATGACACTTGTGGATCCATATGTGGTTTGTGGAAAAACAGACATGCAATGACTCTAGTTGTGGTTCATGAAAAGAACACACATCCAATGACATTGGTGGATCCATATAAGGTTTGTGGAAAGAATAGACATGCAATGACTCTAGCTGTGGTTCGTGAAAAGAACAGACATGCAATGACACTGGTGGATCCATGTGTGGTTTGTGAGAAGAACACACATGCAATGACACTGGGTGTGGTTCATGGAAAGAACACTCCTCCATGACACTAGTGGATCCATATATGGTTTGTGGAAAGAACAGACATGCAATGACTCTAGCTGTGGTTCACGAAAATAATAGACATGCCATGACACTGGTGGATCCATGTGTGGTTTGTGGGAAGAACAGACATGCAATGACTATGGCTGTGGTTCATGAAAAGAAAACACGTGCAATGACACTTGGTGTGGTTCATGAAGATAACACACATGCAATGACTCTGGTTGTGGTTAATGAAAAGAGCAGACATGCAATGACACTAGTGGATCCATGTGTGGTTTGTGGAAAGAACAGACATGCAATGACTCTAGCTGTGCTTAATAAAAAGAGCAGACATGCAATGACACTGGTGGATCCGTGTGTGGTTTGTGAGAAGAACACACATGCAATGACACTTGGTGTGGTTCATGAAAAGAACACTCATCCAATGACACTTGTTGATCCTTATGTGGTTTGCGAAAAGAACAGACATGCAATGACTCTAGTTGTGGTTTGTGAGAAGAACACACATGCAATGACACTAGGTGTGGTTCATGAAAAGAACACACATCCAGTGACACTAGTGGATCCATATGTGGTTTGTGAAAAGAACACACATGCAATGACTCTGGGTGTGGTACATGAAAAGAATAGATATGCAATGACACTGGTGGATCCGTGTGTGGTTTGTGAGCAGAACACACATGCAATGACACTGGGTGTGGTTCATGAAAAGAACACACGTCCAATGACACTGGTGAATCCATGTGTGGTTTGTGAGAAGAACACACATGCAATGACACTGGGTGTGGTTAATGAAAAGAACAGACATGCAACGACACTGGTGGATCCATATGTGGTTTGTGGAAAGAAAAGAGATGTAATGACTCTAGCTGTGGTTTGTGAAAAGAATAGACATGCAATGACACTGGTGGATCCATGTGTGGTTTGTGACAAGAACACACATGCAATGACACTGGGTGTGGTTAATGAAAAGAACAGGCATGCAATGATACTAGTGGATCCATATGTGGTTTATAAAAAAACAGACATGCAATGACTCTAGTTGTGGTTCATGAAAAGAACACACATCCAATGACATTGGTGGATCCATACGTGGTTTGTGGAAAGAACAGACATGCAATGACTCTAGCTATGGTTTGTGAAAAGAACATACATGCAATGACACTGGTGGATCCATGTGTGGTTTGTGAGAAGAACACACATGCAGTGACCCTAGGTGTGGTTCATGAAAAGAACAATCATCGAATGACACTTGTGGATCCATATGTGGTTTGTGGAAAGAACAGACATGCAATAACTCTAGTTGTGGTTTGTGATAAGAACACACATGCAACGACACTTGGTGTGGTTCATGAAAAGAACACACATCCAGTGACACTAGTGGATCCTTATGTGGTTTCTGAGAAGAACACACATGCAATGACACTGGGTGTGGTTCAGGAAAAGAACACACATCCAGTAACACTGGTGGATCCTTATGTGGTTTGTGAAAAGAACACACATGCAATGACTCTAGGTGTGGTTCATGAAAAGAACATACATGCAATGACACTGGGTGTGGTTCATGAAAAGAACACACATCCAGTAACACTGGTGGATCCTTATGTGGTTTGTGAAAAGAACACACATGCAATGACTCTAGGTGTGGTTCATGAAAAGAACAGACATGCAATGACACTGGTGGATCCATGTGTGGTTTGTGAGAAGAACACACATGCAATGACACTAGGTGTGGTTCATGAAAAGAACACACATCAAATGACACTAGTGGATCCACGTGTGGTTTGTGGAAAGAACAGAAATGCAATGACTCTAGCTGTGGTTTGTGGGAAGAACACACATGCAATGACACTGGTGGATCCATGTGTGGTTTGTGAGAAGAACACACATGCAATGACACTAGGTGTGGTTAATGAAAAGAACAGATATGCAATGACACTAGTGGATCCATATGTGGTTTGTGGAAAGAACATACATGCAATGACTCTAGCTGTGGTTCATGAAAAGAACAGACATGCAATGACACTGATGGATCCATGTGTGGTTTGTGACAAGAACACACATGCCATGACACTAGGTGTGGTTCATGAAAAAAACACATCCAGTGACACTGGTGGATCCTTATGTGGTTTGTGAAAAAAAAACACATGCAATGACTCTGGGTGTGGTTAATGAAAAGAACAAACATGCAATGACACTGGTGGATCGATGTGTGGTTTGTGAGAAGAACGCACATGCAATGACACTGGGTGTGGTCCTTGAAAAGAACACATATCCAATGACACTGGTGGATCGATGTGTGGTTTGTGGAAAGAACATACATTTAATGACACTAGGTGTGGTTAATGAGAAGAACAAACATGCAATGACACTTGTGGATCCATATGTGGTTTGTGGAAAAACAGACATGTAATGACTCTAGTTGTGGTTCATGAAAAGAACACACATCCAATGACATTGGTGGATCCATATGTGGTTTGTGGAAAGAATAGACATGCAATGACTCTAGCTGTGGTTCGTGAAAAGAACAGACATGCAATGACACTGGTGGATCCATGTGTGGTTTGTGAGAAGAACACACATGCAATGACACTGGGTGTGGTTCATGAAAAGAACACTCATCCAATGACACTTGTTGATCCTTATGTGGTTTGCGAAAAGAACAGACATGCAATGACTCTAGTTGTGGTTTGTGAGAAGAACACACATGCAATGACACTAGGTGTGGTTCATGAAAAGAACACACATCCAGTGACACTAGTGGATCCATATGTGGTTTGTGAAAAGAACACACATGCAATGACTCTGGGTGTGGTACATGAAAAGAATAGATATGCAATGACACTGGTGGATCCGTGTGTGGTTTGTGAGCAGAACACGCATGCAATGACACTGGGTGTGGTTCATGAAAAGAACACACGTCCAATGACACTGGTGAATCCATGTGTGGTTTGTGAGAAGAACACACATGCAATGACACTGGGTGTGGTTAATGAAAAGAACAGACATGCAATGACACTGGTGGATCCATATGTGGTTTGTGGAAAGAACAGACATGTAATGACTCTAGCTGTGGTTTGTGAAAAGAATAGACATGCAATGACACTGGTGGATCCATGTGTGGTTTGTGACAAGAACACACATGCAATGACACTAGGTGTGGTTAATGAAAAGAACAGGCATGCAATGACACTAGTGGATCCATATGTGGTTTATAAAAAAACAGACATGCAATGACTCTAGTTGTGGTTCATGAAAAGAACACACATCCAATGACATTGGTGGATCCATACGTGGTTTGTGGAAAGAACAGACATGCAATGACTCTAGCTATGGTTTGTGAAAATAACATACATGCAATGACACTGGTGGATCCATGTGTGGTTTGTGAGAAGAACACACATGCAGTGACCCTAGGTGTGGTTCATGAAAAGAACAATCATCGAATGACACTTGTGGATCCATATGTGGTTTGTGGAAAGAACAGACATGCAATAACTCTAGTTGTGGTTTGTGATAAGAACACACATGCAACGACACTTGGTGTGGTTCATGAAAAGAACACACATCCAATGACACTAGTGGATCCTTATGTGGTTTCTGAGAAGAACACACATGCAATGACACTGGGTGTGGTTCAGGAAAAGAACACACATCCAGTAACACTGGTGGATCCTTATGTGGTTTGTGAAAAGAACACACATGCAATGACTCTAGGTGTGGTTCATGAAAAGAACATACATGCAATGACACTGGGTGTGGTTCATGAAAAGAACACACATCCAGTAACACTGGTGGATCCTTATGTGGTTTGTGAAAAGAACACACATGCAATGACTCTAGGTGTGGTTCATGAAAAGAACAGACATGCAATGACACTGGTGGATCCATGTGTGGTTTGTGAGAAGAACACACATGCAATGACACTAGGTGTGGTTCATGAAAAGAACACACATCAAATGACACTAGTGGATCCACGTGTGGTTTGTGGAAAGAACAGAAATGCAATGACTCTAGCTGTGGTTTGTGGGAAGAACACACATGCAATGACACTGGTGGATCCATGTGTGGTTTGTGAGAAGAACACACATGCAATGACACTGGGTGTGGTTAATGAAAAGAACAGATATGCAATGACACTAGTGGATCCATATGTGGTTTGTGGAAAGAACATACATGCAATGACTCTAGCTGTGGTTCATGAAAAGAACAGACATGCAATGACACTGATGGATCCATGTGTGGTTTGTGACAAGAACACACATGCCATGACACTAGGTGTGGTTCATGAAAAAAACACATCCAGTGACACTGGTGGATCCTTATGTGGTTTGTGAAAAAAACACACATGCAATGACTCTGGGTGTGGTTAATGAAAAGAACAAACATGCAATGACACTGGTGGATCGATGTGTGGTTTGTGAGAAGAACGCACATGCAATGACACTGGGTGTGGTCCTTGAAAAGAACACATATCCAATGACACTGGTGGATCGATGTGTGGTTTGTGGAAAGAACATACATGTAATGACACTAGGTGTGGTTAATGAGAAGAACAGACATGCAATGACACTGGTGGATCCATATGTGGTTTGTGGAAAAACAGACATGCAATGACTCTAGTTGTGGTTCATGGAAAGAACACACATCCCATGATATTGGTGGATGCATATGTGCTTTGTGGAAAGAACAGACATGCAATGACTCTAGCTGTGGTTTGTGAAAAGAACGAACATGCAATGACACTGGTGGATCCATGTGTGGTTTATGAGAAGAACACACATGCAATGACACTGGGTGTGGTTCATGAAAAGAACACTCATCCAATGACACTATTGGATCCATATGTGGTTTGTGGAAGGAACAGACATGCAATGAATCTAGCTGTGGTTCATGAAAATAACAGACATGCAATGACACTGGTGGATCCATGTGTGGTTTGTGGGAAGAACAGACATGCAATGACTATGGTTGTGGTTCATGAAAAAGAAAACACATCCAATGACACTTGGTGTGGTTCATGAAAAGAACACACATGCAATCACTCTGGCTATGGTTAATGAAAAGAGTAGACATGTAATGACACTGGTGGATCCATGTGTGGTTTGTGATAAGAAAAGACATGAAATGACTCCGGCTGTGGTTAATGAAAAGAGCAGACATGCAATGACACTAGTGGATCCATGTGTGGTTTGTGAGAAGAACACACATGCAATAACACTGGGTGTGGTTCATGAAAAGAACAGTGATCCAATGACACTGGTGGATCCATATGTGGTTTGTGGAAAGAACGGACATGCAATGACTCTAGCTGTGGTTTGTGAAAAGAACAGACATGCAATGACTCTAGCTATGGTTTGTGAAAAGAACACACATCCAGTGACACTGGTGGATCCATATGTGGTTTGTGGAAAGAGCGGACATGCAATGACTCTAGCTGTGGTTTGTGAAAAGAGCAGACATGCAATGACACTGGTGGATCCATGTGTGGTTTATGAGAAGAACACACATGCAATGACTCTGGGTGTGGTTCATGAAAATAAAACACATCCAATGACACTGGTGGATCCATATGTGGTTTGTGGAAAGAACAGACATGCAATGACACTAGGTATGATTTATGAAAAGAACACACATCCAATGACACTGGTGGATCCATATGTGGTTTGTGGATAGAACAGACATGCAATGACACTTGGTGTGGTTTGTGGGAAGAACAGAAATCCAATGACAATGGTGCATCCTTATGTGGTTTGTGGAAAGAACAGAGATGCAATGACACTGGGTGTGGTTCATGAAAAGAACAGACATGGAATGACACTGGTGGATCCGTGTGTGGTTTGTGAGAACACACATGCAATGACACTGGTTGTGGTTCATGAAAAGAATACACATCTACTGACAGAAATGCAATGCTTCTAGTTGTGGTTCATGATAAGAACAGGCATGCAATGACACTGGGTGTGGTTCATGGAAAGAACACTCATCCATGACACTGGTGGATCCAGATGTGGTTTGTGGAAAGAACAGACATGCAATGACTCTAGCTGTGGTTCATGAATATAACAGACATGCAATGACACGGGTGGATCCATGTGTGGTTTGTGGGAAGAACAGACTTGCAATGACTATGGCTGTGGTTCATGAAAAGAAAACACATGCAATGACACTGGGTGTGATTCATGAAAAGAACACACATGCAATGACTCTGGCTGTGGTTAATGAAAAGAGCAGACATGTAATCACACTGGTGGATCCATGTGTGGTTTGTGATAAGAAAAGACATGCAATGACTCTAGCTATGGTTAATGAAAAGAGCAGACATGCAATGACACTGGTGGATCCATGTGTGGTTTGTGAGAAGAACACACATGCAATAACACTGGGTGTGGTTCATGAAAAGAACACTCATCCAATGACACTGGTGGATCCATATGTGGTTTGTGGAAAGAACTGACATGCAATGAATCTAGCTATGGTTTGCGAAAAGAACATACATGCAATGACTCTAGTTGTGCTTAATAAAAAGAGCAGACATGCAATGACACTGGTGGATCCGTGTGTGGTTTGTGAGAAGAACACACATGCAATGACACTTGGTGTGGTTCATGAAAAGAACACTCATCCAATGACACTTGTTGATCCTTATGTGGTTTGCGAAAAGAACAGACATGCAATGACTCTAGTTGTGGTTTGTGAGAAGAACACACATGCAATGACACTAGGTGTGGTTCATGAAAAGAACACACATCCAGTGACACTAGTGGATCCATATGTGGTTTGTGAAAAGAACACACATGCAATGACTCTGGGTGTGGTACATGAAAAGAATAGATATGCAATGACACTGGTGGATCCGTGTGTGGTTTGTGAGCAGAACACACATGCAATGACACTGGGTGTGGTTCATGAAAAGAACACACGTCCAATGACACTGGTGAATCCATGTGTGGTTTGTGAGAAGAACACACATGCAATGACACTGGGTGTGGTTAATGAAAAGAACAGACATGCAATGACACTGGTGGATCCATATGTGGTTTGTGGAAAGAACAGACATGTAATGACTCTAGCTGTGGTTTGTGAAAAGAATAGACATGCAATGACACTGGTGGATCCATGTGTGGTTTGTGACAAGAACACACATGCAATGACACTGGGTGTGGTTAATGAAAAGAACAGGCATGCAATGACACTAGTGGATCCATATGTGGTTTATAAAAAAACAGACATGCAATGACTCTAGTTGTGGTTCATGAAAAGAACACACATCCAATGACATTGGTGGATCCATACGTGGTTTGTGGAAAGAACAGACATGCAATGACTCTAGCTATGGTTTGTCAAAAGAACATACATGAAATGACACTGGTGGATCCATGTGTGGTTTGTGAGAAGAACACACATGCAGTGACCCTAGGTGTGGTTCATGAAAAGAACAATCATCGAATGACACTTGTGGATCCATATGTGGTTTGTGGAAAGAACAGACATGCAATAACTCTAGTTGTGGTTTGTGATAAGAACACACATGCAACGACACTTGGTGTGGTTCATGAAAAGAACACACATCCAGTGACACTAGTGGATCCTTATGTGGTTTCTGAGAAGAACACACATGCAATGACACTGGGTGTGGTTCAGGAAAAGAACACACATCCAGTAACACTGGTGGATCCTTATGTGGTTTGTGAAAAGAACACACATGCAATGACTCTAGGTGTGGTTCATGAAAAGAACATACATGCAATGACACTGGGTGTGGTTCATGAAAAGAACACACATCCAGTAACACTGGTGGATCCTTATGTGGTTTGTGAAAAGAACACACATGCAATGACTCTAGGTGTGGTTCATGAAAAGAACAGACATGCAATGACACTGGTGGATCCATGTGTGGTTTGTGAGAAGAACACACATGCAATGACACTAGGTGTGGTTCATGAAAAGAACACACATCAAATGACACTAGTGGATCCACGTGTGGTTTGTGGAAAGAACAGAAATGCAATGACTCTAGCTGTGGTTTGTGGGAAGAACACACATGCAATGACACTGGTGGATCCATGTGTGGTTTGTGAGAAGAACACACATGCAATGACACTAGGTGTGGTTAATGAAAAGAACAGATATGCAATGACACTAGTGGATCCATATGTGGTTTGTGGAAAGAACATACATGCAATGACTCTAGCTGTGGTTCATGAAAAGAACAGACATGCAATGACACTGATGGATCCATGTGTGGTTTGTGACAAGATAACACATGCCATGACACTAGGTGTGGTTCATGAAAAAAACACATCCAGTGACACTGGTGGATCCTTATGTGGTTTGTGAAAAAAACACACATGCAATGACTCTGGGTGTGGTTAATGAAAAGAACAAACATGCAATGACACTGGTGGATCGATGTGTGGTTTGTGAGAAGAACGCACATGCAATGACACTGGGTGTGGTCCTTGAAAAGAACACATATCCAATGACACTGGTGGATCAATGTGTGGTTTGTGGAAAGAACATACATGTAATGACACTAGGTGTGGTTAATGAGAAGAACAGACATGCAATGACACTGGTGGATCCATATGTGGTTTGTGGAAAAACAGACATGCAATGACTCTAGTTGTGGTTCATGGAAAGAACACACATCCCATGATATTGGTGGATGCATATGTGCTTTGTGGAAAGAACATACATGCAATGACTCTAGCTGTGGTTTGTGAAAAGAACGAACATGCAATGACACTGGTGGATCCATGTGTGGTTTATGAGAAGAACACACATGCAATGACACTGGGTGTGGTTCATGAAAAGAACACTCATCCAATGACACTATTGGATCCATATGTGGTTTGTGGAAGGAACAGACATGCAATGAATCTAGCTGTGGTTCATGAAAATAACAGACATGCAATGACACTGGTGGATCCATGTGTGGTTTGTGGGAAGAACAGACATGCAATGACTATGGTTGTGGTTCATGAAAAAGAAAACACATCCAATGACACTTGGTGTGGTTCATGAAAAGAACACACATGCAATCACTCTGGCTATGGTTAATGAAAAGAGTAGACATGTAATGACACTGGTGGATCCATGTGTGGTTTGTGATAAGAAAAGACATGCAATGACTCCGGCTGTGGTTAATGAAAAGAGCAGACATGCAATGACACTGGTGGATCCATGTGTGGTTTGTGAGAAGAACACACATGCAATAACACTGGGTGTGGTTCATGAAAAGAACAGTGATCCAATGACACTGGTGGATCCATATGTGGTTTGTGGAAAGAACGGACATGCAATGACTCTAGCTGTGGTTTGTGAAAAGAACAGACATGCAATGACTCTAGCTATGGTTTGTGAAAAGAACACACATCCAGTGACACTGGTGGATCCATATGTGGTTTGTGGAAAGAGCGGACATGCAATGACTCTAGCTGTGGTTTGTGAAAAGAGCAGACATGCAATGACACTGGTGGATCCATGTGTGGTTTATGAGAAGAACACACATGCAATGACTCTGGGTGTGGTTCATGAAAATAAAACACATCCAATGACACTGGTGGATCCATATGTGGTTTGTGGAAAGAACAGACATGCAATGACACTAGGTATGATTTATGAAAAGAACACACATCCAATGACACTGGTGGATCCATATGTGGTTTGTGGATAGAACAGACATGCAATGACACTTGGTGTGGTTTGTGGGAAGAACAGAAATCCAATGACAATGGTGCATCCTTATGTGGTTTGTGGAAAGAACAGAGATGCAATGACACTGGGTGTGGTTCATGAAAAGAACAGACATGGAATGACACTGGTGGATCCGTGTGTGGTTTGTGAGAACACACATGCAATGACACTGGTTGTGGTTCATGAAAAGAATACACATCTACTGACAGAAATGCAATGCTTCTAGTTGTGGTTCATGATAAGAACAGGCATGCAATGACACTGGGTGTGGTTCATGGAAAGAACACTCATCCACGACACTGGTGGATCCAGATGTGGTTTGTGGAAAGAACAGACATGCAATGACTCTAGCTGTGGTTCATGAATATAACAGACATGCAATGACACGGGTGGATCCATGTGTGGTTTGTGGGAAGAACAGACTTGCAATGACTATGGCTGTGGTTCATGAAAAGAAAACACATGCAATGACACTGGGTGTGGTTCATGAAAAGAACACACATGCAATGACTCTGGCTGTGGTTAATGAAAAGAGCAGACATGTAATCACACTGGTGGATCCATGTGTGGTTTGTGATAAGAAAAGACATGCAATGACTCTAGCTATGGTTAATGAAAAGAGCAGACATGCCATGACACTGGTGGATCCATGTGTGGTTTGTGAGAAGAACACACATGCAATAACACTGGGTGTGGTTCATGAAAAGAACACTCATCCAATGACACTGGTGGATCCATATGTGGTTTGTGGAAAGAACTGACATGCAATGACTCTAGCTATGGTTTGCGAAAAGAACATACATGCAATGACTCTAGCTGTGCTTAATAAAAAGAGCAGACATGCAATGACACTGGTGGATCCGTGTGTGGTTTGTGATAAGAACACACATGCAATGACAGTTGGTGTGGTTCATGAAAAGAACACTCATCCAATGACACTTGTTGATCCTTATGTGGTTTGCGAAAAGAACAGACATGCAATGACTCTAGTTGTGGTTTGTGAGAAGAACACACATGCAATGACACTAGGTGTGGTTCATGAAAAGAACACACATCCAGTGACACTAGTGGATCCATATATGGTTTGTGAAAAGAACACACATGCAATGACTCTGGGTGTGGTACATGAAAAGAATAGATATGCAATGACACTGGTGGATCCGTGTGTGGTTTGTGAGCAGAACACACATGCAATGACACTGGGTGTGGTTCATGAAAAGAACACACGTCCAATGACACTGGTGAATCCATGTGTGGTTTGTGAGAAGAACACACATGCAATGACACTGGGTGTGGTTAATGAAAAGAACAGACATGCAATGACACTTGTGGATCCATATGTGGTTTGTGGAAAGAACAGACATGTAATGACTCTAGCTGTGGTTTGTGAAAAGAATAGACATGCAATGACACTGGTGGATCCATGTGTGGTTTGTGACAAGAACACACGTGCAATGACACTGGGTGTGGTTAATGAAAAGAACAGGCATGCAATGACACTAGTGGATCCATATGTGGTTTATAAAAAAACAGACATGCAATGACTCTAGTTGTGGTTCATGAAAAGAACACACATCCAATGACATTGGTGGATCCATATGTGGTTTGTGGAAAGAACAGACATGCAATGACTCTAGCTATGGTTTGTGAAAAGAACAGACATGCAATGACACTAGTGGATCCATGTGTGGTTTGTGAGAAGAACACACATGCAGTGACCCTAGGTGTGGTTCATGAAAAGAACAATCATCGAATGACACTTGTGGATCCATATGTGGTTTGTGGAAAGAACAGACATGCAATAACTCTAGTTGTGGTTTGTGATAAGAACACACATGCAACGACACTTGGTGTGGTTCATGAAAAGAACACACATCCAGTGACACTAGTGGATCCTTATGTGGTTTCTGAGAAGAACACACATGCAATGACACTGGGTGTGGTTCAGGAAAAGAACACACATCCAGTAACACTGGTGGATCCTTATGTGGTTTGTGAAAAGAACACACATGCAATGACTCTAGGTGTGGTTCATGAAAAGAACATACATGCAATGACACTGGGTGTGGTTCATGAAAAGAACACACATCCAGTAACACTGGTGGATCCTTATGTGGTTTGTGAAAAGAACACACATGCAATGACTCTAGGTGTGGTTCATGAAAAGAACAGACATGCAATGACACTGGTGGATCCATGTGTGGTTTGTGAGAAGAACACACATGCAATGACACTAGGTGTGGTTCATGAAAAGAACACACATCAAATGACACTAGTGGATCCACGTGTGGTTTGTGGAAAGAACAGAAATGCAATGACTCTAGCTGTGGTTTGTGGGAAGAACACACATGCAATGACACTGGTGGATCCATGTGTGGTTTGTGAGAAGAACACACATGCAATGACACTGGGTGTGGTTAATGAAAAGAACAGATATGCAATGACACTAGTGGATCCATATGTGGTTTGTGGAAAGAACATACATGCAATGACTCTAGCTGTGGTTCATGAAAAGAACAGACATGCAATGACACTGATGGATCCATGTGTGGTTTGTGACAAGAACACACATGCCATGACACTAGGTGTGGTTCATGAAAAAAAACACATCCAGTGACACTGGTGGATCCTTATGTGGTTTGTGAAAAGAACACACATGCAATGACTCTGGGTGTGGTTAATGAAAAGAACAAACATGCAATGACACTGGTGGATCGATGTGTGGTTTGTGAGAAGAACGCACATGCAATGACACTGGGTGTGGTCCTTGAAAAGAACACATATCCAATGACACTGGTGGATCGATGTGTGGTTTGTGGAAAGAACATACATGTAATGACACTAGGTGTGGTTAATGAGAAGAACAGACATGCAATGACACTGGTGGATCCATATGTGGTTTGTGGAAAAACAGACATGCAATGACTCTAGTTGTGGTTCATGGAAAGAACACACATCCCATGATATTGGTGGATGCATATGTGCTTTGTGGAAAGAACAGACATGCAATGACTCTAGCTGTGGTTTGTGAAAAGAACGAACATGCAATGACACTGGTGGATCCATGTGTGGTTTATGAGAAGAACACACATGCAATGACACTGGGTGTGGTTCATGAAAAGAACACTCATCCAATGACACTATTGGATCCATATGTGGTTTGTGGAAGGAACAGACATGCAATGAATCTAGCTGTGGTTCATGAAAATAACAGACATGCAATGACACTGGTGGATCCATGTGTGGTTTGTGGGAAGAACAGACATGCAATGACTATGGTTGTGGTTCATGAAAAGAAAACACATCTAATGACACTTGGTGTGGTTCATGAAAAGAACACACATGCAATCACTCTGGCTATGGTTAATGAAAAGAGTAGACATGTAATGACACTGGTGGATCCATGTGTGGTTTGTGATAAGAAAAGACATGCAATGACTCCGGCTGTGGTTAATGAAAAGAGCAGACATGCAATGACACTGGTGGATCCATGTGTGGTTTGTGAGAAGAACACACATGCAATAACACTGGGTGTGGTTCATGAAAAGAACAGTGATCCAATGACACTGGTGGATCCATATGTGGTTTGTGGAAAGAACGGACATGCAATGACTCTAGCTGTGGTTTGTGAAAAGAACAGACATGCAATGACTCTAGCTATGGTTTGTGAAAAGAACACACATCCAGTGACACTGGTGGATCCATATGTGGTTTGTGGAAAGAGCGGACATGCAATGACTCTAACTGTGGTTTGTGAAAAGAGCAGACATGCAATGACACTGGTGGATCCATGTGTGGTTTATGAGAAGAACACACATGCAATGACTCTGGGTGTGGTTCATGAAAAGAAAACACATCCAATGACACTGGTGGATCCATATGTGGTTTGTGGAAAGAACAGACATGCAATGACACTAGGTATGATTTATGAAAAGAACACACATCCAATGACACTGGTGGATCCATATGTGGTTTGTGGATAGAACAGACATGCAATGACACTTGGTGTGGTTTGTGGGAAGAACAGAAATCCAATGACAATGGTGCATCCTTATGTGGTTTGTGGAAAGAACAGAGATGCAATGACACTGGGTGTGGTTCATGAAAAGAATAGACATGGAATGACACTGGTGGATCCGTGTGTGGTTTGTGAGAACACACATGCAATGACACTAGTTGTGGTTCATGAAAAGAATACACATCTACTGACAGAAATGCAATGCTTCTAGTTGTGGTTCATGATAAGAACAGGCATGCAATGACACTGGGTGTGGTTCATGGAAAGAACACTCATCCATGACACTGGTGGATCCAGATGTGGTTTGTGGAAAGAACAGACATGCAATGACTCTAGTTGTGGTTCATGAATATAACAGACATGCAATGACACGGGTGGATCCATGTGTGGTTTGTGGGAAGAACAGACTTGCAATGACTATGGCTGTGGTTCATGAAAATAAAACACATGCAATGACACTGGGTGTGGTTCATGAAAAGAACACACATGCAATGACTCTGGCTGTGGTTAATGAAAAGAGCAGACATGTAATCACACTGGTGGATCCATGTGTGGTTTGTGATAAGAAAAGACATGCAATGACTCTAGCTATGGTTAATGAAAAGAGCAGACATGCAATGACACTGGTGGATCCATGTGTGGTTTGTGAGAAGAACACACATGCAATAACACTGGGTGTGGTTCATGAAAAGAACACTCATCCAATGACACTGGTGGATCCATATGTGGTTTGTGGAAAGAACTGACATGCAATGACTCTAGCTATGGTTTGCGAAAAGAACATACATGCAATGACTCTAGCTGTGGTTTATGATAAGAACACACATCCAGTGACACTAGTGGATCCATATGTGGTTTGTGGAACGAGCGGACATGCAATGACTCTAGCTATGGTTTGTGAAAAGAGCAGACATGCAATGACACTGGTGGATCCATGTGTGGTTTGTGAGAAGAACACACATGCAATGACTCTAGGTGTGGTTCATGAAAAAAAAACACATCCAATGACACTGGTGGATCCATATGTGGTTTGTGGAAAGAACAGACATGCAGTGACACTAGGTGTGATTTATGAAAAGAACACACATCCAATGACACTGGTGGATCCATATGTGGTTTGTGGAAAGAACAGACATGCAATGACACTTGGTGTGGTTTGTGGGAAGAACAGAAATCCAATGACAATGGTGGATCCTTATGTGGTTTGTGGAAAGAACAGACATGCAATGACACTGGGTGTGGTTCATGAAAAGAACAGACATGGAATGACACTGGTGGATCCGTGTGTGGTTTGTCAGAAGAACACACATAAAATGACACTAGTTGTGGTTCATGAAAAGAACACACATCTACTGACAGGAATGCAATGACTCTAGTTGTGGTTCATGATAAGAACAAACATGCAATGACAATGGTGGATCCATGTGTGGTTTTTGTGAGGAACACACATGCAATGACTTTGGTTGTGGTTCATGAAAAGAAAACACATCCAATGACACTTGTGGATCCTTATGTTGTTTCTAAAAAGAACACACATGCAATGACTCTAGCTGTGGTTCATGAAAAGAACACACATCCAATGACACTGGTGGATCCATGTGTGGTTTGTGGAAAGAACAGACATGTAATAACACTGGTGTGGTTTGTGAGAAGAACATACATGCAATGACTCTAGCTGTGGTTCATGAAAAGAACAGACATGCAATGACACTGGTGGATCCATGTGTGGTTTGTGAGAAGAACACATATGCAATGACACTTGGTGTGGTTCATGAAAAGAACACTCATCCAATGACACTAGTGGATCCTTATGTGGCTTGTGAAAAGAACAGACATGCAATGACTCTAGTTCTGGTTTGTGAGAAGAACACACATGCGATGACACTAGGTGTGGTTCATGAAAAGAACACACATCCAGTGACACTGGTGGATCCATATGTGTTTTGTGAAAAGAACATAGATGCAATGACTCTGGGTGTGGTACATGAAAAGAACAGATATGCAATGACACTGGTGGATCCATGTGTGGTTTGTGAGTAGAACACACATGCAATGACACTGGGTGTGGTTCATGAAAAGAACACACATCCAATGACACTGGTGAATCCATGTGTGGTTTGTGAGAAGAACACACATGCAATGACACTGGGTGTGGTTAATGAAAAGAACAGACATGCAATGACACTGGTGGATCCATATGTGGTTTGTGGAAAGAACAGACATGCAATGACTCTAGCTGTGGTTTGTGAAAAGAATAGACATGCAATGACACTGGTGGATCCATGTGTGGTTTGTGAGTAGAACACACATGCAATGACACTGGGTGTGGTTCATGAAAAGAACACACATCCAATGACACTGGTGAATCCATGTGTGGTTTGTGAGAAGAACACACATGCAATGACACTGGGTGTGGTTAATGAAAAGAACAGACATGCAATGACACTGGTGGATCCATATGTGGTTTGTGGAAAGAACAGACATGCAATGACTCTAGCTGTAGTTTGTGAAAAGAATAGACATGCAATGACACTGGTGGATCCATGTGTGATTTGTGACAAGAACACACATGCAATGACACTGGGTGTGGTTAATGAAAAGAACAGGCATGCAATGACACTAGTGGATCCATATGTGGTTTATAAAAAAACAGACATGCAATGACTCTAGTTGTGGTTCATGAAAAGAACACACATCCAATGACATTGTTGGATCCATATGTGGTTTGTGGAAAGAACAGACATGCAATGACTCTAGATATGGTCTGTGAAAAGAACAGACATGCAATGACACTGGTGGATCCATGTGTGGTTTGTGAGAAGAAAACACATGCACTGACCCTAGGTGTGGTTCATGAAAAGAACAATCATCGAATGACACTTGTGGATCCATATGTGGTTTGTGGAAAGAACAGACATGCAATGACTCTAGTTGTGGTTTGTGATAAGAACACACATGCAACGACACTTGGTGTGGTTCATGAAAAGAACACACATCCAGTGACACTAGTGGATCCTTATGTGGTTTCTGAGAAGAACACACATGCAATGACACTGGGTGTGGTTCATGAAAAGAACACACATCCAGTAACACTGGTGGATCCTTATGTGGTTTGTGAAAATAACATACATGCAATGACTCTAGGTGTGGTTCATGAAAAGAACAGACATGCAATGACACTGGTGGATCCATGTGTGGTTTGTGAGAAGAACACACATGCAATGACACTGGGTGTGGTTCATGAAAAGAACACACATCAAATGACACTGGTGGATCCACGTGTGGTTTGTGGAAAGAACAGACATGCAATGACTCTAGCTGTGGTTTGTGGGAAGAACACACATGCAATGACACTGGTGGATCCATGTGTGGTTTGTGAGAAGAACACACATGCAATGACACTGGGTGTGGTTAATGAAAAGAACAGATATGCAATGACACTAGTGGATCCATATGTGGTTTGTGGAAAGAACATACATGCAATGACTCTACCTGTGGTTCATGAAAAGAACAGACATGCAATGACACTGGTAGATCCATGTGTGGTTTGTGAGAAGAACACACATGCCATGACACTAGGTGTGGTTCATGAAAAAAACACATCCACTAACACTGCTGGATCCTTATGTGGTTTGTGAAAAGAACACACATGCAATGACTCTGGGTTTGGTTAATGAAAAGAACAGACATGCAATGACACTGGTGGATCGATGTGTGGTTTGTGAGAAGAACGCCCATGCAATGACACTGGGTGTGGTTCTTGAAAAGAACACACATCCAATGACACTGGTGGATCGATGTGTGGTTTGTGGAAAGAACAGACATGTAATGACACTGGGTGTGGTTAATGAGAAGAACAAACATGCAATGACACTGGTGGATCCATATGTGGTTTGTGAAAAGAACACACATGCAATGACTCTGGGTGTGGTATATGAAAAGAACAGATATGTAATGACACTGGTGGATCCATGTGTGGTTTGTGAGCAGAACACACATGCAATGACACTGGGTGTGGTTCATGAAAATAACACACATCCAATGACACTGGTGAATTCATGTGTGGTTTGTGAGAAGAACACACATGCAATGACACTGGGTGTGGTTAATGAAAAGAACAGACATGCAATGACACTGGTGGATCCATATGTGGTTTGTGGAAAGAGCAGACATGCAATGACTCTAGCTGTGGTTTGTGAAAAGAATAGACATGCAATGACACTGGTGGATCCATGTGTGGTTTGTGACAAGAACACACATGCAATGACACTGGGTGTGGTTAATGAAAAGAACAGACATGCAATGACACTAGTGGATCCATATGTGGTTTATGAAAAAACAGACATGCAACGACTCTAGTTGTGGTTCATGAAAAGAACACACATCCAATGACATTGGTGGATCCATATGTGGTTTGTGGAAAGAACAGACATGCAATGACTCTAGATATGGTCTGTGAAAAGAACAGACATGCAATGACACTGGTGGATCCATGTGTGGTTTGTGAGAAGAACACACATGCAGTGACCCTAGGTGTGGTTCATGAAAAGAACAATCATCAAATGACACTGGTGGATCCATATGTGGTTTGTGGAAAGAACAGACATACAATGACTCTAGTTGTGGTTTGTGATAAGAACACACATGCAACGACACTTGGTGTGGTTCATGAAAAGAACACACATCCAGTGACACTAGTGGATCCTTATGTGGTTTCTGAGAAGAACACACATGCAATGACACTGGGTGTGGTTCAGGAAAAGAACACACATCCAGTAACACTGGTGGATCCTTATGTGGTTTGTGAAAAGAACACACATGCAATGACTCTAGGTGTGGTTCATGAAAAGAACATACATGCAATGACACTGGTGGATCCATGTGTGGTTTGTGAGAAGAACACACACGCAATGAAACTAGGTGTGGTTCATGAAAAGAACACACATCAAATGACACCGGTGGATCCACGTGTGGTTTGTGGAAAGAACAGACATGCAATGACTCTAGCTGTGGTTTGTGGGAACAACACACATGCAATGACACTGGTGGATCCATGTGTTGTTTGTGAGAAGAACACACATGCAATGACACTGGGTGTGGTTAATGAAAAGAACACATATGCAATGACACTAGTGGATCCATATGTGGTTTGTGGAAAGAACATACATGCAATGACTCTCGCTGTGGTTCATGAAAAGAACAGACATGCAATGACACTGGTGGATCCATGTGTGGTTTGTGAGAAGAACACACATGCCATGACACTAGGTGTGGTTCATGAAAAAAAAACACATCCAGTGACACTGGTGGATCCTTATGTGGTTTGTGAAAAGAACACACATGCAATGACTCTGGGTGTGGTTAATGAAAAGAACATACATGCAATGACACTAGTGGATCGATGTGTGGTTTGTGAGAAGAACGCACATTCAATGACACTGGTGTGGTTCTTGAAAAGAATACACATCCAATGACACTGGTGGATCGATGTGTGGTTTGTGGAAAGAACAGACATGTAATGACACTGGGTGTGGTTAATGAGAAGAACAGACATGGAATGACACTGGTGGATACATATGTGGTTTTTGGAAAAACAGACATACAATGACTCTAGTTGTGGTTCATGGAAAGAACACACATCCCATGACATTGGTGGATGCATATGGGCTTTGTGGAAAGAACAGACATGCAATGACTCTAGCTGTGGTTTGTGAAAAGAACGAACATGCAATGACACTGGTGGATCCATGTGTGGTTTATGAGAAGAACACACATGCAATGACACTGGGTGTGGTTCATGAATAGAACACTCATCCAATGACACTGGTGGATCCATATGTGGTTTGTGGAAGGAACAAACATGCAATGACTGTAGCTGTGGTTCATGAAAATAATAGACATGCAATGAAACTTATGGATCCATGTGTGGTTTGTGGGAAGAACAGACATGCAATGACTATGGCTGTGGTTCATGAAAATAAAACACATGCAATGACACTGGGTGTGGTTCAAGAAAAGAACACACATGCAATGACTCTGGCTGTGGTTAATGAAAAGAGAAAACATGTAATGACACTGGTGGATCCATGTGTGGTTTGTGATCAGAAAAGACATGCAATGACTCTAGCTGTGGTTAATGAAAAGAGTAATCATGCAGTGACACTGGTGGATCCATGTGTGGTTTGTGAGAAGAACACACATGCAATAACACTGGGTGTGGTTCATGAAAAGAACACTCATCCAATGACACTTGTGGATCCATATGTGTTTTGTGGAAAGAACGGACATGCAATGACTCTAGCTGTGGTTTGCGAAAAGAACAGACATGCAATGACTCTAGCTATGGTTTGTGAAAAGAACACACATCCAGTGACACTGGTGGATCCATATGTGGTTTGTGGGAAGAGCGGACATGCAATGACTCTAGCTGTGGTTTGTGAAAAGAGCAGACATGCAATGACACTGGTGGATCCATGTGTGGTTTGTGAGAAGAACACACATGCAATGACTCTGAGTGTGGTTCATGAAAAGAAAACACATCCAATGACACTAGTGGATCCATATGTGGTTTGTGGAAAGAACAGACATGCAATGACACTAGGTGTGATTTATGAAAAGAACACACATCCAATGACGCTGGTGGATCCATATGTGGTTTGTGGAAAGAACAGACATGCAATGACACTGGGTGTGGTTTGTGGGAAGAACAGAAATCCAATGACAAAGGTGGATCCTTATGTGGTTTGTGGAAAGAACAGACATGCAATGAAACTGGGTGTGGTTCATGAAAAGAACAGACATGGAATGACACTGGTGGATCCGTGTGTGGTTTGTGAGAAGAACACACATGCAATGACACTGGTTGTGGTTCATGAAAAGAACACACATCTCCTGACAGAACTGCAATGACTCTAGTTGTGGTTCATGATAAGAACAGACATGCAATGACACCGGTGGATCCATGTGTGGTTTTTGAGAAGAACACACATGCAATGACTCTGGCTGTGGTTCATGAAAAGAACACACATCCAATGACACTTGTGGATCCTTATGTTATTTTTGAAAAGAACACACATGCAATGACTCTAGCTGTGGTTCATGAAAAGAACACACATCCAATGACACTGGTGGATCCATGTGTGGTTTGTGGAAAGAACATACATGCAATGACACTGGTGTGGTTTGTGAGAAGAACATACATGCAATGACTCTAGCTGTGGTTCATGAAAAGAACAGACATGCAATGACACTGGTGGATCCATGTGTGGTTTGTGAGAAGAACACACATGTAATGACTCTGGCTGTGGTTCACGAAAAGAGAACACATCCAATGACAATGGTGTATCCTTGTGTGGTTTATGGAAAGAATAGACATGAAATGACTATAGCCGTGGTTCATGAAAAGAACAGACATACAATGACACAGGTGGATCCATGTGTGGTTTGTGAGAAGAACACACATGCAATGACACTGGGTGTGGTTCATTTAAAGAACACACATCCAATGACACTTGTGTATCCTTATGTGGTTTGTGACAAGAACAGACATGCAATGACTCTAGTTGTAGTTCATGAAAAGAACAGACATGCATTAACACTGGTGGATCCATATGTGGTTAGTGGAAAGAACATATATGCAATGACTCTAGCTGTGGTTTGTGAGAAGAACACACATGCAATGAAATTGGTGTATCCATATGTGCTTTGTGGAAAAACAGATATGCAATGACTCTAGGTTTGGTTCATGAAAAGGACAGACATGCAATGACACTGGTGGATCCATGTGTGGTTTGTGGGAAGAACAGACATGCAATGACTCTGGCTGTCGTTCATGAAAAGAAAACACATGCAATGACACTGGGTGTGGTTCATGAAAATAACACACATGCAATGACACTGGTGGATCCATGTGTGGTTTGTGGAAAGAATAGACATGCAATGACTCTGGCCGTGGTTCATGAAAAGAACACACATCTAATGACACTGGTGGATCCATGTGTGGTTTGTGGAAAGAACATACATGCAATGACTATAGCTTTGGTTCATCAAAAAGAATAGGCATGTAATGACACTGGTGGATCCATGTGTGGTTTGTGGGAAGAACAGACATGCAATGACTCTGGCTGTGGTTCAAGAAAAGAAAACACATGCTATGACACTGGGTGTGCTTCATGAAAAGAACACACATGCAATGACTCTCGCTGTGGTTAATGAAAAGAGCAGACATGCAATGACACTGGTGGATCCATGTGTGGTTTGTGAGAAGAACAGACACGCAATGACTCTAGCTATGGTTTATGAAAAGAGCAGACATGCAATGACACTGGTGGATCCATGTGTGGTTTGTGAGAAGAACACACATGCAATGACACTGGGTGTGGTTCATGAAAAGAACACTCATCCAATGACACTGGTGGATCCATATGTGGTTTGTGGAAAGAACAGACATGCAATGACTCTAGCTATGGTTTGTGAAAAGAACACATATGCAATGACTCTAGCTGTGGTTTATGAAAAGAACACACATCCAGTGACACTGGTGGATCCATATGTGGTTTGTGGAAAGAACAAACATGCAATGAATCTAGCTGTGGTTTGTGAAAAGAATAGACATGCAGTGACACTAGTGGATCCATGTGTGGTTTGTGAGAAGAACACACATGCAATGACTCTAGGTGTGGTTCATGAAAAGAACACACATCCAATGACACTGGTGGATCCAGATGTGGTTTGTGGAAAGAACAAGCATGCAATGACATTGTGTGTGGTTCATGAAAAGAACACACATCCAATGACACTGGTGGATCCATATGTGGTTTATGGAAAGAACAGACATGCAATGACACTAGGTGTGGTTTGTGGGAAGAACAGACATCCAATGACACTAGTGGATCCTTATGTGGTTTGTGGAAAAAACAAACATGCAATGATCCTGGGTGTGGTTCATGAAAAGAATAGACATGCAATGACACTGGTGGATCCATGTGTGGTTTTTGAGAATAACACACATGCAATGACACTGGTTGTGGTTCATGAAAATAACACACATCCAGCGACACTGGTGGATCCATATGTGGTTTGTGAGAAGAACAGACATGCAATGACTCTAGCTGTGGTTCATGAAAAGAACATACATGCAATGACACTGGTGGATCCATGTGTGCTTTGTGAGAAGAACACACATGCAATGACTCTGGCTGTGGTTCATGAAAACAAAACACATCCAATGACACTGGTGGATCCTTATGTGGTTTGTGAAAAGAACACACATCCAATGACTCTAGCTGTGGTTCATGAAAAGAACACACATCCAATGACACTAGTGGATCCATGTGTGGTTTGTGGAAAGAACAGACATGCAATCTCACTGGTGTGGTTTGTGAGATGAACACACATGCAATGACACTGGTTGTGGTTCACGAAAAGAACACAGATCTAGTGACACTGGTGGATCCATATGTGGTTTGTGAGAAGAACAGACATGCAATGACTCTAGCTGTGGTTCATGAAAAGAACAGACATGCAATGACACTGGTGGATCCATGTGTGGTTTGTGAGAAGAACACACATGCAATGACTCTAGCTGATCCATATGTGGTTTATGAGTAGAACACACATGCAATAAACTCTAGTGGATCTATCTTGACATAATTTGATGTATGCCATGATGTATTTCATTGTACAAGCCACTCACTTTCGATTTTTATACTACTCAGTTTTGCTCTTGGTTTTTTGATACTACTCAGTTTTGCCCTTCCCCTCTCTCTCTCTCTCTTTCGTAGAAGCCCAAACATGTGCTCACTCTGTCTGCTACGCCCTGATTGGTTGTCACAGTTGTCACGCGAATCGTGCGCACCAACCATTGATCCTGTGTGATCCAACGATGATCGTTGCACACGTCGTGCCCTTCACAGTACAGCGTGAGATAGCACGGACGTCTCCCTCAGCGTGAGACAACACGAACATCTCCCTCTACAAGAAGGAACAAGATGTCGTCCATGGAAAAAGTCGTCGAGTGGTCATGTCACGTTTAATCTAGTCTGCAAAGGCTATTACTGCTACTACAACACATGCACAAGGCAACAGGGTCATCGAGTGTACGGTTGTCGACGGGACGCTGCAATTTATTGCCACTTGATTTTAATAAGACATATCCCATTTTTACGCAGCACTCTCAATCTCACGTCCAATTGGTCCCTATCGCAAGTAACTTCCATGAGTCAAGGGCCCCCTCGAGTAGATCTAACGTTGCTAGAAATTGGTTCCGCGCCACTTGCATGCAGTGGAATCGAGGTCTGCCATGAGCGTGTTTTCAATGCAGCTCTAAAGTGGAGATCGTGGCTGTTTCAAAAAAAAGGGAACCCAAAAAAAGGTGGAGATGTGGTAGCCCCCCGCCCCCGCCCACCACACGTGTCCACTCGAGGACTATGAATGGTCCTGTGTTTATAAACCCGCTCGACCTTCTTCTTCCATATGCTCATGTCATTTCCCCCAATCTGTCTAGTCCCAAAACCCTAATCTGCACCTACCGTGAGCGCCGAAGCTCCCTCTCTTGCACTACCTCCTTCCCTAGGTACGCCATGAAGCGTACGCGTGGAGACGAGCCGGAGGTGAAACCAGTTGAAGGCGCAACAGCAGATGGCTCGGTCGCCGCCAAGTAGGCGGAGGCGTCTTCTCCAGGCACGAACGCCGCTCATCGCCGTGTTGTCGGGGGTTCGAGCTCACCGTCCAGCCAGTAGCTGTCGCCATCGAGCAGCAGGTGGCCGACAACGTCGTGGTGCTAGAGGTAGATCTAGATGGTGGCAGGTGGAGGCAATCCGGTGCTCTACATCAATGACCCCATCGCCGTCCAAGAAATCTTCGACGCAATCTCGGAGAATGACGAGTTCGAGGAGGAGGTCCCTGATGAGGAGTCCGAGGTACTACATTGCTAGCTTCTCTAGTCGCAGCCGCAGATTTCACAATTCATACATAGGATTTGCTCAATCGTGTACATATTCTTTTGCTCTTGAAGTAGGGTAGTATATATATGGTTCGATCGGATTGATGCATCTGCTATCTAGTCACAAAACCCCATCCGTCTAATCACAAAACCCCAATCTACTCATCTGCCATCTAGTTGAGTTTGCTAGTTGAGTGTTGATTTCGATACACAACATGCCTATAACATTACATTTCTATTCCTTACTAAGCCCAATGATTCAATTTTGCTCCAAAATAGTGTAAGGACATCTAATGGTGTCGTTTTCTTAGGGATGGTTAGTGAACCTAAGGCAGCAATGCACATAAACAATATAGGTTGTGCTGTTGGTATTTTGGTTCTCCGACTCCATCTCTGAAAAAAATGAGGCCCTAATTTTTTTCTCATATGGAACCTATATATATAATCTTTGTATTGTTTCCGATCTATGAATGCGTCGTATGATGCATATGTATATCCCTGAATATTGTTTTGTACGATTACATTTCAATTTCTTATTGTGGCTAATGATTCAAATTTGCCCCAAAGAGAGGCAGACACATTGGTGTCAGATTTTTTCAGGGATGAGTTAGCGAACTTTGGGCCTGATACATTGCAAATGTATCTATAATTTTTGATATTCCATGCTTGGTTTTATCCACTTTCTTGTGTTTTGTTCCAACTTTGGAGTACTTTTCATATGATTTTTTGGACTAACCTATTAACAAGAGCCACAGTGCCAGCTGCCTGTTTTCTACTGTTTTTGGTTCCAGGAAAGTCAGAAAATGAATATTATCGGAATTGGACGGGACAAAAGCCAAAGTGCCTATTTTTCCGGAAGGGATCAAGTGCCAGAATACGAGACGGAGAAGGGCCAGGGAGCCACCACACCACCTGGCTGCGCGGCCAGGCCTGGCCCGCGCCAGGGGGTGGTGTGGCCGCTCCCGGCACCCCCTCGGCCTCTCCTTCCGCCTATAAGTTGCCCTCGGGACAAAAACCCTAAGTACCTGATAAAAAATCCACGAAAGAGTCTGTAGCCGCCGTCATCTCCATCCCTAGATGGGGAGGGATCTGAAGCTTTTCCCGGCACCCTGCCGGAGAGGGGAATTCACCCTGGAGGCCTTCTTCATCACCATGCAAGCCTCCGATGTGATGCGTGAGTAGTTCATCCTTGGACTACGGATCCATGTAGTAACTAGATGGCTGGTTTCTCCTCCTTTGTGCTTTCATGTTTAGATCTTGTGAGCTCCGTTCATGATCAAGATCATATATTTGTAATTCATACATGTTGTCTTTGCGGGCATCCGATGGATATTGAGATGCTATTTCAGATTGATTATTGATTCTATCATGTCTTTGTTATTTGAGATCTTGCATGCTTTCCGTTGTTAGTAGCTATCTTGGCCAAGTAGATGCTAGCAACTCCAAGAGTTAGTATTTATGCTCGATAGTGGGTTCATGCCTCTGGTAATCTGGGGAAGTGACAGAAATCTCTAAGGTACTAGATGTGTTGTTGCTACTAGGGAGAAAACAACAATCCTTTGTTCATAGAACAATCGTATTGTTTACTTTACGTGCAGGTCTCCACGTTGCTACTAGCACCGGTAGTGCGCCCTGCCAAAGCTCAGCTAGTAACACCTTTGGGGTGTTTCCTTGCTCCTACTGGTTCGATTAAACCTTGGTTTCATAACTGAGGGAAAACTTGCTGCTATATTCATCGTACCTTCCTCTTGAGGTTCCCACGAGCTCTACGTCGAAAGTCGAGCGCATCAAGATTTTCTGGCGCCGTTGCCGGGGAGTCAAGGACATCTTCACAAGGGGAGTCCCTCATAACCAATCTCTTTACTTTGTTGTTTTTGTTTTGCTTAGTTTTCTTTTTTGCTTTGTTTGCTTGTTTTGTTCTTCAAAACCCAAAAAAAATTAGTTTTACTAGTTTGCTTTCTTATTTAAAAACCCAAAAAAAATGACTACTCTTGAAAACACTAAGTTGTGTGACTTCACTAGCACCAACAACAATGATTTTATGAGCACACCTATTGCTCCACCTGTGGCTGAAAATACTTTCTTTGAGATAAAACCTACTTTGCTCAATCTTGTTATGAGAGAACAATTTTCTAGTATTGGTAATGAAGATGCTGCTTCCCATCTAAATAACTTTGTTGAACTTTGTGAGATGCAAAAGCATAGGGATATAGATGGTGATATTATTAAGCTGAAATTGTTTCCTTTCTCTTTGAGAGGAAAAGCTAAAGAATGGTTGAATTCCTTAACTAGGAATAGTATTGATTCTTGGACTAAGTGCAAAGATGCTTTTATTGGAAAATACTATCCTCCTGCTAAGATTATATCCATGAGAAGTGAAATAATGAAGTTTAAACAACTTGATAATGAGCATGTTTCTCAAGCTTGGGAAAGAATGAAATCTTTGGTAAAGAATTGTCCCACTCATGGACTGACTGCTTGGATGATCATCCAAACTTTTTATGCAGGATTGAACTATTCTTCAAGGAACCTATTGGATTCAGCTGCTGGAGGTACCTTTATGACCATCACTTTGGATGCTGCAACAAAACTTCTGGACAATATGATGGTTAATTATTCTGAATGGCATACTGAGAGAGCTCCACAAGGTAAGAAGGTAAATTCTGTTGAGGAAACCTCCTCCTTGAGTGATAAGATTGATATGATTTTGTCTATGCTTGTTAGTGGGAAAACCCATATTGATCCAAATAATGTTCTTTTAGCCTCTTTGGTTGCTCAAGAAGAGCAAGTTCATGTGAACTTCATAAGAAATAATAATTTTGGCAACAATGCTTATGGAAATTCTTACAACAATAATAAGAGTGCTCCCTCTAAACTTGAAGTTATGCTTAAAGAGTTTATTAGTAAACAAACTGCTTTCAATAAAACTATTGAGGAAAAACTCTCTAATGCTGAAAGAAATATAGCATCTTTGGCTGAAGCTCAATCTACTTTGAATAAAATGGCTACTAAACCTGAAACTAATGAGAATCCCTTTACAGCTACTAATGCCATACAAGTAAGAATTGATGAAAATGTTAGACTATTAGCTGAATTACATGTTAAGTGGGAAAGAGAAGTTGAAATTGCTAGAAACATTAGTGTTTCTACTATTACCACCACTAGTGTTGAGGCTAGCAATAGTTATACTACTTTAGATGATAAAGTTTATTTTGATCTTGATGGTTGCAACATCTATGAAGTTATTAAGTTCCTACAAAAGCTTGCTAAAAGTCCTAATGCTAGTGCTATGAACATGGCTTTTACAAAACACATTACCAATGCTCTCATAAAGATTAAGGAAGAAAAGATGAAACATAAAGCTTCTATTCCTATAAAACAACAAGATGGTTGGGAACCCATCATTAATATGAAACTGAATGATTTTGATTTCAAAGCTTTGTGTGATCTTGATAGTAGTGTTTCTATTATGCCTAGAAGGATTTATGATATGCTTGATTTGCCTCCTCTTGAAGATTGTTATTTGAATGTCCCACTTGATGCTAATGCTAAAAAGAAACGCATGGGGAGTCTTAATGATGTTCTTATTATGGTTAACGATTCCTATGTCCCCGTTGATTTCTATGTTTTGGATGTTGAATACAATGCTTCTTGTCCTATTACTTTGGGAAGACCTTTTCTTAGAACTGTTGGTGCCATCATTAATATGAAAGAAGGCACCATTAAATATCAACTCCCACTCAAGAAGGTATAGAACACTTCCCTAAAAAGAGAGAAAATATTTTTTTGCTTCTCCTATGAAAACAAAATTTGGTCTTAATGCTTCTTCATTTGAGAACACTTGATTCTTTCTTTGCTTCTTATGCCTAACTTAAAGGCGTTAAAGAAAAGTACTTGTTGGGAGATAACCCAAGAGTTTTAGATGAGTCTTGGAAGTTATTACCTCTGTAATAACCTCTCCTTATCCTTTTTATTTGGTTTTTGTGCCAAGAGTAACCTCTAATGAGAGAGAAGTAATGATTGGGAAAGTTGCTGTCCCGAAACAGATTTTTGTGCTTCACCGTAAAAATTCCTGAGAGAGCTCTGTATGTCTGATTGAGCTGTAATTTGTTGTTCTTCTGCCCCAGGTTGTTATCTAACTTTCGTTAGATCAACACGTTTTGATTTGAGCAACAGAAGGTCTTCGAAAAAATTCTTCTTTACCTGCTGGTCTGTTTTGACAGATTTCTGCCATTTTCTGCATTTGCTTCTTGTTAGTTCCTTCTTGAGTTCTTTTGGGGAATTGAGCTTTTTGAAGGAAGTGCTAAAGTAGTTAGTGTTCTAATGGAAGTTTATTTTGTGTTAGAACTGAACCTTGAGACTTATTTATCTTAAGTGCACTAATGTTGCTAATGAGATTGTGTGAAGTTTTGTATGAAGGAAAAATTTCAGGTGTATGGAAGGAATGAGTAATGAGATAAAGGATGGAATAAAACTCAAGCTTGGGGATGCCACGTGTGTCACCCCAAGAAATATCCAAGAAGTACAAGCGTCAAAGCTTGGGTATGCCCAAGGCATCCCCCTTCTTCATCAATAAAAATTCCAGGTTTCTTCCAAACGCTTCATTTTTATTGTTTCATGCACAGTTGTGTTTTTCTTGGAGCGTCTTCTTTCTCGTTTTTGTTTGGTTTTTAGTTTGCTTGGTTTTCTTAGTTTTCTGAATAAGTTGGTTGGACCCCCTCTTTCACACTTTGGTTTGCGAATATTTTGGTTTGGTTTGGAAAAAAGTAGGAAAGTTCATACTTATGTGGTAAAAAGAGCTCGTTTTAAGTGTGGCCTATGCTTTGTCATGCCATGCTTGATATTGTTTTGGCTTTATGATTAGTATTCTTTGTTGTAGCATGACTTGTTATAAACAATTGAGATTGCTTAATGTGCCTTGGATGAATCATGCGTTGTTTTAGCATATTAAAGCATAGTATAGTGGTATTCTCCTTTGATGCTTTATTTGGGTTGACTTGGCACATGCTCACACCATGTTATGACTATCTCAAGTCACCATAGCCTTTATGATCCTTTAGTTTTCAACTTGTAGTATCACTTTATGCTTTGATCAATGATGTTTTGTCGCTCTGCATGATTATGGCCATTATTGATCTCTTAGTTTGTCGCTCCCAGTCTTTTGCTAGCCTCCACAACCAAGTATGAGTTCCACTCATGCATCCAACTCCCTAAACCAAGTTATTCCAAAGAGTCCACCATACCTACCTACTAGCTTATGCTATTCCAAGTATATTCATGCTTTTGTTTACCTTCCACTTGTTATGAGAAAACTAGTGATTAAAGCTCTCACGAACTTGATGGAACACCTTACTTTACTTGCCTTTAATAAACTTGAATCATTGTATCGTCTATGTTGTATATGCTTGCACTTATTTGTTGGGAATTAGCAGAACCATGCTTACATGTGGAACGCTTTCAACATTGCACTTGGTACTTGTACCTAGTTGATATCATGCTCTTTTGTATATGGATGTCGTCGGTGTGAAATGAAAGGGGAGCTTGTAAGTCCATGGAGTTATGTATATGTGTTAGAGAAACGCCTGGGCCGTTGGTCTAATCCATGCTGACATGGTGGAAACCTGCAGCGTAACCATAATGAGCTGTCTATGAAGCATTCTTCTTATAAAAAAAGAGTCCTATATTGAGAAAAAAGAGATACTATGAAAAGAGGAAAGAGAGAAAAAAGCACCATATTCCCATGGTAAATAAGAAGAATGCTGAGATGCTCGTTGTCTGCTTGCCTTGTCATTTTGATATGGGGATTCTTCCGTATGATCGGGCAAGGGGTACCCCGTTGGCGGTTCTCAATGATACACATGTACTTACAATGACAAGAACTTACCGGTGACTAAACTTGAGTAGCATGAGGAGCGGCCCTCGTATACAAGGGACATGAGATTTCTGACTTATACTTCGTCAAGCATGTACACCATAGTTTGTTCACTTTAACCTTAATCACTTCAAGATGCTTATGATAGGGGCAATGAGAGCTGAAAGCTATAAGTACCATAATTTTTGGAAGCTTTTTATGAGACTTGAATCCCTACTTCCTTTTACAAAAGGCCTTTCTTCCACCATTATATGGAGTCTCCACCTTCTAACTTTATGCACCTACTTTGAGAGCATAGTGGCCATTCTTAGTTCTATGTGCATTGTCCCAAGACTAGTTGATTGATGCATAACTTGTTATTGCTTGTTTGAAACTATTGTATCTAGTCACTCTTATGAACTTTGAAGGTGTCTTATGCATTTATATTTGCTACTTTATTGAGGGACAAGCTGAATACTATTATGCCATGTTTTCTTTATGTGAAACAACCAAACGTCTTGCAAAGCATTGTTATTCATGAATCTTTTGTTTGTGCCTTTTCATGTTGCATCATAGTTTCTTTGCTTATTGCTAGAACTTTGTCTTTCATGTTATGATTGAAGTACTATGATCCCAGCCTTGAATGTTTTGCAAATACTTTGATCAAGTCTTTGATGGTGCATGTCACCTCAAAAAGTATTTCTTTTAATCACTTACCTACTCGAGGACGAGCAGGAGTTAAGCTTGGGGATGTTGATACATTGCAAATGTATCTATAATTTTTGATGTTCCATGCTTGGTTTTATCCACTTTCTTGTGTTTTGTTCCAACTTTGGAGTACTTTTCATATGATTTCTTGGACTAGCATATTAACAAGAGACACGGTGCTAGCTGTCTGTTTTCTACTGTTTTTGGTTCCAGGGAAGTCAGAAAATGAATATTCTTGGAATTGGACGAGACAAAAGCCAAAGGGCCAGGGAGCCACCACACCACCTGGCAGCGCGGCCAGGCCTGGCCCGCGCCAGGGGGTGGTGTGGCCGCTCCCGGCACCCCCTCGGCCTCTCCTTCCGCCTATAAGTTTCCCTCGAGACAAAAACCCTAAGTACCCGATCAAAAATCCACAAAAGAGTCTATAGCCGCCGTCATCTCCATCCCTAGATGGGGAGGGATCTGAAGCTCTTCCCGGCACCCTGCCGGAGAGGGGAATTCACCCTGGAGGCCTTCTTCATCACCATGCAAGCCTCCGATGTGATGCGTGAGTAGTTCATCCTTGGACTACGGATCCATGTAATAGCTAGATGGCTGGTTTCTCCTCCTTTGTGCTTTCATGTTTAGATCTTGTGAGCTCTGTTCATGATCAAGATCATCTATTTGTAATTCATACATGTTGTGTTTGCGGGGATCCGATGTATATTGAGATGCTATTTCAGATTGATTATTGATTCTATCATGTCTTTGTTATTTGAGATCTTGCATGCTTTCCGTTGTTAGTAGCTATCTTGGCCAAGTAGATGCTAGCAACTCCAAGAGTTAGTATTTATGCTCGATAGTGGGTTCATGCCTCTGGTAATCTGGGGAAGTGACAGAAATCTCTAAGGTACTAGATGTGTTGTTGCTACTAGGGAGAAAACAACAATCCTTTGTTCATAGAACAATCGTATTGTTTACTTTACACGCAGTTCGTAAAGCAATAATCTGTTGCTTGTAACTTAATACTGGAGGGGGTTCGGATGATAACCTGAAGGTGGATTATTAGTCATAGATGCAGTTGGATGGCGGTCTATGTATTATGTTGTAATGCCCAATCAAGTCTCAGGGGAGTCAAGATGATTAGTATATGCATGTATTGCTTTCTCGGTGTTTGTCAATTGCCCCGCTGTAATTTGTTCACCCAGCATGTTATCTATCTAAGGAGAGCCACCTCTAGTGAACTATGGATCCCGGTCCTTTTACTTTACATACAATCTACAATCTTTTACTGCTTTGTGTTTACTTTCTGCAAACTTTTACTTCTTTCCATTCGATACGTTTAATCCTTTGTTTTCCGGAAAACACGGTGAGATTGACAACCTCATCGCAAGTTGGGAACAAAGTTCTGTGGTTGTGTTGTGCAGGTCTCCACGTTGCTACTAGCATCGGTAGTGCGCCCTGCCAAAGCTCAGCTAGTAACACCTTTGGGGTGTTTCCTTGCTCCTACTGGTTCGATTAAACCTTGGTTTCATAACTGAGGGAAAACTTGCTGCTATATTCATCGTACCTTCCTCTTGGGGTTCCCAACGAGCTCTACGTCAAAAGTCGAGCGCATCAGGGCCATGTACAAGATCAATATAAGCTGTGCAATTGTTACTTGGTTCACTTACGCCATCCCTGAAGAAAGTTATGAGGCTGCAATCTTTATTGTACATTCATAGAACTATGATATTTGAATTATCTATTCCATGCATTCATAGTGTATAAGAATTACATATCAGTTTGTCATCGAGGCCGATGATTGAAATTTCCCCCAAAAGAGTTCAAGGGGAGACACGTATGATGGTGTCATGTTTTAGGGATGGGTTGGTGAACCTGAGGCAGCAATGCACACAAACAATATAGGTTGTGTTGTTGGTACTTTGGTTCGCCAACTCCATCTCTAAAACAAATTATGAGGCCCTTGATTTATTATCATATGGAACTACATATATGATCCTTGAACCGTTTTTGATCTTTGAATGATTCGTATGATTCATGTGTATATGCATGGTTTTGATCATAAGTATTTTCAACATGTACCTAAAGATTAATCGTTTGGTTTTTTATTTATAATTACAATATTTAGGCTTGTTTTTGTACCTGACTATGTATATCCCTGAATATTGTTTTGTACAATTATATTTCAATTTCTTATTGTGGCCAATGATTCAATTTGCCTCCAAAGAAAGGCAGACACATTGGTGTCAAATTTTTTCAAGGTTGAGTTAGCGAACCTGGGGCGATGTATAAGAACATTATAGGTTGTGCAAGTGTTTCTTGGTTTGCCAACTCCATCCCTGAAGAAACATATGAGGCCCCTAGATTTATTCTACATACACTCCGATGCAATTAATTGTCATTGTGTTGAGATGAAATGATATATGAACTGATCAAACTATTGCTGAGATGCTTTCTCTTTGATATCCATGTATATATTGTCTTACATGTACATGTTGTTAATTCTTGAGTTGTAATACAATTCAATCATATGTATGAGTTCTAAGTTATGTTCTTAAAAATCAATAGGAGGATGAGGATGAAGTGGACGATAGCAAGGAATCCAAGGACAACAAGAGCCGCTACGTGTTGAGCCGGTTACGGTGTGGGCTAATCCATTTCTAACGTAGGGGGAGACTGTTTTCCCCATTCTGTGGCAGAGCAATCAACGTGGACCTCGACAACATGATCCAGCATGCGGTGGGCGTTGCCAGAGGTGGAGGCAGAAGGCATAGGCCGATTACCTTGGCACGGCCGCAGCCTTCGGCAAATTCCTCCGGGATTATGTCAGGACTGGCATGTATCCCATCGACTAGGCTGTCCCTGCCTCCTGCTGTCGCCCCTGCTTTTATTTTGTTTTAGTTAATTATTACCTATGTGTGGCATGTAAGACAATATATCTGTGGTGTCTCTGTTGAACCTTCTATATTAATCTACTCCTTTTTATGAAGTGCCTTAAATTTTTTAGTGTTCAATTATATTCCTAATCATGCTCATGCACACTACAAAATATTTCTAGTGCTCGATTATATTATAATTGTCAAGGAATACATCAACAAGTTAAATTGGTCGAAATTTCGTATTGAAGTAACTAAATGATCTCACATCAGAGGTGGACGTTGGTAGAAGACGAATGCATCAGCCCAAGACCTTGGAGCGGCACGCGGTATTTAGCAAATTCCTTACAGGTTCAACAACGGGTTGCCGCCGCCTAGCTCCGAATTCACTTACAGGTCCAACATGGCAGAACTTGAGCTACCACAGAGACCTTGGCAGAGGTGGCAGAATGGTGTGGGTGCAACCACGGCGACGGCGAGCTCGGATTCTGGAGGAGGAAAACAGAACCGAGCATGGTCGACACGGTGACAGATCTCACCAGGAACCAATTCTCGTCCCTGCACCATGCCATGGGTGCGTCCATGGTGAGGGCGAGCTCCGACTCGGGATGGGGAGGAGAGCGGAGCCGAGCAGGTTCGTCATGTCCCAGCTCTGCACCATGGCCGCGGCCATATATTGCCGCTCCGGGGAAGAAGAAGACGCGTAATGGATGCATGCGCCAACGCTGCAAGCCTACAGGAAGGAGAGTGGGAACGAGGAGGTTCGTCCACGTCCCAGCTCTGCTCCATGGCTACGATGCCCCATAGATTGCCACTCCGGGGAAGAAGAAGATGTGTAATGGATGCAGGCGCCAATGCTGCAAGCCTAATTGACACCTAAGCGACGGGAGCGACATAATGGCAAGAACTGACAGGGGGGCCAACTTGACGGTCGTTAGCCTGATATTTTGTATTGAAACGTAAAGTTGAATTCATGCCGAAAAAGACCATCTGAGTATTTGGCACACCAACTGTAGTCATCACGGCTGATTACAGGCAACTTGGGTACCGTGTTGCCTGGGCGCCCCAACTTTCGGGCCTCAAAATGATATTCTCCTCTGAGAGGTGTACTGGGATCTCTAGACAGGGGTCTTGAGACCAGTCCGGAGTCCGGGGCAGAGACTCTAGGCTTCAGAGCCAGAGACTTCGATGCTTCAACCTCTGCTGCGTCATCTTCTTATCTAGGTCATGTTCCTTCTTCCGAGGGAGCTTGTCAATGCGTCGAGGCTTCGTAGCTGAGAATGCATGATGTCGTTGCATGAAGTAGCAAGCCATCTAGGGATGTATTGAAATCACATGAGGAGAGGAGTGAGTTAACCTTAGCTTGTAGGATCTTGGCTCGAGCGCGCGTCATTGGTTCACTTGCGGGACTAGGTGGTGAGCATGTGGGGACGTCTATAGGATGGGTTGCATCAATGCTTTGGCATGAATGTTTTACAATTCTCTAGTTGCTTGCAATAATATGAATATTTTCTCTTTCACTTGCTTTTCTTGCAACAATAATTCTCATATGATTTATATTGAGATTGCCCCATAACTTTCTCAATTTTGGAGATTTTGATAATTGACATGACAAGTATATTCCCCACTTGCATAGTCACTATGCATCTATTTCACACTTGATTGACACTAATGGTGATGTGCACAAGAAGATATATGTCATGATGGATGATGTGTTTCTCTACCATGCACACACATTCTTTCTTTTATCTATGTTGGGCATAGGTACCCGCACTATAATGTCAACCTCGGTTGAGCACGAGTTGGCAAAGAGAGATCTAGAGAGCATCCCTAACGTGAGTTCAAGATCAAACCCAGCCCTAATACGTTTTGCATGCTTAGCATATTTCATGTTGAAAATTTGATCGTTCCTATGGTTTTCTTGCAAGCATGTAAATGGTATTCTTCCACCTTGTGAGAATCGTGTTTCTTTGCTATTGGATATTAATGCTTTATGTGTTGCAATAAAAATGTTGAACAATTTCTCTTTCTGATGTTTTTTGTGCAACCATAATTCCATTATGAGCATGTATTTTCATGAGAGCTTCCAAGTAACTCGTATAGTTGTTGCAACAAACAAAAGGAACATTTTCTATTTCATATGGTTTGTTTGCAAGCATGTTGTTTTTTTCCTCTTCTGATACTCACATTTCCATGATCTTTGGTTTTGATGATTTGTGTGTGGCATCCAACATATTGAACAATTTCTCTTTACAATGGTTGGTTTGCACACATAATGATGTTCTTTTGGATATCCTTCCTCAGGTGTTTTTGCCAAATTCTCCTATTCTTGCACAAAGTTGTAGACCAAATTTTCATTCATTTGCTTTGAGTGCCACACTAAGACGTTATCTGGAGTTTTCGAGTTCCCACATTTGGATGATGCTATGCCTTGGCTACATCAAGAAGACGAACTCTCCCACATGGAGGCCACTACTATCACAACACCCACTTCATATGAGAGGTATGAATGAGGTGAAAATAAGGGTGTTGATGATGCCATGATCCTACTAGTGGACATGATGACTTGTGATGATTGGCATGTTATGGATGATATTTGTGACATTGCATATGATTCATTCATATTTCCATGTGATACTTTGCCTTTGCATAATGTTGATCATGTGAAATTATTTGATTGTGATGATGTTGCCACTGGCATGCCATGCTATAAACGCTTCATCTTTCCCATTTTTGCTTGCAAAGATGTTAATAATGATCCTCATGTTGCGACAAACTTGATGAACAATTTATATTTCCATATGTTTGTCGGCAACCATACTATTGCTTCAGACATGCTTTATCATGATAGTTTTTCAATAGTCTCCCATTTCTTGCAATAAGATGAATAATTTCTCTTTCACTTGCTTTTCTTGCAACAATAATTATCATATGGTTTCTATTGAGATTGCCCCATAGCTTTCTCAATTTTGGAGATTTTGATAATTGCCATGACAAGTATAGTCCCCACTTGCAAATTCACCATGCATCTATTTCACACTTGATTGACACTAATGGTGATGTGCACAAGAAGATATATGTCATGATGGATGATGTGTTTCTCTACCATGCACACACATTCTTTCTTTTATCTATGTTGTGTGTAGGTGCCCGCACTATAATGATAACCTCGGTTGAGCACGAGTTGACAAAGAGAGCTCTAGAGAGCATCCCCAACGTGAGTTCAAGATCGAACTCAGCCCTAATACGTTTTGCATGCTTAGCATCTTTCATGTTGAAAATTTGATCGTTCCTATGGTTTTCTTGCAAGCATGTAAATGGTATTCTTCCACCTTGTGAGAATCGTGTTTCTTTTGCTATTGGATATTAATGCTTTATGTGTTGCAATAAACATGTTGAACAATTTCTCTTTCTGATGTTTTTTGTGCAACCAGAATGCCATTATGAGCATGTATTGTCATGAGAGCTTCCAAGTAACTCGTATAGTTGTTGCAACAAACAAAAGGAACATTTTCTATTTCATATGGTTTGTTTGCAAGCATGTTGTTTTTTTCCTCTTTTGATACTCACATTTCCATGATCTTTGGTTTTGATGATTTGTGTGTGGCATCCAACATATTGAACAATTTCTCTTTACAATGGTTGGTTTCCACACATAATGATGTTGTTTTGGATATCCTTCCTCAGGTGTTTTTGCTGAATTCTCCTATTCTTGCACAAAGTTGTAGACCGAATTTTCAATCATTTGCTTTGAGTGCCACACTAAGACGTTATCTGGAGTTTTTGAGTCCCCACATTTGGATGATGCTATGCCTTGGCTACATCAAGAAGATGAAGTCTCCCACATGGAGGCCACTACTACCACAACACCCACTTCATATGAGATGTATGAATGAGGTGAAAATAAGGGTGTTGATGATGCCATGATCCCACTAGTGGACATGATGACTTGTGATGATTGGCATGTTATGGATGATATTTGTGACATTGCATATGATTCATTCATATTTCCATGTGATATTTTGCCTTTGCATAATGTTGATCATGTGAAATTATTTGGTTGTGATGATGTTGCCATTGGCATGCCATGCTATAAACGCTTCATCTTTCCCATTTTTGCTTGCAATGATGTTAATAATGATCCTCCTGTTGCGACAAACTTGATGAACAATTTATATTTCCATATGTTTGTCGGCAACCATACTATTGCTTCAGACATGCTTTGTCATGATAGTTTTTCAATAGTCTCCCGTTTCTTGCAATAAGATGAATAATTTCTCTTTCACTTGTTTTGCTTGAAACAATAATTATCATATGGTTTCTATTGAGATTACCCCATAGCTTTCTCAAATTTGTGAGATTTTGATGATTGCCATAATAAGCATGTTCCCCACTTGCAAATTCACCATGCATTAATTTTACACTTGATTGACAGTAGTGGTGATGTGCACAAGAAGTTATACGTCATGATGGATGGTGTGTTTATATACAGTGCACACACGTTCTTTATTTTATCTATGTTGTGTGTATGTACCCGCACTATAATGTCAACCTCGGTTGAGCACGGGTTGACAAAGAGAGCTCTAGAGAACATCTCGAATGTGAGTTCAAGATCGAACCCATCTCTGATACATTTTTCATTCTTCACACCTTTCATGTTGAAAAATTGATCTTTCCTATGGTTTGCTTGCAAGCATGTTGATGGTATTATTTAATCTTGTGACAATCGTGTTTCTTTGCTATTGGATATTAATGCTTTATGTGTTGCAACAAAAATGTTGAACAATTTCTCTTTCTGATGTTTTTTGTGCAACCATAATGCCATTATGAGCATGTATTGTCATGAGAGCTTCCAAGTAACTCGTATAGTTGTTGTAACAAACAAAACGAACATTTTCTATTTCATATGGTTTGTTTGCAAGCATGTTTTTTCCGCTTGTGATACTCACATTTCCATGATCTTTGGTTTTGATGATTTGTGTGTGGCATCCAACATATTGAACAATTTCTCTTTCCAATGGTTGGTTTGCACACATAATGATGTTGTTTTGGATATCCTTCCTCGGGTGTTTTTGCTGAATTCTCCTATTCTTGCACAAAGTTGTAGACCAAATTTTCATTCATTTTCTTTGAGTGACACACTAAGACGTTATATGGAGTTTTTGAGTTCCCACATTTGAATGATGTTCAAACAATTTCCATGCACTTTGACCTTGCATATGCATTCCATTTTCTATACATGTATTATGCTAATAGTGTTGTGAACAAGAATAGACATGCCACAAATGACATGCTCCTCTATCACGCACGAAAATATTTTTCTTAGTCTTTGTTGTGTGAAGGTACAAATGCATACACGTCAACCTCTACCAACAATGAGTTGACAAGACGAACTGTAGAGAGTTACCTATGGATGCCCTTCATCGAACCGTCTCTACACCATAAGGTGACTTCCTTCTAAATCTTCACGAATTGGCTACTCTTTGAGTGTTGCTTCGCTTTTATTGTGAGATTTGTAGGCTTCATGGGAAGTGAAGGAACATTGGGGTGTTGTCAAGTCAATCTTCTCGAGGACGACTACATGGTGAACCCTAGGATCAAGAATATCTCTCGACCTCCTATACATGGTGATGAGCATATAGAGTCGAGGACGACTCTTTTTGAAGTAGGGAGTTGATGTATCCCGACCTACGATTGTTACCACATCAAGGTCTCCAATGTGTGCCAAGTCATCGGGGACTCCAAAGGTGAGTCCTATCCTCTATGAGATCCCACATCCTACCTATTGAATGGTATAGTACTTCATACTCTATCATATGACCATGATAGGTTCACACCGACAAGTACGGAGACGGGAGAAGAAGCCCAAGGACTCATGCCCGAAAAGATAGAGGCTTGGAAGAGGATACGGAAGAAGAAGGCCATTTCGGCGGACAATCTAGCCCCGCCGAACCTGCCACTGAAACCGCCATGCTCATTCCGGCTCCAGAACCGGCGGACCCTGGTGCCCACCGGAAATGCCCTCAACACGCTAGTACGGTTAAGGCCGGAATAAAACGGCGACCGATGGAAACTTTTGGCACCAGATCTGGCGACATCAAACTTACTGCCAAAATCCCTTCTACGCACGGATCTTGGTTTGATGCCCTAGAATATTCCATTTCCCTACCCTTTTACCTATTTTAACCCGAAACTACCCCTTCTTTAGTGGTTGGTCTATATATAGAGCCCCTACCCCCCTCATGTATCTCTTAGGCATAGATGATAGACTAATGACAACCCCCTTTATGGAATCTCTAGTTTTGCCTCATCCCCTTTATCAAAGGGGACCGACTATCGTCCCCAACCTCATGGGACTTTGCATCGCACATCCACCATTGTACAAAGCCTATGTTTGCGAGTGTGTGAGGGTAGTTTTCAAGACCCTCTCCAAGGTGTTCTTCCATCTCTGCTTGGGATTGACGGGAGCATGTTGACCGTTCTTGTCGAGGATTCTATCGGAGCAGTGGCCGCCAACAGGAGCAAGAGGCCTTATATCGTGTCGTGTTTGCGTGTGTTCATCGCGTTATTCGTGAGGTATGTGTTTGCTTCTGCTACCTTCACATTTTCCCTTGTTTTTCCATCGATTTTACCACAAGATCTGTGAAGATCGGGCCAACCTTGAGTTTAACCCTTATCACAACTTCATGAGCAAGGAGAAGCAAGACCGCTACTTCGCCAAGTTGGATGAGTACATCAAGCGGATGACAATGAAAGCCAAGGTGGTCATGGAAAAGGATGAGCAAGCTCCAAGTGAGGAGTCTACACTTCAAGATGGAGGAAGCCAAGGCCACATATGTGATGAAGTCGATCGGATCACCGCTCGACAACAACATGAGCATACTTCCACCACTACTACAAGATGGCGACAAGACGATCGGACATGGGATTTTCCCTTCGGCCATGGAGGTGAGCAATGATTCCATCTTTTGGCATCGAAATTTGAAGGATATAGACTTGAGAATGGTGAGCCTGAGACTTTCCCTTCACCAAAGGAGGCGCATGGATTTTAACAAACCGAATATATCACTATATTAAGAGACTGTATAACCGCATGAGCTAAGGCTCCTCATAGTGTTTTACCATCCGTGACCGTCCGTTTCAATCGATCACTGGTTTTCGACTTCCCTAGCCATCTCTTGGGCTGCTGCTCTATACACCTACCTAGCACAGCTGTGGTTTATCGAGCCAAAAGTATACTCTGGGCCATACGCTACCAGTCTGGGCACTTCTTCGGCTGCCCCACCTTCCGCCTTCTCGACACATGAAATGGCGGCGGCGGCGGTGGTGGCGGTTTCTTGCGTGTGAGCGAGTTTGGGTGGTGTTGGCTGTGAAGTTCCTCCCCCTTGCATCGGAATTGATGTGCGTATGATACTGATCCATAGGTATTGATTCCCATCTCCCGTAGCAGGCTTTGGTGGAGCTTAGGATTTGGTGGTGGCCACAAAGACGAGAAGGCGGCATCAGCGACGGTCTGTTTCCCGTCTTCCTGGTATGTGATATAGCTCGCAGCCAGTCCATGAAGGTGGAACACCGGTGGTTCTGCTTCCGCCGCCATCCGCCCCACTTGGAAGACGCAACATCACCTCCGCTATTCCTTCTACTGTGAAAGGCCAACTGTGCCGCGTGGGAAATTAGTAATGTACGCATATCTACAGGTCACGGCTGCTGCTATCCTCTCCTTTGGAAGTTTATCTCAAATCATCTCCTTGACAGCAACCGGACAACCAGGTTTCTCCTCTATTTCACTCACCCCCTGCAATATTTATGGAATCAGTGAGTTTGCTTTTATTATACTAATAAAGCTATTTCTAGGTCAGGGTGCTGAACGAGAAGTCAAACGTGATATTTATGAAGAAACCTAATGTTCAGGTATGACAAATCTTCCTCAATTCTACCACATGCAGGATGATAAATTGCATATGCATAGCGGGTTGCTTAAAAAATCATCATGGCAAAAATTGCATTGCCATTTTCTATATTCAGAATGACTTCTCTTTATTTTCATATGGAAGAACTGATAGTGTATTTGCGTTTGAAGTTATCTACTTTTATATAAGGAAGTCTAAGCAAGCAGGGGGGATATTTTTTTAAATTATCTGCTTGACACATCATTGTAAATTTGTTATGGGCAAGTATTTTGATGATATAAGTCTGAATGTAATTAGTGATTTTAGAATATTATTATTCTAAATCTCAATATAATCTTATTTCCATATTACTAAATAATTTCTATATACGCTAAGGTAACAACAAAGTACCAATAAGTACCTACAGCCCCTCAGCTCAGTATCAATATTGCATTTGACAGCTTTATTTCTCTTGTTCTTTTAGTATTTAGATGCCTTAATCTAGCATTTTTTCATTCTGAACTGTGTTGCAATTTGTGGAGTAGAAACTGAAAACTAGAAGTCATCATGTGAAGGTATGTTGCATTTGACTTGGGTTTCAAAATTTCTGAAATTGATCTCTTAAAATATTTGTTGTCTGTCCGGTTCCTTTTGGTAGCCTATGCCTATGACAAATCAATGTAGTGGAGTACTTCCGTCTTTGAATTGCTGGAATGACCAAGATTCACTTTTGTTTAATTATAGAGAGATGTATCATACACTTGCTTATATGAAAATTACTTTGGTTTAGTTGTACTGTTACATAAGAAATAGACCGGTGTAAGCCTGATTTACTGAGTGAGTTTCGTACACATATTAGTAGAACAACTTTTTTTTTGAAAGGACGTAGAACAGCTTTTAGTGCGCCGTCTGTTTTACTTCCTTACGGGTAGATAAAAAAATTGGTGGCTATATAGTTCATGAGATATATATACATTAGATACGGAAATCAAGTATCTAATTGATTTTTATCACTGCTAATAAAATTATCTTGGTAATATAGATGCATATTTCAGTGAAACAATACTGACAACAAAGGTACACTATCATGTCCGCATAATTTCTTTCGTAGCCCCATGTGGTTTATTTATGTCGATAATGAAAAATAATGTTTGTTGTGGTTGTATACTGTGGTTTTGGTAGCCCCTGCAAATAGAGAAGAGTAGAAGGAAGTTATGATGCGCTTGAGTGCTTCATGTGGTAGTACTGTTGTTTATGTAAATATATGGTTGCTCACATTATTTCTTAGGATGTTTATGTGTTAATATAATATGGGTTTTCATGTATTCTGCCTTCTATGCAAATTGACTGACTAACTTATTCTCAACAGACACCACACCATCTTAGCTGAGAGACCATGCAAATTACTTGAATATATATTTATACACTGCAGATTTTCTCGGACATATTTTGATCTTTCATCGAGATGTGCGTGGATGGCAACGTGAAATATAGCAAATCATATTTTAGACACATTACCTGTCTTGAATTTGATTAGTTCTTATATTGTATATCATGTATCCAGAAATATTTACAATGTCACTGTTACAAGATTGATTAATAGTAGAAATCTATCTGGCCAATTCATTGTCGGGTCTTTATTTCTCGCTTCCGCTTTTGTTACATTTTAGATTTGGACTTTTGTAGTTTTGCTCCGCCTCATAGACCATTGTTTATTGTACCTTTTGTGCATTTTGATATACCTTCTCTTTTGATTGCACTAAAATCACATCTGCATGCCAATATAATTATTTTCGCATTGCATGTTTGCAGGTTGATCTGTTAATTATTTTGGCAGCGAAATGGTAGAGCTTTGAGGGAGAGCAGGATCCGTGCAAAATTTGGAAACTAATTAAACCTGAATGTGTTGTTCGATCTCCTCTAACATTTCCTTCGTGTTTTATCGAGCCACTTTGAGATGATTTTCCTTATGTCGCCACAATAAATATGTACTTTCAAACATTAAGATAGTAATGTACGGAGTTGCCTTCTTTTGAATGAGATGTCTTTCTCTGTTTGCGAATCTTGAGAAAGCTCTTCCACTTGGTAATTTGTAAGTGTCCCTACGAGCACATCTTTAGTCATTTTATGCAATATTATTTAACAGAATTATGTACCAATACTGAATAAAGTTTGTGCTCCCTTTTCTGTCTATATTATTTTCTATAAAACTGATTAAAGTCTGCTCTTTGATAACAAACAACTGTGTGTAAATTTATGCAATTTAACACACATATGTTATGCCGACATATCTATGATTTTTATTAGATGGCGGGCGCAGCAACGCGCGCCATCATGGTCTAGTGCTTGAATGATGATGTGGTACCAATCCCATGTGAGTATAAGAGCCACTTAGCCCACTTGCGTAAGAGCAAAAGTGAGATGAGTGACACGACCGTATGTGAGATTGAATGCTTCACTTTGAGGGCATGAGTGATACACTGATTGAGTTAAGAATGGTAGTTTATAGGTAATGTGAAGCCATTTTAATTTCTAATGACTTACCCTCTATTGCTAGTGTGTTCTATCATGATGTGCTAGATTCCATGGATCAAGAAGCGACAAGCCTCGATATTAGTATGCCTCAAATGGAGAAGATGTACATGGTGCACGAGGATGATGCTATGCCTTGGCTACATCAATAAGACGAAGTCTCCCACATGGAGACCACTACTACCACAACACCCACTTCATATGAGAGGTATGAATGAGGTGAAAATAAGGGTGTTGATGATGCCATGATCCCACTAGTGGACAAGATGACTTGTGATGATTGGCATGTTATGGATGATATTTGTGACATTGCATATGATTCATTCATATTTCCATGTGATACTTTGACTTTGCATAATGTTGATCATGTGAAATTATTTTATTGTGATGATGTTGCCATTGGCATGCCATGCTATAAACACTTCAACTTTCCCATTTTTGCTTGCAATGATGTTAATAATGATCCTCATGTTGCGACAAACTTGATGAACAATTTATATTTCCATATGTTTGTCGGCAACCATACTATTGCTTCAGACATGCTTTGTCATGATAGTTTTTCAATAGTCTCCCGTTTCTTGATTTCTCTTTCACTTGTTTTGCTTGAAACAATAATTATCATATGGTTTCTATTGAGATTACCCCATAGCTTTCTCAAATTTGTGAGATTTTGATGATTGCCATAATAAGCATGTTCCCCACTTGCAAATTCACCATGCATTAATTTTACACTTGATTGACAGTAGTGGTGATGTGCACAAGAAGTTATACATCATGATGGTTGATGTGTTTATGTACCATGCACACACATTCTTTATTTTATCTATGTTGTGTGTAGGTACCTGCACTATAATGTCAACCTCGGTTGAGCACGGGTTGACAAATAGAGCTCTAGAGAGCATCCCCAATATGAGTTCAAGATGGAACCCATCTCTGATACATTTTGCATTCTTCACATCTTTCATGTTGACAAATTGCTCTTTCCTATGGTTTGCTTGCGAGCATGTTGATGGTATTCTTTCATCTTGTGACAATCGTGTTTCTTTGCTATTGGATATTAATGCTTTATGTGTTGCAGCAAAAATGTTGAACAATTTATCTTTCTGATGTTTTTTGTGCAACCATTGCCATTATGAGCATGTATTGTCATGAGAGCTTCCAAGTAACTCGTATAGTTGTTGCAACAAACAGAAGGAACATTTTCTATTTCATCTGGTTTGTTTGCAAGCATGTTATTTTTTCTGCTTGTGATACTCACATTTCCATGATCTTTGGTTTTGATGATTTGTGTGTGGCATCCAACATATTGAACAATTTCTCTTTCCAATGATTGGTTTGCACACATAATGATGTTGTTTTGGATATCCTTCCTCGGGTGTTTTTGCCGAATTCTCCTATTTTTGCACAAAGTTGTAGACCAAATTTTCATTCATTCTCTTTGAGTGCCACACTAATACATTATATGGAGTTCTTGAGTTCCCACATTTGGATGATGTTCAAACGATTTCCATGCACTTTGACCTTGCATACGCATTCCATTTTCTATACATGTATTATGCTAATAGTGTTGTGAACAAGAATAGACATGCCACAAATGACATGCTCCTCTATCACGCATGAAAATATTTTTCTTGGTCTTTGTTGTGTGAAGGTACAAATGCTTACATGTCAACCTCTACCAATAATGAGTTGACAAGACAAACTATAGAGAGTTACCTATGGATGCCCTTCATCGAGCTGTCTGTACACCATAAGGTGACTTCCTTCTACTTTCGGACCCATGATATAATCTTCATGAATTGGCTAATCTTTGAGTGTTGCTTCGCTTTTATTGTGAGATTTTTAGGCTTCATGGAAAGTGAAGGAACATTGGAGTGTTGTCAAGTCAACCTTCTCGAGGATGACTACATTGTGAACCCTAGGATCAAGAATGTCTCTCGACCTCTTATACATGGTGATGACCATATAGAGTCGAGGATGACTCTTTTTGAAGTGGGGAGTTGATGCAACCCGACCTACGATTGTTACCACATCAAGGTCTCCAATGCGTGCCAAGTCATCATGGACTCCAAAGGTGGGTCATATCCTCTATGAGATCCCACATCCTACCTATTGAATGGTATACTACTTCATACTCTATCTATGACCATGATAGGTCCACACCGACAAGTACGGAGATGGGAGAAGAAGCACAAGGACTCATGCCCGACAAGACATAGGCTTGGAAGAGGATACGAAAGAAGAAGGCCATTTCAGCGGACAATCTAGCGCCGCCGAACCTGCCACTGAAACCGCCACGCTCATTCCGGCTCCAGACCCGGTGGACCCTGGTGCCCACCGGAAATGCCCTCAGCACACCAGTACGGTTAAGGCCAGAATAAACCGGCGACCGCTGGAAACTTCCGGCGCTAGATCCAGCGACATCGGACTTACTGCCAAAACCCCTTCTGTGCACAGATCTAGGTTTGATGCCCTAGAATATTCCATTTCCCTACCCTTTTACCTATTTTAACCCGAAACTACCCCTTGTTTAGTGGTTGGTCTATATATAGAGTCCCTACCCCCTCATGTATCTCTTAGGCATAGATGATAGTCTAATGACAACCCCCTTTGTGGAATCTCTCATTTTGCCTCATCCCCTTTACAAAGGGGACCGACTATCATCACCAACCTTGTGGGACTTTGCATCACGCATCCATCATTATACAAAGCCTATGTTTGCGAGTGTGTGAGCATAGTTGTCAAGACCCTCTCTTCTTCCCTCTCTGCTTGGGATTGACGGGAGCATGTTGACCGTTCCTTGCGAGGATTCTATCGGAGCAGTGGCCGCCAACAGGAGCAAGAGGCCTTATATCATGTCGTGTTTGCGTGTGTTCATCGTGTTATTCGTGAGGTATGTGTTTGCTTCTGCTACCTTCTCCTTTTCCCTCGTTTTTTCCATCGATTTGACCACGAGATCCATGAAGATCGGGTCACCCTTGAGTTTAACCCTTATCACAACTTCATGAGCAAGGAGAAGCAAGACCTCTACTTCGCCAAGTTGGATGAGTACATCAAGAGGATGACTATGCAAGCCAAGGTGGTCATGGAAAAGTATGAGCAAGCTCCAAGTGAAGAGTCTACACTTCAAGATGGAGGAATCCAAGGCCACATATGTGATGAAGTCGATCCGATCACCGCTCTCGACAACATGAGAAAACTTCCACCACTACTACAAGATGGCAACAAGACGATCGGGCATGGGATTTTCCCTTCGGCCATGGAGGTGAGCAATGATTCCCATATTATGGCATCCAAATTTGAAGGATATAGAAATGAGGATAGTGAGCATGGGACTTTCCCTTCAACAAAGGAGGCGCATGGATTTTAACAAACCGAATATATCACTATATGCTTGAATGATGATATGTTACCAATCCCATGTGAGTATAAGAGCCACTTAGCCCACTTGAGTAAGAGCAAAAGTGAGATGAGTGACACCACCGTATGTGAGATTGAGTGCTTCCACTTTGAGGGCATGAGTGATACACCGAGTGAGTTGAGAATGGTAGTTTATAGGTCATGTGAAGCCATTTTTATTTCTAACGACTTACCCTCTATTGCTAGTGTGTTCTATCATGATGTGCTAGGTTCCATGGATCAAGAAGTGACAAGCCTCAAATATTAGTATGCCTCAAATGGAGAAGATGTACATGGTGCATGAGGATGATGTTATGCCTTGGCTACATCAAGAAGACGAAGTCGCCCACATGGAGGCTACTACTACCACAACACCCACTTCATATGAGAGGTATGAATGAGGTGAAAATAAGGGTGTTGATGATGCCATGATCCCACTAGTGGACATGATGACTTGTGATGATTGGCATGTTATGGATGATATTTGTGACATTGCATATGATTCATTCATATTTCCATGTGATACTTTGCCTTTGCATAATGTTGATCATGTGAAATTATTTGATTGTGATGATGTTGCCATTGGCAAGCCATGCTATAAACGCTTCATATTTCCCATTTTTGCTTGCAATGATGTTAAAAATGATCCTCGTGTTGCGACAAACTTGATGAACAATTTATATTTCCATATGTTTGTCGGCAACCATACTATTGCTTCAGACATCCTTTGTCATGATAGTTTTTCAATAGTCTCCCGTTTCTTGCAATAAGATGAATAATTTCTCTTTCACTTGTTTTGCTTGCAACAATAATTATCATATGGTTTCCATTGAGATTACCCCATAGCTTTCTCAAATTTTGGAGATTTTGATGATTGCCATGATAAGCATGTTCCCCACTTGCAAATTCACCATGCATTAATTTTACACTTGATTGACAGTAGTGGTGATGTGCACAAGAAGTTATACATCATGATGGTTGATGTGTTTATATACCATGCACACACATTCTTTATTTTATCTATGTTGTGTGTAGGTACCTGCACTATAATGTCAACCTCGGTTGAGCACGGGTTGACAAAGAGAGCTCTAGAGAGCATCCCCAATGTGAGTTCAAGATTGAACCCATCTCTGATACATTTTGCATTCTTCACATCTTTCATGTTGACAAATTGCTCTTTCATATGGTTTTCTTGCAAGCATGTTGATGGTATTCTTTCATCTTGTGACAATCGTGTTCTTTGCTCTTGGATATTGATGTTTTCTGTGTGGCATCCAATATGTTGAACAATTTCTCTTTCCAATGGTTGGTTTGCACATGTAATGATGTTGTTTTGGATATCCTTCCTCATGAGATTTTTGCTAAATTCTCTTATTCTTGCATCAAAGATGTTGATATTTTAGTCCAATGCTTTGAGTGCCACACTAAGATGTTATATGGAGTTTTTGAGTTCCGACATTTGGATGAGGTTCAAATGATTTACATGCACATTGACCTTGCATATGTATTCCGTTTTCTATACTTGAGGTGTGTTAATGGTGTTGTGAACAAGAATGGACATGCCAAAAATGACATGCTCCTCTATCACGCACAAAAATATTTTGCTTGGTGTTTGTTGTGTGAAGGTACAATTACATATGTGTCAACCTCTATGGACCATGACTTGGCAAGGCAAATCATAGAGAGTCACCTATGGCTTCCCTTCATCGAGCTATCTATACACCATAAGGCGACTTCCTTCTACTTGAGGACTCATGCTATAATCTTCATGAATTGGCTACTCTTTGAGTGTTGCTTCTATTTTGTTGTGATCTTTGTAGGCTTCATGGAAAGTGAAGGAACATTGAAGTGTTTTCAAGTCAATCTTCTCGAGGAAGATAATATGGTGAACCCCATGATCAAGAATGTAACATCCCAATTTCAGCAACCCGGACTAGTTGTCCAGAATGGAAAAATCAGGGGAAAAAACTTTTTCTTGTTTAGTGCTGCAATGTTTGCTTGCTTGTTTGTCTATGCTTATGCAACTGATTGTGTAGTAGAATATATACTCCCCTACCTTCTCCCAATTTTCCAAAGCTACTTAACAAAACTATCTTGGATTGTTTTACATATTCTCAAATGTTCTGACATTTCAAAACATGAGCCAAGATGTCCTTGTAACAACAATTATTTTCCTAGCTTCTATCCACAAAATTATGTAGATCAATATGATATAATCTCCTTATGTTTTCAAGACAGAACCTCCTACTACTCTTACCTCTAGGTTTTCCAAAACCTTTTATAAAGCTTTTGAATTCTATTCCTGGTAGAATTACCAAGGACCCTTACCTTATTAAAACTCCAACCTTTCCAAAATACCCATCCTTACCTCAAGCTAGGCTTGATGGTAACCCTAGTAGTAGTTTGTTTTGCTTGTAAGGTGAATTGCCTTGATCTGCTGTTGACTTGTTTGCTTAGGAAGTAGTATGTGCTACTTTAGGAGATCATCTCTAGGATCAAGCTAAATTAAAATTATAAACCCTAAGCAAGTTTCCAAAACTAGATCTGATCTCTAGTCACTATAGTTACCATCTAATTAATCCCTAAACCAGATCATTTCAGAGTTATGCATTTCTAATAGTTTCCAACTCAATGAAGACCAACTCTAAGCATGGATACCTTCTACTCAATCTACAATTCAATCACGTCCACTTGATGATGAGTTTCGAACCCAGCATATCCTCTAAATCATTCCCTCTTATATCCTAGTCACAAACCCCAAATCTACCAAAAATGGCCAAGTCTGAAACCATTATCAACCTCACATCTTTGAGCCTCTCTTTTTCCCAACCCTTGTGCATTTTTGGTAATGCACTTGAACCATCTTGTAAACCATATTAAATACTTCCAAGGACCACTCTTTACCTTGTCTATATCATGCTTTGACCCACTTGTTCTTGATGGTTTTGCAGGCAAGAAAATAATCTTTTCTGCAAATCTCATCAACAGGCCTACTTTGGCAGAAGCTCATATATCCATGCTATCTTATTTTGACCAACTTTTTGAATTATTATACTCTACTCATAAATGTATATCCATCCATACTTCACTTTTTTCAATTAGACCATTGTTCTTTAGAAACCCGTATGGTTTTTGAAGCTAAATAATAATCTGCTTTGACACCCTTATTTTTAGCCAACGTTGGCATCAATTCTTGGAGCACTAAAGCATGATCAAGCTCAAGTCTTTGTGCCATGGTAATATACATAAATTTTTATATATATCCATATAGCCCATAATCCAAGGGGAGCTTTGAGCGCCCAAATCCAACAAGGTTTTGATAGTATATAAATAATAGTGCCCAAGATCGTTTATCCCTTGTTTTCTTCCAAAAATCAAGTTTGGTTTTCAAAAACAAAGGTTGAAAATGATAGATACACTATGTGTACATCAGATACCTTGGAGATAAAAATTTATCAAATGTTTTCCATGATTATATTGGCCCAAAAACTATTTAATTCTTTTATTTGACAAAAACTCCAAAACTCCCTCTATAAAAGAAAGTTTGTTTTCTCCAAAACACTTTTCCAAGTTTAGGTACATTTGAGGCCTATATATCATAATATATCTTACCACTTCAAAAATAATATTTTTGAAGAGTTTTAGTATTTCTTTTTCACGTTTTCTTAAATGGCCAAAATGAGAAAATAAATGTTTTAAATACTTTTCTTCTTAAGTAAATCTTGGGAAAATTCTCCAAAGTTTGAATTCATATTTGGGACCATAGAAAACCAAAAATCCACCATGTAAAATTCAAAATATTCAAATAAATTCAATAAAACAGTTTCAACACTATTTAAATAATTGATATAAAGGGGATCAAAAATCATCTGAAAAATCCAAAACAATTCCCTAGGGTGTATCTTGACCTAAATCATCTACTAGTATCATTCCCCCCTCTTACTTAGATCAAGTTTAAAACTTTTCTTCATGATCATCATTATGGATAATTTCTACTTTGAAAAAACTTGAACTAAGCCACATGCAAACTTCACCAAACCTGGTCATTTGATCACCATAGCACCCATAAACTTCCATGGTCGTGTGCCACTATAGAGCTACAGTACCCATGTCCCCTACATCTTGTATTTTATGCTTGGAATTAAGGGAGACATGTGAAACATCAAATCTTGCCCTCTTTAATTGCTTGCAGCTATTGCACCCCCCTCTTTGTCCACTTCAAGCCCAGAGCACCACCACCTCTCTCCCCACTGTCCAAGTTGACTAACCCCCGGCTAGCACCTCTCCCTTGCCATCCATGAGCTTGGTGCACCATATACCCCTAGAGTCCAATGCAACCCTCCTCTCTGGATTATTCCTACTCACCTACCTCTCCTCTCTCCTCCCACCAGAGCCCCAACGATCTCTCTCTCTGCTGCCCAAAATAAGAAGAAAAACTCATGGCTTATGCAAGGTTGCGAGCAAATTCTTCACCAATCTACACTCCCTCCCGACCCTCCCTCTACATCTGATTTATCCACCTCTGATCTATTCTTCCCTATCTCTCTTTGGTTCCAAGGCGACGATGTGGACACCACCATGAGGTACCCGTGGTGGAGAGTCGCCGACAAAGCCAAACCCCTCGACCCTCTACAGAGGAACCTCAACTATCTACACGTCTCCCCAGGGACCCCTCTTAGCTCAGGCCTCTCCCCAGTGACATGCATGCACCCCTAGATCCACTTCGGTGAGCACAAGTGCAAGCTTTGCCGGCGTGAATGCATGCGATGCTTCCGGTGACCAAACTGCCTCTGTCGCCCCTCTCTAGAGTCATCGTCGTCTTCTCTGTCGGCCCTGCCACCTCTCTATGGCCACCGATGCTCAGGTGAACCGCCCCGATGCTCCCCCTAGCTAGGTATTCCTCGTAGCCACCTCCGTCATAAGAAGGAAGACGCACTGCGGCCGTCTGATCTATTCTAATCGGACGGCCCACAACCACCGATACCCCTTCAGTTCCTGGCTCTCGCTGACCAATGGTCCCTCTCGTGGGGATTCAAATCCCACCATCTCCTGCACGAGGTGACCTTGGGTGGGCCGATTTTGCTTGATACAACTTAGATCTTCTCCAAATCTAGCTCGTGTGTTTTGTTAGAAAATCCCTTTTCTTTTGCCCAGATCCATTAAAACTGCTGATAGGTTTTAATCTAAAAAAAATTAAAACACCTGGAAACACCTAAATCAAATTTTGTGCATAATCCCAAGTGTTTCATACAACATGCGAAACCCTTACTTCACCCAAAATAAATTTAGTTAATTTCTAGGTTTAATATACAAAAATGTTCTTTTTCACAATCATAAATCAATATCTAAAGTTTTACATCCCCAAATGATGTGAACCCAATTTGTACTGGAAGATATTTCAGATATCTATCCTATGGCCTTGGTCCCATGCCAAGTTGAGTTGTGGATCTACTATAGTAAAATAACCAAATAAATTCATTTATGAGTTTAGGAAATTCTCTAGGTCAACCTACACCAACTTTTGAGTTGATTCCAACTCACAGTGAACAAGTACAACTATATCTATGAGATCCAAGAAGACGAAGAATTATTGAGACCCTCAGGAATTTTCATGAATTAAACTCTTCTACATATGGTCTTATCACTAGATAAATCATTCCAGGAGCTTTGTAACTCCAAAAATAAGGATTCCAATTTCTACTAGAAGGTATTTGTAATACCTATACAATGTCCTTGGATTCATATCAAAATAATCTGCAAAATAAATCTAGTGAAAAAGACAAATTGCTTGCATAACTGAGTTTGGCATTTTCCCAAGGGCATTCTGGTAACTATTTATTTGAGCTACATATCTTTTCTGGTGAATTATTCATCAAAACAAGGGTTATTTTCCACTAGAAAATTCATAACTAATTAAAGAAAAGTGCAAAAATAGTGAAACCACTTTGGTGGACTTGTTTTGTCAATATCTATCTAATGATATCATTTTTCTATATTGATATCATAAAGACCAAATCCTTCAATTAAAACCCCCTCATCTAGTAGTATATGACACTTAAATCATAAAATAAGTTCCACAAATGTGAATAAAGCATTTCCAATTGTTATGAAATCAAGTATCGAAACCTATTGAAGAGTGTTGATGCCTTGCTCATTTTTTGATGTATTATACTGGTGCTTGTTTGCCTTGTGTTCATTGTGGCTTTTTCTTTCTTGCATGTATGATCCCTGATGACGATAGTTGCGATTATATCAAAAACCCGAAGAAGATGGTTATTATTATTATGGTTTTATAAGAATAAGTCCAAGGACATATTTCCATATTGTTGGTCACAGGCAAGCCACCTACTTGATCATAAGCCTTGTCCCACTATTTTACTTATGCATGTTTTACCTACTGTTTATGAAAACTGCATTGTTTTCTTATATGATAATCTATATCTGGTAGTGGCTTGGCTCCTCAAACCATTACACTTTTGTACTACTAAGTACAGCCCCCTTGATGGCACCTATTTTTGAAGGGAATATGCCCGAGAGGCAATAATAAAATGGTTATTATCTTATTCCACGTTTATGATAAATGTTTATTTTTGCATGCTATAATTGTATTAATTGGAAACGTTAATACATGTGTATTTAATAAACAAAATACAAAGTTCCTAGTAATGCCTCTCATATAAACTATCTCATTGATTAACAAGATGATCAAGGTTTCCTGATCATGGACATTGGATGTTTTTAATAACGAGGTCACAACATTGGTGGAATGATGTGATGAACATTCATCTGAAGTATAGCATTACGATAAAAGTCATTATGTTTATATTGCTATAACATCATACAAAGTAATCCTAGTCCTTAGACCATGAGATCATGTAAATCACTAACACCGGAAGAGTATCTTGATAACATCAAACGTCACACCGTAACAGGGTGACTATGAAGGTGGGTTTAGTGCTACGAAGGTGTTATGTAGAGGCTCATGGATCAAGAGTGGGTTTGTCCATCCTGATGACAAATAGATATACTCGGGGCCCTCTTGGTGATATCACATTGAAATAGCTTACAAGCAAGTGATGTGATCACTAGAATGTTATATCACGGGAACAAGAAAAGGGTGCATGTAGGTAACGAGATCAAACTAGGTATTTGGATACCGATGATCGAATCTCGGACATGTAATATATCACGAGACAAAAGGATTTAGTTACGACGTTAAAGTTTCACACGATCACAAGAGTCATCGTTGAATATGTGGGAGTCAGTACGGATGTCCAGGTCCCGCTGCTGATTATTGATCGGAGAGGAGTCTCGATCATGTCTGCATTATTCGTGAACCATAGGGTGACACACTTAAGGGATATTGACACCATTTGGAGAAAATATGTTTCAGATAAAGAATTAAGAAAGCGCTGGAATCATTTCGATGGAAACCAGAACTGTTTCGGGTGAAATTGCAAAAATTGGTGCTGCATGTGATATTGAAATGTTACAGGGGTTTTATGTGAATGTTTGTTAATTAAAGTAATTAACACAAAAATCTGAATAAAATAAATAAAATAGTTTAATCAGTGCTTGCATTAAATTTGGTGGAAATTTAATGGAGGTGAGTGGAATTTTGAGTGGGAGGCTAATTATGTGAGTGGGAGCTCCACCCACATGAATGTGGAAGAGGTGGGGCACCTCCTTTGGCCGCTGGCCATGGTGAGGGGCTTCCCCCCCTCTCCCTATAAAATCCCCCCTCTCCCTCCTCTCATTTTACACCTCCATGTGAAGGATCTCTCTCCCCCTCTAGTTATTCCCCATGGTTTTGGATTAGCGAGATACATGTTCCCGATGGCTTTATCTGGAAAGGAGTTGTTGCTTCTGCTGCTTTGCTGGAGCGAGGGATGGAGGTTGTCGGGGTACCAGACATGTGTGCAATCACAGATGCACCGCTACTTTGCGGTGCTGGACTTGGTGGTGCTGGACTTGCTGGAGCTGGATCTGATGGACGTGTTGGAGCTAGACCTGCTGGACTTCATCACGATCTTGAGATCAGCAAGTGTACGACTACATCATCCACGAGTTCCATCTCATTAACAAAGCTTTGTTGTCATCGAGGGTATGTTCTCTATGGATGTATATCCACCTGTTGCTTGTATCTAGTAGATAGATCTTGGCGTATAATAGTTCCCATCATAGGTAATTTTTTGTTTTCTATGCTGCGAACCCAACAGTGGTATCAGAGCCTGATATATGCGTAGGTGCTTTGCACGGGTAGTACACATATGTTTATATGTGGGAGATGATGATCATGTCATTGCTTCTTTCATGTATTTTGGATATTGGTGGCATAGTGGGATGAAGCGGCCCGGACCAACTTTACATGTCATCGCACATGAGACCGGTTCTACGACTGACATGCAACTAGTTTTGCATAAGTGGCTAGCGGGTGTCTGTCTCTCCTACTATATTCAATATCTGATTTACAACAAGTTGCTAATAACTTAGTTATCATCATTGTGGTTCCATGTTCATAGGTAAGACCGGTTCTATCTCCGAAAGCCCTAAGCCACGTAAAACTTGCAATGGATAAATTAGAGGCATCTAGTTTAGATTGTTGCTGGGCTAGTGTCATGATATGGTAATGTTGTAAGTTGATGTATAGTAGATACCCTTATAACACACCTAATGTGTAAGTTCCATAGACCTTGGCCTTACACACAAAGGAATGATGGAGATCATACCACGATGCACATGATGGTGATCAAATGCATGGACCATATCATTCCACTTTACACATATGATGTTTGCATCTTATATTGCTAGTTTGGCATTTTAATAGAATTATAAGATGATCCCTCATTTAGATATAAAGATAAAAATGTGTTCTCCCTTAAGTATGCGCTGTTTATGTTTCGCCACTTCACGACATCACGTGATGATCGGGTGTACTTGAATCCACGATCATATTTCGGGTGTAAGACAGTTTTACACACGCGAGTACTAAGGTTCTTACTTGGCGAGCCTAGCATGTACAGACATGGCCTCAGAACACAGACCGAAAGGTTAAGCATGAGTCATATAGTTGATATGATGCCCATATTGATGCTCGCCTTTCAAGCTACACCAACTCACGTGATGATCGGACTTGGTGTAGTGGATTTGGTTCATGTAATCACCAAAAAGACACGAGGGATGTCGTTTTTGAGTGGGAGTTCATTTCTAATTTGGATTAGTCAAACTCAATTTGTCATAAACTAAATCAAAGTGAATTTTCATAATTTGTTGTAGTCATTGACATCTGTTTACTACTTAATGCTTAGTTTTAATTGAGATAATAGAACTATACAATTCTGGATATTTACTTTACGAACTAGTATCGTATTGTTTTGAATGTCAATTTTAGAAGTCCTATTGCAAACTTTCAGCAAACTCTATTTACTCCATGAAGTTTAATAGTTAATATTAAATCGACAGTAAGAATTCCAATGTTAGTATCTAAAGTATCATGTTTCCCTCCATGATTCTTGATATTCAAAAGTTATTTTAAATATCGAGGTTATCTAGGAGCTGAAAGAATTGTTTCAGAAGCCATCATGCGTGGAAGATGTTTTGATATCTGAAACAATGTTTATGGTTGCAATATGATAGAGTATAGTTTGGAAAAATACATGTTCTCACATTGTATGAGAATTTGCGAATGTTGGAGATGCTAGACGTCCTACTCTCCCAAACAGGTTTTGGGAACTGACATTATACTCATGATTCGTCCTTATAAGCCATAGTAGCTTGATAATGAAAGTTGCCATGATAAGGATGAATAGAAGATGTAAGTAAAATGTTTACTACACTAAGAGATTACTAAAGAATGGATTTTTGAAAGAACACCAAACATTTGATGATGGTGATCAACTTCAAAGTGCAAGTCCAAAGGTATTAGTATTTTACTATACATGCTTTGGACTATGTGTCACATGTATGGTGCCACTGTTGATGTTGATAAATTCTTTTAAAAGGAAAAGGAAATGCTGAAAGAGAATCTATAAAATATTTGGCAGAAAATAAAAGACTGATAATGTCCAGCTAAGGTATATAGATGATATACATGTTATGGTTGTATTCTTTGCTTGTTAAACAATGTGGTTCTTGGGCATTAGATACCGAATTGGTTGGTATGAAATATCATATAGAACGACACACATGAACTACAATGGCCTAAGTAACTAGCAAAACAATATGTGATGATGTTCATCAAAAACAAATAAAGTGTTATTGTATTTCCCGTTGACATCAGAGCTTGCCTTCAAGGTTTGTTTAAATAATTATTATTTTGTTCTAGTATAATGAGAACAATAGTTGTTCATATAATTACCGTATTCTATAAAAGATGGATGAATTTTTATAGGTCTAGTTGGAGAAATCACATCCATAAAAATAATGCTAAAATGTCGCAAGACAAATGATTGAAAGATCACTTACAAAGTGACATCGCCGTTTAAATTATATTGGAAAGAAAAACATGAAGAAATTCCATATTAATGGAATTTTGGAGTCTTTTTTATTTTGATCAAATAGACGCTTGTGAGACTCTCCTAGAGATAATTGAAACTTCGTTCAAAGGCCAAAGAAGAACGAACGACTAACTTATTGGAATTTATACATGTTGATGTATATGGTCCATTATGTGTCGTCGTGAGCGATGGATTTCAACTTCATATGCTTTCTCCAGAAATTTGAGTGAATATATCTATATATTTACTTAATAAGGAAGTAGTATGAAACATTTGAAAATTATTCAAAGACTTTCAAGATGAAGTGGAAAATCATTGTAACAAGAAAATAAAGAATTTATGATTTGATCATAAAAGATATTTGAGTTACATGTTTAGCAAACCACGTAAGGTTTTAGGAATTGTTCCATGGATTTGCATTTCCTGATAAACCACAGGAGTATGGTATGTTCGAGAGATCAAATCAAACCTTGTTTAACATTGTAAGATCAAAGGTGACATTTATAAAACTTCCATTATGTTTTAAAGATTAAAGCTTTAGAGAATACCGCTTTTACACTGAAAAGAGCACCATCGTGATTCGTTAAAATGACACCATATGAATTATGGTTTGGGATAAATCCCGAATTGTCTTTTCTTAAATTTTGGTATGCTATGCATAAGTAAATGTTTACAACCAAAGTCGGATAAGCATGTCTTTGTAGGTTATCCCAAACAATTTGTTGGGTATTCTTCCATAACACCGAGAACAAAAGAGTTTGTCACTTGGAACGTTAAGTTTTCTGAGAAGGAATTTTTTGCGAAAAGTTAAGTGGGAGGACAATAGAACTTTGATAAGGTTATTGAACCTTAGCTATATATGCTAACTAGCGCAGCGCCAGAAAGTGTTCCAGTGACGGCCACAATGCTCATGGCTCCCGTGATTACAAAGGTTGTGATCTTGGAGATTAGAGTTCCTATTTGAACCATATGCATTGGGCAACAATGATATTTGATAAACAAGTCGTTATTGCTTTGACAATAATGAACCGACTGCATGCAAAGAAGTGATGATGGGCCCTGACTCCATAGAATGACTAGAAGTCATAAAATCTGTGATAGTTTCCATACACGAGAAATCAAGCTTTTGAACTTGGAAGACCCTCCGAAAAGGCATGAAGCCTATTGATCGTGTTTGGATCTATAAAGAAATAGACATGGATGTTTCACATCTATGAAATAATCGACATGTCGAAAAGGAATTTACGACTATGTTCAAGGAGTTGACTATGACAAGATTTGATCTTTCATAGCGATATTTAGTCTTGACGGATTAATCTAGCAACCACTACATATAATTTGGTGTATGGTAGTTGAACAAACAAAACAATGTTCTTCTAATAGAATGGTTACCTAGGACATGTACAAGACACGGTCCGAAGGGTTTTGTTAATTCAAAGGGTGCTAAAAGAGCATGCAAACTTCAATAGTTGAAGTGAGCAAAGCGGAGTTGGAATCTTCACCGTGATGAAAATGTTAAAGGAGTTTAATTTCATCGGAGATGATGAAGATGCTTGCATTTGCAAGAAATTGAGTGGGAGCGTTGAGACACATTTCTAATACATTATGCAGAGTACATATTGTTGATTGGAAATGATGTATCTTTTATTGACACGGGTTAAGAATTTCATTTTGATGAAATACTTGGGCAAAACCGGAATATTCGGCATTAATGTCTATATGGATAGATTGAGGCGCTAATATGGTTGTGCTAGACATACATATATGAGATATTGAAAAGGGTTCAATATGGAAACAACAAGAAAGGTTCTTGCTGCATGGAAAGGATTGTATCAAGATTCAATTGTTTCCACACTTGGTGAGTAAAATCGCATGAAGATTTTGATCAATAATACCATGATATGTACATATACAGATATGTCCAATGCTCTAAATGTTATGAGCATATACCAGAATGATTCATACTATGATCATTGGATGATAGTAAAGATATTCTTATGAGATTTGCAAGAACTAAGAATATATCATGTATAAGTGACAAATAGTTGATAATAGTTCATTGTAATATCTTACATTGATACTAATTTGTCACAAGATACAAATTAAATTTATCTCAAATTAAACTATGGGTAGTACAATATTATGGAAAGGAAATTCCATGATGTATTTGGATGAGTTCCAAAGTTAAGACATTGTGACGGATACTACAACAAAAGGCTAAGCATATGACTGTCATAGTAGCAGCAAAGGAGGGCATTTGTGTCAAGTAGTTTGTTATCAAACTAGGTGTGGTTCACACTGGGATAATACTAGGAAGATATATTGTATGACAATACTATCGACATATTTTAACCCAAAAAGAACTAAAGGTCTCACCAAAGGACCAAATTTATACAACGCCATCTCATTAGAGAATGAGTGATGTGTAGAGACGCAAACACATGCAAATACACACAGACCTGAAAGTACCATATCCGGAGATTATTTTAACCACTATCAAACGCGTATATTCAACACCTAGGTGTTTTATATACAAGTTTACAAACTAGATTATTGACTCTAGTGCAAGTGCGAGACTAAAGGGAATATGCCCGAGAGGCAATAATAAAATGGTTATTATCTTATTCCATGTTTATGATAAATGTTTATTTTTGCATGCTATAATTGTATTAATTGGAAAAGTTAATACATGTCTGTTTAATAAACAAAATACAAAGTTCCTAGTAATGCCTCTCATATAAACTAGCTCGTTGATTAACAAGATGATCAAGGTTTCCTGATCATGGACATTGGATGTTGTTAATAACGAGGTCACAGCATTGGTGGAATGATGTGATGAACATTCATCCAAAGTATAGCATTACAATCAAAGTCATTATGTTTATATTGCTATAACATCATACGAAGTAATCCTAGTCCTTAGACCATGAGATCATGTTAACCACTAACACCGGAAGAGTATCTTGATAACATCAAACGTCACACCGTAACAGGGTGACTATAAAGGTGGGTTCAGTGCTACGAAGGTGTATGTATAGGATCATGGATCAAGAGTGGGATTTGTCCATCCCGATGACAGATAGATATACTCAGGGCCCTCTCGGTGATATCACATTGAAATAGCTTGCAAGCAAGTGATGTGATCACTAGAATGTTATATCACGGGAATGAGAAAAGAGTGCATGTCGGTAACGAGATCAAACTAGGTATTTGGATACCGATGATCGAATATCGGACATGTAATATATCGCGAGACAAAAGGATTTAGTTATGATGTTAAAGGTTCACACGATCACAAAAGTCATCGTTGAATATGTGGGAGTTAGTACGGATCTCCAAGTCCCACTGTTGATTATTGATCGGAGAGGGGTCTCGATCATGTCTGCATTATTCGCGAACCGTAGGGTGACACACTTAAGGGATACCGACACCATTTGGAGCAAATATGTTTCAGATAAAGAATTAAGAAAGCGCTGGAATCGTTTCGATGGAAACCAGAATTGTTTCGGGTGAAATTGTAGAAACTGGTTCTGCATGTGATATTGAAATATTGCAGGGGTTTTATGTGAATGTTTGTTAATTAAAGTAATTAACAAAAAATATGAATAAAATAAATAAAATAGTTTTATTTAATGAGAGCTTGCATTAAATTTGGTGGAAATTTAATGGAGGTGAGTGGAATTTTGAGTGGGAGGCTAATTATGTGAGTGGGAGCTCCACCCACATGAATGTGGAAGAGGTGGGGGTACCTCCTTTGGTCGCCAGCCATGGTGAGGGGCTACCCCCTGTCCCTATAAAAGTCCCCCACTCCCTCCTCTCATTTTACACCTTCTCGTGAAGGATCTCTCTCCCCCTCTAGTTATTCCCCATGGTCTCGGATTAGCGAGATACATGTTCCCATGGCTTTATCAGGAAAGGTGTTGTTGCTTCCGCTGCTTTGTTGGAGCGAGGGATGGAGGTTGTCGGGGTACCGGACTTGTGTGCAATCACGGATGCACCGCTGCTTTGCGGTGCTGGACTTGGTGGTGCTGGACTTGCTAGAGATGGATCTGATGGACGTGTTGGAGCTGGACCTGCTGGACTTGCTGGACTTCATCATGATCTTGAGATCGGCAAGTGTACGACTACATCATCCACGCGTTCCATCTTGTTAACAAAGCTTTGTTGTCTTCGAGGGTATGTTCTCTATGGATGTATATCCACCTGTTGCTTGTATCTAGTAGATATATCGTGGCGTATAATAGTTCCCATCGTAGGAAATTTTTTGTTTTCTATGCTGCACACCCAATGGTTTACCCCTAGTATTGTAAGTGGTGTATAACACCATACCCCTTTGGAGACCCCGTTATAGCCAAAGCAAAACTATAGGATGGGAAGCCCCTGGAAAAGTTTACTAAATGTTTTATAGAAAACCTTTGAGGTTTGACCTACCAAGAAAGATTTGAGAAAGAAAAATGTTTTGTTGTGCCAATCATGCTGAGGAGGAGCAGGAGAAAAATATTTATGAAAACACACCCATTTCTTTGCAGCTTTAGCTATAACAACTAAACTGTGCAACCACATTACCCTAGTATGGGACAAGGCTGGACTTTAAGTTTGTCTACTCTAGTAAGGGATTCCACACGACTACTTATAAGGGTTCATCTCCCTCGAATGTCAGGTTTCTTCAAAGTAAAGGTTCACTGGTTTGAGAGCCCTGTTCTATAAGAGATGGCAACTGCCCTCGGGAGCAGCCAGACGATACTATGAGCCCCTCATTGAAAGTGTAGGTCCCAAGATGATGGAATGTGCTCCAGTTGGCTTTTGAATGGTACCAGGCGTCCCGGCGTTGAGAGAAACAACTCATAGGGTAGGGCCCATACAAGAGTGGCATCCGAAGAGTCTTGATCGGTTACTCAACCCATGATCCATAAGGGATTAGGGCAGGGTACCCGGATGGTGTGGGTAAAGTGTACAACCTCTTCAGAGTGTAAATCTATTCAAATAGTCGTGTCTGTGGTTATGGAAGGTTGGACAGACTACTGTAGAGCGGTGCTGGTTTTGATTTTCAAAAAGTATTTTAGAAAAGGAAGAGTTTTCTGAAAAGGGTGGTCTGAGAGACCATGGAGGAAGTGAGGTGATCTTGGAGGATCATGGAAGATGGAAATCCCGGTCAAGTGAGACCTGGGAGATGATGTTGGGTGACCCAATCCTAGTGATTTCCAAAACTTTTCAAATGTTTTCAAATTGTTTTACAAAAGTTTTCAACAAGGATATAGACATTCTATATCTACAAGAGAAACTATTTTAGAAAAGAACCTCTCATGGAGCCCTCCTACTACTACAGCCATATTGCATATCCTCTTATTATTATTATCTCTTAAGGCGGTTTGCAAGTACATTCAAAGTACTCACTAGCATTGTCCCTGGCTATTAACTTGGTCAGATTCAAGAAGTTAAGTGAAGAAGAAGGTGATGTTGACGACTATGCGAGCTAGGACGTTCCCTTAGTCAGTTGTCTATAGGTTAAGCCATGGCTCAGGCTCTTAATAAAGTTCCATTGATGATGGTTGATGTAGACATAATGGCAATTGAGGTATGAATTGTTTCCGCTTAAGTAATGGATGTTTACTTTGATAGAGGAGGTCGAGAGACTTTATTTGTGGGGCCCACGGATTAAACCTCTGAGAATCCCTATTATGCATACCACCACGATCCGATGATTAGTATGTCGTGGCACATAACCGACAAGTATCAAAGTGAACATCCATTACGTAATAAAGTTCCACTGATGATGGCTGATGTAGCCATAATGGCAATTGAGGTATGAATTGTTTCCGCTTAAGTAATGGATGTTTACTTTGATACTTGTTGGTTATGTGCCACGACATACTGATCATCGGATCGTGGTGGTATGCATAATAGGGATTCTCAGAGGTTTAATCTGAGGGCCCCACAAATAAAGCCTCTCGACCTCCTCTACATGGTGATGAGTGTATAGAGTCAAGGACTACTCTTTCTAAAGGGGGAACTAATGTATTCCTACCTATGTTCATTACCACATCAAGCCATCCAACATATGACAAGTCGTCATGGACTCCAAAGATGAATCCTATCCTCTATGAGAACCCACTTCCTACCCATTTTGAATGGTATACTACTTCATACTCTGTCCTATGACCATGATAGGTTCACACCAACAAGTATGGAGACAAGGGAGGAAGCCCGAGGACTCATTCCTGACAAGATGGTGTCCTAGAAGAGGATAAGGAAGAGGCAGAACCAAATCAACCAAGATTCCGGTGCTGCCGAATTCTACGTCGAAACAACCCGGCGACTGCCGGATCAAACCAGCGCCCCACCAAAACCTATGCATAATAGGAATTCTACTATTCTTCGATGATTCTTCCGATCCTATAAACACTCTCTAAGCATCATCAAGCCCTTAAGCGTGATACCCCACGGTTCGGGAAAACTCCAGACATGGTCGGGAAACTCCCGCACCAATGATCAACAGAGGGACCTGGATGGCCATGTGACCCCTGTGCGTTCAAGGAAGATCTTTCATCGTTTGAACCGGGACAGTCGTGTCTTATTCCCTTTGTCTCTCGATACTTGCATTGCCTGAGATCTGATCAATGACATCACCATGTCGTGTTCAATCTCGTTACCGAACAATGCTACTTGACTCGTTCCGACAAGTGATATCCCTGTGATCAAATCACACGCTGCGCAGCTATTGGATATAACCTCTCCGAGTGGGCCCTTGAGTATCTTTCCATCACATGGACGGACAAATCCCGCTCTTGACATATATTGCCTCTACAGTTTCCTCCGAGTACCTAAACACACCTTTATAACCACTGTATTACCAAGTGGCGCTTGATGCTATCTAAGCACTCTCGGGAGATAGTGGTTGATATAGCCTCATGGTCTAAGGAATAGTCTACGAGGATCCATTTCTAATCATCGTAACTTGAACTTCGTGACATGATCGGGTCACGATGTTTAGGTTAGGTATTGGTTCATCATCTCATTCACAGAATGAGTTGACTCCATTTCCAACTGGCATAAATGCCACATGATCAAGAAACATGATCATCTGTTGACCAATGAACTAGTGACTAGAGTTTCACTGGGAACCCCTGGTTGTTTGTATATCACACATGTATTGATGTTTCCACTCAATACAGTTATAGCATGATATAAAACTTAATCATAAACTATATGAAATATGATAATAGTCCTTATAACTATTTGTCTCTAGGGCATATTTCCAACAGTCTCCCACTTGCACTAGAGTACAAATACACTAGCTGCATTTGTTCTTAATCACTGGCACCATGTATCCGGTACCCTGAACATGCTTGCTCATGGAAGAGGTTGAGTCTTGGGCCTGCTCTTTACAGTCCCAAATCCTTTGCAACTTACTAATGTCACCTTGATTGACATTAATACTTTATCATCACATGATAACATCTGTGTGTATGCATCGTCGCTATGGCAGCAGAACGAGGCCTGATTCCACGAGCCTACAGTGACTTTAGATCAACCTCGAGGGCTTTCTCATGGGCACTGTGCCATGGGACACATCATTCTACGTTAAAAGCGAACTAGCCCCGCCATAACATTATACAACCTTTAGATGGTACCCTTATCTATTATTATAAATGTATTCATCGAAACACTAGTGCACTCTGTGTAACTTTCGATGTTTTGTTAACCTCGCTTCCTACTTGACTCTAATCGGTATTTACAGGAGTTTCCAACATATTTCCTTATAACATAACTCTTTATGCTTTAAGATATGTCATCCTTTATGGATTTGGAAAATATGTCTACAGTTCTCTATTAGCCACTGCGGACAAACTTAGCTCAACGTTTTGTGATTCAAACTTAATCACTTTCAAACGTTCCTTATTGGATTACATATTATGTTAAGTTATCATCATGGTTTTCTAAGATAGAATCTATGTCTTAACATAGTGGATGATGATCATCCTATTATTTCTTTCAACCATTGATGTTGAACTCAATACTATTCCTAATTTGAGTTATCAAGGACTAGTTCCTCAATTAACTTCTATTCTGAAACCCTTTTCAGAATCCCTTAAGGAATACTACATAATATCATAATACACTTATTATCAACTTCTACACCTTATAAATCATTATTTATCGGTACTTGCGCTTTTATTCTTAACATCCTTAAGAATCACTCTATAAGCTCCCACTCAAAATATGTTCCTACATATTTGGGTATGAGTCAGTACTCTTACTCAAACTATGTTCCTACATATTTGAATTTGAGACTTATATTGCTCCCACTCAAAAATATGTCAATCACATATTGTTTTAGGAAGACTTTTATAGCTCCCACTCAATTTCATGCAAAATTGCATATCCACTCACTATTTTGAACAACTTCCAAAACTTTTGATCAAATATCAAACTTGAAGTTTTACTATGAGATACTAGTAATTTCACTAGTTTTAAATCCACTGGATATTAAGCACACTTGAATCAAATTCATTTGAATTCGTCCAATACTTGACAAATTGTGCCTTTGTCATTCACCCCCTTTTCCACTATGGCTTTGCAGTCATTTGGGAAAATTCCAAGTAACCCCTTTTACTTGTTAGATTCAGCAACGATTGCTTTCTAATCTCAAGGGAATTTTGTTTCTAGGATTTCTCATAATTTTAGTTTACCATTATTTCCTTAGTAGTTTCTAGGTATGTTATATTCCAAGAATCATGACAAATGATTCACAAATGTCTCCATACAAAAATATGGATTACATTTTGAATCCTACTTCATGTAGTGAAAACACTAGTGGGAAAAACACAATGATCATTATCATTGATTCTTTCCTTTGTGAAGAGAATCGTTCAGGAACATTTTCCATTGCGCTTCTCAACACTCTGATGTAGGGTTTTGAATCCTCAACGTGTTTTACACTCTCTTCCATTTGCTCCATAATCGAGAAATATCACTAAAAGTGAGCTTTCTCAAGAATGTACCAAAATCCAAGCAATACTAGTTTTTCTTCTCTTTTGGTTTAGCTATGGATTTCGTATTCAAAGTTTCCAACCAATACTCTACAAGGACTTATTCGCTATTGTTTTGGTTATATCGAATAACCCCAAAACTTTCACGATGATCCATACTAGATATGGAGCCGTTTTCACGAATCCAGATGGTTCACTATATGTTCTAATTGAGTGCTAACTATTTCTTAACTAATGGTCTCTACATCTACACTACAACGATTTATTTGGTGATATCTATTCACCCATTTTGATATCTAATATCGCATTGTGATGCTTTACATTTTGACGTTTCAAAAAGCTTTGCATTCCACAATTTCTTTTATGCCAATCTTACAAAGTTGAATTTCATTTCTATTGATCAAATCATAGTAATCAGATTCTCTTTTATATTTATACCCTTTGTTGATGAAACACTTTGATGAAATCAAATTGTTTCATACTTATGTTTCCTTTGGTAAACTTATTTACGCATTTAAACAATCATATAATGATAATTACCATTTTCATTAAAACACAATACATCGAATATGTATTTACTTTTAACAATTCATTAAACACTTTGTATTCAAGTAATACATGGTGTTCAAGTTATTTTGCCGAACTTAGGCATGATTTATATGTGATAGGAAATCGAATGACTTTCACATACTATCAACATAACTTTGAATTTAAACAATGGTTTTCATTCCGTAATGAAATATCATTTAAGTTGGGTATTTTAAGGCATTTCAATATTTTACAAATGTTCATGCATTATCAATTAGTTTCAAACAACAAGGATAATTCACATATAATCAAACAAGATATGAACACAAATATAAATCATTCATAAAAGTATAACAACTATTTGTTACAAACTGATATGAATAACCGTCTCACAAAGTGTGAGACACACTAAAGAAGTTCACAATCTATTGATTTCAATAATCAGCCTAAAACATAAACTAAGTGATAAATTTTGAGGGAGAGTGTCGTCGGCCATCATCATCATGCTCGCCATCAACACGCAATGTCACCTCCCTCCAGCAAGCACCTCTCATGCAGAAGGACCTGTTTTCAGCAAAACAGAACAAATATCAAATATACTTAACACTGCAAATGTGTTTGCAAGATTATAACATTTGTAAAATTGTATATCAAATATATACCTTTGTCATTGATGACCTCAGTGACATCTGGTTCAACCACCACATCTCTGAAATGTGATATGAACTCGTGGAAATCCTGTGTTTCCGCGTCGTCTCTCATAATGCAAATCCTAACTTGTGCTTGGACGCTTGGTGGCAGCGACCGCAGCACAACTCCTATTGCAAAAGAGCTTGCGAACCAGTTGTCCAGAAAGTATGCCAAACTCATGTATGCATCATATATGCTCAATAAGTGATCATCCAGTGAGGACCCTTCCTCCATATTTATGGAGAGGAAGTCCCCCATCAGCTCATACTCCCATATGCGCACTTGTTCCACGAAATGCGATCTCAGATGTGCCATAACCATTCAGGGATTAAGACTTCCCACCATTGTCCATAGCCCATCTTCCATCCTGAGGTGCATCGTTACTGATATGAATGTGGCCATCACACGACAACGGAAGTGGAGATCCCGCTGCTCCTGGGTCTCATGAGAATAGGGTGGCTCCAAGTACATCTCGTAGATCATGTAGTCAGTCACTTTGTTCTCACCAAGGAGATCAAAAAGGCGCATGAGCCATGCAGAAAAGTTGGATCCATCTAACTTGAGGTTTTATCCTTTTAACCAATCGTCAATAGGGAAGGTAATCTCGGGGAGAACCATTTTATACATTTATAATTGCAAAAAGGAATTTAGACTAAGTTTATAATTAAATGAGTTAATAATAACTCCACTCAGAAACACCTATCCCCATGAGGGTTCCTAGTGATAACACGACCCCTATCAGCCACATCTCCCTCGATCATCACGGCCATCAATGTGGGTTCAAGGGTGGACGCTAAACGTCGGTCACACCATTCATGCGACTCATGCTCGATCTTTCGACCATCTGCGTTCCGAGGCCATGTATGCACATGCTAGGCTCGCCAACTCAACCTTAGTGTATTCGTTGTGCAACATGGCTTACACCCATTGTATGTGAACATAGATATGTCTGGCACCCATGCCTGTACCATGGATCGCCTCATACCGAAGAACTTTCTTGGTGGTCCACACTAAGGGGGAACACAATCGTTGGTAATTTTAACATGGATCATCTTATTAGGCTACCGTCGAGTATCTAATACTAGCACACAATAAGATATATTAACAATAACATTGAATGTAAATGTGATGTGATATGGTCATTCACGTCGTGATCTCCATCCGTCATCACCGGATTCCGGCGCCTGGGTTCCAGCGCCGTAGACACCAGGGTACCAGTGTCATTCCGGTGTGGTAGTCCGTCACCTCCGTGACTATCTACTACTACGTAACATAAGGTAATAACTTTACCTTTGCCACAACCATATCACAAAGCAACGCCCCCTGCAAAACAAAGTTAGACGCCTCTACTTTATCTTTGCATGTTTTACGTGGCTGAATGGGCTTTCGCACAAGAACCGTTCTTACCTACGAACTTTCAGCACAATGGTGATCAATTAGTTGTCTCTACTACACCCCTTTCGGGTCCCTCCGTTGCAAATGGTATACCAACTAATGCGACAGAAATAGACACCCCCCTAAGCCACTTTATACGGTAGAAGTCGTATGTCAAGCGTGGAACAGTCTCGCGAATGAACGCGTAAAGTCGATTGCGAGACGCTTCATCAAGCATTGCTGTGGTATACACAAGTACATGTGGGAGGGTAACAACTAAAAGATCAACGCCCACATGCTACATCTCGTGTGTTCTACCCGTACTAGCATTACTACGCATAGATCTAGCTCTGATACCACTGAAGGGGTTCCGTGCATGAAAACAATAAATTTTTACCCTATGCCCCTGAACCTCTAATGCTGCCAGGACCTATCTATTAGTAATACAGTAACGGGAGGGGATTTTCGTGAACTTACCCTTGAAGACCGAAAAGCGTTGTCAACGCTCAGGAGAGCATGGTTAATGTAGATGAGCCGAAGCCGACCTCAAGGTCGTGATGAAGTCCTCGCGCTCCTTTGGCTCCAACGACTTGAGTGCCTCAAGTGTGACACCTCGCAAGGAGTTACACACGTCCGGTGTCTGACGATGACTCCCGCTTCCCTGATCCAACAGTAGTTGCGGAAGTAGAGCTCCTAGATCTGAATCCCGCAGCGCGACGGCGCTCTGCGGTGAAGATGTCTCTCGTCCGCGTAGTACGAACTTGGGACCACGGTCACGAGAGAGAGAGGGAGAGAGAGAAAATATTGATTGGAGGTCCTCCCAAAAGTGAGAAGACCTTTATTGATTATTGAGTGTATTTATCTGGCCAAATACCCCCACTATATATAGGGGGAGGGGAGGTACTACCTCCCTCAAAGTCCCGGGGTGGGACTAAAGGAGAGGAGGGGGAGGGGAGGCCGCCGGCCGGCCCTAGTGGGACCCGCGCAGGGGGGCTTGGCCTAGCCGGCCACCCTCTTGCCCCTTCTCCCTCTCTCCTTTCCCTAATGGGCCCTCCCCCCTCCGGGAATTGGCCCATTAAGCCTTTTGACCTTTTAAATTGATTTTCTCTTTATTAAATAATTATGAATAAATGATTAAATCAATATTTAACATTCATTCACATATTATTCAACCTCTATGGTTATGGAACACTTCCACCTCCACTCCGAACATCCTCCGAACTTACCAAAACCCTTCCGGTTTTCTCTCTACTATTCTTTCGTGATTCTTCCGATCCTATAAACACTCTCTAAGCATCATCAAGCCCTTAAGCGTGATACCCCACAGTTCGGGAACACTCCAGACATGGTCGGGACACTCCCGCACCAATGATCAACAGAGGGACCTGGATGGCCATGTGACCCCTGTGCGTTCCACAAAGATCTTTCGTCATTTGAACCGGGATAGTCGTGTCTTATTCCCTTTGTCTCTCTATACTTGCATTGCCCGAGATATGATCAATGACATCACCATGTCGTGTTCAATATCGTTACCGAACAATGCTACTTGACTCGTTCCGACAAGTGATATCCCTGTGATCAAATCAAACGTTGCGCAGCTATTGGATATAACCTCTCCGAGTGGGCCCTTGAGTATCTTTCCATCACATGGACGGACAAATCCCGCTCTTGACATATATTGACTCTACGGTTTCCTTCGAGTACCTGAACACACCTTTATAACCACTGTATAACCAAGTGGCGCTTGATGCTATCTAAGCACTCTCGAGAGACAGTGATTGATAGCCTCATCGTCTAAGGAATAGTCTATGAGGATCCATTTCTAATCATCGTAACTTGAACTTCGTGACATGATCGGGTCATGATGTTTAGGTTGGGTATTGGTTCATCATCTCATTCTCAGAATGAGTTGACTCCATTTCCAACTGGCATAAATGCCACATGATTAGGAAACATGATCATATGTTGACCAATGAACCAGTGACTAGAGTTTCACTGGGAACCCATGGTTGTTTGTATATAACACGCGTATTGATGTTTCCACTCAATACAATTATAGCATGATATAAAACTTAATCATAAACTATATGAAATATGATAATAGTCCTTATAATTATTTCTCTCTAGGGCATAGTTCCGACAAAACCCGCATAGAAATGATTCAAAGGTGTCCACCAAGCACTTTCGTGTGGGTGGAAACGAAGTAATATTATTACACAATAGTCCATGATGGAACCCACAGAACACAAATATACAACAACGACTCACGGAATCAAGAATACAAATATACAGTACAAATATCCAAACCACTTGGAAAACTATACAACATCCGAGTACGGATAAGATGCAAATGGGGCTAAGAGCCCTGAAGAATAACCAATGACGTCCATAACCCTTCCCAGGACAAGCCAGAAGGGTAACCTTGCTAATGTCGTCAAACTCATACCTGTTAAAATAAAAGGGGTGGTGACAAAGGGCAAAGGAAATAGGGAGCGGTCAGTACTACGGCCAGTACACGGCGAGTCTAGAATTCGGCGGCTCTCGCCTACATAGGTATGGTGGACTAAAGCGGCAACAAAGCATGCACTAAAAAACCTATAGAGACTCGATACAATTGTCGACTATTAGAGACTAATAAGAAAGACCTATTTGCAACCAACCTGATACTAACACCAAACATACCCATCCTGGTATTTCCCCCTCGAGACCAAACGAGAAAGTCACTCCGAGGAAATCGCACAGTTGGCGGTTTACTCTTTCTTTCCATGGTGGTTATCCAAGTTACTAGTCATTTCAGATATAACTCAAATTATAGCAATAAACTTTATTTATACGTGTCTATGATCGAGAAACTATGCTCCAAGTTGTCCATAATCGCAGACGGCTTTTTGAAAAGATTTAATCCTGCATGGGTGCGCCAAAGTTTTCACACGCACTCCAACCCTTATTGCCAGATCAATTAACATACACCCATTGGTATGTCGGCAGGGCCTCGAACACGACGCTTTCCTAGACCCAAAGCAAGTACATGGGGGCTACCCCACTAAGCTACCCGTAACGAAGTCGGCCGGCTCCGAAGACGGACCTAGAGGTTGCGAGATCGGCCGAGAGGCCATAGGTATAATCCTCAACAAAACGAACCACATCCTAAACAGTACAGTAGTAAACAATCATCAAGCAACACATAATAAACATGACATAACATGGCATACATGGCATAACATGGCATGAAAACGTCAAACTAGTTTGTGGCCCCCAGTACAGTACTTTGAAATCAGGTAATAAGCCAAAGGGGTGCCCACACACCCCACATGTGGTTAACACGCTCAGTCTTGGAACAGGTGTCAAGAACTCAGGTCCTAGGTGGACACAAGTGGGCGGGTAAGAACCAAAATAACATCTATTACCCACCGGTGCCTCTGCATTATATTTATTTCTAGCATTTTAATTAACAAGTTATAATGAAAGCCATGATTATCTCCACCTTAAGCATGTGCTAACCTCTCAACAACGATGGAACATCGACGTGAAGCAGCTCCTGAGCAAGCAACTACGACTCACAAAGCCAACTGTCTAACAAACATCAAGTAATAGGAGGTGTCCAAGGCAATATAGGCTGCAAGGGATATCAATAGTACGGAAACTAAAGCATCGCAACACGGATAGCAATAGATCAACAGGAGAAAGTAAAGACTATAAATAAAAAATAGGTAGAAAGGGGGAGAATGCTTACGTGGAAAACATTGCCGAAGATTCATATCCAAACAACTTGTCGAAGCTCACAACATCTCATCGTCCTATCCCGAAAGAAGCAAAGCACTAAAAAAACACCGGATGCACTATTTAATACTGCGGCAAAAGATTAGGCATGTTTATGATATGCATGCATGGCATGGCAAGATGCGATACAACTTTTCAATTGTAAGCGGAATCTGAAACCCCGATAATTATTTTGAATAATTCAGGTTATTCTCTACCCATCAAACTAAATATTGTTTAACAAGACAAGTATGTAATATGGTGATCTAAGAAGATTAAATGGAACATAAATATTATTTATAACAATTGGGAAATACATTTGTGTTTGTACAAGCGGTACGAGACCTATCTAGCTGTTCAGATGCTGAATGTTGTGTTGAGATCCGGAACAACTTGTCTAGTGTTATTTTTTATTTTATTTTCAGAATATACTCCCTCCGTTCTAAGGCTTAAGGTCTATGATTTTTTTGAAAAGCCAAGCTATAGAAAGTTTGATAAACTTTTTGAAAAAACAATCAAGAACTAGGATATTATATAGATACCACGTGAAAATATGTTTCAAGATATATCCAAGGATATATTTTTCATATTGTAATTATTAATATTTTTTAAAAAAAACTTGGTTAAACTTTATATAGTTTGATTTTTTAAAAAAAATTATAGACCTTAAACCTTTGGGATGGAGGTAGTAAAAAATAAGAGGGAATCCCGAGAAAGCACAGTTCCGGTACCCAAATTCCGAGAAAAGAGGGCAGAGTGTCATCCTGTACCGCACCAGATATCTAGGAATAGTTGGTCTACTATAGCCTTTTAAGATAGCATTCAACGTATGCATCCAAAAGCTGCACACAGCGCACCTATACCCATCTCTCAGAGAGTTTTGCAGGTTTGTAGTAACAGCGTGTACAATACGGAGTAGAAGGTAGTCAACGACTCAAGGCCATTTTTTTAAGGCCATTTTTTTTGCTCGAAGGACCCAGAACCACCACTTATGTATTGATAAGATCAATCTTACAGCTGAGACGCTGTTCCTGCTGCTCACGGTCCTCGGCCTCGCCGTCCGCGCCGCGACAAGCCTCGACGGGATCTCGGTGCCCGCGCTTTCGTGGGCGCTCGACGCCGTCTCGATCCTCGCGGTCGGGATGCTGCTCGTCGCCGGGTTGTTGGGTAAGAGGGAATCAGGCGGTTCTGCCGTCGAGGAGCCTCTGCTGCTGGATGACACAGCCGGAGAGAACAACGACGCCTACGCCTCTGGGTACGCCAGCGCCGGTTTCCTTGGTCTCATCACCTTTTTCCTGGATGTCTCCCCTGTTCACCGTCGGCCACAAGAAGACCCTCGGCCTCGACGATGTCCCGGACCTCGACCACGGCGACAGCGTGGCCGACCTGCTCCCGACGTTCAACCCTAAACCTCGAGGCGCTCGCCGGCGACAGCACTGCGGGTCCCAAGCTAACGGCGTTCAAGCTCACCAAGGTCCTAGTGCGGCAACGGCCGGCGGTGGGCGTGGGCGGCAGTGGCGGGCGATGGGAGGCAACGGTTGACGGTGGATGGTGGGATCTCGCCGGAACGATTACTAATGGCGATGGAGGATTATCCCCCCCCCCCCCCCCCCCCCCCCTCCCCCCGGTGACGGTAAGGGATAGATGTCTTGGTCAACAGGGTGGACACACCTAAAAGAAAGGCTGCCACGCTACGCCGTGTCGCGCGCCGTAAGGCCGGGAAAAGTCGGAAGCGGCGCGTTTAAGAAATTCGGACATGAATTCATAAAATCGGGTGGGGCATAATATGCACGGATCTCGATGATTGTTTGAGAGACAAGATATGCCTCACGCCCCCGCTTGTACAATCACAAAATCCATTCTCATAACAATTCTAATATATTATATAAATTAGTTGAAATGCAAAGTACTAGAAACAGGCATATGGATTTGCAAACAGTACGAGAATGACATAATAATATTTAGTGCACTTTTCTAATAAACATTTGTATATTATACTTTGCAAAAGGAAGCTGCGATCATGAATCCAAATAGATTTGCATAGAATAAAGGGAAAAGATACTAACAAGCACCGCACCGCACCGCTCGCTCCGCGTGCGGCGGCGCGTAACTCGTCGGCGCTGATCCCTTTTGCTAGTTTCTACTGTCCACACATTTTTCTTGCTATCAAATCCTCACGGGAGAGCCGTCGTTGACGAACGCACGAAGGAGGCGCGATGCAGGGAGATCTCCGCCAGGCCGTCGACGAGTGAAAAGCCTGCGTACCGGGACGCCGCCGTGGACTCGAGGGAGACTGTCGCCGTCGAGCACGCATCGGGGAGACAGCAGGCGATGAGCGCGAGGAGGCGGCTTCCAACGCCGCGAACGACGAGGACATGTCGGGGGGAGGCAGCAGCCGGAGAAGAGTTGGCTTCCATCACCGCCGAGATGGTGTCGGGTGAGCACGCTGCGAGGAGAGCGCCGCCGAGCAGGCATCGGGTGTGTTGGAAATAATCTAAACTTGCCAGAAAAAAATTTAGTAAGTTTAGGTTAGTTTCCTAATGTTCATGTGTCCGAGTAGGTTTTGTTAGCCGAGTCCTTGCATGTGCCACGTACTGTTTGGACATGCAACATGAGTCAAAGTCTTAGTTCGAGTTAGTTTAGCTGGTGTGTGTCTAGTACTGTTCCGATTAAGAGTCTTCTAGTTAATTAGGCAGGTCTTGCCAAAGTGTGTCCGTGTAGGACTAGGGTGAGTTTCTTAGTCGGTGTTTGGTCTGTCCTTGTACGCTTATATAAAGATAGCAAGGGTGTAAGTTTGTAAGTGTGAGTTGAGAAGAAAATAGAGAAAAATAACGGACACGACACGTGTCCTTGGTCATAAGATTTTTTGAACATGCTTGTTTGTCTGATTTGATGTAGTCGATCTGTGGGTAAATTTCAACAATTGGTATCAAAGCGAGGTCGAAGATTTGAAGCCACGCTTGCCCCGGGGAGGCGACCCATACTAGCGCCTCGGGGCGGGCGATTGTCGTTCGGCGGAGTGACATGGAGGAGTCAGCGAGAACACCATCGTCAAAAATGTGGCAGTTATCATTGGCGGGAATGCGTCAAGTTCGTCAAGGCGGTGGAGGTGGATGATTGGTTATAGGGAGCATTGGTGCCAAGGTGCGGTGTTGTAAGTCTCGTCCTGTTCGCCTTAGGGGGGGCATGGAGAAGACGACAAAAGTCTATGCTATCGTCAAGGTGTGCACATGAGTTCTTGAAGGTGCGTCCAAGAGCTTGTGGTTGCAAAGTTTTTTCCAGCAGTTGTGTCACTGGCAGAGAATAGTGTGTGCGGGAGCGAGCGGAAAAAGAATGTTGTGTCCGTGCGGTTCTGTTCGTAACTGTTGTGTTCCGGCGAGTTTATGTACGAAAAGATGCGTTGCGCGTACATGACAAGTTGTGTTGCCATCGGACGTGAAGTATTATTCAGTAGAATTGAGTGAATTTGTCATGCTTGATTGTTACAAATGATGAGAAATGGTTTAAAGGTGAATGCTACATCATCTAGGCCAATTATAAAAAAATCAAAAGAAAAAAGAAATTAAATAACCAAATGGTCATTTTGACCAAAGTTAACCACTAGGCCACTTTGAGTGTTCCTAGAAAAGAATTTATAACAGAAACAATTCTATTTCTTTTCACCCCTTGCTAGACCAAGTAAAAGTGAACCAAGGCCCACTTTACAAACTCACCAAAACTATTTCCAAATCTATTTAAAGGACAGTTCAAATTTGAATCTAGTTCATATGGTAAGATCACCATTGTGCAAAAACCTATCAAATCAATTCCACTTAACTTTTCCAAGCAACCTTAGACACTCAAGCTTAAGATCAAATCACTCACCAAATTTTATTTGAAAATTTCAAACTAAAGTTCTTGCGGCCATTTCATCAAACATCTTGCTTACCCTAGTTAAGCACTTCCTAACTTCACTACTTTGGAGCAGTGAGCATCCACCCCACTGTCCCCTCTTCACTCCCCTGTCTCCCCAGGACCTAGCCAAGCACCAAACACGCTCCCCCTTAGCCGTTTTGCACTAGTGCGCCGTCGCCCGAAGCCAGCCTCGCCGGCCGACAGTGGATAGAGCGCCAGCGACCATGCCGCCCTCTCCCACGACGCGCACTAGACACGCCACTGTCCACCGCCACCCCCTGTCCAAGCCTTGACCACAGCCAGGCCCTGGACCACCCTAGCGACGTCGCGCCCAATGTCTCTGCGCCGTGCCGAGAACGCGCCAGAGCACCGCACCCGACCGGCTCGCACAGACCGCGCCTCGCTCTCTCCGTGCACGCGCACACTTGCCATGATCACCACCACCTCCTAGACACCCCCGTTCGCCGTCGCGCGATCCGTAGCACTCGTGTGCCGTCACAAACACCGCCTCTCCCGCGCAGAGCATCGCACGCACCCGACCAGCCTAGACCGCCCCGTGGCGCGCCATTACGCCAGTGATGATCACCAGGGAACACCGCACCACCCCCTACCCTCAGCCACGTCGCTAGCTGCCTGTATCATCGTCACTGACGAGCCCGAGCCCATCCCGCTCAGTCCCCTCGCCGTTGTATAAATAGAGACCCCCTCCGCCTCCATTCTCCACACCAACACACTCCCCACTCCTCACTGAGCCTCCCACACCCTTCCCCAGAGCAAGGTGAGCTCTTCCTCACCGGAATTTTGCCGGAGCCCATCGCTGCAGAAGGAGAAGGGCACCGTCGATTGGAGCCGCCCCAGGAGCTGCCGTGACCACCATTCAAACCATCGTCGTCAACCACTCCGTTCGCCCCCATCACCGACCCTAGCTGGAGCCCATGTGAGCCTCATCAGACCCCTACCGCCGCGTTAGGTTTAATTCCTCGCCGGAGCTGTTCGTCGTCGACAATGAACTGCCATCGTTGGATCGTCTTTTAATCGCACGGCCTACATTTAACGATACCGTTTCGGTTAGTTTAAGTCGCTGACTAGTGGGTTTGTGTTGTTAGTAGCCTGCTGCGCTGTGCTGTGTAGATTGGGCCGGCCCGTTTAGTTTCCCGCGCAGCCCAGTGAATTTAAATAATTATTTTCCAATTTAGTTAAAACCACATTCTGTCAGTAGATTCAAAAATTAATTCAAAGAGATTCACTAAACCAAATTGCATGATTCCAATTTTGTTAGAAAGGTATTTAAATTATCTACCAAAGCCTGTTGGATTCAAATCATTTGTAGTTAGAGATCACTTATACCAAAAATAACAAGACAGAGACGTTTACACTTTCAAACATTTTTCAAAAAATAAACCATAAATGTTTTTGAGTTGATTCCAACTCTCAAAAATCATATTTGATAAGATCTATCTGAATATGTAAAAATATTTAGGTTTGCATGCAGTGACATTGGACTAGTACCAAAGGAATGCTATTTGGGTATTTCTAGTCACTTTAATTCTATTAAATGATAATCTTAAACTTTATAAAATATGACCAACACTTTAAATCACATTCCCATGTATTAGAATATGTGGTGATGACATGTGTCAACATGATCCCATATTTTAATTGGAGAATATTAAATCTTAAGTATTTTCAATGAGTAGAAATTACTTTTCTAAAATAAGATAAATAAGATTAAGTCTTTGTTTCATGTGATGATTATGATGATGCTAGATCATCAAGTGTGAGCCTTAGTGTGCTAAATAGAAATAGTTAAGTATTGTTTGGTGATTGTGTACCCCGTATTCATTTATAGACGATAGTACCGACCCAATCTACGAGGAGGAGTACTACCAAGAAGAAAAAGAAAACTTCAACCACTCCACTACTCAAGGCAAGCTAACACTTGCAAGTTTCTTAACTATGCAAGCCATCACTAATTGCAACATAACCTAAGCAAGATGCATTAGGCATGCTTGGTTATATAACTTTGATTATACCAATCCCAAGTTTTACTTGCAAGCTTTATTATTTTACTTTACCAAAGTGCTTTACTTTTAGTTAGTGCTTTGTGAGCATTGGAAAATTTAGTGTAAATAGCATAAAGAGTATAAAACTAGGCCTATACTTAGATGTCATTTCATGGCATGAGATTGGAGATTAGCACCCCTGATTAGTGAACACTCTTAACTTTAGTGGCTAGTGCTAAGCATAAAAGTTGATCACTTTAGATGGGAATACTTGGTGAAAATGATTATGAAAACCTTGGAATGAGGATTCATTCTATTGAAATGTTTTGACATGTGTTGAGAAACACCAAAGGATTTGATGATGAAAATATTGAGGCGTGAGCCTTAGCCCTTTACAAAAACTGACGGTTGGTTTTGGATGCGATACCATTCCAATTTTACCGTGCAACTACAATACCCGAATTGGGTAGGGCTTAACTGGAAGTTTATATGCATTAGTATGGGTTCCCTCGCGGAAGAGGTTTGACCTAAGGTTACCTCGTGAGTGTGAATGTCCACCTATGCAGTGCCCAGGCTGGTAGATGGCCATGGCTGGGAGGCCAAGCTCGTAGGGGAGGTGCCTATACTAGAGTGTGTAATTGAAAGGTTATGATTGATTATCCGCATACTAAGTATGATGATTCAGGGTTATCCCTGACGGATGTATCGAATTTTGTGGTGAAAGTGTACCACCTCTACAGAGTGTCAAACTATTCGAATAGCCGCGTCCGTGGTCATGGACAGTTAGAATGGCCATACTGTTCCGTCGTCAGATGTTTTCAGAATGACTCGTGAATTGAACTATGATTTTGACTTGACCACAACAAGGTTGTGAATATGAAAACTAGGTTCCCACTTAAAGTGATTTAGAACTTTAACTTAGTTTTCTTTACTTCTAAACTCAGTTTAGATAAATATGGCTTTTTTGCAAATAAACCTAGAGCTTAAGATTCCTACTAGAACTACCTTACTTGTTAGTGATAGTTTGCGAGTACTTAAAGAGTACTCATGGCTTTGTCCCTGGCTATTCCCGTGGCCAGACTATGAGGAGGACTATCAGGATGATGGACAGCAGGACGTCTACGACAACTAGGATCATCTCCCATCGCCAGCATTGCCTGTGACTTTGAAGATGGAGCCCCTACTACGTTTTAGTTCCGTTGATTTGATTTGTATTAAGACTGGATCATGAGATCCTTTATTTGTAAGACCTTATTATGGTTTGTAATGGATGATGTACTGTGATATCCAATATGTTATGTCTCACAAAAATGGTAATCCTAGGATTGCGATGTATGGCATAACAGGCATCTGGTATTAAAAACCCAGGTGTTGACACTCTGGCTCTCACTGACGATCTACTTCTTGCTAAGAGGCGGATCGAATATCTAATGAAGCACAAGGGTCTGAAAGGATCCGACTTGATCCATTGCTGGCTGGCCCTCCGGATCCAGCCTCTCCAACACCATGGTGATCGGCTCGTGCACTCCATCACCAAGAGCAAGACAGACTCTCTCCGGATCTGCTGCAGACCTTATTCGGAAAAGGACTATGAGTCCTGAATCAAATGGTTGATTAGGGAGCGGATCGAGAGGAAAATCTCAGAGCTGTCCTTGGACATGAATACGGCTGACGATCCCGTGACACCAGTAAGTTGTCCAGCAATAACTCGAATTATGTGTTTCATCTATACATTGTTGTGTCTTTTTACAATACTAAGGTATTTCTTCTTTTTAGCTTGCTGACCTCCCCGAGTTGGAGCTTGCTCCTCTTGAGGAATATCCTCCTGAGTTATCTCAAGATGATGGAGAATTGATTCCACTGCCGGAGACTCTTACCTGAAAGCGTAAGACTCTGACAGTTTCCATTGGCACAAAGGAAGTGCTCGGTGTGAAGAGGTAACTTTCCTCACAAGGTCTCTGTATTTTATTTCTCATTCTTTCTTAAGTGTAACGATCTTTGTTATATTACCTCCTCAGAGCTAAACAGCTCACCAAGGGCAAGGGGAAAGAAGGCTCGTCAAAGCCTCTACGCCAGTCAAAGTTAAATTTGACTTCTCCTGCCATCGCGCCTCTGACTCCTGCTCCACAGCCTTCTACAATGCCGGAGATTACTCCATCTTCGTCTGTTGCGGAAGATCCGGCTCAACATTCTGAGCCAGCAAACCTTGGTTCGCAGACCGATGTCACCATGGGTGACTCGGTAATTGATAAGGATGAACCCGTAAAGGGTAATGATCCCTCGACAGAGGTTTTTGCTGATAACCTTCTCAGCAATCCGGGTATTGCCAAACTTGGCATTACTCAGAAAACCGTGGAAGAAATCCAAAGGCTGGCTCAGCAATGTTTGGAGAGCCGGAACATCACCGCTGAGGAAGAGGCGCAAGAAGCCGAGGACGTTAAGTAGTCTGAGCTTCTTGACCAAATTCGTCTTTGCGACAAGAAGCTGAAGGCCGGCATGGCTCCGCCACCGCCAATAATCTCGCTGACCCTCGCCGAGAAGGTTGCCACTGAGGTGAACATGAGCCTAAGCAAGCTTACTCATGAACAACATGTAAGTCGGAATTCCAACTCACTTTTTTACTCTATTTCATATCATATCCTCTAGACCCAAGCATGAAGGTGGATAGACAATCCGGATTTATGCTTTCATAGGATGCCAAAGAACGAACTAGTGTATCCCCCAAGGCTCGTGCTGATATTACTTAAAATATTTGCCTGAGTCTTTAGTAGACTTCTGACTTTGGGTATTATTCTGACTTACAGAAAGTTAATGCTTATAACCAGGAATTATTAAAGAATATTTGCAATAAGCGGAGAGAGATCAGAGCTCTCCAACTTGAAAATGCTCAATTGAAGGTATCAAAGGATGAGGCTGAAGGTAATCATTTCAGTTCTTAACCTTGCTATTTTTGCTTTCATAGTCGAATTTCCTATTCAACTGTTGTCTTTTGCTTACATCACTGGTCAAACAATCATGTGCAATGATTGAAGAGGCCGAGAATTTTAAAATCCTGGAGGTGGAGAACGCCGACTTACGACAAGAGATGAATAAGCTTAAGGAGGATCACGAGCGCCAGCACTGCTAGCATTCTCGAATCCTCCTCCATGTCCACCGAAGAACATGATCAAAGGATCGCAGCCCAGGATCACAAAATCTCGAATATTAATGATGATTTATTCAGAGAAAAGGACATCACTCAGGCTCTCCGAGATGAAGTCCAGAGTCTTCGAGCAGAGAAGGCCAAAGTTGACGATGTCATCTTCGGTATGTTTCCTGTCTACTGACTTTTCGTTCTTTTGACTCTAGGAGTTCGGATATATTTTCTGACCGCTGCTTTATATGCACAGGTCCTCTGAACTTACTGGATTCCTCCTCTACCGAGTCTCGCACCATCCGGCTTACAGAAGTCGGTGACTTGCTTCACAATTTCCGCCAATCATCGGAGGATATTAGCGAAGTTCTTAAAGTCTCAGACATGAACAAAATGTTCGCCTTTGAGGTGCAAGATAAGGCGAAGGAGATGCCCCAGCTCATCCAGGACTGGAACATGTCCTATACGCGAACCGCAGCACATAATACCCTTACCATGGTTATGATCCACCATGGAACACTACAAGAAATGTGCTGATTTTTTACCCTCTATATTGGTCACTGAATGTTCATTGTTCTCCATTTTATGACCTTCTTGTGACCAAAAACACATGGTCAAAAACCGAGTCACTGACGGACTATAAAGACCTTTCTTGTGAATTAGCCATAGACTATTATGACTAATATAGACGAGTTGGTCACTGGCTATGTAGCATGTTCACGTAAGCCTCCACATAATCCAATCCTTCGTGGCAATGTGGTAGATCGAATTCAGCCCAATCCAGCGAGATGCTCTACGTGGAACAAACCCAACAATTCTAGTCTTTTTATTTTACAAATTTAGCATTTGTGTTGCAGTTATTTAATAGGCCAAGCCTACAAATTCAGCCCATATTTTTTTCAGCCATGGCATTTTTTGGCCCAACATTTTTATCCTTTTTTATTTTTGAAAAGCTAGTCCCACTAATCAGATGGCCCAAGCTATCATGGGTCCCATTTGTCTTGTCCGTTTACAGCTGGACACACCTGTCATAATTTCAAATGGCTAGTCACACTTGTTCTCACGTTTTAATAACATAAATTACAAATATTTGAAATGCAGATATTTTCACGATACAAATGGCAACAAAAATGAATGGACAGAAAGAGAATATACGAAATTCTTAAAATAGTAGCCAAACTTATCCTATTATAGTCTTACATAGCATCCGTACAACAGACAATGACTTACAACAGTATTTCAAATACGTAAGCACACAAAAAGCTTACGACCTTGTGACCCACAAAGAACATTGTGTATTTCGACTCAGGCAGACCTTGTCTCATTGTCTCCTTGCACAAACTTTAGTCAACAACCGTAGAAAACCATCGCACTTATGGACAGCGATAAACAACACTAAATTTTTGGTTCACCTTGGTTCTAGGACGATCGGTTATCCATCTCTCTCTGCGCTGCCAACAACATGGAGTCAGCGGCCACTGCATCAACAGATCGCTTGTGAGTGGTTGTTCAGACCTAGCTTTATTCGTACACCTTTAATAATGAATCATCCATTAGACCGCCGAATCAAAAGTGCATCTAGAGAGATAAGAATGGAGTACGAACAAATAAAGGATGCTAAGTTGCAGTATACAAAACATCACAGGAAGAGAAGACTTACCGAAATAAGACACAACATTAGCATATTTCAAATTAGGAAATTAAAACGTACATATTAGTTGACATGCACAAATTGTGTAAGAATGCCAATTTGCAGACCGTGTAAAGTGCAAATATACTGAAATTTTAGTTTTCCAAAAATTACTAATGAAGTCATCTAGGGACCCATACAATCTTACTAAGGTAACAGAATATCATCATTCCCGGTGAATCATAAGTTACAAGCACAAGCACGCCAAGTATAGCGATTTTCATTTAAGTACTTTAGAAAGAGAGGGGTGGGGACACATAACCTTGAGGATTTGTAGTTAGGGTTATCACTGATGAAGGATGATGCAGCTGCGGGTCTGCAATAACAACCAAGCAAGATAGGCGTCAATAAGTATCAAGAATGTTGCAGCCGTGGGTCAAACCAAGTAAAATAAGGACCAATTTAATATTAACAGGAAATAATTACACAATGAATAAACCATATGAACACACAAAATTATAATATACACCTCGTAAACCGGTCTGATTAGTCAGAAGCAATTGAGAGATAAGAGATAGAGAATTTGACAAGCACATACACCGCATAAACTAGAAATTGAACACGTTTTGTAACAAGCCCACACAAATGTACTTACAAGATTACAGAAAACTAGCTATCAGTGAATGAACTAATAAACTTCGATCTCCTAAATTAGTTAACAAACAAGCTATGCACTTTGACAAATACAATTCAGAGAATATTCATGGGACTTGAACAATTACAGATGGGCTTACAGTCATAATCGCACAAGGAGATTCATTAGTGAAAGAGACCTCAGAATAATTCTATTTTACTTTACGTATTGTTCTCTAACTAATTACATATATTTGTGAATCTACGTGACTACATTTTTACATATATTGATTCTCAATCGATACTCCACCTAACTGAATGCAATATTGATGGGGTTGATCTTGCGAGGGACTGAAGACCATCTGGCCATTTTAAGTCCATTGTGATGAGGTTGATCTGTGCGAGACTAAAGGCCACCTGGCCATGTTAAGGTTCGTGACACAATTGATTCCGAGATTCCGTACGTGCTAACATGACCCCCTCCTTTAAAAAATACTAACCTGCACGGGTAATCAATATTTGAAATCATATAAACTGTAAATTATGTGGACAACAATTACTATATGCGAAATATATATCATCAGAAGTATAAGACACGCAGAATATATATCATCATAAAAACATATGTCCTCAGGGTCTTCCCTGATGAAGGATGTTAATTTTAGCAACAACATCTGAGGTCTGTACGTAGACGCAAATTAGATTCCTTCTCATGTAGTATTTTTTCTTGCTACCAGAAAGAACCAATAAATTGAAGCTGAATGAATAGTCAATACATTATACAGGTGCATGTATAGCAGTACGTACCATGATTCCACCATGAACACTTAGACGTTTTTCTTTCTCTCAAAATAAAATCATTGAGGTGATCATGTATTACGAATACATGAACTCCACCTAGCCTGTGCAACATCAAGAAATTTGAGGCACCTGGAGAAATTCTGGTCCACCACCAGCTTACTTCTTAGAATAAATTTATCATGTGCCTGTAAGGAAGAGAGATAACAATTAACGCGAGCTGCAAGGAGACATTGGATTGGAATTGCAGAAGTAAAAATAGGATAGCACTGCCACAAACCTGGCGAAGATGCTATATCTATTAAATAATCACAGATCGGATCTAACAGAAACTGGTTGGAACAATATGTAATTGCATCAACGATACTGCCACACTTAGCATACATACCAATCAGCCCAGCCCTCAGGTTATCGGTAAGTTTCACTTTCTTAAGCCATACAAGATTTGAACCGTGCTCAAAAGAGATAGGATACAGAGTAAAAGTAACAAGATTCCAAAACTTTACCAAAAAATAAGGAGTGGTCACAAAGAAGAAGGGCATAATTAGGACTGGTCTCAGTTATGCTTACATTCACTCGCAAGCAGGACAGGAGCTGAGCACATTCTTTCCAATAGTCTTCTCGAGCGTGAGAGTTGTCGTAGGAGATGACATGACTTATGCAACAATCAGAGTCCAACTGCATTAGAAGAGCAAGCAAGAAATGATCAACATCGTTAGAGACTGGATCGGAAAAAGTCTCTCGTACAGTTTTGTGCACATATCCTAACAACACCAAGCCAAAGTTAACCTCCCAAACCTAAATTAAAATCTACACCAAGTAATTAAATTGAAGAGCAAGCTAGCTAGTAGATATGAAAAGCCACCTGATTATCTTTTTTCTCATCTTGCAATTTCAGAACAAAGTGCAGCGAAATCGATGTCGTGTTGCACATATATTTTTCTCATCTTGTAATTTTGGGAGGAAGCACCATTGCAGTGAAATCAATGTTGCGAACACAGTTTTGTGGCCGGGAGTGATACGCTCCAGCACACAAGTAAGCATCATGTCGCGTTCTGGTCTGCGAATAAACAAATTCTTGCAAGTTAAGCCTTTATTATTTAACAAATAGTAGGTCTGCAGAAACCAATTGTAACCAAATAGTACTATCAAATCTCAGTGGAACAAATATCAGGGCATCAAATCTCAGCTAAAGGTAGCAGTACAAGATTCAAGAGTGTACAATGAACATAGAACATCCAACTAGTCCTAAGAAACATGATACTAATAGCTCCCATATAGACCAATTGCTCCCTGCTAGGCATAAATTGGAAATAATATGAGATAATAACATGAAGGTTCTAGAACTTCTAGGAATCAGATCTGATGTCAACCTTGCCCTTGTGGCCTTCTTGGGGAGAAGCGTGGTGTGGATGTTGGGCAGGTCCTCAAGACGATCTTGAGAGAGTGCACGGGGAGAACGAGATGAGGGGAGAGGAGACGGAGTTTACCTTAGTGATGGGAAACTGGAGGCCAGCCTTGACGACCACGAGACGACCTTGGATCCCTTCGACCTACCCCTCCTGGCGCTTGTAGAACGCTCACCGGAATTAGGGAAGATGGTGTCGATGTAAATGCTTGCTTGAGTTTATCATCTCCCTCTGCTCTCCATCCAATGTCGATTATGGTGGAGACACTCGGTGGTTTTTTGCATGGAACTATCCCGTGAGCGAACAAACTGACAACAGGTGCTCATGTTTTATGGATCGGTAATTTGGCATCCGGGAGATAATAATCTGGCAGGGCAAATTAATTTGAAAGCACGGCAAATTTATCTGGTAATTGCTTTGTCAAAGAATATGGTAATTGTTTACATATTTATTTAATCTGGCAATGTGGCCAATTAATCTGATAATTGTGATTCATTATTACGGTAATAGTGAATAGTTAATCTGGTAGCTGCATCGCTAATTAATCTGGGAGTAGTTGTATCATGGCTAATTAATCTGATAATTGTGACTAATTATTACGATAATAGTAATCTGGTAGTTGCATTTTAATTTGATAGTTGTATCATGGCTAATTAATCCAATAATAATTGTGACTAATAAGTGTGGTAACTGTTAGAGTATTAGGTATATACGGTTGTTATGGTAGTTTAGATAGAGTTGGAATCTGTTTACGTATAGTTCTAACTTGACTCGTACTCCAAGATAATCCTTGTACGCCTATATATACTCGTCCATGAGGCTCAATAATATATCCATCATATTCCGCTAAACTCATACTCTTTTATGGTATCAGCCTAAATCGATCTCAAACCCTAGCTTCGGCCGCGCTGCCTCCTGGGAGGTCGATCTCCATGATCTCCGTCGGGGGCTGCGCAACCTATGCAGGGTTCGTCCGTCGATCCGTGATCAACTGTCTTGTAAGTCTTTTTCTCCGATCTCTTGATCGGCTTTCTTTTTGGTTTACCAATCTTAGATCAGATTGAGCCTCCCACCGCCGTCGTCATCGCCGCGCCTCTACTCCGACCATCGGCATCGAGGATCTACTTCGCGTCCGTGCGCCTGCCTCGGCAGGCTGTCGCGGCCTCACGGCAGGCTGCCGCGCACCGTGGACGGCTGCTTCGCCTTCCTCGGAAGGCTACCGCGGCCGCCCCCTTCGGATCCTCTTCGTCGTCATCGTCCGGGACTTCACTGACAATGTCGCCATCGAATCCGATCTACGCGTCGTCCACGCCATGGCACATACGGTGCATCGTCGGTCTGATCAACCGATCCCGCGCCTGTCTATGCCAAGCATGTCCCTGAGCACGCGCCTAACACCGATCGAGCTATGGGTTGCTGCTGTGTCGCCTCGTCGGGCCGCAACGCCGCCGCATTTGGTCCACGCTACCGGCTTCCAACACGTCTTTCTTGGCGTGTACGTCGCTGGTGGTCTCCCAACCGCTGCACCGACTTGCGCCCTGCAGCTATGCCGGCCCCTCGGGTCGTAGCATGGCTGCACGCAGTCTACTTTGCCGTCCTCGTTCATCGACGGCCCTGACTTTCACCGCGCCATCTCCTACGGCGCGGATCGTCGCCACCTGCACATGGTCTTCGTCACGTCGTTCGGTCTTCCTCGCCTACTTTGAGCACCGTCGTCGCGCTTCACAAGGTAACCTGCAGGGCGTCCTCTCGCCATCGCAGGTCCCGCCGACTACCCCATCGCCACTCCAGGCATCCAGCATGACTACCCCAGGTCGCCGCTCTTTTCGCCGCCTTCTACGTCTTCGTGCACTACAACTTCGCCGCTAGCATCATCGCCTCATCCCCGACTACACCACCTGCTACTCTACTCCGACAACCGCAGACAGCGCCGGCATCTCTCCCTTCACCGCTTTGCGCATCACAACCGCTCTGGAGGCTTCCTCTGCTAGTCTTTCTGACATGACGGCAAGTTCATAATGGTCCCTGCCCCCGCAAGCCTGGTACTAGCAACACTGGGAGTGCCTTCGTCCCCGACGTGTTCCCGAGTCTGGCAAGCTCGGATCGGCGCCTCGTCTTCATCGGCTTCGACAACGTCTTCTTTGACATCGACCCCTCTACGACTGCCTCGACCGCGTCACCGACGAGTTCTTCTTTGCATACTCGGTTCTGGCAAAACCGGAGTGTGCTTCATCCCCGATGTGCGCCTAGTTCTGGCAAAACTATGGCCGCACCTCGTCCTCGACGGCTCGGACTGCATCGGCTTCGGCATCGACACCCTCGACGACTGTCTCGATGCGTCTCCGTCATCCTCCTCGCGCACTATGCGCATGCGGCTTCACGTGCGGCTACCTCGACACCAGCATCCCCGACCACGACATCGACCACGGCGACCCCTCGCACGGCTACTTCGACCACGGCACCGTCCAACGCTCTCGGCTCCCTCGACATCGGCACAAGGGCTACCACCTCACTTGAGCATCACCAGCTTCCTCTACAGTCCAAGCAACCGCGACGCGACACCGTCCACGACGTTCCCGCTACGACTGCGGGGGATATCAGCCTACTGGATGCTACTTCGGTTTATCTCTAGTTTGACCGTCCGCGACATTCCAGTTGTTCACGACGCTACTGCTACGACTGCGAGAGATGTTAGAGTATTAGGTATATACGGTTGTTATGGTAGTTAAGATAGAGTTAGAATTTGTTTACGTACAGTTCTAAATTGACTCGTACTCCAAGATAATCCTCTGTACGCCTATATATACTCACCCATGAGGCTCAATAATATATCTATCATATTCCGCCAAACTCATACTCTTTCGGTAACATCAAATAGTTAATTAGTCTGATAATAATCGTGACTAGTTTATCTTGGTAACTCTGAATAGTTAATTCGATAGTTGAACCGTGGCTAATTAATCTGGTAATCGTGGCTAATTAGTTTGATAACCGTGTCTAGTTAATCTAGTAGTTGCATCGGGATAATCTGATGAGTCTTGCTTTTTTATAAATAGCATGATAATTATTTCATAGATAATTTTATAACTATGGTTAATTAGTCTGCTAACTGCTTTTCAAAATAATGTGGTACTCGTTCTAAAAAATATATAGTTATCTTTGCTAGTTTGTATGCACCTTTTGCTGATAATGAGCGAGCTAGCTAATCAAAAGCTACAGGCACACTGCACCTTTAGTAGATGCATTGGTGTGGAAGCCAACAAGTCAGGCTCATAGTGACAGGTGCATGCAGAAGGCCAGGACGGGTAGCTATCTGCACTTATTTCTACTTTAACTAGTTCAGCCTCGAGTCATCTTGATGCAAACACTGCCAGCCTACTAGTACTGATGTTTGATTTACCGTATGGAAGCGTCAACTCTTTCGCTCTAGCGCGGAGGGAGGGGAATTGAACCTGGTATCAGGGAGAATATGGAGGGTTGTGCTGGCCACTGGAATAATGATTCGGATCATGCACAGAAGATGGCGTGGATTCAATTTAAACACACCACGGACGGGATTGGTTTTCTGACGAAACTGAAGGTGTGTTTAACTGAAACGTCGTCAGCGATCTGCGAGCTCCAGTGATCTTGCGAGGACGAGTTTGAGAGCTGTAGGCCTCCGTTTTGAACACGGTCTGGTGCGTTGGAAAGAGGGTATAATCAAGAATACGAAACCGTGATAGTTTGCGCCGGATATGAACCATACAGGTCGGTAATAAAAGGAAGTAGGGGCGGAATACACCGTGTGTTAACTGAATCCTGACGAACTGCTGACCGAAGAACTCTGTCAGCTAACAGTGAGAAACAAATGGAAACAAAACGAGAAAAAGATGGGTATCTAGGATTGATCCGGTGACCTTATGCAGTGATATTGCCCCATATACCACTGGGCCAATCTGAGGTTGGTGAGAACACATGGGGCGCCGGGTTTTAAGCTAGAGAGGCTCGGGTTCAGAGGCCAAAAAGAGGCGGCGCCGCTGGCGTTGCCGACGGCGTGCGGCGACGGTTAACGGTTAACAGTTTGGGACAGAGACGAGCACTAGAAGAAGCACACGAACGAGGCACAACTCGTGGACATGGTCGGAGAGGATTACGATGACGGCATCAGCGGAAAATTGCAGGCGGACGGTGATGCTCACAGTGTGCTCAACGAAATGATCACCGGCGTGGATGGTCACAAGGATGCAGGAGGTTGTCTGAGGGTTAGAGGGAAGCTCGCCGAGCTAGGCGGGCTGGAGGCGACAATGGGCGAGGTTGGCGCTCTGGTTCCTGCAGATGGCTTCGGGTGTGATGGCAACCATCGACGTCCAGTGGGTTCCAGCTGCGGCTCCAGTTCGTGGTGATGCAGAGGACTCAGGAGGTGATCCAGGTGCTCGTGGACTTGCTTGCTGCGCTCCAGGACGTCGGCTAGAAACATATGGCTGTGGCTAGGTTTAGAACAATGGCTTGGCCATGGTTTGGGAAGGAAGAAGATGGGAGTCTCTAGATCCCGATCTGGATCTAGGTTGATGGTGTGGTGGTGGTTGAGGTGAGATGGGCTTGGGGTTTGCTTTATGGCCAAGAGAGGAAAATGATGGAGGGAGATAGGGTTCATGCACAATGCATGGTGGCTTCGGCTGGGTTTTAATTGCGCAAAACTTTTCCTTGTACTACGTTCTGATCTACAAACATTCAAGAGAGAGAGGAAAGGGCCAGCTGGTGTTTCTTTTGCGTATTAGCTTAAAATAGCAAGAATGGGTGGTGGTCTCACGTGTATGCACATGCACACACATGCACATGGCACACACATGGTGCTTACTGTTAGGGAAAAATAGATGGGGTGGATCCACACAATATTCATGGGCATGAGTTAAATCCAACAAATAAAAGAACCCACTTGTATTATATGGTAGAATTTAGATTTGATCTTTTGAACAACATGAGAACACAAGATAGGAATAGAGTAGATTTAAGAGATGACGTCCCCAGCTCAATTTCGGCATTGATAATATAAAATAGTAGGACTCAATAAAAATAATTTAAACATTATGGTTCATATCAAATGGCACCAACTAGCAAGTAGAATAGAGGGAGAGTAAAATAGAGGGAGCCAAATGGCAATGTCGAAAATAATCGTTAAGAACCAAATACAATTTAGTAAGAACCAAATACAAAACAAGATTATAATGCAAAATTCCAATTATATGATCTATGCAAAGTGGCATGATGAACATGACGATGATGCAAGAAAAGAAAATACCAAGCAATATTCTAGTTGAGGATTTTTCCAGGGTGCTACAGCACGCCAGTCCGATTAAGGCCGGAATAAACTAGCGACCGCCAGAAACTTCCGGCGCCAGATCCGGCCTCGCCGAACATAAGGCCGAAACCCGTCTGCGCACGGATCTAGGTTTGATGCCCTGAAATATTCCCTTTACCTACCCCTTCCACCTAAGTACTATAAATATCCCCTATGGCTCCCCCTTTATTCCTTAGGCATAGATGATAGACTAGAAGACAACTCCCTTTGTGAAATCTCTAGTTTTGCCTTATTCTCTTTATCAGGGGGATCGACTATCGTCATCAACCTCGTTGGAGTATGCATGGTGCATCCATCATTGTATAAGGCCTTCATCTTGCGAGTGTGTGAGTGAAGTTGTCAAGACCCTCTCCAAAATGTTCTTCCCTCTCCTCTTGGGATTGACGGGAGCACGTTGAACGATCTTTCCTGCGAGGATTCTATCGAACCGATGGCCGCCAGCGGGAGCAATTGGCCATGTATTGTGTTGTGTTGGTGTGTGTCCATCGTGTTTTTCGCGAGATGTGTATTTGCTTCCGCTACCTTCCTCCTTTTCGCTCGTTTTTCCAACGATTTGACCACGAGATCCGTGAAGATCGGGCCACCCTTGAGGTTAATCCTTATCGTTAATAATGAATAAATCTATGTGTGTGTGACCGAGTATGACTCGAATTGAATGTATCGACTACGTGTCTACATGTCATGTTTGCGTCCCCAAGGATTGGTCAGGCATGACTATACGTGTATGTTTTCGTATCCTCTTTTATCCCCTTGTTGTCGTGTGTTGCTTCGCGTCCGTATCGTGGTACATTTCTTTGCGTCTGTATCATTTTATGTATGTTCGTATTTCCTCATCTTTTTGTATTTCTTTATCGTAAGGCCACTTAGCATCTTCTCCGTGTTTGCTTTTCCGCTATAAAGTGATGCTTCACTGGTGCCATTCCTTACTCTCCCTGTATCGCTACCGCTCTCCCTCTCGCCCTTTTCTTTTGCCTGATCTATCTCTCTCTATCGCCTCACTTTGCGTTAGCCAGTTCGACACCATGAGACAATGAAGTGAAGCTACCGTGGTTGGCTTGCTTTAGCAGGTTTCTTTCTTTGTACTGTTCGTCGGTGATGGAGGTTAGTGCTCCTGTGCAAAAAGGCTTCCTTCTTCGTCTTCTCTGCCATCGATGGAGACTAAGAAAGAAGGCAAAAAATTACCTTTTTTTCTTCCTCCCTTCATTGTACACGATCGTGCTTTTAGTCTGGCTAGCATCTGTCCGAACGCCTTTCATTCTGATTTACCGTCGTTCGTACATAAAACATGTCGGTACCATTGTGTTCGCGTACGTCAAATAGTGATACGGAACTTCCGCATAGATGTAAAAAATCATATGTACTCACATTGTATACTAAGCATGTGTAATGTGGTCATTCTTTTGCAGACACCTACTCTGAGGGTTAAGATCCGCCCAAACCTGCTCCTTATAGGCGTCATGCAGACACGACAGATGCAGTTACTTGCGTACTGTCTGAACTCTAACCTAAACGAGAATTCTGTTGCAACGGTATAGTTCTATACGGCTCCCTTGAGTCCTGGAGGACCTCTTCACCTGCATCAGCTAACTGGACTTCCCCATTATAATGCTCAGCATGCAAAATACGATGTAACTAGTCATGCCATCACGTACATTGAGAAATACGACCAAGTGGAGATCTCAGATTACACTCACGCTAGGAAGATAGCTATGGAGAAAGAGAATACTGCTCTAAAGTCCAAAGCACTATGTCTCAGAGAAGAGGTTAACGACGTCAAGGTTGGTATGAAAGAACTAAGTAGGGAATGTGTGTCGATTATGTCTGCTGTCGATGCCGTGTGTCACAAGTACATGTGTGTCGTACGTGAATCCTTCATGCCGACATGTATCCCACCAAGCAACAACATGAAAGTCATCAACGATAGGATGAAGCGATAGCTTAAGGACGCAACCATCTGCCTTCAGACGGTCGGCGTGTTTCCGTACAATGACTAGGACAACGATTTCCACCACGAAGAGTTGTTGTAGTAGACGCTTATTCGTTGTTATTAGTCTTAGATGTCTTCCACAGTTATATGTTTGTATAAGGACTATCTTAGTCATTTGCCTATTGTACGCGTGATGTTCTACTTTTTAACTATTCCGTTCTGGTGGTTTCTTCTGCACTTATTTTTCCTCATCAAATGTTATATCTTACGTATCTGAAATGGAGGGTGCCACATGCTACTCATAGGCTCATAATTTCTCGGACTCTTTTATACACACAAAAAGAAGTCTATTATACACGGCGAATTCTAAAGAGAAATGTTTGTTCCAAAGTGTTTACGAATATACTACGCTAAACTTTGGTGTTTGATCGTTAGACGTTTGGTATACCATCCGCGCTCCAGTGGACGAAAGAGAAACATGTGCGCGACACGACAAAGGCGCGAGTGAGAATGCAGTAAAAAATATGACATTTTGGCACATGAACGTTTAGAGCTACAAAGTGTATAACCTCGACCGTTTACTTCTTATCGCATGAAATTTCGCTGCATACGAGGTTCCGTTCAATGTTACATTTATCGGCCACGCCTCGAGAGACGCAGAGAGAAGTGTAGTTAAAATAACCTCTGGTACTTATTGGATTATTCAAAACAATTTTGAAATTGTTTTTGTAAAAGAGAAATGAGAAAGGGAAAAGGAAAATTGTTTTCTCAAAAAATAGAGCCAAAACCAATCCAGTCTGGCCCGTCTCTTCCATTATCTTCTCTGCCTCCCCGCGCGCTAGCAGCAGCCCACCCACTCAAACTCAGCCCATCCGCGGCCCGTAACTCTTCATCGTGTCCACATCATCGTCTTCATCGCGAGAGGAAGCAGCTCTATGGCGCACCGCCTACCATCGATCGCCTCCAAGTCGTGATGCCTGCCCCACCGCCATGGAGATAGTGATAAGACCCCGCATCCTCGTTCTTATCCTCTCCCCTCTCTTCCCCGAGCTCTCTCCCCCTCTCTCTCGTCCTCCTCGAAACACTAGCCCTAGACCTCGTGGAGCTCCATCAATTTTGAGCTTTCCTTGGCCATCTTGAGCATCATCATGACCACCTTGTGTTCCTCTTCCTTCTCATTGAAGCGCTCGTGTTGGGTACCCTCTATTACCACAATCAGGCCATCATCCACAACTCCAGCCATCGCCGCTCCCCATTGCTCCCGAGCTCCTCCGCCATGCCACTACCACCAACACATTCCTAGTGAGCCTACAATGCTCAAGCACCACTCCTTTATCTCCCACCCCTCTGGTTTGTCGTTGCACCATCCACCTGCAGCTGCTTCCACTCGGCTTCATTGCCGGCCATGCTCCTGTGACCAAAAGTAAGCGGGGCCACTACCTTTTGGTTTTGCCAAGGCCATCCACGTCGAACACCCCCTCCTTTCTTGCTCTTGCAGACCCGTGTGTGCTTCCCCGTCAATCTCGTGCTCATTAGAATAGCAGCTCCATTGCTGACATTGGCATGGCGTCATTAATATTTTTCCTTTTCTGAAATTCATTTCTTTATTATTTTCTGTAAATATTAATATGATAGGTGGATCCCTATTATTAGATATTTAATAGTTTTAACAATTATTTTCTGAAATGAATAAAATTATGAAATGTGGGTCCAATTGGAAAATAATTTCTAATGTCCAAAAATGTTTTATAAATTCCCAAAATAATTTAAAATGAGTTAAATTTAGGAAACTTCATAACTAATTCATTTTAAATCAGAAAAATATGAATAATATATCATAATGTTCAGAAAAATAAGATCTACATTGTAACATTAAAATCATGCATCATTGCAACGACTAAAATTATATCAAATGTAGAACACTAAAACAACCCTCCCATATGCATGTGGGGTTTTGGGAAATGCTATACCTACAACATTCCAATCCCATTTAAATTGTTCCTTATGTCTTTAGGGTTTACTTCAACACCTTTAATATGCCATGGCATACATTGGGTACATTGCATCGATGCCTATGTTAAATGTTGTTCCATTTCTTTCCAGTGTTTCTGATTCTTCCGACTAGAAGTCGGAGTGAATGTGTGAAATGAGAAAGAGTCTGAGATCGAAGGTCGATATCAACACCATCGAAGATCAATATTTGACCAACCACGATAAGTCAAGTACAAGGCTTCTGAAGATATATATTCTGGGAAACAACGAACAAGTCAAGAATATCCCCACACATATTTGAATCCTATGATTTGAAAGTATTTCAATTCTTGTCATGTGCATACAATTTCAAAGTCTTTTATCAATAGATAGAGTAATCCTATCTAATGCATGTTTCCTTTGTAGCCTATATTCCCTAAACCACTGGTCCTAGTATGACTAGGTTTGCCTTGTGAAATGTTGCTAGAGTTGTTATCTGTTTTTGCTTAGCCATACTTAGTTGTTACTAATGGTCCATTTGGTTGATGAATCTGAGCTACGAATGAACCTAGTATGACATGATGATGAGGTATGATCAGAGATGTAAGTTCAACAAGCTAAGGCTTGTATGGGGGCCACAGTGGGTTGTGGGTTTTGCAGTCCCATACTAGCCACCACTAGGACCTGAGTTCTTGCCTCTTGTACCAAGAGAAGTGTACAGCCACACGGGGGCCTAGAAACCCCCTCTATCAACTAACTTGCCTAGTAGATTCCATAAGTCACATAGTTCAGTCCTTCCATTTTGCATATGCACTTTGGATGTTTTGATGGAGTAAGTGAAGGAGGTGCATTCATAAAAGGTAGGGTGTGGTCGGGAATAGGAGAGGCACGGCTCCGTAATCTTGAACCCTGCACACAACTCTAGGGACCAACTTTGGGACTCGAACCATTATGACGGAATCTCCTTAGGGCGTGACTCATGGTATCCGTGAAAGTAAGGTAAAGGTCGTGATCAACCACCCTTTATCGGCCTTCCAAGAAAGAAGGCTAACGATCTGGCATTAAGAGTTAGTTGGTACGTGTGGATAAAGTTGTATACCCCTACAATGTTTTAATCTTTTCGAAAAGCTGTGTCAACGGTTATGGATGACTTGGGAACAGACATGATGATCATAGCGAACTATAACCTAATCGTAAAATTTGGCAAGAAAGTGTGTTTAAGGATGCTTCCTCAGGGATTGAGGGCGTGATCCTAGTTGGTAGGTCTAGCTAATAAATATTCGGTGGATATCAAAGATGATCAACACTAGATAAAACGCTCTCTTAGCCCCTTTTAAAATGTTCTGATTAGTCGAGCTTCTACTTCCTCCTTGTTTTACAAAGAAATATAGCTTTATGCAAAGTAAATCCACCAGCCATAAGTCTTGCATAGTACACCATGTACTTAGCCTTGCTTTGTTGATACTTTTTCTACAAAGTAAGTTTGCCATAGAAGATGAGTTTGTTATGACATCGACGAGTAGCTTGGGGTTCCCAGGCAGCAGTCTGGGATCTATGTTATGCTTCAGGGCTCTTAGGCCATTTATTAAGTTTTCTATATTTAATAGCATAATTTACCTTCCGTTGTTTGATTTTTGTGGTTAGTGACCTCTGCTTGTAATATTTTGGTTCTACACTCAGATATGAGCCTGTATTTCTTTTGAGTTGTAGGGTCACTGTAATGTTACTGATTCTCTCTGTGTATGCTTCCAAGATCTAGGTTAGGCTTATATCAAATAGAGGCATGGGATTTGTCTAGCCTTGATCCCGGGGTGTCACATGTTTGGTATCAAAGCAATAACGACTATAGGAAAACCTTGCTATTAGTCGATATTGAGTCTAGTGTTTGTGAAAACTATTTCAAAACTAAAAAGTATTTGTGAAAACTCTATTATGCGTCTTTGTACTTCTTATCCAGTACTGCTCTAACTCTAGGTCATCTTATCTTGTGTTGATTTGGAATAGTTTTGCTATCTCGTCTTATCTTTGAAAGTTTAGGTTCATTTTGGCATGTCGTTTCTCAACCAGTTGACCTAGTGTTGAGATCTTTTGAGTCTGGTGTGTGTGTTCCCTATTTCCCTTTATTCTGCTTCAGTTGAAATATTTGTTTCTATCATGATCTCTCTATATTATGGGCCCACAATATTATATTTTAGTTTCCCCAATGTTATGTTCTAGGCTTTGAGGTTTCATTTTGCCTCGTGTGCCTCCTTTTCATTTGTTTGGGTACTTCAGAAGTCGTTTCTTCTTTTGGAAGCTGCCTTGTGATTACTACCTTGAAGTGTATGTTGTGACACTCATATAGTAGTTACTTCTTTCTCGGGTTTTAACCCTTGGACCTGAACGGAAGATCCCTGATTGTGCTGGATTCTAGTGTTGTGTATTTTGTACATGAAGCTGACATTTAACCCAGGATCCATTTTTTGACCCTTGCTGCAAATGTTCAAGCATTACCTCACGATGGCTAATTAAAAATATAGCCTTCAAGCTTGTGCTTATTGTTGTGATTAAGTTGCGACAATTAAGGACTTGCCCAAATACATGCTATGGCAGGTGTTCTTTAATGGAACCAAATAGATCACGAAAAGAGTACTCCTCGAGAGTCTCACATCTATATTCTTGGCACTACCACACATCCCTTCTCTGCATTGGTTTTTGGAAGATTGTTAATCTATGCATCCACATCTCGAGACTCTATCTTGAGCATGTTTATTCTCCTTGTTGTTTTCTGAACTTTTTCTACTAGTTGGTAGCCAAGTAGTAAATGTGCATTGCTGTCTTCCAATACAAGATACGGTTGTGGTCCATCAATATATTCCATTTCGGTATGTCAAGAGAAAAAAAACCCAGTACCTTGTCATTTCTAAGACTAGGTCAAAGTGTTGAATCAATAGATTAAGAGGTGATGATTTGCTTCTGTTCTATTCTAACTTGAAGTACCATACTCTTTTATACTAAGATATCGTGCTAACTTTCATGGCCCTCTTAATGAAGTGATTCTCTTACACATTTTACCTACCCTTCCTCTGAGTTGTTTGCGCTCGTGATGTCATGTGTGTGTAATGCTGTGGCCATCTGAGATTCTTAGCAATTTCTACTGCTTTGAACTCTTAGGAAATTTGTGTCATCCTTAGCATTATTGGTTCACAATCACTAAGTCAAGTCTGACTTTGTTGTGTAGTCCATTGTTTAGGCGCACATCTTAGGTCAAAGAGTTAGGCTCATGCCAAAGCTCTAAGTCTGTATCTTCTTTCTTTGAAAGCAAGGTTCTTTCTTGAGCTCAGTGACATGTCAGTGGTTCGTGATATTCTAGATGTATTCCTAGAAGTATCGCCTTGTTGCCACATGACCGTGTTGTCTAGTTCCTAAGTAAGTTGTTTCTTTAAACCGCTCTTTTCTCCAAGAATACGTACTAGATACCCCTAAACTAGTTGGTTGAGCTTAAACAACAACTTGGAGAGTTCTAAGACAAAAGTTTTACTTTGTTCCTTCCTAAAGGGATGTCTAGTTTTGTTTGTGTTCAAGCAAGATAGTGTGGATATGTTATCTTCCCCGCCTTTGATTTGAGTTTAGTCTATTGTCAAATCAAACTCGGTCCTAAGGATTATCTCAATGATGTTTCTACTCGTGATGTTTCACTGAGCTACATCTTCATGTTGTTTGGTGTGACCAATATTTATGCATTCACTAGTACAAACTCGTTACTTAGAGAATGTGCCTAGAGCCGGTTTACACCAAAAATACAAACCACCGGCTGTGTTCATCACCCTCAAGCGGTCGTAATTTTTTGACCACCTCTAACTCTAACCTCAGATGGTTGTTAATCTGCATCGTCTCTGTACGAGTCCCCCCACAGTCGGTCTTCAAAACAAACTGTATCTAAATTGAACCTAAGACGACAGAAATTATTGGCAATATCTCTAGATCACTCAACCACAGCCGGTCAGAAATATTAATCGCCTCTAGGTGTCTACTGAGGCAGTCCATTATGCCGCCCTTCTAAAAACTGGCATCGTGCATGTTCCTCACATAGCATGGGTGTGTTATTAATGCAATTAGAAAGTAGAGATCATGCACTAGCCCCCCCACACACGAATCCATACCCACATGTCCACTCGAGGACTACCAACGGTCCCCCGTATATAAACCCACTTGGCTTCTTCTTCCATGAGCTCATATCATTTCCCCCAATCTTTCTAGTCACAGAACCACAATCTGTACCTTCCGGGCGTGACAAAGCTCCTTCGCTTACACCACCGCCCTCCCTAGCCGCGCCATGAAGTGTACACGTGGAGACGAGCCAGAGGTGAAGCCATTTGGAGGCGCAGCAGCAGATGGCTCGGTCATCGCCGAGCAGGCGGAGGCAGCTTTTTCGGGCACGCATGGCGCTCGTTGTTGTGCCATCGAGGCTTCGGGCTCCGTTCAGCTAGTCGTCGTCGCTGTCGAGTAGCAGGTGGCTGACAACATCGTGGTGCTAGCGGCAGATCTAGATGAGGGGCATGCGGCAGGCGGAGGCAACCCGATGATCTACATTAACGACCCCATCCTCCATGAACAAATCCTCGATGCAATCATGGAGAAGGATGCGTTCGAGGAGGAGGTCTCCGATGAGGCGTCAGAGATACTACTTTTCTAACTTCTCTAGTCACACTCGCAGATTTTACTATTCATACGTAGGATTTTCTCAATCATCTATAGATTCTTTTGCTCTTGATGTAGGGAATATATATGGTTTGAACGGTCGATTGTTTTGGATATTTGATTAGATATGCTCATCTGCCATCTAGTAAATTTACATTTGCTTAACTTGTTGTTGTTCATACGGTACTTCTTGTGTTGCAAATTTAATCGATCTGTAACATTTGATTTTAGGGGTTTAGGGATTGATAGCTGAGTGTTGATTTCGATACACAACATGCATATAACATTACATTTCTATTTCTTACCGAGGCCAATGATTCAAGTTTGCCCCAAAAGAGTGCAAGGGGAGACACATATGATGGTGTTAGATTTTTTTAGGGATGGTTAGTTAACCTGAGGCAATGTACAACAATATAAGTTGTGCAATTGGTACTTTGGTTCGCTAACTCCATCTCTAAAAAATTATGAGGCCCCACATTTATTCTGCACATATGAACTACGATCTTTGAACTGTTTCTCACCGAGGTAGATGATTGAAATTTTCCCCAAAAGATTGTTGGGTGACACACAAACAATATAGGTTGTGTTGTTGGTACTTTGGTTCGCTTACTCCATCTCTGAAAAACTTATGAGGCCCCCAGATTTATTCTACATTCGTAGAACTATGATCTTTGAATTGTTATTGCATGCATTCATAGTGTATAAGAATTATATTTCAGTTTCTCACTGAAGTCGATGATTGAAATTTTCCCCAAAAGAGTGCAGTGGTGACACATTTGCTGGTGTCGTTTTTTTAGGGATGGGTTAGTGAACCCGAGGCATCAATGTACATAAACAATATAGGTTGTGTTGTTGGTACTTTGGTTCACCAACTCCATCTCTAAAAAAATTATGAGGCCCTTGATTTATTCTCATATGGAACTGTATATGATCTTTGAATTGTTTATGATCTTTGAATTGTTTATGATCTTTGAAAGATTCGTATGATGCATATGTATATGCATGGTTTTGATCATAAGTTGTTTCTACATGTACCTGAAGATTGTTTGAGTTTTTGTTATTTATAATTACAATATTTAGGATTGTTTTTGTACCTAAATATGTATATCCCTGAATATTGTTTTGTAGGATTACATTTCAATTTATTATTGTGGCCAATGATTCAAATTTACCCCAAAAGAGAGCCAGACACATTGGTGTCAGATTTTTTTAGGGATGAGTTAGCGAACCCGGGGCAATGTACAATAACAATAGGTTGTGCTATTGGTACTTGGTTCGCTTACACCATCCCTGAAAAAACTTATGAGGCTGCAATCTTTGTTCTTTAAATATACTCTGATCCAATTAATTGTCATTTTGTTGAGATGAAATGATCAAACTATATATTGCTGAGATGCATTCTCTTTGATACCAATTTAATATTTCTTACATATGTTGTCAATTATTGAGTTGTAATACAATTCAATCATATGTATGAGTTCTAAGTTATGTTCTTAAAAATCAGTAGGAGGATTCTGATGACGTGGACTCTAGAAAGTACTCCAGGGACAACAAGAGCCGCTACGTTCTAAGGCAGTTATGGTGTGGGCACATTTCTTTCTACCGTAGCGGGAAACTGTTTTGCCCATTCTGTGGCAGAGCCATCAACATAGACCTCGACAGCATGATCCAACATGTGGTGGACGTTGGCAAAAGCCAAAGCTGAAGGCACCAGCCAAAGACCTTGGTGCGTGATACATTGCAAATGTATCTATAATTTTTCATGTTCCATGCTTGGTTTTATCCACTTTCTTGTGTTTTGTTCCAACTTTGGAGTACTTTT